>JAQQTO010000061.1:7112500-8362500 GCA_029884595.1 Ormosia semicastrata
AGAAACAAAAGCTAAGTGATTACAAGTATTTCTAAGGGAGTTACGACTACTTACACCTTTAGATACATCACCGATGATCTGATCAAGAGAGTGATATTTTGAAGTTCGCCATTCTTTGGGAAGTTCCAAAGTTTACGAATCTTCTTGTCTTTGTTCATCTTCTTTCTCATTGATTTCCTTTTCTTTACTGTCCAAATGTGTTTCCGCCAAGATTTCTGCAACATTATTAACAACAAGATCCTTTCTCGATCCATTTGGGTCACTTTCATCAAATGCAACATGTATAGATTCTTCGATAGTCATAGTTATCTTATTATATATACGAAAAGCTTTACTATGATTTGAATAGCCAAGAAATATACCTCCATCAGACTTAGTATCAAACTTGCCTAAATTATCTTTTCCATTGTTTAAAACAAAACATTTGCAACCAAAAACATGAAAGTGTGAGACATTTGGCTTTCTTCCCTTATACAACTCATATGGCATTTTCTTTAAAATCGGTCTTATAAGAGCCCGGTTCATTACATAACAAGCTGTACTTACAGCATCCGCCCAAAAGTATTTAGGAAGATTAGCATCATTAAGCATCGTTCTCGCCATTTCTTCTAAAGAACGGTTTTTTCTTTCTATAACTCCGTTTTGTTGCGGAGTTCTAGGGGCAGAGAAATTATGATTAATGCCATGTTCATCACAGTAATTTGTAAAAACAATGTTTTCAAATTCGCCACCGTAATTACTTCTTATAGAAGAGATTTGAAAACCTTTTTCATTTTGAATAACTTTGGCAAGTCTTTTAAAAGCTAGAAATGCATCATTTTTATTTGAAAGAAATAAAGTCCATGTAAACCTAGAAAAATCATCCACAATCACTAAAGTATAGTAATTCCCACTAAAACTCATAGTTCTAGAAGATCTAAACAGATCCATGTGCAAAAGTTGTAAAGGTCTAGTAGTTGAAACTATATTTTTTGCTTTAAAAGAGACATTTATTTGTTTACCCTTTTGACATGCATCACATAACTTATCTTTTATAAAATTAAGCTTGGGTAGTCCAATTACTAGCTCTTTAGAGACCAACTTCTTTAAGTGGTCCATGTGAATGTGTGCAATTCTCCTATGCCATAGCCATGAATCATCATTCTTACTTAAAAGGCATTTCGCATCATTTGAAGATATATCATCAAGACTAATCATATAGATGTTGTTTACTCTATGACCAATGAATTTAACATGCTTGTCATTTTTATCTTCAATTATGCAACAGTTTGAATCAAATATAACTTTATTTACTTTATCACATAATTGGCTAATACTAAGCAAGTTATGTTTCAAACCTTCAACAAGCAGCACATTTTCAATAGAGGAGTTAGGGTTCTTACCGACTTTGCCAATTCCAATGATTTTTCCTTTATTGTTATCACCATAAGTGACGTGTCCATGATTCTTTGGAATAAGCATGGTGAATTTTGAGTCATCCCCGGTCATGTGCTTGGAACAGCCGCTATCAAGATACCAATTTGAACTCCTAGCTTTCAAGCACACCTCGTTTTCACTTTCTTCTTCATCTCCTTTTGCTATGAGACACAGTTGAGCTTCTTCGCTATCTGAGCTGTCAGTTGAGTCCATGTCATTTTCATCCTATGCTATGTAGGCTTTTCTTCCTTTTCTTTCCTTGAAGGGCTTCTTTTCAAATTTCTCCTTCTTCTTTTGATAAACTGGGCACTCCATTTTCATGTGACCAGGTTTGCCATATTCATAGTAGGTTGGAGTCGATGAAGCTCCTTCGCCTTTGACGTGTGTCTTTTTAGGAGGGAAGGGAGGTCTTCTTTGCGTTCCCTTTTTCTTGAGAAATTTACCAAACCTTTTAACTAGCAAACTTAGATTTTCTTCACTTACCTCAATGTTCTCTGAACTTTCTTCATTTTCTTCATCATCATTGTTGAATGTTGATGAAGTGGCTTTGAGTGCTATTCCCTTTTTCTTTTTATCATTCTCTTCGCTTTGGCTTAATCTGCTTAGTTCCAATTCGTGCTCATGAAGTTTTTCAAAGAGGGTAGCTAAAGTCATTGTGGACAAATCCCTTGATTCTGATATTGCCGTCACTTTGGGTTGCCAAATCCTGCTAAGACATCTCAAAACTTTGTTAATTAAATCTTCGTTAGAAAAACTTTTGCCTAAAGATGCAAGATGATTAACTATGTGGGTGAACCTCTTTTGCATTTCCTAAATGCTTTCTCCTTGGTTCATTCTGAATAGTTCATATTCACGAGTTAGAGAATTGATTCTCGACCTCTTAACTTCACTAGTACCCTCATGGGTAACTTGCAAAGTGTCCCACATTTCTTTAGCAGTTTTACAATTTAAAATTCTAAAAAACTCATTATATCCCAAAGCAGTAGTGATAATATTTTTGGCTTTTAAATTAAATTGAATTTTTCTTTTGTCTTCATCAGACCATTTATTTCGTGGTGTTTCAGTCCTTATGCCATCGACCTCATGTATGGGTATAAAAGCGCCATTTTCGACAGCATCCCAAACATCTAAATCAATAGCTTCAATGAAGATTTTCATTCTTTCCTTCCAATATGCGTAACCATCCCCATTGAAAAAGGGTGGTCGGTTTATGGAGGATCCTTCTGAAAAACCATTTGAAGAAGCCATGTTCTCTTGAAGCTGCTAAGCTCTTTATACAAGAGTCTAGCTCTGATACCACTTGTTACCAAGTGGCTTCCAGTACTCAAGAGGGGGGTGAATTGAGTATAAAACTTTTTCGCAAAACCTCTTTTTAAATAAGACAAATATTAAAAGCTTAATAAATAAATGCATAGAAGGAACGAGAAGAAGAGAAGAGACAATAAAGAGCAACGAAAAATAAATGTACAGTAAATTAAATTACATAAAATAAAGAGATTAAGGAACAGAGAAGCAAGCACAGTATTTATCCTGGTTCGACCACTAACCCACTTGTGGTCTACGTCCAGTCCTCGAAAGCCGAGATTTTTCACTAAGTATATAAGCTTCAATAGGTGCTTGTTACCGTTACAAAATAGAGCACTTTTCACACACAGAGACACTCTACCCTTGTGCTAAAGTCTCAGCCTGCAGGGATACCTCACCCTTATACAAACCTTGAGGGATACCTCACCCTCGATACAGAATATCAGAATATAGATGAAGAGAAACTCTCACTCAGAGTAAGTAATACAAATTGAAGTGCTAATGGAGCTCTCACAGAAATATCTCAAAGTTTTTTAAGCAAAAAGAGCGTAGAAAATAGTTTTCACAGATTAGAGCTTTCAGAAAATAATTCAGAGTAATGGGCAAAGAAATTCGTGACCCAAGCTTGCTATTTATAGGAAAAAACACAGAGACAGTAGTTTAGGTATAATTAATAGCATTTAAAACAAATTAACCGAATTCAAAGCGTATGAAAGTTTCCATATCAGACTGCGTATTCAAATGTGTTTATTCGAATAACTAAACAAAGTTATTCGAATAACACTGTTCCTGAAACCAATTTAAAAACTCATTTGAAATGGGTTATTCGAATAACCAATATGTTATTCAAATAACTCTGTTAAAACTAGAGTTCTAAAAACAAGGGGTTATTCGAATAATAGCTTATCTATTCGAATAATATAGTTTAAAAGCAGTTCAGACAGAAATATTTATTCGAATAACATATGAGTTATTCGAATAACTCACTTAAAATGCGGTTCTGAAAAACCTCAATTATTCGAATAAAGGATAGTTTATTCGAATAGCTACTTAAAAACAGTGTTCTGGAAAACTTTAGTTATTCTAATAACAGGGTAGTTATTCGAATAACACCTTTTAGAAAACAAACCACGAGGAGATGTTTATTCGAATAGGCTAAGCTCTATTCGAATAACTTAGTTCAAAAAGGGTTTGAAAAAGATGTTTTCAAAGACACTAAGTTCAAAACAAAGTTTTATCTTCTCTTTCAAAAACAAAGAGATATCAATGTGAGCTCCATACAATAGATCCTAAGTCCTAATGCTAATCAAATATAAACTTGGACTTGGTCTATTTATCATCTTCATTTATACTTCGCGTTTGTTATCATCAAAACAAGTCTTCAAAGGTATGCATCCAAACACAAGAATTACCTTACATCATAAATGAGTGACGATCTGATTAATTGGATTTAAGTGAACCTTGAGCCCTGGTTTCTCCCAATTTGATTATATCTACATTTTTTAATTGTCCATTATTCTGCTTTATAATTTAAATTTAAATTTCTCTTATACTTTCAATTGTGTAAATAACCAAAGAGTTTTACGAATCTAATAATTATCACTTATTCCTTGTGGGATCGATAATTAAGACTCAAGTCTTATTTTACTTTGCGATAGAGTGCACTTGCTCTTAGTGTATTTTGCGCGTATAAAGTCTTTGGCGCCGTTGCCGGGGAATAAGTTTGGTAATATTAGAGACGAAAAGCTCTAGTTAATTTAGACATATTTTTATTTTATTTTTATTTTATTTATTTGTACTTTTTATTTTTATTTTTATTTTACATTAATTTGTCACTTCATCTCTCTGCTCATATTTCTTATTTATGCTTACTTGTTCTCAATTTCCTAATTTGAAATTTGATCCAGAAATTAAGAAAATAGCTCGCAAGTTAAGGAAATAACTCATAGTGAAGTTGTGACTAAAGAAGTTACAAGAAATATGGAGAGAGATATAACCATTGGGGGAATCGTGAAGAATGAGCTACCCTAGCAGAGTGGACCATGCTTGAATATTTCATGCCCATGGCTGAAGGGTATGGAGGGAGTATTACAAGACCAGCTGTGGCAGCTAACAACTTTAAGGTCTAACTAGCATTGATCTTCATGACTCAAACTTCTATCCAATTTGGTGGTTTGCCTTCAAATGATCCAAATCAGCTTCTAGCCAAGTTCTTGCAGTTGTGTGACACTATCAAGTATAATGGGGTGACAGATGATACAATTCGATTGCGACTCTTTCCTTTCTCTCTTAGAGAAAGAGCGAGTCAATAGCTAACGTCACTTCCAAGAGGTTCCATCACCACATGGGATCAGTTGACACAATAATTTTTGGCTAAATATTTTCCTCCCTCTAAATTTGCTAAATTAAGGAATGACATTTCTACTTTTGTTCAGTTTGATATGGATACTCTCTATGAAGCTTGGGAACATTTTCAAGAGTTGTTGAGGAGATGTCCACATCATGGATTTCTTATATGATAGCAAGTACAAAATTTTTACAATGGTATATCGCTTGCCAACCATTCACTCATTTATGCCGCTACGAGAGGTACAATTTGGAGGAAAATGCCAACTGAAAGCCATGCATTAATTGAAGAAATGACGCTCAACAGCTATCAATGGCAAAATGAGCACCAGGTGCCAAAGAAACAAGTTGGTGTGCATGTTGTTGACTCCTCTACTAGCATTTTGAGCCAATTAGAAGCATTGATAAAGAAGGTTGAGACTCTGATGGTAGCAAATAGTGCAACCCAACCAATCATTTGTGAAGCATATGGTGGATAGAGACATAAAAGTTCAAACTGTTAAGTTAGTAGTTCCTTTGCCCCCGAGCCCGAAGGAGTAAATTCTGTTGGTAATTGAAACCGACAGTAGTATAATCTATATTTTAATACGTACAATCTCGGTTGGAGGGACCATCCTAATTTTAAATGAGGAAATCAACAGGGCAATCAGCAGAGCCAGCAGAGAGCTCCACAACCACCTTTAGGTTTCCAAGCATCTTAAGAGAAGCCAAGCTTTGAAAGTTCTTTAATGAAATACATCCAGAATTCAGACGCCCAAATGAAGAGCAAGGAGACTCAAATTGGCCAGTTGGCTACCTTGATGATAGAAAAGGCACCAGAGACATTGCCTAGTAATACCGAGACTAATCCGAAAGAAAAGGTCAATGCAATTACCCTGAGAAGTGGTAAGCAACTTGGTGGTCTTTCCAAGAAACAGGAGGAACAATTGCAAGAGCATAGAGATACTCTTGATGAGTCAGTCACTGCAGAAACCGAGAAGGTAAGTGCAGGACCCTCCATGATACAGGTAGGTGAGCCACAGAAGTCCTCTATTCCATTCCCTCAGAGGCTCAAGGACACTCAGCAAGACAGTCAATTTGCTAAATTCTTGGAGATGTTCAAGAAATTACAAATTAACATTCCGTTCGTTGAAGTGATGCGTGAAATCTGCAAGTGGACGGTTTCGTCGTCAAGTAATAAAAAGATCGAATCCACAGGGACTGTGGCTATGAATACCAATTAATTAATTAATTCAATTAAGTTAAACAAAAAGGAATATGATTGTTGATAAAGAAGAACGTAGTAACAAAACAATTAAATAAAATCAAGAAAACCGAATTCAGAACAAAAATAGCGAATTATCAAGAAAGGGATTTTCAAATTCAAGAAAGCTTCCAAGATTGGGATACCACAATGATACAAGATAAATCCTAATTGACAACCCTTTTATTAAATCTAAAATTCAATTGAAGGTGAATTATCCTAAATTAGTTAATGTTCTTTCTCAAGATACAAGATTCGTGCCCAATTAAACCAATTCCTACTCTCGTGGTAATTGAATTTAAATTGAACCCATTACGCTTTGTGGTAATTCATTGAATCCTTGAAAGGCTAAAACTACTATCGTGATTTAGACCTTAAGTTCAATTCTTATGGTTCCAACACCTAGGTTCACCTCTCAGTACGTCCCTAAATGCCTATGAGATGCAAATAAGTGGCCAGCAAATTCACATGAATAAGAGCAATAAGAATTGAATCAATGAACAATCAAGATTAATAAAAGGGGAAACAACGTCAATTAATCATTATCAAAGTATCAAAGGGCATTGCCCAATCCTAGAAACAAAGGAAACTACTCAGACATAGAGAAGAGGAGACAAGAAATCAAACTTAAAAACATCCCAAACCCGTAACAATGGAGAAAGATGAAGATCAAAAGCCAAGCCTCCAATTTTGCCTCCTCCCAAAACCTAATTGGAACTCAATTGGCCTCCCTCATTGTATTCAGAACCCCTATTTATAAGCTTAGGGTTTTAATTAGCTAAAAAGTCCCCAAAAGAAATAAAAAGAAAAATATAAAAACTGCTGCGCACTGCGATCCACGGCCGTGGATCATTCCACGGCCAGGCCGTGGATGTCTCTGCCAAAAAGCCAATTCTGCAACATTTGAGTTCCACGGCCGTGGATGGTTCCACGGCCGTGGATGGTTCCACGGCCAGGCCGTGGAACTCCCTGGAACTCCCTTTTTCCTTCTTTAAGTTGTCCCTCGATCCATGGCCGTGGTTTGATCCACGGGCAGGCCGTGGATCTCTCTGGAATGGCCTTTTTGCACCTTTATTGCTATCCATTAAGCTCCAACTTCAAACACGCGAGCATTCCATTCAATCCAAGGTCAAATCAGCACCAATCTGCACGAGAACACCAAAAACACCGCAGTTATCCGAACTAAGAGAAAAACAAACCAAAAAGGGAAAACAAAATGCCTAAAATACTCAAGAATGCATGCAAAACAAGAACAAAACATGATGTTGTTTCACACACATCAAATCCCCCCAAGCTTAAGACTTTGCTTGTCCCCAAGCAATAATTAATGCTAAACCAAGAAGTGGGATCAAAAGACAATAAAGAATAAGGAACCCGAGAAAATAATATTCAAGCAATAGGCTAAGGCAAACAAAGAATCTGAGAGGTAATCAAAATCAAGTCCAATCAGAGGCTAAGTTCTTAGAAATCATGCATCCTCACTGATTGAATTAAGTTCACTCCACTAACCACACTCAAAGTGTTTAAGGGTGAAGACAATGCGCTCAAAATCCTTCAAGAGAATGCACTTCCATATGCTTGATAAGAAACCAAATTTTCACTAATAATCAGCATGCATGCAAGAATCAAAAGGTCTTTTAAGGGTTGTAATGGGGCCATGGGAATGATGTTAGGTAAGGTAAGGAAAGGAAGATATGCACAAAGGGCTCATCAAAATTTTCAATAAGCACAAGTAATCCAATAGAACTTAAATGGAGCAAAGATAATTTTTCAATCAAAAGCATAACTCCACATTTCTAAGTATTTTCTTCCTTTCTTTTCCTTCTTCTCTTTCTCCTCTTTTTTTTTTCTCAAGCTTCTTATGATTTTCTTTTATTTGCACCTCTTATTTTTTTTTCTGAGAAAGAGAAATGTCATTCACATATGATTCCCTACACACTTTTCACAACTTTCAAACCCACTTTGCTCCATTTAATATTCTAAATGATTACCAATAATATATCATCATAGGCAACAAGAAAATTAATTATGCAATAAGCTCAAAATGGGCAACTAGTGGATGAAAGTGTAACAAATTCAGAAGGCCAGAAAAATACCTAAGATGCCTTAATCATATTCAAGCATGCAACCAAAAATTTCGCCTTATAAAAGGTTTCAAATCAAGTTCTAGAGCACAAGATCAATGAGAAATATCACTCAACACAAAGAATGGGAACAAAAATCATATAATGCATATATCCCATACAGGCTCAAAACTCACATTTAGAGGTTTAAAAATTCAATGAGAAGCACAAATTCAGAGAATATTATGCTAATTATCAACTATCAAAAGATCACATTTATTATCAATAAAAATAATGCCTATAACTAATCACAAGAATCAACAAATTGGGTTTCAAAACAATATCATCTCAAAATCCTCAAAAAGAGAGGGGCACAAGTTCAACCAAAAACCCAAGAGATATGATGGTGTGAAAATGCAACATGAAAATGCAATGCATAACAAGACATGAAAATGCATGCAACTAATGAGAATAAAAATAAGAAAATGAAAATGAAAATACCCCCCCAAGCTTAGAACTTACATTGTCCCCAATGTAAAAATCTTAAACTAGAGAAGGGAGAAAAGAAATGAACTCACTGCGGTGGTGAAAAAACTTCTGGTGTTCAATCCATGGCCATGGAATTTTCCATGGGTTTGGTGTGGAACCTTCTGATTTCACTCTTCTTCTAAATTTAACTTCAAAAAGGGTCAAACCTAAACAAAATCCAAAAGACAAACATCAAAACAACAATCTAACAAACAAAATTAAAAGAAAAAGAAGGAATTAAAACAGAAAAATAAGAAAACTTGGGTTGCCTCCCAAGAAGCGCTTGTTTAAAGTCATTAGCTTGACTTTGGTCAGGTTTCTGTGCTCAAGTGACATCTATGGAGTAGTACGCAGTCCCCACTCCTTCAAAGTGTTTCACTCTCTGGCCATTTATCATGAAAGGTTTATGGCCTTCTTTCTTCACCTCAAGCACACCGTAGGATAAAACTCGAACAATCTCATATGGTCCAGACCATTTCGACCATAACTTACTAGGACAGAAACGTAGAAGCGAGTTATTAACAAGAATTGTATCTCCAATTTTAAATTCATGCTTCTTGACACACTTGTCACTCTGCTTCTTAGGTCCTTCCTTGCAGGGCATAGCAGCAGTCACTGATTCCTGTATACCTGAAAGCACAACACTATCCACAACTTTAGTAGCATCAATGCGATTACATGAATTTAAGGAATTAGAATTATTTTCAGATTTAAAAACATCAAAAACTACTTCCTCATCATTCAATCGCAAAGTCAATTTTCCTTTATGGACATCAATGATAGCCCTTCCAGTGGCAAGGAATGGACGCCCAAGTATGATCGGCATTGTAGCATCAGCTTCCATATCAAGCACAACAAAATCTACAGGCATATAAAATTTACCAACCTTAATAGGAACATCCTCCAAGATGCCTACGGGGTACTTGACTGACTGATCCGCCAATTGAAGAGAGATAGTTGTGGGTTTCAGCTCACCCACTTCCAACTTTTTACACACACAAAGGGGCATAAGACTAACACTAGCCCCCAAATCACACAGAGCTTTATCAAAACTAGTATTCCCAATCAAGCAAAGAATAGAGAAGCTGCCAGGATCTTTGAGTTTAGGAGGCAACTTATTTTGAATTAAAGCGCTACACTCCTCAGTTAACGCTACGGTCTCATACTCCTCTAGCTTTCTTTTATTATACAAAATGTCCTTAAGAAATTTAGCATAGGTAGGCATTTGTTGCAACGCCTCAGTGAAGGGTACATTAATGTACAACTTCTTAAGGACCTCAAGAAACTTCCCAAACTGCTTATCTAGCTTGGCCTTGGCCAATCTTTGAGGAAAAGGCACTGGGGGTTGGTAAGGTTTAGGGGGTTCATACTTAGACACTTTCTCACTAGTTTCCTCCTCCTCTAAGGGTTGTGTCTTAGTATCTTTTTCCTCATTCCCCTCATCTTTGTCACACTTTCCTTTACCTTTGGAATCCTCTAACCTCTTTCCACTCCTCAAACTAACAGCCTTACAATGTTCATTACCTGGGTTGACTTCAGGTTGACCAGGAAACTTACCTTACTGCTTAAGAGAAGTGCTTGCTTGTTGGGCAATCTGGGTTTCCAACATTTTATTGTGAATAGCTAAATTGTTAACCTTAGCTGACAACTCTCTAATGGCCTCAGAAACAACTTGCCCATGGTGCCTAAACTCCTCATTCTGCTTAGACTGGCTCTCAACAAAATTCTTAAGAAGAGACTCAAGTCTATATTTTTGTACCTGTTGAGATCCAGAAGAGGGTTGAGCACTACCTTGTCCAGCTTGGTGCTGACTATTCCGGTAAGAGAAGTTAGGATGTGACCTCCAACCAGGGTTGTAAGTTTGAGAATACGGATCATTCCTCCCCTTTTGGTTGAAGTCATGAAAATTGTGGCATGATTCCACTTACTCCACCGGTGCACCATGTGAGGATCCAATTCCAACTTGGCATTCTGCACTCATATGTCCCTGTACTCCACAAATCTCACAAAAGATGTTAGCAGCACTTATGGCATTAGCACTAGCTTTTTCAAGCTTATCAAAACGTTTATTCAATGAGTCAAACTTAGCCATAATTAAACTAACACCATCCACCTCAAACTTACCTTCCAAGAGCTTTCTCGGGTTGTTACCTCTTTCACTGGCCCATTGGTGATGGTTTGCAGCGACACTTTCAATAATCTCATAGGCTTCTATCAACCTTCTATTCATTAAAGCTCTACCAGCTGCGGAGTCAAGAGACACCTTCGAAGAATATTCTAATCCATTGTAGAAGGTGTGAACGATCAACCACTTCTCTAACCCGTGGTGTAAAGGCTTCCAAAGAAAGCCTTATATCCATCCCAAGTTTCGACAATGACTCTCCATCTTTCTGAACGAAGCTTGTGATTTGGGTCCTTAGGTGAGCAGTCTTGGAAGGTGGAAAGAATTTGTCCAAAAAGACTTGCTCCAATTGATTCCATGTGGTTAATGTATCAGTGGGTACCGATTTCAACCAAGCTGTAGCCTTGTCCCTTAATGATAATGGAAACAATCGGAGGCGAATGGCATCAACTGAGGCACCTTCAATTTTGAGAGTCTCGCAGAATTCTAAGAACATCTCCACATGATCATTTGGGTCCTCCGAGGGTAAACCTCCAAACTGGTTCTGCCTTATCATAGACAGTAAGGCAAGAGGTATGGTGAAGTGCCTAGCTTCAATGTCTGGCCTAGCAATTCCAGATCGCAAACCCTGAGCATTAGGGGTTGCATACTCCTTTAAAGGTTTATTATCCTCAGCTGCTGCCATGACAAGTGGCGGTTCAGATATTTCCCTTACTCTTTGTTGTCTTCTCCTTTGATGCAAGGTTCTTTCAATTTCGTGGATTTGCTTCAATAAGAGTCCCGAAATGTCTAGCACTTCGCATAAACAAGAAACAAGTTACGTGCGAGAGAGCCAAAGAGAAATCAAGAATGTAAGAACCAAATAAAGAAAAAGGTTTAAAATAATTAAATTAAAAATTAAATTAATATTCAAGAAAACACAGTCCCCAGACACGGCGCCAAAAACTTGATGCGTGAAATCCGCAAGTGTACGGTTTCGTCGTCAAGTAATAAAAAGATCAAATCCATAGGGACTGTGTCTATGAATACTAATTAATTAATTAATTCAATTAAGTTAAACAAAAAGGAATATGATTGTTGATAAAGAAGAACGTAGTAACAAAACAATTAAATAAAATCAAGAAAACAGAATTCAGAACAAAAATAGCGAATTATCAAGAAAGGGATTTTCAAATTCAAGAAAGCTTCCAAGATTGAGATACCACAATGATACAAGATAAATCCTAATTGACAACCCTTTTATTAAATCTGAAATTCAATTGAAGGTGAATTATCCTAAATTAGTTAATGTTCTTTCTCATGATACAAGATCCGTGCCCAATTAAACCAATTCCTACTCTCGTGGTAATTGAATTTAAATTGAACCCATTACGCTTTGTGGTAATTCATTGAATCCTCAAAAGGCTAAAACTACTATCGTGATTTAGACCTTAAGTTCAATTCTTATGGTTCCAACACCTAGGTTCACCTCTCATTACGTCCCTAAATGCCTATGAGATGCAAATAAGTGGCCAGTAAATTCACATGAATAAGAGCAATAAGAATTGAATCAATGAACAATCAAGATTAATAAAAAGGGAAACAAAGTCAATTAATCATTATCAAAGTATCAAAGGGCATTGCCCAATCCTAGAAACAAAGGAAACTACTCAGACATAGAGAAAAGGAGACAAGAAATCAAACTTAAAAACATCACAAACCCGTAACAATGGAGAAAGATGAAGATCAAAAGCCAAGCCTCCAATTTTGCCTCCTCCCAAAACCTAATTGGAACTCAATTGGCCTCCCTCATTGTATTCAGAACCCCTATTTATAAGCTTAGGGTTTTAATTAGCTAAAAAGTCCCCAAAAGAAATAAAAAGAAAAACATAAAAACTGCTGCGCACTGCGATCCACGGCCGTGGATCATTCCACGGCCAGGCCGTGGATGTCTCTGCCAAAAAGCCAATTCTGCAACATTTGAGTTCCACGGCCAGGCCGTGGAACTCCCTAGAACTCCCTTTTTTTCTTCTTTAAGTTGTCCCTCGATCCATGGCCGTGGTTTGATCCACGGGCAGGCCGTGGATCTCTCTGGAATGGCCTTTTTACACCTTTATTGCTATCCATTAAGCTCCAACTTCAAACATGCGAGCATTCCATTCAATCCAAGGTCAAATCAGCACCAATCTGCACGAGAATACCAAAAACACCGCAGTTATCCGAACTAAGAGAAAAACAAACCAAAAAGGGAAAACAAAATGCCTAAAATACTCAAGAATGCATGCAAAACAAGAACAAAACATGATGTTGTTTCACACACATCATGAAGTCATCTCTCAAATGCCCAAGTATGTAAAATTCTTGAAAGAAATACTTACAAAAAAATGCAAGCTGAAGGATTTTGAGACGATATGCTTAAATGAGTAGGGATCCACCATTCTTTTGAAGAAGTTACCACCGAAATTAAAAGATTCAAGGAGTTTTGCTATTCCTTGCTCTATTGGTAACTCTTATTTTGGGAAAGCATTATGTGATTTGGGTGATGGTATTAATTTGATGCATTTCTCTATTTTTAAGAAATTAGGTATGTAGGAACCCAAGCCTACTAACATTTCATTGCAGCTGGCCGATAGATCCATCACTTACCCTCGAGGTGTATTGGAGGATGTTTTGGTAAAGGTGGATAAGTTTATTTTTCCAGCTGACTTCATTATGTTAGATATAGAAGAGGACAATGAGATCCCAATCATACTTGGGTGTCCATTCCTCGCCACTGGAAGGGCAATGATTGATGTCCATGAAGGAAAATTAACTTTGCGATTGAATGATGAGGAAGTAGTGTATAATGTTTTAAGTTCTAACAAAAATCCTAGTTCCTTTGATTCATATAATTGTATAGATGCTACTGATGTTGTGGATAGTGCTTTGTCTTCATATATGTAGGAATTTGTGAGGGTTGATATGCTAGAGAAGACCTTGCCCAAGGTTGTCACCAACTTTGAGAATTCCAAGCTCTGTAAGAAGAGACTAAAGAAGCAGCACGACATGTGTAGCAAGCAGCGTGAGTTTAAAATTGGGGATAAAATTCTTGTCGATAACTCATGTCTACGTCTCTTTCTTGGTAAGTTTTGGTCAAAAGGATGTGAACCATATGAGATTATTCGCGTCTTATTGTACGGTGTGCTAGAGGTAAAGAAAGATGACCTACAAACATTCTTGATAAATGGCCAAAGCGCGAGGCACTGCTTTGATAAAGAAAAGGGGTCATCCTATTTTTGGCCCTTTAAGCTACCTTAATTTACTTAAATAAAAGACAATGTTGAGCTAATGATATTAAACAAGTGCTTCACAAGAGGCAACATGTGTTTCTATTCTCAGCATTTGGTTTTTCAGTTATTTCTTTTTGCTTTGTTTTTCATATAAAAAAATGACTTGACACTTTTTATTTTTCTAGTGCAATTTTCGATAAAAATGTCACCACTCATTCAGACTAGACGTTTGAGCTCATGGTTGCACGCCTCCCTCCGACTCCACCTCTCCCACCACCTTCATGATTTTGTGTTTAATTTTCAGGGAAGTTTCATTATCCTCTATTCTGTTATTTTTATTTTATTTACATTGAGGACAATGTTCATCTTAAATGTAGGGGGTAACTTTTAATTTTTTTTGTGAAATCAATGAACACTTGAGTATTGCTAGGAATCAAGCAGGAATTGTATGTTAATTTCTTGATTAATACTGAGCTAATAGAGATATGTTTGAGAAGGAATCCACTACTCATGAGCTGATATTGTGTAAAGCAATCTTGTTTAATTAAGTAAAGTGAAATTTAGAATTTTAGTTGAAAAATTAGTCATGTTTGCTTGCATTTATTCTCTCTATTAACTTTGTCAGAAAGTGAGTTTTGAGCTTTAATGATTGGATTTTTCATATACAAAATCCTATTTTTCTTTTAGAGTGAGATTTCTCTTAATTGATGTGCGCTAGAACTTGCTTTAATATATTGTTGAGACTTTAATGATTCACATACAGACTTGAACATGATTAAGACAATTAGGCTTAATCTTTTCTCGACTTTCAGAGTTGCATTGATAAAATAATCCCTTAGTTGCCCTATCTGAGCCTAAAATTGATTTCTTTGAATACCAAATTAAATAATCATGTTGACTTCTTTGGAGCATCTGATGTGTTGATTGAGAAGACATTAAGGGTTGTTTGTTCTTTAAAGGTTGTTAAAAAAGAAAAAGAAAAGAAAAAAAATTAAAAAAATGGAAAAAGAAAAAAATTGTTGGTGAAGAATAATGAGAATATTGGGTTGAAAGTGAGAATTGTTATATCCTTATGCAGTATGCTCTATTTATCATCTTGTCAACCTAATTCTGTGTTATATTGATTTATTCATGAACATTCTTTACATTTATTTATCTTTTTCCTACTTTTCATTGTTCCCCATAGCCCTGTTACAACCAAAGGAAGACCTTTTGATTCTTGTGTTGTATGTGAACTTGGAAGTGGAGATGAGATTGATAACTAAGCCTATGGTATTACATTTTTCGAGAGAAATTTGAGTGATCTCTTTGTCCTTAAATACTTGAGCGATGAAAAGATGAGTGACCTCAATTAGTTGGTAAGGAGAAAAGATGCAAGTTAGACCCAAGCCTTTAATTGTTTTAAGCGCAAAATGATCTTACTTGATTGGATTTGATTGTTGAACTTGATTGAATTATTAATTTGTGAAAATTTCCTTGATTCTTATTTCTGGATGTTGAGTTTAATCTTGATTTTGATTCCTATTCTTTGCTCGAGGATAAGCAAAATCTTAAGTTTGAGGGAGTTGATGAACCTTCAAAATCTCATATTTTTACAGTTCATTTTCTTGGTTTTGATCCTCTTTTGATATTTTTAATTGAACTTTGGTCTCAAGTTTTATTACGTTTTTATTATTTTTAATTATGTTCTTATTACGGGTTCTAATTGTTTTTGATAGGTAAATTTACATGGAAGAAGACTGGACAACTGTTACAAGGAAGAAAAGCACAAATTATCTCCACAAGCCAGCACCTAAGCGCCCAAGGGCGCTTGAGCACTGGCATGACAGAAAGCCTCCAATCTCTGTGGTGTCCCAGCACCAACTCCTAAGTGCACAACACGTTACATAGTGCATCTTTGATTTATGGTCTCAGCGCTTGAGCACCTATAAACCAGTGCCTAGGCACTGGTCGTGTAACAGCACACATTATTTTTCATAAATAGAAGAGTTACTCCATAATTCAAAAAAGAACACAGAAAATCCCTAATCCTAAGAGACACTTTTTCGACAGCAAACTTTGAGAGACAAATTAGAAGAGAGAATTATAACGAATCCTTGGAGGACAATTTCAAAGGGAGGAATCAATTCTTGAAGGCTTGAAGATCATAATCACCGTAAAAAGAGTTTTGATTTCTCTTTCCTTCTAGTTTTCCCCTTTCTTTGGGTTTTCTTTCTATTAATTTGTATTGTGATTTGAGATTGTTTGCATTGAACATGAGTAGCTAATCTCATAGTTAGGGCTATGGAGGATCTTGTTTTCTTAATTAATTTATTTTCATCTCGAATTTGATTAAGGTAATTTCTTTTAGGGTTTATTATATTGCTTGTATTCTTGTCAGAACTTAATTTTTTTTAGCAAATATATTAATTTATTGTTTGACCGGTGACCATCCGCACTCAATGAGTGGACTTATATGAAAAACCTAGGATTAGATTGGTGAATGACCAAACATCAATTTATTCTATCAATGGAATTAATTATTATGTTAGTTCATCTCTTGAATTGAGGCGTAATGCATTATTAATTAATTCAACTAAATAACCAAATAGGTGATTTAATTTAGGAATAAAATATTATTTCATCCATGACCATTGGGATTCAATAGTAATTAAGAGAATATTGATAAGACAATTATCTTACATCATACATGAGTGAAAATCTAATTAATTAGATTCAAGTGAACCTTGCGCCTTGGTTTCTCCCAATTTGATTATCTCTACATTATTTAACTGTCCATTATTATTCTTCATTTATTTTCTAATTTTAATTTAAATTTCTCTTATACTTTCTATTGTCTAAATAACTAAGAGTTTTATGCATCTAATAATTACCACTTATTCCTCGTGAGAACGACAACTGGGACTCAAGTCCTATTTTACTTTGCGATAGAGTGCACTTGCTCTTAGTGTATTTTACGTATATCACCAAGCCATGAATATAACTCGGTGCAACCCCAAAGCCAAATGTTATTTAAGAGGAGATCATTTCTATTCTAATTAAACCCCATATAAATAAGGATCTTTAGGTAATCAAATTTTCGTCATAAGCATCCCCATCGATGTATCTGATACAACTTAGTGATAACTCCATAAAATGTAGTTATTTGCGCCCTATATTTGTGCTATATTGGTTGCTTAGTCCTTGTTAGTATGCATGAATGGAAGATTTTAGCATCATATTCATCTGATCTTATTTTGATGGCTTCCATTATGAATTTGAGCAAATACTTCCTAAACTTTGATGAATTAGGTACATTTGCATGAGCTATTAAATGGTACTTTCTCTATTACAAGAAGGGCTCAAATAAAGCATGAAAATGAAGAATCTAGAGTAGCTTTGGACTAGGAAGCCCAAAAGAAAGCAAAAATTCAATATCAGCATTCAACACCGCAACGTGGGTATGTCAACATTGCGGCGTTGAGCATCCCCTATTTCAGTACATGAAACTCGAGGCCAGGGCACTGCGACATGGAGAGTGGATGCCTCAGGCATCTGTGACCTAATTACACGCACGCCATGACGTGATGTGGTTTGATGCCATGGCGTGACTCTGTTTTATTCAGCCTATAAATACTATTGTATCCATTTTGCACGAGAGTTTTTAGTGTTTTTTAGAGAGTAGCTGCTAGGGTTTTGTATTTTAGACATAAAGGAAGCAGAAGTGATCAAGTTTAAGGGCTTTCTTCACCTTGATGGAGGATTGGAGCTTGGAGGATCATCACCCTTGAGCTTTCTCTTTTCTATCTTCTACTTTCTTATTTTCTTTCCATGAACATGATGTATTTTGTTATATTTTCGTGCTTCATGGCTGGCTAAGCTGTGTAGTAGGGTTTTCTTTAGATCCTCCTAGGAATATTGAATAATATTGTAATCCTTTGAGTTTATATACATGATATGGTTTTGTTTAATCATATAGTGCTTAATGCTTTTGAATGTTTGATTAACTTTTGATTGATTTGTTAAAATCTAATGAACCTAGACATAGGATTTTGGATTTGAGGTTGTATGTATGATTGATGCATGTTCTATTTCATTCAATTGGTTTGGGTGAGATGATTCATTAATAGGATAGAAATATACCTATTGGCCTTGCATAATAACTATTGGGAATAGATCTTAATGAGTGGATTTACTCTAGGTCTCATGGAAACATAGTGAATTAGGTAACTGAAGCATGGTTAATTGACCTAGACATAGGCTTTTAACTAATTTAGATTCTCAAGCTAACCTAATCATTTCGTTTATATTGCTCATAAGGATTACTTGTTATCAATTGAAGTAGGAGGTGAAAAAGGATTCCCTGTTCTCTAATTCTCAATCTCAATTTAATTTTAAAGCTTTTAAGTTCTTTCAATTAGTTTAGATACTCATCTCTTAATTTATATGTTCTTGGATAGAAACTCTTAAACTTTTGGTTTATATTTAGGACTGATTTTAATCTTATTCCTTATGGGAACGATATCCGACTCCTAGCTACATTACAAGTACGATTCATGCACTTGCGGTAAGCAAAAGAGCAAACAAGTTTTTGGCACCGTTGCCAAGGACTGTGGTTTAAATTCAATAGAGCTAATATTAACAATTAGTTTAAGTAACTCTAATTCAAGTTTTCTTTTTTCGTGTATATTGATTTAAATCTTAATTCTTTAATTGTTTCAAGTGATTAATTATATAATGGCAGAAGAACATGATATGCACGAGGTGGAGGACGATAGTCGCACTAGACCATTGAGGGAGTTTGCTACTCCTCAAATGGATAATCTACAATCCAGTATTAGATGTCCAGCCATCCGTGCAAATAACTTTGAGATAAAGTCGACCATTATGCAAATGATTCAGACTTCTATACAGTTTGGTGGCTTATCCAATGAGGATCCCAATGCACATCTCTCAAACTTCCTTGAGATTTGTGACACGTTTTGGCACAATGGAGTATCCAAGGATGCTATTCACCTAAGGTTCTTCCCTTTTTCTTTAAGAGATAGGGTCAAAAGTTGGTTACATTCTCTTCCAACGGGATTAATTATAACTTGGGCAGAGGTATGTACTAAGTTCTTGAACAAATACTCCCCTCCTGCCAAAACTGCAGAGATGGTGAATGATATTACATCATTCACTCAGACTGAATTAGAATCCCTGCATGAAGCATAGGAACGGTACAAGGATCTTTTGAAAAGGTGCCCACATCATGAGATACCACCTTGGCACCAAACCTACTCATTTCATAAGGGCTTGCTACCGCATCATCGCCCAAGAGTAGATGCTGCTGCTGGAGTCTCTTTGTTAAGCAAATCCTTTGATGATGTCTTCCAGCTATTAGAAGAATTAGCTTCCAATAGCTATCAATGGCCATCAGTAAGAAACACTCCACGAAGGGTAGCTGGAGTGCATAAAGCAGATGCTATAACCTTGTTGTCAGCTCAGGTTGCAGCATTGGCAAGTAAAATGGACAATATGAGACAACAAGTTTAATAGAGCCCATTTGTGTTGTGTGACAAATATGGTAACAATCATTCAAGTGATAGGTGCCCTTCCACCTTTAAAAGTGCACATTATCTGGGGAACTACCGATCATAATAGAACAACCCATACATGAACCAGTATAATCCTGGATGGAAGAACCATCCAAACTTCTCTTGGAGGGATAATCAAGGGGCCTCCTCCTTAGCACCTGGAGCTGAGCGACTATACAATCCTCCTAGATTCCCTTCCTAGTCTAGACAGCCAGTTCAAGAAAAGAAACCATCACTTGAAGAGATGTTTATGCAATTAATGGTGAAAACTGATTCCTTCATGACAAAGATGGACACTCATTTGGCTAAGAATGACTCAGTGATACAGAGCCAATCAGCTTCTATTTGGGCTTTAGAAACTCAAGTGGGGCAGTTAGCTAATGCAATCAATAACAGGCCCCTTGGCACCGTCCCAAATGACACAGTTAACAATCCTAAAGGTGCCTCTAATGAACATTGTAAGGTCATCTCACTGAGGAGTGGGAAAGACATTGAGGGAAACCCTAAGACAAAGTTGATGGAGGATGAGGTAGGAAAAAGCCAAAAATGGGAAGAAGAGGTCCACAAGAATATTGAAGACAATGAAGTGAATACAGAAACTGACCACAAGAAGGTTGAAGACAAGAAGGTGGTGAATAAGCCATATATACATCCTTTGCCTTTCCCAAGCAGGCAAATTAAGCACAAGATGGATGAGCAGTTTAAGAAATTTTTGGAAGTTTTCAAGAAACTTCATATCAAAATCCCTTTTGCAGAAGCACTGGAACAGATGCCCAGCTATGTTAAGTTTATGAAGGATATATTATCCAAGAAATGTAAGCTAGGCGAGTTTGAAACTGTAGCATTGACTGAAGAATGCAGTGCTATCTTGCAACAAAAGCTTATACCAAACTTGAAGGATTCAAGAAGCTTTACAATTCCTTGTGCCATCAGCGACAAATTTTTAGGACAAGCATTGTGTGTTATGGGGGCAAGCATCAATCTTATGCCCCTATCCATATTTCAGAGTCTAGGTTTGGGGGAATGCAAGCCCATATCCATAACCCTCCAACTAGCTGATTGTTCATATATATATCCGAAGGGAATAGTGGAAGATGTCCTAGTGAAAGTAGATAAGTTCATATTCCCTGCAGATTTTGTTATTCTGGATATGGAAGAGGATCAAAAGGTGCCATTGATCCTAAGCAGACCCTTCCTAGCCACAAGAAGAACACTCATAGACGTCCAAAAAGTTGAACTGACTATGAGAATTCAAGATTAAGAGGTGACTTTCAACATCTTTAAAGCAATTAAGTTTCCTCAAGATCATGAAGAGTGTTCTTATGTTAGTCTGTTGGATAATATCATTAACGATGCATTTCAAGCCAACAATTCTGAAGATCCCCTTGACTTAGCATTAACTTTATTAACTGAGGATGACGAAGATTCTAAAAATGATATATCTGATTGCATCAAACACCTTGAGGCAGTTCCTAGGCAATATCGTTCACCCAAGTTTGAAACCTTGGAGTCCGATGTAACAAAAGTGACATCTAAGCCTTCCATTGAGGAACCTCCAAAGCGTGAGTTAAAGCCTCTGTCGAATCATTTGCAATATGCTTATTTGGGAGCAACATCTACCCTACCAGTAATCATATCATCATCCCTCTCAGATGATCAAGAGGAGAAGCTTCTCCATGTGCTTAGGAAATACAAGCATATTCTCGGTTGGACTATTACCGATATTTAAGACATTAGTCCTTCCATCTGTATACACAAGATCTTGTTAGAGGACAATCAGAGTGGAGTTGTAGAACACCAAAGGAGGCTAAATCCAATTATGAAAGAGGTGCTGAGGAAAGAGATAATCAAGTGGCTGGATGCAGGAATTATTTATCCTATTTCTGACAGCCCCTGGGTATCACCAATCCAATGCGTTCCGAAGAAAGGTGGCATAATAGTGGTCACGAATGAAAATAATGAGCTTATTTCCTCCTGTAAGGACACTGGATGGAGGGTGTGCATGGACTACCGTAAATTAAACAAGGCCACCCAGAAAAACCATTTCCCGCTTCCTTTCATAGATCATATGTTGGATAGACTAGCAGGGAAGGCCTATTATTGCTTCTTAGATGGTTATTCTGGATATAACCAAATTGCAATAGCACCGGAGGACCAAGAAAAGATGACATTTACTTGTCCTTATGGTACATTTGCTTTCAGAAGGATGCCATTCGGGTTGTGCAATGCTCCTACAACCTTTCAATGTTGCATGATGGCCATCTTTGCTGATATGATTGAACATAGCTTGGAGGTGTTTATGGATGACTTTTCGATATTTGGGGATAATTATAATAGTTGCTTGCAAACCTTATCATCCGTGCTGAAAAGGTTTGAAAAGACCAACCTCATCCTAAATTAGGAAAAATATCATTTTATGGTCCAAGAAGGCATAATTCTTGGCCATAAGGTTTCTATAAAAGGGATGGAGGTAGACAAGGCAAAGATAGAAGTGATCGACAAGCTTCCTCCACCAAACTCAGTAAAAGGAATCCGCAGTTTTCTTGGCCATGCGGGTTTCTACAGGAGGTTTATTAAAGACATTTCAAAGATAGCCAAGCCTCTTTGCAACCTTCTGGAGAAAGATATCCAGTTTACCTTTGATGATTTATGTCAGGTTGCATTTGTGGAACTTAAAAAGAGACTGGTTTTAGCTCCAGTTATAATCATTCCAGATTGGGATTTGCCATTTGAACCCATATACGATGCCAGCGACTGTGCTGTGGGAGTAGTGTTAGGACAAAGAAAAGACAAAGTGTTTTGCTCTATTTACTATGCGAGCAAAACACTCAACGATGCCCAATTGAACTACACAACAACGGAAAAAGAGCTGCTGGCCATTGTGTTCGCATTTGATAAGTTCAAAGTATATTTAGTGGGCACGAAGGTGATTATACACAGATCACTTGGAAATAAAGTACTTAGTGAGCAAGAAGGACGCAAAACCATGTTTGATTAGGTGGGTTCTGCTTTTACAAGAGTTTATATGGAGATCAGGGATAAGAAAGGTGTAGAAAATCAAGTAGCAGACCACCTTTCAAGACTTGAAAATGAAGATTTCTAAGCTAATCTAATCACAATCAAGGAAACATTTCCTGATGAGCAGCTATTTGCACCACCACTCAATCATGTCCATGGTATGCTGACATGGTGAACTACATTGTGGGTGGTGTGCTGCTACTTGATCTAACCTCTCACCGAAAGAAAAAACTATTGTATGATGTCAGTTACTATATCTAGGATGAGCCATTTGTATTTAAGCAGTATGCAGACCATATATTGAGGAGGTGTGTGCTTGTGGAAGAAGTGGAGCAGATTTTAAGCAAGTGTCATGATTCTCCATATGGTGGACATTACAATGGTGAGAGGATGGCTGTGAAAGTACTCCAGTCTGGCTTTTCTTAGCCATCGCTCTTCAAAGATGCGCATTTCTATGTGCAAAGATATGATCGATGCCAAAAGTCAGGGAATGTCTCGAGAAGGAATGAGATGCCCCTGAATTCCATTTTGGAGGTTGAGATTTTTGATGCATGGGGCATAGACTTTATGGGCCCCTTTATTCCCTCCTTTGGGAATCTATACATACTAGTGGCTATGGACTATGTGTCCAAGTGGGTGGAGGCATGTGCATTTCCTACTAATGATTCAAAAGTAGTGATTAGCTTCATGAGAAAACATATTTTCACCAAATTTAGAACACCTAGTGCCATAATCAGTGATGGAGGGTCACATTTTTGCAATAAATATTTTGAAGCCCTCCTAGCTAAGTATGGAGTGACGCATCAGATTGCCACTGCATATCACCCACAGACAAGTGGGCAGGCAGAGGTATCCAAAATAAAGCAAATCTTGGAAAAAATAGTGTGTCCAACCAGAAAGGATTAGCCAAAGAAACTAGATGACGCACTGTGAGCCTACAGGATCGCTTACAAGGGTCCCATTGGTATGTCTTCCTACAAGTTAGTATTCGGGAAGGCATGCCATTTATTGGTTGAGATTAAACATAATGCTTATTGGGCAATAAAGCAGCTCAACTTCAATTTGTAAGCTATTAGGGAGAAGAGGCTTTTGCAGCTTAATGAGCTAGATGAATTTAGGTTGCAAGCTTATGAAAATGCAAAATTGTATAAGGAGAAAGTGAAATTCTGGCATAATCGTAAAATTGTGCAGAAAAGGTTTGAAGAAGGCCAGCAAGTCCTCATTTACAATTCTAAGCTCAAACTGTTCCCTGGAAAACTCAAATCGAGGTGGTCGAGGCCCTTTGTGGTAATAAAAGTGCTTTCCCATAGAGCTATGGAGATTGCTCCACTGGATCAATCATCAAGTTTTAAGGTTAATGGTCAGCGCCTAAAACCTTATTTTGGAGGAGATATTGATCGGGGGAAGACTTCCCGCACTTTGAAAGCCCCAGTCTGACGTCTAAAAAGTCTTGTCGGGACTATAAATTAGGCCCTGCTTGGGAGGGAACCTAAGTTATTTATTTTAATGCCTTAAATGTGTTAATACTTTGATTTTAGGTTTTAATATATTTATGTATTACACTTGGTAATTTGACCTTGTAGGCATGTTTTGCAGGTGCTGGAGACCTATTTTGGCCATAAGTCCCGGAAAAAATCAATTTGCTATAGAATTATGCAGTTAGACTCCTCACGCTGCGGCGTAACACTTTACGCGCCGCGACGTGATGGTGCTATAGGCCAAAATCCAGATAGATAAGTGTCGCAACTAGTCAAACCATAATGTCGCGGCGTTCTTGCGGGTAAAAAAAAAGTAAATAACAAATAGTAATTGTTTAAATAATTAATTTAAGAGGGAATTAATGTGCACCGCGGGGCATTTTTGGTAACGCCACGGTGCACAGAGTCTATTAGGGTTTTATGTTGCAATGTTTGGAGTTCCTCACACCGCAACTACTCTCTCTCGTTCCCTCTATTCTCTCTCTCCCTTTCTTGTTAATTTTTGGTTTTCTCTACTTTCCATCTTTTTTAGTCTACGCCTGCTTCCAATTAAGGTATGTTCATATTTATTTTAATTTTTGTAAATTATTAGCATATTTTCTCAGTTTAGGTCGTATTTTTTGTCTCTATTTTTAGTTTTGTTATTTTTTGTGATAAATAGCTATTGTTAGTTAGTTACTTATAGGTTTTTGTTAGTTTTTTGTGTTAATTTCTGCTTGGAATGCCTGAAAATGGATTAATCTGGTTTGGACTATACAATCAGGTATAATTTGTTTTTGCGCGTTGCGATGCTGATAGTTAGTGTCTTGATGTTATGATGAACTACTTTGAACATTGTGGTGCTAGTAATGAATGTCGCGACGTTTACATGAACGCCATGGTGTTATGATGAACATTTTGAATGCTGCGGCGTTGGTATTGAATATCGCGGCATTGCAACCCAGATTTTCTAGAATTGCTTTATTTCAAAATGCATTTCATACTTCCAATTGCTCAATTCTGACTTTTAGCAATTCTTTTTCAAGTTATCATGGGTCTAAAGAGGGGAAGGTTTATTCAATGCAGTTAATCCAGTCAAAGGAATAGGGAGCCTTCTCCTCCTCCTGTAGATTATGATAGGGGGAGGTTTATCTCAGCGGATGCAGCTGAGAGATACACTGTTCTCATTACTAGACCGCTTATTCTCGAGCGAGGCTTTACCTTTTCCAGTGCCATTCACCTGGAGTTAGAAGGGCTCATTAACCACCTCAACTGGAGTGCATTTGCTCAACACCCAAAGTCCTCTGTTGTCCTCCCTATAGTTCGCCAGTTTTACGCAAACACAGCCTGTGACACTCGGGGCTGACGATGGCGGGGAGTGATCGCCAGTGCAAAAGATGAAGCACGGACAAGGAGTGGCTCCTGAAAGGCTTCTAGACAGAGGGACACATGAATGAACTAAATACACACCGAAATAAGAAGGATCCAGAGACTGTGTAGGTATGGGACTGCATAGTTGAGGATGGCTTAAAGGAATTGATTAGCACCACCCATATCAACAAGATGCATCTTCTTTTCGGGAGTCAAGAGCATAAGTACTCCATAGTTAAGCATGCCTGACTTAGAGCACTTGTAAAATGGGTAACCTCTTGATAAGTTTTCTAGGATGCGTGTAAGTGAGGACAAAGCACGCTAAAAAGACCCGTGTTGGTTTGTGGGGACACTCATTGATCCTGCAAGCAGTCTCGGGATGTTACAAATGGTATCAGAGCCGGGACCTCCCCTAGTACGGTGTGGTTTGGGGACAAACCATGTAGAAGCTAGTGGGCATGTGACACCCGGGGCCGACGAGGGCGGGGAGTGGTCGCTGGTGCAAAAGATGAAGCACAGACAAGGAGCGGCTCCTGGCAGGCTTCTAGGCGGAGGGACACATGAATGAACTAAATACACACCGAAATGAGAGGGATCCATAGACTGTGCAAGTATGGGACTGCATAGTTAAGGATGGCTTAAAAGAATTAATTAGCACCACTTATATCAAGAAGATGCATCTTCTTTTCGGGAGCTAAGAGCATAAGTACTCCATAGTTAAGCGTGCTTGACTTGGAACACTTGTAGGATGGGTGACCTCCTAGGAAGTTTCCTAGGATGCGTGTGAGTGAGGACAAAGCACGTTGAAAAGACTCGTGTTTGTTTGTGGGGACACTCATCAATTTTGCAAGCAGTCTTGGGATGTTACACAGCCTACATGGGAGAAGGGGCTACTATAGTTAGAGTTAGAGGGTATACAGTCTCATTTTCTACTACGTCTATTCGCGATACTCAGAGACTTCCTGAGCCCCCTAAAATTTATGAATTTACTAAGTTCTGCCGCTGGGAGCCGGTTGAGGGCATCGATGTGAATGTGGTCACGGCCAGGATATGCATGACTGACTCTCAGCTTGTGGTTTGGACTGTGAGTGTTCAAACCAACAGGTCGAGATACTTTCCACGCACCTACCTGACGCCAGAGGCCTGCACCTAGTACCACTTCATTAGCACTCAGATTCTGCCATCCGCTAACCTCTCTGAGGTGACACGAGACTGAGCCATACTAATTTATTCCATCTTAGAGTGCCGGTTTATCGATGTCGCTCAACTTATTTTTGAGCAAATCCAGAGGTCAACGAGAGAGTTCAAGAGCCTTTTCTTCCCATTCCTCATCCACACTTTGTACAGCGGCATAATGTATGCTGGGGGCCATATGAGGAGCTTACGGATGTTCAACAGCCTCTTAACGATACTTTTATTGAGAGGGTGGGAGCAGCTCCAGGTCCCTTACCAGCTAGATAGAGGCAGGCTTGTAGAGAGCCTAGTGCAGCACAGCACCTAAGCGCCTGGCAGCACCTGCAGCTGACACAAATTGGTGTGCCAGTATAGAGGCCCGACTAGGCTATATAGAAGCCCAAATTACGTAGATGACAATTATATTGTCTTATACTATCCAGGCACAGAGATGGATAGCGACACACCTCGGCCTTCCGATAGATGACTATCCAGTTCCTACCTTTTCGCCCACTACTGTAGCGGGGCCCTCCCAGGCTGGACCTTCAAAAGCACATGTTGGTGCTGATGATGATGAAGAGGATGATGATGATACTGATGTTGCAGCCCCAAACAGTGATGATCCACTCCTTTAGCCATGGCATTTAGGGCACTTTCTTTCTTTCATTGTATTTCTTTTTTATATATACGTATGTTTCTTTTATACAGTGGGGACACTGTTTCCCTCGGGTTTGGGGGTATCTTTAACTTTATATTTTATTTCTAATTTGTAGTATTATGATATTTTCATACTATTGTGTTTTTATGCATATG
The DNA here is from genome assembly GCA_029884595.1 of Ormosia semicastrata. NCBI lineage: Eukaryota > Viridiplantae > Streptophyta > Magnoliopsida > Fabales > Fabaceae > Ormosia > Ormosia semicastrata. Next base: position 7,140,159 of record JAQQTO010000061.1, read on the forward strand.
TTTTAATTATTATGTGTATGTTAGTTTTATACTTTTTGTAGTATATGTATATGTTTTAGTAATTTTATTTTGAAAATAACCATAGGAGCAATTTTCTTGATGAAAATTTTGATGAAAATCCATTCAAGATACAATTGTCATTCTCTTTCATATTATGGTTGCAATGTTGAAAAGCATGATGTTTCATGGATAATGTTGAAAAATTTTGAAGAACATCAGGTTGCTAAAGACTAGTGTGAATGATTATCCAATGATAGATATGGATGCAAATGACCTTAATTGTTTTATGAATCCGTATGCAATCTTTGGCGCATGTTGAAGCATTCTAATTTCTTTTTGTATATGATGCATCTCCCATTTGCATGCTTCTTAAACTTTGGAAAGAATAAGAATGTTTGCCTAGAGAAAGTTTATGGACTATACATGTGGAAAATTCAATTATCCTACAAATTGTTTTGTAATTTTCTTGAGGTGAAATCTTAGGTTATGCATGATTAAGAAAATGATTAGGGCATTGTTTGGACCGATTGAGCCTTTTTAGCTTACCCTAAATGATTTTATCATAGGTCCCTTTTTGAAGCTATATATATGTTTGGCCTTATTTGTTTTTCATAACCATTGTGTTCGTTAACCTGTTAACTGTTCTAATGCATGTGAAGGCATTGCATTTTCTTCCTACCATTATTGTTTATTGAGTAAATAATATGTTATTTCTTGAAGTGAGTCTATTGATTAGGGGTATTAAGGATTCAATACAAAATAAGCCTGAAGGAACCAGATGCAGTCTAAGAAAAATCATTGCTTTGCAAAATTAAGAAAAATAATGAAAAGAAAAAGAAAGAAAAAAAAAAGAAGCAAAGGCAAAGCATAAGAAAAGTAAAGTTCAAAAAACATCAAAATGGTTCTGGCGAGTTTTCTACATTCACTGTTGAATACCCTGCTAATATCTGTTAGAAGTTCATGACTTGAAATAATATGTTTATGTTTCTCAATGTTTGTGTTAAATCATATCCTTTTATTTTGTTACCTACTACCTTTGGCCTTATATTATAAGCTAATAAAATCCCTTTTGATCCTCAATCTTGTGTGATTTACATTAGTGGAGAGAGAGTTGTATTACAATCTTATGGATTCTGTAAATTATATTCATGTGTATGTTCATATCCTCATCTGGGTGAATATGAATTGAATGGAAAAGGTTTTCTTTGCATGATCTTGGGAAAAATATCTTGTATGAAAGGAAACTATGAATGTTAGCATGATGAGGATTGTGTATGTGTAAAACTGATTGTGAGGTATGTGTATTCTTTGAGGTTTTATGCAATCATCATACACTAGCTTGGGTTAGGTGAAAGTGGAATATTAAAATTGGCTGAATGTAGGTTAATAATGTTGATCTTTGTGAATGTACTTTGTTTTGCTCGATGACTAGCAAAAATCTAGGTTTGGGGGTGTGATAACTCTATATATATAGTTATTTGTGCCCTATATTTGTGCTATATTGGCTGCTTAGTCCTTGTTAGTGTGCATGAATGGAAGATTTTAACATCATATTCATCCGATTTCATTTTGATGGCTTCCATTATGATTTTGAGCAAATACTTCCTAAACTTTGATGAATTGGGTACATTTGCATGAGCTATTAAAGTGGTACTTTCTCTATTACAGGAAGGGCTCAAATAAAGCATGAAAATGAAGAATCTGGAGTAGCTTTGGACCACGAAGCCCAAGAGAAAGCAAAAATTGAATATCATCATTCAACGTCGCGATGTGGGCATGTCAACGTTACGGCGTTGAGCATCCCCTGTTTCAGTACATGAAACCCAAGGCTAGGGCGCTACGACGTTGAGAGTGGATGCCTCAGGCGTCTGTGACCTAATTACACGCGCGCCGCAACGTGATGTGGTTTGACATCACAGTGTGACTCTGTTTTATTCAGCCAATAAATATTGTTGTATCCATTTTGCACAAGAGTTTTTTGGTGTTTTTTAGAGAGTAGCTGCTAGGGTTTTGTATTTTAGACATAAAAGAAGCAGAAGTGATCAAGTTTAAGGGCTTTCTTTACCTTGATGGAGGATTGGAGCTTGGAGGATCATCACCATTGAGCTTTCTCTTCTCTATCTTCTACTTTCTTATTTTCTTTCCATGAACATGATGTATTTTGTTATATTTTCGTGCTTCATGGCTAACTAAGCTATGTAGTAGGGTTTTCTTCAGATCCTCTTATGAATATTGAATAATATTGTAATCCTTTGAGTTTATATACATGATATGGTTTTGTTTAATCATATAGTGCTTAATGCTTTTGAATGTTTGATTAACTTTTGATTAATTTGTTAAAATCTAATGAACCCAGACATAGGAATTTGGATTTGAGATCGTATGTATGATTGATGCATGTTATATTTCATTCAATTGGTTTGGGTGAGATGATTCTTTAATATGATAGAAATATATCTATTGGTCTTGCATAGTAACTGTTGGGAATAGATCTTAATGAGTTGATTTACTTTAGTTCTCATGGAAACATGTGAATTAGGTAACTGAAGCATGGTTAATTGACCTAGACATAGGCTTTTAACTAATTTAGATTCTCAAGCTAATCTAATCATTTCGTTTATATTGCTTATAAGGATTACTTGTTATCAATTGAAGTAAGAGGTGAAAAATGATTCCCTATTCTCTAATTCTCAATTTCAATTTAATTTTAAAGCATTTAAGTTCTTTCAATTAGTTTAGATACTCATCTCTCAATTTATATGTTCTTGGATAGAAACTCTTAAACTTTTGGTTTATATTTAGCAATGATTTTAATCTTAGTCCTTGTGGGAACGATATTCGACTCCTAACTACATTATAGGTGTGATCTGTGCACTTGTAGTAAGCAAAAGAGCTAACACTTAGCCTACAAGTCATCCCACAAGTAAATTCTCAGTTAAGTTCCTGAAATTTCATGCACTGGTTACACTAGTCCTTGAATTTTAAAAATTGACAAATTAATCCCTGAAATCTCAAAACATCAGTCACATTAGTCCTTGTGTCTTTTCTCGTTAATTAAACTTGATGGACAAGCATGCGTAGCACGTTAAGTGCCAAATTGGACGCTAATGTAGCTTCCTACCTCCCCAAAATAATGTAGTTTCTCTTTTGCACGAAAAAATAAAGGTCTTAATAATGGAACGATGCCATTTGGGTCCAAAACCATCTTCTCCCACCCCCAATTGAATTCTATTACCGTAAGCCCCAATTCCCATTTGCAAAACCCTATAAAGAACAACCCCTATTCGTAACTCAGGTTGGCAAGGCTAGGAAATGATGGGTAGTGGAAACTCACCCCAATTCGCATCATCAAACACTGAAGGAAGCTGGAGTGGGAGTGCAGGTTTCATACCCAATTCGTCTCGTTATAAGAGAGGAAGTGGTAGTGGTAGGGTTTGCCTTTGTGGTCTAATAACGGTGGTAAGAAGATCCAAAACCAATACCAATCCTAGTTGACCATTCTATGGCTGCCCTAAGTACAAGGCAAAGGTAAGAGTTTGAGTGAGCTAAAGTTTTTAGGATGAGCATTGTTATTTTTTTTTTTTTGAATTGTAATGTGAACTATGTTATGTATGTGATGGTTTGTAGAATGGTGACCATTGTGACTAATTTTTCTGGAATGATAATGAGGCAGAAGATAGTGGAATTAGGACTGCCATTGAACTTGCTACTAAAGCTATAACTGAACCTACTAGTAGGGCTGCTACAAGTGAGAATCAAGAATGGAGATTAAATGTTGCTTGGAAGATTGGAAGCTTAGAAGTTAAAGTTAGGGTCTTAAGATGTTGTATAATTGACTAATGTATTATGTTGGTTTTTATCATAATGTCGAGCTTAGTTTGTTTAGGGAAGTAGGTAATTGGATTTGGAATGTGTAATGGTGATGTTGTGTTATTAGTTTGGGGAATTAAGTAATTATGATACTGTGTAATTGGCCATTTGGCCTTTGTGACCTAATGAAATGAGTGAAAATTGAGTTGTTAAAGCTCATTGTGGATGTGCATTAGTCTTCTGATGTTTATTGTAATTCAATTGTAAGGAAATGCATAAATAACAAATGCTGAAACTGAATTGGGATTGCAATCTGATACTCAATATAAGAGGAACACACTTGGAATTGCAAAACATAACATATTGCATTAATATTTTAGTAGGTCTTACAATTTTTGGCATAAACCAATACAAGTTTCTTTCACAATTGTGTAAAACTTCTATATTGACCATTTACAAAAAAAATTCCTAATTCCCAAATGGATCATCAACATTTACAAAGGACCATAGACATTTACAAATGTACCTTAAACACATCCAAAATGACCATCAACATTTCCAAGAACAATACTTTATAAGCATGTTTCAAAAAGAAGGACCAAATCCTATCATCATTTACATTATAAGCCTTATACATCATCCAAGAGGGACAAATCTTCAGTTCATCTTATTTGTGTAATTAGCATTGACTAAAGCAATGGTTTTGATGATAACAAACAAGAAAGGAATGGAAGTGCAAATATCAAGTTCCAAGACTCTTCAAGTTTAGCTTATAGGACTTAGATCTTGTGTAAAGGTAAAAATGAATCACACTAAGCTCAAACAAGTTTTAAACATCTTTATAAGTATTTCTAAAATGTTTAAATGCCCAACAAACTATTTTTGAAAAGCTAGTCTTGGTGGTAATTCAAATCTATGAAAAATAGTCAAGTTTGTGTTTTGCAAAACTGATATTTAGTTACTTTTTTAATCATAACTTTCAAACTACTTTGATTTTTGTTGTGAAACTTATTGCATATAAAAATAGACTCAAAGATCTTTCCGCTGAGTGGTCATTTGCTTTAAATTGATAAGAAATGAAGAAGTTATGACTATTTAAAATTAGTTTTCAAAAATAGCCAAGTTTATGTTTTGCAAAGCTGACCTTTAGTTACTAATTTGATCATATCTTTCAAAATATTTTGAGTTTTGTTCTAAAATTTTCATTTGAAAATAGACTCAAAGATCTTTCTAATGAGTCGTCATTCGCCTTAATCAGATAAGAAATGAAGAAGTTATGACCTTTTAGTCAATTTTCAAAACTAGAAATGATGTAATCGATTACACAAATCCTATAATCGATTATAACTCTGGCAGAGGTCATGTAATCGATTACCAAAAGTGTGTAATCGATTACCAACTTTCCAGAAAGCCCAAAACGAGTTCTAAGAGCATTGTAATAAATTACAATATCCATGTAATCGATTACCACGAGTCTAAAATGTTCCCAACGGCTATAAACGGGTAGTTTTTATAAAGAAATCTTTCTTTAAACACCACCAACGGCTCTAAAAATATTTGGGCTATAAATGAAAGTGTTTGGGCATCAAAGAAATGTTGGAGAATAATCTGAAAATGACTCTTGAGCATTAAATTCATTTTTCATCATCTTTTTCTCCAAATCTCTGTTTTGAGCTAAGTGTATGATTCTTTGATACCATAAGCTTCAATTTGTATTATCTACTCTTTGGGAGAGTTTCTATTCATCTATATCTTTGTATAATCAGTAAAGAGAGGGTGAGGTATCCCTTAGAGAGTGAGGTATCTCTCAAAGATTGTAAAGAGTGAGGTATCCCTTGAGGGTGAGGCATCCCTCAAAAGTTGTAAAGGGTGAGGTATCCTTATTTGAGGCTCAAGCACAAAGGGTGAGGCATCCCAAGGTGTGTTGAGTGCTCCACTTTGTAAAGGTTTTCAAGCACCCGTTCAAGCTTGAAGGTTTAGTGAAAAAATCATGGGTGGTTCACTTGAGGACTAGACATAGGCCACAAGTGGTTGGTGGCTGAACCAGGATAAATCCTTGTATTTGATTTTCTCAAATCTATCTCTTTACATTTGTACTTTAATTATATATGTTTGAGTTAAACTTGATATTTAGCTTATTTACTTGATTTCCTATATCTCAAGTTGTAGTTGAGTAATCTATAATAGTTGTACCTTTGTTATGCATGTTCCGCTGCATTTATTAATTGAGTGATTCAAAATGCTTAATTTCTCAAAGTTACATTAAAATTTGTAATCACCCAATTCACCCCCCTCTCTTGGGTGATGATTGTCATGGCTAACAATTTGGTGGAGCACCTCTGAAAACAGTGGTTGGTATGAACCTCATGAACCTTGTTGTTGTATCCTCACTTGCTGCTGTCAGTGTTTCTGCACTAACAGGTGTTGGACCAGGTCTTGCTTCAACACTTGCAGTGGAAGAGTATGTTGGATTAGGTGTGGAACAAGCCTTGCTACAACACTTGCAGTAAGTTGGAATAGGTGGTGGAATAACTGGTGGAACAGGTCTTGTTGCAGCACTTGTAATGATAGTGTGTTGGAACAAGTGGTGGAACAACTGGTAGAACAGCTGCTGCTGATGTAATAGCAGGTGGATGAAGTGGCCTTATACTTGTAACATGATTAAAGAAGGTTAAATTTTAATTTCAATACAATACTAACCACTCATGAGCCTTTACAGCGCTTATAGGTTTCAGGTCTTGTACCAAGAGGAACACCACTCCCACCTGCAATAGTCGAGAAAGAGAAAGAATTTGTGACAGTTCAGGTGCACTGACTTTGCAAACTAAACTAAATATAGTAATAACAGCTGACAACTATAGCGTATAAATATTAGTTAATTGATGAGAATACCACAAGTATTACAAAGCACATCCGTTTAAATGTAACAGTTTTGGTGCATCCTTGGACAACTTCCATAAAGGTTAGTTCAATGAAAGTCTGAAAAATAGATTAAGATGCATTTCCTCAAACAAGTCCTTAGCATACTTAAAGATGTCCAAATATGAAGAAAGAAAGAACCTTGACATCCACTACACCAATATTATGATGAAAAAAGCTCTTGACAAAATCCTAATCACCATTAAGGGAATTGCAGAGAGTTAAAGAAAATCATATTAGACTTCAAATGCGAGATGTATAACTCAAGCAAGGTTAAGACTTAAGAGACATTTACATTTAATTAACAAGCTATTAATTTATAAAATTTCTACCACAATTAAAAGTAGAAATAGATGCATAACCAAGCATACCATATAACAAATTAAGGTGGTTGTATGACTACTTAAGCTTGCATATTTGTGTAGCTGTTTTAGAAAATCAATAGATCATTTTGCCTTTAGATTGAACAAGTAATTGAGGTGGTTGTATGATTGCTTACAGCCACTGAGGTGGTGTTTGTAGAGCATACATTTAAAACTAAAAAATTATATAAAAATGACCATTTATTATTGTTATGAAGCACAATTCCTAATAGAATTTCTATTACAATGCAGACTGACCTTTTAATTAAGAACTAAGAATCTACTGATAGACAAGATTAATAAAAGAGGGAAGAAACTCATAAGTCATTACATGATCACGGAATATCTGCTCAAACGGATTAAAGCCACTGTTGTATTCATAACCAGTGCTTTGTTGGTTTACATAAGCATTATGGCCAACCTACATACCCATGTTAAAATAAATCAAATGAAAGAGGCAGTAGATAAATAGGAGAGAATAATTGCAATACACTCAAAAGAAATGTGCCATTGTTCCCCAACTCCTTACCTCCATCTTTTTCCTCAAATTTCTATATATATATATATTTCTTGTTCTCTAAGAAACAGAGGCCATCTGCTTAATTCCTACTATTTTCTTGTCATGTTCTTATTCTTGATCTACAATTACGGTTTCTTATGCATAAAATTAATTATCTATCCTACAATTTATCCCAATATAGTAACTACAATAAAAATGTTCAACAAAAGAGCCAAAAAAAGTGCAGTCAACACAGAACCTACCAATTTACAATAAATAAGAAAATTGTTTGCACTGGTAAAATGGGCAACATAGTAGGCATAGACCTCAACCATAATAAATATTCCTAAAACATACTCATCACAATATGCCTTTATATATAGACAATAGCCACTCAATTGAATCCAAATATCCAGACCCATATCTCCAATTATCAGGAAGCAAATAGTGAACTACAATCAAGCAACTACAAAAAGTGGTGGTTATAGTAATTAGATCATATAAATGGCAACAGTAGTCAAAGAATTCAATATTGAAAATAGTAAAAAAAAAAATAGGCAATCAACATTCTTTAAAAATACCATAGCTAAAAAACAAAATCCAATAAAACACTCATAGAATCGAATTTTCAAAAATCATATCTTCTTAAAAACAAAAACAATTCATATAAAAACTTGTCTTAACAATGCATAAAATAACAACAAAAATAACAATTATGAGGAAGAACAAGGGAACCAACACAAAAACTAAAAAAAAATTCAAGGGAAGAACAAGGGGACCAACACACAAAAACAGGGAATAACATGTGTGTAGTGTGCATATAAAAAAAATATTAAAAAATTACAAAAAAAACACAAAACACTAAAGTGCTCGTTTGCTATCATAATGCAAAGATGTAAGGACCACATAGAGGGGGATCATACACATCAAAAAAGGAAGACAAGTAATACCACAACATCAAAAATAAAAAATAGGAACCACAGTGATCACTCAACATTGGGAATATTTGGAGTTTAGGGAACACACATTTCTGAAGCTCGAATCCCATTTTTTTGGGAAGCCTTAAGAGCAAAACGATGTTGATTATAGAGAGAAATCAAGTGAAATTTGAGAAATTTGAGATTAGAAAATGAATTGATAATTTAAGATTTGGAAAACATATGTCTTTGCAATTAGAGGGAAATGAAAATTTTCCCTCCACCTTTAATACCACATCGTTACAAGGGTGGGGTAAAGTTGGCCATCAAGAGTTTTGGACTCAAATGATGTCATTTCATTGATGGGACTTTTGTTTTTTCGTATAAAAGCGAAACTACATCGTTTTAAGAGAAGTAGAAAGTCACATTAAGTCTAACTTAACACTTAACGTGTCACGTATGCGTGTCCATCAAATTTAACTAATAAAAAGACACAAATATTAACGTGATTGACATTTTAAAATTTCAAGAATTAAATTATCAATTTTTAAAATTTAAGAACTAAAATGATCCATACATAAAACTTCATGAATTAAAATGAATTGTTTACTCGTCATTCCACGCTATAAATACTTGACAAAATCCTCAAATATCACATTTTCTATTCTATACTTACAAACTTATCCCTCCTCTAACTTGAATATTAAAATACATTTCGTAAGTACACCTTTTTTTTATTCCGTCACTGCCGCATAAGAAAGAAATCACCACTTTCAATTACTCAAAATCGAATCAAGTATGATACTTTTCAAATCCGTTCAAATCAAGTTAATTCACACATTTTGCGATTACTGAAAAACCGTTTTTTTATAGAAGGATAAGGATGGTTCATGTTATTTTTATTTTTATTTTGTGTAATTATTTCAGGTGATGGTTACAGTACCATTGAGAGAATGAACAAGTGAGACACAAGGCCCAATTCAGGGATGGGCCGGAAACCTAGATTTTTCCGCCACTGGAATGGGCGAAGCTGACACGACTAACGATTATGTATACGATGGCGAATTGGGTGTCTGTTGTTTTGAGATTGATGATGCCAGAATTGTATCCCTAGTGGTCGACAGTGACATCCCTAAGCTTCTGACACGAATCTAGAGCTGATCATGTTAATGAGCTTTATTGCAAGCATTTATAACTTCATTGAGGACTAAACTGAATTTTAATAGTAATAAGACTTAACTATAAATAAATTAATAAATCATTTTATAAATTATAAAAACTTATTATAGTAGGTAATTTTCAGGGACCACCAGTACACCCTTTCTCAAGCGGTGCACCATAAAAGCCACCGTCCTGCACAGGTTCAGTTTCTTCGTAGCCCTTAGGAAAATGGAATCTCTTCTGTATTGATGACAACAGACAAATCAAGAGAAACAAAAGGTTTTAAATAAATATGTATGCAAAGAGACAATGGACAACCATTGCCTTTCACGTGATGCTTCACCAAATGTACTAAGTACAAACTGTCACACATGCATCTTTCTGTTTAGTTAACTGTCTTTGTCCTTTTATTTGTCTTGATAGCCAATTCATAGGTTCGCAACTCAACTACTGAGCCAACAATTTCAAGTCCGGCGAGTTTGTTAGGAAGAAATCTTCCAGTTACATCTAGGTTGGATTGTGCATCTGCCATTGTTGGTATCCTGCTCTACAGTTGCTTGAACATTTACCAAGGTACATTTGTTAAGATCTTGTCATTTTCACCCACCATAGAAAGTGTTTTTCCTTCTTTTAGTCCATGTTCAATAACTTTCTTGCTTAATATAGATGGATTTTTTATGCCATGTCTTAACAATTCTCCTTTGTATTAGTAAAATAGGCAAATAACATAAAATTAATCAACTAATTTTAATCAACAATTACAATCACTAATCATAAAAATATCTCTTATAAACTCAAAACCTCAATACATCCAATCTAATAAAACAATATTTTTTTTCACTTAACCGTAAAACTCAAATTTTTTCCACCACACAACACTCTCAAATCAGCAAAATGCCCTCCCTCAAAGCCTACGTTGGAGCAGCACACTAGGAAGAAGAAAATCAATTAAAAATAAATAAATTAAATGTTTTTTATCTCCCCATTTTTCACCCAAGCCCTCTTTAACACACCACCTAAAAGTTTTCTAAAATTAAAGACTTTTGCCTTTTCAAGTGGGCTCAACCGAAAGCCCAATTCACGGCAAATGTCAACGAACTTCCATCTTTAGTTATTGGAATAAATTAGTAGAGTAGCCCGTGCCTTGCATGGTATTTTTAAATTATTAATCAAATATTTAAAATATTAATTAGTTATAAGTAATTTTAAAACTATTTGTAATATTTTATCTTTATAAGATGTTTTGTTTAATTCAAGTTTTATTTAATTTCATTTTCGGAAAAGCATAAATGAGATGGACTAAGTTTGGTATGATTTTAGTTCATTTGATAATTCTAAATAATCATTAATATATTAAAAAGATATAAATTGATTTAAGAATCGATTTAAATGTTGATTAATAGTATAAAATCTTCTGCAATCTTTGAGCAAAAATAAACATAAAATAATTCTGCATCAATTTGTAATATATTTTTTTATTTCTGATGATTATTTTTTGAGCTTATATTCCCCTGATTGATATAAAAGGGATTGGTAATTAGACCTTAAGAAAAGGTACAATACTGATAACTCCATAAATTGCAGTTATTTGTGCCCTATCCTTATACTAGAATGAATGCTAAGTCATTGTATACATGTATATTTAGAGGGTTTTGTGCTTATATTTGTCATATTCTGATTCTAAGCTTTTCTGATGTATTATTGTGCAAAACTGTGTTTAATTGTTATTGATTAAGTAGATTTATATTTGTTACTGATTTGGTATTTTCTCTATGTTAAGAAGGGTTCCAAACAAGGTCAAATATGGAGCAATTGAGCCTAAAGAGGAAAAGGAAGCCAAATTAGGCATTCTGCAGTCACCGCCGCAGTGCAAGCATGTGGGCGTCGCGGTGCAAAGAGCATTTTAAGTCATGCCATACTTGGACCCGAGGCAAGAGGGTCGCGGCCCAGATTGAGTGGGCGCCACGGCGCGAGTAGACCGACCCATTGGGCGCCGCGGCGCACATAAGTGGGGGCCGCGGCGCTGAGGCGGCAGTTGAGCCTATAAATAGATTTTATGTGTTTTTCTCTGAGTTCTGGCCATTTTGGCCATTTTCATTTTCTGTTCTTTATAGTTTCTCTTAGGTTTAGATAGTTTAAGGTTAGTTAGCTTGGCTAGATCTTCATTGCTGGTGGATTGGAGTCAAGGATCAAAGGATTGAAGGAGGATTCAAGTTTCAGAGACAAATCAATGAGCTTCCTTTCTCTCTTTTCCCCTTTTCTCTTCTCTTCCTTATCTGTTGTATAGCTAAGCTTTGTTTAGGAATAATTTGGATCCTTTTATATATATTAATGATGTGTTCTTCTCTGAGTTATGTGGATTATTGGTTTTGTTCAATCATTATCTGTGTGTAATGCTTGTGGTTGGCTGATCACTAACTGCATGATCCTAATATTTGCAAATGAACTAGACATAGGGATTTGTTAATATGGATATGGTATGATTGATACATGTTCGGCAAGTTCAATTAGCTTGGATGAGTTGATTCGTTAATAGGATTGAAATATACCTATTAGCCATGTATAGTATGTGAATAAGAATAGATCGTTCATGAGTGGAAGTTGAGCTGGCTCTCAAGGAAACTTAGTGAGTTGGGCAATTGAAACCAGGGTTGATTGACTTAGACATAGGCTTTTGACTATATCAGATTCTCAAGCTAACCTAATCAGTGTATTCATGTTTATGAGGAGGATTGCATGTAGTTGGTAGATGTAGGGGGTGAAGGAGGATTTCCTGAAACTTAACCGATTTTATGTTTATTGATTTTGTAGATCAGGTTTAGTTTATTTTATTGCTTTCTTTTTTTTACATCCTTGACTAGAATGGATTAAGCTATTAGTTGGTATTTAACTTTATAATCGTATATCCTCGTGGGAACGAACTTTTATTCTGTATCTATATTACTTAAGCGATCCGTACACTTGGGGTAGCAATCAAATACCCAACAAAATTTTAAGGTAGTACATTTATTATAAAATAACAAAATGATAGGAAGATGAAATCTCCCCAGTTGAAGTAACTAATCATTGATAGCTAACATGTCTACCCAAGAAAAGTAATTGAACATTCTTACAACAAACCACAAAGAAAATGCTTAAACGTAATCGACGTTAAGAAAAGTAATTAAACATTCTTACAACAAACCACAAAGAAAATCCTTAAACGTAATCGATGTTAATTATTAAACAAAATAAGATTCAATGATTATAAGAAAGTAGAAGGACACAAATGAATTTATTTGAAATTAGCAATTATAGATGAGTGCTTTTCATTTCACACACTCAAGAAATGGAAATATGTAGAGCAGTGATAGGCAAATGAAACATATAAGAGATATAAATACAAGATGAAACATTGAATATTTAAAGCACTAATAAAAACTGATTTATATTTAAATAGTCATGAAACATTTTGCAGCAAGCAAACAAACACTACAACAACTTTTTCTTTTGGCAAGGGTTGAAAAGCGTTGCATTGGCCAAAAATCGTTGCCTAAAGTCTATGGCAACGCTTTTCAGCCCTTGCCAAGCCGTTGCCTCTTCCTCCGTTGCCTATTACAATAGGCAATGCTTTTTTAAACTTTTAGCAACACTTTAGAAAAAAGGTTGCCTATTCTTATCTTCCGACAACGCTTTTGAGACGTTGTGTATGGATAGTTTTGGCAACATTTTTAACATGTTGGGTATAGGTACTACTTTAGGCAACGCTTTCCTATCGTTGCTTTTAAGTATGCCATAAGACAACATTTAAAAGCCGTTGCCTATAGGTTAATGTTTTGACAACGTTTTTTAAATGTTGGCTATATTCAACAGTTTAAGCAACATTTTAAAACTGTTGCTTTTAAGTTTGACGTATAATAACTTTTAAAAAACGTTGCCTATAGTCTTGACCACACTTTCTACACATTGCTTATTAGTATTGCTTTATGCAACTTTTAAAAAGCGTTGCCTATAAGGTTAAGAACTAAAAACTAATAATGCAACGATTTCTATAAGCCATTTTTTTGAAATGTTATCTGTACATACCAACACTTTTCACTTGCGCATTAAAAAATCACATATTAAAAACTAATAATGCATTAAAAAATCAATTCTTCTCAAATAAAATATACTAAATTATGTAAGTGTATTTAATGTAAATATACACCAAAACTAAGAGAAAAAAATCATTTACTATTGTTGTACAAAAGTAGTGCGATTGTTCTTGATCACTTAACACAAATGAAAGAACAAAAACTAAAGTTGTCTTGGAAAATCTCCATAATTGTATCCACATGCAAGATGTCTTTGTTTCGCTTTATTTAGTATAGTCTCACTGCAAAAAAAAAATATTAATAAATGTGAATAAATATTCTGAAATGCATAATTATTTCTCCTCAATACATATTGAAGTTAGCAACAAAATAAAATATTAAAATAGTCAGTTACACACTGTAACTACTAATTAACTAAGAAATTCAACTTATGAATCAATAATGCTACAGCTACCATGAAATTAACTTATTTGTACATTTTTTGAATAGAGGTTGTTAGAATAATTTGATATTCCTCTCATAAACAATTTGCTTACAGTACGCCCAATCCCTTATGAGTTTATTGATTGATTTTTTAGCTCATAATTAGTTAAGATAATATTAAAATAATCAATATTTAAATAATATTTTAGTAAACAATAAGCAATCTTTACTTTTTTATTTCCTGATTTAGCATTAATTTAGTTTTTTACTTTAAAATTAAAATAACTATTCCACTAACTAAATCAGTAAAATTTCTTATTTTTCAAGATAAAATACATATTGTGAGAAGACACCAAGTAATGACAAGTTTTAGCAATATAGATAGTTGGTAGAGCAATTTAATCATTCCTCTTTTCTTTCACTTCAATTATGACATGATTTTTGTATTATTTTAAACAAATCATACACTGGTGTAGTTAGAGCAAGCTCACCTTAAGTAAAAAGAAGGTGGCATGGGTTTCAAAGCGTTTTTCCACATGACTATGGCCTTACTGGCCAAACAAGCTTGGAGGATCATTAAAAATCCTGATTTACTTTGGGTTAAAGTGTTGAAAGATATCTATTTCCCACAAGATGAGTTTATCAGGGTGAAAAAGAAAAGAAACGCCTCTTAGATCTGGGTAAGCATCCTCAAAGGCAGAGACTTACCAACGAAAGCACGGCATTGGGTCATTGGAGATGGTAGAAGCATAAATATGGTCTCTTTGGTATATAATTCACAGAAACTCATCATCCACCATTGGAAACAAATGAATCATTCATATAGCAGCATACAGAAATATAGCATCCTATATATTTTACATTCAGTACTAAATAGATGGATATTGATGGCAGTTAGACAATATATAAATGAAAAATGAGGAAAAATAAAACTGTGTAAGGAATATCACACACACTTATGTGGGGGGAGGTCACCACTAACTACTTTGTGTCTTCACACACGTCTAGCCCTCCCTTTTTTTATCGGTTTGTCAGTTTGCATACCTCAAGCTTACTGTAATATGACCTCATATTTGTTTGTTTTTCTATACCACATTATAATCATATATAACACCAAATTTTTATTTTTTATTTTTTCAAAATCCTATTTAATTTGTTCAAAATGATTAGGGATAGCATTGATGTCTAAGTTACTTGAATGTAATCATTACAGAAGATGTTTTCAACGTTCATGCCAAAAGCAGTTAGATATAATGAAAATTTATATCTAAGCATCATGTAATTGCAGTCTTTATATTGCAATCGATTCTGTTGCAAATCTAAGCATCAGATAGTGTGTGGTTGTGCTTCTTATGGGCATCAATGACATTTTTTAGATTGATTTTTCACTCACCTCATCTAGCTATTGACTTATAAGCTTCTTATGGGGATCAAGAGTAAATTTATCAAGTTTAAGATCTTCTTCCAATAGTCGACGAAGACTAGCCATAGTGACTTTCCTGAAATTAGCAAGTGAAAAGTACCCTATGTCATACATTAATAATTATAGCCAAAGAATCAGTTGATGTGAATAAATGCATCAAAAGTAAGGAGAAGAGGATATGTGAATTGTCATAAAGAGAGGTCAGAATGATAAATAATTGAATGAATCAGCAGCATACTCTGCATTAGCCTTGATGTACGAAGATCTTTTTCTAACAACTTTCTTAATTAGGGTCTCACTTGGAACTACTTTCCTTTCATTGCCTTTAGCTTCCTTGGTTTCAAGTTTAACTCCTTTTTTATTCTTTAAGCAGACCTAATAATGGAGATTCTTCCATTTTCTCCTCATCTTCAGGGCAAAGATCATTTACATCTTTTGATTGCCATTCTT
The DNA here is from genome assembly GCA_029884595.1 of Ormosia semicastrata. Classification (NCBI taxonomy): domain Eukaryota; kingdom Viridiplantae; phylum Streptophyta; class Magnoliopsida; order Fabales; family Fabaceae; genus Ormosia; species Ormosia semicastrata. The sequence continues at coordinate 7,156,196 of JAQQTO010000061.1, forward strand.
CTTTTGGTCCTTCAGTCTCTTGTGTACTAGCACCTTTTTCCCCTGCCTCCCCTGATACCTTTGGGGCATCATCATCACCAACCCCTTCTAAGCACTACCAAGAATGAGGGAAAAAAACACATATTTATATACAGACATATGATAAAATCCAAGCATTCTTTATCACATTAGAATTCACAAAATTAAATCAGATGCAAATACATTATAATGCAAATTGTTATTATCACTAATGGCAAGTAGTAGCAATTGTAAAGAATACATTTAACACCATTCACATATCTATTATACTTATATTAATCAAAGTCTGGTTAGACGTAACACATTGAGCTCCCAGTTAAATAAAGAGAATAGAACATTGTCCCACATAAAGTCCAAATAAAAGTAGAGATGTGCTTCATATGGTGATTGACAATCAATTTATTTAGCATCAATCAACCATGTCAAGAATTGGACAATGCATGTGCTCTATAAGGCATGTAGTTTTTAAAACACACACAGACATACACACGAAAACCAAGGTTTCAGCACTACCTGAAAGATAATCAAATATAGACATATCACAGCATGTGCCAAGTTAATGTACTAGTCAAATGTTAAAACAATAGCATGTTGTACATGTAACTTTGATCCTTAAGATTTAAAAGAAAATTCTCTCAAGCTCACCAGGTATTTTATTTTTAAAAGTCCAGGCTCCTCCAAATGAATCTAGTAATTGTTGTGCTAAATAGGTTACTCCTTCAGCACTTAGGGCACTTTGCATAATAAAATTATTGAATGCATTCACTAGTAAACAAAGGAAACATTATAAAGCACAACAACTAATTTTGGTCTCATGACAACCTTGATTAAATATTTCCTTTCATTTTGTGCAGTTTTAATAACAGCAATTCATTTAGCCATATTGGTTGAATGATAGCAAACGAAAAGTGATGCAGTAGCAGATGGTAGACAGCAACTCAAGTGATAAAATTTGGGGAGAGAAGTAGGATAGATTGAAGTGGAACGATTAAAATAAAAAAGAGGGGTTCTGAAATAAAGAACATAAAAATAGAACATTAAACAAACTGCTCCGGCATCGAGCAGAGTCTCTAACACTAGGGTAGTTGCTAATTTCATACTCTATATGAAAACCGGATGCTTAATTGGCCTCCAAATATCTTTAGCTCAAGAGGCAGCCTAACAGGAGCAGTATAAATTTCACATATTACCAACTAACTCTATAAAATTGAGTTTTCCGAACTCAAATCCATGATGAGGAATTAAGTAATATTTTGAACTTATTGGGTCTTCCAATAATGATAAGAATATATTTTTGAGCTTCATTCTTCCCTTGACAGTGAACTAAGTCCTCTCTTATGAATCTAATTAGCAGTCAAGGCCCTGTGAATCTAATTTCAACTATTGCAAACCAGTGACATTGTTCTCCTCCTCAATAACTAGGCTAATCAACTCTATAGTAGATACCACAGAGTTATATATACCAATCATAAGGCAGTTGAGACAATCAGTTAACTATATCTATAAACAACAAGTAAACAACACAACAGTGCCTACAAACTTTCCAGCCAAAGCACTTTCAGTTTAAGCCACAATTCGAACCATCTATGCAGTTACTACCAAAAACCCAAATGAGTTTGAGACAAAAGCAAACCTCGTTCACGAGGGCAAAGGATACTTTTGCGGCCTTCCCTGCTTCTTCAGAGTAGATCCCAATCATGAAGGAACCCCATTCGAAACACCCGCAGTAGCTGCCCTCGTAGTTACCTTGTAGCCACCATCGCCGGTACTGCATTATTCCCACCATTCTCCATCAGGGGCTGAGCCGCCGCAAGCATCCAATTTGGAAGCCTCGACGCTGCCTGCTGCTGCGGCTACTGCTGTTGTGGTGGCGCAGTCTTGGCCTCTTTCTCCCCGATGTTTCCGATGACAAACCCCATCGAAAAGAAACCCCAGCAGCAATAATAAACATCCTGCCCTGGCACAAGTGGAGGTAAAGATGGAATCGAAATCCCGTGAAAGATCGATGAAGGCGATCTTTCCATGGTGGGCATGAGAGGAGATGAAGGTGGTGACGTCTAGGGAGGGGTTTTGAGGGGTTCTACAGAGCTTACACTTGCTGTAGAAGATAGAATTGGAGCTGCAGAAATTGGGGTACGAACTTCGTAATTGGGCAAAGAAATTGGGGTTTAGGGTTCACCCAATGTAAAACTAAAGACTTGGAGAAATGGGTGGGTTCGTGAAGTTCGTGAAGTTTGTTAAGATAAAAGTTGATTTGATAGACAATGTTTATGAAAGTCTTTGATTGTCTAAACTTATAAATTAAAGAGCACATTCTAAAAGCGTTGCCCATTAGACTTTAGAGAACATTTTTTAAACTTTGTATAAAATAGGGTTTCCTGAACATGTTTAAATTTATAGAACAACTATAAAGCATTGCTTATATTTGATATCACAACGTTTCTTAAATGTAGCCTAAAGAAGGTGGCCTAAAGTTATAATTAAAAGCAACTTGTAAAAAACGTTGCCTATACAACTTTAGGCAACATTTTTTAAGCCTTGTCAAAAATTTTGTTACCAGAAACTAAAATTGTTGTAGTGAAATAAACCCACAATATATAGAAATCATATTAGAGGCAATATTAGCTACACTCATACATAGAGGCAGAATCTTGGATATATTCATCAATGACAAGAAGTCATGCCAGTCTTATTCTTGAATAGGCAAAAATCCTACCAGCCTCAAAACACTTGAGACCGAAAAGGGGAAATTGTCCTACCAAAATATTCTTTGCTGCTTCTGCCAAGTAAAACAGTATCCCTTCAAACAATAATAATAATAATATTTGAATTAATACAAGATCCAATGTGCAATAAAATAATATCACATTTAATACTGCAGTTTATGTGCTCTTCTGTTCTGGACCATGATCTGGGATCCCATTCCATGGGATCAACTCGGCATGTACACAGCCGAACTCCTCACAGGCTGGCATAACGGAAGACTCATAACGTAGTCCGGACCTCGGAAGATAATGCGTTAAGAGGTATTGGGCTATAATATCATGCTTGATAGATTCGCGTAGATGATAAATTCCTAAATATCCTTAACTGTCAATCATCAACTTACGATATTATAGAACTCATAATTACCCTAGATGGTTAAGTGCTTTCTGTATCATAATCTCAGATTTACCTGATAATAATGGGAAGGTAATCTTTATCAACATACTAACCCCAAATTACCTGCATCCAATAAGGATCCTATTAGGATTCTACATACGCTCTATAAATACAAGGCTAAGTCATCTTGATAAGGTAATTTATCATCCAATTACATGATCTTACTTGTGCATTGCCTGACTTGAGTGTTGGAGTCCCTTTGCAGGTACCCACCCCCTGTTCAATATGCTTAGCTGCAGCTGCTCAAGGAGGAAACCACCGCGTACGTGCCTATTACATGTACCCTCTGAATTTACTTCAGAACATTGGCGCTATCTGTAGGAAATCATAAACTTCAAATCCCACCCAAATCATGGTGAATACAAGACAGAATTCCAGGAGAGACACTGCGCAAACTTCTGTTAACCAGCAACAGGAACCTACTACACAGCCCCTCCCCCTATCCCAACACCGCTGCTGAAACCTCCGCTGAGAGAAATCAGGAACTCAAAGCAGGGAACCAATGTGATGGGCACTCTACCTCTCTTTTTGATGAGAGTCCCAACCCATCGCGGAGGGTTCCTGTTAGAGAAAGGCTCGAATTCCCAGCTCAAGGGGGTGACCATCATGTTCAAGAACACAGGATCCCAGTACATCAGCGTTTGGGAACGCCAAACAACGAGCCCAACAATCGTACGTCTCACTTAAAATGCACACACCAGTCTCGTGCTTCCCAACGCCAATTTCAAGACATGTTGCAACAACATATGGATATGTTGAACGACCAATTTTGGAGGTTGGAAGACATGCAGCGTGCTATGCATGAAAATCAACCCAAGCCACACCGTCGTGACAGAAGGACTGATGTGAAAAATAATCAAAGGAGGGCTAATGTCGGCAATGTAATTCCCAATACCAGGAATAATAACCAAAACCGCGGAACAATGGAACAACCTTTCTCCGATCAACTTATGGAGTACCGGGTTCCTAGGAACTTCAAGTTTCCTCTAAACTTGGAAATTTATGATGAAACTACGGACCCCCAAGAACACATAAATGCCTACAAATAGTCTTTGTGTTTCTATGGTGGATCTATGGAGTTGTTGTACTAAGCATTCCCCCTTTCCCTAAAAAAAGGAGCCCTCAAGTGGTTTACCAGTCAACCAAGGGGGTTCGTGGTAGACTGGTCAGATCTTAAACAGTGTTTTCTGCTGAAATACACCACTAGCAAGGAGTAACCTAAATCCATTGAGTCCCTGGTCGAAATTCGCCAAGGAAAGGACGAGACCCTCCGAGATTATGTCAGGCAATTCATGGCGGCATGCACGAACGTAGAAAATTTTGAAGACAGAATAGCCTTACATTATGCTAGAAGCGGTCTCCGAGTAGGTTCTGAGTTCTTTAAGTCCTTGGCAAAAAATAAACCAGATAATCTAACCGACTTCCAGAAACGATCTGAGAAATATGTCTACTTAGAGTGTTGGTGTATGCCCTAGAGGCCAATACATTTTCTGTATTTACATATATTCTATTATGCTATTTTTATATATGAGGTATTTTATTTATTGTGTTCTTTTTGAAAAACATAATAAAGTCCTTAGAATAGTAAGTTTGATGCCATAAGACATCAAGTGGATGACTTGATCGTGAGATCCTTTTGGTCACAACACTATTCTTAAATGTCCCTAGTCAAGTATTATTGTTAATTAGGACAACAATAATACATTGAGACTAGTATGTGCATAGACTGATAACCACATCTCACGGGTCATGGATATGAGATATCAAGTCTTCACATGGGTATATATTAGAGTAATGATGTACTGGACTGACCTACCATGAGAACACTATATGGATCGTTACGTGAGTGTCATAAGCGATTCTCATAGTGACAATGGTGTTTGTGGTCCTTTGACCTGAAATCACTACGATTCCTACATGAGGAGTTGTGTGTTTTAATGTCATCAAACGTCATCTATAACAAAGTGATTATAAAGTTGGTTATTAGACATACTGCGAATCATGCAGAGGGATGTGAGTGACCTAGATGAGATTTATCACTCCTACATAACAGGAGCGATACCTTCAGGCCCCCTGATTGAGTGAGACTGCGAAATGCATGACCATGCTCAAATGAGTCAATATGAGATATTGATCTCATTTGTTGTTACAAAGTCTACTCGAGTATCGGAAATGAATGATTGGACTATACAAGGGTGACGCATTCCATGCCTTGTGTTCAATCTAGATATCTTGACAAAGGACTAAATGACACGAAACATTGGTCACGGAAAGGTTATGTCAAATCACCGACATTCTTATTACTTGGGTAGAAGCGATGTATTGCTAGATATCGCACATCGCTTGTAATATTAAAATGAGATTTTAATATTACTGCCAATGTAATAAGAACCTGTAAGGTCACACATATAGAGCAGACTAAAATTGGAGCAATGGATCTAAGTTGGACTCGGATTCAAATATGGGCCAGACTTATAATAGATGGGTCTAGGGTTGCACAGCTTACCTTGCTGCTACTCACACTCACTTAAGGCAGTCACTATTATAAATAGTATTGCTAAGGGGTTGCTAAGATAGATAATTTCAGAACCCTAGCCGCACCTACAGAAAAAGTGAGTGAGAGAGCGACAAGTTTCTTCTCTTCTCTTCGCAGCTAGCACTGTGTGAGAGACGTGAGGCTCCTCTTTGCGGACGTTGGACGTTCGTGAGTGTGTTCATGTGGATACCGCAGAGACATCATTTCTATTACGGTGTTGGTGATTCACGCTTCAAGAGGTAAATCATTTTAAAAAAAAAAAACTCGGATTATGGCTTTTTGCATTGATCCTCCGTGGGAATCCCTGTTTTCCGCTGCGTGATGTATCTGCAATTCCCAACATGGAGGAGGCAACAAAAGACCACAGGAGGTAGGACAAAGGTGAGCTTTCCGACCAGAAGTCTAACCAGAATTCCTTAAGGCCCCGAACTCCTAAAGATAGTCCACCCCGGAGAAATTATTCTGACTATACTCCCCTGAACACTCATCGGGAAATGATCCTGAGGGAAGTGATGCATACGGAATTTCAAAATATCTGGAGACTGCCTCCTATCAAGAAGCACAAACAAAAGGATCATTTCAAGCATTGCATAGGGCATAAGGGCTACGGCCATGATACGGAGGACTGCTATCAATTACGTGATGCCATTGAATTCTTAATCAAGGTCGGACGCTTACAACAGTATATCCTTTGTGTCCAAAATAATGAGGGGGGTAATAGACATAAAAATGTCAGATATAGTCCATGTCGAAGCCCATTCCCTCAGCACAAAAGAAGGACAAGAAGTCCAGGAGAAGATCCTAGACTCCACCTCGTCGAGATAGTAACAATCGACAAGATAGGAATAGGGACGCTCCCCCCAATGATAACGATGACCATCGCTCTGAGCCCAATAGGACAATTCATACTATCGCCAATGGCTTTGCCAGAGGAGGGTCTTCAAACGGAGCTCAGAAGAAAGCTCTTAGAATGACTGTGTTTAGCGTAGCCCACTCAGAACCCAAGACACAAGCAGAAGGCAAAAAGACGCCTCCTATCACTTTCTCAGACAAGGACTACAGCAGAATTATCCCGGATCATGATGATCCACTTGTCATCTCAGGGATAATAGCTAAGGCCGAAGTCCACCAAATTTTTGTCGACCAAGGGAGTTCAGCAGATATTATGTTTCTAGATCTCTATCAGAAGTTAGAACTTCTGCAATCAGACTTAACTCCTCATGTTGGAGAATTGACCGATTTCACGGGTGAAAAAATCACTCTGATCACCTACTACGAAACCCACTTGACCCTCGGATCGTCTAAACGTTTCAAGACGGTCAAGGTAAAGTTATTGATTGTGGACTGCCCTTCGACTTATAATATCATCCTGAGCCGCCCTTCTCTTAATGCACTCTGTGCCGTGGTGTCCACCACCTACCTCGTGATGAAGTTCCTTAACAAGAATAAAGACATCAACACCGTCAAAGGTGATCAAGTTGCTGCCAGAAAATGCTACAACGAAAGCTTAAAAATTTGTAGAGCACCCCGAAAGGAGAGATCTGCCATTCCTGACCCAGTCCTTAACCAGGTCAACATACTGATAACCGAGTTGGACATCAGAGAAGAAATTTGGGGTACTCGACCCCAGCTAGAAAGTGAATTGCAACCTTTCCAACTTGGAGCTAACCCAGAACAGATTACCAAGATTGGAGCATGTCTGGATGAAGAAGAAAAATAACAACTGTCAGAGCTCCTATTAAAAAATAAAGACCTTTTCACATGGACGTCATCCGACATGCCTGGACTGGACCCCACCTTTATCTGCCACCACTTGTCAATCAAAGAGGGCACTAAGCAGGTTGCTCAAAAGAAAAGAAAGGTTGAATCTGAGAGGCAGCAAGTCATTGAAGAACAGGTCAAGGAGTTACTAAGTGGCAACTTTATCAAAGAAATCTACTATACCACATAGCTCTCCAATGTGGTCCTAGTAAAAAAATCCAATGGGAAGTGGAGAATATGCGTAGATTATACGGATTTGAATAAAGCCTATCCGAAAGACCCATATCCACTTTCCAATGTGGATAAGCTAGTGGATAGCTCCTCGGGCTTCAGATGGCTCTCATTTATGGATATATATTCTGGGTACAACCAGATTCCTATGTACGCCAGAGATGAAGACAAGACCGCCTTCATTAATGACAGGGTGAGCTACTGCTACAAGGTCATGTCCTTTGGTTTGAAGAATGCAGGGGCCACCTACCAGAGGATGATGAACAAGGTCTTTGAAGACCAAGTGGGGAAGATGCTAGAAGCCTATGTAGATGACATGATAGTGAAAACCCCACAGGGCGGATCACACATAGCAGACCTCGAGGAAGTATTTGCACAAGTCCAGAAGTACAACATGAGGTTGAACCCAGAGAAGTGCGCCTTTGGGGTCCAAGCTAGAAAGTTTTTGGGATTCATGTTAACCCACCGAGGAATTGAGGTTAATCCCGACAAGTGTCAGGCGGTCCTTAACATGAGAAGCCTCGAAACGTTAAAGAGGTACAACAGCTCATACAGCGTATAGCGGCCCTCACAAGATTTTTGGCTAAGGCCGCCCATAAGTTTCTCCTCTTGTTCAAGCTACTCAAGAAGGGGAAAGATTTTGAATGGACTCAAGAATGTGAAGACGCCTTCATGTCCTTAAAGAATCTCCTATCCTCCCTCCTATTTTGACAAGGCCGGATACTGGGGAGACACTCTACTTATATTTATCCATCCACGATGAGGTTATAAGCTCCGTGTTGATCCGGGAGACTGAAGAAGGACAGAAGCCAGACTACTTTGTAAGCAAGGTCCTGCAGGGCCCCGAGCTTCATTACCAGAAGGTAGAGAAAGTCATTTTCGTACTAATTATCACAGCAAGAAGACTTCAGCAATATTTTCAATGCCACCAGTGTTGGTTAGAACAGATCAACCCATCCGGCAGGTGTTGCATAAACCAGACTTGGCTAGAAGAATGATTGCGTGGTCAATTGAGCTCTCCGAGTTTGGGATTACCTATGAATCACAGCTTGCAATAAAAGCCCAAGCATTGTCCGACTTCTTAACAGAGCTCACATCGGACCAAGGCGACCCTAAGGGAGTCTCTTGGACCATTTTTGTTGATGGGTCATCGAATCCCAAGGGAAGCAGGGTCGGGGTGATACTGGAAAATTTAGGGGGACTGACCCTAGAATATTCCCTGAAGTTTGAGTTCCTGACCTCGAATAACCAGGCCGAGTATGAAGCATGTATCGCTGGGTTGATAACAGTAAAAGATATGGGGGCAACACAGATCATGCTCTGCAGTGATTCCCAGCTGACAACTTTTCAAATCCAAGAAGAATACCAAGCCAAAGAGCCTCTCCTAAAAAAATACTTGATTAAGGTACAGGAACTCCTCAAGGGCTTTGAGGAGATCAAGATAGAGCACATCCCGAGGGAATAGAACTCCAGGGCAAACCTTTTGTCTAAGCTGGCCAGTACTAAGAGTCTTAGTAACAGTCGGTTCGTAATCTAGGAAACTCTCTCTGAACCCTCCATAGCGGATCATAACATGTTCCAAGTGGAAAAACATAAGTAATCTTGGATTACTCCCATACTGGACTATCTACAGCACGAAACTGTGCCATCGAACCCAAAGGAAGCCTCCAAATTGGCCAAGACCGCAGTTAGGTACATTATCTACAACAGTCGGCTATACCGTCATGGTTTCTCATCCCCCATTCTCAAATGCCTAACTCCAAAGGAAGCAGAATACGCTCTAGCCGAAGTCCATGAAGGAAGCTGCGGTCACCATTTAGGAGGCAAAGCCCTAACCCAAAAAGTATTAAGGGCAGGCTACTACTGGCCAATGATAGAGGCTGACTCTCAAGCACACGTTCAGATCAGTGATAAATGTCAGCGCCATGTAGATCATTATCAAGCTCCCTCTGAAGAGTTATTCACGACCTCTGTACCATGGCCTTTATATAGATGGGATATAGATATTTTGGGTCCTTTCCCCTAGGCCCTAGGTCAGTTTAAGTACTTGGTGGTAGCGGTAGATTATTTTACAAAATGGATCGAGGCCGAACCCCTGGTCACTATTACCTCAGCACGAATTCAGAAGTTTACTTGGTGCCACATTATCGCTAGGTTTGGCGTGCCAGAATCCATTGTAACGGACAATGGCACCCAGTTTAAAGATAAAAGCTTTGAAGAACTAATTGCCAGCTTAAAAATAAAGCACCATTGTAGCTCTGTGGAGAACCTCAGAACAAATGGATAAGCCGAAACAGCCAATAGGATCATTGTGTGAGGTATAAAAAGGAGGTTAGATGAAGTCAAGGGGAACTGGGTTGAGCAGCTTCATCACATTCTCTGGGCATAACGGACTACTCCCTACTCCACCACGGGAGAATCTCCATTCAAATTGACTCATGGTTGCGAAGCTATGATCCTACTGGAAATAGGAGAATCGAGTTGGCATTACCAATAATCCTCTCCTGATACTAACCCCAGTCTAATCAGAGAAAACCTGGACTTATTGGAAGAAAGAAGAAGTGTGGCTCACATTCGTGATATTGACCTTAAACAGAAGATGGCGGCCAGATACAACAAGAAAGTTATTCTAAGAAAATTCCAACAATGAGATTTAGTACTCAGGAGAGCGGAAATAGGTGGGAAAAATGCCTCCCAAGGGAAACTGGCTCCTAACTAGGAAGGCTCCTATCGTATTGTTATCAGTATAGGCAAGGGAACTTATACCTTAGAAACGTTATCTGGCACCCCGGTCAAGAATTATTGGAATGCGGATAAACTAAGAAAATACTATAGCTAGATGCCCGCAACGGCTTAGCCCTTTAGTAAAATTATGTTTGATCCATCCTATTTTTGAATAATATGCTCTGTATGCACTATTATCCCCCCAATATTATTAATACAATAGAATTATTCAGATATCAAATTCTATTCAAAAGAATTGAAGAAGCCCATGTTAAGAAGTATAACATCCCAAACCATGGTGATGAGTTATAGGGCTGATGCCCACCCTTAATACGTGGCACTGATTGTTAAAAGGTCAGCTAATTAGGAGGCAGTACGGATTATATATACATGCTCTTTTTTTATACCTAAGCCAAGAAGGGATCCCAAAAAATCTAAATGATTAATAGGGTACCCCGGGTAAGGTCAAGTAATATATATGCCTAAGGTAAAATGGTTTTTGCATAATATACCCTGAACCAAGGTGTTATTCTTACCTATGTCTGAGATTCCAAATGCCTTATATGACGAGTAGTGGAGCAGGGATTAAGGTATTATTTTGCCTAAGTCCAAAATTTCAAAATGTTTGATTGTTATAGACGTTAGATTATAGACTAAGGCATTATTTTTACCTAAGTCAAGTAGAATGTCATTCACTCAATGATATGAGTATAGGATCCTAGACCATGGTCTTCTTATGTTGAAAAGTTTTTTCTAAGTACATTAAACGATTATAAAAATGGGCATTGGACCCAAGTCGGACCATGGAAAAACAAACAAACAAACATATAGCAAAACAAAGTAATTAAATATAAAACCCCAGTTATGGGGCAATTATCCTTACAAAAAGTAAAACCCCACGCAGAGGGCAAAAAATAAGAGAAAGGGAAAAAACTCAAACTCCGGTCTCTTCTGCCTCCGGGTTCTAATCAGCATCCGAGGTAGGGTCAGGAGCACCCAGGACGAGATCCTTTGTAAAGACAAGTTGGCCGTTATGGGAGATTTTATTCGGGGTAATGTCGTCCAAGACAAGAGCAACCCCAGGATTGAAGTGTTGGATTTAAGTCACGACATTCTGGAATTGCTTTCCCCCAATCTTTCTAGAAATCATGTCCATCTCCTCCACTTCCTTCTCAAGCTAAACTATCTAGGTCTCCTGGGCACCAATGGTCTTGTCAGCCTTCCTGGTGGACTCGGAGTCGGCCAATGTCTTCTCCAGCTCAACGATCCTTACCCGAGCATCCTCGTTCAATTTAAGGGTCGTGTTCAGCTTTTGGCCAACTTTTTTCTTTTCCTTCTTCAAGGCCCTCAACTCTTCCGATGCTCTCTTATCAGTATCCTCGATAGTCTCTTCGATAAAGCAGATCTCGACAGCCGCCCGGAGAGCTTGATTTTGAAGTCTAGCTAAAGTTTAGGCCAGACCTTGCTCAGTAATATGCTGCTTGACCTCGTTGCTCAAAAGTCATCCGACAATGAAGGGGCCGGCATCAGAACGCCCTGTAATGATTAGCAGAGGGTCCTCCCTTTCTCTATCACTGCCCTCTGATGACCTCCCATCTCGTTCAAGAGAGCCTTCAACAGCTTGCCTCTTTCTCCCCTGAAGATTTTGGGTGGGGGAATTCGGCTGATCAATATTCTCCCCAATAACAATACCCCAGCTCGATGACGCCGGGGCGGTAGTGGAAAAAGAACCTATAGATTTTATCCTCTTTCTCTGGGATCTTGCAGCTTGCAGGGCAACCACAGAAGATCCAGAAGTCATGTTGCTTACTGAAACAAAAAAAAAATGAGTATACGGTCAGCACAGCAAAACAATGAGGATGCATGAAGATAAAGTGCAAAAACCTATGGTCACTATGGATAATAACACCCTAATTCCTACCTAATAAAGCAAAAAGAAGATCATCACCAAGAACACAGAGAACATCCCTGATATTGGTGTTCCCATGTCGCTCAACATACTGGGTTATGAACTTGACCGACCTAAGCTCGTCAGGGTCAAGGTCCCCTTCTTCCTTGTCAATAAGACTAACGGGGATACCCCAACAATCTTGCATCTAGTAAAGAGGAAATTGAGGTTCCCCATCGGGTTTAAGGAAGAATAGATGAAATCCCTCTGCGGCCTTAATTTTGAAAAACGTAGTCTTAAATCTTTTAAAGCTCTCTTCAAAAACATCGAAGGATTTGTAGCCAGGTCTAGATCGGATGACAAGCTAACTCATTTACTTTACTGTCCCTTGGATGTTTATTTGAGTATAAAAATAAAAGAAAGTATTGACGGAGTATTTAAGGTTCATTAATCGGTAAAACCTCTCGAAGGAGATAATGTAACCCCAACTATTAGGATGGATCTGGGATGAGGCCACGTGTAGAGTCCGGAGAATGGTGATTTGGAAGTCAGAGAATGGCAATTGAAGCCCCAGCTTAAGGAAAAGGGGCTCATACACGAGCATGAAGTGTGAACCAGCTTCTCGGCAAGAACACACCCTCTCATTCTAGTCCAGACAAACAATTTGGAATTCTTTATCACGTGCCTTGTTTATGATCAACTCCAAGCCGAATAAGGATTCTCGAAGTACAGCTTTATTCACAAACTTAGACTTACGATTCTAGACGTAGTCCACCACCTAAGGGCATACCAGTCTGGGACCTCACTGGATTCGAATCAGGTCATCCTCAGCCAGTTCGAGGACCTCGTGGAGCGGTGTTTGGACCCTAACCTTCTTTTTTCCTCTGACTATGAAAATCCTGAGAACACCTAAAGAAGTCGGTATGTAATTGTCAAAATCAGTAACGTCATGGATTCAGACATAGAAAGGGGAGAACGAAATAATTCAAACCCCCTTACCGACCTCCGTTCCCCTAGAGTTCAAATTTCTAGGGGGACTCCTCCACCGTGCTTGGTGCAGCAGAGACGGTATTATAGGGAGGCGACGAAGTTTATGAAAAGCTTAGAAATCTCTAAACCTATTTCGTGAAAAGCAAAGAGGATAGAGATACACTTCTACTCTACTTTTCAGTAATAATAAGCATTTTGAAAAAGGAAATGACAGTAGAATTGAAAGAGGGTTACTTACTGTGCAAAGATAACAAGCACTTGAATGATGAGAAAACTGAAAATAGCTGAAAGGCACCTAAAAAACCAAGCTTTTACTGCACGAAATTCTCAGCGAAGCAAGTTAAGAATAGTAAGGTGAGGACGATGAACCCTTAACTCTTATTTATAAGGGTTGAACAGTTAGGGGACATTTTTGTCTTCTCAACCGTGAATTCAAAAGGTGTCCATCATGGCAAGCGAAACCCCAGGCACGTCCCTCCTATAAACTCGCACCGCGTGGCCCATACAGCTGCAATAGCAATTGAAAAGACAGTTGCGCAGCGATTCAAAACATCATATAAATGTTAAAAAAGTAGCCCGGACTCTTTCGATAGACCCCGCCTCAAAACTATGGTACCCATTTGGTTGATAGTGTGGATTATAGTAAAAGACAAAATATGCTTATTTGTGAGGAAAAATAATAAGCCTTGCTGGTTTGATCTTCAGAACAAGCGCCGAGTATGGTATTATGCCAGAGTAAGCATTCGACTTACCCCAGCAATATCATCACAGTATTATGCTAGAATAAGTGTTGGATTTTTCTCGGCGGTATTATCTCGGCAGAAGAACAGGAAAATACAGGACAAATTTAGAATATAAAATCTTTATTGATTCATTCTCATTCCATACATCGTCCTACATCTGGAAAAGAGGGAAAAGAAAATATTGAGACATGGAATGTATAAGGAAAGAGTAGTAACTGAAGAGCCCGGAGGAAGGAGCAAACATCTTCGGCATTCTGGATCATGTCACATCTACACTTCCCAACCCCGACCTCTTGAAAAAGTGGATTGGCTTTGAAGAACTTTAGCAAACTGGGATCACGACTCCGGGACCTACGCCAAGCCTTCTGCATTGCTTCCTCCATAGCGGTAATGAAGACCAGGACACTCTATCCTTTATTGGACGGGGAATGACCTTTCATGCAAAAGGTCATTCCACCAGCCTCACAACCATCCCAAGTTGCCTCAAATTACGGAGCTGGTCCAATAGTCTCTCTTGCTTATTCGAGGACTCAGCAACTCACACGGCGAACCACCTGCTAAGTTCTTGAAAAGGAGGAGGAGTGTAGCCTCTATTTCTCCAAGGAGCTCTGCCTAAAATGGCAAGTATCACAGATTTCCCCAGCAGTAGAGCATAGATCAAACACTCCCTGGTACACTGGGAAAGAAAAGTGCCTGCCATTGTTATGTTGAGAGAGGAAAGTGCCCATGTACTACAAGCAGAGTGAAAACAGTGCTGAAGAGAGAAATTGAGAACGAAATCATGGACACCGCGAGAATGTCCAGACACACTACCACATCCTTGGTTCCCTAGTTCTCCACCCTGGAACAGACTGAAGTTACTCCAAAATAGAATGACTCTTCCAACTCATTCCCCCTACCTTCTTAACAGATGACGGTAAAGGCAGATACCCGGTGCTTCCTTAAAAGCAAGTCAAAGAAAGCAGATCACCCCAAGTTACTCCCAAAGGCTTTTCCCTTCCAAGAAGGATAATTCTCCACTATGTCAACTCGGTCAAGCACTGGGAATCCTTTAGAGAAAGGTAAAGGGGTTGGTCAGAGTATTCTGCAGTATTGCTATGCACCGGACCATGGACGCATCACTCTGTGCTAATAAGCTGGGTTAGACACTCCTATGTACGCCGGGATAGAAAGGCTATCGCCTACCAAAAAGCATAGCAACCCAGTTTTACACCAAGAAAAAAAGGCTCCCATCAAAGGAAGAAAATGTCCGAAGAAAATCAAACACCTTTAAGAACTTTGGAAAAAATAAGAATAAAATCTCCGCAGAAGATAAACTTCTCTTCACAAATATAGAAAATGAAGGAAAAGCTACTCTCATTCTCTCGAAAGAAACTATTCTTACATGAAAACGTAAAACGAGAGGAATGTAAAGGAAGAGAATGCTAGCTTTTGAAGAAGTATTCTTTACTTATTAAGCACATGAAGCATTCTGATTGGTCCCATAAAAGGTGATCTGATCTCGTGAAGTCAGCTAAAATAAATGCTTTAAGTTTCTGCTTGGTCACAGAGATAGGGGGCAGTTGAGAAATTCTGTATGAAACTAATATTCTCTTCAAAGGATCATTAATTCCCAATAAAGTCAAAGTATCAGTTTCTCAGATAATCTCAAACTGTTATTACCTGCCAATTCAAAGATCACGTTCAGAATCTGCATTGAAGATATCCCAAAGAATCCCCAATACTCTTACTTGGGGATAATGATTTTTTAAAACATATCAAAATAGGTCATGGACACTGGTAATCATCCGGAATCCGACATCTATTCACCGAACTACCATGTCGGCCATATAATGGTTGATCTGTTCAAAACTTGACCCTCGTTTTGTCCCATCCAAGTGCCAAGCTAGGGGCAACTATTTTGGACCGTGATACGGGATCCCGCTCCATGGGATCAACCCAGCACGCACACAGCCAGACTCCTCACATGCTGACATAATGGAAGACTCATAAGGTAGTCTGGACCTCGGAAGATAGTGCGTCAAGAGGTATTAGGCTATAATATAATGCTTGATAGATTCGTGTAGAGGATAAATCCCTAAATATCTGTAATTATCAATCATCAACTTATGATTTTATAGGACTCATAATTACCATAGATGTTTAAGTGTTTTCTGTATCATAATCTCATATTTACCCGATAATAATGGGAAGGTGTTCTTTATCAGGATACTAACCCCAAATTATCTGCATCCAATAAGGATCTTATTAGGATTCTACATATGCTCTATAAATACAAGGCTAAGTCATCTTGATAAGGTAATCTATCATCCAATTACATAATCATACTTGTGCATTACCTAACTTGAGCATTGGAGTCCCTTTGCAGGTACCCGCCCCCTGTTCAATATGCTCAGCTGCAGCTGCTCAAGGAGGAAACCACCACGTACGTGCCTATTACATGTACCCTCTGAATTTACTTCAGAACATCTTCCTTACACCCTATTATTAGAACTTCAGGACAATATTTGTGTAGTTCAATTAAGCAGTCCTCATATTGCCTTATGGGATTAAAATTTTGAACATTAACATAGTACAACATATTAATCAAGACTCAACACGAATATATCGACTTAAAAAAAGAAGAAGGAATACCTCATCTTTAGAATAAGTAAAATAACCCTATTGCATGTGATATGATGTTTCAAAAAAGTCCTAGAAGAAAAAGATTATAGCATAAGGTTTCCACCAATCCTATTACCATTAAGAATAGAATTGAGTCCAATATAGAAATTTATAATTTATAATTAAATAAATGAAGATTCCAAATTAACTA
Source organism: Ormosia semicastrata (assembly GCA_029884595.1). Taxonomy (NCBI): domain Eukaryota; kingdom Viridiplantae; phylum Streptophyta; class Magnoliopsida; order Fabales; family Fabaceae; genus Ormosia; species Ormosia semicastrata. Next base: position 7,173,064 of record JAQQTO010000061.1, read on the forward strand.
TAAAGAATGTAAATCATAAATGAAAAAAATGTGGGATAGATAAAAGGTATTTTTCCCAATATATGAATAGAAGTAGTAAAATGCAATAAGACTCAATTCTTGGAAGATACCTTCCAATCCAATAGCTTTTATGCCTTTTAAATATCATGTTGTAAAAAAGGACTATAGCGGTGTGCAGTTATTTACAATTCTCATAAAAAATTTTAAAAAAATTTCCTACTATGCCTTTTATGTTTTAATAATTGCACACATAATTCATCATCTTAAGAGACATGGTATCACTTAAGTTACAAATCTCGGGTTAAATAACATTCTACATAAAATTCGATGTTAACACATTATGGGCAGGTGTGTATTTACCATCTACATCTAGGCTGCGTTTGGTGTAACGCCCCTTTTTGGGAAGGAACGTCACATTATTCAATATGATGCAGAAAATGAAAATGTAAATTAAGACCTGGTTCCTTTATGTTATAATTAATAAAACGGTGTATATATATATATATATATATATATATATATATATATATATATATATTATCATATGTACATGTATACTTATATTCAATAACCTGTTCATCAATAAAGTATTCAAATGTACTTTCACCTATAAAAGATTCATAAGTATGTATTTATATTTTGTTCAGTTGTAAGCGGAAAACATATAGACTAAATCCATAAGCGGAAAACATATAGACTAAATCCATACATCCATGCAAGAGATACATCATATATATATATATATATATATATATATATACTATTTAGATACAGACTGTGAGTCATTAATTACATCAAGGCTCATAAAAAAGAAGCCTAAGCTTTACCAGCCCCCAAAAAATGATATACAGACCCCCAAAAGAATATCAAGGCCCCAAAAAGACGGATAACCATCAGTAGTTATCGACAATATCAACCCCTAAAAAGAAAAGGAACCGTGTTAAGATCCTCCTCGAGTTCCTCCTCAGGGTTTTCCTCATCAAAGGAATCCCTCATTGGAGCCACCGAGTTACGGGCCTGGGCCTGGGCTCGGGCAGAGTAGAGGAAAGAATACTCCTGTGGGGTGTAATAACGATCACCCCACATCTCCCTAATGGGCAAGTAAAACTCTAAACGTAAGCTGACACTGTAGGAGAAGATGGGTGGATCATGACGCCCCCAAGCTAGTGACAACGACATGTCCCCCAAGTAGATGCAGCGATCATAGCTGAAGTTAACATGCCAACATTCTGGACCCCCAAGGAATGTCACGCACGTATCCCAAAAATCCATGAGGTCGGGTCGTCATGATCAGGAGGATGCTAGTCAAGGTTGGGCCAGAAGCCAGGAAACTCGGGTTCTTCCTTTTCTTCACCCCCGCCTTCAGAGAATCACATATATAGATATACGAAAATAGTAGAAACATAGGAAAAGAGGTAAGACATTCAACATTCATTACCAATTGAGGCAGTAAAGAATAAATGGCGCATGACGCCCACATAGCATTTTGGAAGGATAGTAAACAATAATTAAGCAATTAATAGACAACTTAGCAATTTAACGCAGTTATAATATTAATGAGACAACAGATTCAATTATCATATAAATAAGTAAATGTCAATCGATATGGTGACTCACTATGCATATGCACATGACACCAGAATCCTACTCCATGGAGCTAGACATAAACATTCGGAGAGAAAGATCAGGAGACATGTCTGTAACTTGGCTGCCGCGGCCAAAGTGCTATAACTCATCAGTTTATCCACGTGCACATCATGGCATTGTACAAGACAGTCATCACTAGATCACGATATAGGGCAGTGTCTCAGTCCAGATCGTCGGTGCGTTTGCATCAGTCTGCCACACGGACAGAAGTGCTACCAACTATCCATTGCGAGGTACCTGCACCCCGACGCCCCCAAGGTCAACAGTATGACCTACACTAGTCTACTCGCACCAGCACTAAGGTGTGTTCAATCTCATAGGCAACATGGCCTTAACAACAATCCAACGGACTTTCCAATGCATGATTCAATCCTGCTCAATGCACATAGATTCAATGCATACTCATATGTACATATACAGATTCATAATCATAGCATTTCAGGGCTAAGATCATATGTTATGTCATTTATCAACAATATTCGATCCCTTTCAAGGGTCCACACCAAGTCAATAATAAGTTTCTAGGCATTCACACCCTATTCAAAGTCATCAAGTAAGTCAATTTTTAATTTCATTATGTCGCTCACAACTTCAATCACACTCATGTTCTATCTTTATTCAAAGTTCTTATAAGTTATAAGGCATACTCTCGTTCTTAGTTTTTTTCACTTTTTGAATCCCTAATTAGTTTCTAGTCATCCAATTATTTAAGATTATTACACTTATATTAGTCCAAAAGCCTTGAGTCAAGTGCCCAAGGGCACCTTGAACCTCCAAGGGGCTAGAAAAGCCTCAAATCAACTGCTGAACAGGTTACAAGGTCGTGTGTATATTACACGGCCTGGAGTACACGAACGTGTGGTCATACGCGGCCTAGGCCGTGTACTCCTCTGGAGTGCACCAAAAAACACGTTTAAGCCCTCTGTCACACAGGGAGATACATGGCCATGTATTCATACACGACCTAGGCTGTGTATCTCTCTGTGGATGCAGAAAATCACCAGAAACCATTCTAATCTTCAAACATCCTAAGATCCATCAATGTACATAAAAAACATATCATTCAAACACTGAAAATACAACCAAAAACACTCAAACAAAGGGGTTTCCCAAAAATGGATTTCACCCCACCAAACATAATAACAAGTTCTTAACTACCAAAATGGGTTGAAGAGAATGGATCTTCCTCTTACCTAAGAGAAACACAAAGAAAGGATGCTCATTTTTGCTTAGAAATTTCATTCTTACTTTCCTGAAAATCCTAGAACATTCAAACTTACAAAATCAAAATCAAATCTTGAAAAAGGTATCCATGGTCACCAAAATGACCATGGATCACGAAAATGAGAGGAGAGAGAGGGGAAAACCATAAGCTTTTACCTTAAAGCTCCAAGCTTTGAGCTTCAATGGTGGAAGAGGATGAAGATGGAGAGAATGGTGAGCTCTTGAAGATGATTCTAACACAAAGAACTCTTCAAATGAGATGTGAATCCAAGAGGTGTGTGAGCATGAAAATCAAATGGATATGTGGGTGGAAAGGATGTGGCTACTGTGGAGTGAAATGGGAAGGGAAATATGAGAGGGAAAAGAAGAAGAGATGACGTAAGGGAGAGGGGAAAGAAGAAAGAAAAGAGAGAAAATGAAGAGAGAGGAATTGATAGTAATGTTTATGATTTGGGAATAAGGGAGATAAGTGGAAAAGTAGATTTTTGGCTCTCCAAAATGGTATTGCTGCCGTGGAGAGTGAGGAGAAATGAGGGGAAACTCCAAAATGCTAGGGTTAGATGTATATGTAAATTTTACAAAAAGTCAAACTGATTTGACATAAAGGAGATTTTTAGATAAAATGATAAGGATTTTTACTACAGCTATTACCCAATGGATAATTATTGATATTTATAGAGTCAGTATTTATTGTTCAATGATAATAGAGTGTACTGTTAAATCTAAAATTTAACAGAATGTACGATAATTTTATTTATCAGGTAAAATCTCGAAAGACGTAAATCTCGTAAACTGTGTCCGACCTCAAGTTTAGTAAGATCCCCCATCGATACTTCCACAGTTCAAGGTTTACCAGCCTCAGGAAAAACATTTCGTTATCCCGACTCCGCTCAGCACGCATGCAACACGAGGAATATACTAAAATATTCAACATTTTCAGGAGAATTCAAAAAAATTCTCAAAAATTACAAATATTGAAAAATGTCTATTCATGATAAAACAAACAATTTTCGAGGTGTTTCACTAACTCTGTTCAGTGTGCATGCAAAATAAAAAATATATTAAAATATTTGACATTTCGAAAAATTCTTGAAAAATTCTCAAAAATCATAAATATTATAAAATAATTATCTATGATGAAATAAATAATTTTCGGGGTGTTACAACTCTCCTTTTCTAAAAAGAAATTTCATCCTCGAAATTTTCATACCTTAGAATAGTTGTGGGTGTTGCTCTTTCAGTTTATCTTCCAGCTCCCATGTTGCATCTCCAGTCGTTTCGTTCTAGATTACCTTTACCAATGAGATCTCCTTGCCTCTAAGTTGCTTTATCCTTCTATCCTCAATTCTCACAGGAGGTGCGTTATAGGTCAGGTTCTCTTTTAATTGTACTATGTCTGGTGCTATGACATGACTTGGGTCAAGAATGTATTTTCGTAGTTGTGACACATGGAAGACATTGTGAATATTTGAGAGGAAAGGGGGTAAGGCTATTTGATAGGCTACTGGACCTACTCGGCGAATAATTTGGTATGGTCCAAGAAATTTTGGAGTAAGTTTTCTAGATTTCAAGGCCCCGACCCACCCCAGTCATAGGTGTGACTTTCAAAAATACATGCTCACCTTCCTCAAACTCAAGAGGCTTTCTTCTTTTGTCTGCATAACTCTTTTGTCGGCTCTGAGTCATCTTCATCTTCTCTTGAATCATCTTAACTTTTTCAGTCGTCTGCTATATAACATCTAGTCCAATAGTGAGGCGCTCACCGTCTTGGTACCAACATAAAGGTGTCCGACACTGCTGTCCATACAGAGCCTCATAGGGTGCCATCCTTATGCTTGAATGATAACTGTTGTTGTAGGTGAATTCTATCAACGGTAGAACGTCATCCTAACTTCCAGTCTGTTCTATGGTGCAAGCTCTAAGCAAATCTTCCAATGATTGGATCGTCCTCTCTGATTGGCCTTCGGTTTGTGGGTGATAAGCAGAACTTAGACGTAACTTTGTCCCTAATGATTCTTGTAGACTCTGCCAGAACTTTGAAGTGAATCTTGGATCCCTATCTGAAACAACACTTGTAGGCACACCGTGTAGTCTAACAATTTCTCCAATATACAACTGGGTCAGTTTCTCTCGGTTGTACCTTATGTTGATCAGAAGGGAATTCGCTAATTTCATGAGTAGGTCCACAATTACCCAAATCGAGTCATATCCTTTTCTTGTCCTTGGAAAACCCACCACAAAATCCATTGCAATGATGTCCCACTTCCATTCAAGAATAGACAATGGTTGCAGTAACCCTATGGGTCTTTGATGTTCCACTTTAGCTTTCTGACAAACCAAACAAGTTGATACACATCTAATGACGTCACTCTTCATTCCATGCCACCAAAATAACTTCTTCAAGTCTTGGTACATTTTTGTTATGCCCGGATGCATATTCAGCTTGTTCGTGTGAACATGGTCAAGAATATACTTTCTAAGCTCTTGGTCACGTGGAATACAGACTCTACCTCAAAATCTCAGAATTCCATCTGTTCCTTCCGCAAATGCTGTTTTGTTGCCTTGATTCATTAGCTCTCTTTCTTCTTGCAAGAACTTGTCGACCTTCTGCTTTTCCCATATATCCTCCATTAGCTCACTTGAGATGGTGACCATGTTCATGCAGATCTTTCCTGGGGTCAGTTCTATGAAAGACTAAACATCTCTGAACTGCTCTATTAGATCCTTTTCCTTGATCATCAGGGCAGAAACACTGATCATCTTCCTACTCAAGGCGTCTGCCATGACATTTGCCTTGCCGGGGTGATACAGAATATGGAAATCATAGTCTTTCAGGAACTCCAGCCACCTCCGCTGCCTCATGTTCAACTCATTCTGATCATACAAATATTTCAAGTTTTTGTGATCACTAAAGATGTTGAACGTCGCTCCATAGAGGAAATGCCTCCATATCTTCAAAGTGAAAACCACAGCCGCTAATTCCAAGTTGTGCGTCAAGTAGTTCTTCTCATGCACTCACAATTGCCTTAAAGTATAAGCCACCACTCTTCCATGTTGCATAAGCACAGATCCTAGTCCTTGATATGAAGCGTCACAATACATCTCGAAGGGCTCATTCGGATCAGGTAGCACTAACTCTGGCGAGGTAGTTAGCTGTCTCTTCAACTCTTGGAAACTCTGTTCACAATTGTCGATCCACTTAAAAGCCCGGTTCTTCCTCGTGAGTTGAGTAAGAGGTCCCGCGATTTTGGAAAATCCCTCAATGAACCTCTGGTAATATCTGGCCAATCCCACGAAGTTACGAATCTCTGTCACTAACTTAGGCCTTTCCCATTGTAATACTGCCTCCACTTTTGATGGATCCACCGCAATCCCTTCCTTTGAGATTACATGCCCCAAAAACTTAACTTCTTCCAGCCAGAATTCACATTTTGACAGTTTAGCATACAGTTCTTTCTCCTTCAGAATCTGGAGAACTGCACTGAGGTGTTCAGTATGGTCCTCTTGATTTTAAGAGTATATCAAGATGTCGTCGATGAAGACAACAACAAACTTGTCTAAGTAAGGACAAAAATTCTGGTTCATATAGTCCATGAAGATAGCAGGCGCATTCGTCATGCCAAACAGCATCACGAGATACTCGTAATGGCCGTATCAGGTACAAAAAGTAGTTTTGGGTATATCCTCTGTATTCACTCGTATCTGATGGTACCCAGATCGCAGGTCAATTTTTGAAAATACCGCTGATCCCTTAGTTGGTCCATTAAGTCATCAATTCTTGGGAGTGGATATTTATTCTTGATTGTCACTTTGTTTAGCTATTTGCAGTCCACGCACAACCTTGATGAACCGTCCTTCTTTCGAACTAGCAGTACTGGTGCTCCCCAAGGTGACATACTTGGTCTAACTAATTGCTTTTCCAAAAGCTCCTCTAGCTGCTTCTTAAGTTCAGCTAATTATGTTGGTGACATCCTATAAGGTGCTATAGACATGGGACCAGCTCTCGGTACAAGGTCAATAGCAAATTCTATTTCTCATGCCAGTGATAAGCTAGGTACATCCTCAGGAAAGACTTCAGGAAATTCCTTCATCACTGGAATTGTGTTCACATCAACCTCACTCTCGATCGTCAAAGAAGACAGTAGCATGTATCCTTAAGCTCTTTCTTTCAAGAAAGCTTGAACTTGGTTGGCCATCAAGTATCTAAAATTCACATCCACAACGAAAACTATGATTTTTCTTGAACAATCTAATAGAACATGGTTGGAGGACAACCAGTCTATCCCTAAAATTATATCTAGTTAAGAAAGGGGTAAACAGATCAAATCGACAGAAAAGATTCAACTTTCAACAATCAAGGGACAATTTAAATAGACTTTAGTAGTAACTACCGGTTTATCAGTGGGGGTAGAAACAGTCAGATCAAAAGGTAAGGTATGTGGAAATAAGTTTGCCCCAAATGGTTTTATATGTTAAGTTTTGATGATGACAAATACAAGACAAAAGGAATATCTTGCTTATACTCTTTGTTGCATTCTATATAGAGCATATCCATTAATATTTAATAAATATCTTATTTGGATGTGTCTATGAAAGTCTTATATGCATGTTAAACTAACTAGAGTTATACATTTATGAATCATGCATATAAAAATATTGAATTATGTTTTTGGACTAACTATGTTTGTTTAAATGAGTAATACTTTACAGGATAGTCCAAATACCAAGAGTGAGCTTGCAACAAGAAAGCAATAGATATCTTTTAAGCTCAACACAAGGAGAATGTGATTAAAGATATGTCCTTGAAGATTTGTCTTGATAATAACACACATGATGGGAAGACCAAGTCCAAGATCTTTTAAGGATAGCTTTAGGACTTAGAGTCTCTTTGTTCGAGGATCTCTTTGGATATCTCCTAGTGCATTAAGATAAAACAAAAAATATTTTCTTAAACTTATACCAAAACTGTTTTGATCTTGAAAATAACTTAAAAATGTTTTGGTGTTTTTGATAAACTTTCTGGGATGTTTTTCAAGCTTTTATAACTATTTTACAAACTGAGTTATTCGAATAACTCATTAGTTATTCGAATAAAGCTTTATATTTTGGATGCTGCGTGACTGTGTTTTAAAGTGTTATTTGAATAACACTCCTGTTATTCGAATAAGTGTTTTCTAAATAACTTGTTTTCACATCAGCTATTCGAATAACTCATCAATTATTCGAATAGACCCTTTTCCCAGAAGTCTGTTTTAATAAATGTTATTCGAATAAAACTATCTTTATTCGAATAACCAGTTTTCTAAAGAAAGCTTTTATGGCAGCGTTATTCGAATAACACGAAGGTTATTCGAATAACCAGTTTCAGAAACATTTTTAAAAGAACGTGTTATTCGAATAGCCAAAGGCTTATTCGAATAAACACGGTAAGCACAGATACGAATATAGAAACTAACGGACACTTTTTTCATACTAATCACGGAATTAATTGCTACAACGGCTAATTTTCTATCTGGCTCTATAAATAGAGACCGTGGGTCTCATCTGAAATACTCCAGCTATTTGTTTAATTTGCACTTGCTCTGAAAAATGTGATTTATATTTTACGCCTATTTTCTGTGCTCATTTTGCTAAAACTTTGAGATATCCTTTGAGAGCCTCTTAGCACTTCAAATTGTATTATTTACTCTGAGTGAGAGTTTCTATCCATCTATAATTTCTATTCTTCTGTATTGAGGGTGAGGTATCCTTCAAGGTTTGTAAAGGGGGTGAGGTATCCCTCTAAGGTTTGTATAAGGGTGAGGTATCCCTGGGTGAGACTTTAGCACAAGGGTAGAGTTTCCTGTGTGTGAAAAGTGCTCTTTCATGTAACGGTTGCAAGCACCTATTGAAGCTTGTACATATAGTGAAAAATCTTGAACTGTGTTTCGGGGGATCTGGACGTAGACCACAAGTGGTTAGTGGTCGAACCAGGATAAATATCGTGCCTGCTCTTCTTCTCTTTATCTCTTTATTTTATGCAATCTTTATTTTACGTAATTTTATATTATTGTACATTTATTTATTTGCTATTCTTAAAGCTTTTATTTTTCATCTTGCTATTCTTTCTCTTTTATTTAAATAACTTAAATATTTGTGTTTATTTTAAGAGCATTTGTGAAAAAGTTTTTATACCCAATTTACCCCCCTCTTGGGTAATGGTTGCCATGACTAACAAGTGGTATCAGAGCTTCGTGCTCTGGTGAAAGCTTAACCGCTTAGAGTTAAAGATCCTTGTTTATTAGCAACCTTGAAAGTTTTTCAAAATGAAAGGTTTTGAAATTGATAAACCACCATTCTTTGATGGTGTGAATTTTGTTTATTGGAAAGCTAGACTAGAGTTTTATATACAGTCTATTGATTTGGATTTGTGGGATGTTGTGCTAAATGGATTTATTTATAAATTAAAACAAACTTGGAATAGTTTTGATAAAAAATGTTTTTCTTTGAATATTAGAGCTATGCAAATTTTGAGAAGTAGTTTGAATAATTATGCTTATGCTGAAATTAAAAATTGTTCTAGTGCTAAAGATATATGGGATGCTCTTAATGCTATTTATCTTGCTAATGATGATTTTGTGCATAAAGTTGCATATAGAAAGCAAGAAGAGCAAAAGTCATTGAAGGAAGCCTGTCATGAAACGCATGCTAAAAGAGATGTTCAAATTACTGAAGCAAGCCAAATGTCTCTTAGTGACGATGGTGCTCAATTTGAAGAAGAGGCAAAGCAAAATAAAATTGATGAGGAAGAAGGTGATTCCCTTAAAGAGCCAAGTATGCTAGAAATTGAGACTACTTCCTATATGGCTAAAAAGGACTTTGAGATAAATAATTCTAAACTATATTATAGTCCTTCTTATGATGAGTTGCAAAGTGCATATAATGAATTGTATGATGGTTTGTTAAATTTAGAAAAGAAAAACTTATCGAGTTTGGAAAACATTTCCTCTATTGAAAATAAAATTGAGTTTTTGAAAAATGAATATGCTTTTCTTGATGAGGAAATGTCTTTGAAATATGAAACCTCAACTTCTTGTGAAAAATGTATTGATTTAGAAAATCAAGTTGAGGACTTATATTCTGAATTTTCCAAAGCTAATGATTCTAATTGCTTACATTCTATGCTTGTTAATGAGAATAAAATTAGTATTATTCCACATGAAAATTCAAGTAAAGCTTGTGGCAAAAATAACATAGAATGTAATAATGAGAAAAAGCTTAAGTTTTTCAAAAATGATATTCAAATGATTAAGCCATCATTAAATTCAATTATTTATAATTTTTGTGGTCATCTAGGACATATTTCTCATTATTGCAATTATAGAAGAAATCATTATATGAGAAATTGTATGGTATGGGTTCCTAAAAATCCTAAAGGCCCTAATACTAACATTCAAGGACCCAAAATGAAGTGGGTACCAAAATGTCCTCCTAGTGTTTCAATTATGCAAAAAATTTCTTAAAAGGATGGACTTATTGGTTAAAGGAAAGAGGAATCATCACGAAGAGCGCTTCCAAAGCCCAATGAAAGAGGTTTTAGTCAAAGAAGGAAGATGATTTCAACCAAAGCTTCTCAAGTACAAAATGTAGAACTTGCAAAGTTCAAAACACCAAAAGAGAAGCAATGGGTAAGGAAAAGAGTTCCCTTGTTTACCAAGGCCAAGGTATCAACAGTTTTTACCTCTCATGAGCATTTACATGCAAAGTCAATAAATTTGAGGTATATTCCTTGTAGGCCTTAAGTAGAGGATAGAATCATGTGTATTTGATAAAATTTGAATATTATATTTAACACATGATTATGTTCATTCTTATTATATTAAAATTCATTAATTTGTTATATCTTGGTACATAAAGTTCTATAATGCTTATGTATGCTTTATATGCTTTAAAACTGTCTATGTATCATGAAAGAAAGCATGTTATCGATTATATGCTTAATAGAAAATGATTATTTAATTTATTGTGCTCAATTTACATATTATGGAAAAATTGATCTTTATGAAAGCATAATAGATTAATAGCCAAAAAATAACACACAAGGACTCAAGAAAATTTGGGTACCAAAAGTCAAAAATTAAAGTGTGTTGTAGGTGTGCTTGAAGGCCAAGAACTGACTTTGACATCTTGAAAGTGGTTGCTACAAGTACAAAAACCAGAAATAATTTAAAGCTCTCTTCCTTATCTCCGTGAAGTTTGGACTTACAATTTCCGGATAAGTGAAACCTTTTATTATGCTTTTTTTTAAAAAATATTTCTACATGTTAATATGCTAGATAAAGTATAATTCTGGTTTGAAATGACATGTCTAAATGATAATATCCTTGAGCATGAGTTTTTGTTTAATCTTAAGTTTTTGATCAATCATATATATAATTAAATATTTGAATTTATATGATTATTATCTCTCTTTGAATCACATCTATGTATATATGCTTTGATTTCTTGAACGTATGCATCTCTGTGGTTCTTTGTCAGTTTATAAGGTTTTTATTCGAATAAAACTCGTTATTGCTTGTCAAATAATGTGCTGCATATCAGCTTTATTCGAATAAAACAGTTTATTCGAATAAACTGATTCCTGTGTTAAAAACTATGTTTAATATGCTCTGTCTATTCGAATAACTTTTTAGATTATTCAAATAACCTGAAACTCATTTTATCAGTTGTTTACGTTTGCTCTCTGTCTATTCGAATAGAACTCATATTATTCGAATAACCAGAGACTTAGTTAATCAGTCTTGATCATTTGCTTTTGTCTATTCGAATAACCCATAGGATTATTCGAATAAAATATGTTAAAGGCCACAATGCTCAGCTTTTCCTACTCATCTATTCGAATAAAACCCAGATCTTCTTCTATTCGAATAAAACACTTTTTATTCGAATAAAACATAATATGTTCTGCTACGTTTCATTAATACATGTTAAATTCTTTTGATGCTTATATATAATTAGCTTGATTGATCATGAAATATCTGTTGCCATTGTGAACTTATTTATTACTTTAAATGCTTATTTGTTTATAAGTTTGGCATAATAACTAACCTCTGTGGATCCAAAATTGATGGATACCAAAGAAAATTCTTTGAATTGTGTTGTAGGGTGATAACTACCTCAAGCAAGCATTTAAATGGAATTTATTCAACTTGAGGATAGTAAAGCTTAAAAGGACTCAACTTTTAAAAGATGTGCAAAAATTTCTATTCCTCACGAAAGCTTGAAGCTTGGAAGTTGGTGAAAGTGGGAATCATCTACAAAAACTCAAAGAATACACTTTTGGTGATATCAAACTATTATTGAATATCATGTGATACTTGGATAAGTAGAAATTTGTTTTTATGTCTTACCATGTTTTAAGTTGTGCTTTTCTAGCATTATGTCTTGAAAGTATCTCTACATATGCTAACATGCTAGATATGCATACATTTTTGCTTGGAATGACATGCTATGGTAATATCTTTGTTATTAAGCTTGTGATCAATTCTTTTTTGTTTAAATATGAAAATTCACATTCTCAGAAGTCATTCTAATCCCTTCTCTTTGATGCCTAATTGTCTTATATACTTACTTGGAGATTGAAAAGTAAAATATTACATGTCTTCTTGCTTGATATGTTAAATTTTGAAAACAAGAAGTAAATAATTTCAAAAGTTACAGCTCCATGGCTTTTCAATTCTTTCATTACAATAAGGGACTTTTTGTTCTTGGTATGTGTAAGTACTAAAATTCCTTACTTGATATTACATGCCTAACATGATCACTGTTTGCCCCAAAATGCTTATATAAGTTTTGATGTTGATCATGTATTTCTTAATAAACTTGAATCATGCCTTAAAATGCTTAAACATTTTTTGGATTCAAGTGCATATGTGCTTCATGCATTCTTGTTAGAACTAATATTGCATGGTTGATAATGTGATACATGCTTTAAATTATATATCAACCTAATTTATGCTTGTAAATGAGATTAAATGATATTTGATGCTAACCTATGTTTTAGAGGACTTTTAAAGTTAGCTTTGCAAGTCTCTCTATGTGTCTCAAATATAGCCATCAGATTTTTACATACAAGCATAAACGAGAAAAGCTGAATGGAATTCAAATGAAGAGGAAGATAAAGAAGACTTTCTTCTAGTGCAATGAAATGTAGAATTCAAAGGAAGAAAGCTCAAAGTTAAAGGACCAATAAAGAAGGAGCATCACTCTTTATATGACTTAATAAGTATCTCTATCCCTTAACTTTTATGGTATTCTATATGTTATGAATTGTATGATACTTATTGATAAATTAATGTTAAATTACTAGATGCTTCCAAGGAATATATGGTTTTTTATATAAAATATCTCTACCTTTCTAAAATGCTTTTGAAAATATAATATGCTCTTGTAAAATTCTTTTTGAAAGGGGGAGAAGTTTTTAAAGTGGATTTTTTTGATTGAAGGATTAAGAAGATGTATTTTTGATAATATGCATATTTTGAGGGGGAGCCTAGTCTTTAAATTTTTATTTATATCTTTTGACTTACATCCTTGTTTGATTACATAAAGTATTTTACTGCTATCATATGCTAAATGTTTACATACAAAAAATATGACAAGCATTGCATGAATAATATTCTATATCTTAAAAGCATGTTTATTTCATCTCTCTTTGAATCATGAGTTTTATCTAAGGGGAGAGAAAATTATTATCTTTCCTTCCTAAGCCTTTTTGTTGATGTCAAATAGGGGGCGAGAAAATTAGAAAGAAAAATATGTTCTTGTGCTCAATTGCTTGATATGCTTACATAAATATCAATTCTTGTATATTACTCAACATATTTTTCTTTGGTGATTTGTCATCATCAAAAAGGGGGAGATTGTGGAAATAAATTTGCCCCAAATGGTTTTATATGTTAAGTTTTGGTGATGACAAATACAAGACAAAAGGAATATCTTGCTTATACTCTTTGTTGCATTCTATATAGAGCATATCCATTAATATTTAATAAATATCTTATTTGGATGTGTCTATGAAAGTTTTATATACATGTTAAATTAACTAGAGTTATACATTTATGAATCATGCATATAAAAATATTAAATTATGTTTTTGGACTAACTATGTTTGTTTAAATGAGCAATACTTTACAGGATAGTCCAAATACCAAGAGTGAGCTTGCAACAAGAAAGCAATAGATATCTTTTAAGCTCAACACAAGGAGAATGTGATTAAAGATATGTCTTTGAAGATTTGTCTTGATAATAACACACATGATGGGACGACCAAGTCCAAGATCTTTTAAAGATAGCTTTAGGACTTAGAGTCTCTTTGTTCGAGGATCTCTTTGGATATCTCCTAGTGCATTAAGATAAAACAAAAAATGTTTTCTTAAACTTATACCAAAACTGTTTTGATCTTGAAAATAACTTAAAAATGTTTTGGTGTTTTTGATAAACTTTCTGGGATGTTTTTCAAGTTTTTATAACTGTTTTACAAACTGAGTTATTCGAATAACTCATTAGTTATTCGAATAAATCTTTATATTTTGGATCTTTGGTCGTATTTGTGTTTTAAAGTGTTATTCGAATAACACTCCTGTTATTTGAATAAGTGTTTTCTAAATAACTTGTTTTCACATCAGCTATTCGAATAACTCATCAATTATTCGAATAGACCCTTTTCCCAGAAGTCTATTTTAACAAATGTTATTCGAATAAAACTATCTTTATTCGAATAACCAGTTTTCTAAAGAAAGCTTTTATGGCAGCGTTATTCGAATAACACGAAGGTTATTCGAATAACTAGTTTCAGAAACATTTTTAAAAGAATGTGTTATTCGAATAGCCAAAGGCTTATTCGAATACACACAGTAAGCACAGATACGAATATAGAAACTAACGGACACTTTTTTCATATTAATCACGGAATTAATTGCTACAACGACTAATTTTCTATCTGGCTCTATAAATAGAGACCGTGGGTCTCATCTGAAATACTCCAGCTATTTGTTTAATTTGCACTTGCTCTGAAAAATGTGATTTATATTTTACGCCTATTTTCTGTGCTCATTTTGCTAAAACTTTGAGATATCCTTTGAGAGTCTCTTAGCACTTCAAATTGTATTATTTACTCTGAGTGAGAGTTTCTATCCATCTATAATTTCTATTCTTCTGTATTGAGGGTGAGGTATCCTTCAAGGTTTGTAAAGGGGGTGAGGTATCCCTCTAAGGTTTGTATAAGGGTGAGGTATCCTCATGGCCGAGACTTTAGCACAAGGGTAGAGTTTCCCTGTGTGTGAAAAGTGCTCTTTCATATAACGGTTGCAAGCACCTATTGAAACTTGTACATATAGTGAAAAATCTCGAACTGTGTTTCGGGAACTGGACGTAGACCACAAGTGGTTGGTGGTCGAACCAGGATAAATATCGTGCCTGCTCTTCTTCTCTTTATCTCTTTATTTTATGCAATCTTTATTTTACATAATTTTATATTATTGCACATTTATTTATTTGCTATTCTTAAAGCTTTTATTCTTCATCTTGCAATTCTTTCTCTTTTATTTAAATAGCTTAAATATTTGTGTTTATTTTAAGAGCATTTGTGAAAAAGTTTTTATACCCAATTCACCCCCCCTCTTGGGTAATGGTTGCCATGACTAACAAGGTAGACACTGGTAAACCAAGTTATAGCACACAGTCATAAGATATGAAAGAATGTGTTGCCCCAGAGTCATACAGTACAATTAAAAGGTTACTTTCTATAGTGCCTTCTCCTTAAATCAAGTCTTCTGACTAGGAGGCTTCGGCTCCGCTCATGGTATAGACCCATCCTCCTGCTTGCGGTTTGTTAGCCCTTGCAGCATTGACTGAAGGTTCAGCCTTCGCTTGGTTGCAGTCTTGAGACACATGGTCAGGCTTACCATATTGGAAACAAATAATCCCCTTTATAGTGCAATCCCTCGTGAGATGATCCTTCCCACACTTCAGGCATTTTGAGGGATACGTCACATTTTGGCCGGTCCGGTTCCCAGTAGAACCTCCACCAAAACTTCCACCCACCGTCTGTTGCTGGTTTCCCGTTGGCTGGGAACAAGGCTTCTTTTGGAAGTAATTAGAACTGTTGCCATCGCCCCTTTGGAACCTTGTAAGCCCAAAGTTTCTGCTCCTTGTATCTCTAGCTTGCTCCTGAGCTTCCACTTCGCAGCACGTGTCTAGTAGCTCCGAGAACTCGTTGATTTTCAGTGTGATAACAACTTTCTTCACTTCGTATCTCAATTATTCTGTAAACTTCTGACACTTCCAAGTTTTGTTTGGCTGTTGCTGAAAGTACGTTGAAACCTTTGACAAGTTTTCAAATCTCGGTGCATATTCACTAATAGTCATGTTCCCCTGCCTTAGGTTAAGAAACTCCATCTCTTCACGTGCCTCGCGCTCGCGGGAAAGTACTTATCCAAGAATTTATCCTTGAATAAATCCCAAGTGATTTCACGATTTTCAACCTCCAGCATTCTCTGCGCCCCGCACCACCAGTCCTCAGCATTGCTAACCAACATAAAGGTAGCATAAGTCACCTTCTTATTTTTAGTGCAATTCATGCCTCGAAAGACTTACTCTAGCTCTTTGATCCATAGACTGGCTTTATCCAGATCGAACTCTCCTTTGAATTGGGGAGGATTGTGGCGATGAAACTTTGCCAAGTTTTGAGCGTCAGCAGTAGTTTCGAGCTGTTGAGCAGCCCTCTTTTATTGCTGAGCAACTCTCTCTTATTGTTGAGTAGCTCGTTCAGTCTGTTGTGCTATGACTTCATCCATCCTTTGCATTGCCTATATAGCAGCTGTCATGTCTCCACCTCGTGCCATCTTACTTTCTCAAATCAGGTTAGCTGAAAAACACAAAGAAAGTCAGATGTATCCACGCGGAATACCAAACTTAGAGATTCACATAGCACAAACAAGACAGACACAATCACAAGACCTAAAGAAACATAAACTAGGGCTCTGATACCAACTTAATGTAACACCCCTTTTTGGGAGGGAATGTCACATTATTCAATACGATGTGGAAAATGAAAATGTAAATTAAGACCCGGTTCCTTTATGTTATAATTAATATAATATGATATATATATATATATATATATATATATATATATATATATATTTATCATATATACATGTATACTTACATTCAATAACATGTTCATCAATGAAGTATTCAAATGTACTTTCACCGAGTTATAAGTATGTATTTATATTTTGTTCGGGTTTCGGATGAGAGGAGAGGAAAGAATCCTCCTGTGGGGTGTAATAACGATCACCCACATCTCTCTAATGGGCAAGTAAAACTCTAAATGTAAGCTGATGCTGCAAGAGAAGATGGGCGGATCATGACGTCTCCAAGCCAGTGACAACGACACGTCCCCCATGTAGACGCAGCGATCAGAGCTGAAGTTAACATGCCAATAGTCTGGACCCCCAAGGAATGTCACGCATGTATCCCAAAAATCCATGAGGTCAGGCCATCATGATCAGAAGTATGCTAGTCAAGGTTGGGCCAGAAGCCAGGAAACTCAGGTTCTTCCTTTTCTTCACCCCCATCTTCAGAGAATCATATATATAGATATACGAAAATAGTAGAAACATAGGAAAAGAGGTAAGATATTCAACATTCATTACCAATTGAGGCAGTAAAGAACAAATGACGCATGACGCCCACATAGCATTTCGGAAGGATAGTAAATAACAATTAGGCAATTAATAGACAACTTAGCAATTTAACGCAGTTATAATATTAATGAGATAACATATTCAATCATCATATAAATAAGTAAATGTCAATTGATATGGTGACTCACTATGCATATGCACATGACACCAGAATCCTACTCCATGGAGCTAGACATAAATATTCAGAGAGAAAGATTAGGAGATATGTCTGTAACTTGGCTACCGCGGCCAAAGTGCTATAACTCATCAGTTTATCCACGTGCACACCAAGGAATTGTACAAGACAGTCATCACTAGATCACGATATAGGACAGTGTCTCGGTCCGGATCGTTAGTGCGTTTGCATCGGTCTGTCCCACGGACAGAAGAGCTACCAACTGTCCACCCCGACGCCCCCAAGGTCAATAGTATGACCTACACTAGTCTACTCGTACCAGTACTAAGGTGTGTTCAATCTCATAGGCAACATGGCCTTAACAATAGTCCAATGGACTTTCCAATGCATGACTCAGTCCTGCTCAATGCACATAGATTTAATGCATACTCATATGTACATATACAGATTCACAGTCATAGCATTTTAGGGCTAAAATCATATGTTATGTCATTTATCAACAATATTCGATCCCGTTCAAGGGTCCACACCAAGTCAATAATAAGTTTCTAGGCATTCACACCCTATTCAAAGTCATCAAGTAACTCAATTCTTAATTTCATTATGTCGCTCGCAACCTCAATCACACTCATGTTTTATCTTTATTCAAAGTTCTTATAAGTTATAAGGCATACTCTCATTCTTGGTTTTTCTCACTTTATGAATCCCTAATTAGTTTCTAGTCATCCAATTATTTAAGATTATTACGCTTACATTAGTCCAAAAGCCATGAGTCAAGTGCCCAAGGGGACCTTGAACCTCTAAGGGGCTAGAAAAGCCTCAAATCAACTGTTGAACAGGTTACACTGCCGTGTGGTCATACACGGCCTAGGCCGTGTACTCCTCTGGAGTGCACCAGAAAACACATTTAAGTCCTCTGTCACACAGGGAGATACACGACCGTGTATCTCTCTGTGGACGCAGAAAATCACCAGAAACCATTCTAATCTTCAAATATCCTAAGATCCATCACTGTACATAAAAAAATATACCATTCAAATACTTAAAATACAACTAAAAACACTCAAACAAAGGGGTTTCCCAAAAATAGGTTTCACCCCACCAACACAACAACAAGTTCTTAACTATCAAAATAGGTTAAAGAGAATGGATCTTCCTCTTACCTAAGAGAAACACAAAGAAATGATGCTTCTTTTTGCTTAGAAATTTTGTTCTTACCTTCCTGAAAACCCTAGAACATTCAAACTTACAAAATCAAAATCAAATCTTGAAAAAGGTATGCATGGTCACCAAAATGACCATGGATCACGAAAATGAAGGGGGAGAGAGGGAAAGCCATGAGCTTTTACCTTAAAGCTCCAAGCTTTGAGGTTCAATGGTGGAAAAGGATGAAGATGGAGAGAATGGTGAGCTCTTGAAGTTGATTCCAACACAAAGAAGTCTTCAAATGAGATGTGAATCCAAAGGTGTGTGAGCTTGAAAATCAAATGGATATGTGGGTGGAAAGGATGTGGCTGCTGTGGAGTTAAATGGGAAGGGAAATATGATAGGGAAAAGAAGAAGAGAGGACGTGAGGGAGAGGGGAAAGAAGAAAGAAAAGAGAATGAAGAGAGAGGAATTGATAGTAATGTTTATGATTTAGGAATAAGGGAGATAAGTGGAAGAGCAGATTTTTGGCTCTCCAAAATGGTGTTGCTGCCTTGGAGAGTGAGGAGAAATGAGGGAAAATTTCCCTCCAAAATGCTAGGGTTAGATGTGTGTGTAAATTTTACAAAAAGTCAAACTGATTTAACATAAAGGAGATTTTAGATAAAATGATAAGGATTTTTACTACAGCTATTACCCAACGGACAATTATTGATTTTTATAGAGTCAGTATTTATTGTTCAATGAATAATAGAGTGTACTGTTAAATCTAAAATTTAACAGAATGTGCGATGATTTTATTTATCATGTAAAATCTAGAAAGACGTAAACCTCGTAAACTGTGCCCGACCTCGAGTTTAGTAAGATTATCCATCGACACTTCCATAGTTCAAGGTTTACCAGCCTCAGGGAAAACATTTCGTTATCCTGGCTCCACACAGTGTGCACGTAACACGAAAAATATACTAAAATATTCAATATTTTCAAAAAAATCTAAAAAAATTCTCAAAATCACAAATATTAGAAAATAACTATTCATGATGAAACAAACAATTTTTGGGGTATTTCATTGACTCTGCTCAGTGTGCAAGTAAAATAAAAAATATATTAAAATATTAGACATTTCTGGAAAATTCTAGAAAAATTCTCAAAAATCGTAAATATTATAAAATGATTATTTATGATGAAATAAATAATTTTCAGAGTATTACATTTGGTGTACATGATAGTATATGACTTGATAGTATAAGAGAATAGGATAAAGGTTGATAGTATAAAGGACCTGATTAGTTCTTATACAATCAGTTATTTGATGTATGATTGTATAAGAATCCTGATAGTGTAATGTTATCCTACCAGGTGTTTGTTGTCAAATATGATAGAACCTGATAGTATAAAAATATTTATTTAGACAAAAATACCCTTTATGTAAAAATAGTAAAAAAAAAATTTTTGACTGGTAATGCATATACTCAACTTTTTAAAATGTTACTATTAATAAAAAATCTATAAAAAAAAGAAATTAAAATGCCTTAAAATATTATATATATATATATATACTTGACAAAAATTTCTTCACCTTATAAACTTGACATATATATATATGCACACACTTGATGTAATTTATATACTTAACAAAAATTTCTTCACCTTATATACTTGACGTAATTTATATATATATAGGCAATTTATATACTTGATGTAATTTATATATATATAGACAATTTATATACTTGAAGTAATTGAAGAATGAAGACATAAAAACTTGAGGTGGCTGAAATAAAAACAATTGCCTATATATATAAAATTTAAGCATGAAAAATTCAGAATAATCGTAACTTTCTCATAAAACATGTAACAAAAAGGTAAATACATAATAATCTCAGTAATATGTTAAATAGACTTCATAACAATTCATCAAATAAGCATTAAACTTGTCTTAAAAACTAGGTACATCAAGTAATCCCCAACCATTGTAGTCATCTTTAGCTGGTTTGTCCATCCATCTGTTGGTATTTATCACTGATGAATGTCTGGCTCCAAGAGAAGATCCCTAACCATTATAGCTACTACTATCACCTGAACTTCCCCAACCATTGGTTTAATTGCTTTAGACTGAACAAATGTGCCCCTCAACATTGCCAAATTTAAAGCTTCAGCACTAGGTTGGGATGCATCAAGCGATGAAATGTATATATCAGAGAAGACTGCAAGAGGTTTAACCTGAAACCAAAAAGAGAAGAACAACATAATAAGGGCATTCCATTAGAGGTTAAAACCATCACTGACTAAGGAGATATAGCACAAGTAGTTAAGTATCCCTTCTGACTAGAAAGGTTTTTCATGTAACCTTTTCAATCTAGTAATATTTGTCATCTTACTATTTAATGTTCATTTCAACCATTCAAATTGTTTCATTGCATAACTTAAATCATCAAACGTCCACTATTAAGGAAATGCTCTCATTGTTTCATACAATTATTTCATTTCCTTTCTAGTCTTCTAAATGATAGATTTAAACTTGATTCATTGGTAATTTGCCAGCCAGTTTAAATACCAGCTTCATTATAATAGAACAACCAAATATGCTTTATATTATAGAGTGAAAAAAACAAGGAGCCAAAAATCATATAATAGAACTGTAATATAATTATGTAAGTCACTCAATCTCATACAACTTGCACTACATGTGGTAGGTATAGAGTAACAAACCAGATTTGGCATCAATAACTCAGCAGTCTTCCTTATAGCCAGCCAGTGATAAAGAGCAAGCATTATGTTCCGCAATTAATCCATTACTGTCGCAACCGTCCCGAAGGGCGTCCCGAAAATAAAAAGAAAAAGGAGGAAAGGATCTCGGGGTGTTGGGAGTCACCACCAATCGCTTTATCCATTAAATGGAATGGTGCAATTGGACACCTAAAAGATGGTCTACGTTTCAGAGTTTGAGGTTCGGGGGTTGATTACGGGTAGGAAATGTGTTAGCACCCTACACCGTCCGTTCTAAGAACGGTTACCTGTTTAATCTAATGTTATTTATAATATTAATTAAATTGGTCCTTTTAAAAAAAAGAAAGAAATATTTTTTTTATTTTTACTTTAACATGTCCTATTTTGTCAAGCATAACATCAAGAATGATAAATGACTACGACCAGAAATGGGTGGCTAAATAGCCATTATTTTGAAACAAATTCTAAGTCTACAACATATTGTATAAAAGTGGTGAATCAAAATTTTATTTTTTGAAGAGAAGTAATTTTCAAAATAAATGGCCAAATAAAACATTATTTCAATGAATAAATTTTAATTCAAAGAAATTTATTTAAGGTAGGAAAATGTTTCTTTAAGTAAATGGCCAAATAAAATCTCATTTATAATCAAGAAAAATATTTTTTAGCACAATGAGATTTTTGTATTAATTTTATAAAAAAAGTCTTCACAAAAAATAGAACTTTAATTCACCACAATCATGATGTCAACCGAATGTATGAAATTGTTCACTTTTATTTGTGGATTTTTATTTTACAAAATGATTTTTATTTTGTGTTTTTTTAAAAAAAAATGTAATTTAATTTACAAAATTATTTAATTTAGTGTGAGAATTAGACATCGCCAGCGCTTTTGACAAAATTCAATATAAAGCCTCAAGATTATCGGGAAGAATATATTTGATCGGTGCTCCGATCCTCTCCCAATTTTTCCGTCATCGGCCAGTGATTTACGCAAAAATGATTAAATTAAAGTCACATACTAACCAGTATAAAAATCATAACAACAAATAAGATAATTAATAAAAGATAAAGATAAACTATAAAGTCAAACCAACCCACAAATTAACTTTCATCATTTTTCTTATTTTTATCCCCTTTTTTACATTTTTTAATTTTACGTATTTTTTATTTTTTATTTTAAAAAAAACAATTTTATTATTTTTTATTTTATACCCCAAATACTCATCTTAATTATTTATCTATTTTTTAAGCAAAAAAAAAAAAAGGTCTTCACGTGACAAAAAAATAAAAAAGGTGGGGAAAAGGCCAAAATCAAAAAGTAAAAAGTAACCAAAAAAAAAAAAAAAAAAGGAAAGAAAGTGGGTGGTCACCGTGACCACCCAAAAACAAAACGATAATAATAAAAGCCAATATGCATGAATAGTAATGAAAAAGCAAAAGAAACAAAGAGACTTTTGTCTCTGTAAATGGAAAACGAAAATAGAGCAACAAAAGGTGAGGGGAATAAGGCTCACGGTGGACGGTTGGATGGGAGGCTAGTTCGTGTAAGGCCACGTGATGGAGGCGCGGCTCGGGTCGTCTGAGGCTGCTGGTCTGCAACGACGGGGTGCCAGCGACTAGAGGACGATGGTGGAGCGCAGCGGACCTCCGGTGAGGAGTCATGTGGTTGCGCGTGGAGGTTGGATCTGGGGTTCTCGTCTTTGGGGATGACGGTGGTTTTGGGTTTGTGGGTGATTGTTATGGAGGTTGAAGATGGAAATGGTGGTTGTGGGTGATTTTAAACAATGGTGGCAGAGGAGTTTGAGTGATGCAGGGGCTGTTTTATGGGTTAAGGATGGACAAAAATGGTGATGGCAGAGTGAAGATTCTTTTGCTCAATCAGTCCGTGTGATTCTGTGGTTGCTCTTTGATTGTCTCCCTATTTTTTTTCTGAGTGATTCATCCCCCGTTTTAAATCCATCTGTGTCTTTTTATTTCTGCTATCTCCTTAAAATTCATTCAATTTGCAATAATTCATTTTCGGTTTTGGAAGGCAAATGAAAAATAAAACTGCCAGAAGCCTTTAATCCAAATCAATGCAGTTTGTGGAGGCTAGGGTTGCAGCAGCAGGAAAAAGAAGGGGAAGGGTTGAGATGGAAAATGGGTTATGGGTTGAGAAGAGAAATGGGTCATGGGTTGACCTGTACAAAGTTTTTTTATTTCTTTTTTCTTTTTTATTTCTTTTTTTTTTCAAGAAGGAAATTAAATTAAATAAAATAAAAATGAAAATAAAAGAAAATGGATAAAATTGGGTATCAACAGCTGCCCCCCTTTGTTTTACATTTAGAATAAATGAAAAACAAAGGAATTGATTCAATTTTATCCATGAAAAGGTAAAAACTTGCAGATTCAGGTGTCTGCTGAAACTTTAACAAAAACTTAAAAGCAATGGGTACGGGGACCTGAAAACAATGGGTACGGTGACCCAGAAAAATAAAAGCTTGCGGAGTCAGGCATCCGCTGAAGCTTAACAAAAAACTTAAAAGCAATGGGTATGGGGACCCGGAAACATAAAACGATGGGTACAGGGACCTAAAAAGCTTGCGGAGTCAAGCATCCACTGAAACTTAACAAAAAACTTAAAAGCAATGGGTACGATGACCCGAAAACATAAAACGATGGGTACAGGGACCTAAAAAGGCTTGCGGAGTCAGGCATCCGCTGAAGCTTAACAAAAACAAGGTAAGAAGCTTACGGAATCGGGTATCCGTTGAAGCTTAACAGAAAACTTAAAGGCAATGGGTGTGGGGACCCAAAAAAGGTAAAAAGCTTGCGGAGTCAAGTATCCACTAAAGCTTAACAAAAATAAGGTAAGAAGCTTACGGAGTCGGGTATCCATTGAAGCTTACCAGAAAACTTAAAGGCAATGGGTACGGGGACCAAAAAACAACTGGTATGGGGACCCAGAAAAGGTAAAAAGCTTGTAGAGTCAGGTATCCGCTGAAGCTTTAACAAAAACAAGGTAAGAAGCTTATGGAATCGGGTATCCGTTTAAGCTTAATAGAAAACTTAAAGGCAATGGGTGTGGGGACCCAAAAAAGGTAAAAATTTTGCGGAGTCAGGTATCCTCTGAAGCTTAACAAAAACAAGGTAAGAAACTTACGGAGTCGGGTATCCGTTGAAGCTTAACAGAAAACTTAAAAGCAATGGGTACGGGGACCCAGAAAAGGTAAAAAAACTTGCGGAGTCAGGTATCCGCTGAAACTTAACAAAAACAAAGTAAGAAGCTTACGGAGTTGGGTATCCGTTGAAGCTTAATAGAAACTTAAAGGCAATGGGTACGGGGACCCAAAAACAACGGGTACGGGGACCCAGAAAAGTAATGGACATAAGGCTCTAATTTGACTGAAAACAGCAAGTTAGACCTTTGTAGGTCAATGCTAGCAAAATGAAATAGTGCACTATGCAATACATGCTTCAGATGTATGAGAGTATGAAAAACTTTTTATTTATTGTCTTTTTCCTCTCTCTTTTTTTTTGTTTCCACGACCCTTGAAGACATGATTGCAATCATTTTCAAAGATGAACTGGAATAGGATTTAATGGCATCCTTTCATTTGTCTATTCAGTCGATGGTTAAAATGTCCAACCGGGATGACCCTTGAGGTGTGCATTAGATGTGACACACAAGAGCAATGGGAAAACTCTTTAGATGACCCTTGAGGTGACCTGGTTATCCTTTCTTTTTATCAACATTCTTATCAGGAATCATTGTGTTTCCTATACCTTTCAAGTCATTAGCAATTCTCAATGCTCGGACAGCAATGTCACATATTTCACATTCCAATATATGATTATTAGAAAAATGCATATTGAGTCAAAGAAGAGGCAAAGGTAAAAACATGACGATATTGTATTGAAATGGGAATGGTGAAAAGAAAGCAATATTATGGTCATCAACATAAAATTTACAGAGGGATGATAAGGGTAAAGGTCTTCAGGTCTTCCAATGAAACCCTTTATCATAATCAGTGTCAATCCTCTGCATACCCGATTTCAAACACCCATTAACCAACCTGTGAAGACTTTGACTGCCCCAGTTGGGATCATTTGGCCTGCTCCAACATGGAAAACTTAGTTTGCTTTTAAGTGGAGATTTACTCCTCCCTAGCATGAAGACTCAACCGCTCAGGTCTCACTTCCTTTGTCATATCAAGCACTATTGTCATTTTATTTTGGACCTTAACTTTTGCCTAGGTCGCTCTTTCGAGTTTTCAACTTACCAGGTCGCTCTAACTTTTACCTAGGTAGCCTTTTCAGGTTTTCCACCTAGCGAGCCATGCTTTCCCCTTTTTTTTTCCTTTCTTCTTTTTGAGTGCTTTTACGTATAATATTTCTTGACTGCGTCTGAATTTACAGGAAGTGGTAAATCTCCACCGTCCATTTTTGTGAGAATCAAGAACCCTCCAGAGAAAGCCTTCTTTACGACATAAGGTCTTTCATAATTTGGAGTCCATTTTCCATGGTGATCTTTTTGAATTGGCAGGATCTTTTTGAGCACTAAGTCTCCTTCTTGAAAATGTCGAGGGTGCATTTTTTTTGCATAGGCTTTCATAAGCCTCCTTTGATATAACTGGCCATGACACAGTGCAGTTAACCTTTTACCTTCAATAAGATTCAATTGATCTAGTCGGGCTTGGACCCATTCGGTCTCTTCCAATTTTGTCTCCATCAGTACTCTTAATGAGGGGATCTCTACTTCAATAGGGAGTACGACTTCCATTCCGTAAACTAAAGAGAAAGGAGTTGCTCCAGTTGAGGTACGGACAGGTGTGCGATAACCATGCAGAGCAAAGGGAAGCATCTCATGCCAATCTTTGTATGTCATGACCATTTTTTGGATGATCTTCTTGATGTTTTTGTTTGTTGCCTCAATAGCCCCATTCATCTTTGGACGGTATGACGAGGAGTTATGGTGTTGGATCTTGAAATTCTCGCACATTTCCTTCATCATTTTATTATTCAAGTTGGTTGTATTGTCAGTGATGATCTTATTTGGTAGACCATAACGACATATCAACTCTCTTTTGATGAACTTGATTACCACATTCCTGGTCACATTGGCATAAAAAATAACTTCAACCCATTTGGTGAAGTAGTCTATCGCGACAAGGATAAAGCGATGCCCATTTGAGGCCTTAGGTTCAATAGGACCTATGACATCCATACCCCACATGGAGAATAGCCAGGGTGCTGCTAGGACATTCAAAGGGACTGGCGGCGCATTGATCTTATCAGCATATGTTTAGCACTTGTGGTACTTCCTCACATGATTGAAGCAGTCAGTTTCCATGGTTAACCAATAATAACCAGATCTTAGGATTTTTCTTGCCATTGCATGTCCATTGGAATGAGTTCCGAAGGAACTTTCATGTATTTCTTCAATAATCTTTTCTGCTTCCATTGCATCAACACATCTTAGAAGCACCATATCATGGTTTCTTTTGTAAAGTATTTTCCCACTCAGAAAGTAACCTATCGCAAGCCTCCTCAGGGTCCTCTTATGATTTTCTGAAGCGCCTGCAGGGTACTCCCTATTCTTGATGAAACATTTGATGTCATGGTACCACGGCTTCCCATCAGGCTCATCTTCAACCACTTGACAATATACAGGACAGTCACGACTTTTCATTTGTATAAGTGGTAGGTCCCTTTTATGACTTACTTGGAACATTGATGATAGTGTGGCCAAAGCATCAGCCAACTAGTTCTCTTCCCGTGAAACATGATGAAAAGTGACTTCATCAAATTGCTTGATCAATTCTTTGATGTAAACATGGTATGGGATCAGTTTGGCATCACGGGTCTCCCATTCTTCTTTTAGTTGATGAATGACTAAGGCAAAGTCCCCATATACTTCCAAGATCTTTGTTTTTGATTCTATTGCTGCCTAAATTCCCAAAGCACATGCTTCGTATTCTGCTATATTGTTAGTACAGTCAAAACACAACCTTGCTGTGATTGGGATATATTTATCTTCAGGGGAGATCAAAATGGCTCCAATGCCGTGCCCCAGTGCATTAGAGGCTCCATCAAACCACATAGTCCATTTTTCTTTTTCAGAGGATTCCTCATTTTTAAACAGAGCCATTATATCTTCATCAGGGAATTCACATTGCATCAACCCATAATCTTCTATAGGTTGGTTAGCTAGATAATCTGCAAGGGCACTTCCCTTAATTGCCTTTTGGGTGACATAAACAATTTCATACTCCGATAATAAAACTTGCCATCGAGCGATTCTCCCAATGAGAGCGAGTTTCTCAAAGATATACTTGATAGGATCCATTTTGGATACTAACCAAGTAGTGTAACACAACATGTATTGCCTCAATCGATGGGCAACCCATGCCAAGGTGCAACAAGTTCGCTTTAACAATGAGTACTTTGCCTTATAATCGGTGAACTTTTTACTTAAGTAATAGATGGCGCGTTCTTTCCTACCGGATTCATCATGCTGCCCCAGTATACAACCCATAAACTCATTAAGCACCGTCAAATACATAATGAGAGGTCTCCCTGGCACTGGAGGCACCAAAACTGGGGGTTCTTGTAAATACTGCTTGATTTTTTCAAAGGCTCTTTGGCAATCATCATTCCACTTGACTGGTTGATTCTTACGTAACAACTTGAAGAGCGGCTCGCATATTGCTGTGAGTTGGAATATGAATCGAGCGATGTAATTCAACCTTCCCAAAAATCCCCGAACTTCTTTTTCAGTGCGAGGGACCAGCATGTCCAGTATTGCTCGAACCTTGTCAGGATCAACTTTTATTCCTTTCTGGCTCACCACAAACCCCAATAGTTTGCTTGATCTGACACCAAAAGTGCATTTTGTAGGATTTAGTCGAAGTTTGAACTTCCTCAATCGCTCAAAAAGCTTTTGTAGATTGATTATATGATCTTTTTCTATTTTTGACTTTGCAATCATATCATCCACATAAACTTCTATTTATTTGTGCATCATATCATGGAACAATATCACCATCGCTCTCTGATACGTTGCCCCAGCATTTTTTAAACCAAAAGGCATCACTTTGTAGCAGAAGGTTCCCCATAAAGTGATGAATGTGGTCTTCTCCATGTCTTCCGGTGCCATCTTGATCTGATTGTATCCTGAGAAACCATTCATAAAAGAAAAAAATGAATGTTAAGCAGTGTTGTCCACCAAAACATCAATGTGAGGTAACAGGAAGTCGTCTTTAGGGCTAGCCCTATTTAAGTCTCGATAATCCACACACATTCGGACTTTCCCGTCTTTCTTTGGGACAGGGACAATGTTGGCAACCCATTGTGGGTATTTTGCAACTGCAAGAAATCCAGCATCAAACTGTCTTTTTACTTCATCTCTGATTTTTAGGGACATCTCTGCTTTCATTCGTCTCAATTTTTGCTTAGCCGGAGGGTACCTAGGTTTTAGAGGCAACTTGTGCTCAACTATGTCAGTGTCTAGCCCAGGTATATCTTGGTATGACCATGCAAAGATATCACTATAATCAAACAATAGTTTAATCAACATGTTACGCTCATCTTCTTTCATCGAGGTACCAATTTTGATTTCTTTCTTATCATTTTCAGTCCCCAAGTTAATTACTTCAATTGGTTCCTCATGGGGTTGGATTTCTTTAGCTTCTTGTTCAAGTAATCTCATTAACTCAGGTGAAGTTTCCCAATCATCCTCATTATCCTCATCAGTATGATTAACAGGGTGTTCAAAATTATATGATGAGATATTGACACTGTCACTTTCAAGAGAGTCATTTTCAGATCTACAATAAGTGATGTTGACACAAGAAAAATGAAATGAATAGAAGGTCATGATAGTGGTGGGATGAAAGCTAAAAAATGAGAAATGAGAGAACTCAAAAAATGCATTTTATTAATAATAGTTATTGGAAAGGAAACATATGAGCCCATTTACAAATGGAAATCCTAAAGCCTTGGGCATAGCTAAAGGAATAGCACTACAGAATTACTTTGATAGAGACTCTAAGGTTATGGGAAACTCGGAGATCTCCTAATTGTCGAGTCTTGTATCTGAAGAACATGCATATACTAGGTCCGTGTGACTGACAAAGTCGTCATCTTCAACTGCGGTCACTTGGTCTATGAACACAACTCCCGCGCTCTGGAAGCTTTGTCGTATGTCATAGATGGGGACTCCCTTCACTTTAGGTTCTCGATTTTCCAAGCGAGCTAGCTTTTTCTCTTTTTTCTCTTCCATTATCCTCTTCTTATCAGCCTTGGTGGGTTTGTACCCCAACCCAAATCTATCTTTGTTTTCCAAGGGTTGAAAAAGTCCTGTGGCACCTTGTTGTTTCTTGCCCAGCCCCTCTCCATGCTGATAACCCCCTTCTAGTATAACTTTAGCCATCATTATAGATGCAACAGAGGGCTGCGGTTTAGGAATTGTAGCTCCTTCTTTTATATAAATGGTATTGACAACCTCGAGTGCTTGAAAGGCAGTCTCTAAAGCCTCTTCTGTAGCTTCAATATAAGGGGTATCTAGCGGCTTGCGAACCAGTAGGTCCTCTTCACCAAAGACATTAATCATCTTGTTATCAACTATGAATTTGACTTTCTGGTGCAAGGTGGAAGGCACAGCTCTAGCAGAATGAATCTATGGTCATCCTAAGAGGCAACTGTATGATGGTGCAATGTCCATTACTTGGAAGAGTATATTGAAAGTGCAAGGACCAATTTGAATTGGTATTTCGATTTCCCCAATAACTTCTCTCCTTGTGCCATCAAATGCCCTTACTATCATCGCACTTAATTTCATGTGTGACCCATCAAAAGGCAATTTGGAGAGTGTCAACTTTGGCATCACATTCAAAGAAGAGCCATTATCCATCAGCACTCTAGCCATGATATGGTCTTGACATTTTACTGAGATGTGAAGTGCTTTATTATGTCCCCTTCCCTCATTGGGTATTTCATCATCGGTGAAAGTGATGTAATTATCTGCTGTGATGTTATTGATAACGCCATCCAACTTGTCAATTGTAATGTCATGAGAAACATGAGCTTGATTAAGCACTTTCACTAGCACCTTCCTGTGTGGCTCAGAGTTCATTAATAAAGATAAGAGTGATATTCTTGTAGGGGTGCGGTTCAATTGATCCACCACCTTGTATTCACTTTGCTTTATAAATTTTAAGAACTCACAAGCTTCTTTCTCAGTCACTTCTTTCTTATAGACCTCTTGCTTTGCTGCCTTTGGTTCTTCCTTCTCTTTCAAGGCTTTTTCAGTAGAAGTTTCCTCCATTTTACCTTTCCCTTTCCGAATTCTTTCCACTTCCTCCACTTGGTCTTTACGCAGATCCTCAGGTGTATAAGTACGACCACTCCGAGTCATTCCACCGATCCCAGATATGCTAGAGATAGCCGATGGGATTTTCATTTGATTATCTTGGAGATCATTTACAACGACTTGCACATCATATTTCCAAGGCACAGCTCTGGTATCCTTATAGGGAAAAGGAGTCGGCACTTGGATGGTGATAGGATTCCGACCAAGAGAGATTTGCGGAGACACTTCTTTACTATAATGAATCGTCAATGGCCTTGGTATACCTGGAGCTTGCTCTATGATTGGATGCGTTGCATAGGTATTGGCAGCCTCTTGAACTGGTGGAGGTGTAACCTCTTTGACCATATAGACGTCACCATTATCGTACTGATTGCTTATTTGTATTAGGTGACTGTCCATTAAACTTTGGAGGATCTGTTTGAATTCACCACATTTCTCAATAGAATGCCCTACTTTCCCGTGGATCTTGCACACTATTTTATCTCCATTGACCTTTTTAAACTCAGCTTGGTTTTGTATCAACCCATATTTGCAAAGCTCTTGAAAAATTACTCTCATGGAAGTTTTCACATCAGCTACCCGACTTATAAGGCATCGTCCAGAAGACTTCTCTATGGCATTAACTATAGGACCTCCATGATCAGGCAAGGGATTGCGGCCTACATTAGGAGTTTTTTCTTTAAAGTTTAACCATTTGGCATTAATCAAGTCTTGCACTTTGAACTTCAAGGCTCTGCAATTTTCTGTTGAGTGACCTACAGCCCCAGCATGGTACTCACATTTAGCATTCTAGTCAAATCCTCTTGGGTAGGGGGGTTCCACTGGCTTCATTGGGCAAGGAACTAATAAGGAGTTTCGGAAGAGTTGTGATAGTAGTTCAGTATAGGTCATGGGAATTGGGTCAAATTGGACGGGTTTCTTTTCTTGGTTTGCTTGCGGCCTTCTTTGGTTGGTATTTGGGTTTTGGGCCCATGGTTGGGTTGGTTAGTATGGCATGGTAGGGAGTGTTTGATTTGGGATAGGAGATGGTGCACGATAAGGGATAATTGGGTGATAAGGTTGAGGGTATGGGGCTTGAGAGGCATTAGAAATGTATTGATAGTAAGGCATGTAGGGAGGTTGGAAGGATGGTTGAGGGCTAACAGGCGCTTGGCTATGTCTCCCTTGGGCAAAACTCCTTTGATCGAAAGTCACAGCATGGGCTTCTCCTTCTCTTTTCTTCCCTGCTGGGGGCTTTTTGGCACTAAATGCCCCCGTTGAACTTTCAGCAATTTTTCCACTTCTCATTCCCCCTTCAACTCTTTCCCCGATAATAACCATGTCTGAGAAATTCGATGACACACTTCCTATCATCTTGTCATAGAAGGGTGACTGGAGAGTGTCGATGAATGTGGCCACCATTTCTCTTTCTGTCAATGGGGGTTCAACTTGAGCAGCTATCTCTCTCCACCGTTGAGCATATTCTTTAAAGGTTTCAGCTCCTTTCTTAGCCATATTTTGTAATTGTAGCCTATCTAGTGCCATATCGATATTGTACTTATATTGCTTTAAGAAAGCATCAGCCAAGTCCTTGAAACATCGTATATGGGCACGTTTCAGGTGTGTATACCAATTAGAAGCTGCCCCAGCTAAGCTGTCCAGGAAGAAATGGATCAATAACTTGTCATCATGAGCATGGGATGCCATTTTGCGGATGTACATGGTCAGATGGTTTTTTGGGCAAGTGGTTCCCTTATATTTTTCAAAATATGGGACCTTAAACTTTAGAGGAATCACCCCATTCGGGACAAGACAGAGCTCTGCGGCATCCAGAAGACCATAGCTACTTGCTCCTTCTATGGCTCGCAGTCTTTCTTCAAGAACTTCTAATTTTTCCTTGGATTGAATGCCTTCAATTGAAGGGTTCAGCGGAGAAGTTCCAGCGACCTTATGGGGAAAAAGCTGTGGCATGTAGAAAGGAGGTTGGGCTTGAGTCGAGCCTTGTGGCCCTAAAGTAGGTATTACCAATGATGAGCCGCTCTCAAGAGGGTTGGTAATTTGGGACGACATAAAACCAGGGGAAATGCCATAAGGTGGAATAGGAACAGGGTACTGAGGAATCTCACTGGTATTTGGTTGAGATCCTTGGGGAGGGTTTAAAGTCGTTGGGACTATCAGTGCACTGCCCTCAGGAATATTAGTGGATAATGGTGGCACATAACCGGGTGGTAGGCCATATGGTGGGAATGAAGATGCCTGTATTTCAGGATTATTTGAGTAGATAGTGAGTGGCATCATGGCCCCTTGAGAGGTGACACTAGGATATTGCTAAGGAACTGGCGTAAAGCCGGGCGGGTGAGCTGGCGTAGTAGAAGGATCATCATTTGCCTTTGAAGGAGTCCCCTCTGTGTTCCTTGTTTTTTCCAGAATTTCCAAGATCTTGGTCATTTGTTCCTTTAGCTGGCTTACTTCACTTCTCAACTCTTCTTGTGACTGACCCAGTTCATCCATGACTCTTGATTGAGAGCGAGTCCTATATGGGTGTCGTAGAGACAGTTTTCTTTTCAGTATTCATTATTATTTTTTATTAGAAAACATGAAAAAGGAAAAGAAAATGCAAACAAGAATAAAACTATGCATGTAGAGACATGATCCAAAGTAGCAAGGATATCGATAAACCTCATTCATTTAAAGGGAAAAGCTCTATGGTCATAGAGAATTTTACACATGTTGATTCTTGCTACTCCTCAAGTCAGATGGAGGAGTTAGCTTTACAAAACAAGAAGGAAAGAGTCATGCTAACTCTAAATTACATCAGCATTCTTAGAACAAGAAACTAATTTCAGTGAAATTTTCCTAGGAAGTCAAGATCCTTTCTAACCCGAGTCAGAATATCCTGGTTTTCTGCTGGTGCTAGCTTGGCTTCCACTTTGATGATTTCTCTTGCTCTTTTTCTTGAATGGTTGGAGATTTCCCTCATATTATCAAGAACCATTTCGGCTTTCTGCTCCATTTCTTGGCTTGTATTAAGATAGAAATTCTTTTCATTAGTCAAGAAAAGAACATCATCCTCCAACCGATTCTTCTTACTTTCCAAGAAAGTAGACCATTCAACATGCTTTTCCAAATGTTGATTCAAGATTTTAACTTCATTCTTGAATTCTTGAAGTTGACCATCTTTCCCTTGAATGATTGTTTCGAGGGCTTGACATGTTTTCCTTAACCTCTCTATTTTAATATCTTTAGAGGCCATTTGTTCTTGACTTTGGCTTTTTCTTCTTGCAGTGCTAAGTTGATCTTCCAATGACCTTCTCTCAGTGGTCCACTGCTGATAAATGATTTCGTACCGCCCCTCTGCTTCAGCATAGTAGTCATTGGGTTCATTAAATTAGTGCATTGGTAACTCTGGACCCTGCACCTTGAGAGTAAGAAATCCCTTCTTCCTACTAGCATGCCAAATTGGATATTCCAGTGTCGTTTCAGACGATGGGAGACCGGGCTTCACACTTCTTGTGTCCTTCCAATCTTTAATGACTTCTTTTATTTTATGACTAGTTCCTTCATCGCCATACGAGAATTCAAATTTAGACAGCCCATGAGTCATCGGAATGAATTGCAAGGATGCCATTTGTCTTCGGACCATAGCTGGAGCATAGCCCACTACTCCCCATGGGCCAATAAGTGGAACCCAAGGTTTGCTTCCACATCTATATATGGTATAAGTGAGAGGAAACCACTTGGCCCTCCAGACCACTTCTTTTATTTCCATGAAAAAATCGATCCATTGCCTTATCGTCGGAGTTCGGGGAGGCCAATTGTCACGACCATATAGAGAGAGCGGGTGCTTAGGTATGACATACTGTTTCAGATCAATTTATAGATGGTTAAAGCACTTCAAGGTTGTCATATTACTAAGCATCCATACTGCTAGTAATGGTGCACATCCCCAAAATCTTCCATTCTAATGGACTCAGCAATAATTCAGGGATCGAATTGTCTCGGCTAAAATTAGTGGGGCTGGGTGTACCCCATGCTCGATCTGCTCGAACAAATTGATCACATGTCCATCTATTTGATTTTTTCATCTCGGGAAAATTACTAACCCAAAAATAGTGAGAGCTAGTGCTACCAAACTAAAACTTTGATCAACTTGAGCTTCAACCATCCTAAGCAAGAACTCCGAATCTAGACTCCGTCCTTCATCCACCATGTACTTGTCCAATTCATTGGCATGAATCCCTATCAATTTGGACAGCATCCTTCTTGGCGTCTTCTTAGGGTCATGTGAGTACACTTTGTCCTTTGGCATGTCGTCTCTATTAAGAAGCCTAGCATACTCCTCAATCGTTGGCACCAAGTCAAATTGTCGGAAAGTATAACACTGATATGCGGGGTCCCAAAAATGGAGCATAGCTTTTAACATTTGGAGGTCAGGGATGATGAACATGAGAGCTGCAATATCTCCATACTTGTCATTGAACTCTTCTTGTCTTCTCATGCTACACCACACATTACGGAGCCTCCTTAGGTCATTTTGCTCAAAGTCATGGCTCCCCTTTAAGAAAGGTAAAGGAACATTCTCGCGATGCAAACTATTTCCTTCCTTGGCTTGAATTCTTGCAGACTCTTCATCGACAGTCCTGATACTTTCTGCCACCTCAGAAATTAGAGTAATCTTTCCCTTATTCATGCTTGAGGTTTATCGATATCTTCACAGGATTGAACCACATATGCAAATGCAAGATAAAAGAAAAGTTAACAACTACAAAATAAAAGACAAATAGAAATTCCTCATATGTTAGAGGAAAAGGGGTACCTAATCTTGGTTGTTCGGCTCAAACAGATAAGTTCTATGGACGATGGTAGCTCTAAGATTATATCTACAAGTGAGAGCTTTGGTTCTAGACCCCTATCGGACAAAAGGTCCCCAAATTGTCCCTTGCTGTCACCAACACTTTGGCTAGCAAGAGTCCTCCATCCTCACCCATGATAGGTTACAAGCGGAAAGAGTTCAATTTGAGCGAGGGGTTTTCATGTGCCTAAACAGAGACCAATGATCCCACAAAGCAACACTACTTCACCCTCTATCTAAGCCTACAAGGTACTGAGCTTGGGTATAGAGCTTGTATGTGCAGGTGTACATGAGAGAACTTTATTTACAAAGCAGAAATATAATACATATAATGCAAACAAAATGTACAATAATATGAAACAAATAACAAATAAACAAACAAAAATGGACCAACATAATTAAAAAGCAAATCACATAAGATTAAAATAAGGTTTAACCCTCTAATTCTCCCCAGTGGAGTCGCCAGCTGTCGCAACCGTCCCGAAGGGCGTCGCAAAAATAAAAAGAATAAGGAGGAAAGGACCTCGGGGTGTTGGGAGTCGTCACCAATTGCTTTATCCATTAAATGGAATGGTGCAATTGGACACCTAAAAGATGGTCTACGTTTCAGAGTTTGAGGTTCGGGGGTTGATTACGGGTAGGGAAGGTGTTAGCACCCTACACCGTCCGTTCTAAGAATGGTTACCTATTTAATATAATGTTATTTACAATATTAATTAAATTGGTCCTTTTAAAAAAAAAAGAAAGAAATATTTTTTTATTTTTACTTTAACATGTCCCATTTTGTCAAGCATAACATCAAGAATGATAAATGACTACGACCAGAAATGGGTGGCTAAATAGTCATTATTTTGAAACAAATTCTAAGTCTACAACATATTGTATAAAAGTGGTGAATTAAAATTTTATTTTTTTGAAGAGAAGTAATTTTCAAAATAAATGACCAAATAAAACATTATTTCAATGAATAAATTTTAATTCAAAGAAATTTATTTAAGGTAGGAAAATGTTTCTTTAAGTAAATGGCCAAATAAAATCTCATTTATAATCAAGAAAAATATTTTTTATCACAATGAGATTTTTGTATTAATTTAAAAAAAAAGTCTTCACAAAAAAATAGAATTTTAATTCACCACAATCATGATGCTGAACTGTATGAAATTGTTCACTTTTATTTGAGGATTTTTATTTTACAAAATGATTTTTATTTTGTGTTTTTTTTAAAAAAATGTAATTTAATTTACAAAATTATTTAATTTAGTGTGAGAATTAGACATCGCCAGTGCTTCTAGCAAAATCCAATATAAAGCCTCAAGATTATCGGGAAGAGTATATTTGATGGCCTCCGATCCTCTCCTAATTTTTCCGTCATCACAGTTGATTTACGCAAAAATGATTAAATTAAAGTCACATACTAACCAAGTATAAAAATCATAACAACAAATAAGATAATTAATAAAAGATAAAGATAAACTATAAAGTCAAACCAACCCACAAATTAACTTTCATCATTTTTTCTTATTTTTATCCCCTTTTTTACATTTTTTAATTTTACGTATTTTTTATTTTTTATTTTAAAGAAAACAATTTTATTATTTTTTATTTTATACCCCAAATACTCATCTTAATTTTTTATCTATTTTTTAAGCAAAAAAAAAGTCTTCACGTGACAAAAAAATAAAAAAGGTGGGGAAAAGGCCAAAAGCAAAAAGTAAAAAGTAACCAAAAAAAAAAAGAAAGAAAGTGGGTGGTCACCGTGACCACCCAAAAACAAAATGATAATAATAAAAGCAAATAGGCATGAATAGTAACAAAAAAGCAAAAGAAACAAAGAGACTTTTGTCTCTGTAAATGGAAAACGAAAATAGAGCAACAAAAGATGAAGGGAATAAGGCTCACGGTGGACGGTTGGATGGGAGGCTAGTTCGTGTGAGGCCACGTGATGGAGGCGCGACTCGGGTCGTCTGAGGCTGCCGGTCTGCAACGACGGGGTGCCGGCGACTAGAGGATGGTGGTGGAGCGCAGCGGAGCTCCGGCGAGGAGTGGCGTGGTTGCGCGTGGAGGTTGGATCCGGGGTTCTCGTCTTTGGGGATGACGGTGGTTTTGGGTTTGTGGGTGATTGTTATCTTAATCAATGATATAACTATATATGCGGGGGCTGTTTTATGGGTTAAGGATGGACAAAAATGGTGATGGCAGAGTGAAGATTCTTTTGCTCAAAAAGGTTGCTCTTTGATTGTGATTCATCCCCCGTTTTAAATCCATCCGTGTCTTTTTATTTTCATTCAATTTGCAATAATTCCGCTTTTGGAAGGCAAATGAAAAATAAACCGCTTAAAATACAGGTCAAGCTAGAAAAGAAGGGAAATGCAATAAATTTTCGCTTTTTTGGAAGCCTTTAATGAAGCCTTTAATCCAAATCAATGCGGTTTGTGGAGGCATAGAAAAAGGGGAAGGGTTGAGATGGAAAATGGGTTATGGGTTTACATACAAAGTTTTTTTATTTCTTTTTTTTTTCTTTTTTTTATCTTCTTTTTTTAGATGAATATACAACAACGCATTGCATCCTAAAAGAACATGTAAATCATTGGGAATAAGGTCAAAAGTAGAATGATAATCTTCTAGATGAATATACGCATTGCATCCCAAAAGAACATGTGTTTGTTTATATTCTATGCCAAGAATGGAATGGTATTCCAAATTAGTTTTATGTTGGGTACGTGGAATCAATATGTAAAGTATGAAAGTTATAACAGCATGAAGATAAATAAGGAAACAAAACAAAACTTAATTGATCATGGCACACATCATGGATCCAACATTATGAAAGGAATGCTATTCAATTTCAATATAATGATGTGATTACAATTCCAGGTTTTTATTCCTTGATAGGAGCATTACGAAATTTGCTAGTACCTAGAGAAATTTCCAGTTGGCCAGATAGGGATGAGGAATTGTTAGTGTTAGATGCCTCTGTGGGGATCATTGGATTACATTATTCGACAATTATGATGCTTATTTGGGTCGAGGTACTCGATCCGGCCGTTGGTAAGTGGGTAGAGGTCCCCTGCCACTTTGCCCCCTTTGAACCACTGAATAGTTTGAGCTGGGGGAGGGGGTGAACAAAGGCCAAATTGTGAATGATAAAACCCCTAAGCAAATTCCCAATACCCAATTTTTAGCAAATACTTAGTTATTCAAAACAACACACAAGAAACATAAGAAGCAAGATGAAGAAAAAAATCCTAAAACCCAGAGAAACTAGAAAGTACAAGAGGATAATTGGAAAGTGTGCTTACCTTTGGCGGAGACAAGACGACGACACTACTAAAGCAGTAAGATGAAGATGAAGCAGCAGCGCAGCGATAGAGCAATGATGCAGCAGCCCAGCGATGGAGGAAATAGATATTATGATATCAGGGTTATAGAGGACAAGGTGGAAAGGGAAATATTGGATGATATCGGGTTGTTTCTTATCATGTCTAGTCAGGAGTTAGGGAGAGGATAGGGTAATCAGGTTAGAGTAGGATAAAAAAATTTAATTATCCTATCAGGTTAAAGCACCAAACATCTGATAAGACCTGATAGTATTAATTAATACTATCAGTTTCTCCTTATCCTGTCCACCAAACGTAGCCCTAGTGAATTGGCTATCGTGTAAGTACATCTTCTGTGTTCCTTATATTTGCAAAAGCAACAAAGCCCATATATTAACAGCAAGAAGACAACACAGATAGATCAAATGTAATCTTTATGTTAGTAGTGGATATTGAGTTATACTTCAATATCCACATTCTAGTGTTTTCTTCCTTGCGCAACGGCGGAGCGTGTTGGAACTAGAGGAGTTAGTACCTGCAAAGACAGTCTAATGCTCAAGTCAGGATGTGCCCAATTAAGGTTTATGCTAAAGAGCAATAGATACCTATTAGAGGAAATTGAGCTTGTTATTTATATAGATTGGATAAGGAAATACGTTTCCTTAATAGTTGTAGAAGATCCCTATAAAATAGGAATGTTGATGCTGTAGTTATGAGCAGTCAAAGGTGGTTATGAATGCTATGATTACGCAAGATCATGATTGGCAGTTATGGATACTCATAGGATTTATCTACTACGCAAATCTAGCAGTAATGTTGATGCTACCTAATACTGTAATTCGACATTCGTTGTGCTGAGATCTCAGTAGTGCACCATGAATTCTTGCTGGGGTGTCAATGATGGACTCCGGCTGTATGTACGCCGAGTTGAACCATGGGACAGGATCCGAGATCACGGTCCAGAAAAGTTACCCCCAACTTGTCGCTTAGATGGGACAACTAAATGTTAAGGTATCCAAGTTTGATAGTAGCACACGACACGCGGTGGGCAAAGGGATCCCAATTAGAGTCGTCAATTCTGTTATCCAAGGTATGTCATTGGTTGCCCCCATGTGTTGTTCACTGAGTCTTTATTGTCCTTTCTTGCAGCCTTTACTCTGCAATTTGTGGCAGTCTAAGCTTTCTTGGCAACCTTCACTTTGACTTTTTTTGGAATTAAGAACCCTTTTAAAAAGGATAGTAGTTTCAAGTTCTTTCCTAACTGTCCGCTACTCTCGTGGCCAATCACAGATAAGGAGCATTAAAACGTGGCCTCAAATGTGCATTCAATTTATCTTCTCAAGAGCTAATCAGAATGCATCATTTCCTCTATAAATGGGGAATGTTTGCATTAAGGCTGACATTCATTTTGTTCTCTTATCATTTTTTAGAGTAATCTTTTTCCATAGAATGATCTCTCTCCCATTTCTTGTAAACGTGTGGAGGTTTGTGCTCCTTTCTAAAATCATTTTTCTATTCTTCCTAAAATTCTTAAAGGTGTTTTCTTTTCCCCAACATATTCTTCCGATGGAGGCCTTTCTTACTAGGCGTAATAGTTTTAAGAGGACTAAGTAGATGCCCTATGCGGGTTAGTCAACATGCATCTGGGCAGTAGAAGTCTTTCTTTTCAAGTGTATGCAGGAGTGTGCAACTTTTCTGTGCTTGACAGGGGGATTCGCTACTTCTATTGTAATTCCTATGAGGCATGGAGGTTTTTCACTGTCCTTCCTCCATCCTCTTGACTACAAGTGAAGGTACTAGCCCAGTGACTTGATTTCACCCCGATGTGTAACTAGATATGTAAGATTGTGAAGCCTACTTATGTTGGGGTGGAACAATCTTTTGGAGTGAAGTATTATATTGTTGTTGGCCAACTAGGGGAAAGATGGATGCTAGTGTCTGGAAGAACCGTGGAGGCAGCCATGGTCAGTGGTCATCTTTATCATCACTGTCTTATCTAACTTCCTTTTTGGCTTTCTCCAGTGGGTATTCTTGTAGTAGGGTAGTTCATAGGCTCTTTTGTTAGAGTTGACGATGTATGAAATGAGAATAAAAAGTTTCTTTTTGCTTCTTTTTGCTCTTCTTTGAATGTTCTACTTTTCATTTTGTTCCATTCACTAAGATGAGTCCAATGCTCATCATTGTAATAATATCTGACCTTGCCATGTTGCCCCCAGCTTGGTGCTTAGCTAATATAGCTAAGTATCAAGATAAGTCTCAATGCCCTCGGGTGACAGGATCCGTGCTTTACCTGAAGCCGTAGTCCAAGATGCCCCCAAAAGGTTAAGAGCTCTAATTTGGAGGCATTAACGACCAAGTCATGACACTCATGGGCGCGTCATTCTCCAGACATCGTCCACACGTCAGATGTTATGATGGGACATTCTAGTGTTAAACTAGGATCCGTAGAAAAAATCTATATTCAACAACAAGGCTTGTATGACATTTGATTTTTTGAGCAACTATTGTTTCAACTATTGTGACAGTTGTGAAGCCAACATGGCGTACTCTGAGTGGATAGTCGTGGTTAAGGTTCTGCATGTCGTGATAAGGGGTTTTTGAAATCCGAAGTGCTAAGATGAAATTGCTCCCAAATCATCTTGCCTCAATGACTTTTCTCAGCGGAGAAGTATGGTTTCGAGTGGTTGATAGTAGTTCTTAGCAATTTTCAATGGTTCTTCTTCTTCCAATATTCAATTTTTCTCCATTTCTTCAAGGTATGTCTCATTCTACCTTTTGATTTTTATTA
Source organism: Ormosia semicastrata (assembly GCA_029884595.1). Classification (NCBI taxonomy): domain Eukaryota; kingdom Viridiplantae; phylum Streptophyta; class Magnoliopsida; order Fabales; family Fabaceae; genus Ormosia; species Ormosia semicastrata. The sequence continues at coordinate 7,214,967 of JAQQTO010000061.1, forward strand.
TTTTTAGCATTACCCTAAGGCAAAGGGTTTCTATCTTCTATATTATAGGTATCTCTTATCCTTTGTTCAAAATTAGTTCAGATACCAAAGATTCTGGGCCCAACTCTATGGTGTTGCTCTCTGAAGCACATTCTCTATCATGCTGTGAGCGGCGGAGGCGCCTATATTGGCTTATGGATCTTTTAGGGCATAGAGGCCAGTATCTATAATAGGTATAACTAACTAGGTACGGAGGGCAGTGTCTTCCCTCCCCTATGTCAATCTATGGTACTTATTCTTGATTCTAATAGCATCTTACCAGCCTTTGTGGGTATTTACAGGGATTCAATGGCCAGGAGATGGGTGGCTAAGCCATGGAGACCAGCTGCGAAAAACCCCACGGTAATTGTCGTGAAAGACGGGTGTACCCTAGGGGTTGGAGATAACGTCTAGAACCATGAGTTCGAATTCCAGACTAGAGAGAAGATTGAACATCTTGCGGGCTACTTAGAGTTGACAATAGATGACAAGCGGGACCATGAGTATCAGATCCTAGCTCCAAGGGATAACGAGAAGGTGTGTTTATCCCAGTAGGCAGGTACACACTGCATATTCATGTACGAAGATCTCTTCGTTCGGTTAGGACTCTGGATCCTATTCACTAGGTTTCAAATTGCAGTCCTCTGCGCTCTCCATGTGGTTCCCTCCTAGCTTCATCCCAACAGCTGGGAAAATATTTTTGCCTTCGAAAGATTTTGTCGGGTAGTTGAATTATGGTACTCGAAGAAGGCATTTTTCTATCTCTTCACATGGTGGTGCCCTCGAAAGGAGGGGGCAATGAAAAAGAACTAGCTCACACCATGGTCAAGGCCTAGTCGGAAGGTCTTCAAAGTCTTTCAGGATAGCTTTAAGAACTTCAAGGCAAAGTTCTTTAAGTTGATGGCAGCACCAAGGACCTATCTGTTCTTCTTGGAGGGCATGGGACACCCCCTTGAAATGATAAAAAAAAAGAAGCTTGATCTTGATCAGGCTGACACCGAGTGTATTGACTTCATAAGTACGTGGGCTCAAGAAGTTGGCCTCATTTCTTGCAAGGATATATTGGATGTCATTGATGAAGAAGCTCTTGAGGCCATTTTAAGTAGAGTGTAGGTCATAGTCCATATTTACTTTTTATATGTAGCAAATTCCTTTAAATATTTTTCCTGCTATTTGACTTTTGCTGTCTATTTTGCAGAAAGCATGACATTCAGAAATACTCTTGCTGCCCTTCGGGTGATGAAAGCAAGGAATGAGGATGTTGGTCCTTCCAACATTCCAACAGATGTTCCTCCGACCTCTTCTGCCTAGGACTCGATAATCAAGGTGAATCTAGTCCAACGGGAGGAGTCTCTTGCTCAACCTCTTCAAAGGCAGACAAGGAAAAATGTTGAGGATAGCAAGGCAGAGGATCGAGGGAAGATGGTAGCCAATGAGGTGGATGATGAGGGTCCGATTATCTTGTTTGGGGGCAACTCGAAGCCCGGGTCGGTCATCGACTGGTAACTCTTGGATGACAAAGTTATGGCTCATGTCACCCAGAATAGCCCACCGGAGATCCTATCAATGATCTAGACCTACGGTCTCCACCTTGCTGTTGGAGCCCGTTGTATTGAAAGGTGTATGGGGGAGTATGATAAGCAAATGATGGCAAAGTTGAGGGTGACCGAGGAGGAAGAAACCCGTAAACTTAACCTGGCCCTCAAGGCCAAAAATGAACCCGAGAAGACTAAGGAAGATGTTGAAGCGAAGGTCAATAAGCTAAAGGGGAAACTAGTAAACTCAGAGGATGGCCTAAAGAAAAAGAAGGCTTGCTCCGTGGAGGCTAGGAAGGAAGCTGCCAGCCTCTATGTTGAATTTGAATGCCTCTGGATCGAAAATCAACACCTTTGATCCCATGTGGCATGGCTGCAAGAGGATACTTTGTAGCTGATAACAATTTGCATAAAGATCAGCGAGGAGTAGTTTCAAAATGTAGTCGAAGTTTAGCTCTTCAACCCTGGGGTGGTATTGGCATTGGACGCATTAGACTCTGAGAAAGTGATATGAGATAACTGCCTTGTGCTTTCAAAGCACACTCAACAGGATAGCCAGGGTACTATCAAGGTCCCAAGTGCCATCATCCAAGATCTGACCATTGTTGAAGGAAATGATGGAGGATTGTATGCTAGCCACCAAAATGCTGAGGGCGATCACGGTGAAGCTTAGCTTGCTTCCTTGCTTCTCTTGCTTTCTTTTGCCCCCAGTGTGGGGTATTTATATTTTGTAAAGCCGATTTCCCCGGTTGTCGAGCTCTAATTAAATGCCTTTTCTTTACCTTTGTATTTATTTCTTCTTTCTATGATTCGTATTGGGTCCAACACCCATCATCAATATGTCTTTGATAACCATTTAGGGGCTTCAGAGAATTCTACTCACATAAAACCTTGGTCCGGGGTCTAATGCCCAAATTTTGAGCACTTAAAATTCATTTAAAATGACTTAGGCAAAATAAAATATGATCTATAACCATAGACTTTAGTGTTAACGGTCTAGTTCAGAAAATTGCCTAACAGGAATTTTCAATTTCAGAACCAATTTAACATAAGACATCGACGGAAAGTACCTAATGGCGAACTATGGATGTCATAACTCATGTTGCCAATTAATTTCACAACGACAAAGTGGTTATGGCCAAGTGTTGAGAATTTGGGTATTGGCCCATAACTCGTAACCAAAACACTCAAATGGGTTTCGTAGGTTATTCCTCTTAACCCAGAATCTGAGAAACCTCGGATCCCTTAGGGAACGAGCTCTGGACACTCTTAAGGCATTTCCTGGCTTGAGGGTCGTGAATTTGAAAGAAGTCTGAATCCCATAAAGAATGGACTCCATAGATATTCTCAAGGCGTGGTCTGACTTAAGGGTCTAAACTTTGAAAAGAAGTCCCAAATCCCATAAGGAGTGAGTTCTATAGACATTCTCAAGGTGTAGTCCGGCTTGAGGGCCTTTTGAGACTAGAGAATATAAGTAGATGTATAAAAATAACTTCCTCATTTTATTAATTGAATGAAATATCGAAATTTGTACAATGTATACCCATAAAAATTGGGCCAAATCAAATATAAAAGTAAACTAGGAGACTAGGCCTTAAAAGGAACTTAAATGTAGTACTTTCTGAGTTTGTACACATTCCAATAGTTTTTATTGGCTTGCCTGTAGTGTCTCTAAGATGTAAGCTCCCTTGCCAATACTAATTACGATCCGGTAGGGGCCTTCCCAATTTGGGGCTAACTTCCCTTGGGAAGCATTCCTACCACTGATGTCCGCTCTCTGAAGTACTAGATCACCTGGTTCAAACTTTCTTGGGACAACTTTCAAATTATATCGAGCCATAACTTTTTGTTTGAGGGCGATATCACGTATGTGAGCAATGCACCTTCTCTCTTCTAGAAGATCCAAGTCTTCTCTAATCATTATGGGGTTGTTGTTGGGTGAGAATTGTTAGTGACACTAGTTGGGTTCCCCTATCTCTACCGGGATTATAGCCTCGCACCCATAAGTGAGTCTAAAGGGGGTTTCACCTATTGTGGAATAAGGCACAGTCTAATAGGCCCAAAGGACATGTTCAAGTTATTCGACCCAGTTTTCCTTGGCTTCATCCAACCTCATTTTAATTCCTTGAATGATAACCCAGTTGGCGACTTTAGCTTGTCCATTTTTCTTGGAATTATCAACGAAATTGCAATGGTGCTTGATTTTTAACTCAGCAAGCAACTCTTCAAAACTTTTATCTTTGAATTGGGTCCCGTTATCCGTCAAATGGACTTCCGAATCCCAAACTTGGTGATGATGTGATGCCAAGTGAACTTTTGGACCCTAGCAGAGGTGATCGTGATTACGGGCTCCGCTTCGATCCATTTGGTAAAATAATCTACAACTACCACTAAGTATTTTAGTTATCCAAGTTCTTGAAGGAATGGATCCATGATATCCATACCCCATCTATAGAATGGCTAATGAACAGATGTCATGGATAGTTCTTCTAGGGGAGCCTAATAATGGTCTGAGTGGCACTGACAGTTATCACAAACTAGGACATGTGTGAGGGAGTCAGCTTCCATCGTTGGTCAATAGTATCCAGCCCTGAGTGCTTCAAAGCAAAGACTTTGCCCCCTAAGTGGTGTCCATAACTCCCCTTGTGGACCTCATCCAATGTATACTCTGCTTCTTTTGACATGAGGCATTTAAAGAGAGGTGAGGAAAACTTACGTCGGTATAATTGCCCATCGTAAATGGTGTACTTGACTATAGTTCTGATCAATTTGGAGGCTTCCTTTGGATCATTGGGCCTAGCTCCAGACTGTAGATACTCCATGATTAGGGTGATCCAAGTACACTCTTCTCCTTCCACCTAGAAAATGGCTACGTCCATGATAGAAGGTTGAGAAAGGGTCTTTTGGACCACAGAGTGATTATTTCCCAGGCTCTTAGTGCTGACCAATTTGGACAAGAGGTCCACCCTACAGTTCTGCTCCTTGGGAATATGCTCTACCTTAGCAAGTTAGAAATGTTTGAAGAGCTCTTGGACTTTGACTAAGTATCTCTGAAGGAGGGGCTCCTTAACCTGATAATCACCTCGGATCTGGGAGGTCACAAGTTTGGAGTCACTACAAAGTGTGATCTTAGCCACTCACATGTCCTTGGACATTACCAGTCCAGCAATGCATGCTTCATACTCTGTTTGGATGTTTGAGGCGGGAAACTCAAACTTCAGGGAATTCTCAACTGTTACCCTTTCAGAATTTTTCAAAATCACCCCAGCACCACTTCCCTTGGGGTTCGAGGAGCCATCGACAAATATAGTCCAATAAATTCTCTTGAGATTGCTGAGGTCTAATGTGAGCTCTGCCAGGAAGTCTGAGAATGCTTGAGCCTTTATTGCTAGCCAAGGCTCTTATACTATTTCAAACTCAAAAAGATCAATAGAACAGGCAATCATTCTTCCTTCTAGGTTTGACTTATACAATATCTAACGGATAGGTTGATATGTCCTCACCACCACGAGATGGCACTGAAAGTACTGTCTAAGTCTTCTGGCCGTGGTGATAAGTGTGAAGGTAACCTTTTCAATTTTATGATAGCGGAGCGTTGGGCCCTGTAACACATTGCTCACGAAGTAGACTGGCTTCTGCCCCTCTGCCATCTCCCCAATCAATACTAAACTTACAGCCTCTTCATGAATTGAAAGGTACAAATACAGTGTCTCACTAGGATCTGGTCTTATTAGTATGGGAGGAAAGAACAGAAGATTCTTTAATGATATAAAGGCATCCTTACACTCCTGACTCCACTCAAAATCTTTCTCTTTTTTGAATAGTCTGAAGAAGGGAAGATATTTATAAGCAACTTTAGTAAGGAAACGTGTGAGAGCCACAATCCAGCTTGTCAGCTGCTGCACTTCCTTAACACTTTGTGGGCTGTGCATGTTGAGCACCGCTTGACATTTATCTGGGTTCACCTCAATTCCATGGTGAGTTAACATGAAGCATAGAAATTTACTTGCTTGGACTCCAAAGGCGCACTTCTCAATGTTATGCTTTCATAGTTGTGCAAATACTTCTTCGAGGTCAGCAATGTGTGACGTGGCCTAGGGGTATTTACTATCATGTCATCAATGTACACCTCCATCATTTTTCCCACTTGGCCCTCAAAGACCTTATTCATCATTCTTTGATATGTGGTTCATGCATTTTTTAATCCAAATGACATAACTCTATAGCAGTAACTCACCCTATTAGTGATGAAAGCAGTATTGTCTTCATCTTCAGAATACATCAAGATCAGATTGTATCTGAAGTATGCATCTATAAAAGACATTAGATGGAACCCAAAGGAACTGTCAACCAATTTGTCTACGTTGGGGAGTGGATACAGATCCTTAGGGCAGGCTTTATTTAAGTCCGTGTAATCCACACATATCCTCTACTTCCCATTAGATTTCTTCACCAGAACTATGTTAGATAGCCAAGTTGTGTAAGCTATTTCCTTGATGAAACCAACACTGAGCAGCCCCTTGACCTGTTCTTCAATAACCAACTGTCTTTCTAGTCTAACCTTTCTTTTCTTCTAGGACACCGGCCTCGCATCTTGCTTTATGGATAAGTGATTAAAGATGAAGGCAGGGTCAAACCTAGGCATGTCAGAGGACATCTAGGCGAAGAGGCCTTTATTTTTCTTCAAGAGCTCAATTGGTTGGCACCTCTCTTCTTCCTCCAAATTTGCTCTAATCTTGCTGACTTGATCTGGCTTGCTACCAAGTTAGAGCAGTTGTAGTTCACCCTCTGGTACCTTGGATTTCTTCATGAACATCTAGCTCAATCATAAGGATATTGACTTAGTCCAAAACTAGGCTAGAGGTGCTGACTTTTGCTTTCTTGGACGTTTAGTAGATCTTGAGGCTCTCATTGTACCATTTACGCGCCATGATTTGATCCCCCTTAACTATGACGATCTCATTATTCTTATTGAGGAATTTCATGGCCAAGTTAGTAGTAGATACCACAAGCGCCAAGGGCATTCAGTGCATGGCGACCCTTGATGATGTTGTATGCTGAGCAGCAGTCCATGACTAGAAACTTGACCTTGATGGTTCTAAAGAATTTAGTGCTCCCCAGGGTCAGGCAAGTCTCAAAATATCTTACCGGAGTGATTTTATCACCAGTGAAACTGATAAGCTTGCCATCATGATAGGGAGTCAGCTTTGAACGTGGAATTTCTAGCTTTTGGTACAGGTCCATGAACATAATGTCTACTGAACTCCCTTGGTTAACGAAGATGCGCCGGACCTCGACATTAGAGATTATTCCCGAGATAACCAACTGGTCATCATGATTCAGGATGATTCCTCCGTAATCTTCATCTAAAAAGATAATGAGGGACACCTTTCGATCTCCGGCACGTGACTTGGGTACGGAGTGGGAGATGCTCAACATTGCCATCCTTAGTGCTTTCTTCTAGGCTGGGCATGACAGTCGGTTGGGCTAGGTACGATGGCTGTTGTTGTCATCAGATGGGGCATTCTGGTTTTGATTTTTTTGATTATCAATATCACGGTGAAGTGGACTCCAGGATCTTCTCTTAGGACTCTGGGACCTTTTTCTTTGGCTCGGAGACAAGCTCCGCTGAGGGTTGTGTCTTTTTCTCTTCGTCCTATGCGGCGTTCGTTATTTTGGACATGGCTGATGTATTGGTCTAGCCATCCTACCCTAATTAAGGACTCAATAGTGTCACGGAGTTGGAAACAATCTTCATTGTCATGGTCATAACCCTTGTGCCATGAACAATGTTTGGTATGATCCTTCTGTGCATGTTTCTTCATAGGGGGTGGCCTCTTGATACCCTGAAACTCAATCTGTAACATTTGCCTCAAAATTGTTGCACGTGGAGTGTTCAGAGGAGTGTAACTAGAGTACTTGGCCTGGGGTGGATCTTCCTTAGAGGAGTTCTGGGGCCATGAAGAGTTCTGGTTACCTTCGTGGTGAGAGGCCTCACCCTTCTCGAGGCTCTCCTTGGCCTTAGTATCCTCCTTAAGGTTTATGTACTTCAGGGACTGTTGCTGAAATTCTTCCATATTTCTGGATTTATCTTTGCCAAAGACACGAAAAACTAGGAATCGATTCCCAGGCCGCTTCTGGAGTAATGGAGAGGAATCCTATCATTGAGGTTTTTCACATTGATACAAGTTGTATTGAACCTTTTAAGGTATTCACGATGGGGATTGTTGTGCCCTTGGTGAATCTCGAAAAGAGATTCAATGGACCTGGGCTACTCTTTGCTAGTGGTATAATGGAGCAATAAACACTGTCTAAGGTCTGGCCAATTGGTGATGAATCCCTGTGGCAAGCTCATGAACCACTTGAGGGCCATCTTTTTTAAGAAAAAAGGGAAAGTGCAACATAGTAATTATGAGGATCCCCTATGGAAGCGCATAGATTGGATGTAGACGTCTACGTGCTCCTGAGTGGCCATAGTCCTATCATAGAGCTCCACATTAGCTAGAAACTTAAAGTTTCTTGAAACTATAAACCATGAGTTAGGTAGAGAAGGGTTCCTCCTGATCGTCAAAGTCTGGGTTGTTGTTAACAACATTAGACATTTTGACATCAGTGTGCAGTGTTCTCCTTTGATCATTAATCGTGTTTTATCTTTCGTTATCATTGTGTGGTCCGGGCTGGCCATCCTACACGAATCTTTTCAGATTTTCCAATCTGCGATGTTGCTCCTCTAGTACCGCCATTTTTCATTGTACTAAGTGTTGGTGTATGCCCTAGAGGCTAATACATTTTTCTGTATTTATATACATTCTATTATGTTATTTTAATATATGAGGCATTTCATTTATTGTGTTCTTTTTTAATAAACATAATAAAGTCCCTAGAATAGTAAGTTTGATACCATAGGACATCAAGTGAATGACTTGATCGTGAGATCTTTTTAGTTATAACACTATTCTTAAATGTCCCTAGTTAAGTATTATTGTTAATTAGGACAATAATAATGCATTGAGACTAGTATGTGCATAGATTGATGACCACATCTCACAGGTCATGGATATGAGATATCAAGTCTTCACATGGGTACATATTAGAGTAATGATGTACTGGATTGACCCACTATGAGAATGCTACATAGATCGTTACGTGAGTATCATAAGCGATTCTCATAGTAACAATAGTGTCTGTGGTCCTTTAACTTGAAATAACTACGATTCCTACATGAGGAGTTGTGTGTTTTAATGCCATCAAATGTCATCTATAATAAGGTGATTATAAAGTTAGTTATTAGACATACCGCGAATCATGCAAAGGGATGTGAGTGACCTGGATAGGATTTTTCACTCCAACATAACAGGAGCAATATCTTCGGGCCCCTTGATTGAGTGAGACTGTGAAATGCATGGCCATGCTCAAATGAGTCAATATGAGATATTGATTTTATTTATTGTTACAAAGTCCACTCGAGTACCAAGAAATGAAAGATTGGACTATACAAGGGTGACGCATTCCATGCCTTGTGTTCAATCTAGATATCTTGACAAATGGACTAAACGACACGGAAACATTAGTCACGGAAAGGTTATGTCAAATCACTGACATTCTTATTACTTGGCTAGCAGCGATGTGTTACTAGATACCACTCACTGCTTGTAATATTAAAATAGGATTTTAATATTACTACCAATGTAATGAGAACCTGCAGGGTCACACACATAGAGCAGACTAAAATTGGAGCAATAAATCCAAGTTGGACTTTGATTCAATTATGGGCCAGACTCATAACAAATGAGTCTAGGGTTGCATAGCTTACCTTACTGCTACTCACACTCACTTAAGGCAGTCACTATTATAAATAGTATGGCTAAGGGGCTGCTAAGACGTATGTATTACATAACCCTAGCCGCACCTACGAAAAGTGAGTGAGAGAGCGACAGGTTTCTTCTCTTCTCTTTGCAGCTAGCACTGTGTGAGAGACGAAAGGCTCCTCTTTGTGAACATTGGACGTTCATGAGTTTTTTTATATGGATACCGCAGAGACATCATTACTATTACGATGTTGGTGATTCACTTCCTTCCTTTTGATCACGCTTCAAGAGGTAAATATTTTAAAACTCAAATTATGACTTTTCGCATGGATCCTAGATGGGAATCCTATTTTTTCACTGTGTGATGTATCCGCAATTCCCAAAAGTGATATCAGAGTGTCTTGTGAAACCATAATTCAATTTTTTGTTTTTGTTTTGCATGAGATGACATGTTTGCTGTTCTTATTTTTTGATGAAAGATATGATCTTTAATATGTTATTTCAGAAAACGAATGAAACCCTTTTGCGAAAACATATTCTATTTTATGTATTGTATGCAAAACTGTGATGTTGTTTTCAAAAACCCATGAAGATGTTCATATGTTCTTTGAAAACCATTTTGTATCAAGATGTATGTTTTTGCGAAGCTTTCTGGTATGTATGTGATATGTACAACATTTAGGAAACCTTGTTCTTGGTTTGCGGCAGCAAGGGTTATGGAATCCTTGTTTCTGCATAAGCGACGCAACACAAGGGGTTTTGGAAACCCTACTCCTATTTTGCGGCAGCAGCATCAAGTATTGATGTCAAGCTATCAAGGAGGCACAAGGGTTCAAGTGTTGAACATCGGCACAAGGGTTCCCTGCGGGGCATGAAGCGTTCATGTGTTTTCGGGTTTAGGGTTCAAGTGTTGATACCCTAGCCGTCAAGGGAGGCGCAAGAGATTCAACTCTTGTTTATGGTTCAATTTTTTGGGCAATGGGACCCCCGTGCTACCTCTGCATAGTGTGTTTTTTGAAAGCACAATATTTTCTAACCTTTTTATGACTCATGAAAATAATAATGTATTATTGTTTTGAGTTTGTATGTTCTTTGTGATGCATGGTGCATGTTTATGGCCTTACTCCTCCTTTTATGCTATTTTGGTTTTTATAAATACGACCTGCGTGTCGTGCCTTTCTCTCTACATTATGATTGTACATTCTCTTCTCACCTAACTCCCCTCGAATGTAAAAGAGGTTTCTATATAATGTAATTATGATGTGGAGGCAAGAAGACGGCATCAAGTGAGGACATTGATGGGAGACGCTTTGTGAAGCTGGCTTAGATAATGCTACTCTCTTAAGGGGCCATAACTATGTCACTTTTATTATATATTTTATATGTATGAGATGCATGGATAATGTTTATGGTATGATAAATAGTTTAATAAATGGTGAGATCTAATAATAATAATAAAATTCCCTCAAAGCAAATATTAAGTCATTATGTGATGCCTTCCAATGTGTGGCACTCATCAAGACTAGTATCGATCAAGTGCAGGTTTGCGATAATTATGATTTTTAACATATTAATTATCTACACAATTACCTTATTAATGATGTCCAGATTGTAATTAAGTGATCTTAGCACTCATTTAGATCATTGGGTTGAATTGGGCTTTAAAGAAAATTTTTTGGATTTTAATGCATATTGACATTGGTTCAGTATTTTGACCATAGCTTGAGTTATAGATCTCTGATGTTGATGTTCTTTATATGCCAAAAAAGATAAGAAAAATATCTACAAGTTTTGTGATGTCAAATTGGAAGATTCGGATGTTTAGGTGGTCAAATATAGCCTTGAAGTTGGATCAGTGGTGCTGTCACGAATTTTTAGACACACATTCACTATTTTGGACATATCTCACTCATTTCAAGCCCAAATTAAGCGTGTGAGCACTCCTTGGAAAGCTTACTTGAAAGGCTGCGTGATGGACTTGATTTTAATCTGAGATTGGAACAGAAATTTGGACTACAGAGAAGATGGAAACGTGGGACAAGTGAGAGACAAACTTTTATAATGGAGAAAATGAATCATTGGAAGGTGGGAGATATACTTTCATAATGAGAAAATAAATCATTGGAAGGTTGGAGACACACTTTGATAATGGAGGAATAATTAACAAAAGTGGGTGAACCACTTTTGACTCTTAGTGGATGATTAAGAGGAGAGCAGTCATATTTTTGATAAAAAAGAATGGAGAGCTTCTACGTAGGAGTGTGTGATTATTGTAGTTTTAGTTTTTGATTTTGAGACTTCTCTTCTTCTCTTCCTCTCCTCCTCTCTCTTTGTTATTTTTTTCATTTTTGTATGGTTCTTGAAGGTTCTCCAATGGTGATAGCTATGGAGAACTAAACTTTTTTAATCAATCCAAGAGATTGACATTCTTGATGATTAATCTTGAGATCTTGTTTTAATTGTTATAAATTTATCTATTAATCAAGTTTCTCTTTCTCTTCTTCTCTTGTTTAAATTCTGACTTAATGCTTAATTTGATTGGGATTTACATATGTTAATTGCATAATTATCATATGCCAAGAGATGAATTCAGAGGCTAAACAATGCATCAAAGGTGTTTGATGAATGTTTAGCTTGGTTGGATCTTGGTTTTTAAGTTAATTTGAGTTTTGGATGGATGCTTAATTTGTATAACCTTAATTAATTGAATTCTAAAAGCTTTTCTAGTAGAAGATCCATGGATCATTGAGAGGCGTCTTGATGTGATCTAAGACCAAGGATTTGGTTGATAGTTGAACGGATTTATAAAGATCAAGGATGGATTAAAATCAAGATTAGTTAATTCTCTCGTATGGGTTATTTTCTTAATTTTGTTTACTCATTTTAATTGCTCTTTATTGTTTAATCTTGCAAAAATTTCCCTCCTGTTTATTAACCTCTTAATCTGACTTCATAATTAGAGTGATCTAAGGGCTTGACCCAGTGTTACCTTATGCTGCAAGTAGTTTTGGTAAATCGGTTATAAATTGTTTTAAATTTGGTAATCTCGACAGTTATCAAATTTTTGGTGCCATTGCTGGGGATCATTCTGATTTTGTTCAATTTTATTAAGAGTATATTTAACTGCTAATCCCTCACTAACCTCTGTGTTGCTATGTTTTGGTGTTTTTTAGGAGAGAACGGGTGATTATAGGTCACTTTGTAGAATTTCGTAGTGACACAAAATGTGCCCAGAATGCGCTGAAACTTGGTCAGTTGAAGGAAAATGGCCTAATAAATAAGACTCATAATATATTATGAGGTCACCCCTGGTTTTCCCAAAATCTATCGTTTAGACCAGTTTTTTAATTTTTAATATTTTTATTACATTTTTTAGTTTTATTTTTGTATAGTTTTCATGCTATACAAGTCTTATAATTTTTAAAAATCATTGCATATGTCAATTAGATTTATTTTGGTATATTTTTAGTGTTATCTAGTGTACTTTGCTTGTTTACTGATTTTGTATTTTTTTGTGTTTTGATTGGTGCATGACTAAGTCTAATCCTGATATCTTGCTTGAATTTGATCTTGAGATTGATAGAATATTATATAGGTTGATTAGAGCTCATAGGCTAAGTGAAAGAATTGGTTCTGAATTTAGTTGTGACATTGAATCTGAGGGTACACTTGAGATCTTAAGTGATTCTAAAATCATGGCTGATAACAGGCAAAATAGGACCCTTAAAGAACTTGCTGCTCCTGATGTAACTTACCAGTCTTTGTGCATTCAATATCCTGATCTTGATGTTGACTTTGAGTTAAAATCTGGATTGATACACTTGTTGCCCAAGTTTCATGGTCTTGCAGGTGAGGATCCCCATAAGCACTTAAAGGAGTTCCATGTGGTCTGTTCAACCATGAAGTCGCATGGAATCTTTGAGGTGCATATCAAGTTGAGGGCATTCCCTTTCTCTCTTATTGATGTAGCCAAGGATTGGCTGTTCTACCTTTCACCAGGTTCTGTCATGAGTTAGGATGATATGAAGAAGTTATTCTTAGAGAGGTTCTTCCCTGCATCTAGAGCAGCTGCCATTAGAAAAGACATTTGTGGCATAAGGCAAATGAGTGGTGAGACCTTGCATGAATATTAGGAGAGATTCAAGAAGCTGTGTTCGAGCTGTCCCCGCCATCAAATTAGTGATCAGCTCTTGATTCAATATTTCTATGAAGGCTTGCTGCCGATGGATAGAAGTATGGTGGATGCCGCATTTGGAGGTGCCTTGGTGGATAAAACCCCTATTGCAGCAAGAGATTTAATAGTAAATATGGAAGCCAATGCTCAATAATTTGGCACAAGAATCCTTACCTCCACCAGAGGAGTCAATGAGGTTCAATTGTCTCAAGTCGACCAACAGAGAATGGAACACAGACTTGATGAATTGACTTCTTTGGTGAGGCAATTAGCAATGGGACAACATGTACCATTTTCTGTACAAGAGCTTGCAAGGGTGTGTGGCATTTGCTCTTGTTCATCTCATCCTACTGATGCATGCCCTACACTTCAAGATGGTGGTTCTGTTTTTCTAGAGCAGTCAGTTGCAGCAGCTGGCATTTTTCCTAGTAGACCTCAATATCAGTAGTCCCAGTAGCCAAGATATGATCCATTTTTTAATATTTATAACCCTGGCTGGAGGGACCATCCTAACTTGAGATATGGGAATTCTGGTCAGCAACAACAACCCCAACAACAACAACAATTTAGATATCAAGCTGCAGGTCCAAATACCAAATACCAACCACCTGTATTCAGGCAGCAACAAACTATACAGTCACCAATGCAATAACCCCTCATGTTGCCAAGTCCAGCAACCGCTCCATCCGAGCCATCAAGATTTGATAAAATAGATGGCCACAAATAATGTTTAGTTCTAGTAAAATGTCAATGTCACCATTCAGAACCTACAAACTCAGATTGGGCAGCTGGCCACCACTGTGAGTGAGCTAAAAAGCCAAGGATTAAGCCAATTGCCTTCACAAACAGTCAATAATCCAAGAGGCAATGTAAGTGCCATTAGCTTGAGAAGTGGCAGAAAATTTGATGGTCTTAGCCTGCCACAACCAGAGCTCCCATTGCAGCAGCCAGAGATTGATCAGACACGACAAAATTCACAGAAACTAGATGCCTTAGTCCAGAAAAAATGTGCAGAGAATTCAGACTTGGTCATTCCACTACCCTTCCTAAATAGAGTGACACAGTCCAAGCAGATAGCACAGATAGAAACAGAAAAGGAAGTCATGGAGACATTCAGGAAAGTGGAAATCAATATTCCCCTCCTAAATGCAATCAAGCAAATTCCCAAGTATGCCAAATTCCTCAAGGAATTGTGTACTCATAAGAGAAGACTTAAAGGTACTGAGAAGGTCAGTATGGGCAGAAATGTTTTTGCGTTGATTCAGCCAAGCATGCCAAAGAAATACAAAGATCTTGGAACTTTCACAATCCCTTGCACTATAGGCAATTCCAGATTTAACCATGCAATGCTAGATTTGGGTGCTTCTATCAATGTCATGCCTATGTCAGTGTATAAGTATTTGAACATTGGCACCTTATAACCTACTGGTATAGTGATTCAGTTGGCAAACAGGACCACTGCTCATCTTACAGGAGTGCTGGAAGATGTGTTAGTGCAGGTGAATCAGCTGATTTTCCTAGTGGACTTCTACATTCTGGACTTGGAAGATGAGTCTTCAACAAATCATGCTCCATTGATTCCAGGAAGACCATTCCTCAAGACAGCTAAGACCAAGATAGATGTGCATGCTAGCACCCTTTCTATAGAATTTGGTGAAGATGTGGTATAATTTAACATTTTTGATGCCATGAGACATCCCCTTGAAGAGCATTCAGTTTTTCATGTTGATATAATTGAAATGCTGGTTAATGATACTTATGCTGATATGAGTGCTGAATTCCCTGATATTGCTGACTTTCTGGATTCTGTCACTTGTGATATATGTGTTAGCTGTGATACTGAACCATGTGCTGCATGTGCTGAGATTTATGCAGTTATGAGTGATGATGCAGGTGCTTATTTGACTGATGCAGCATATGAAAATGTGAGTCAAAATTATGTCGAATTTAATGCTGCTGAGTTGCTTGTTTCAAATAGCTTGCTGCCTTCCATTGTGCATCCCCTATCCTTAGAGCTAAAGACTTTGCCAGACCACCTTAAATATGCATATTTGGAAGATGGTGAGAAGCTGCCAGTGATTGTCGCTAAGAATCTACAACTTGAACAAGAAGAAAAATTACTGCAGGTTTTGAGGCAGCATAAGCGGGCCATCGGATGGACACTTGCAGACATTCCTGGTATTAGTCCCTCCACATGTATGCATAGGATTTTATTAGAGGAAGGTACCAAGCCAGTGAGGCAGCCCCAAAGGAGACTAAATCCCCTGATTCTGGATGTGGTGAAGAAGGAAGTGACTAAGCTGCTGCAAGCTGGCATTATTTATCCCATATCCGACAGTAAATGGGTGAGTCCCGTGCAAGTTGTTCAAAGAAATGCGGAGTCACAAGTAGTTGCAAATCAGAACAATGAGCTCCTACCCACAAGAATCCAGAACAGTTGGCGGGTGTGCATTGATTATAGGCGGCTTAACCAGGCCACTAGGAAAGATCATTTTCCATTGCCTTTCATTGATCAGATGTTAGAGAGACTGGATGGCAAGTCACATTACTGTTTCTTGGATGGATATTTAGGCTATTTTCAGATTCATATAGCCCCAGAAGACCAAGAGAAGACCACTTTCACCTGCTCATTTGGAACATTTGCATAGAAGAGAATGCCCTTTGGTCTGTGCAACGCTCTGGGAACCTTTCAAAGGTGTATGGTCAGTATCTTCTCTGAATTTTTAGAGAGTTGCATGGATGTGTTTATGGATGATTTTACTATCTATGGCTCTTCCTTTGATGCATGTTTGGATAGTTTGGCTCGAGTTTTGCATAGGTGCATTGAAACTAACCTTGTCCTGAATTTTGAGAAATTTCATTTCATGGTAGAACAGGGTATAGTTTTAGGGCATGTAGTATCTAGCAAGGGTGTTGAGGTAGATCCTGCAAAAATAAATGTCATTTCATGCCTATCTTATCCCACATGCATGCGGGAGGTTCGTTCTTTCCTTGGTCATGCAAGTTTCTATCGGCGGTTCATAAATGATTTTAGCAAAATTGCCCTTCCACTGTCCAACTTGCTGCAAAAGGATGTAGAGTTTCACTTTGACTAGAGATGCAAGGATGCCTTCAATCACTTAAAGCGAGCATTGACCAGTACACCTATCATCCAGCCACTAGATTGGACACTCCCATTTGAGCTCATGTGTGATGCCTTTAATTATGCATTGGGAGCTATCCTTGCATAGAGAGTCAGTAAAGTACCTCATGTCATTTCCTATGCTTCGAGGACTTAAGATGCTGCACAAGCCAACTACACTACAACCGAAAAGGAACTTTTAGCAATTGTTTTTGTTTTAGATAAATTTCAATCATATTTGCTTGGTTCTAGAGTAGTTGTATTTTCAGATCATGCAGCTTTGAAGTTTCTCCTGAAAAAGCCTGATGCAAAGCCTTGGTTGATTAGGTGGATGTTGCTCTTACAGGAATTTGATATTGATATCAGAGATAAGAGTGGAGCAGAGAACCTGGTGGCAGATCACTTGAGTCGGATTGAGAGAGAGGTAGATTCTTCTCCTATCCATGATGCCTTCCCTAATGAGCAATTTTTCAAGATGCAAGGTAACATCCCTTGGTTTGCAGATTTGGTTAATTTCTTGGTTGCTAGAGCACTACCTGCACATTTTACTAAGGCACAGATTGATAAACTGAATAGTGAGTCAAAATATTATGCGTGGGATGACCCTTATTTGTGGAGAATTTGTAGTGACCAAGTCATTAGGAGATGCATTACTAATCATGGGTTTGATTCTGTTCTTAGCTTTTATCATGCATTTGCCTGTGGTGGACATTTTGGACCTACTCGTACAGCTAGGAAAGTTTTGAACTCTGGATTATATTGGCCCATTCTATTTCATGATGCATATTTGTTTTGTAAATCTTGTGAACAATGTTAGAGAACAGGGAATATATCTCATAGGAATGAGATGCCCCAACAACCTTTGTTGTTCTGTGAGATATTTGATGTTTAGGGTATTGATTTTATGGGTCCTTTTCCTGTGTCATTTGATTTTGTTTACATTCTGCTTGCTATGGATTATGTATCTAAATGGGTGGAGGCAAAAGTCACTCGGACTGATGATTCCAAAGTTGTTGTGGATTTTGTTAGATCACATATTTTCTACAGATTTGGAGTCCCGAAAGCCATCATTAGTGATCAGGGTTTGTATTTTTGTAATCGGAGCATGGAAGCCTTGATGAAAAAGTATGGAGTCTTGCACAGAGTTTCTACACCTTACCATCCCCAGACTAATGGGCAAGCCGAGGTTTCCAACAGAGAGATCAAGCAGATACTTCAGAAAACAGTTCAACCTAATAGAAAGGACTGGAGCAAAAGGCTTGAGGATGCTTTATGGGCTTACAGGACCGTCTATAAGACTCCGATTGGGATGTCTCCTTATCGAATTATTTTTGGCAAAGCATGCCACTTGCCGGTGGAAATTGAGCATCGCGCTTTTTGGGCAGTAAAGAGGTGTAACTTGGACCTAAATCAAGCAGGCATGGAGTGAAAGCTACAGTTGCAGGAATTGGAGGAGATCTGCTTGGAGGCTTATGAGAGTTTCAAACTTTATAAGGAGAAGACCAAAGCCTTCCATGATAAGATGATCATGAGAAAAACATTTAAGATTGGTCAAAAAGTTCTCCTCTATAACTCCCGCCTCAAGCTCATACCCGGGAAGCTCAGATCTAGGTGGCTTGGTCCATTTGTTGTTACTAAGATTTTTTCTTATGGTGTTATACAGGTTACAAGTGAGAATACTACCAAAGCTTTCACAGTCAATGGATATCGCCTCAAACCATTTTATGAGGGAGCTCAAGAGGACATTTTGGAGGAGGTCCACTTGCAAGAAGTCGTCTACCCCACTTGATAAGGATGTTTCTTTCCTTTTCTCTCTTTTATTTTACTTGTCCTTCATTAATTGATGATTTTGATGGAATGTTATTTTTGTTATGAGCTTTACATTGCGGACAATGTATAATTTAAGTATGGGAGAGGAATTTTAGCATTCTGTTTTTGTTTTTGTTTTCAATTTTAATGCTTCTGCTGTTTTTGCTATTTTGATATTTCAACCCTGTTGTTTATTTTTCTGTTACTATTTTTGTTATTATTTTGATTTTGTTTTCTGTGTTTGTTTATTGCAAAAAAAAAAGATGCAACAAAAAAAAGAAAAGAAAAAGAAAAAGAAAACAAAAACAATGCTTTGAAAGAAAAATGCGTTTTTGAATGGATTTTAAGCTGTGTTAAAGTGATGAGTAGAAATAAATCAAGTAAAAAGTTCATGGTTTGAATTAGTGGATTGAGTTTGATAGATGCATACCTTGTGAGTTTTTGAGCATATTGGTGGATTTTAACATTCATTCTCCTCTTTCTTGTATAATTTTTATTCATGTTAATTGATCACTCTAGAACTTACTTTGATTCTTTTTTAGACTACATTTTCACTTGCATGCATAAACATGATTGAGGCATTCTTTCTTTTATTAGCTACTTTACCCAAATAGCCAACCCTGCATTATTTCCTTTATTTAACCCCCTTGAGCCTACTTGCCTATTCTTTATTTTAGCTCAGTATATGCCTTATGTGAAAAATCATGTTTTACCTTACCTTAGGGAATGGAAAAGCATTGGTTCATTTTCATTGGAGGGGCTCTTTGACTTGTGAATAATTAATAGTTCAAGTGTGGGGGTTATGCAATATTGATTAATGTGTGTGTGCAATATTCAAAGTGTTTGAAGAAAAAAAATATATTTAAAAAAATAAAGAAAGATAAAAAGAAAAAAAAATTGCAAGAGAGGTTGAATTTTTCAAAAAAAAAAGATAAGAGAAGGAAAGTGAAGGAAATATGTAAAGAGAATGTGTATTATTTAGAGCTAGGGGATAAAAATTCATGTTTGTTACTTGTCATTTGAGTTCCTTCCCAATGCTCTTTTATTCTCTTGGGTGTTTAACTTGTCATATCCATATTGTTTCCTTTCCTTACCTTGGCCCCATTTCAACCTTGAATAAAGTCCTCTTGATTTTTGTGTGCATGTGTTTTGAGTAGTGAAGAAGTAGAAAATAAGCAAACTTATGGTAGTGTAATTTTCATGGATTGAATTAAGTAAAATATTTATCCCGTAAACACTTGAGGGATTAAGAGTGTATCCTGTGAGGATTTATCATTCTTGATTCATTCTTTTCAAATTGATGATACCTTGCTTGTTCCCTTAAATCTTTAGTTGTTTTTCTTGCTTATAACTTCTGCATTTTTTAATGTCATTTGAAATCGAGTCTTTTAGAGTTTTTAGCTTTTGAGTTTGTTTTGTTTTTCTTTGTTCCCTAGTTTTGGTTTTTTTCTGTTTTGCCCGAGGACGTGCAAAAGAGTAAGTGTGAGGGTATTTGATAATTATAATTTTTAACATATTAATTATCCACACATTTACCTTATTAATGATGTCCAGATTGTAATTAAGTGATCTTAGCACTCATTTAGATCATTGGGTTGAATTGGATTTTAGAGCAAAATTTTTGGATTTTAATGCATATTGACATTGGTTCAGTATTTTTACCATATCTTGAGTTGTAGATATCTTATTTTGATGTTCTTTATATGCTAAGAAAGATGAGAAAAAGATATACACATTTTGTGAAATGTCAAATTGGAAGATTCAGATGTTTAGGTGGTCAAATATAGCCTTGAAGTTGGACCAGCGGTGCTGTCACGAATTTCTGGACACACCTTCACTATTTTGGGCATATCTCACTCATTTCAAGCCCAAATTAAGCATGTGAGCACTCCTTGGAAAGCTTACTTCAAAGGCTGCGTGATGGACTTGATTTTAATCTAATATTGGAATAGAAATTTGGACTACAGAGAAGATGGAAACGTGGGACAAGTGGGAGACAAACTTTCATAATGGAGAAAATGAATCATTGGAAGGTGGGAGACACACTTTTATAATGAGAAAATAAATCATTGGAAGGTGGGAGACACACTTTGATAATGGAGGAATAATTAACAAAAGTGGGTGAACCACTTTTGACTCTTAGTGGATGATTAAGAGGAGAGCAATCATATTTTTGATAAAAAAGAATGGAGAGCTTCTATGTAGGAGTGTGTGATTATTGTAGTTTTAGTTTTTGATTTTGAGACTTCTCTTCTTCTCTTCCTCTCCTCCTCTCTCTTTGTTATTTTTTTCATTTTTGTATGGTTCTTGAAGGTTCTCCAATGGTGATGGCTATGGAGAACTAAACTTCTTTAATCAATTCAAGGGATTGACATTCTTGATGATTAATCTTGAGATCTTGTTTTAATTGTTATAAATTTATCTATTAATCAAGTTTCTCTTTCTCTTCTTCTCTTATTTAAATTCTGATTTAATGCTTAATTTGATTGGGATTTGCATATGTTAATTGCATAATTATCATGTGCCAAGAGATGAATTCAGAGGCTAAACAATGCATCAAAGGTGTTTGATGAATGTTTAGCTTGGTTGGATCTTGGTTTTAAAGTTAATTTGAGTTTTGGATGGATGCTTAATTTGTATAACCTTAATTAATTGAATTCTAGAAGCGTTTCTAGTAGAAGATCCATGGATCATTGAGAGGCGTCTTGATGTGATCTAAGACCAAGGATTTGGTTGATAGTTGAACGAATTTATAAAGATCAAGGATGGATTAAAATCAAGATTGGTTAATTCTCTTGGATTAGTTGTTTTCTTAATTTTGTTTACTCATTTTAATTGCTCTTTATTGTTTAATCTTTCAAAACTTCCCCCCTGTTTATTAACCTTTTAATCTGACTTCATAATTAGAGTGATCTACGGGCTCGACCCGGTGTTATCTTATGCTGCAAGTAGTTTTGGTAAATCGGTTATAAATTATTTTAAATTTGGTAATCTTGACAGTTATCAGTTTGCCAAAGTAGGATGCCTTTATCTATATTAGTAAGACGCGATGAGATAAGGGTAATATCCAAATGCTAACCATTGGGTCTGACTTAACTAGGCCATTTCAATAGGATTGAAGACTTAGAGGCATGAAGTTAGGCTTTAGTCCATTAGATGGATTGGAATAAGTGTTATTCACCTAACTATCCAAGAGTTACATGTGATATAATTGAAAAGTGTTTCCTACCTAAATAATTGAATTTTGGGTGATCAGCCAAAGTTAACTCAAAACTAGGTGAAATATGGATCTTGACCCACTAGGAAATCTTTCGATGAGATTTTCTGAGTCAATGCTGAGGGTCATTGACTTAAATAAAATAGTGGGAGACACATTTAATTAAAAGACCCCATTAAATATGTTTATAGCATGATACTTATATTTTGCATATTTCTGTTGATAGATTACCATGGCAATAAATACATCAAGTAACTTATTATTGCGATCCGTCCTTGAGAAGGACAAGTTGTCTGGAACAAATTTTCTAGACTGGTACAGGAATTTGAGGATTGTCCTTAAGCAAGAGAAAAAACTGTATGTACTAGAACAACCTATTCCTGAACCACCTACTGCTAATGCCCCTAGAATTGAAAAGGATGCTTATAAGAAGCATCAAGATGATGCCTTGGACATCAGATGTCTTATGCTGGCCACCATGAACTCTGAGCTCCAAAAGTAACACGAGAACGAGGATGCCTACCATATGATCGTACACCTTAAGAAGCTCTATCAAGAGCAACCAGGCATGAGAGATTCGAGGTCTCTAAGCATTGTTTCAGTGAAAGTTGGTAGAAGAAAGCCTTGTTGGTACTCATGTACTCAAGATGATAAGGTACATTGAAAACCTAGAGAGACTTGGTTTTCCTTTGGGCTAAGAGTTGGCCACTGACTTAGTCCTGCAATCATTGTCGAAAAGTTTTAGTCAAATTGTCATGAACTACAACATGAATAAGATTGACAAATCACTACCAGAGCTGCTATGCATGTTGAGAATTGCTGAGCAGAACATTAACAAAGGCAAAAGAAAAGTCATAATGATAGTCTAAAAGAATAAAGGCAAGAAATAGCAGAAAAAGCCCAAGGACAACTGGAAGGGCAAGGGCAAGGATAAGTCCACGCCCAGCACTTCTGGCTTGAAACCAGTGGGTGGAGTGGCTAAGGAAGGTACATGCTTCCACTGTGGTCAGACCGGACATTGGAAGAGGAACTGTGCCAAGTTCCTGGAGGAGCTCAAGAAAAAAAAGGGAAGTGAGACTTCCACTTTAGGTATTTTTGTTATTGAACTCAATTTATCTACTTCTGCATCATGGGTATTAGATACTGGTTATGGATCTCACATTTGTGCAAATATACAGGATCTAAAGAGTAGTAGACCATTGACGAAAGACGAAGTCGACCTATGAGTGGGAAATGGAGCAAAGGTTGTTGCATTAGCTTTAGGGACTTACTTATTATCTTTGCCCGTTGGGCTTGTAATAGAGTTAGAGAACTGCTATTTTGTGCCTGCTATTAGTAGGAATATCATTTCTGTTTCTTGTTTAGACAAGAAAGGTTTTTCTTTTATTATAAAAGACAGAAGTTGTTCCATTTATATGAATGATATTTTTTATAGTAGTGCACAATTGAGTAATGGACTTTATGTCCTTGATCTCGAAATGCCCGTCTATAACACAAATACAAAAAGGTTTAAATCAAATGATCTGAACCTAACTTTTCTCTGGCATTATCGTTTGGGCCATATAAATGAGAAACGCATCTCCAAACTTCATAAAGATGGATTCTTGGACTTATTTGGTTTCGAATCATATGAGATATGTGAATTTTGTTTATTGGGAAAGATAACAAAGGCCCCATCACTAGACAGAGTGAAAGGGCTGGTGATCTTTTAAGCCTCATACATAATGATGTATGTGGGCCACTAAACATACTTGCTAGAGGTTATTTTCAATACTTCATTACATTTACTGATGATTTCAGTAGATATGGATTTGTATATCTTATGAAGCACAAATCAGAATCCTTTGAAAAGTTCAAAGAATTCAAAAATAAAGTACAAAACTAACTTGAAAAGAGTATTAAAATCCTTTGATTAGATCGAGGAGGTGAATACTTAAGCCAACAATTTGATGATCATCTGAAAAAGTGTGGGATAATATCTTAACTCACTCCTCCAGGAACACCATAATGGAATGGTGTCTCTGAAAGGAGGAACCAGACCTTGTCGGACATGGTCTGATCCATGATGAGTCATGCAGACCTTCCAGGCTCCTTCTGGGGACATGCTCTATTAACAGCAGCTTTCACACTTAACCGTGTTCCATCTAAGATGGTTCAAAAGACACCATATGACATATGGACTGGGAGACGGCCCAGTATATCTTTCTTGAAGATTTGGGGCTGCGAAGCTTATGTGAAACGTCAAGTTTCTGATAAGCTTGGACCTAAATCAGATAAATGCTTTTTTGTGGGGTATCCAAAGGAACCAAGGGATACTTTTTCTATAATCCTACCGAGGGCAAAGTGTTTGTCGTACGGACTGTTGTATTTCTAGAAAACGAGTTTATCTCCAAAAGAATTAGTGGGAGGAAAGTAGAACTTGAAGAAGTTCAAGTTTCACAAAGCAGCAATGAACCAATGGTCGAAATAGAGTAGCCTTCACAAAATGTTGTGGAACAGCAACCTGCTCTAGTAGCACAAGACCTTCGTAGGTCTAATAGGATACGTCATCAACTAGAGAGATATGAATTTCTCATGACCCAATAAGGTGACGTATTGCTCATGGATCAAGATGAGCATGTGACTTACCAAGAAGCCATTATTGGCCTAGAATCTGAGAAATGGCTTGAGGCCATGAGATCTAAAATGGATTCCATGTATGCCAACCAAGTATGGACCTTAGTTGACCTACCTGAAGGGGTAAAACCCATTGGGTACAAGTGAGTTTTCAAGAAGAAAATCGACATGGATGGTAATATGCATACCTTTAAGGAGCGATTGGTGGCTAAAGGTTTCAAATAAATTCATGGTGTAGACTATGATGAGACTTTTTCCCCAGTTGCAATGCTTAAATCTATTCGGATCTTGCTTGCTATTGCAGTATACCATGATTATGAAATTTGGCAAATAGATGTCAAAACTACTTTCCTTAATGGAAATCTTCTTAAGGATGTGTACATGACACAACCTGAGGGTTTTGCCACTCTAGAGGATGCTGGAAAGGTGTGCAAATTGCAACAATCTATTTATGGATTGAAGCAGGCTTCCAGAAGCTGGAATCTTCGTTTTGATGATATAATAAAACAGTTTGGTTTCATCAAGAATGAAGAAGAATCTTGTGTCTACAAGAAGGTTAGTGGTAGCATTATTGTCTTTCTGATATTGTATGTAGATGACATACTACTTATCGAAAATGACATCCCTACCCTACAGTCCGTAAAGACTTGGTTAGGGAATTACTTCTTTATGAAGGACTTGGGCGAAGCCACCTATGTGTTAAGTATCAGGATCTATAGAGATAGATCGCTGAGACTGGTTAGCCTAAGTCAGAATACATACATAGACAAAGTGTTAAGACGGTTTAACATGCATGAATCCAAGAAAAGACTCTTGCCTATGTCGCATGGTGTAAGCCTATCTAAGGCTCAATCCCCTTCCACCCAGGATGAGAGGGATCGCATGAGCAAGATTCCATGTTGCACTCCTGAGCAAAACACATAAGACCACTCACAAAAAAAATGAAACAGACTCAAAAGCTAAACACTCTAAAAGAATCAATTTCTAATAATATTTAAAAATGAAGAGCAATCAATCATTCAAGTAATCAAAACATTCATGAGGTAACATATCTTCACATCTCAAATCAACAAGCAAGGATATTTCAATTGAAAAGCATGAGTCAAGAATGATAGATTTTCACAAGATTCACTCTCAATCCCTCAAGTGTTTAAAAGGTAGGTATTTCACTCAATTCAACCTATGAAAATTGCACTACCATAAGCTTGCTTATCTTCTACTTCTCCACTACTCAGAACACATGCACACACAAATCATGAGAACTTTATTCAAGGTTGTAATGGGGTCAAGGTAAAGGAGAAGGTAATATGGATATGACAAGTTAAATACCAAAGAATAAAAGAGTATGAGAGTTGAGTTCAATTAACAAGCATGAAAGTTCATCCCAACTCCACCTAATACAAATTCCCTTTACATATTCTTTTCCTTTCCTTTATTACCTTGTTGACCCTCTTCTTGTTACATTTTTTTATTTATTATTTTTTTTTTTACAAAAAGAACATCATATATACATTTTTTTAACCATTCTGCACACACACCCCCACATTTGTTCAAGAACTCATCGAATGAAAAAACTAATGTTCTCTTATTCCCTAAGGTCAAGTAAGAACATGGTTTTTCATTTAAGGTACATAATGAGTTCAAAACAAAGAATAGTCAAATAAGCTCAAAGGGGTTAAGCAAAGGGAAATAGGTCATTTCTAATGCTTTACGTTGGCAGGAATCAGAGAATTTTTAAGAAGTCATAAGAGTGCTTGATATTATATTGAGACAATATGGTGCTAAACAAGGCTGGCTATTTGATTAAGGTAGCTATTTCAAGAAAAATGCTTTAATCATATTTATGTATGCATATGAAAATGTAGTCTCAAAAAGAATTAAAGTAAGTTCTAGAGTAACAATTCCATGAGTGAAATTCACACAAGAAAGAAGAGAAGGGTACAAATATTCAATTCATTCATCAATAGGTTCAAAATCTCACAAAGCATAATTCTATCATTCTCAGTCCACCAATTCAACATCCACAACCAAGCATGTGATTTTTAAAAAAGAAGACAATTTACTCAATCATACAAAATTTCTTGAATTTGAATTGCTACTTCCACACAAACTAGCTATCTACCCAATTACTCCTTACTCTGCCACCAATTTTTGATGCGTCTCAAGAGTAAATAATTTACTCTTTACTCTGTCATCCCTAATTACTTTTGTTGTTAATAAATTGATGACAAACACAACAAACATATTAACAAACACACTTCCAAACAAATTTTTTTTTGGTTTTTTTTAGTTTTTTTTTTCACAACCATCCTTCCCCCCAACTAGATCATAACATTGTCCTCAATGTCAAAACATAGATAGGTAAATGATAGAATATATTACCTGTTGCTACAATTACTGAAAAGAAAAATCTTACACAAATTTAAACAGAAATAAAGTACGATAAATAAAACCAAAGCTTGTAATTATTTAAATAGTTGGAGTGTCTTGGCTGGCTTTCTTTTCATTTTGCTTCCCTCACCGCTTCCTTTGGACCAATCTATCGAGTCATTCATTGGATCAGGTTCATAAACAAAAGCTTCTAATTTATCAATCAACTCATCAACAGTGGAAACAGAGATAAGGAGTCATCTTGCTGAACGTGTGACAAATTTCTGTTCCACAGCATGGTCAACAAAAGATAACAAATTATTAAAGAAATTATTAACATTCAACAAACCTATGGGTTTATGGTGAATGTTCAGTTGGGCCCAAGAGACAATTTGAAAGACTTCTTCCAAAGTACCAAAACCACCAGGTAAGGCAATGAATGCATCAGAGTTTTCAAGCATTGCCTTCATTCGTCCATGCATAGATGATACTTGAATTTGCAGTCCAATTGTCTTTCCAACGATGTTCCTTCGAGTTAAAGGTTCAGGAATGATACCTAAAACTTGACCACCTCTTACAAATGCAGAAAGTGATACAGCCCCCATTAACCCAAGGCAACCTCCCCCATATACTACACGAATGTTCCTCGCAGCAAGTGTTCTACCAACGGTGCTTGCTGCGTTTACAAACTCTAAAGTCTTCCCATAACTTGTCCCATAAAATACACAGATACTGACAAATCTACGAACAGAAGAAGAAGCTCCCTCCATTTCTACACTCACACTATCTTTGAATGATTATGAGTTGCAAGAAAGTGAAGAAAATAGAGTGTTTAAATAAGGAAGAGAATAGAAAAAGTAATAATAGCTCCTATACAGGTAGGTTGGCTGGTGGTAGAAAAGTTTGAAATTTTTAATAATAATAATAATAATAATAATAATAATAATAATAATAATAATAATAATTTTTTTTTTACTTCAAGAAAACCATCGGGGTAAAGAAGTCCTGGAAACTCCCGAAGGATCCCATCCAAAGGATCGTCATCCAAAACCAAAATTCAACAAAATTATACAAAGATAAAATAATAATAACAAATGATTACATACCTTTATGTACAGGTTTCATGGTAAATCTTTATACTGCGCGTCATGAGTGCAGTAATACCAAGACGGCTCAGCCAATCTGGGAATTCTTCTCCCTCCCGCTTGTGGGATATTTTGGATTGAACTACGACGTCACTAATTAAAGTGCGTAAATCTGACAGCTACCACCAACGACCACAACCAATGAGAGGTCGCTGAAGAGCCCATGGCATTAAATCATAGGATCCAGCTCAGAGGCATTGTCACGCGAGAATGCAAACGCGGGACTCTTCTTTCTGTCCATCAACAAGCAGAGCCTTTAGTTAAAACCTGGGAATGCTTGCGGGGCTCTCTACAGAGCATGGCACACGAACCTTATTTATCGACCGGCGTGCGAAGGTCCACCCGAGTCAATGACGGGTCTGCCATTGGCAGGGGCTCCTAATCTAATTAAACACCAAGTACCATCGAAGTTTCGCCCTCTTTTTATTTTATTTAATTTATTTCATTTTTTTTTTTCTTCTTTTTTTTTCTTTTTTTTCCTTTTTTTTTTTTTTTCTCTCTTTTTCTTAAGATGTACAAGATAATATATACATGTTATTGTGATTGGGGCTCACATCTTCCTCTAGTTTTATGTTCAGAAACGGCTTAAACGCCTTCTATGAGTCGAGGATAAGCTTCCCATCTAATTTTCTTATAAATTGGCAAACAGGATCTTTTTGAGTCAGATTTCCAAGACTATAATGCTCTTGCTCGTCCCTGAAGAGATTCCACAAACTAAGAAGTTCACACTGCACAACTCCACAAGAATGCGTCTCAAGAGTCAATAAGATATTATCTAATGACTCCTTACTCAGTCCATTCTTAATGAAAAATATTTTATCTTCTCTGTTTACAGAAACCATCCCCAAAGAGTGACATCGTGCACACTTGTAACAAACTTTCATTCTTTTTGCTCTTCTCCTTTTTGAAAATGAACTTTTACCGAGACCAGGCATGTATGGGACAAATGAATCTGAAGATTCACCAGCTAAACGAACCTTTGCTTCAATTATCCAACGTATATCTTCTGGGATGCTCTTATACATTAACAGTCTCAGTCTTTCACACCTAACTTCATAGACTTTTGTTAGAGCATTTAGAGGGAGAGAAAGAAAATGTTTTCTTAGATTTGAGAAAATGACATCTATTTTAAAGGAGAAGAAATCAATTATTATGGGAAACTGAAAAACAAACCGACTTAAGAGTCACGGAGTACCGTTATCCGCCATTTAACTGAGAACACAAAGAACTGCAAAAAGAAAGAAACAACATTAAAATAAATTCTACTCATAACAAGGATTAGAAAGAGAAATGAATTCTACCTCAACAACTTGATGTTCCAGAAATGGTTTAAGTCTTTGTCCATTGACCTTAAATACAATACCATTCCTAGGATTCTCAATGTCTATGGCCCCATAAGAATACACATGTTTGACAATATAAGGACCAATCCACCTAGATCTCAATTTTTCAGGGAATAGGTGAAGACGAGAATTATAAAGCAGAACTTTTTGACCAATTTCAAAAGTTTTTCTCAAAATTGATTTGTCATGAAAAGCTTTTGTTCTAGCTTTATAAATCTTTGAGTTTTCATATGCATCATTTCTTAATTCCTCAAGTTCATTCAATTGCAATTTGCGTAACTTGGAAGCATCATCAAGACTTAAGTTGAAAGCTTTAATGGCCCAAAATGCTTTATGCTCCAATTCTACAGGCAAATGACAAGGTTTTCCATAAACTAACCGATAGGGAGACATGCCTAAAGATGTTTTAAAAGCAGTACGGTAAGCCCAAAGTGCATCGTTTAGTCTTAAAGATCAATCTTTACGATTTGGGTTAACCGTTTTTTTCAAAATTTGTTTAATCTCCCTATTTGCTAATTCAACTTGTCCACTTGTCTGAGGATGATAAGAGGTTGCAATTTTGTGGGTAATGCAATATTTCTTCATTAAGGATTCAAATGGTTTATTGCAAAAATGTGTTCCCTCATCACTGATGATAGCTCGAGGAATTCCAAATCAACTCAAAATATTTTTTTTTTAAAATTTTAGAATAGTTTTATGATCATTGTGCCAACATGGAATCACCTCAATCCATTTTGAGACATAATCAACTGCAACCAAAATGTACACAAATCCAAAAGATGATGGAAATGGACTTATGAAATCAATTCCCCAACTATCAAAAATTTCAATGAGAAGGATAGGGTTCAAAGGCATCATATTTCTTTTAGAAATGGACCCCAATTTTTAACAACTTTCACAACTTTTGCAAAAAGTATAACTGTCCTTGAATAAAGTGGGCCAATAAAATCCACACTGCAAGATTTTTGCAGCTGTTTTCTTTAAAGAAAAATGACCTCCACATGCTTCTGAATGACAAAATTTAATGGCACTACTTACCTCATTGTCGGGTACACATCTCCGAAAGATTTGATCAGGACAATATTTGAACAAATATGGGTCATCCCAAAAGAAAAATTTCACCTCAATCAAAAACTTTTTTCTGTCTTGGTGTGTCCACTGAGGCGACATCTTACCTGTTACAAGAAAATTGACAATGTTAGCAAACCAATGCATGGAATTGACAGAAAATAAAAATTCATCGGGAAAAGAATCATTGATAGGTGTGTTATCAAAAGATGAGCCTGTTGTCAGCCTTGACAAATGATCTGCAATAACATTTTTTGCTCCTTTCTTGTCTTTTATTGTGATGTTGAATTCTTGAAGCAACAAGATCCACTGTATCAACCTAGGTTTGACATCCTATTTAGATATTAAATATCTAACAGCAGCATGATTAGTGAAAACAACAATGGACGAACCAATTAAATAAGCTCAAAATTTTTCCAAGGCAAAAATTACAGCAAGTAGTTCTTTTTCAGTAGTGGTGTAATTCATTTGTGCACTATTCAAAGTTTGACTTATGTAATAAATTACATGAGACTTACCTTCCTTTCTTTGGCCTAAAACAGCGCCAACAGCAAAATCACTAGCATCACACATCAACTCAAAAGGGAAAGACCAGTCAGGAGATTGCATGATAGGAGTAGAAGTCAAAAGACTGATTAATTTTTTAAAAGATTTCTGACAATCTTGAGTCCAATCAAATGGTGTATCTTTTGTTAGAAGATTACATAAAGGTCTAGATATGGCACTAAAGTCCAATCAAATGGTGTATTTAGGAGTAGAACTTCTCTGACTGTTTTTGGGAAAGGCAAATGAGCAATTAATTCAACTTTGGCCTTATCAACTTCAATTCCTTTAGAAGATATCACATGACCTAACACTATTCCTAAGGTAACCATGTAATGACATTTTTCTCAATTTAACACAAATCTTTTTTCTTCGCATCTTTTAAGAACTTTTTCCAAATTATCAAGATAATTTTCAAAATAATTTTCAAAAACTGTCAGATCATCCATGAAAACCTCTAAATAATGCTCAATCATGTCACTGAAAATACTTAGCATGCATCTTTGAAAAGTTGTCGGAGCATTACAAAGACCAAAAGGCATTCTTCTATATGCAAAAGTGCCAAAGGGACAAGTAAAAGTGGTCTTTTCTTGGTCCTCTAATGCAATTGGTATTTGATTATACCCTGAATAACCATAAAGAAAATAATAGTAGCGATGTCCTACTACTCTTTCCAGAATCTGATCAAGAAATGGCAATGGAAAATGATATTTCCTAGTGGCTGCATTCAATTTTCTGAAATCAATACAACTAGATGAGATTCAGGTAGGTATTAATTCTCCTTTTTCATTTTCAACCACTATTATTCCATATTTCTTAGGCACAACTTGTGTAGGGCTTACCCACTGGCTATCAGAGATAGGATAGATAATTCCAACATCAAGTAATTTAAGAACTTCAGCTCTAACTACCTCTTTCATGTGTGGATTTAATCTTCTTTGAGGTTGTTGAGATGTTTTAGCATTATCCTCTAAATGTATTCTATGTGTATAGATTAATGGATTAATGCCTTTTATATCTTTTAATATCCATCCAATTGCACTTTTATGCCTTTTAAGTACTTCTATCAACCTACCTTCTTGTTCTTTGGTCAGGGATGAGGAAATTACCACTGGAGAGCTTTGTTCTTCTCCCAAAAATATGTACTTCAACCCATTAGGTAATGGCTTTAGTTCCAGTGAGGGTACTTCTTCATGGGTATTGTAACACCCCAAATTTTAGACTATGTTGCAAGAACTGACAGAATTACACTACTTTGTGTTTTCTGTGCATTATAAAAATAATTTGATTATTTCAATACTATTTGTGATTATTCTGTGTGATTTGCTCCTGGTCAAGAAAATAATAATTTTCGAGCTGGGGAAATTCTTGTCTGATTATTTAGAGACGGGGATCTTACTTAACCCGAATCGAGTAACACGTAAAAGAATCTATTAATTTTTAGAATTTATCTCGTAAAATAATTCTATTTTCTTGATAAATATATGTTGCTTGATGCATATTTGTTATTGCTATGAATTATTTTGACCCGGTATAGTTTAATTTGCCATTATACTCAACCGACCAAAATTCGGAATTCTAATTCGACCAAAATTGGAAATCCCAATCCGACAGAAGTTCCTCAACATTTTCCCAAATGGTTTTCATTTCAAAACCTGTTTCGACAAACCGAATTCGAGAATTTTTTTGAGAATAGATTCTTGTCGATACTGACTTCATTTCAAGCCTATTCCGACAAACAAAGCTCGACAGTTTTATGAATATACTCCTGTCGATAGACTCGGTCTTTCTCAAGCCTTATAGGGATCCAAAAGATCAATCTCACGTAACTCATTCGACAATCCAAGATTTTTGAAGGTCTTGACATCGACAGAATTTGGGCAAGATCCAAACACTTGAAGAAATTTTCCTAACATTTTGATCCCGTCGGATTTAATTACTGAATGCAAGCATAAGTTAAATGGTGAGTTGAATCCGACACCTTCAGAGCATTTTCCCGACAACATCAATCGGTAGTTCGACAAAACCCAAAATACCTCAAGACTGGATGAAACTGATTCTCAATTCTTGAATCAGAAATCAAAGATTTTGGCTGTTATGGCTGCCTCTTCCGACAAAGACCATCTTTCCGACAGAAGACCATCTATTCAAAACATGGGAGAAGTCCTTAGGTTCGACAAAGCGATGGACATTCTGTTAGCAAAGAATCAGTTAAGAACAATCTGGTTCTCCTTTTCCCTCAATCTTGTCGGACGATTTTGTAAATCAAAATGAAGATGACTACTATGTAATCGACCTAACTGATCATAAATAGTACTACTATTCGTTGTCGAACATTATTTTATGTCGAAGGTTGCTCATTGTTGGACAAACACTTATCGTCGAATTTTATCTTCAGACCATTTAGGACAATGTTAATATCTGTCGAATATGATCCTCTGATCATTTAAGACAATGTCATATCCATCGAATTTGGACTTCTATCCAAATACGTCGAATTTCATCTTTTTGCTATTTGGTACCATGTTAAAATCCGTTGAATTGGATCTTTTAATTATTAAGTACCAAGTTAAAATTTGTCGAGTGAGGATGCTAGTATCAGTTAAGTGAAAATGTCAATATTCGTCGAGTGAGGATGCTCATGTCTGTTGAGTTAGAATGTCAATTTCCGTCGAGTAGGGATACCAATGTCCGTCGAATTTGAATGATAATGTTCGTCGAATTATGGTGCTAACGACCGTCGAATAAGAATTCCTGATTTCAGTAGAAAAACTTCTCTAATG
Organism: Ormosia semicastrata; assembly: GCA_029884595.1. Lineage (NCBI taxonomy): Eukaryota > Viridiplantae > Streptophyta > Magnoliopsida > Fabales > Fabaceae > Ormosia > Ormosia semicastrata. The sequence continues at coordinate 7,248,517 of JAQQTO010000061.1, forward strand.
TCAAAATCCGTCGAATTTGATCTTCTGACCATATAATATTTCGTCGATTCGACAATTGGAAGATTTCTTCAACGTTAACACCCGTCCGACGAATTAGGATTCTGTTGACCTTTTAAGTTCATTCGACAATTTTGATCTTCGTTCGAATGTAATTCCCATCCGACAGAACTTGATATTTAGCCATTCTTGGAAAATAACGTTCTCCCATTTTACATCATTCTGTCAGGTTGATTTTCATCGAAAATTACCTTTGAAACTCACCGCCATGCAGCAGCTTGGAGGAGGTTCTACAAGGTTCTTGAACAATCCAATAACCTTGAAAGTCAAATAAATGACATCAGCCACGTGCATTCAGAATAAGATATTTTACTTCATGTAAATCCTAAACTTTATTTAAGCATATCCCACGGCAGCAGCATTGAAAAATTTCACTCTCTCACAATTTCATTTTCTCTCACATCAAACAGTATTCATCTTTTCTCTCAAATCCCACGAACCTGAGCAGCATTTTTCTTCCTTTTCTCTCCATTTCATCCTCACAAATTCACCTTCTCTCACCCAAAGACTTCACTCCATTTTCTCTCAAAATGGTTTACGGCCATGCATAGTCAAAGTCTTCATTTTTCTCCAAAATTCTCCAAATAGCAAAAGTTCTCAGATTTCCTTCTTCTTTTCTTCTCCAACCTCACGGCCTTCCACCCACTTTCCATCAATCACTCTTCTATAATTCTAAACTACCTTATTTCTTGCTTTCCCACTTCATTTCAAGACATTTTGTAGTTAAAAACCTAAGCCTAAATCATCTATTTTTTTATCTTGTTCTTTAAAGCTCAAGTTTGAAGTCTTGAAGGTAGGATTCTTTAATCTTCATATTTCTCTTCATTTCAAAGTTCTAATCATGATTTTAATCCATGATTATTTTAGTTTAGAGCCTTAGGTATTAATATTGCATGTTTTCTTTGGTTTCCAAGAAGCTCTTGGTGGAGGAAGTTTACTTGAAGGAGACATACAAGGAGCTTTGGAGGTTCTTCAAGAGGTAAGAGGGAGATTTAACCTCACCAACCAAGTTTTGGTGGTGTGGAGATGGTCAGAAACGGTGAAAAACCCTAAGGGTTTATTCACTTATTGTTTAATTACTTCTTTAGTTATGATTGTGTTGTTGATGATTTTATGTTTGTGATTGTGGTGTTTATGGCTTTGAAATTATGATTGCATGTATGATAATATGTTTATTGTTTTGATAAATCTTTGGTATGTATGAAACTCCGAATGCATGTAAGTGTATGTGTAAATTAGAATGTGAATAATATGATGGATTAAACTGATAATTTAGAATTTGAAAAGATGAATTGAATTTGGAAGAGTCGAATACAAAGAAGATGAAATGATTTTGGAGAAACAATACTGATTATGATTTTATAGAGCAATAATGTAATTTTTGTGTTTAATGGAGACATGTTGTAACTATTGATTTTTGAATGGTTATATTGTAAATATAATTTTTATAAGGGACTATTTAGTAAATATGGTTTTTGAGGGACTATTTCATAAATATAATTTGTATGAGAAACTATTTCGTAAATGTGATTTTATGAAGGACTATTTCATCAATAGGATTTTTATGAGGACTATGTTGTAAATTATGAATTTTATGAAAGATTATTTCGTAAAAAGGAATTTTATGAAAAACCATTTTGTAAATATGAATTTTTGAGGACTATTTTGTAAAATGAATTTTATGAGGGATGATTTCGTAAAATAGATTATTTCAGTAAAAAGGAATTTTATGAAAAACCATTTTGTAAATATGAATTTTTGAGAGATTATTTTGTAAATATGAATTTTATGAGGGATGATTTCGTAAAATATGAATTTTTCAAGGGACTATTTCGTAAATGTGACTTTTATGAGGGACTGTTGTGAAAATATTACTTGGATGAGGATTATAATGCAAATATTATGTTTTGAGGAGTTATTATGCAAATATGAAAAATGAAGTTGAGTTTTGGTGTTAACTGAGGAAACTACTATTCTTGATTTAAAACGTGTGAAGAGTATTTCACAAGATTGAGAAATGATGAAAAATTGATACGTGATTTGAGAAAATGCGAAAAAAATATGGTTTCGCGATGAAATAACAGTAATAATATTATTGGGCCTATATGAGGACCCCGAATATGAGATAAAGAAAATTGAATTGAGAAGATGAGAGAATGAATTGAACTGAGAAAGTTGCATTTGAATGTGCATTGAAAAAAGTCCGATGGGTTGAATAAGACTGATTGTTGAAAGAAGGAAAGAACACACCTCCTGAGTGGGTGCGATGTGCGTAGTGTAGGTCACTCGTTGACCTTGGGGGCATCGGGGTGCGGGTTGCCTACAATGGACAGAGAATAAGCTTCTGTACCGTAGGTTAGACCGATGCAACACACCGATGATCCGGACCGAGACACTATCCATAATCGAGATCTGATAAAGACTGTGATGCATATGCTAGATGTGCAAATGCTAAATGAGCAAATGCTAAATGAGCAAAGAGAATGAGCACGTGGTCTGAGGCATGTTGTGCAGACAGATTCTTTTCGATCACTCTTTCCGACCTGAGTTTTAGCTCCATGGAGTAGGAAAATTGAGTCTAGGTACATGAGTCTAGATGCATATACAGAGATACTGAGAGTATTTTCATAATTATTGATTTTGATAACTGAATTATTGAATAAGTGAATATTGATAAGGACATAGACGTAATTATGAATTATGATGATAAATGATGTTGGTAGCATAATTGTAATTATGTATGATGTGTTGATGTGAGATATGATGTGTGTTAGATAAATGATATTGATGATATAATTGTAAATATGTATGATGTATGGTATGAGAATTTGTATGTGTTTATCTTCATTGCTACCATACTGGTATTGGCGTAGGTGATCTCACCTCTTTGTCTGTCTATTTCTGTATTATATTGATAATTGTAAAGAGATTGAGCAAGACGTTGAGTGAGAACGCAAGGAAGATCAGATTTTTGAGAAGGAAGTTGAGTTCTAAAGAGATGGAGATGCTGGGTTTTCGTAAGGTTTATGGGAACCGGAGGCATAGTGCGTCAAGCTTGCTGGAAAATGTATTTCTCACATAAACAGTAATAGGGAGCTTACTACCGTACTCCTGGTATGGTTAGTATTGTATATTTTGTGTCAAGTTGGATTCCTCCCTGTTGAGGAGTCTGAGGAGGACCCGTCTGAGGGTTCTGCATGTTTAGAGTTACTTGGGCATTATGTAATTTAATTAATGTGTGAATATTTTTAGGGTCCAATTTGTAAATATTAAAGTGTGACAAGTATTACGACTTATGTATATATAATGTAAAATTTTATTGTAATGATGCTGTAATGTTTTAATTTCCACTAAGTTTATCTTACTATCATCAAGAAATTTTACAACTCGTATTTATATTACAAGCACGATTTCATAACGAATGGGCAATATGATAATTGAGTAACACGAAGTGTGACGCCCTAAGGAGGGTGTTACAGGTATCATCATTCATGGATTTTATCTCTTCAAATTTCTGCTTCAATCCCTTGTATTCCATTACCTGTGAACAATCAAGTAAAGAACATATTTCAGAAATATCATCATCTAATTGTGTACCTGAATCAAAGGAATTAATTAAATAAATTTCTAATAGGTCAGAAGAATTCCTGATTTGAAGATGATCATCTATAATGGCCTCAATCCCTTCAATCTTTTCCTTGTCATCATAAACTTCATGTGGTTGCTTGCACATATTGAAAACATTAAGCTCCAGTGTCATATTTTCAAATGTTAGCTTCACCACTCCATTTCTGCAATTTATCAAAGTATTAGATGTTACTAAAAATGGGCGACCCAAAATAACAGGAACTGACTTAGAACTATCAACCATAGGTTCAGTTTCCAAGACAATAAAATTCACAGGATATATGAATTTATCAACTTGTACCAACACATCTTCTACTATTCCTTTTGGAATTTTAATTGATCTATCAGCAAGTAGAAGAGTTACAGAAGTTGGTTTTAACTCACCAAGATTGAGTTGCTGATAAACTGAATATGGAAGCAAATTAACACTAGCACCAAGATCAAGTAAAGCTCGTTCAATTTTATGTTCTCTAATAATGCATGAAACTGTAGGACAACCAGGGTCTTTATATTTCAATTTATTATTGTTTTGAATAATAGAGCTTACCTGTTCAGTCAAAAAGACATTCTTTTTCACATTATGTTTCCTTTTAACAGTACACAAGTCTTTCAAAAATTTAGCATAACAAGGAATCTGTTTGATAGCATCTAACAGAGGAATATTGACTTTCACATGTTTAAAAATTTCAAAAATGTCACTGTTATGATTCACTTTACTTGAATTGTTTAATGCTTGAGGAAATGGGGGTGAAAGAGAAGGTTTGGTCTCCTTTTGACTAGGTGGCTTATCAACCTCTTCTTCATCTTTAGGAATTGACTCATCATCTTTCTCAAAAAGTTCAGGAATTTGTTTTTCAACAACCTTTCCACTCCTAAAAGTTATCACTGAGTTGACTTGATCTATTTTTTGATTTTCTGAACTACCCTCATTTAGGCTAAACTGACCCTTGGGATTTGGTTGAGGTTGAGAGGGAAATTTTCCTTTCTCGTGAATGGCAAGTGCAGAAGAAAGTTTAGCAAGAGTGTCTTTTATGTCAATCATGGCTTGAGTATTTTGGTTATTGATGGCCTCTTATTTTTTCATGAATGCATGCAATGTTCCTTGAAGGTTTTTCCTATATGGTGGGACATAGGGTGCATATCCTTGAGGATTTTGAGAATCTTGCTGTGCCTGAGGAGGTGGTGGTTGCATGAATTGTGCCTAATGCTATTCCTCCAACTGAAATTTGGGTGATTTCTCCATCCCGGATTGTATGTATCTGAAAAAGAAGAAGTGAATGACTTTTTAAAATTGTTCATTGCATTTACTTGCTCATGCATAACTTCTTTTAAAAATAGGAATTTTTGGACATTCATTTGTTGAGTGTCCTAATTCATCACAAATGCCACAAATTTCTTCATTTTGCATAGATTTGATTTCTTTTACTTTCCCGGATTCCATGACTTCAACCTTTCTAGCCAGACTAGCAAACCTAGCATTTAGATCTTCTTCTTGACTAAGATGATATTTTCCTTTACTAGCATTTACAAGGTTATATCTAATTGAATTTTCAGAAGGAATAGTACTATGCCAAGATTGATAATTTTCAGCCAAATGGTTTAAATAGTCTAAAGCTTCTTCAGGTTCTTTATCAAGAAATTCACCATTGCACATTGTTTCCACAAATTGCTTGGTTTCAGGTGTTAACCCTTCATAAAAGAAGCTTATAGTGCGCCATTTTTCAAAACTATGATGTGGGCAAGAATTCAACAAATCTTTAAAACATTCCCAACTTTGAAAATATGCTTCATTGGAATTTTGGAAAAAAATTTGGATTTGTCTTTTCAAAGCATTGGTTTTATGTGTTGGAAAACATTTCTTCAAAAACTCACCTTGTATTTCTTGCCATGTGCCAATTGATCTTGGTTTCAAAGTGTTAAGCCAAGTTTTTGCTTTATCTTTCAAAGAAAAAGGAAATAATTTAAGCTTAACAACCTCTTCAGTGCAAGTTTGATCATGAAAAGTAGTACATACTTCCTCAAATTCTTTTAAATGTAAATATAGGCTTTCAGATTCTAAACAATGAAAATTAGGAAGTAAAGAAATCATACCTGACTTGAATCTAAAATTGTTGGCATTGAGTGGAAAGATAAAACATCATGGACTAGAATTTCGAGATGGTTGCAAATACTCATGCATAGTTCGCAACGGTTGATTTTCATGTTCATCATGCACACTTTCGTTTTCAGTCATTGTGCTTAATGTGTGTGATTGTGATTCAAATAAATCAATATGTAAAGTACCTGGATTAACTCTAACCAAACGACCAGAATTTAAATCACGATACCAATTAAGCATAAACAAGTAACTTACAATATAAAATAAAATGTACAAGCTAGTAGTATAAACCGTCCATTAAATATTAACAAAGGTGTGGTATAAACTAACCACCAAATATATATTAATACTTAGTAAATAAATATTAACGAAGGTGTGGTATAAACCAACCACCAAATAAGTTAATAGGCATAAATATTAAAAAGTTAGTATACGAGATAAATTAAAATGTTAGAAGCGAGAAAAAGTAAAAAGTTAGATAGTGATAAAGTAAAAATTTAGATAGTTAGTAAGAGAGTTAGTAAGTTAGTAAACAAAAAATAAATGACAGAAAATAAATAAAAAAAAATGATGAGAAGATAAATACGAGAAAATAAAGTACAAAAGTAAATTTAAAATATGAAAACTGGAGAATCGACAAGCCAATTTTTTGCTCCAGCGAGAGAGAAGAGAAGAAGAAAGATTATTTTATTAATGATTAAAGATTATAGAGAAATTAGGGAGAGTTTCCCCCACAAGTTAGTATGCACAGAAATTAAAAAGGAAGAGGTTCCCCCACTAGTTAGTATGTTAGTATATATACAAAATTTTTACACCAGAAATTCAGTCTTCAAATCAAGTCCCCGACAATGGCACCAAAAACTTGATGCATATTTTTTAATTGTCGCATTTGCAAACTCAAGTGCAGGTTGTCTCAAGTAATAAATTTCTCGGTGAGTCCGAGGTCGATCCACAGGGAATTGTTGAAGATTAAGGTGCAGTAAATATTTTGTTACTACGATTAAAATTATTTACTTGGGTAAAAAGATTCACTCTTGGTAAATAAAGTAAATGTAAGATTAATTCCTTTTATAATTCAATTAGAATCCTCACAACATGGAGGTTCCAATCGAAAAATACAACATTAAAAGTCCATTTAAAATAATATACGTAATTATATTATGTTTCCTAAAAATATTACCACCACTTATAAATGGGTTAAAGCATTCATTGTGCTAATATTTTATCTACAACAAATCAAGAACTCCTCTTTACAAAGATAGTTTCTAAATTATAAGAAACAAATTATAATACGTATAATGGTTACCAAAAAATATAAATCATTTAAGTACAAGAGAAGAATAAATCTAACCTTATTTTATTACCAAGAGCTTCACCCTTTCACCCAAGAAAAATGAAACTTAGTTACTCATAGATAAGAAGAAAGAAAGAGAGAAGAAGAAGAAAAACAACATGACTTTAATTTAGAACAAAGGAAAATTACTACAAGAAAACCTAGTAACAAAATGACATCATTTTGGTAACTAACACCTAACACCACCAATGATCTGCTAAGGCCCCATTTAGAAATACAAAAATAACAAGGAGGCTGAGTCATTAGTGAGTGGATGAGTGGAAAATGTCGAATGACTTTTGGTCAGTGGAAAATTATGGAGATTCCTTGTCTCTGAAATCGTTTAGCTCTGAAGTCATTGAATGCGTCAGAATAAGAAAATCTGATCTTCATAAAAGTTGTAGGGCTTGATCTTGGCTTAAAAATGGACACTATAATCACCTCATTTGGCCACCTATAGCCCAAGATATGGGCTAATTACTGCAGAGTGTTCAAGCCCAGTTCCAGCACCTCTGTTCTGACTTTCAAGCCCAATATCACCTACTAGACCTCCGATTCTTGAAAAGTGTTCAACATGAAAGTTGTAGATATAGGTCTCAAGTATTTAGCATCGAAATTTTAGCCTATTTGAAAACTACTAGCCCGAAATATGGAATGAACAGTGCACATAGGTCAAGCTGTCAGGAACAGCACTTTAGTTCTTGCTTCAATCCTAATTTGAGTTATCTACTCGTGTGATTGGGCCTTTAAGGTATTCTTGATAGTTGTATAACTTTCTCGTATCTTTCAAATGCCACTAGAATCACCTCCAAAGACCATCTACAGCCCAAGATATGGCCTAAATACAAAAATAGTGTAAGATATGAATCATGCTAAAAAATTCAATTAAGTCCAATTTGAGTCTAAACTTACAAAACATAATAAAACTCAATCAATTAAGTACATAGAGAGTGTAAATGACTAAGAATGAAAGCTTATTAATGTATCAAATATGTGATCATCATTCCATATGCATCTGCAATTGGATCTATCATGTATGTCATGTTATGTACTCGACCAGACATCTCGTATGCTTTGAGCATGACGAGCAGGTACCAGTCTGATCTCGGTGAGAGTCACTGGACAACTGTCAAGAACATCCTTAAGTACTTGAGAAGGACTAAGGATTCGTTCTTGGTATATGGAGACGAGGAAGAGCTAGTTGTAAAGGGTTACACTGATGCTAGCTTCCAAACTAATGAAGATGACTCCAGATCACAGTCGAGTTATGTTTTTTGCCTAAATGGTAGGGCTATGAGCTGGAAGAGTTCAAAGCAGGAGACAGTCACTGATTCTACCACAGAGGCTGAGTATATTGCTATCTCCAATGCAGCAAAGGAGGCCGTTTGGATCAGGAAGTTCATTGCTGAACTTGGCGCTATTCCTAGTATTGTGGACCCAGTGAACCTCTATTGTGATAATAATAGAGTCATTGCACAAGCTAAGGAACCTAGATCTCACCAGCGATCTAAACATATACTTAGACATTTCCATCTCATTTGAGAGATCATCGATAGAAGAAATGTGAAGATATGCAGAGTACCAACAGATGATAACATTGTTGATCCATTGACGAAGCCTCTTGCACAGCAGAAGCTTGAGGGTCACACTAGGTCTTTAGGTATTAGACATATGCCTGATTGGCTCTAGTGCAAGTGGGAGATTGTTGGTGTATGCTTTAGAGGCTAATACATTTGTCTATATTTACATACATTCTATTATGTTATTTTAATATATGAGGCATTTAATTTATTGTGTTCTTTTTTAATAAACATAATAAAATCTTTAGAATAGTAAGTTTGATGCCATAGGACATCAAGTGGATGACTTGATCGTGAGATCCTTTTGGTTATAACACTATTCTTAAATGTCCCTAGTCAAGTATTATTGTTAATTAGGACAACAATAATGCATTGAGACTAGTATGTGCATAGACTGATGACCACATCTCACGGATCATTGATATGAGATATCAAGTCTTCACATGGGTACATATTAGAGTAATGATGTACTGGATTGACCCGCCATGAGAACGCTACATGGATCGTTACGTGAGTGTCATAAGCGATTCTCATAGTGACAATGGTGTCTGTGGTCCTTTGACCTGAAATCACTACGATTCCTACATGAGGAGTTATGTGTTTTAATGCCATCAAACGTCATCTGTAATAAGGTGATTATAAAGTTAGTTATTGGACATACCGGGAATCATGCAGAGGGATGTGAGTGACCTAGATGGGATTTGTCACTCCTACATAACAGAAGCGATATCTTCGGGCTCCCTAATTGAGTGAGACTGCGAAATGCATGACCATGCTCAAATGAGTCAATATGAGATATTGATTTTATTTGTTGTTACAAAGTCCACTCGAGTATCAGGAAATGAAAGATTGGACTATACAAGGGTGATGCATTCCATGCCTTGTGTTCAATCTAGATATCTTGACAAAGGGACTAAACGACACGAAAACATTGGTCACGGAAAGGTTATGTCAAATCACTGACATTCTTATTACTTGGGTAGCAGCGATGTGTTACTAGATACCGCTCACTATATGTAATATTAAAATGGGATTTTAATATTACTGTCAACGTAATGAGAACCTGCATGGTCACACACATAGAGCGGACAAAAATTGGAGCAATAAATCCAAGTTGGACTCGGATTCAATTATGGGCCAGACTCATAACAAATGAGTCTAGGGTTGCATAGCTTACCTTGCTGCTGCTCACACTCACTTAAAGCAGTCCCTATTATAAATAGTACTGCTAAGGGGCTGCTAAGATGTATGTATTACATAACCCTAGCCGCATCTATGAAAAGTGAGTGAGAGAGTGACAAGTTTCTTCTCTTCTTTTCATAGCTAGCACTGTGTAAGAGACGTGAGGCTCCTCTTTGCGGACGTTGCATATTCGTGAGTCTGTTTGTGTGGATACCACAGAGACATCATTACTATTACGGTGTTGGTGATTCACGTTCTTCCTTTTGATTACGCTTCAAGAGGTAAATATTTTAAAACTCAGATTATGGCTTTTCGCATGGATCCTAAATGGGAATCTTATTTTTTTGCTACGTGATGTATCTGCAATTCCCAACACTAAGTCCATGAGATGATTTCTGGATATATCAGGTTGAATCGTGCCCTGTGGACAGGACACGGTATCATCAACTTCTTCATTCTTGGGCCCCAGGCGCTGATACACTGGGATTCTAGGCCCAAGACCATCAAGACTGGCTCCATGCACGCAGGGGCCAAGTCGATCCCTCATAGAGGTCCTGCGCGATGGGTGAGGGCTTTCATCAGAAAGTGAGGTTTCATGCCCATCACATAGGTGCCTAGTGTTGGGTTCCTGGTTCCTCGCGGCGGAGGTTTCAGCAACTAGTGGAGGAACAATGTGGGGAGGACAGTGTGTAGCTGGTCCTCACCTTTAGCTTGGGGAGGTTTACACAGCTTCTCCTCTCCTTGAGTTTTGTTTATTATTCACCATGGTTGAGTGGAAATAAAAGTTTATGGTTTCCCAAAGATAAACCCAATGTTTAGTAATAGATTCTGAGTTGTACCTAGATAGACAAGTTCTGGTGTTTTCCTCTTTGTTCAGTAGCGGAGCATGTTGGAATAGGGGGGTTGGTACCTACAAAGACACTCCAACGCTCAAGTCAGTCAGTATGCAATTAGGGTTTATGGTAAAGAGCAATAGATACCTATTAGAGGTGATTGAGTCTAGTATTAATAGAGGTTGGATAGGGAGATATATTTCCTTAATAGTTGCAGAGAATCCCTATAAAATCAGAATGTTGATACTGCAGTTATGAGAAGTCAAAGGCGGTTATGGGTGCTATTATTACGCAAGATCATGATTAGTAGTTACAGATACTCATAGGATTTATCCATGCGCAAATTTTGTAGTAATGTTGCTCTTACCCAATATCATAATCTGACATTTGTTGTGCTAGGATCTCAGCAGTGTACCATGAATTCCTGCTGGGGTGTCAATGACGGACTCCGGCTGCATGCACGCCGGGTTAACCCATGGGATAGGATCTCGGATCACGGTCCAAAACACTTCACCAAGCAACCAAGTTAAGTGACACTCACTGCCCATAAAGAATCGTGATCAGAGCTTCTTGACCTTCATTGAAAGCACAATTTTTTTCTTTTCTACCTATAAATATAAAATTGAACACAAACTCAGAAATAACTTAAAACATAATTACTACATTAAAAATCTAAGAAATTATTGAATTAAGATGAAGAGTGATGAGAAAAGTTTTTATATCTAGGAAACATGAATTCTAATGAAAAAAAATACCAATAATACTTAATAAGCACAAAAGTTCAATATAAACTTGAAATTATATGCTCTCAATTAACAAAGGAAAGGAGAAAAAAATGAAGCTCATCCATTAAAGGCCTAGTGCTAATCCATATATAGAGAAAATATGCAACCTGTAAATGTCTTCCACTTTATCATATGAATAAAGAATCGTTATGATAATCACACATGTTAGGTTTCAACCTAAAACTAATTGGTATCAAGTGGAGTGACCCAACAAATATATAAGCCACACCTGGAAGATTGAGGCGGGTAATGTAAGACTCTAACACCCCTTCCACAGATGCCTGGCTAGAACAGATGAGCCTAGTGGAATAGGCGACGAAGATGGGATCTTGGTTCTGATACCATATGAGATTCCAACTTAAAATAAATTAGTATCAAGTGGAGTGACCCAACAGATACATAAACTGCATCCGAAATATTGAGGCAGGCAATGTGGGATTCTAACAACACATAACTTAAAAATCCTTGGAGAATAATAACTAACTATAAAATCATTTGCCCTACACTTTACACACTCAATAATAAGATAAGAAAGGAAATCACACAAAGATTTAAAAGCTTGTACTGCTCAATCTTTTTTGTTTTTTCCATGTATAAACATGGGAAGAAAACACCATATATAATTCTAACCATAGGAAAATGTTGAAAAGAGTTGGATGAGATGATGAAATAGACCAAATAAAAAGTTTAGTCAAAAGGATCATATACCAACCATAGATATTGTTAGCGTGATTGACATTATGATTGATTATGGTTGATTTTAAGGATAATTGATTGAGATTGTAATTGATTTAATACATAATTATATTTTATTATTTTCCTTTTCTGTACATTAGTCTTTTTGTATAAATAAAGGCTAACCCTCTTGTATACATTCATTCAGAAATATACACAAATTTATTAGTCTTTTTCTCCTTATTTCTATTTCTAACTTGGTATCATAGAATCTAGGCTCTCGATCCAATCCTTCTGCTCACTGACACAGTCCCTGTCGTGTTTCCAGTTGCCACTATCACTGGAAACTCATTTTCGTCTAGACACCGCTCCAAATCACTGTCATCCACCACTCTGTCATTATGTGCTCCGTCACCGTCTAGACACCATTTGTCGTCGTTGCTCCAAAATCTCTGTCACTACCGTTTCTGGTTTGCCACTCCCTAGACCTCTATTTTCGACACCATCGGTATTGTTGGAACCGTCGTCCACCGATCTACCGACTATCAAAATTTCATAGCTGTCCTTCATTGCACGGGCTATTTTTCCCCTCTATGTGTGTGTCTCACATGCCAATTACCTAGATTTAACCCGCGACTCGATTCACAACCCGCTGACCAATCCACCCTATTGATTTGGCTTGCTGTCTTAGTCCATTAGTTGACGTGTCACCTGACGTGGCAATGCTGACATGGCACCAAACCTCTTCTTAAGGTTTTTCAGTAAGATCTTTCCATTTTTTAGGACTTTTTTTGTCAATTCATCCCCGAAAGTGCTCTTTTTCTATTATTCTTCTCTGCTACTATGGAAAAGTTTGATGTTGCTTAGCTCATTCTAGTTTTACTCAATGGTTCAAATTACATTCACTATGTTGAGGCCGTGCGTGGCTTTTGCAAGGCCAAAGACTTTGGCAATATGTCACAAGTGATATTACTTGTCTTGTCAAAGTTGAAGATGACACTGGTGAAAAGTTTACTGACAAATTAGAAGATTAGGATAGTAAAAATCATCATATTATCAATTGGTTTTAAAACACCTCCACTTCCAACATTTATCTGCAGTTTAGACGCTTTGACAATTCCAAAGAGGTATAGGATCATCTCAAGAATCGATATACACTTTCTAATTTGTCTCATTAGTATCAGTTGTTAAAGGAACTCAACAATTTGAAATAAGAACCAAGACAAGCTGTGTGTGAGTTTCTAGCTCAGATGGAAGCTATCTGGGATCAACTGATTTTGTGTGAGCTAACCTTGAATCACAAAAGTAATGCTAAGCTGTATGAGGAGTACCATGATTGCACCAGGCTCATCTAGTTTTTTATGGATCTCACTAATGACTATGAGCCTGTTCGAGCTTCTCTACTACATTAGGATCCTCTACCCACACTTGAGGATTCCCTTCATTGTCTAAAGTCAGAAGAAACTAGATTGGGTCTTCTTCTACCTAAAGCAGATTTGGCCTTTGTAGTTACTCATCAGAAGGGCAAATTATGTTGTCACTGCCATAAACATGGCCATGCTTTTGTTGAATGTCCCACCATAGAGTGTCGAACTTGTAAGAAAAAAGGTCATATTACTCTCAACTACCTCTATTTGATATGTAGATACTGTAAACTTCCAAGACATTTGATTGAGCAGTGCCCTACTCATCCACAAAGACCTTATCAAAGAAGTTTCAACCACATACTAGTTCCTCCTTCATGTTTGTGTTTGCAGCTTCAGTTGCCGAAATGCCTCCCCCTCTGCTTCCCAGATCTCTTTTTCCTCTACTGTTCTTAAGTCTCTTCTTAAGTAAGTCTTTTTTCAATCTGGTAATACTCCTACTGCCTTAGCAACTATATTAGGTAATAATTGTTGGTATTTTGATTTTGCATGCTATAATTGGATGACTTCCTCATCCCATGCATTTTTTTCCCTTTACTCTAGAGATACCATTCATTATATTCATACGGTTGATGAGTCTCTTATGGAAGTAAGTCATAAGGGTCCTATCTTGAGTTTATTCTATCCTGACCGATTCCGCACTCTAGTTTTCAAACTCAAGTTGGTTTCCTCTATACCCACTTGAGTTTGAGGGGAAATGTTAGCGTGATTGAGATTATGATTGATTATGATTAATTTTAAGGATAATTGATTGAGATTGTAATTGATTTAATACATAATTATATATTTTTTTTTTGTATAGCAGTCTCCTTGTATAAATAGTAACTAACATTTCTATATATATTCATTAAAAAATATACATAAATTTATCAGTCTTTTTTTCTCTTTGTTTCTATTTCTAACTAATTTAATACTAAGAAGTGAGGACTAACATCCTCTAATATCACTTTTGCGTAAATGTCTGAAGAATACTCATCATTTCTAGCGGATTATTCATCGAAAATTTGCAGTGGACAACATGCCGAAAAATTGGGTAATCTGACACTCTGTCCTTTCATTTATGGCGACTTTATTAGCTAGTATTTTAGGCGTATTTTGGTTTTAGACCAATGTTTTATTGGTGACATGTAACCACCATAAAATCCACCGGAAATCTCAATTTTTGACAAATTTTTATGAATTTCTGATGGATATGATTGATGGCAATAGGCAATTTTCTAACAGTGATAGATCATGCAAATATGGGTACCAATCATATAGCAAGCAATAAGCATACTATAATTAAATAAAAATCAATAGTCTACCATTAACAAAGAAAAACATTCAAAACCAATCATAACATCGTAAAAGAGCACTTTGTTCTAATCTTAGAAGAAAGAAAACTAGTCTCTTATATTTTCAATGCAACCCATAGAATTCAAAGAAATATAGATCATGAATTCAATCCAAGCAAAAGAAAAGAACAAGTAAAACTTGTGGAAATCTTGTGTTGGATGTCCTCAAGATGCTTCCTTTCTTCAAATCTTGCTTTCTTTCCTTGTTTTCACCCTTGGTCTCCTCTTTTCTCTTGAAAATCTCATTCTTCCCTTTTATATTGATGTGTTTCTATCTCATCTTTTAGGTTTTGGAGTCCTTACACGGCTAGGAAGTGCGAATTCCTAGTCTTATACAGCCAGGCTTTGTAGTTCACTGCCCTAATTATGATAAAAAGCATAGCTCATATGCACAGCCATGAGTGAGGTCGTGTCTTTCTAATTTCACACGGCTAGGCCATGTTCTTGAATGTTTTCATAGCTTCCGTTCATGTTTTCACACACTTTGGTCTTGCGATTTGCTAGATTCACATAGATAGGCCGTGTTCTAATATGTTCATTGCCCTTTACTTCACACAACACACACGGCTTGGTCATGTGAAGCTCTTGATATACATGGCTAGGCCATGTAAGGTGGTTAAGCTTAGCTTTCTTCGCTCCAATAAACTAAACATTCATGGAATTCATGCAAAATCTAAAATATGCACCTGAACACATCAAAGAGAACAAAAAAATACCTAAAGAAGTGGAACAAACAAACTACAGTTAAAAGGCATAAAATATTTTGAAAACAAAACCTAATTCCTAACAAAATAAGCACTTGATGTGTGTGTTTTACTAGCACATCAAATACTACAATAATTTATTTTTAAACCTATAAATTAGTTTCAAAAGATGACTATATTTGATGCTAAATTAGAATGGAATTGATTACATGCGTACCTGCCAAGAAAATAAATGGGAGTAATACTCACTTTGCGATACCACAATAGATTACAAAAACACTCTTTTTTGTCTATTCATACACCTTCTTAATTACGTTAAATTTTGATTGTCTAAAATAGCCTTCATTAATTAATTTATTTAATAATTCCAATTTTCTATTAATTATACTTAAATATTTGTATATTTAAATTTAAAATATTCATTTTATTTATTAATTAAATTTTTTCCTTGACTTTGGAGCAAGACAACCTCTCATCCCTAAACTTTTAAACACAAAAAAATGTTATCATACAAATTTTTTTAATTCAAACTTCTTACTATTTATGACATAAAAAATCTTACTATCTTACTATTTATATTTTTAGTTCTGTATAAACTTTATAAATTTAATATACATATTTTATTATTTTATTTTGCATTGTTATTAATTAGAATACAGTTACATACCAAAGTTAATAACTACTTGTAAAAAGTCTTAAAAAATAAAATATTAAAGGAATAATAAAAATTAAATATTAGGTATATTAAATTATCTAGACACGACAAATTATTTAAATATACACCTACATGAAAAATTTAATAGTAATAATTTAACAAATGAGAAATTTATTTTAAGGCTGTAAATTATATTAATAAGAATTTTATAATTATTACTTAAACTATTGAAGAGTATTTTATTATATTTGATTGATATATTCAAAAACTAAACTTAAACAAATCATTTTTCATATATAAAAGCATTGAATGTAACTTTAATTTGACGATAAAATTAAGAAAACTCAAATAAAAATATAAACATATTAAAACGTTTCCTTTTTTTGTTTTATTTTAAAAATTTATAAAAGTAGTTTGTCTATGACCTTTGAGATGACTATCATTGGTACAAAGTAAAAAGGAAAAAAATATTTTGCTAAAATAAATTAAAAATAAAAATTAATAAACAAAAAGAAAACAAAGAACAAAAGAGAAAATATGATTAAGAATTTTTTGTATTAAAATTTAATTGTAAAAATAAATAAATATTAGAAATTTAATTTAATGATACATAGTCAAGTATCATTAGTAATTAAAAGTTTGACTTAAGAAAGATAAATAAATGAAAGTCAATTTAAGTAATCAAAATTTTAAGCAATTAAGATGGAGTGTTAATACGCAAGTAGAAGTGTTAATAGCACCCACCCAATAAAATTTCCCTTCGAACACTTTTGGTTCAAATTCAGTCATTAGCAAATTAGATGGTTTTATTTCTTATACATTGATTGTGGAAGTATGAGATTTTATACTACTATAATTGATGTTAATATGATTTCATTTTTAAAAGGATGAAAAGCAATCAAACTCAGCCATATTTTTCATATGTTTTGTGTGAAAACCAGATTTTAAAGTCCAAACAACGTGGTTTCAGATAAATGATTAACCAATGACCAATTCAAACTGAATCATATCGTTTGTTTTCATATTTTGAAGATTAACTCACTGGCTTTAAGTGGCTGTTTAGTCCATCTAAATTTTATCGCTAATTATAAAATAAAACATAGAATCAAATTAGAAAGAATTTTAGGTACTTTAATTCTGTGGTGACCAAACCATAGTTCAACATAAGTCCTATGGTGGCTTTGCTTACAAAAAAAAAATTGTATTTTACTTTCAGAGACTAGCATAATTTTTTTTTTATCGGTAAGTGTTTCTTCGAGCATTTCTTTACATGGATTTAGACTACTTCTTGAATGATATTAATGGTGCATTTCCATATCAGCATATGGCACATTTAGAAAAATTAATTAATTTTTTTAAGTACTGGTCCAAGGTTCGAGTCTGAGTAGTCAAGATAAAGAATATGACTCATTAAACACAAGGCCAACCCCAAGTCAAAGTAGACTGATTAATTTTGTTTTACCATAAGTAGAGTGAAAAATTGATTAGTAGAGCAAGTGCATGTCTCACAAGTGAAAATAAGAAGAATGGAATTAATTTCTCCCAATGAGCTAACTTGTTGAATGAATGTCAAAGCTCATGTCTACATGCACTGAAAGACTAATGTAGAATCAATTATAAGAGAATATAAATCTAAATAGTTGTAAATTGAAAAAAAAAAATCTTGGGTGTGTTAATAGAAGTAATAATTTGCAGCATTTGACAAGAATTTTCATTCATGTATCGTAAAGTTTGACACCTCAAGGCCTCTTGATGTCTAGCTTTTCCCTATTAAATTTCTTACTATGTCAAGGCTATGCGATGCTTTTATCCTAGATATATTTCCTTTAATGGAAGATGCAATATTTATTTCTCTCTTAATAAATACCCCCTCTTCAGCTCTCACATAACCCCACAAAAGTTTGTTAGCAAATATTCCATCTTCTTTAGAGGATAGTTCACAATAATGTCAGACAGACTCTATGTTGGAGATCTTGGAGACAAAATGCTTAAGCAGACGATCAAGGAGCCACCTACCATGGACACAGATTCAGAGCTGTTATTGTCTCTGAGTCTGGGCAGCAACAACATGGTATATGAATCCTCGTCCAAGTTCACATTAAAATCCTTGAAGGCTTATGAGGATTTCGGTTTTGCTCCGAAATCTGTGGAAAACTCCAATGGTCAAGAAGTGATCAAGGCTAAGCAACGCCAATTCCCCTGCAAGTACTGTGACAAGAAGTTCCCCAGCTCTCAAGCTTTGGGTGGACACCAAAACGCTCACAGGCGTGAAAGAGTCCTCTCAAGGATGAACAGAGAATTTGATATGAGTACTTTGAGACTTGGTGCTCACCTGTGTCCATACTCATCCATGCCAAACCATCTTCCCTTCTGTGGGTCACCCCTTTATCATGGGGCTCATATGCACTCCATGGCTCACATGTCTACTGTGCCTTGGCGTCATCTTGGACCTGGCTATGGCAACCAAAGGCTACACAACACATCCTTCTCGGGGCACCGATTTGGGATGGCCCCCAACTCTTGGGGTGCAACTGTTGAAACTCCGATATTGAACTGCAGGGATGTGGGATTTGGTTATGAACTTGATCGGATTCCTTCACTTGTAGGAGATACTGCTAATAGAGCTGCTATTGCTCGTGCTAATCTTGGAGACCTTCAGGGAAATCACTATACTGGGAACCAGTAATTTTCATCCTCAGGGCCTAAGTTGTCCCTCAACCTTTAATACCTTTGCTAGGCTCAGTCTGATAATAATTGATGACTCCATAGTCTATGTTATTTCCTTTTGTCGTTTGTTGTTGTTGTTTTTATTTTATCGTTTTTTTCTCTTTGATTGATCAGGATATTCCAATAGGGATTGTAATAAGACTAATCACTTGGACAATGTCGTAACTAAGTGGCGTTTCTAACAATTGCCTTCTCATTAATGACATTTGCTTTTTTACTATTATAATTCTCTTGTGAATTTTTTTTTTTATTGTTTACCTTCTGAGTTGGATTACGGTGTTCGCATCATGTGTAGATTGAAATAAATGTGAATAATTTTTCACAAAAATAATTGCCCATCTCTATTTGATTTATGGGAGTTTTTACTTTGAAATAAATTGTAAGTAAAGTTCTAAAAACTAAATTGAAAATTGAACCAATGAAACCTTCAAATCATGGTTAGATGACTGAACTGATTAAGTTATGGTTGAACTGTAGTTGAATTAGATAATGTTTTATAAGTTTTGATAAGAGAAAACTTTTATTCTCAGATAATCTTTATTGAATTATCAACGTAATACTTATAGATAGATTTAGTTGAGAAAAATAATCAATATGTTATACAGAGAATAAAATAAAAACTGAAAAGAGTTCTTATCTAAAATTAGATTTTATTCTTCTTATCTAAATCTGAATGATTTAGATTTATTCTAACATAATCTCCTAACAATTTAATCTGAATCAAATTATTCAAATCTTAACAGATCTCCTAACAAACTTTGACACCCCCCTCAAGTTGGTGCATAGATATCTATCAAGCCCAACTTGTTTAAGATGTTCAAATTTAGTTCGGAACAATCCTTTGGTGATGATATCTGCTAGTTGCTGCGTCGTTGGAACAAATGGCATACAGATAGCTCCATCATCGATCTTTTCTTTAATGAAGTGTCTATCAATTTCTACATGTTTAATACGATCATGCTACACTGGATTTTGAGAATTACTTATGGCAGCCTTGTTGTCACAGTATAGCTTCATTGGCAGGTTGATATGCATTGCCAAATCTTTAATAATCCTTTTCAACCATAGCATTTCACAAACTCCTTGAGTCATAGCTCTATATTATGCTTCAGCACTACTCCTTGCAACCACATTCTGTTTTTTACTTCACCATGTGACCAAGTTTCCTCATACAAAAGTGCAATATACTGATGTAGATCTTC
This sequence comes from Ormosia semicastrata, assembly GCA_029884595.1. NCBI lineage: Eukaryota > Viridiplantae > Streptophyta > Magnoliopsida > Fabales > Fabaceae > Ormosia > Ormosia semicastrata. The sequence continues at coordinate 7,268,733 of JAQQTO010000061.1, forward strand.
TATTTGTGATTGATCCGGCCTAATCAGCGTTTGTGTATGTCTCAATGGTCTGCAGTGTAGTTTTTCTAAAAAATAGACCTTTACCTAGTGCACTTTTCAAATATCTTAGGATTCGATAAACTGCCTCAAGATGTTCCTCATAAAGTGAATGCATAAACTAACTTACTAAGCTTACTACAAAAGCAATATCCGGTCGAGTGTATGATAAGTAGATTAACTTTCCAATAAGCCTTTGATAACGAGAAGTATCCACAAGTTCACCCTTCTTGTCATCTCCAAGCTTTTGGTTAACATCAATTGGGATATCTGCTGGTTTGCAACCACTCATTCCAGTTTCTGCAAGAAGGTCAAGGACGTACTTCCTTTGAGAGACAACAATTCCCTTTCTTGATCTTGCAATCCATCCCAAGAAAGTATCTTAAGGATCCTAAATCCTTTATCTCAAATGCTGCAGAGAAAGATTTTTTCAACTGGTTCATCTCTGACAAATCATCTCCAATGAGAATTACGTCATCCACATATACAATTAGTACAACAATTTTTCCTTCAACCGAGTGCCTTACAAACATAGTATGATCTGTTTGTCCCTGTGTATAACCTTGATTCTTGATAAACTGAGTGAATTTTTCAAACCAAGCTCTTAGTGATTGCTTTAATCCGTAAAGAGATTTATGTAGGGGGTACATCCATATACACTTCCTCCTCCAAATCACCATTTAAAAATGCATTCTTCACATCCAGTTGTTGTAGAGGCCAGTCCAGGTTTGTGGCAAGAGATAGAAGGACTCTAATAATGTTCAACTTTGCAACAGGTGCAAATGTCTCTAAGTAATCAATACCATTGGTTTGAGTAAGACCTTTGGCAACCAATCGAGGTTTGTATCTCTCAAGTGATTCATTTGACCTATATTTAATTGTAAAGACCCATTTGCATCCCACTATTGTCTTTCTTTTGGCAGATCTACTAATTCCCATGTCTGATTCTTTTCAAGAGCTTTCATCTCTTCCAAGATAGCCTCCTTCCACTCAGGAATCTCTGGAGCATCTTGTACATTTTTTGGAATCTCCATACATGACAATTGTGAGGTAAAAGCACAAAAAAACAAGTGACAAATTTTCATATGACATAAAGTTGGACAGCGGATGTTTGGTGCATGACTTTACACTTTTTCGAATGGCGATGGGAAGATTAGACTCATTTGACTCAGTGGTGTTAGACTCATGACTCAAAGGATCATAAATAGGTTGAGTAATTTATGCAGGCTCAGGAAAAGTATTACCTGGTGGATTCACAAACTCATGGCAGTGCATGGGATCATGGAGCTCATTTCTTTAGGTAGTTTTCCTCCTTGAGTAGTTATGTCAAAAGGTCTTAAGCCTCTGCCAGTGGTACCTGTCTTATTTACATTTGTTACATAGGGTTCAAGATTTTCATGTGTCGACATTAAAGATAAACCACTTGTGTCTTCATCATTTAAAAACCTTGACTCATTTATAATAAGGGTATGGAGTTTTTAAGTTGAAAATATTGTGTTAAATCTTTATATTTTCTCCCCCCTGAAGATGAGTAGTAAAAAAGGTGTTGACTCACAAAAGGTGACACCCATAGTTACAAATGTTTTTTTTGGAGATGGGATCAAAACACTTATATCCTTTTTGATTGGGAGCATACCCAATAAACACACATTTCTTTGCTCGAGGGTCAAGTTTACTTTGATTTTGGTCTGTATATGGGCAAATACAGTGCACCAAAATATTTTTAGGGGTAAAAAGGTGGAAAGGCTATTTGTTGGAAAAACATGCAAAAACACATCAAAAGGGGTTTTAAAATTTAAAACCTTACTAGGCATTCTATTAATCAAATAGGCTGTAGTCAAAATAGTCTCTCCCTAAAGATATTTAGATACATTGTTTTGAAAAGGTAATGCTCGAGCTACCCCTAACAAGTGTTTATTTTTTCGCTCAGCCACCCCATTTTTGTTGAGGAGTATTAATACAAGAACTGTGATGAACAATTCATGTTTCCATGAAAAAATGGCTTAGATGTTTGTTAAAGTATTCTTTACCATTATCACTCCTGAAAATTTTAATTTTTTCCTGAAATTGTGTTTCCACCATTTTAAAAAAACTTTTGAAAATTATTTCACTTCAGATTTTTCTTTCATCAAATACACCCAAGTCAGCCTAGTATGATCATCAATAAACATGACAAACCATCGTTTACTTGAAGGTGTAGGATCTCGACTAGGTCCACAAACATCACTATGGATTATCGTAAACAGACTGGATGTTTTGTAAGGTTAAGGTGAGTATGAAGTGCGATGATGTTTAGACAATTAACAAATTTTGCAAAAGAATTAGACAGATTTTTATTCTTGAAAAATTCAATAAACAAGTGTTTTAAATAAAGGAAACTTGGGTGGCCTAACCTATAATGCCACAACATTATTTCACTATCCCTAAAAACAAAAATAGAATTGAAACAGGTACGTTGAGTTTGTCTACTCAAGTCAAGTTCATCTTCAAAGATATAGAGTCCATCAATCTCCCTAACACTGCCAATCGTCCTCCCCGAATTTAATTCCTGAAATTTACAACACGAGGAGTCAAAAATAACACGACATTTAAGGTCTACTATTATTTTACTAATAGATAATAGATTGCACAATAGATTAGGAACATGAAGAACATCATGAAGAATTAATGAAGGAGAAAGAGGGATAGAGCCAATTTCGGCTATTGCAAAGAAAGAACCATCTGTAATTTTGATTTTTCTATTGCCTGCATAAGGACTATAAGATGAAAACAATTTTGAGCAATCTGTCATATGATTAGTTGCTCTAGAATCAATTCCATGGAGTTTTTGAATTCAGTTTAGTACTAAAAAGAGCAGCAGTGAGATAGATACCTTTTTGTGCCAAAGAACAAAATGGATTTACTGACATGTTTGGAGAAAACAATTTGTACAAGTGTTCTAATTGTTCCTTAGTAAATGGGAATGCCTCAGAATTAATTTATAGCTCCTGAATGTCCTCGAAGATGATTTGAAAAGCACGAGTCTCCCTGCTGGATTTCTTCCTCCAATTTGGTGGTTTGCCTTGGAGTTTCCAATAAGTCTCCTTTGTATGCCATGATTTTCTGCAATGTTCACACCATGGTTTCCTCTTTCCATCTGAATCTTCTCCTTTAATCACAAAAGCTGAACCTTCAACTTCTTGAATCTTGGAGATTTCAGGATTGTGCAGCATAATTCTTCTCCTAAATTCCTCTCGTTTGATTTTTGAGAAACCTTCATGAATGGAGGGAAGTGGTTTTCAACCTAGAATTCGACCACGTACTTCATCCAAACTATGATTCAGACCAGCAAGAAACATGTAGACTCGATCATTCTCCTCTCTTTTATTAAACCGAGCAGAGTCATTGGGGTTTTCCCAGTTATCATCATAGCACTGATCCAATTTGTGCCAAAGAGTCACCATCACATCATAGTAAGTGGTAACATCCTGATCACCTTGTTTGGATTGCTAGAGACAAGTCTTCAAATCAAAGATTTGAGAGGAGTTTTCTAGGTCAGAATAACAATAACGAACAGCCTCCCAGACATCCTTTGCCGTCGGTAGAAATAGATGAGGTTTCCCAATTGCTAGCTCCATAGAATTAATCAACCAAGCAATTATAAGAGAGTTTTTAGACCTCCATTTTTTTAGTGAAGGATCATTTGGTCCAAATTGCGCAGTTTCTCTAGTCAGGTGCCCTAACTTTCCCTTGCCATCCATTATCAATTTCACGGATTAAGCCCATTCAAGGTAGTTCTTTCCGTTAAGTTTATGGACGGTGAGTTGCATGTTGGAATTCTGATAAAGCGCATCAATAAATGAGGACAACCCTGGTTGAACAGATGAATTACTCTCAGATGAATTTGAAGAGGTCGTGGAGGGTGTTGAGCCGATCATCGCCGTTTTCACCATTGCGGAAGATGGTCTAGAGCAGGAGGCTGTGATACCATATAAGTTTTGATAAGAGAATACTTTTATTCTCAGATAATCTTTATTGAATTATCAACATAATACTTATAGACAAATTTGGTTGAGAAAAAATAACTAATCTGTTATACAGAGAATAAAATAAAAACAGAAAAGATTTCCTATCTAAAATCAAATTAAATCAGATTTTATTCTTCTTGTTTAAATCTGAATGATTTAGATTTATTCTAACAGAATCTCCTAACAATCTAATCTGAATCAGATTATTCAGATCTTAACAGATCTCCTAACAAATTTTGACATGCTTGAATTGAGAACATAGTCAATTCACGATTCAATCAATTCAACTGGTCGATCTTATTTTTAAAACATAGGTTGTAACTTCTCAGCCATTAATTGAATAAAACTGAAAAGCAAATAAATAAGTACTTAGCTAGCTATTTTTTAACTTGTGACTTTATCCCTCCATTTCCATTATGCTAAATTACAAAACACTTCAGCTACTAATCTCAACATTGTCATGATTTGGCTTATATAAGCACCCATTCTATCTCATGTCCTTCAACGTGTGAAGTTTAAGAATTCTTATGAAGACTTCATTTTTTATGTCGTTCATCACTTCATGAGACTGATGGATTGTAAAAAAGTAAAATCATATTGATAGTTAAACAGTGGCACATATGGGATGAGATTATAAAATTAGAAACTGAGAACATATGGCTTCAAAAGAAATGCTAAATGTACAAACTTTTGTTGTACAAAGAATACACAAACTTCAGGAAAAGCCATTGATGACTTAGGAAAAGGGAGAAAAAGAAAGAGATATATTAGAATGGATGATGAAGATTAAATCTGTGTAAGATCCGGGGAAAAAAAAAAAGCTATGTACCTAACATCACTTATAGCTTCAATATGTTTTCTCATGACACGTGCAGAACCGTAATAGGTTCACCAAGTCATTGTTTTATAGAATGATTTATAATTGAGTAATACTACTCGCAGACATTTACTTATCATTTTATATATGCATAGTTTCCATCATTTGATTAAAGTTGGTTTTACGAAAACTTCTACATATATGCACTGGCTTTGCCACCTCATACTAATATAAGGTGATGTAAGAAAATGGTGATGTTTAACATGCATTTTCCTGAATAATTTTCACCATAAAACCACCTCAATTAGTTATACACAATGTGGAGTTGTGACATAACTTAAATATGACATCTATTTAAATTCTCAACCATTTTATTCACCTCGCTGAATATAAGTACATAATTTATTTAGTTTTTTCACAAACACGGACTTATACATTTTTCAATTATTTTATAAAAATCTATATAGATAATCAAATAATATTTTGTTTCATGTGATTTTTTATTTAGTATATTTCTATGATTTCTATGAGCTAGTTGGAAGTCCAACATCATAAGCTAAGCTAGTCAAAAGTAACAAAATGGTCAAAATGAAAAGAATGAACTTTCAATTAAGGAAGTCACAATTGTCATTCTTATTTATTTATTGTCACTTTCAATTAATAAACTTTTTTATTTTCTTAAATTACGAGCTTTTATTAAATAATTGAGTCAAACTAATGATTTATTAACATTGTTATACATATCACAATCTTTAATTAATAATTATAATAATAAATTTTAAAGACAATCACTTCTAAGTTTAGAGTCAAGAGAAAAAAACACCAAATTGTTATAATATTTATTACTCATTATGCAAATATAATTAAATGAGTGCATTTTAGCTTGAGGGAGACTATTGACACTCTTATTTTCTTATTCATACTTCCTCTTAATTGCTTAAAATTTTAATTACCTACATTAACCTTGAATTTATCTATTTAATAATAATTCAAACTTTACTACTTATATCTAATTATTTACACATTTGGATTTAACATATTATTTAATTTATTACTTAAAATGTGTTATACAAAAATGTTTGAATTCAAACTTTTTAATATATTTCTAATTATATATTTATGGTATATAAATTTAATATATACTTATTTTATTTTGTTTTTATTTTTAATCTATAATCTACAACTATTCTATAACTATTATAAAAGCCATTGTCATTTTGGTGTCCACATCTTACTCTTCCACAATTGCCACGCTTTTTTATTTTTCCTGAGTATTATACAGGGACATAATCGTAAACATCTAACTTTAAGTAGTAGCGCACGTTGTTGACAGTTTCACACTCCCACTGCATACGTTGCACACAATTTCACAGTCCCACCCCATCCTTCTGCTATTGTACTCTTCCGTGGTTCTTCCATTCACAAAGCTGCACGCTACGGTATGGCATCTTCAACCAGACTTGTTAAGGAATTTCAACCATAGGAAGCGACTTTTACGGTTTGTTTTGTTGCTTAAAATCTGTGATAAACTTGAAAACAAGGAAATTTAATATGCAGTTCTTTGTCAATTCTGCAAACCATTCTTGATTTTTGTTCCCAAGGGATGTGTTCCACATTCATCGTTTGAAACTCCTTAAGGAGCCCTTATACCTTAGCTAGATATCTCTACAAAAGAGGTTCTTTAGCTTGGTAGTTGCCCTGGATCTGGGATATCACAAGTTGGGAATCATTGCAAAGTGTGATCCTTATTGCCCCCAGTTCCTTGGTCATCATTAATCCAGCAATGGATTGTTTGTATTCTGCCAAGTTGTTCGAAGTGGGGAACTCGAACTTCAAAGAGCTTTCGATCATCATGCCTTCTGGATTTTCTAGGATTATCATGGCACCACTTCCCTTAGGGTTAGATGATCTGTCAACAAACACTATCCACGACATTTCCTCAGGGTCACCGGGGTCCAATGTAAGTTCGGCGAAGAAGTCTGAGAGTGTTTGTGCCTTAATTGCTAGTCTGGGCTCGTATGAAATTCTGAATTCAGAGAGCTCGATGGACCAGGCAATCATCCTTCCCTCTAGATCCGGTTTATGTAATATTTGGAGGATTGGTTGATCCGTCCTTACTACGACCAGATGACATTAGAAGTATTGCCATAGTCTCCTGGCTGTGAAGACTAAGGCAAGTGTGACCTTCTCGATTTTCTGATAACGAAGCTCGGGACCTTGTAGCACCTTGCTCACGTAGTAGACTGGCTTCTTACCTTTGATAGTTTCTCGGATAAGAACGGAGCTGACGGCTTCCTTGTGAATAGAAAGGTACACATACAAAGTCTTTCTGGGTTCCAGCCTAGTTAAGATAGAGGGAGATGATAACGGATTCTTGAGAGACATGAAGGCGTCCTCACACTCCTAGGTCCATTCAAAACCCGTCCCCTTTTTCAACAGTTTGAAGAGGGGGGGAGATTTGTGAGTGGTGATGCGGATTAAAAGTTACAAGTCCAAGTGCAGGTTGTTTCAAGTGATAAATTCTCGGGAGTCCGAGGTTGATCCACAGGGAATCGATGAAGAAAAATTCTTTGACGTAAGGTAAATATTTTGATACAATAATAAAAGTGATAACACTTGGTCACAAATAAAAAAAACTTACTTGGGTTAGGAGATCCATTCTTGGTAAATAAAATAAGGATAAGATTAATTCTTTTTATAACTCAATTAGAATCCACACATAATGGAGGTTCCAATCGAAAAATACAACGTTCAAAGTTTATTAAAAATTATATACGTAATTATATTATGATTCCTTTAATCATCTATTAAGATCACCACTCATAAATGAGATCAAGCATTCATTATGCCAAAATGTTGTCTACAACAAATCAAGATCTCCACTTTATAAGGAGGGAGATCTCCACTTTACAAGGAGGGTTTCTAAATTAATTGGAAACAAAATATAACACGTATAATGACCAATTGAAAATATATCATTTAAACACAAGAAAGAAATGAATCTAACTTTATTTCATTACCAAGAGCTTCACCCTTTCACCCAAGTAAAATGAAACTTAGTTACTCATAGACAAGAAGAAAGGAAGAGAGAAGAAGAAGAAGAAGAAGAAGAAGAAGAATATGACTTCAATTTAAAACATAAGGAAAACTACAATAAGATAAACAAACAACATAATAGCATGATCTTGATCTCTAGGACCAAGACTCCCAAATGATTTACCAATGGTGCCTTTTATAGAGGATTAAGGATACAAAATGATAAGGGGGCTGAGTCATAGGTGAGTGGATGAGTGGAAAATGCCAAATGACTTTTGATGAGTGGAAAATTATGGAGATTCTTTGTCTCTGAAATCATTTAGATCTAAAGTCATTACATTTGTCATTTTTTAGAAATATAGTCTTCATGAAAGTTGTAGGCCTGGATCTTAGCTTTCAAATACCGCTAGTTTGGGTCAAAAATCATTTCTACAACTCAAGATATGGTTTGATTACTACATACTGCTCTGGCCTAGTGACAGCTCCTCTATTCTGACTTCCAAACCCAATTTGACCTATTAGACCTCCGATTATGGGAAAATGTTCAATATGAAAGTTGTATATTTGGGTCTTACTATCAACTATAAAAATTTCAGCCTATTTGACATCCTATAACCTGATCTATGTCATGAACAGTATGCATAGGTCAAGCTGTCAAGATTAGCACCCTAGTTCTTACTTCAACTCCAATTTGAGTTATCCAAACGTGTGATTTGGCCTTTGAGGTCTTCATGAAAGTTGTAGATAATTGTCTTAGATTTCGTACAAGACCAGAATCACATCAACTAGATATTTGTAACTCAATTTATAACCAGTTTACTGAACACTGCCAAAGAGATAAATTAAGGCTAATTCATGCAATAATTCATTCAATGATCCAATAAGGTCCAATATCATAAAATATGTCAAAACTAACTTAATTAAACCTAATTGAACCTTAAGAAGCCCAATGAGAGAATTATAAAATGTTTAAAATATATTTTTATCAAATTCCCTCACACTTAGCTTTTGCACTCCTGGGCAAAACACATAAGACAAAAACCAGGGAACAAAGAAAAATGACACAGACTCAAAAACTTAAAAACTAAAAACTCTAAAAGATTCAATGAATCAAGAAGAGCAACCAGTCATTCAAGGGATCAAAACATTCATAAGGTAATATTTCTTCGCATCTCAAATCAATAAGTAAGGAAACTTTAGTTGAAAAGCATAAATCAGGAATGATAGATCCTCACAGAATTCACTCTCAATCTCTCAAGTGTTTAAATGGTAAGTATTTCACTCTATTCAACTTATAAATAATTGTACTACCATAAGCTTGCTTATCTTCTACTGCTCCGCTACTCAAAAATAACATGCACACAAAAATCAAGAGGACTTTAATCAAGGTTGTAATGGGGCTATGGTAAAGAAGAAGAGTAATATGGATATGACAAGTTAAATACCAAAGAGAATAGAAGAGCATTATGATATAGTTAGAGTGGAGAAGATATTTGAGAACATTCAGTTTAAATTTTTCAAGGGTTTCTTAGTTCCTTCTCTGTTTGCTTCCTTCTCATAAAGGACAATGACTAATATTTGACTAATGTTTTGTTGAAGATCAATGCCAAATTGGTGGGTTGAATTCATTATTAGGCCTAAACATTCTTCTTCTCTTCCTGTTATTTCCAAGCATCCACTCTCATTCTAGGTATGAATATGTCACAAGGTGCATTCTTTGATTGCAGCAGCGGTCAACTCTTTTTTTTTCTTTTAACATTTTGCACACACACACCCACACTTATTCAAAAACTCATCTAATAATAAAGTCAATGCTCTTTTATTCCCTAAGGTTAGGTAAGAACATATTTTTTTTTAGAACACGTAATAAGCTAAAAATAAGGAATTGTCAAATAAGCTCAAAGGGGTTTACACAAGGGAAAATATGCAAGGTTGGCTATTTGGTCAAAGTAGCTATTTCAAAATGCCTCAATCATTTTTATATATGCATGTGAAAATGTAGCCTCAAAAAGAATCAAAGTAAGTTCTAGAGTAACAATTCCATGAGTGAAATTCACACAAAAAAGAAGAGAATGGTACAAATGTTCAATCCATTCATCAATAGGCTCAAAATCTCACAAGGCATAATTCTATCATTCTCAGTCCACCAATTCAACATCCATAACCAAGCATGTGAATTTTAAGAAAGAAGACAATTTACTCAATCATGCAAATTTCTCTGAATTTGAATTGCTACTTCCACATAAACTAGTTATCTACTCAATTACTCCTTACTCTGCCACCAATTTTGATGCGTCTCAAGAGTAAATAATTTACTCCTTACTCTGCCATCCCTCATTACTTTTGTTGTTAATAAATTACTGACAAATATGTAAACACAACAAACATATTAACAAACACACTTCCTACTTTTTTTATTTTTTATTTTTTATTACACAACTATCCTTTCCCCTAACCAGATCACAACATTATCCTCAATGTCAAAACATAAATAGGTAAATGATAGAAGATAGTACCTGTTGTTGTAATTACTGAAAAGAGAAACCTTACACAAATTAAAACAGAAACAAAGTACGATAAATAAAACTAAAGATAAAAGAAAGTTATAGATGAAGTACCAGATCGCACTCTTGTTCCTTGTTGCCTCCCTTGCTACTGCCTCCCTTGCTGCTGCCTTCTGACCAATCTATTTAAGCTATTACTGGTTCAGGTTTATAAACAAAAGCTTGTAATTTATCAATTAATTCATCAACAGTAGAAGCAGATATAAGGATTCGTCTTAGCGAAGGTGTGATAAAGCTCTGTTCCACAACATGGTCAACAAAAGATAACAAATTATTAAAGAAGTTATTAACATTCAACAAACCTATGGGTTTATGGTGGATGTTTAGTTGGGCCCAAGAGATGATTTGAAAAACTTCTTCCAAAGTACTAAAACCACCCGGTAAAGCAATGAATGCATCAGAGTTTTCAAGCATTGTCCTCATTTATCCATGCATAGATGATACTCGAATTTCCAGCCCAATTGTCTGTCCAATGATGTTCCTTCGAATTAAAGGTTCAGGAATGATACCTAAAACTTGATCACCTCTTATATGTGTAAAAAGTGATACAACCCCCATTAACCTAATGCTACCTCCCCCATATACCATACGAATATTTCTTGCAGCAAGTGTTCTACCAACAGTGCTTGTTGCATTTACAAATTCTAAACTCTTCCCATAACTTATCCCACAAAATACATAGATACTAGTAAATCTACGAACTGAAGAAGAAGCTCCCTCCATTTCTACACTCACACTCTCTTTGAATGATTATGAGTTACAGGAAAATGAAGAAAATAGAGTGTTTAAATAGGGAAGAGCATAGAAAAAGTAATGATAGCACCTATATAGGTAGGTTGGCTAGTGTCAAAAAAGTTTGAAATTAAGAAATTTTTTATTTTATTTTATTTTCATTTTGTTTTAGACTTCAAGAAAATCATCAGGGTAAAGAGGTCTACAAATCCCTGAAGGACCCTACCCAAAGGATCGTCTGTTCAAAACCAAAATACAACAAAATCAAATAAGATAAAATAATAATAACAAATGATGACATACCTCTGCGTACAGGTTTCATGGCAGATCTTTATACTGTGCATCATGAGTGTAGTTATACTAAGACGACTCAGCTAATCTTAGAATTCTTCTCCCTCCCGCTTGTGGGATATTTTAGATTGAGCTACGATGTAACTAATTAAAGTGCATAAATCTGACAACCACCACCAACGACCACAGCCAGTGAGAGGTCACTGGAGAGCCCATGGCATTAAATCATAGGATCCAGCTCAGAGGCATTGTCACGTGAGAATGCAAGCATGAGACGTTTCTAACTGTCCATCAGTAAGCAAAGCCTACAGTTGAAACCTGGGAATGCTTGCGCGGCTCTCTACAGAGCATGGCACACGAACCTTATTTATGGACCGGCGTGCGAATCTACCACTAGCAGGGGCTCCTAATCTAATTAAAGACCAAGTACAACCGAAGTTTCGTCCTCTTTTTTTTATTCTTTTTTTTTTTTTAAGAAATGTACAAGATAATATATACAAGTTGTTGTGATTGTGGCTCACATCTTTCTCTAGTTTCATGTCCAGAAACGGCTTAAATACCTTCTATGAGTCGAGGATAAGCTTCCCATCCAATTTTCTTATAACTTGGCAAACAGGGTCTTTTTTAGTCAGATTTCCAAGACTGTAACGCTCTTGCTCGTCCTTGAAGAGATTCCACAAACTAAGAAGTTCACGATGCATAACTCCACAAGAATGCGTCTTAAGAGCCAATAAGATATCATCTAATGACTCCTTACTCAGCCCATTCTTAATAAAGTATATTTTATCTTCTCGATTTGCAGAAACCATTCCCAAAGAACGACATCGTGTGTTACAATTCTACATTCACACTTGTAACAAACTTTCATTCTTTTTGTTCTTCTCCTTTTTGAATATGAACTTTTATCGAGACTCGACATGTATAGGACAAATGAATCTGAAGATTCACTAGCTAAACGAACTTTTACTTTGATTATCCAGCGAATATCTTCTGGGATGCCCTTGTACATTAACAGTCTCAGTCTTTCACACCTAGCTTTGTAGATTTTTGTTAGAGCATTTAGAGAAAAATAAGGAAAATGTTTTCTTAGATTTGAAAGAATGACATCTATTTTGAAGGAAAATGAATCAGTTATTATGAAAAACTGAAAAATAAATCGACTTGAGAGTCACGGAGTACCGTTATCCGCCACTAAACCGGGGGTACAAAGAACTCAAAAACTTAGTTTTTTAGAAATGGTTTGAGTCTTTGTCCATTGACCTTAAATACACTATCTTTCCTAGGGTTCTCAATGTCTATGACCCCATGAGGATACACATGTTTGACAATAAAAGGGCCACGCTACCTAGATCTCAATTTTTCAGGTAATAGGTGAAGGCGAGAATTATACAGCAGAACATTTTGACCAATTTCAAAAGTTTTTCTCAAAATTGATTTGTCATGAAAAGCTTTTGCTCTAACTTTATAAATCTTTATGTTTTCATATGCATCATTTCTCAATTCCTCAACAATCAAAAATTTCAATGACAATGATAGGGTTCAGAGACATCCTGTTTCGCTTAGAAATGGACTCCTATTTTTTTATAGTTTTTACTACTTTTTCAAAATGTATAGCTATCTCTAAATAAAGTGGGCCAATAAAATCCACACTGTAAGATTTTTGTAGCTGTTTTCTTTGAAGAAAAGTAACCTTCACATGCTTTTGAGTGACAAAATTTAATGACATTACCTACCTCACTGTTGGGCACACATTTCCGAATGATTTGATCAAGATAACTAAGGCAGGATCTTTCTTGTTACAAGAAAATTGATTATATTAGCAAATCAAGACATGAAATTGAAAATTAAAAATTCATCGGGAAAATGATCATTGATAGGTGTGATTTCAAAAAGGTGAGCCTATTATAAGTATGGACAAATGATCTACAACAACATTTTCTGCTCATTTTGAATTCTTGAAGCAACAAAATCTACCGTATCAGCCTAGGTTTGTAAAAATTTGTTGAGAAAATCGACAAGTGACCAAATTGTCAAATAAAATTGACGATTAAGAGGAAAAAGAAAAATAAACACTAAGACACACAAAATAAAGAGGAAAAAAATGAAATTAAAATACTATGGATCTGACGTTACTTGATTCAATAATCTATCATAGACAATAGAGTAACTTTGAGACTTTCTTTCTAATCAATTTATAATTATTCAATTGATGGGGAGAATCAAGTAATTAATTAAAACTCAATTCCTTGGTCTAAACCTTCATTCTTGGGATTCTCATGGAAAATACCATAATTTTTTCACACAACATATAACATTCATTCCTAGATGATTATAAATCATAGCACTTGTTATTTATGGTCTAGGTCATATGCAAACATTCCGATTCTACATAAAGCTTACTAAATTAATTTATGAATGGTCAATTCATAAAAGCATTAAGAATCATAATAAGAATTCAAATTGAATAGAAAAGAAACTCATTAAAATTGTAATTTTAATACATGTCGATTGAATCAAGTTACGTTTTCACCCTAAAAACACACAAATTTAACTACACATGACAAAAGAGAAAAAGAAATAAAAAAATAAAAATATATACAGATCTTAACCCTTACGTTAAATATATTAACAAAGGTGTAGTATAAATCAACCACCAAATAAATATTTACAAAAGTATCGTATAAACCAACCACCAAATATATATTTACAAAGGTGTGGTATAAACCAACCACCAAATATATATATTAATACGTAATAAATAAATATTAATAAGGGTGTGGTATAAACTGATCACCAAATAAATATTAATAAACGTGTAGTATAAACTAGCCACCAAATAAAAATTAACAAAGGTGTGGTAATAAACTAACCACCAAATACAAAAAATAAAATCAAGAAAATAAAGTGTAAAAAAAAGTAAATTACAGAATTTAAAGTGCAGAAAGTAAAGTACAAAAAATAAAAAGGTGAGTTTCTCCCACAAAGTACAAAAAATAAAAAGGTGAGTTTTCCCACAAAGTTAGTATGTACTGAGAAAATAAAAGGAGAGTTTCCCCACAAAGTTAGTATGTACAGAAAATAAAAGGGAGAGTTTTCTCCTACTAAGTTAGTATGTTAGTAAGTACAAAGAAAAATTAAAAGAGTAGAAAAAAAAAATATATATATATATATACAAGATCCACAGGAAAAAAAATATAAATATATATATACAAAATATTTACACCATAAATTTGTTCTTCAAATCAAGTCCCCAGCAACGGAGCCAAAAACTTGATGCGGATTAAAAGTTTTAAACCCAATTGCAGGTTGTTCCAAATAATAAATTATCGGGAGTTCGAGGTCGATCCACAGGGAGTTGATAAAGAAAAATTCTTTGACGTAAGGTAAATATTTTGACACAATAATAAAAGTCATAAAACTTGGTTACAAATAAAAAAACTTACTTGGGTTAGGAGATCCACTCTTAGTAAATAAAATAAGGACAATATTAATTCTTTTTATAACTTAATTAGAATCCACACATAATGGAGGTTCCAATCGAAAAATACAACGTTCAAAGTTCATTAAAAATTATATATGTAATTATATTATGATTCCTTTAATCATCCATTAATACCACCACTCATAAATGGGATTAAGCATTCGTTGTGTCAAAATCTTGTCTACAACAAATTAAGATCTTCACTTTACAAGGGGGTTTCTAAATTGATTGGAAACAAAATACAATACGTATAATGACCAATTGAAAATATATCATTTAAACATAAGAAATAAATGAGTCTAACCTTATTTCACTACTAAGAGCTTCACCCTTTCACCCAAGTAAAATGAACTTAGTTACTTATAGACAATAAGAAAGGAAGAGAGAAGAAGAAGAAGAAGAAGAAGAAGAAGAAGAAGAAGAAGAAGAAGAAGAAGAAGAAGAAGAAGAAGAAGAAGAACATGACTTCAATTTAGAACACAAGGAAAATTACAACAAGATAAACAAACAACATAATAGTATGATCTTGATCTCTAGGACAAAGACTCCCAAATGATCTGCCAATGGTGTCTTTTATAGAGGATTAGGGATACAAAATGATAAGGGAGCTGAGTCATGGGTGAGTGGATGAGTGAAAAATGTCAAATGACTTTTGATGAGTGGAAAATTATGGAGATTCTTTGTCTCCAAAGTCATTTATCTCTGAAGTCATTGCATTCATCATTTTTGAGAAATGTAGTATTCATGAAAGTTGTAGGCCTGGATCTTAGCTTTCAAATGCCATTAGTTTGGTCAAAAATCATTTCTACAACTCAAGATATGGTCTGATTACTACATACTACTCTGGCCTAGCAATAACTCCTTTGTTCTGACTTCCAAGCCCAATATGACCCATTAGACCTCTGATTCTAGGAAAGTGTTTAACATGAAAGTTGTGTATTTGGGTCTTAACTATTAATCATCAAAATTTTAACCTATTTGACATCCTATAGCCCAAGCTATGCCATGAATAGTATGCATAGGTTAAGCTGTCAGGATCAGCACCCTAGTTCTTGTTTCAACTCCAATTTGAGTTATCCAAACATGTGATTTGGCCTTTGAAGTCTCATGAAAGTTGTAGATAATTGTCTTAGATTTCCTACAAGACTAGAATCACATTAACCAGATATTTGTAACTCAAGTTATAGTCAGTTTACTGAACACTGCCAAAGAGATAAATTAAAGCTAATTCATGCAATAATTCATTCAATGATCCAATAAGGTCCAATATCATAAAATGTGTCAAAATTAACTTAATTAAACCTAATTGAATCTTAAGAAGCCCAATGAGAGGATTATAAAATGTATCAAATATATTGTTATCAAGCAGCTCTAGCGAGGAAGCGAGTGAGTGCTGTGATCAGCCCTATGAATTGTTGAACTTCCTTTACGTTCTGGGGGCTATGCATGTCGAGCACCACTTGGCATTTGTCTAGATTTACCTCAATCTTGCGATGAGTCAATATAAAGCAAAAAAACTTCCCTACTTGGACCCCAAAAGCACATTTTTCAGGATTGAGTCTCATATTATACTTTCTAACTTTTGCAAACACTTCTTCGAGGTCAATGGTGTGGGATCCAAACTCTGGGGT
The DNA here is from genome assembly GCA_029884595.1 of Ormosia semicastrata. Taxonomy (NCBI): domain Eukaryota; kingdom Viridiplantae; phylum Streptophyta; class Magnoliopsida; order Fabales; family Fabaceae; genus Ormosia; species Ormosia semicastrata. The sequence continues at coordinate 7,285,328 of JAQQTO010000061.1, forward strand.
CTTGACAATCATGTCATCAATGTATACTTCAAGCATTCTCCCTACTTGACCCTCAAAGACTCTATTCATCATCTGCTAGTCGGGTAGCTCCCACATTCTTTAAACCAAAAGGCATAACCTTATAGCAGTAACTTGTTATTTCGGTGATGAAAGCAGTTTTATCTTCATCTTCAAGGTACATGGGAATTTGATTGTACCAAGAATAAGTGTCCATAAAGGATAGTAGCCGAAATCCGGATGAGCTATCAACTAACTTGTCAACATTATCTTTAAGGCTTGCCTTATTCAAGTCTGTGTAGTTCACACACATCCTCCACTTTTCGTTTGACTTTTTCACTAGGACCACATTGGAGAGCCATGTGGTATAGGAGACTTCCCTGATGAATCTGACATTAAGCAGTTTTTTAACTTGCTCTTTGATAATCTATTGTCTTTCTAAACTGACTTTTCTTTTTTCTTCTAGGAGACCAGCTTCGCGTCCCGTTTAATAGATATATGATGGCAGATGAAAGTAGGGTCAAACCCAGGCATGTCGGATGACGTCCATGCAAATAGGTCCTTATTTCACTGAAGGAACTCTATCAGCTGGTGTTTCTCCTGCTCTTCTAGATTCACGCCTATTTGGGAGACTTGATCAGGCTTGTCACTTAATTGAAGTGGAAGTAGTTCTCCTTTTAGCTGGGGTCTGGTATCCCACATTTCCTCCCTAACATCCAACTCGATCATTAGGATGTTAACTTGGTCCAAGGCCGGGGTAGATGTATATGTTCTTGCTTTCTTGGGAGTCTTGCAGATCTTGAGGCTCTCATTATAACATTTGCGCGCCGCAATTTGGTCGCCCTTGACCATGACCACCTCATGATTTTTGTTAAGGGAATTCATGGTCAGGTGGGCGGTGGACACTATAGCGGCGATACCGTTCAGAGTAAGTTGTCCCAAGATAATGTTGTAAGCAGATGGGCAATCTACGACTAAAAATCTTACCTTGACGATTCTGTAGATTTTGTTATCCCTGAGGGTTAGGAATGCTTCGAAATAGCCCACCGGAGTGATCTTCTAGCCAGAGAAACTAGTAAGCTCGCCTTCATAGGGGGTTAAGACGGACATGGGGAACTCTAGCTTTTGGAAAGCACCCATGAACATTATATCAGCAGAGCTACCCTAGTCAACAAAGATACGTCGAATTTCGGCGTTGGAAATTATGCCAGAGATGACGAGTGGATCCTCATGATGTTGGATAATATCGCCATAGTCCTCAATGGTGAAAGATATCGACGGTTCTTCTCTGTCATCAGCATGGGGTCTGCGCGTAGAGCAAGAGATGCTCAATACCGCAGTTCGTAATGCTTTCTTCCAGGAATTACTGGATGAACCACCTCTTGCAAATCCTCTAGAGATTGTGCTAACTAACCGATCTATTTTGTTGGCCTTATTCTGAGTATCCCAGTTCCTATCCTGCCAGTTATCAGCATCACGGCACGGTGGAGTCGGGGATTTTCTAACAGGGCTGCGTGTCCTCCTCCTTTGTCATGGAGTTGGAATTCGTCGGGGGCTACGGCTATGTCTTCACTCTCTCTGTCTCCTGGGGTTATCATTATTTCAGATCCTGACGATATACTGTTGAAGCTGGTCTTCTTTAATAAAAGACTCGATGACATCTCAGAGCTGATGGCATTCTTCTATTTCATGGCCATAGCCTTTATGTCACTTACAGTACTTGGAGTGGTCCTTCGCCTTTTTCAGAGGTGGTGGCCTCTTAATATTCTGGAACTCGGTCTGAAGTACTTCTTTGAGAATGGTTTCTTACGAGGTATTCAGTGGAGTGTAGTCAGAATATTTGGATCGGTAAGCGTCGCCTTTGGCGGAATTCTGAGGTTAGTTTGAGCTTCGGTTATTTTTCTAATGAGTGGGCTTACCATTTTCCAAAGTGTCTTTGTCCTTAATGGCTTCCTCCAATTCAATGTATTTCACGGAGCAAGCATGGAACTCATTCATAGTCTTTGCCTTCTTCTTTGCTAAGGATCAAAAGAAGTCAAAATTAGTCCGGAGACCACTCCGGGTGTAGTGAAGGGTGATCTGGTCATCTAGGCTAGCCACGCGAGTAAGGGCAGTACTTAATATCTTAATATATTCGCGAAGGGACTCATTGCTCCCCTGACGAATCTTGGAAAGAGAGTCAACCGACTTGAGTTGCTCCTTAGCAGTGGTATAATGTGACAAGAAGTGCAGCGTGAGGTCATCCCATCCAAAGACAGACCTCGATTGCAAGGTGGAAAACCAACAGAGGGCGCCTTTCTTTAAGAAGAGAGGGAAATCCCGACAAAGCAATTCTGGAGACCCCCCATGGAACTACATAGAGTGGTTATAGGCATCGAGGTGTTCCTGGCGGTCTATCGTATCATCATATTGTTCAAGATTGGAGGGGGGCTTGAAGCCTCTAGGGATCCTGTACGCCATTAGTTCATCCAAAAAGGGTTGTTGTTGGATGCCAGGAAAAGGGAGGTTGTTTTCGACAACACGATTGTCTTCATCGTGGGGTGGCCTCCTCTATTTATTAGCCACATTTTGCCTCTCATGGATATTTTCCACTTGTACTAATCATTCTAGCTCGTCGATCCGATGACGTTGGTCATCCAACTAGCGGCGTTGTTCATCCAGCTACTGCATTTGCTGGGCTACCAGTTCCTGAAGACGATTTCTGGTCAACTCAGAACGAGAAGGGGCTCGGGTGGAAGCATGATCGACAGTATCATTATTTCGAGGGCCTAGGCGTGATTGCACTAGGCCCCTAAATACTTGAGTGACATTATTTGCCTTCTCTCATGGGCGGGCAAGCCTATCCAAGACAGACCTTTTGAGGGATGGAAGTAAATTTTCGTCAGAAAGTGAAGTTTCATGTCCATCGTGCAGACATTCTGAGACGTGTTCTTGGTTTCTGACGGTTGAAGCTTCGGCCGCAACTGGTGGAGCCAATTGGGGAGGGGGCTGCGCTGCTGGCTCCTGTCTCTGATCCACTGGAGGTTGTGCAGTGTCCCTCTTTGAGTGTTGACGTGTGTTCACCATGTTTACGTGGAATTAGAAGTTTACTGTCCCCATAGACGACACCAATATTCTGAAGTGGATTCAGAAGGTACTTGAGATAGGCACGTAACGATGATCTCCTCCTTAAGCAGCAGCAATCGAGCGTGTTAAGACAGGGGGGGTGAGTACTTGCAAAGGGACTCCGACGCTCAAGTTAGGCTGTGCATAAGTAAGGCAGTGTATATTGAGTAATTTACTGATACCTGATTAAGGCTGTTTAGTCTTGCATTTATAGAACATATATAGATTCCTCATGCAATTTGTATTGAATGCAGGTATTTAGGATTAGTATCCTCACAAGGATTACTTTCCTACTATTATTGGGATGAATCCCTATAAGTTAGGAACTCTTAATATGAGAGCTACTTATCAATCTGAGATAGTTATGAGTCCTATAATATCGTAAATAAATGATTGACAGTTATAGATATTTAGGGATATATCCTCTACACATATCTAGTAATCTTGATATTATAACCCAACATCGCTCAGTGCGCATGGCTCCGAGGTCCAGACTACCTTCAATGTCTTAGCTGCGTTGTCTAGGGCAGAGTCCGTTATACGTATGTCGGGTTGGTCCAACTGGACGGGATCTTAGATCACGGTCCAGAACACTTACTTTATCATTATTTTACTCTTTAAAATTGTTTAAAAAATTATTTTAAATTTTATCTTTCAATTTCATGTTAGAAATCTCTCATTAGAAACTTCTATGTTTTAATTTTTTTATTAAATGCATATTTGTTGTCGAATATGAAAGGATACGTGCACATACGTTTTTTTTTTACCTCTTTGCCTATTTTTCGTAGTCTAAGTTACAACTGCAATAATATCTAGAAGAGAAGACCAACGAAGCCTCAAATGAATGCTCATACATTCATTAGTTGTTAATATAATAGCATATTGTTGCACACTACATGTCGTATAATAACCATGCTTTTCATTTGCACAACATTATTGGTGGAGTTCATTTTTTACTTAGAAAATTCAACGGTCGAATTTCTAATGCATCTTCATTACTTAACTAATTTATTTTGCTGCATCTACTTAACTATATGTTTTCCTACATTTACTTTGGGTATGGTATGTCTTCATTAATTTATCTTAAAAAATACAGTACAATTACACTACAAAAAGATGTGTATAGCAATATTTCAAATCTTTGTGGAAAAATATATAATAATCATGTGCTGTAGTAGTGTGCATTGTAAATTCTTTGATATACATGTCCAATTTGTTAAATTGTTATTATATATTTATTATTATTACACTCTATTTTACTTTTTCCTTGCTTCAGACTGGCAGATCAATTGGCACTAACGTGCCTATCGATTCATTTTGTTTATTTCATTCATTTGATTATATTATTTATTTGGTAATATATATTATATTATTATTTTTTAATATTATTTAAATGAGAAAATTAATATAAATCATTTAGTTTTTGAAAATTATCAAGAGATTTACAACAGTTGCAATTGTCTTTAATATGAAGAGGAGTGCTAACAACACACTCTCTGACACACTCTTTGTAACACACTCTTTTTAATTGGGCCACATCACACATTCAAATATTACTAAAACTTGATTATTGGCTACACAAGTTCATCTCATTTTAGTTTATTTCTTAAAAAAAAAAACTTTTTTTACACCTGAAAGTTTTCCCCTGAGCACAACGGCTGAGAATCTCCATCTACATCTCACCTCTCTCCGCCCTCTGTCGACGACTAAGCCATAGGTCTAGCAACCTCCGTCGACAACCATCTACACAAGTCCTCAGTCTAGCAACCTCAACCGCCCAATAGGCCACCCCTCGATCAGCCAAAGCCACAGGTAGCAGCCTACACGTTGGAGTGCCCACCTCGATTTTAATTCTTTGCAGCCTGATTTTCATCTCCACCTCGATTTTCATCCTCTGCAACCCAATTCTACATTATAGGTATACATCTTTGGTGTATTTGAGATGCTCTGTTTGACAAATTGGAGATGTTCTGTTTGACAAAATTCCTAAGAGGGTGTATCTATTTGATATCCCTTTAAAGCTTAGAAATCTAAATATACTTGAAGAATTAATTGTGAAGTGATACTCAATGAGTGTTTAAGTTACATTAGTATTCAAACGATATCAAGAGGTTAAAGAATATAGAACTTACGAAGTGCTAAATATCTCAGGGTGGACATTGTGTTGCTTGGCATATACAAAACAAACAACTGCTATAAGAAGAGTAGCCTGTAGCAACCAAGATCACTCAATTAAATTGAACAATGTCTTCCTATTCCAACCTTAATTGCTATTTCAAATTTTAGCTAAAAAAACTTAATCAGACTCTTCAAATAGCTTGATATTAATATTGATTTTACCATGCTCAATAGAAATGTAACTTTAGAAACTTCACAGTAACAAAGTCTTGTGAAGATGGAAATGGAATTTATGAGAGGGTGATGGATTATTCCAACTTTAATTAGTATTGGCACCTGAATAATTGATGCTTGAAAAATGATTCATTTTAGACTAACCACAATAGAAGCATGACCATTGTTGCTTTGGGCCTACTAAGAACCTAACAACAGTAGACATTGCAGTTGTAGATATCTTAGAAGCCATCAACTTTAGTTGGAGAGCAACAGACAAACTTGATTACACAAATAATACCAATCATTTCATTTTTCAGAGACTAGAATCAATAGCTATTTATAATTTTTATAGATGATGATAGATACCTAGACTGAATGTTGCCATTCCCAATCCTGTATTAGATATTAATGTTATGATTCCTTTGATAATCAATGGCATTTTGATGTTAAAGCTGTAAAAAAATTATATATTGATATATTAAAATTTGAAAACATGGAAAAGTTTAAAAAGAAAATTGTCTCCTTCTATGGAGAATCATTTGTAATTTAAGTTTAGGATCATACGTGAAATAAGCTATATATTATTGATTTATAACATAGTATAATACCTGAATGCTATGAGAGATCACATTATACCAATAACAGTTGCATAGGTAAATGAGTTTCTTATAAGCTTCCTCCACAATGAGATCATGATGAGCTTTACTAAAACACCTCCTAGTGGCTTTTCCTTTATTACACCATCTCCTTCATCCGAGTTTTTAAAAGGGCTTGATGAGTAGAAAAACAGTTCAAAACATTAAAGAAATAGTCTTTTTTGTTAACACTAGGATGTCAATGGCTCAAATATCCATGGTAGAGTAGAAGGAAGCTGAATATTCACATACCTCTATGGTGTTATTTCTTGTAGAGTAGACTGTTATTTGTATGTATGAATATCAATGCTTTGGTTTATTATTTTTCTTCCTTTTCTGCTTTGACATAATATAAAAGAAATGACATTGAAACTAAAAGAAAGAAGAGAACCATGACTGACATAGCACCATTGATAGATAAGGGTGCTGAAAATAGCTTGGAGTTCGTAGTTGTCAGGCCATTTGTTTGGATTGGTTTTCAAAAGTATTCTATTATTATAGTTTTATTTTTTAACTTTTTGGTTTGATGACAATGATTTGTTTGCTCGTCAAGGCTTTAATCACTAATGATCAATCATTCAATCTGATAAAAAATTATAATTGCATGTCTTCCTATTGTCTTAGGTAATTGCTAAAAGTCTATGTAAATAGGAGATTGCTAGTTTGAGAGAAATGTTTATTTGACTGAAGTTGATCGAGTCCTACACACTTGTGGGTACTAGATTTTATCAAGGCCACCAATAAATAGGATGACCACTGGAAAAATTGGGAAAGGACTCTTGAGAGTCTCAAAGATGAACTGGATGCAATTAAAAAAGTGGTAAAAAATTCTCTACTAGAAAAATTGGTACAAAAGGATGACCTTACAATATGCTAGAAGCCCATCAGTCATCATTCACACAAGATCACGATTGTTTGGTTCCTGTTTTAGATTGACAAGAATGTGAAACTGACAAGATCACGAAATTGACTAAATATCTGCAAAGTTTGATGGAAGCTTTGGGGAGCTTTTTTATATTTTTGTTGATGTAATATTTTCCTTTGTAATATTGGTTGGTATAACAATTTGCCATTTGATGTAAAGTCGTTAGAACTTGATGTATCATTTTGTTAATAATATATCATTGTTCTGGAAAGTATGTGTAGCTACTAATTTTATAAGTTAAGAACCCAAAAAAATTAGTTTACTTGTACTCAGTAGCATACATGACAGCAAATTGTAAGTATATAAGCATGGAAAAGTAAAACTATTTATTGTCTATATATATATATATATATAAGCTATCTATACATCAATAAATAAATGAAAACAGCCTTGCACCAAAATTGAAAATTCTGAGTTTATCTTGCAAAAATATTTTGCTAATACTAAGCTTGTTAACATATACAAAATTAATGTTGTTGTCAATACATCAATAAACAGCTTTGGAACAAAACCATGAGTTCATCTTGCACAGCAAAACTCTTGCCAATTTCTTGAGTGCATCGAGTATAACTTTAAATTACGACCTACAAGAGTAAATGAAATAAAATAAATAATGGATAATCCTATCAAAATATATTTTTGATATAACTTTGGATATTATCCTTACCATTTAAAATCATTGTCAACTAATTCTGAGCTATCTAAAAATGACATGTAAATTGAGAAAGGTTTTCCTGTAAAACAAGTAGTAATTTATTATCATAATGAGAAAGGTAATACAATTAAAAAAAATGAAAACTATCATATTTAAAATATAAAATGGTAATACTTGATCTTGTTGGTGCGAGGATTGTTTTATCCTTGAAGTCTCCATTAGAGTCTTCTTGAAACCAATAAAACACTAAAATCATTAGAAGAGATAAAAAAAATTACAGAGTATAGTATAAAAAAAGAAAAAAATAGAAGTAAAAAAGTCATTCCATACCATTCTTTTTGATGCAGTCACTACTTCATTATTGAGAACATCAAATGTATTCATTGCTTCCTTTTGGATAATGTCAAACTTAGATTTTTCACATATCACAACACAAAAAAGACATACAACAATGAGAAATTACATTAAGACAAGAACATTGGAAATGTAATGATATAGCAAAAAAGATAAGAATTTCTAACCTTTTTCAGTTTGCCACTAGATTTTCTCTTACGACCTTTCTCAGTCCCACTCTTTATTCTTCTTGGAGCCCTTTTTGTTTTTGACACTTGAGGGTCAAGTAGGGACTTCTCACACAAAAGGTTGTTATCAAACATTTTCATTGCGAATATCATTAACTTCATTAGCTCCTTGCATGATAGTTTGCTTGTCAAATTTCAAAGACTGATTAATGCTTACACATTGTTTTAAGGTCTCTTCAAGTGCATGATATGCAAAATTGTAACTTTCATTAGTTAATGACCCTTCCTCAAACAATTCATTGGCCTTTTGAAATAAGCATCATATCTCTCTTTCTTGGAATGAGCCTCTTCATTTGCATTTCTTTTATTATGCTTGTTTCTAATATCCTTAGTCCATCTTCTCAATATATAGTGTGATGGGACAACAAAAACACCTACCGCTTGGAATGCCATTAATGAGTGTCTACAAAGATATCCATTATACTTGAATAAGCAGTATAAACAAGAAATTTCCTCTTTTGATGCATCCCACTCTACAACAAAGTCTTCATTTTTCTGAAAGTCTAAGATTTTAAAAGTGGTAATATGACCATATTCATTCTTTTCTGTAAGATGGCATCCAAATAATCCTAAAACTTCAACTTGGAATTTCTTGAAGACTTCATGTGTGTAAACCATTGACATTTGCTTCTCAAATGGTGATGGAGTCTTGAGAACAGGTTTCTTGCACCATGTATTAAAATCAGCTTGCATTTCTGCCTCATCTCTATCTTGTAAAGCAAGTTTATATTTTTCAACAAATTCCTTTAATGTAGTTTTCTTGCATACATATTTGTCAAAAAATGAGTTGATGCTCTCTGATCTTTGGGTAGTTGACATGCCACCAAAAAATGTATCCTTCATGTAAACAGAAACCCAATGCTCCCGTTCTTCGTATAAAGATTGAATCCATTCATCCTCCAAAAGCTGAAATTTTTCGACCATTTCTTGCCATTTATCCTCAAATTGCTGCTTTGACCAAGACTTGTAAATGCATGTGTTGAGATGTCTCATGAAATCTTCATGTTTTCTTAATACATGACCAAGCTTCTCAGGTACCTTTCTTAGTATATGCCAAAGACAAAAACGATGTCGAGCATTAGGAAATACCTCTTCAATAGCTACTTTCATTGCTTTGTCTTGATCCATTATTATAGCATTTGGAGGCTTGCCACCCATAGCTCTAAGCCATGTCTTCATTAACCAAGTGAAAGTTTTTGAGGACTCATTTGCTAGTAATGCACAACCAAGTAACCTTGACTGAAAATGATTGTTCACACTAATGAAAGGAGCAAATGGCATTTTGTACTTATTTGTGATGTATGTTGTATCGAATGAAACTACATCTCCAAAATCAACATAGTCATCTCTACCTTTTGCATCCACCCAAAAGATATTTTTTACACGATCTTCATGATCAAGATCAATTGAATAAAAAAATCTTGGATTTTCTTCTTGCATAAGCATAAAACACTCCAACATTGCATTTGTATCTCCTGATTCTAAAGCCAAAAGACGATCTTTATCCAAATGATTTCTAATATCTTTTTCCAAGCAACCAATGTTTTCATATCCTCCATGTTGTTTGGCCATTGAAGCATAAATCTTGGTTGTTCTCACTCCAACAGCACGCAGAGTTTCAATACACTGTTTTTAAGCTGAATTGATGCTCCTATGGCAAGGAAAATAGTGTGCATATCCAGGAAAAAGCTCATGATTGTGATCTTTGATGAAGTTTTCGACAAACCATTTTCCATCCAACCTTCTTTTAATTCAGAAGCTAGCCTCACATTCCACCTTGAAACAAGGATGTGGATTAAGTGCAGTGGATTCTCGTTTCTTCCCATATCTTGTGCAAGCATATTTCACGTCAATAAATTGTCGAGAAATCTTTGAACGACGACTAGTTTGTATTGACACCCCAAATCCCACACATTTAGCATAACATGTGTAGAATAAATAAGCACTTTCCTGTGACTCAAATTCCATTCCAGTGTAAGGTTCCTCACTACCATCGACCTCATAATCACAAACACATGAATCATTATTGTCAGTCCCATTGACAACATTCTCTGCATTCCCATTAACAACATCTTCTCCAATTTTGTACGAATCTTTAGTAAGTGAATCTCTTTCATTAGTGGCATTGATGACATCTCCAAATTCCATGGATAGCTAACACTGCAATAATAATAATAATAATAATAATAATAATAATAATAATAATAATAATAATAATAATAATAGCAATAGCAACAACAACAACAACAACAACAATAATAAATAAATAAATTATAAATACAAGAATTGTCAAAATCCCATATTATGAATTTTACCATACACAGTATCATACTATTTTATTTTTGGCATTAATTAATATTCTTTGCTTCTGGGAGTTCAAAGAATACCACTTTTTAGTTTATCCAAAAGGGTGCTTTCACCCATTATGACTTAAGTAAAGTGGGATATATTAGGTAATAAAATTATTACAACATTTTTTATCAGCCACAACATCGTCATATAAAATAGTAATTGTTACTGTTTCTAAGGTGGCATTACCTATGTTTCTTTTTGCATTCTGTTCTGATACTGATTGGCTTTCCTTGTTTTAATGAGTGCGGACATGTTATTGAGTAGGGGAATTGGTTGTTGTGTGGATGACCCTTTTTTTCTTGCTAAAGTTATCTGCTACATCTGTGCAGCATGAACTGATTTCTTAATGATTGTCACTTATCACTCTGTGGCTGAAATGGCCTTTGAAAAGAGTAAAGTTACTAGTTACAGGCTTACAACATTCAAAGTGTTTCATTGGTGAGGTTTTCAGTTGTATGCAATCTTTGCAATCTTGAAATTGATAGCATGATCAATTTGCCCATGATACAGAGCACTATAATATTATAGGAAGTTGTTGATAGGTTATATTGTAGAATTTTCCTCCTTCCTTTGGTTCTTAAAACGAGTGGAAAATTGAAATAGCCATTGTGATTATCAAAATTGAAATCACTCCTCTCATGTAAGTCACCTCTCAACAGAGCATAACTCACACAAAAAAAATTCTCCATTAAAAAATACTCAATAAACTAACACACAGACCTATTATTACAACAATAAACATACCTTTGACGGATTGGCTGTTCAATGCCTGTGATGGGAGCAGAGTTCGATGACTCCGGTAATGGGAGGAGACGACAACGCCGGTGATGGGAGCAAAGTTCGACGCCGACAATGGGAGGAGACAACGAAGCCGATGATGTGAAGATTTGATAATGCCAATAATGGGAGTTCAACAAACTACAAATTCTCACCTTGATAGCAGAACTGAAGAGGTTTGGCAGGAAAATTTGTGGCGGTAAAGTAAAACGTTTTTTTTTTTTGTTTAATAAACCAATAATGAAATGAACTTGTTTAACAGGTAACAAGTTTTAGTGATATTTGAGTGTGTGATGTGGCTCAATAAAAAAGAGTGTGTTATAAAAAGTGTGTCAGAGAGTGTGTTGTTAGCACTCCTCTAATATGAAAGGTTAGAGTTATATGTTTACACTTTTGCCCTTGTATGAAAAACGATAAAACTGAATGGTCCTTTTTAAAAGAGTAAAAATAAACACTCAAATCAGCAAATTCCTTTATTATTAGTAATAGATTTACAATGTTATTTATTTATGATGTGTATATATATTGCATTAGCATTTATATAGTTTTTCTTACACTTGAAAGAGACAGAATATTTTTGAATATTATTTCTTGATAATATTGTACAGGTATGATTTACATTATATAGGTTTATGACAATAATGACTTGCCTAAAATAGAGCTAAATTACAGGAAATAAATATGTCATAATACAAGAATCAAATCTACCCTAATAATGAGAATAAAAGAATAAATCTGTACAATAAAGAAAATAAATCTGTACAATAAAGTCCAACACTCCCCCTCAAGCTGGTGAATGGATATCTATCATTCCCAGCTTGCCAGTAAGATCTTGAAAGTGCTCTGTAGGTAGTCCCTTAGTTAACACATCTGCCAACTGATGTCTCGAAGGAACGTATGCTGTGGCTATGAGCCCACTATCCAATTTTTCCTTGATAAAGTGTCGGTCTATTTCAATGTGCTTTGTCCTGTCATGTTGAACAAGATTATGGGCAATGCTAATGGCTGATTTGTTATCACAAAACAGCTTCATAGGTGCTTCATACTTTATTCTCAAGTCATCTAGTATGATCTTCATCCATAGCAACTCACAAACTCCTTGTGCCATAGCTCGAAACTCGAACTTCTGCACTCGACCGTGCCACTACGTTTTGTTTCTTACTTCTCCATGTTACTAGATTTCCACCTAGAAACATACAATAACCTGATGTCGACCTCCTGTCAGTAACCGAACATGCATAGTCAGCATCCGTATACACTTCCATGGACAGGTTTCCCCCTTTTTTAAATAGTAGTCCTCTTCCAGGCGTGGTTTTAAGATATTGTAGAATTCGATCCATGGCCTGCATGTGTCTCTCCCTCGGATCATGCATGAATTGACTAACAATACCGACAAAGATATGCTAGATCAGGTCTGGTATGTGCTAGGTATATCAGTTTCCCAACTAGTCTCTGATATTGAGATTTATCTACCTTGGGACTCTCTTCATCATTTCTCATTTTGTGATTCTGCTCAATTGGTACACCAGTTGGCTTACACCCGAGTTTTCTAGTTTCTTTGAGAAGATCTAAGACATATTTTCTTTGTGAAATGAAAATACCTTGCTTAGAGTAGGCATCTTCAATTCCAAGGAAGTACTTTAGTCTTCCAAGATCTTTCATTTGAACTCGCCAGCCTAATTTCTCCTTTAGGAGTTGCTTCTCAACTAAGTCATCACCTGATATAATGATGTCATCAACATACACAAGCAAAACTGTGAGTTTACCTTCTTGTGAATGTTTAAAAAAGAGAGTATGATCACCTTGACTTTGTTTGTAACCCAGGGACACCATTATTTTGGTGAATCTTCCAAACCAAGCACGGGGAGACTGCTTTAACCCGTATAACGCCTTCTTTAACCTGCACACCTTGTTCCTTCCATTAGTGGAATCATATCCAGGGAGAATTTTCATATAAACTTCCTCCTCTAAGTCTCCATGAAGAAAAGCATTTTTAACATCGAACTGGTGTAATTCCCACCCAAAGTGAGCAGCAAGGGAGAGTAAGATCCTTATAGTATTCATCTTGGATACTGGCGCAAATGTCTCCTCATAGTCAATTCCATAAGTCTAAGTGTATCCCTTTGCCACCAACCTTGCTTTATACCGGTCTAGTGTACCATCAGACCGATATTTCAAAGTATATATCCATCGACACCTAACTGGCCTTTTATCACCTGGCCTTTCAACAATCTCCCATGTTCCATTCCTTTCCAATGCACTCATCTCCTCATTCATGACTTGAATCCAGTTCTTATCCTTTAATGCTTCATGTACTGATGTTGAGATTTTAATAGAATCTATGGCTGAAATGAAACTCTGGTGCTGCATTGAAAGATGTTTAGAAGAGACAAATTGAGAAATAGGGTACTTTGGATTGGGACAATACCTTTTCCCTTTCCTTAATGTAATGGGTAAGTCATCTAGGACAGGTTCACAATTATTCAAAGACATGTTAACAGGTTCAGGAATAGTATTATCTGGGTTAGGTTCAAAATTAGGAAGTTCAGAGATAGGAAAACTTGTATCTTTAGTACTTACCATTGGTTCGGACGTCCGAAGTTCTTTGTTGGGCCGTTCAAGTGGGGTGCCGAAGAAGATGCTAATTCTGTGTAGAGTCGATGGTAAAGGAAGGAAGGGCCCAGCAAGAAGAACTCGGCCTCGGCTTTCGCCTCCGAGTGTTCTCCCCCTGAAGCTGAGGACGAGTAAAGAAGGATTCTGTTTCATGAAAGTGACATCCATGGAGACAAAAAAACAACGACTTGAAGGGTGATAGCATTTGTACCCCTTTTTGTTAGGAGCATAACCCAGGAAAACACATTTAACAGCACGAGGATCAAGTTTGTTGCGATGTTGGTGATGTACATGAACAAAAGCCACACAACCAAAGACACGAGACTGTAAACTCTGCATAATAGGAACAGATGGAAAGTGAGAGGTCATTAGTTGGACAGGACTTACATTACCCAAGACACGAGATGGTAACCGATTGATTAAATATGTAGCAGTTAGCACAGCCTCCCCCCAGTATGAGTTAGGATCAGACATTTGAAATAGTAAGGCTCTAGTGATTTCAAGTAAATGGCGATTTTTCCTTTCGGCAACACCATTTTGCTGAGGAGTATCAACACATGTAAGTTCATGCACAATGCCATGCTCTTTAATAAATGTAGAGAAATTTTGGTTGACATACTCTTTACCATTATCAGAACGCAAACGCTTAATGGATTTTTCAAATTGGGTTTGAATCATGTGGTAAAAGTGGACAAACAATTGAAACACCTCTGATTTATCTTTCATTAGAAAAAGCCAAGTTACCCGAGTACAATCATCAATGAAAGAAACAAACCATTTAGTGCCTGAAATATTAGAGATAGATGTAGGACCCCAAACATCAGAGTGGATAAGTGCAAAAGGCTCAACACTTTTATTAGAACTAGGTGAAAAGGTTACACGATGGTGTTTGGCCAACTCACAAACATCACAATGAAAAGACTCAATGGATTCTTTTAAAAATAAAGACGGAAACATAGACTTAACCAAAGAAAATGAAGGATGTCCCAAACGCTTGTGTTGTAGCCAAATTTGAGCAGCAATAGACTCAGAACTGGACTTATGATAGGAAAGAAGCAACTTCTGATCAGGACCACCATTAGCTGGCATATTAAGGAAATAGTACAACCCTCCCTGTTCCTTAGCAACACCAATCGTCCTCCCCGTGACAAGATCCTGAAAGACACAATGAGAATGAAAAAAGGTTACAGCACAATTATTGTCTTTAATAAGTTTATGAATGGAAATCAAATTATTGGAAAGCTTAGGAACATGAAGCACATTGTTTAAGTGTAGAGAGGGTGGAGTGTAATAGTACCAGAACCCGCAACCGAGGTTTGAGAGCCATCACTACGGTTATATAATGCTTACTAGAAGAAGGTTGATAAGATAATAGAGGTGGTGAATAAAAGGTCATATGATCAGTAGCACCAGAGTCCAAAATCCATAAATTCTCAGTACCAGAAGCATTGAACGATTGAAAACAAAAATTCTTACCAGTCATAATTAGAGAACAGGAGCCAGAAGGCTTACTGAGAGAGTCAATGAGAGTCCGCAAGCGCTCCAGCTCATTTTTACTAAGGGCTGGAACTTTATCACTCACATTTGAGTCCAGAGGCATAGAATCCGTAGTCATATTTACCTGACTTTGCTGCAAACTCTTGAACCCTCCTGTACGGTGGTGGAGCAGTGGCTACGTGGGCTATCTGATCTAATTGAGGCAGCAATGAAAGCCACCAAAAAAAAACCAGCAATGAAGGCTGGTTCGATCAGCAATGAAGGCTGATCGCAGCGGAAACAACAGAGACTCCTAGATCGGGAGCTTTGATACCAACTTGAAAGAGACAGAATATTTCTGAATATTATTTCTTGATAATATTGTACAGATATGATTTACATTATATAAGTTTATGACAATAATGACTTGCCTAAAATAGAGCTAAATTACAGGAAATAAATATGTCATAATACAATAATCAAATCTATCCTAATAATGAGAATAAAAGAATAAATATGTACAATAAAGAAAATAAATTTGTACAATAAAGTCCAACAATTACTTTATCAGGTTATATATATAACAGTATGGAGAATTCCGGCAATCATCAATCACAAGAACGTCCACATGAAACTTGGAGGCAATATCTATCTATATCCAATACAAACTACAAAATCGTTTTTACTACTCTTTCTTTTACTATTCATTTACGCGTATCACCTCCTTTTGAATTGCAAGTGGTTTCCAATATTTCTACATATTATTATATTCTCTTCGATCTCTCACTATCCGTTTGACTTTTCCACTCCTGCCCCTCGTTTATTTTTTTATTTTTATTTGAGCATGGGTTATGCACTCCTATTTATGATATGCATCATTTCATTTTAGAGTACAGATAGATTGTAATAGGGTGATCGAGTGATTTGTCTAGGTTGAAGTTGGATCCCATTTTGCAATTTGTGCTTATCTTCACAAATTGCTTGGAGCAGTCCGTAGAGATGCGCGTGAGAGTAGTAAAGCTGGTAAAATGGGTTAATCTGTCTTGACTCACCTTAATCTGTTAAAATATGGAGTGAGATAGATTGGCTTATTTTAAGAAATAAATTGGAAGAGTTAATTCATTCTATTTTAAGATGAGTTAGCAGGTTAGTTGGTTGACCCGCATAAAAGATAAAATAAGAAAAAATAAATGGATTGGTGGGTCAACTCACTTAACCTGCCTAAAAAAAAAAAAAAAAATTATATAAAAAACTTGACCCGTCTAAAAAATAAAAAAAATTATATAAAAATACTATAAAAAATTTTAAAAAATAATAAACAATAATGATAAAAATTATAAACTATATATTTAAAAATAATTTTTAAAATAGTCTAATTAAATATTCAAACATAAATTATATAACATCAAAGAACTTTTATTTATAATATCACTTGTCACTTTGTTTTTTAAAAGAAAAGAGGCAACCCGACAGGCCAACCTACCCTCGCCCTATTTAACCCGCGAGTTAAGCGGGGCAGGTTATGCAGATTGAAAAAAGAATATGGGTTCAATCATTGAACTCAACCTGTAAAAAAATAGTGGTTGGCGGGTTAACTTGACAAGTTGAACCCGTTTTGCCAGCTCTAGAGAGTGGGATATAGGGTGGCCATATGTGGTAGTGTTGGGTGCACGCTTCCTGGTCAAATGGTAATTCAGATGGCTGGTGGTTGGTGTAGCTGAAATCAATGGAAGCATTTTGGGGTTTAGCATTTAAGCAATGGTTTGTGATCACTATTGAGTTGTGATCATCTCAATTGCCTCCCTATGCTATACGCCTATCTCAGGGTCGCCTTTCTAATCAAAGGTATTGTCATCCATGTACTTCCCCATGGTTTTCATGGCAAGTTAGGGTTTTATATTCGTGGAAATGGGTTGATGTGTTGATGTGATGACACATCAATAATTATATTATTAAAACATTTTTCCCCCTGCTGCTATATTAAGTAGATACAAAATAGTTTTTGTAATTTGTTTTTTTGTTCTTTTTACCCTCCTATGTGCACTTCTTTGCTTCGGGTTAAATTAGATGGCCATATAAAAAGCGAGATAAGTAATTTGTTAAGTGGTTGACTGGAGTTTCTAGAAGAAGACTGTGTTGTATACATCATTCATCTATCTCTGATTATGTCATCTTCAGTCATAGTAGTTTCCTTCCCATTTTTTATGATTTAAATTTCAAAATGTAGCCTCTATAAATATATGGATGTGTCGCCACTTCTATGTGCGTGCAATCTCACTCTCTTCTAACTTCTTTTTCTGGTATTCATACAAATTCTTCCTTGGTTCTCTACTGGTGTAACAATAGCTTCATCTATGGACCCACTGAGCAAGATTTGTGCAGGAAAAGAGGCTTGGAGGGTGAAAATTGGGATAGTCAGAATGTGGAGTATCCCTAGATTTATCAATCCATCCTAGCATATCTCAATTGAAAAGTGAGTTCGAAGAGGAAGTTGGATGGTGAGTTCGAAGCTACATGAGATGTTGGGGTTGCTGTTGTGCTGAAGGAAGTTAAGATAGAGAAATAGTGATCTCTTACATTGGAGTTGTTAATATTATGTAAATATATCTGGACTTGGTCTTCCCTGAAGGTTTTTTTTTTCGGACACTCATTTGGTCCAACTTAAATATATAGTGTGTGAATAATACACAGTGTATTTTGAAAGTTGGTGGGGGGGCAATGTTTTAGATGTTCTTTCTAGCTGGTCAGGACAATTTCAAATGTATTGGACTTATAAATGTATTTATTTGTTGCCATCAAAGATTACATTAGGATGCAACCGATGTAAAATAGCTATGGTTGTAATGAATGAATGACAATATTTTGGTAAATGTTGTTTCATGAATATCATCTGCATGCTTAGTGATTCTCCTAAAGAAATATGATAGGGTCTTCATTTTATAAGCATTCTACTAGCCCATTGTATCTTATTGTACTTTCCTAATTACCCTGTTCAATTCAATTGTTTATGCAATGACATTCAAACCATGTTTAGTATAACTTGGTCAAATTCAATGAAGGAAAGTATAATTTGTTGGATCATAACAGATTAAACACAAATAAATGCTTAATTTTATTCCCAAATTAAAAGCCACTGTAGCTTATTTTTCACTTTATTCTTCTTACTTATGAAGATTGTCATATCCTTTTTTCATATAGATATATATATATTTAAGTAATACCCTTTTTCTTTTGTTTTCACTCTTTCGAATAAACAAAACTTTACACCTTTATTAAGGTGCTATATGTAACTATTCACTTTTCATGAAGTTTTATCATTGCTTCTATTTCTACTATGCTCTAATACCATAATAGAAGTAGAAGAATCAAAAAATTGAAATCGAAGATAGCAAATAATCAAAATCGCTGATACCATAACAATCGAAGTGGTTAGAAAGGGAAATGAAAGGGTAGTGCAATTGGGGCAACACAAATGGACTAAATATTTGAGTTGTTGATATGACTATTACTCGTAATTTTCCAATGACATTTTTTTTCTTTTTTTTTTGTGTCAAGCTTCTGCTTCTTCCATCAAGTTTCTGCTTCACCTTGCTGCTTCAACTTTCATCAAGCTTTTCTTCAATTTCTTGGCTATCTTTGATTTTGATTCTTTGTTATCTTCGATTTTGATCTTTCGATTCTTCATCAAGTTATATCATTGCTTCTATTTCTGCTATGTTATGATACCATAATAGAAGCATAAAATCAAAAGATTGAAATCGAAGATACCAAAAAATCGAAATCGATGATACTATAACAATCGAAGTGGTTAGAAAGGGAAATGGAGGGGTAGTGTAATTAGTTCAACACAAATGGACTACACAGACAACCATTGATGAGTGCTTTTTTTTTTTAAATTATGATTCTATTGTTCTATAAATCTTCTAAATGTTTGAGTTGATATGACTTTTACACGTAATTTCTAATGACATTTCTTTCTCTTCTTTTTTGTATCAAGCTTCTGCTTCTTCTATTAAGTTTATGCTTCAGCTTGCTGCTTCAACTTTCATCAAGCTTTTCTTTGATTTCTTGCTATCTTTGATTGTTAGGGTATTAGCAATTTCGATTCTTTACTATCTTTAATTTTGATTTTTTGATTCTTCATCAAGTTTTATCATTACTTCTATTTCTGCTACGCTCTGATACCATAATAGAAGCACAAGAATCGAAAGATCGAAATCGAAGATAGGAAAGAATCGAAATTGTTCATACCATAACAATCGAAGTGGTTAGAAAGGGAAATGGAGGGGTAGTGCAATTGGTGCAATACAAATGGACTACTTAAACAGCCATTGATGAGTTTATTTATTTATTTTAAAAAAAATATGATTCTATTGTTTCATAAATATTCTAAATGTTTGAATTGTTGATATGATTTTTACACGTAATTTTTCAATGACATTTTTTTCTCTTCTTTTTCACATTAAGCTTCTGCTTCTTCCATCAAGTTTCTACTTCACCTTGCTGCTTCAGCTTTCATCAAACTTTTCTTTGATTTTGATTATTTGCTATCTTTGATTTTGATCTTTCGATTCTTCAAGTTTTATCGTTGCTTCTATTTCTGCTACACTCTAATGCCATAACAAAAGCAGAATCATTGAAAGATCGAAATCAAAGATAACAAAGAATCGAAATTGCTGATTCCATAATAATCGAACTGGGTAGAAAGGGAAATGGAGGGGTTATGCAATTGGTGCAACACAAATTAACTACTCAGACAACTATTGATGAGTTTATTTTTATTTTTTAAAATTATGATTCCATTATTTCATAAATCTTCTAAATGTTAAAGTTGTTGATATGACTTTTACACGTAATTTTCCAATGACATTTCTTTCTCTTCATTTTCTAATCAAGCTTCTGCTTCTTCTATCATGTTTCTGCTTCAGGTTGCTACTTTAGCTTTCATTAAGCTTTGGTTGTGTTTTCATTAAGCTTTTCTTCAATTTCTTCTTGTCTTCGATTTATATTATTTGTTATCTTCTATTTCGATCTTTCTATTCTTCATCAAGTTTTATCATTGCTTCTATTCCTGCTACACTCTGATACCATAACAAAAGCATAATGATTGAAAGATCGAAATCAAAGATAGCAAAGAATCAAAATCATTGATATCGTAACAAATGAAGTGGTTAGAAAGGGAAATGGAGGGGCTGTGCAATTAGTGCAACACAAATGGACTACTTAGACAGCCGTTGATGAGTTTATTTTTTATTTTTTAAATTATGATTCCATTGTTTCATAAATCTACTAAATGTTTGAGTTGTTGATATGACTTTTACACGTAATTTTTCAATGACATTTCTTTCTCTTCTTTTTCGTATCAAGCTTCTACTTTTTTTCTATCAAGTTTTTGCTTCACCTTGCTTCTTTAGCTTTCATCAAGCTTTTCTTCGATTTCTTGCTATCTTCCATTTTGATTCTTTGCTCTTTTCGAATTTGATCTTCTGATTCTTCAAGTTTTATCATTGCTTCTATTTCTGTTATGCACTGATACCATAATAAAAGCATAATCATTGAAAGATCGAAATCGAAGATAGGAAAGAATCAAAATTGCTGATACCATAAGAATCGAAGTGGTTAGAAAAGGAAATGGAGGGGTAGTTCAATTGGTGCAACATAACTAGACTACTTAGACAACCATTGATGAGTTTATTTATTTATTCTTGAATTAAGATTCCATTGTTTCATAAATCTACTAAATGTTTAAGTTATTGATATGACTTTTACACGTAATTTCCAATGGCATTTCTTTCTCTTCTTTTTCGTATTAAATTTCTACTTCTTCCATCAAGTTTCTACTTCAGCTTGCTACTTCAGCTTTCATTAAGCTTTTCTTCGATTTCTTTCTATCTTTGATTATTATGGTATTAACGATTTCGATTCTTTGCTATCTTCGATTTTGATCTTTCGATTCTTCATCGTGTTTTATTGTTGCTTCTATTTCTGCTACGGTATGATACCATAACATAAGTAGAATCATCGAAAGATTAAAATCAAAGATAGCAAAGAATCGAAATCGCTAATACCATAAGAATCAAAGTGGTTAGAAAGGAAAATGGAGGGGTAGTGAAATTGGTGCAACACAACTAGACTACTCAGACGACCATTGATGAGTTTTTTTTTTTAAATTATGATTCTATTGTTTCATAAATCTACTAAATGTTTGAGTTGTTGATATAACTTTTACACGTGATTTTCCATCGTAATTTCTTTCTCTTCTTTTTCGTATCAAGTTTCTGCTTTAGCTTGCTGCTTCATCTTGCATCAAGCTTTTCTTTAATTTCTTGCTATCTTCGATTTCAATCCTTTGCTATCTTTGATTTTGATCTTTGGATTCTTCATCAAGTTTTATCATTGCTTCTATTTCTGTTACGCTTAATACCACAACAACAGAATCATTGAAAGATCGAAATCGAAGATAGTAAATAATCGAAATCGCTGATACCATAACAATCGAAGTGGTTAGAAAGGGAAATGGAGGGGTAGTGCAATTGGTGCAACACAACTAGACTACTCGGACAACCATTGATGAGTTTATTTTTATTTTTTTAAATTATGACTCCATTGTTTCATAAATCTACTAAATGTTTTGAGTTGTTCATATGACTTTTACACATAATTTTCTAATAGCATTTCTTTCTCTTCTTTTTCGTATCAAGCTTCTGCTTCTTCCATTAAGTTTCTGGTTCAGCTTACTACTTCAGCTTTCATCAAGCTTTTCTTCGATTTCTTGCTATCTTTAATTTTGATCTTTCGATTCTTCATCAAGTTTTATCATTGCTTCTATTTCTGCTACCCTCTGATACCATAACAGAAGTAGAATCATCGAAAAATTAAAATCGAAGATAACAAAGAATCAAAATCACTGAGAGCAAGAAATCAAAGAAAAATCCAAAAGTTGGCTCTTATACTAACCTCTTATACTAGCCCTTTAAATTACTACTTATCACACATTATAGATAACAAAGATCCAAAAGATACATCACAGACACATTTGTTCAAGCATAATTCTTATTTTAAAAACTCTCATTGGCCATCATTAGGGAAAACTAAAACCTTGAACAAGTTGTGGAAATGATGACTCTTTCTCAATATCAAAAATCAAGTCCTTATAAGGTAACTGACAAATTACTCCAATCTTGAACTACCAAACTTGACAAGAACAAAACCTCCTATGCATTAAGTGCAGTCCAATGATAAACACAATTAAAAAAAATATTTCATCTCACACATATCAGCCTTTCTCAATTTTCATTTCCTTAAGGACAATCGAAAAAGCATCACCACTTGCACTATCAAGACCTCCATCGAAACTCCTCTTTGCAAGAGTCAACTTTGCACCAAAACATTCACCAACTGATTGACCAAGACACAACTCAGGCTCATTAAACTCATTCACAGAGACTACAAAAAGAAGAATGTATAAATTAAACAAAAACACATATCAAATAAAAAATTAAAGCAATAATAACTCAAGAAAAACAAACTAACACTTTTATCATTCACATTATCCATTTTATTTCAAATTACAGGACACAAAAGAAGGAACCTTATCACTGATGAGTTAGGTTCAAATGTTATTGGTGCAAGAGTTGTGACAGGTAATCATATTAGAGAAAAAGTTTACATTCCGCGGATGAATTTAATACCTTCTGATGCTGGATTATCCTTGAAATTCTAAAGAAGACAATTTCCTTTATTTTTTTGCTTTGCGATGATAATTAACAAAAGTAAAGGACAAACATTTTCTTATGTTTGTTTGTATTTACCTCAACCAATATTTTGATATGGACAATTATATGTAGCTATATCTCGGGTTAAATGTAGAAGCGGATTGAACATATTGATTTGCAATGATGATGAAGATATTTGTTCAAGAACTAATAATGTAGTATTTAAATAAGTTTTCTATAAGATTTAAATTCATGTTTGTAATGTTTTCTGCAAATATCTGGAACGTATATTATTTGATCGATTATTGTAAAATACGTGATTTGATACATGAATTAATTAATAAATTTATTTTTTGTTAAAATAATTATTTATTGTGCTAGATAATTCTTAGATAACATTATACCTTTTTTGTTCCTCACTATATTTTGATTAAATTTAAATTTTTTCTCATATGAATTAACAAAAAAAAGAAACATATGTTATTTGTTTCAATTGATAGATTAATATAAAAACTAAAATAAAAAATTGTTCAAATTTAAAATATAATCTTAATTTTATAATAATTAAAATTTATTTATAAATAATAATAACATATTTTATCTTGTGTTGCATGGATAAATATTGTAGTGCTAGACAAAGAAGGCGCACAATGAACGCATAGCATAGAGAACAATAATTACCCAGAAGGCGTGCAAATTATCGAGCACGCATCGCAAAAGGAAAACAAGGTGACACATCGTGCACTTCAAGTACTTCAAATAATATATCAAACGGTAGAAATATTGGACTTGCAAACAATACACCAAGATTACCATTACTGGATATCACCATACTCATTTGACAACACCAATGAGATTGACAACTACTAGACAATTGGCTCACACTACAACTTTTCAATAGGTTATCACAGATGATTGACATTTTAACTAAATTTTATCAAATTTCAATATTATTAATAATTTCAAAATTTCTTTTGTCAAATGTTTGTTTCTTTTAGAATAAATTATACAATATGGTATTTTTTACGTCTTAGACATTTTTCACTTCTTTTTAATTGGTGCATGGCTCTATAGAGACACTTACGTATTTAACTTTTTACCACCAAAGTGAACTCACAGTTCACTTATTTATACTGAAATTGTTTTTATTCCCCCCCCTCTTTTTTAGTTATATGAATAAGTCTTTTCAATCACTTAAACTTAGAACATATTTGTTTAGATGTTTTTTGACGTTCAACAGCTTTTTTAAGCAAAAAAGCTGTTACCTTGTGATTAAATGTGTTTGCCTTTTTTAAGACAAAAAATTAACAGCTTATTTTTGGATAAAAAAGTTGTTGGAAATCAAGTTGTTGGTTTAGCATTATTACAAAAAGTTGTTAAAATTAATTTTAACAGTAACATATAAATATTATTTTGTCATTAATTAAATAATTTTTTAATTAATTAAATAATTTTTTAATTATTTTATACTTATTTTGATAATTTAATATATAAAAATAATTATTTTTTATAACATTTAAATAAAATAAATTAACTTAAAATTATTTTTTAGCTAACATATCTAAATATAAATTTTTTTTTCTTATAATCGATTATAATAAAAAAATTTATACAATAATTAATTATTAAAATAATTTAATTTTCACAATTATTCTAAACACGTACTTAAAACTTCTAGCCTAATCCTTTCCGACCTAAACACCTAATCTATTTTCAAGTGGCTTTCATCTATCATCTTTGGTACAAGCTCCCTTTCTTTTCCTTATTAGCAAATATATTACCAGGTTCAAGTTGTTGGGAGGCTGGAAGATGGATTAGTAGTAAATAGATAGAATGGAATTTATGATGTCTTGGGCATTTTTACTTTCTTTATTTGTGGTTCTATGTAGACATTCTCTACATGAATTAGTTTTAAATGATTTAATCTCATTTCTTTTATATGTTACATCACTAAAATATTAGATTTTAACGATTGATTTAGTGATAAAAAATAATCATTCATAATAACAACCAATATAATCACTAAAATTAAAGAAAAAAATTCCAACTAAAATAAAATTAGTAGTTAAAAAATTTAGTAACCGATTTAAAAATTGAATAATTTGATAAAAAAGTAAAGATGAAAAGAATTTTTTTATATTAGCGACTGAATTTATATTAGTGACCGATTTTTTAATTGCTAAACAACGAATAAAAAATTATTTTTGTTATAAATAATTATAAAAAAATTTAAAAATAGAAAAAAAAATAGCAACAGATTTGATTGTTAACAATTACAATTTTGATAATAAAAATGGTTTTAAAAAAATTAAAATTAGGGACCAAAAAGTAGTAATTAATTAGAGATTGATAATTTGGTCGATAATTAGCGAGTCATTTTTCAGTCATTAATTTAAATAATTGAAAGAAAAAGTTGGACAGCTTTAGCAACCGAAATGTTGGTCGCTATTAAAAAAAAGTTGTAACCGAAATTAGTTTGGTCGAGTATATCCCCCCAATTCCTTTCTTCCCCATTTCGTCGAGACCCCAAGCCCCACCCCCTGTCTCTCTCTGTCACAGATGCGAGCCGCACCACCTGGAGCGGACCACCGCGCGGCGTCCCCGTCTCCGGCAGGACCCGGCGTCCATGTCTCCGTCTCCGACAGATCCGGCTTCAGCCCCTGTCAACCCGTGCTGCCCAGCCCAACCCTTTCCGCTCAGCTCCAGTCAACTTTCCATTCTCTCCTTGAATGCTTTCCCTTTTTGCCTCTGCTACACAGGAGGACATGAGGATGCCTAACGTCTTGTTCCTGCTTCACCTCACTCTCTGCTACTTCTCTCTTTTGCCTCTCTGTAAGTCCTCCTCATCCTCAACCCTTGATTGCTGAAACCCCTTTCCTGGGTTCGTTTGATCTCTAAGAAAGATTATAACTGTGTTTGTTTTGGCCGGAACTCAAGTGGGTGTGATGAGTTTTGAAGTTTTGGGGAGCATTATTGGTATTTTAAACTTCGAGCATGGCTCTAGCTGTTTAAAGCTTGTTGCTTGTTGATGAAATTTCACTTATTTCGAGTTTCCTAAACTCCATTCACTTGCATTATTCTCTGGATTCGTCTTTTCTACTGCTAATTTCTAATGTTCAATATGATGAGGTGGGATAATGCCAGCAGTCTGCAGAGATAGGGTTTTGGAATTGTTGTCTTTACTTTTACTTTTAGAGCTAATTTTTTTTGGTTCAAACTTTTACTTTTATGCCTTGGGTCTGCTAGGTAAGCAATCAGAATGGTAATATATATATATATATATATATATATATATATATATATATATATATATATATATATATATATATATATATATTCTTTTTTGTAACATCCAGATTAACTATGATGCTTGCTTATTCTTCATGCATCCCAAGTATAACTATTTTTTGATTTGGTGCTATACATTTAGATGATTTTGTATTTAATGGCAGTTACATGCTTTTTTAATTACTTAGTATAATCACGTAATACAACAACAACAACAACCAAGCATTTTCTCAATAGGTGGGGTCGGCTACATGGATCAAATGACGTCATTGTGTCCTATCATAAACCAAGTCTTCAGATATGTTATTCAGATCATAGAATCAACAAAATGCTTTTAAGATTCTCATTGGATCAAAGCAACTATACAAAAAAAAATGGTATCAATCAATAAATCTGGTTATTTTCCCATTATAGTTTCTGTCCATTGTAGTTTTGCTTTGGTCTTTGCAACCATGGCAGGTGGGATTGTGGATAAGTCAATGGTAGAAAGTGAACTATGATAAAATGCTTAGGAAAGTGAACAATGACAAGGTTAGGCAAAGGTGTAATCAAGATGGTTTGGAGATTGACAATGACTTTAGCTGATATCTTACTATCTATAGTAGTGGTTACAATAGAGTCCTTTATATTGATCCAGATGCTGAGATCACACCCAAAGTGGAATTAGCTAGCTTGCCTCTTTCAAAGTTTGAGTTTATAGATGTATCTATATTCTATAATTCTCTTATCACTTTATGTCCCCTGCTTTAGAATTAAAGAAGCGATGACCTAATTTCTTATTCTTGGTAATTCAACTTCATTAGTTTTATATTAGAATACAAGGATGTACAAAAAAAAGAAAAATAGAATACAGTGAAACATTATTAGCTTTTGATGTTTGGTGTGATTGGTGCCTAGGATATATTGGTTGAGCCATTTTAAAATCTGTTAATTTGGTCAGTTATCCTGCTATTGTAATAAGGAGTCTTGAACCTATTCCCTGCATTAGAATTAAGCAAGCTATTATCTAATTTTTTTATTATTCGTCACTCAACACACAGATTTTTAAAGCGTGCAATGTAGAAATGCTACATCAGCTATCTTTGAGCTACGAAAAGTGCCATGTCTAATTTGCTTAGCTATCTTGAACCACCTCAGCATATTTTCTATATTCTCTACTTTTGGGTAAGTGTCTTTTCAGCTCTTTTTTGCAACATATCTCATTCCACCTTATTTCCGTTTCATCTCCAGTGTCCTCTCAAAGTTATCGAATCCAATTTTGTGGCTGCTATTGAGAGAGCTTTAAGTAAAGTTGACATTCCTTAGAGCATTGGTGTGGTAGGTGAACTCTCTGTGATGGCTGCTTGTGATTTGTGCATGCTTAGGAGTCTCTTTAAGTTTTTCATATAAATCATGGATGTCATGGATGTGCATTCTCCTTCCAGATTTGAATTCATAGGGACACTGCAAATCGTAGGATAAAATTGGCAAGCATTAAAATGACTGAAGAGGTATTACCTCCTAATTGATGCTCTAATTATAACAAGTTCATGCTGAATAATTTGCATTGCTGCATGTTTGTTCCCACATATAATATAACACTTTAAATATAACATACAGTTCTATATGTTTAATTTATAAAATTTATGAATGGCACTCTACCTACACTTAGGAGTGAGTCTTTGAGAGACGTGACATGATAGAGTGGTAGGCAATTCCTTTTCTTCATAAAATTTATGTTGGTAAAGGTATAGTTCGCTTTACATGTGTATTTGTGCAAAACCTTTTTGATGCAGCTAAAGATGTTAGGATAGCCAATGAAAAAATAGTGTTCATAAATTTTCTGGAACCTATGAAAAAATGGTTATAGCCAAAAAAAAAAATTGAGAAATGAAATAGTATAGATAATGCGCTATTGTTGCATCTTAGATGTAGATAAAGGTTTTATAATTTGCATTGTGGTTGCAATACATGATAGCATTGACTGTACGTATCTTGACACTAATATCCCTTAAGAAGATTTTTTGACCATTTAATCTTATAATTCTACCATTACAATGTGTATTGCCTTTCTTAGTCAATTAAATCCAAACAAAAAAATGGTATTATTATTATTATTATTATTATTATTATTTGTGATAGAGATCATTATGTTATTGTTAATTTGTTGTCATATATATATAACTTGACTCTTTGTGATGCAGTTTGGGAAGCCCATGTGGCTTGTTTTCATAGGGAGGAAAGATGTGGTCTCATTGGCCTCTGAGGCTGATAAAGATTTACCTCCAGCAGGATCAAATTTCATTACTCTGAAATTCCTTGGTTGGATGGGATAAGCTTTTCGTTTTGATATCAGCTTGTAATAATGGCAATTATGTGAGTTTCTGTAATGTGAGCATTTGCAAATCTCTTGTTCAGATAGCATAATGGCTAAAGAAACTGAAGCTGATTTTGGTACATTTTCATTTTATTTTTACTTGTTTGTGTGGACTTCAGGTAGAAGATCAATTAGATAGGTCAACTCAATGGCTTGATCAAGCCCACCCTGTGATATGACTGACCTTATCTGTCACTTGAATAATTGTCCACCCTGTGTAATATCAAGTTTCAGTCCAATCAAGTATTCTATGCGCCCTGTAAGTGTAATATCAAGGTTCAGTCTCAATGGTAATCACATGATAGTCCGGTATTTGTGGCCTAAATACATTCTGATTGATTTTGAAATGTTTCATTACTAACGTGCATTGCAACCCAAAATCTTTAGGTATTGTTCCTTTTCATTACTAGTCCTCTCCTTTCCCTTTTTAAGGAAATTGATTTACTGTTCTATTCGTATGAAGCAAGTATTAAGTAGTCAGTGTCCAGGATGAGCCTATGTACTAGCTCAGTTTGTCTTTTTGCTTCAATGGGGTGCTTGGAAATTTAAAATACTTGGTCTGGACTTTGAAGGTTAAATAAGTTTTATAAATCCATTTAAACTGGTTGCAAATTATACCCAAACTGTGGAAAACTTTGTTCTGTCCAAACTAGTTGAATATTAAGTGTTGTCTAGTCCATTTGATGTACTAAATGCTGAAATTTCAATTTTATTGCAAATTTATTTGAATTTTGATGTTACACCCAAAATTAGCGACCAAATTAAAAAAAAATTGAAATTTAAAGATTGAATTAGCGATTGATTTTAAAAAATATAAAATATATTTAATGTATAGAGATTGATTTAGAGGTTGAATTAAATATTTAGAGATTAATTTTTTGATTTTTAAAAATTGGTTGGTATATTATTTTTTTTTAAATGATCAAATTTTGATCAAAATTAGTGAGATTTTTTTTATTTAATTGGTCATTAAATCAGTCTTTAATTTTGGTGACCAACGTAAATTGATTGCTAATAATTAGCAATTAAGGATTTAGCGACTAATTAGAATTGATCGCTAATTATTTTAGCGATTGATTTTAAGGATTTAGCAATTGAAAATTTTGTCGCTAAAAACCTATTTTCTGGTAGTGTTATATCAACATGCAGATTTTGGTTTTGTCTCAACAAGGTTTCAAGGAACCCATAACAATGAAGCAGGACCAAGTATTATATACATGTTGATGAGAGCGTAAATGGTTAATGTAATACTTTTAGTACAATCATAAACAAAAGCACACATCTTGATTTTGATTTTAAAACACCTCATCCATGTATATCACCTTTATTCATGATCATGCAACCCAAGAATAATAATTAATTGGTTAAATTAAAGGTTTAGTCCCTATAGTTTGCATTATTTTTAATTTAGTTCTTATACTTTTTTATTTTTAAATCAATCCCCACACTTATAAAAAAATTTAAAATAATTTTTGCTATTAATTTTTATTCTAATAATGTTAATTTAATCCCTACTATACTAGAAACTTTATTGAGTAAAAAAGAATATATAAAAGAGAACTTATTGAAAAATAAAAATAATAACTACTCAGAAGAAATAAACACACACTCATAAAAGAACATATATTAGACAAAAGAATACCTACTTAAAAAATATAAGTACTTACTTGAATAAAGGAGTAATTATTTGATATTTTACAAAGAAAATAAGTATCTAAAAGGAGTTCTTATTAGATAAAAAGACATTTATTTTGTTAGTTAAATGATGATGTTATAGTAACGTTATAATAAAAGTTAATTGTGAAGACTATTTTGAATTTTTTATAAATTTGAAGACTAATTTATAAAAAAAATTTATAAAAATTAAATTAAAAATGAATGTAAAATATAGTGATCAAAAGTTTGATGTAACCTTAATTAATTTAATCTCATTTCTTTTATTTATTACTTAAACATGCATATTTTAGTTTTGCCTCAACAACGTTTCAAGGAACCCATGTCAATGAAGCAAGTTCAAGTACCATACGTATTGATGTGAGCGTAAATAGTTAGTACAATACTTTTAATACAATGATAAATAAAAGCACACATCTTCATTTTGACACTAAAACCCCTCATCCATGTATATGACCTTTATTCATGATCATTCTACCCAAGAATAATATTTTATTCTATAAATTGATTTAGACAATATACTACGGCTAAGAGAAAGATGAATGCAATTCAGTTATAATCAGATACGTTTATACCTTCTAAAGTTTTAATCATTTCCAAATAATAATTTATTACCTTATAAGTATTATATGTTATATGTGCGTGCGTCATTTATTTCATTTAGGTTCGCCGATGTTTATTGGTTAAAAATAATAAAATTACACTTATTGCTACCGAAATCGCAATGAAAATAACAATTAAATTTGAAAATTTAAGAGTTGTTACTAATTTTTACTTTTAATTAAAAAAATTAAAAAACCTAAATAAATGGTCTATATTCAAAAATTGTATTCGAGAGTTTAATTATGAATAGAGAATGATAGAAACTTAATATCATTATACTCTTAATACATTCATCCTAAAACAATTACCTTAAGTTAATTACACAATTTATTAATAACCTTTAAAATATTTATTTTATCCCATAAAATAAATAATAACAAACAAAGAATAAATTATATCATTTACAAATAGAAAACAAGATTAAAAAAATTTCTATTTACAATTTAAGAAACACTAAAAAACACTAACTACTAGATTATAAAACTTATAAGTTTGAAATAAATGAAAGAAATCAAAGATAAAAAATATTTACAAGTACAAAAGAGAACATGACAGCATATGAGCTAAAATAAATATTTACAAGATCAACGCTTAGTTGGTTCAAATAGTTCGACACTTGTTTCCTTTAAATAATGTCTCGAGTTCAAGTTTTATGAATAGAAAAAAATTAGTGTTGGAAGAGTTTTACATCTTTGTGGTTTAACCTAACTTGACTCCAGATTAGTCAGGGCTCAATGTAGCTTCTAGACACTGGGAAGTTTACACAAAAAATAAAAATTTACAAACAAATCAAAATATTTACAAATAAAAAAATTAGTTTTGGATAAAGCTATGTAATTTTTAGAAAATAATTATAGGTTAGTTTGTTTTAATTAAATTTTCAGGCCAACAAGTTGTCACAACTCAACTAGCCTTCAAAAAAAATTACAGGGTTAACAATCTATCATAGCTCAACGAACTCCATTTATTATCGAATTAATTTTAGAATAAAAAAGTTTAAATAAATAAATAAATAAATAAACCAAGCTAAACAAATGAATAAGATAAAATGAACAACACATGTATATAATAATAATAAGAAGAAGAAGAAAAAAAAAAGCAAACTTATCTCCAAGATATATAAAAGCATTATGCTCGAAGAGCTTGGTGCACAGGGTTCCACGTGCTCTCTCAAATTAAATCTAGAAGAGCAGCCCACTTGAAAGAAAAAATTTACTAAGGTCCTTAGCCTCTTATACTTAATATTAAGCTTAAGTGTGTAATTTTTTTTAAGCCAAAACACTTGAGAATCATCCCTTTTATATAGGAGGAAAGGAGGGAGAAGGAACACGATTTCTTTGATGTGAAACTTAGTGATACAATAAATATAGACACCTTATTTTTTTCAAACTTTCTTCTTTTTTCTTTTTATTTTTTAGATTTTCATTCATTTATTCAAGTTTTAAAACTTCTTATTTTTTCCAATTTAGGATTTTTTTAATTTTTTTCTTTTCAAAAATAAAAAAATGGTTTGATCAAAATGGAGTGTTCACAACACCATTTTAATATTTTTCATCACACATGAAAAATATATTGCTTAAGTTAAGATTATTAAAGTTTGATCAATAAAATTATATATATTTTTTAACAAATAGAAGCATATTGATGATATAGAGCGTCACAACACCAATTTCAATGAAGCTGAATCAAGAAATGTCCATTCTCTGGCTAGATATAATGTCCCACCATGTTCCACCCAAGGTTTGGTTTTCATCATTCAATGCCTTTTATTTATTTATTAGCATACCATTTCTGAATTTCTAGAAATTTATAGAAAATTAAATTGTGGGCAATTTATTTAGAAATTGTTCAGAGCTAAGATCTGTGGTGTGTACCTGGTTGTGCCTCCAAGAGGTTAATGATAGTGGACTCCTTCTTGGTGTAGTGCTAGAGTGAAAGGGAGTGTACCTACAAGGCACTCTGAAGTTCAAATTATGGCTATGCACTAGGAAAAGAGAGTGTATGGAAGTAATTGCATACTTGAGCAGTTTAGCCCTGTATTTATAGATGAGATTGCTTGCAGGCTAAGCAATATATAAAAGAGATACTATTATAATGGGATTAGGATAAATTGGTTACTTGTAAATAAGATCCTCAAATGCCCTAGTTTGTTAGGGATTTGTTAGGATAAGATACTAGTTAGTTATTAAGCTAGCAGTTACCTATGAGGACTCCTTCAACTAGAAGCCACAATTAAGCTTGGTTGTGTTGGATCGCTCATG
Source organism: Ormosia semicastrata (assembly GCA_029884595.1). Taxonomy (NCBI): domain Eukaryota; kingdom Viridiplantae; phylum Streptophyta; class Magnoliopsida; order Fabales; family Fabaceae; genus Ormosia; species Ormosia semicastrata. The sequence goes on from JAQQTO010000061.1 coordinate 7,318,675, forward strand.
TTAGGCATGGATCTAGGATGCCGATCCAAAACAGTTGTCCCCATCTAGCCGCTCTGATATGTTAGCAAAGTGTCGAGATACTCTATACAGAGGCCAATAGGATCGTTAAGTGCCCCCAAGCACTAGGATCCGTTTTGCAGTGTTAAGGTTGGGATCTCTTTTGTGATGGGGTTTGTTGTCATTATTCGATATCCAGTATAAAAAGTTCTTATATACAATTCCCCCCAGGTGAGGGATTCCTTTCCGAGATCATTGCGTGGAGTCACAAATTTCAGCTTGATGAGGACTGCTATGATGCTTTCATCTGGGTTTCATTGCAAGTAGTATACGACATGCACCAAGATTCAGAATACTTTAGATTTGTTTACATCAATATTAGGCTTACTAAAGAACTTAAATTGTTTGAAGGTCGTGATATCGAGATAGTGCCCTTTTAAGTGAACAAGATTTCATTATGAATTCGTGATCTGCCATAAGAACTAAGTTTTATCTGGGGTCAGGCATCGAATGTTTTAAGGTGTGAGATGCATGGCTTGCTTGTGACATTTCATTTGAGGCTAGGATCATTTCGCCTACTGTTGGTAGTTTTTTTAAGACACGTGATGCTTGGTGAATGGACGACGTCGTTTGGGTTTCATGCTGCCATCATTTCAAATTTTTTAGAAAGGATGAGCACGCCTCTGCCATGATGAGGCAATTGGGATGCATTGTATCCTATAAATATGGAAATAGGGTTGAGAAGCTCCCACTTTACGATTTTATGCCTCTGCTATGAGTTTTCAGGCTAAAAGAGACGATTTCCAATGAGGAGTTTGCGGTGGTGCACGACAGTGTACATGGCATGGCACAGTTGTAAAACTTTTTTTCTTCCATTTCTCAACAACTTTTCTATACTCCAGGTATCCCTCCTTTCCATTTTTTCTTTTCGCCTTATTTTACCATAGATGACAAGGGTTAGAGAGTTTGGTAGTGGTGAGGAGGAAGGGGACTCATTGGAAATACTTTCTGAACCTTCATTATAGCTGCACCATGTATGGCAGTGGTGGTCTCAAAGGGGTGGCAACCCCGTAAGGGCACAAAGGTCATAATCCTAGGTTGAAGCTCAGGATATAATCATAAGGAGGATGGAGGCAACCTAGTGTGAAATTCCACGTGTGGAACTGTTACCAAGTGGCCTCAATACTCAAGAGAGGGGGAGTGAATTGAGTATATAAAATATTTTCGCAAATCTTTCACAAATGCTTGATTATTAATTTTTGTTGAAGCTATTCATTAATTGAAATGAATAGATAGATGAGATTGATCACTTCACTTATAAATAAATAAGCTAAGATAGAAAGTATTCAAGTAAGCATATAAGATTAAAGCACAAATGTAAAGCTATGAGTTTAGAATATCAAACACAAGATTTATCCCTGTTCAGTCACCAATCCACTTGTGGCCTACGTCTAGTCCTTAAGCAATCACCTGATATTTTTTACTATATCTTCAAGCTTAAACAGGTGCTTAACAACATTTACAATTGAGAGCACTCAACGCACCTTGAGATATCTCACCCTTGTACTTGAGTCTCAAATAGGGATACCTCACCCTTTACAACTTTTGAAGGATACCTCATCCTTTTCTCTAGAGGAATACCTCACCCTCTTTACAACTAAGGGATACCTTACCCTTTTTACAACTAAGGGATACCTTACCCTTTTTACAACTAAGGGATACCTCATCCTTTTATCTAGAGGGATACATCACCCTCTTTACAGATTAAACAAAGTATAAATAAAATGAAACTCTTTCAGGAATGGATAATACAAATTGAAGCTCTATGGGTATTAAGGATTCACACACTAAAGCTCAAAACAGAGGTTTTTGAGAAATGAGAGTAAAACACAAATTTAATGCTCAAGAAAATTGTTCAGATTGATTACCAACTTTTCTTTGATGCCCAAACACTTTCATTTATAGCCAAATGCATTTTAGAGCCGTTGGAGGTGGTTGGAGCATTAAATGCTCTCAATAGAGCCATTGGGAAATGACTTCTGCTATCCTAGATAATAGGCTGTTGGTTTCCAATAACAGGTTATTTGGTTTCAGATAATAGGTTATTAGTTTTTCCTAATAGGTTATTTGTTTCGTCAGAAAACACTGCAACATGCAAATAACAGGTTACTTGAAAGCCCTAATTGGTTAGGAACATTTGACAATTAAGAAGGAACGTTCCCAACATGCAAATAACCTGTTATGGACATTCTATAACTAGTTATTCATTTTAAAACCTTTAAAGATGCGTTTTTGTCACAACGAATAACCTATTATGGATTTTCCATAATTAGTTATTAGTTTTAGATAACCAGATATTCAAAACACATAATCAGTTATTCAAAACACATAATCAGTTATTGGCTTACCAATAAAATAAGATTTCTAAAGGATTTCACAACCATAGTTTCCTAAATCATTTTCAAATTCTAAAAACATTTTCCATAAACTTGATGAGTATTTTCACAAGTATAAAACATGATTTTCTTTTCATCCTTTCTAAAAACATTTTTCTCAAACTTGATCAATATAAAACATGATTTTGTAAAGAGATTCAAGTTGAATGAAAAGTAAGAAATGAGCTAGTGTGAATCCTATTTACCATTTACATAAGATCTAAGTCCTATAAGCTAATCTTGAAGAACCTTAGGACTTGATCTTTACACAACCATAACTTTCTTGTTTGTTATCATCAAAACCATTGCCATTGTCAATGCTAATCACATTCTCCCTCCTTTTGATGGTGATAAACATCCATTGAGAAAAAAAAGTTAGTACAAATAAATTGGAACTCAAAAAAAGAGTTAGAGACTTACCCCCTCTATCTTTTAAGAGGTGATTAAATCAGAGATGCACAGCTCCCCCTTAATTTTGGAATCCCAAGATCATTAAAATTGTACCTTGTTCTATTTTGCTTTCTTTTTCTCAATGACATATATACCAAAAACTTCTCCCCCTTTTGTCATGATAAAAAAGTTATGCAATAAAGAGATTTTGACAAAGAGAGAAGTGACAGTATATTCTTAAACACAAAACCATTGCCATTCAACAAATATTCAATAAAAATTCATCAACAATGTAATTAGAACAGCAGTGTATTCATATCAACAGACCATCCATTGTAAAATATCCAAGTCATACTAAAAACAACATATCAAAGTCATAGTATAGTTAAGCAAGGTCATAAGCTGAGACAATGAACAACATATTCAACAGATAACCATTATAGTCAGATGAGCTTTAAGCATAATAAAGAAGTTAAAAACAAAGTGATATAGCTAAATAAAAGAGATCTATGCCTAAGCCTCATGATCATCTAGTGGTGGATGACAGCCCTCGAGTTTATTCAAGCGGTCTTACATAGCACTTAAGTGGTCATAGATTCTTGCATTGCTATGCTCCTGATAGACCCGAAAATCCATGAGCTGGGTTTGAATGCCCACATATTGGGCTCAAAGATTTGCAATGGTAGCGGGGATCTGATCTTCATTTGTGGCTGGAGCCTTTTCTGTAACTATATCAGTAGGGGCAGCAGGAAGTTCTTCTTCTTGTGGGGCTGCATCATGCCCAATACCCATAGTTATTCTTCTTCCTCTTCCTCAACCAAAGCATAGTTGCTCGCTCTCGGAGCTAAAATATGTGCCAACATATAGCGGAGAAGACGATCCTTCACCTTCAGAATTCTAGTAGTGAATGACCCTTTTGGAACTTTATTTCCTAGTTGTATCATGCTCCTAATGGCTTCTTCTCTAACATATCCTTCCCAGTTTTTGTGATTATTTTTCGTTCCAGTTGCTCTAGAGTGATTCAAACCAAAATGAAGAGCCCAATCATTAGGTCTCACAATAATCCTATGCCTCTTGAGCTTAGAGACCAAATTTGCTCCAGATATACTCATATTGCATTAAAAGGCTTTGGTGGGTTCAAGATAGTACTCACATTTTGTTGTTACAGAGGTTTTCAGACTATGGTACTCTAGAAGGCTTGTGAGAAAAGTGAACCTGTTGTTGACAAAGTAATCTCAATCAATGTGCTTTGGTTGAATCAGATTTCATGCTTGAAATTCCAGCCTATATTTGGACATCTGAACCTTATATGAGAAGTACCTTCTTTGATCCAAACTCAGAGGAATATCTGGATCGATCTCTGGGGCAGGGGTTTCCTTTGGAATAGAGAGATTTTTGGTGCACAATTTCTTAGGATGAGAGGAGCTGCTAGCCATGGTGGTAATGGAGGTTAGGTCACGATTTTACAGAAAGAGAGGAGATGAGAGATGTGAGATTTTTGGAAGAATTTGTGGATTTTAATCAGTAGAAAGTTATGAAAAATGATGGAAAGCGATGAAAATGGTGTTTTAATGGTGGATTTAGGTTGGATTTGAGGTAGGGAAGGTGTTTGAAGGAGTGGGTGTTGGTGAAGGATGAGAGGAAGAAGATGAAAATGGAGCAGGGGTTTCATGAATGGTGAGGAAGGGTCACGGTTTGCTGCTATAAGGAGGCCCAATAATTGGTTAGAGGTATTGGGTAATCGATTATTTGTGTTAAAATGGAACGTGTGGCCTCTGGTTGCTTCAAATAACTGATTATAGGAGCATCCTAATCAGTTTTTTTCATGACCAGCAACAAATGTAGCCTCTGTGTGATTCAAATAATCGATTATAGAGGGATACTAATCGGTTATTTTATGGACTAGTAAAAGAGTGGCCTTTGCCAGAAGTGAATAACCGATTATGGCTTGTTCATAACCGGTTATTTGAGTGTTCCAGAGAGCACCAAATGACCTTATTGCTCAATAACCAATTAGCAAGATCTCATAACTGGTTATTATATCTTGATAGAGAATAGTTCCAACGTGCCATTTTTAGTTCCAGAGTCCAAATAACTAGTTATCTTCTTCTGTTAACATATTATTTGACTACCAAAACTAGAAATTCTGCAGGAATTCAAGCAATCACCAACAATTGTGTGATCATCTTGACTTTGCTTCAATTGCATCCATTCAAAACACCATAAATGCATCTCACAAGCTAATTTTTCTTCTACAAAAGTACTAGAAATCAATTTTTTTAGTAAGAACTTGAGATTGGGGACATGGGGGACTTAAGTATGGATCAAGAACCTGCAAAACAAATTTGGGGGACACTCTGACACTCAAGTTAGTACTGGATTCAAGATAAAATGCAAGATAATTATACAATGAACCCAAATATGTAGCAAGATAGCATGTTATGAAGCAACATGACAAGTTTTACACCAAAATGACAAAATATGCAATAAAATGACATGTTGTGCAGCACAATGATAGATTAGGCAACAAATTTGTCTAAGCAGCGAAAGTTAAATCCATGATTGATCTAATATGCCTAGTTCAAAGATATTTTCATCAAATATGCTATTTCAAACAAGAAGTGAACTTATCTAGCATATTATCACATGTAGAGATATTTTCAAGATATATAGCTAGAAAAGTACTACTTTAAAGCAAGTTAAAGAATAAAACAAGTATTCACTTATCCAAAGGTTACAAGTCCAAGCTTCTTGGAGACAAGGAAGAGAACTTAGAGTGTTTTCTGATCTTGTGCTTGCAGCAGTCACTTTTGAGATTCCAAAGTCAATTCTTAGCCTTCAAGCACTCCTACAACACACTTCAATTTTTGGCTTTTGGTACCCAAATTTTCTTAGGTCTTTGTGTGTTAACTTTTGGCAAAGTGTCTTTGGGAATCTAAACCATTTTAGTCCCTAACTTATTATTGATATTCTTCCTTATATTGCAAGTTGATGCACTATGTCCTTTCTTGCCACAATGAAAACACTTTATGAAAGGACTTGTTGATGTGTTTGTGGAAACAAAGAAATTCTTGTAAAGTTTTTGTTGGTTTTTGGAATTGTACCCTAAACCAGCCTTTTGAAACACATATCTTTGTTTGCCAACCAATATGTTTAAATTATCTATTCGAAAGGTAAATTTTGAAAGAGTATTTTTCAAGTCTTCAATTTCCTTTTCAAAAGTTTTGCATAATGAGCAAGAAAAGGATGTAGGTGCATTTTCATGTAAAGAGCATATTATGCATGAAGAATTTGCATCAATCAACCCAAGAGTTTCATTTTCTAATTTTAATTCCTCAATTTCTTTGCTTAAAGTAGAAATTTGTTTTTCAAGTGAGGAAATTGTTTTCTTTGAACATGAAACTATTTTTACAAATCTCATAGATTCATTATGCAATTCTTCAAATGCATCTTACAATTAATCATAGAAGGAGGAAGAATTTGATTCAAAATTTGAGGATATTACCTCCATGTCATCTTCCTTTTCCTCTTCTCCTCTAGCCATGAGACATAGATTGGCTTTCTCATTATCCGACCTATCGGTTGAGTCTATGTCATTATCATCCCAAGCTGTGTAGGCTCTTCTTTCTTTCTTCTTTTTTGAGGATATTTTCTCATACGTTTTCACTTTACTTTGATAAATTGGGCACTCCATCTTCACGTATCCCGATTCTCCACATTAATAGCATTTAGGAGTGGATGAGGTTCATTCCCCTTTATGATAGATATTCTTTTGGGGAAAGAAAAGTTTTCTTTGAGCTCCATTCTTCTTGAAGAATCTTCTGAATTTCTTTACTAGTAGGGTAAGATTCTCCTCATTTATTACCAAGCCATCTCCATAATCTTCATTATCATCATCATTGATTACGGAGGAAGTGTCCTTGAGAGCTATTCCCTTCTTTTTCTTGTGATGCTCCTCACTGTGGTTAAGTCTATTCAATTCCAATTCATGTTCTTAGAGCTTGCCAAAAAGTGTGACTAAGGTCCTAGTTGAGAGATTTCTTGACTCCGCAATAGCCGTTACTTTAGGTTGCCAATGCCTGCTCAAACATCTCAACACTTTGTTAATAAAATCTTCATTAGAAAAAAAATTTCTCGATGAAGCAAGAAGATTTGTAATATGTGTGAACCATTTTTGCATTTCTTGAATGCTTTCACCTTGTTTTATTCTAAAAAACTCATACTCATGAGTAAGAGTATTAATCCTTGATCTTTTCACTTCACTAGTACCCTTATGGGTTACTTGTAAAGTGTCCTATATTTCTTGGGCAGATTTACAATTTGAGACTCTAAAGAACTCATCATGCCCTAAGGCTTTGGCAATGATATTTTTGGCTCTCAAATTGTATTGGACATTTTTCTTATCATCATTGGTTCATTCACTTCTTGGTGTATTAACTTTTAGACCATTAATAACTTGTATGAGGACAAAAGGACCATTTTCAACAGCATCCCACACATTTAAGTCAATAGCTTGAAAAAAAAAATTTATTCGTTCTTTCCAATAAGCATACCCATCCCCATTGAAAAAGAGAGGTCTATAGAGAGAAGAACTTTCTGAAAAACCATTTGAAGAAGTCATCACTTTCTCTTGAAGCTGCTAAGATCTTTACACAAGAGTCTAGCTCTGATACCACTTGTTACCAAGTGGCCTCAATACTCAAGAGGGGGGTTGAATTGAGTATATAAAATATTTTAGCAAATCTTTCGCAAAACACTTGATTATTAATTTTCGTTGAAGCTATTAATTGATTGAAGTGAATAGATAGATGAGATTGATCACTTCACTCACAAATAAATAAGCCAAGATAGAAAGTATTCAAGCAAGCATATAAGATTAAAGCACAAATGTAAAGAGATGAGTTTAGAAGATCAAACACAAGATTTATCCTGATTCAGCCACCAATCCACTTGTGACCTATGTCCAGTCCTCAAGCAATCACTTAAGATTTTTTACTATATCTTTAAGTTTCAACAGGTGCTTGACAACCCTTATAACTGAGAGCACTCAACACACCTTGGGATACCTCACCCTTGTGCTTGAGCCTCAAATAGGGATACCTCACCCTTTACAACTTTTGAGAGATACCTCACCTTCTTTATAACCAAGGGATACCTCACCCTTTTATCTAGAGGGATACCTCACCCTCTTTACAACTAAAGGTTACCTCACCCTCTTTACAGATTAAACAAAGTATAGATAAAATGAAACTCTCTCAAGAGTGGATAATCCAAATTGAAGCTCTATGGGTATCAAGGATTCACACGCTGAAGCTCAAAATAGAGGTTTTTGAGAAATGAGAGTAGAACACAAATTTAATGCTTAAGAAACTTGTTGCATAAACACTTTCATTTATAGCCAAATGCATTTTAGAGCCGTTGGAGGTGGTTGGGGCATTAAATGCTCTCAATAGAGCCATTAGGAAATGACTTCTGCTATCCCAGATAACAGGTTAATAGTTTTGCCTAACAGGTTATTTGTTTCATCAGAAAATACTGTAACACGCAAATAACAGGTTACTTGAAAGCTCTAATCGGTTAGGAACATTTGAAAATTAAGAGGGAACGTTCCCAATATGGAAATAACCTGATATGGACTTTCTATAACCGGTTATTCATTTTAAAACCTTTAAAGATGCATTTATGTTACAATGAATAACCTGTTATGGATTTTCCATAATCAATTATTAGTTTCAGATAACCAGTTATTCAAAACATATAATCAGTTATTCAAAACACATATCTGTTATTCAAAACACATAATCAGTTATTGGCTTACCAAAAAAACAAGATATCTAAGGGATTTCACAACCAAAGTTTCCTAAATCATTTTCAACCATTCTAAAAACATTTTCCACAAACTTGATGAGTATTTTCACAAGCATAAAACATGATTTTCTTTTCATCCTTTCTAAAAACATTTTTCTCAAACTTGATCAATATAAAACATGATTTTGCAAAGAGATTCAAGTTGAATGATAAATAAGAAATGAGCTAGTGTGAATCTTATTTACCATTTATATAAGATCTAAGTCCTATAAGATAATCTTGAAGAACCTTGGGACTTGATCTTTGCACAACCATAACTTTCTTGTTTGTTATCATCAAAACCATTGCCATTGTCAATGCTAATCACAGGAACTCTTTAAGAACATCACTAGGTTGGAATGCCAATTATGTTTGACTAGTGGTTCAAGTTCTAATGCCAAGAGGTCAACCTCTGTGGGTGTTTCTTCCAAGATCCAAGATCTTGGTATGGGAAGGAGGAAAATTATGACAGTCGATCCCAGTGAGTACCCAAACCCTCGATATGCCAACTTATATCGCTGGGTGGACAAAGAGGTGTTAGGGACTCCTTCGAGGATAAGCACCAAGGTAGCGATAGCAGAAAAAAGAGAATTTCTACAACTAATAGAGGGACTAGTCCGGGATGAGGAATTCATATTGTTGCCCCAATGTGACCAAGAGCGGGTGTGCTTAACCCATATGGCGAGACCTAGCCACTTCTTGTGAATGCTTATTTCATGAATATTTTGATGATAACAAAGTCATGACAAAGATTAAGTCCAAAGGAAGCTATAAAGAAATAGTTTTATAAGACTTAGGATCTTTTTGTGAAAAGTAATCTAAGATATCTCAAAAAGTTTAAAATGGTTTTTGAAAAGTCCATCATGAAATCTTTTAGCTGGCGGTTGTTGGTTTTTGAAAAATCAAGGTTGTTTTACACAAAATCATATTTTAATCTTGGATTATGAAAATCTTGTTTGAATCTTTGAAAAATCCAAGTTCTTTTTGTTGGAAATCTTTACCAAGCTTGTTTGGGCTTAAAAATTGGTTTTAGAATGATTTTAATCTCCTATAAGAGATTTGTAATCCATTACAAGCATATCAGAAACCTCATAATTGATTACCATGAGCTTTTAATCAATTACAAGTATGCAAAAACTTAGTTTTTCTAAAACAAAAGCTTAGTAGTCGATTACCATGCTTGGTAATCGATTACCATGAGCTCTTTCCTCAAAACAGAAGCTTGATAATCTACTACCATGCTTGGTAATCGATTATCACGAGCCCAGGAATAGCTTTTTCAAACCTAGTAATTGATTACCATGTGCTATAATCGATTACCAAGTGTTTTCAAACACCCAGGATGCGTTTTAAGGCATGGTAATTGATTACCATATACTTGTAATCGATTATCACACCTCTGAAACCAGCAACGACTAGTCTTCAATGAATTTAATGCTGTATCGATTCTCTCTAATAAATCTATTTCATTGATGGGCTATAAAAACAAGCCTTGGGACACTTGATGCTAACTCGTGAACATCTAACAATTTATTCCTAAGCATTTAATTTGAGCTTTAATTCATTCATCTATATTGTTCTATTTTCAACACTTTTGAGATATCTTTGAAAGCTTCATAATACTTCAATTTGTATTATCTACTCTTTGAAGGAGCTTATTTAATTCAATCTTTATTGTAAACACTTGAAAGGGTGGAGAATCCCTTGAGGAAACAAAGAGGCTTCCACACATAGAGGTGGATGATCCTTGAAGTGTACGAAGGGCTCAAAACTTGTTAGGGTTTGTCAAGCACCTATTGAAGCATGAATAATAATGGGAACTCCTTGGTGGATGAACTTAGGGACTGGACGTAGATCACAAGGGTTATTGGACTAGTATAAATCTTGTTTGCACTCTTCTCTACCCTTATCTCATTATTTTTAAGCTTATTTATTGATTTTGCATACTTGTTGCTTCATCCTCTACTTAGTCACTTTCTTTAAATTAGTGTGAGATCTTTTTTGTTGTCATAAATCTATTCACTACTGTTGGTGTATGCCCTAGAGGCCAATTTATTATGACTATATTTACATACATTGTATTATGTTATTTATTTAATACATGAGGCATTTTATTTATTGTGTTATTTATTATAAACATAATAAAGTCTTTAGAATAGTAAGTTTAATGCCATATGACATCAAGTGGATGACTTGATAGTGAGATCCTATTGGATAGAATCAAAACACTATTCTTAAATGTCCCTAGTTGAGTATTATTGTTAATTGGGATAACAATAATGCATTGAGATTAGTATGTGCATAGATTGCTGGCCACATCTCACAGGTCTTGGATATGAGATATCAAGTCTTCACATGAATACATATTAGAGTAATGATGTATTAGACTGACACAATATGAGAACGCTACGTGGATCATTACATGAGTGTCATAAGTAATTTTCAAAGTGACAATGGCATATGTGGTCCTTTGACCTGAAATTATTATGATTCTTACATGAGGAGTTGTACATTTTAATACCATCAAACATCATCTGTAACAAGGGGATTATAAAGTTAGTTATTGGACATACTGCGAATCATGCAGAGGGATATAAGTGACCTAGATGAGATTTGTCCCTCCTACATAACAGAAGTGATATCTTTAGGCCCCCTGATTGAGTGAGACTACAAAATGCATGGCCATACTCAAGTGAGTCAATATGAGATATTGATCTCATTTGTTATTACTAAGTCCACTCAAGTATCAGGAAACAGAAGATTGAACTATACAAGGGTGACATGTGTAATACCCTTAATGATATGTTAGACTTGTTTATGTGTGTAAAAGGTAGCATATGACTTACTTAATATGAATGTTTAATTTTGTGACAAATAAAGTTAGTTTAAGTACTTTATTGTAACTCCGAAGGTGAAAAGTAGCTTAAAATGACTTAGATAATAGCATTAATTGCTTAGATGATGGAAATAAATGTGGATAATTTATTTCTAGGTCATAATTATATGAAATAAGATGTAATTAAAGTTTCAAGGAAAACTGAGTTAGTTTGGCATTTTTAGGCACACTGGTTATGCATTTTATGCCAGATTGACTAGTAGCAGATATGGAAAAAGAAGTTAACGATGAAACAACAATTTTAATGAATCTTAGTATTTATTTCAAAGTTGTTGGAAGTTAAAAATCTTGATTTAGCTAAATCTAAGTATTTTTAGCAAATCGTGATTTATCAGTGTATGGCCTTAAAGGCCTTATAAGTTAAATGGATCCTTTGTTTTGTTTCTCATTCACGGTTCTTGCTCCAAAAGCAAAAGCAGAAATTATGAGAGAAGAAAGGAAAGAAGAGGAAGTACAGATCAAGGAAGAGGAGGAGAAAAAGAGAAGGAAAGGAAAGGCCAAAGTTGGAGATTTATCCAAGGCTTGAAGCTTCATCTTTTTTGCACAAAAGGTAGGGGATTTAGAGTTCTTGCATTTCTATTCTACACTTTCTCCATGAATGCACCCTTGGTGCATAGTAGGTCAAAATGAGTTTTAGATATGTTTGATGTGTTTTGATTGCTTGGATGTGTTTCAATGAATGTTTATGACTTATTCATAGCTTAAGTTTAAGTTAGAAACTTAGAACATCTCATTTAGACCATTGATTCCCAAAAGAGGGGTTTAGGTCAAGCATGTGTGATTTTGGTTCATAATCCAAATTTAGTGGTTTAAGTTGGTGATTGATGATTCCTATGTGTTAATAAACTAATTAGGGATTTAGAATCACTTAAAAATTATTTTGGAATAGCCAAATCCCATGAAGAAAACCAATAGAACAATACCTAGTTCTGCAGAATTCTATAGAACCTAGTTTCTGCTATTTATGCCATGGTGTGAAATGCACCATGCCGAGGCATGAAAACTAGAGGGTAGAGCGCTGCGGCGTAAAAGGGCTGTGCCAAGGCGTGAGGTTGAATTTGCTACGAGTGTCGCGACGTGGAGAGGGTCATGCCGAGACGTGATGTGCGTTAGTATGAAATCCAACAGTAGGGCGCCGCAGCATACCAGACGCTGTGCCATGGCGTGCCAGACATTATACCGCGGCGCGAGCCCCTGAACCTCTATGAATGTCTTTTTTGATGTTTTGAAGTTCTTTTCTAGATGGAATCATTTATATATGTTTCCTAAAGTGTGTTAAGACACAAATAGGTATAATTTCAAGAGAGGAATTGTTACCTAGCATATATGAGAAAGTTTAAACCTTTGAGCATTCAAGAGTAATGGTTTACTTTAGGTAGACATCTAGCACCTTAGGCCACTTTTGTGATAACGTGTATCACTTAAGAGTAATGAGTGATGATGTGGTATTTTAGATGTATGTATGAAGGATGCTCTGGTAGTATTGATCTTTGTGAGTATCCCTTGATGTTGTATACCGTCATTTAGGCTATGAGAGATAAGCAGGGAGTCCATAAGATTCTTTTGATTAAGGATTCAGCCCGAGCTTCTCGATAGTGCCAAGATATGTGTAATGTATATTAACCTAGTATCTTTAGTTACCAAAGTATAACCTTGTAGATGCTTTAAACATATCTTATTTAGCATGTGTTAAGATTATATTTATTATACTATGTATGATGGTTTTGGTTTACTCATACTAAGAATTGTTGATTCTCACCTCACTGTGTTGCCATGTAATTCTATGTGAGAGTTCTTCCAAGAACAAGAAGAAAAAAGAAGCTAAAGATTAGAATAGTTCTAGTCTTAGTAGCTACATTATAATTGTTGTATCTTTTAGTACTTCTTTTGTAATTTAAAAAATTTTGTAATACCTCAAGCCTTTGTTAAAGCTAATGTTGTATATGTATATATGCATTTTCCTATAAGTTTTATGTTTTTCACATTTCATATAAGTCTCTATAATGCTTTCAATGAACATTATGAATATATGATCAGGTTATTATGTATATAGTGACATTGTAATGCTGTTTATCTCTTTAAATGTTATTTATATCAAAATATCAGTATTAGGATGTTACATTATAGTATCAGAGTAGTTCAATTTGTTGAGCCAATGCATGGACTGATTATGCTTAGGTATGTTTAGGAGTTCTATTTTATGAATTATGCTTTTTTGGTCTCTTGTATGAGATGCTTTGATAGAATTGCATGATTTACCTTAGGTTATTTTGTTAGTAGCTACTATTGTATGAATACATAATATTGAGACTGTAGCTTAATATATGTTGTTTCTGTGTGTACAGAAAACTATGCCACTACCAAGGCGAGCTTGGGGAACAAAGAGCTCGACCTCAGAAGGCCTAGATATGGCCGAAGCGTTCATGGCTATGGCAAATGCCACGAGAGAGCAAACAATCATTATGACTAGGATGCTAGAGAGGATGGAAGCAAATCCACCTCACTAAACTCCACCACCTGTGCAGCCAGTACAAGAAGTACAACAAGTCGAAAGGAATCAGAACTTCCAGGACTTGACAGCTTTCCTTTAGGTGAACCCGCCACCATTTAGAGGCGAGTACAATCCCGCTAAGGTTGAGGAGTAGCTAAGTGAGATGGAAGAGATCTTTGATGTAATGGTTTTCTCGGAGGAGCAAAAGGTGTGCTTCACCTCCTATATGTTGAAAGGAGAAGCGGAGCACTGGTGGAAAATCATTAAGAGGACAATGGAAGCCATAGGAACCCAGATATCATGGGAAGTTTTCAAGACAACCTTTCTGAAGAATTATTTTTCGTAGAATCTACATGATGATAAGGAAGTGAAGTTTATACAGTTAGTACAAGGGAGCTTGTCAATGGGCCAGTATATGGCCAAGTTTGATGAGTTATCGAAATTCTCTTCGCATTTTTGTTATCATCTGGACGAGAAATGACGATGTTTGAAATTCGAAACTAGCTTAAGGAGTGAGATTAAAAGTATGGTGAAAACCTATGGAGATCAAGGATTTTCCTTCTTTGGTCAACAAATGCAGGATTATGGAGTTAAGTGCTCATAACCCTCAATCAGAGGAAGGGGCACAAGACTTCCCGAAATGGAAGCAAGAGGATGATAAGAGTAAATAGGGTACTCTTAAAATGAGCAGCCTTAAAGGAAAAAGCAAGAAGGGGTCTAAGGTACCTCAGTGTTCTAAATATGGGAAGACACATGGAGGCAAACCATGTTTGGTAAGCTAGTCTATGTGTTACGCTTGTGAGAAGCCAGGACATTTTTCTAGATATTGTCCTATGAAGAAGGAAGATGCACCTACCCCAAAGTCGCTAGCCAAAGGACGAGTTTACACTCTAGGTGGAACAGAAGTGGCCCAGTCTTTCGACCTCATCCAAGGTAAAGGTATAATTCTTAATCATCTTTTAAATGTCATGTATGATTCAGAAGCATCCCACTCATTTGTTTCTTATAATTGTGTAAGAATGTTAGATTTACCTATATCAGAGTTACCATATGACCTATCTGTTTCCACACCCACAGGTAAATCAGTCATAACTTTGAAAGTATGTCTTGACTGTTGTATAAGAATTGAGGATAGAGTCTTGTTTGCTAATCTTATCTGTTTACCCCTTATGGACATAGATGCCATTCTTGGTATGGATTGGTTGTCGTCCAATCATGTGGTCTTAAACTATTCAGATAAGACTCTAGTTTTTCTGTCTAATGCACTTACCAGAGTTGTTTCTTCTGAATCTGTCTATCTCAATGCTAATCAGGTCAATCACTATTTAGTAGAAGGAGCACTTGGATATGTTCTTCTTTCCTCATTAGATGTAGAGGTTGAGCACAACCTAGACAATATACCTGTGGTGAGGGAATGCCTTGAGGTGTTTTCGAGTGACGTAGCAGAGTTGCCATCGGAGAGAGAAATAGAGTTTACTATAGATTTAATGTCAGGTACAGGACCTATATCTATAGCACCCTATAGGATGACACCTCTAGAGTTAGCAAAACTCAAGAAACAATTAGAGGGTTTGTTGGACAAGTAATTTATTAGGCCTAGTGTTTCTTCGTGGGGAGCACCAATGCTACTAGTGAAGAAGAAAGATGGTACCATGAGGTTATGTGTTGACTACAGGAAGATAAACAAGGTAACCATCAAGAATAAGTATTCATTCCTAGAATAGACAATCTTATGGATTAATTAAGAGAGGTTTCAGTGTTTTCCAAGATTGATCTAAGATCTGGGTATCATCAAATCAGAGTTAAGGGAGAAGATATCCTTAAGACCGCTTTTAGAACTAGGTATGGGCATTATGAGTATCTTGTGATGTCCTTTAGGTTGACGAATGCACCAGCAGTGTTTATGGATTACATAAACAAAGTTTTTAGACTTTACCTAGACAAGTTTATAGTAGTGTTTATTAATGACATCATTATCTATTCAAAGGCAAGGGAAGAACATGAGCAGCATGTCAGGATAGTTTTAGATATCCTTAAAGAAAATAGATTGTTTGCTAAGTTGTCCAAGTGTTAGTTTTGGCTAATGGAAGTTCAATTTTTGGGCCATATTATTTCTCAAGGAGGAATTTTAGTGTACCCTAACAAAGTTGAAGCAGTATTGTAGTGGGAGAGACCCACCACTGTGACCAAGATAAGGAACTTTATAGGTCTGGTTGGTTATTACAGAAGGTTTATTAAGGGTTTTTCTCAGTTAGCCCTGCTTTTGACTAGGTTGACTAGAAAGGGTGGTACTTTTGAGTGGACTCAGTACTGTGAGAATAGTTTCCAAGAGTTAAATAAAAGGTTGACTACTATGCCAGTGTTAGTAATTCCAGATCACCATGAGGACTTTGAAGTATTTTGTGATACTTCTAATATGGGACTATGGTGTGTTTTGATGCAAAATGTAATACCTTTAGTAACATGATTATGCTTGTTTATATATTTAAAAGGTAGCATATTAGTTGCTTAATATGCCAGTGAAGTTTTGTGATGAACTGAGTTCATTTAAGCACTTAGTTACAACACAGAAATTGAAAAGTAGTTTAAAATAACTCAGATAATGACTTTAAAGGCTAAGTTGAGGGAAACAAGTATGGATAACATGTTTTTAGGACACAAATGAGCTAAGTAAGATGCAGTTAAAGTTTTAAGATAATAAGAGTTAGTTTGATATTTTTAGGCATACTGGTTGTACATTTAATACCGAATTGACTTCTAGCAGATATGAAAAATCATGAAAATGATGGAACAACAATTTAGATGAATCTTATGATTTATTCTAAAGTTGTTGGAAGCTGAAAAACTTGAATTAGTATAATTCGAGTGTTCTTAGCAGATAAGAAAGTTTCAGCAAAATATTCTAAGGAATATGAAGGTTATTCTCTCATTTCTCTTTCTCGGTTAAAAGGCAGCAGAAGCTGCAAAGAAAGAAAAATACAGAGAAGAAAGAAAATGAAGGAAGAGAAGAGAGAAAGGGAAAGAAAGGAAGAAGAACAAGGAGAAGGAAGAGAATAAGAGCAAGAGCAAGAGGATTAAGCTTCAAGATCTTCATCTTCTTCATGAGGTAAGGAGTTTCTATTCATTATTCTCCTCTTTGATTCTCACTGAATAAGGTTTGGATTTTTGAGTAGAAATAGGGGTTTGGAGAGCCAAATCCAAGTTCTTACCTTGATTCTTGATTTCAAGGATTTGGTTAAGTTAGTTAAAGCTTAGTAAGTGTAAGATAGCCATTTATGGCTCAAGATCAACCATTAGGATATTTAGATTTAAGAATTGGACAATGGTTGGAGTTATGTGATTTTTGGACCTAAATCTATGTTTAAGAGAATCCTTAGGTTGTAAATGAGTTACAACAAGTGTAAGGGCATGGATGAGTGTTAGAATCACCAAGAAACCAATTTTGATGATTGGAAGTTAAGATCAGATTTTTAGAACAGTTAGAACAATTTGCAGAAATTCTCCAGAATTACTGTCATGCAGAGAGCGCCCAGACGCTTTACTAAGAGCACCTAGACGCTTGTGTGGTAGGGATGAATGTTCATGTAGTAGGGTGTAAAGCGCTTGCGCTTAGATGCTCAGAGGCCAGAAAGTTTTCATGCGCATCAGTGCGTGGAGTGCCCAGACGCTCAGTCCAGAGTGCTTAGGCGCAAGACGAGAAAATAGCATAGAGCTATGCTTTGCCTAGTGAGTGCCCAGGAGCTCAAGGAGAAGCTGTTTAAGCGCCCATCACAAAATTCAACAAAGAGTTGTTTTAGATGTTTTGAAGTCCTTGACTAGTTGGGATCATTCATGTATGCTTTCTAAGATGTGTTAAGGCACAAATAGGGATATCTCATGAAAAGATTTATCACCTAGTAAGTAAAGAGAAAGCATAAGCCTTTGAGCATCCAAAAGAGGTGGTTTGCCCTAGGTAAGGATGTAGCACCTTAGGCAACCTAGTGTTGCATTAGATATCACTTAAAATGTGATGAGATGGTGCATTAGAGACGAGTGTACTAGGATGGATTGTAGGATTCACTATAGTAAGAATAAGGAAGGTATGAGCCATAGGATATCTAAGAGTAATAGATTACCTTGGGAAGGTACCTAGAACCTTAAAGAGTTGTAAGTGAGAACCACTCTTGAGTTAGATTCACTTGAGTGGAGATAAGATTGTGTATTTAGTTCCAAAGAGGGAATATTGTGTACTAAGTCTTTAGTTAAACGGGACTGTATGCATTGTAGAGTACACAAAATTATGAATGTTGACTTGTAAGCTTGTTACATTCATTAAGTATGCAAAGTTATAGTGAAATGCTCATTTATTTTCTTAAGCAAGGTTGAATGAGGCATTAGTTAAGAGAGACTCTTTCACTAGTATAAGTTGAGTCGATAGGAAAGTTAAGGTGGTGTTTATATAAGACGTAAACATAACACTACGCTTTTCACACACTAGTTTGTTAATCTAGCTTGTATGTGAAAGCTACGAGAACCTTAGTACAACCAAAAGTAAGGGTTTGCTATAGATAAGTATCTATCACCTATGGTAACTTAATGTTACTTAGCTTCACTAGAGATGTGATGATGAAGGTGCTAGATATAAGTAAACTAGGATAAGTTGGCATTGTCTACCTTTTAATATGACTTATATGACGTAAGGTCATTTAGCCAAGAAGGAAGGAAGTTAAGAAGTTCTTAAGGGGACAAGTATTCCTAACTAAGTGGTAGGGTTGCATATAGTATTGAAATTTCAGTTTTCCTATCTACAAGGGGTTAAACATGAGAAGTCAGAATTTCCTAGTAAAACATGCCTACATCTTAAATGACCTAAGTATATAAGAAAGATTGAATGTATGTCTATGGAAATGGTCTAGTAGTATTAATCTTGGTGAGTATCCTTTGATGCCCATTCATGGAGGCCAAGCGAGATAGATGGGTGTCTGATAGACTCTTTTGAGGAAGGACATAACCCTAATATCTCGATAGTGCCAAGGCCAAGGAAGATAAGTGGGGAGTCCATAAGGTTCTTTCGAACAAGGATTCAGCTCGAACTTCTTAGCGTGCCAGGATATGTGTGATGTGAGGAGGAGTTTTTCCACTATTTACCACAGGATGATATACTAAACTAGTTCCTAATAAATATCTTTGTTTTCAAAATAAACTCCTGCATGTATTTCAAAATAAAACATTACACGAACATATCTTTAGGATATTTCTTAGGCATAATCATATTGCATATCATCTGCATTACATTTACAGACAGTTGTATGGACATTATCTATTACTGTTAGTACTTATAATTGTATGGGAAGTTGTTTATATCTAATGGTATATAGGTTATCAGTTTAGATTATACTACTTAATAATGTGTAGTTATGAGAATTAGTGGAGGAAAACTCCTATGTTTGTAGTTATAACAAGTGTTATATTTGTTGTACAATGTTATAGCTAGCTGGTATTAGAATTAGTTTTACTAAGAATTGTAATTCTCACTCCAGTTGTTCTTCCATGTAAATTCAGGTACAGACCCTGTTAAGGGAATGAAGATGAAACTTGAAGACTAGTATAGTTTTTATATGCTTTAGTAGACAAAGTTAATGTATAAGTTTATATTTGCTTTGTATGTTTTAAGTAGTATGTATTATAGTATGCACTTTTGTGGTAAGTGTTGTATATATATGTATGAGTTTGAGTTTTTTCACAATCTCTTAAGGCTTTCTATAATTACTCAGTTGTGATTATCAATATATGTTAGTTAGTATGTTGAAGTGACGTCTCTAGTACTGTTTATCTTTATATATATCTATATATCTAGGATATATCTAGATATCTATAATAGAATGTTACACAAAATAGGAGAGTAGTTGCCCATGCATTAAGGAAGTTAAGGCCCCATAAGGAGAACTACCCTACGCATGATTTGGAGTTAGTAGCTGTAGTGTTTGCCTTAAAGATTTGGAGGCATTATCTTTATGGAGTCCAGTTTGAGGTGTTCAGCCATCATAAGAGTTTGAATTACTTGTTTGATCAGAAGGAGCTGAACATGAGGCAAAGAAGATGGATGAAATTATTAAAAGACTATGACTTTAAGTTAAAATATCATCCAGGTAAAGCCAATGTAGTGGCTGATGCACTAAGTAGAAAGTCCCTACATATGTCCTGAATGATGGTCCAAGAGAGTGAACTTCTCGAGAGTTTCAGGGATTTAGGTCTAGTGGTGAATGTGATGTCATATAGTCTCTTTATGAGTAAGGTGGACATAGTAAATGACTTAAGGATTTAGATTTTAGAAGCTCAAAAGGAGGATGAAATTCTAAGGGACATCAGTGAGCAGATCTTTTTAGGAACCCTAAAGGATTTTTATATGACTAATGATGGAATGATAAAGTTTAGAGATAGACTTTATGTTCCAAGAGAGTTAGAATTCAAAAGAGGATTATAGAAGAAGCTCACAGAAGTAAGTATACCATCTATTCCAAAACCACTAAGATGTATTAAGATTTAAGGAAAATGTTTTGGTGGTCTGAAATGAAAAGAGACATAGCAGAAAATGTCTCAGGGTGTTTAATTTGTCAGAAAGTGAAGATTGAACATCAGAAGCCTGCAGGACCATTACAGTCTTTGGAAGTCCCTGAGTGGAAATGAGATAAGATTTCTATGGACTTTATAATAGGTCTACTTAGGGTACAGTCAGGATATGATGCAGTTTGGGTCACAGTGGATAGATAGACCAAATCTGTCTACTTTTTGCCAATGAGAGCTAACTATCCTATAGAGAAATTAGCTCAATTATATCTAAAGGAGATAGTTAGGTAGCACGAAGGCCCTGTAAGTATAGTTTTAGATAGGAATCCTAAATTCACATCTAGATTCTGGGGTGCCTTGCAAGAGGTGTTTGAGACTAAGTTGAGTATTAGTACAACTTATCACCCGCAGACAGATGAGCAAATAGAGAGGACTATGCAAACCCTTGAGGATATGCTTAGAGCATATGTTTTAGAACAATAGGGTAGTTGGGACAAGTTCTTACCTTTAGTGGAGTTTACCAATAACAATAGCCACCATTCCAGTATAGGTATAACACCCTATGAGGCTTTATATGGAAGAAAGTGTAAATTGCCTCTATATTTGTATGAAGTAGGTGAGAGAACCATCTTAGGTCCAGAGTTAGTCCAACAGACCATAAAGCAAATCAAGATGATTAAGGATATGTTGGTTACTTCTCAAAGTCGGCAAAAAAGCTATACTGACAAGAAAAGGAGACCTATTGAGTTTGATGAGGGAGACTATGTCTTTTTAAGAGTTACTACTATAACAGGGATTGGTAGAGTATTGAAAACCCAAAAGTTAAATCCTCGTTTACTTGGTCCCTACCAAATTCTGAAGAAAGTTAGACCTGTAGCCTACCAGATAGCCCTTCCTCCTAGTTTGTCTAACCTTCATGACATTTTTCATATGTCTTAGTTGAGAAAGTATAATCCAGATCCTTTGCATATCATAGAACTTGAATCTGTACAGTTAAGGGATGATTTGTCTTATGATGTACAACCTGTAAGGATTGTGGACAGAAGGGTCAAAGAGCTTAGAGGTAAGCAAATTCCTCTGATAAAGGTTTTATGGGATGGCAATGACACCGAGAAGGCCACTTGGGAGCTTGAGTCCCATTTACAGCAGGACTTACCAGAGTTGTTCTTAGCAGATAAGTGATTTTAGGGTCAATTTTTTTTTAAAAAGGAGGGAAAAAATATAATACCCTTAATGACATGTTAGACTTGTTTATATGTGTAAAAGGTAGCATATGACTTACTTAACATGTATGTTTAATTTTGTGACAAATAGATTTAGTTTAAGCACTTTGTTGTAACCCCGAAGGTGAAAAGTAACTTAAAATGACTTAGATAATAACATTAATTGCTTAGATGAGGGAAATAAATGTGAATAATTTATTTCTAAGTCATAAATATATGAAACAAGATGTAGTTAAAGTTTCAAGGAAAACTGAGTTAGTTTGACATTTTTAGGCATACTGGTTGTGCATTTTATATCAAATTGACTAGCAACAGATATGAAAAAATAAGACAATGATGGAACAACAATTTTAATGAATTTTAGTATTTATTTCAAAGTTGTTGGAAGTTGAAAATATTGATTTATCTAAATCTAAGTCTTTTTATCAAATCAAGATTTATCAGTGTATGGCCTTAAAGGCCTTATAAGTTAAATGAATCCTTTGTTTTGTTTCTCATTCACAGTTCTTGCTCCAAAAACAGAAGTAGAAATTGTGAGAGAAGAAAAGAAAGAAGAGGAAGTAAAGATCAAGGAAGAGGAGGAGAAAAAGAGAAGGAAAGGAAAGGCCAAAGTTGGAGATTCATCCAAGGCTTGAAGCTTCATCTTTTTTGCACAAAAGGTAGGGGATTTAAAGTTCTTGCACTTCTATTTTACATTTTCTCCATGAATGCACCCTTGGTGCATAGTAGGTTAAAATAAGTTTTAGATGTGTTTGATGTATTTTGATTACTTGGATGTGTTTCAATAGATGTTTATGACTTATTCACAACTTAAGTTTGAGTTAGAAACTTAGAACATCTCATTCAGACCATTGATTCCTAAAAGTGGGGTTTAGGTCAAGCATGTGTGATTTTGGTTCATAATCCAAATTTAGTAGTTTAAGTTAGTGATTGATGATTTCTATGTGTTAATGAACTGATTAGGGACTTAGAATCACTAGAAACTATTTTGGAATGACCAAATCCATGAAGAAAACCAATGGAACAGTACCTGGTTCTGCAGATTCCAGTTTCTGCTATTTACATTGCAGCATAGAATGCCGCACGCCAAGGCATGAGGTTGAATTTGCTATGAGTGTCGCGACGTGGAGAGGGTCACCCCAAGGCATGATGTGCATTAGTATGAAATCCGAGAGTAGGACGCCGTAGCTTGCCAGATGTCGTGCCATGGCGTGAGCCCCTGAACCTCTAAAAATGTCATTTTTGATGTTTTTAAGTTCTTTTCTAAATGGAATCATGTGTATATATTTCTTAAAGTGTGTTAAGACACAAATAGGTATAATTTCAAGAGAGGAATTGTTACCTAGCATGTATGAGAAAGTTTAAACCTTTGAGCATTCAAGAGTAATGGTTTGCTTTAGGTAAATATCTAGCACCCTAGGCCACTTTTGTGGTAATGTGTATCACTTAAGAGTAATGAGTGATGATGTGGTGTTTTAGATATACGTATGAAGGATGTTCTGGTAGTATTGATCTTTGTGAGTATCCTTTGATGTTGTATACCATTATTTAGGCCAAAAGAGATAAGTGAGGAGTCCATAAGGTTCTTCTGAACAAGGATTCAGCCTGAGCTTCTCGATAGTACCAAGTAATGTGTAATGTGAGGATGAGCTTTCCCGCTATTTACCACAAGATAATGCAGTAAACCAGTAATCCTAGTTAAACATCTTAGTTCTAAGTTGGACTAAGTATGTATGTATGTATATTAACTTGGTATCTTTAGTTACTAAATTATAATTTTGTAGATGCTTTAAACATATCTTATTTAGCATGTGTTAAGATTATGTTTATTATACTATGTATACTGGTTTTGGTTTACTCATACTAAGAATTGTTGATTCTTGCCCCGCTATGTTGCCATGTAATTCCAGGTGAGAGTTCTTCCAAGAACAAGAAGAAAAAGGAAACTAAAGATTAAAATAGTTCTAGTCTTAGTAGTTACATTATAATTGTTGTATCTTTTAGTACTTCTTTTGTAATGTAAAGAATTATGTAATACCTCAAGCCTTTGTTAAGGCTAATGTTGTATATGTATATATGTATTTTTGCTATAAGTTTTATATTTTCCACATTTCATATGGCTCTCTATAATGTTTCCAATGAATATTATGGATATATGATCAGGTTATTATGTATGTAGTAACATTGTAATGTTGTTTATCTCTTTAAATGTTATTTATATTGATATATCAGTATTAGGATGTTATAACACTTTCCATGCCTTGTGTTCAATCTAGATATCTGAACAAAGGGACTAAAATATACAGAAGCATTGGTTACGGAAATGTTATGCCAAATCACTGACATTCTCATTACTTGGGTCACAATGATATGTTGCTAGATATCACTCACTGCTGTAATATTAAAATGAGAATTTAATATTACTGCGAACATCATGAGAACCTACAGGGTCACACACATAGAACAGATTAAGTTGGTGCAATTAGAATCCAAGTTGGATTGGGATTCTATTGTGGGCCAGACTCATAACAAATGAGTCCAAAGTTGCACTACTAAACCTACTGCTACTCTTACTCGCATAAGATAGTCACTATTATAAATAGTACTTCTAAAGGGATGTCAAGTAGCATAAGTTACAAACCCTAGCCGCACCCTAACAGAAACAGTGAGTAAGAGAGTGACAGATTTCTCTTCTCTTCATAGCTAGCACTGTGTTTGAGGCGCAGGACTCCAAGATCACGAATATTGGGTGCTTGTGAGTTTGTTCATGTGGACAACGTAGAGGCATCATTATTGCTGCAGTGCTAGTGATTTGTCTCGGTTGTTTTTTGTCTGGCTTCAAGAGGTAAACTCAAAAATAACATTTCATGGCTCTCCTTTTCGCATGAATCCTTGGTGAAAATCTTTTTTTTTTTGCTGCATTTTTGTTCACAGATTTCCTAACAACTACATAAGAAAATAGCTTCAACAAAAATCAAAAGGGGCTTGATTACGAAAAGTTTTGAAAAACTCAATTCACCATTCTTCTTGAGTTTTGAAGCGACTTAGTAATAAGTAGTATCAGAGCTTAACTCTTATTTAAAGAGCTTAACAACTTTAAGAGGAGTGATGGCTTCTTTTCAAAGTGTTTTACCTGAAGGTGCCTTAATCAATAGGCCCGCTGCTTTTAATGGCACTGGTTATACCTATTGGAAATAAAGAATAGAAATTTTTATTAAAACTATTAATCTTGATGTTTGGGATGCTATTGAAAAATGCCTCTTTATTCATACTAAGATTATTGAGGGTAGAGAAGTTGTAAAGCCACGGACAGAATGGAATGATGATGATAAAAAAAGAGTTTAATATAATGCTAGAGCTAAGAACATCATCACTAGTGCTCTAGGGTATGATGAGTATTTTTGTATTTCTAATTGCAAAACAAACCAAGAAATGCAGGATGCTCTTCAAGTTACCCATGAGGGAACTAATGAGGTAAAAAGAGCTAGAATGAATACTCTCACACATGAATATAAGTTATTTTGAATGAATTAAGGAGAAAACATACAAGATATGCAAAAAAGATTTACTCATATTATTAATCATCTTACCTCATTGGGAAAAACTTTTCCCAATGAAAATTTGATTAACAAAGTGTTGAGATGTTTGAGTAGGGAGTGACAGCCCAAGGTGACAGCTATACCTGAATCAAGAAATCTTGCCACCAAGACTCTTCTAACACTCTTTGGGAAGCTCTAAGAACATGAGATGGAATTGTCAAAACTTCACCAAAATTAGGATGTTGATAAGAAGAAGAAAGAACTAGCTCTCAAGGCTTCCTCATCCTACAATGATGAAGATGATGATGAAGATGAGCTTGAGGACTTAGAGATGAATAAAGAAACATTCAACCTTCTTGTTAGAAGATTTGGAAAATTTCTAAAGAGGAAGGGAAATGGAAGAATACTACCCTTTCCTCTAAAGAAAAATTATATGAAGGTTGAAATCTTAACTCCAACTCCTCCCACTTGCTTTGGATGCAAAAAAGAAAGAAGAAAGGAAGAAAAGTATATGTTGCTTAGGAAGACAATGACGTGGATGCTTCGGATAGATTGGATGATGAAGTAGCCAACCTTTGGCTAATGGCCAAAGATGACTTAGAGGTAGAATCTCAAACTCATGAATCTCAATCCTCTTATGAGGAATTGCAAAATGCCTTTGAGGAATTGTATGAAGAATCCATGAGACTTATAAAAATGGTTTCATCTTCAAAGAAAATAATTTCTTTTCTTGAAAATCAAATTTCTTCTTTAAACAAAGAAATTGAGGAATTGAAATTTGAAAATAAGACTCTTGGATTAATTGATACTAATTCCTCATGCTCTACTTGCTCTTTTAAAAATGATGCTCCCTCTTCATCTTCTTCATGTCATTCATGTTTATCTTTGAAAAAAGAAGTTGAAGATTTGAAAAATACCATTGCTAAGTTTATCTTGGGAAGGGATAACTTGAACATCTTACTTAGGAAATAAAGATGTGTGTTTGACAAGGCTGGATTAGTTTACAATCCTAAGAAACAACAAAAGTTTTATAAGAATTTATTTGTTTCCTCAAGTATATCAAGTAGTCCTTTTTTTACTTGTTTTTATTGTGGAAAGAAAGGTCATAGTGCATCCATATGTAGCATTAAGAAGAACTTTTATGTTGGCCAAAAGAAAATATGGGTTTCAAAGGGCTCTTTGCTCAAAACTAACACACAATGACCCAAAAAGATTTGGATACCTAAAACCAAAACTTGAACATGCTTTGTAGGTGTGCTTGAAGGCTAATAGCTCAGATTGCTACCTTAATAGTGCTTGCTCCAAGCACATGACTGGTGATGGATCCAATTTCTCCTTTTTTGCTCCCAAGAAACATGGACATGTCACTTATGCGGACAACAATAGAGGAAGAATCCTTGGAGTTGGAAAAGTTGATAAAAATCCTTCTACCTTAATTGATAATATTTTGTATATAGAAGGACTCAAACATAACTTACTTAGCATAAGTCAATTATGTGATAAGGAAAATAAAGTTATCTTTGACTCTAATTACTGCATAATTGAAGGTAAGGATGACAAGCAAGTTAAGTTTGTTAGTCATAGGGTTGATAATATCTACATGATTAACCTAGATGATATAACCTCTCAAGATGCAAAGTGTCTTATAAGTAAGGAAAGTGATCTATGGCTTTGGTATAGAAAAATTATCCACATTCATATTGATCATCTAAACAAATTAGTTTCAAAAGAATTGGTAATTGGACTATCTAAGCTCAATTTTGAAAAACATAAACCTTGTGAAGCATGTTAAAATGGAAAATAAGTAAAGGTCTCTTTCAA
The DNA here is from genome assembly GCA_029884595.1 of Ormosia semicastrata. Lineage (NCBI taxonomy): Eukaryota > Viridiplantae > Streptophyta > Magnoliopsida > Fabales > Fabaceae > Ormosia > Ormosia semicastrata. The sequence goes on from JAQQTO010000061.1 coordinate 7,345,860, forward strand.
AGTTAAAAATGTTGTTTATACTTTTAGACTTTTATAACTTTTGCACATGGATCATTTTGGACATTCTTGAACTATAAGCTTTGGTGAGAATTACTACACTTTTGTGATTGTGGATGATTACTCTAGATACACATACACAATATTTCTTACTCATAAGAGCAATGCTTTCCATGCATTTAGAAAACTTGCCAAGGTTATTCAAAATGATAAAAATTATAGCATTACATATATTATAAATGATCATGGTGGGGAATCTGAAAATCAAGAGTTTGAAATGTTTTGTAATGAATATGACATTAAGCATAATTTCTTAGTCCCTAGAACTCTACAACAAAATGGAGTAGTTGATAGAAAAAATAGATCTTTGGAAGAATTGGCAAGAACTATTCTCAATGAAACAAATTGTCTTAAGTATTTTTGGGTAGATGCAATAAATATTGCTTGTTATGCAATGAATAGGGCCTTAATAAGGCCAATTTTCAAGGAAAAGTCCCTATGAATTATACAAAGGAAGGAAATCAAACATTTTCCATCTTCATGTCTTTGGATGCAAATGCTTTGTTTTGAACAATGGAAAAGATAATTTAGGCAAGTTTGATGCAAAATCTGATAAGGGGATATTTCTTAGTTATTCTCTTTGTAGCAAAACTTTTAGAGTCTATAATAAGAGAACCATGACTATAGAAGAATCTATATATGTTGCATTTGATTAAACTAACCCCATTGGGTTGGGAAATGATGATATTGATGAGTGTGAAGAGATTATGTCTAATACTCACTTGAAGATCGAAAAGCAAAAGCAAAGAAAAGAAAGCCAAAGTGAGGAAACACCACTATAACAAGAGACGTAACAATCCAATGGTCTTCCAAAAGAATGGAGAATTTCAAGATACTACCTTTTTTATAAGGTTATTGGTGATGTTTCAAAATGGGTAACAACTCGAAACTTACTTATAGATGCATGTAATCATATGACTTTTGTTTCTCAAGTTAAGCCTAAAGATATAGATGAGGCCATTAATGATGAACATTGGATCTTGGCTATGCAAGAATAGTTAAATCAAATTGAAAGGAATCAAGTTTGGGAACTTATTCCAAGACCCAATGATCATCCTATTATTGGCACTAAATGGGTCTTTAGGAACAAATTTGATGAAATGAGAGTAACAATAAGAAATAAAGTTAGGTTGGTTGTTAAAGGATATAATCAAGAAGAAGGAATTGATTATGAAGAAACTTATGCTCCTGTTACTAGATTAGAAGCTATTAGGATGTTACTTGCATTTGCATGCATCATGGATTTTAAGCTTTATCAAATGGATGCAAAAAATAATTTTTTAAATAGTTTTATTCAAGAAGAAGTATATATGGAACAACCTCCTGATTTTAAAAATTATGAGCTGCCCAACCATGTTTTCAAATTGGAAAAGGCCTTATATGGCTTAAAACAAGCTCCTAGATCTTCATATGAAAGGTTAAGTAAGTTCTTTTTAAAAAAAGGTTTTTTATGAGGCAAGTTTGACACAATACTCTTCATTAAAAACAAAAAGCATGACATTCTCTTTGTACAATTTTATGTTAATGATATTATATTTGGTGTTACTAATAAATCTTTGTAAGGAGATTTCTAGCACTATGTAAAATGAGTTTGAAATGTCTATGATGGGTGAGCTTAACTTCTTCCTTAGACTTCAAATCAAACAAACAAAGGATGGAACTTTCATTAGTCAAATCAAGTATTGCCAGAAGTTGATCAAGAAATTTGGGATGGATAATGCTAAATAAATAGCTGCACCAATGAGCACCTCTTGCTACTTGGAAAAGGACAAAAGAGGTAAACCCGTAAAAATCACTAAGTATAGAGGTATGATTGGCTCACTCCTTTACCTTACCGCAAGTAGACCAGATATAATATTTAGTGTGGGCATGTGTGCTTGATACTAAGCTTGTCCCAAAGAATCTCATCTTAGTGCTATAAAAAGAATAATGAAATATCTTATTGGCACTGCACAAATAGGCTTGTGGTATCCCAATGGTGCCTCATGTAGTTTAATTGGCTATTTCGATTTCGACTTTGCTGGATGCAAAGTGGATAGGAATAGTACTAGTGTGACATTCCACTTGCTTGGAAGCTTTTTAGTTTCTTGGCATAGTAAGAAACAAAATAGTGTAACATTGTCTATAGCTGAAGCTAAGTATGTTGTAGCTAGAAGCTGTTATGCTTAAATCCTTAGGATGAATCAACAATTCTAGATTATGGACTCTAGTTTGATCACATCCCTATAAGATGTGATAACACTAGTGCTACCGATTTAACTAAAAACTTAATCTTGCACTCTAGGACTAAGCATATTGAGATTAGGCACCACTTTATAAGAGACCATGTACAAAAAGGGGATTGTGTGCATGAATTTGTGGAAAAATAATTAGCTGATATCTTCACAAAACCTTTTAGCAAAAAAAAAAACTTTCTTTTATATAAGAGGTGAACTTGGTATAGTTGATTAATCATGCATTTCAAGTGAATGTTTGTGGTTGCTGCATAATTCTTCTTGTTAATTTTGTTTCTTGAATCCTATGCTAATTGGAGTATCGGAGGTTTCCCTAAATTTGTTTTGCAGGTGCTATCATCATGATTAAGTCCTCCAAATTGCTCAAGAAGTACTTTACTCAAAAAGTTTGTGAAATTCAAGTTTTCTAATATAATTATGGTTTACTTGGAATGTGAATTTTTTTACAAGTTTATGGAACTACAAGAGATGTGGATTTTAATTCAAAAGTAATGCATTACAAGGAGGTATAATAGTTTGCAAGGTCATTGGAATAGTTTGAAATCTAATTTCTGCATAATGAAATGAATAAATTGTGGTTTTGGAACGAGGTAATCGATTATAAAAGTTAGTAATCAATTACAAAGGCTCTGAAATATGGTATTGTTTTAAGACAAAAGGATGGTAATCGTATACACAGGGTGTGTAATTAATTACACAGCCCTTGAAAGGTGCCAACAAAGAAGGCAGAAGAATGGTAATCAATTACCATCACTTGGTAATCGATTGCAAGAAGCCCAGAATTGCCAAACGCAGCGTGGTAATCAATTACCACTCATGGTAATCGATTACAAGGGTCATAACAGCCTGGTAATCCATGAATTCTCTACTAGATAAATATCCAGAATTTAATTAATCAAGGTTAAATGAATTAAGTACCCATCTAATCCTAAATTAACCTAAAACCTAGAATTCAATCAAGCTTAACAATCCATCAAACACCTTTGATGCATTATTTAGTCTCTGTAATCCTCATTCAACACATGGTAATTATACAATTATCACATCAACATCTAAATCAAATTAAGCAATTCAATCTATATTTTATAAAATAAAAAGAAGTAAAAGAGAAACTTGATTAACAAGTAAAAGAAAAACTTGATTAACAATTAAATGTAAAATAATTAAAACAAGATCTCAAAATTAAACATGAAGATTTTCAATCCCTAGGATTGATTAAAAAGGGTCTAGCCCTCCATGGATGGAAGGGAAGAAAAATAGAAAAGAAAGAAACCTAGAGAAAAAGGAGAGGAAGAGAGATGAATAGAGAAAGTGCAAGCAAGAGCGGCTAAGAAAAAAATAGGATTTTAATTCGTGGTTGCTGTTGCTTCTTAAATAGTTATCTTTAAAATTAAAAATCCAAGTTTTCCCTTAGCTTAAGGTTAATCCTCTTCCTGTTAACTTTAATTGGACACCTAATTTACCTAATTTGGGCTTAGGATGAGATAATTATGTTCAGAATATTCTTAATAGTTCTTTGTACCTGTTAGCCAACTTCAAAGGGCAATAACACCATTAAAAAGTCATAATTTTGATAAGCTGTCTAATTAGAGTTGAAGATCTATGTCCCAGCTTCCCAATGACATCAGTTTGAGCTCCATATGACTCATATAACCCAAATTATGGCCCCATCATTGCATATCATCTAGGTTCCAGTGATAGCATCTCTATTCTGACTTCGTGACCCAATTTGACCCACTAAACATCTGATTCAGCCTTCAAGCTCTTCATCAAAGTTGTAAATATTTATTTCTTCTTTCCTACAAGGTAAAATTTATAATATTTATATATCTAACTCAAGTTATACCCAAAATACAGAAACAGTGTAAAATTCTCAATAATGCTGAAAAATACAATTAAGCCCAATTAGAACCCAAACTTATAAAATGTGGCCAAAACTAATCAATCAAGTACATAAGAGGTCTAAGAGACAAAATATGAGGGTTAACTAATATATGAAAATTGTGTTTATTAGTGGACGCCCTTTTTCAAGCCATTTTCAGTGCCCTCTTCCCTCTCTCTCTCTCTAAAAACCCCAAAACCTAACTTATCCTCCACCAATTTCTACCTCATTTCTCCACCAAATTCCACCATTCCACCTCCAAATCATCACAAACACTTATCCTTCTATTTCCCCTAACAACCCACTCATCAAAAACACCTCTACATCACCCAAATTCATCTTTTCATCATCGTTCTCCTCTCTCTCTAGAACCCGCAACTCATTCTCCAAATCTCACTTAAATCTCCATCAATTTCCCTCTTTCTTGTCCCAATTAATCCCAAAACACTTCCTCATTTCTCTCCACTTCCATTCCATACCAAAAATCCTCCTAAAATGGCTGAATCATCAAAGAGTACTAGGAGGCCAATAATAGGGCATGCTGCTAGCAAAGCTCCACAGGCACTGCTTCAGGGTTTGGATCTTTCTCACCTATTCAGAAGTGGACGGCAAGCAGAGAATTATAGAAAGAACTTTTAAATCTAAAAAATAATCCAACCAAGGTATTTGGATAATACCTTTTTCTCTAATGAGCCATTTCAATGTTATAAATTGCTGGAAGATATTGATTTGATTACTTTTCTGAGCATTAAAAGAGACATATATCTAGATTTAATTAGAGTGTTTTATGCTAATTTGAAGTATAAAAATGCCATTCTAATATCTGAAGTTAAGAAAGTGAAAATTGTTATTACTCATGAAATGTTGTCAAGGTTAACTAGGCTAAAGTTTGATGGGGCCAATTTTAGTGGTAGTGCTAAATTCTGGGCTGATGAGTATGACTATAAAACTACTTTGAACACATTGCTTCAGGTTGCATATAGGGAAAAAATTAAAGTTATGGCTAGTGGTTTGACCCTTGAGAACTGCTTACTACATTACATCTTAGTCAGAGCTCTTATTGCTAGGAGAGGAAATAACTCCCAAGTGCAATCGAATGATGTACTGACTCTGTGGGCCTTAAACACTAGAAAGTAGATTAATTGGGTACTATGTCATTAAACAAATGCTAAAGGAGCAAAAGGGAAAACATCCTCTGCTATATTTCATCCTCTTCATTAAAATACTTCAGCAATTTCGTGTTCCACTTGTTGGAGAAGTAAAGGACCAAAGCTCCGATGGTCTGGAGTCCATTGATAGCATACTCTCACCAAGATTAAGATGAAAAAGATTGGTGATGAGTGGTTCTACATTGACCATGGAGTGGATGGAAACATTGCCCAAGGCAATGAAGATGAAGAGGAGAATGCTAAAGAACAAGTCATGCCTGCGGCACAACAAGGTGCTTCTTCACAAGTCACATTGGATCAACTGCTCCAAGAGATGAGGAGCCTTTAGACATACATCAAGGTGGCCATAGGAGGAGTTCGTGATAGGCTACACTAATTTGAAAGCAATATGCTCCAACATATGAATCGTGTCGATCGAGAGATAACCTTCGTTCGCTCCATGATGGAAGGTGCTGACATTGAGTGGACCAGCACTGCTATTGCCCCCACCACTTTTGCTAACCCTACTTAGTCTCAACTAACTGATGGTGATGATGATGGCTCCGAGCATGATGGTGAAGATGATGTGGACAACGAGAAGACCTAGTGAGAAGATAGGGCTTAGTCATGATTATTTTCTTGTTTTATTTATCTTTTATACTCTTGACTAACCATTAGTATTTATCTTGACTTGATTAGTACACTTTATAACTTATACTCTGATATTTATGGTGATATTTTTAGATGTTGATATTTATATTAATCTTGTTATGATATTGGGCTATTTTTCATGCTTATTTCATTATGCCTTTTTGATAATGTCAAAAGGGGGAGAGTATGAATTGCATGAGTTAGGGGGAGATCTGCATGTAAATTATTTATTACAAACCTCTTTGCTTGAACTTTTCTGCTTGAACCTCGTGCATGGCTGATAAACACAATTTTCATAGTTAACCCTTATATTTAGTCTCTTATACCTCTTATATGCATAATTGATTGATCTTGATCATATTTTGTAAGTTTGGGTTCAAATTGGGCTTAATTGCATTTTTTAGCATTATTATGAATTTTATACTATTTTGGTATTTCGCGCATAACTTGAGTTCTAGACATCTAAAAATTATGAATTTTATCTTGTAGGAAAGATGAAAGAAAGCTTTACAACTTTGATGAGAACTTAAAGGTTGAATAAGATGTCTTTTAGGTTAAATTGGGCTTGGAAGTCAGAATAGAGATGTTGTCACTAGAACCTCGACAACAGGTAGAGAATGGGTCATAATTTGGGCTGTATGAGTCATATGGAGTTATGACCAGTGCCATTGGAAAGATTAGACACATACCATCAATTTTAGCCCACTTATCAAAATTATGATGTTTTGATGGTGTTTGCACCTTTTAAAGTCGGTTGATGGGTCTAGGAAGCTGTTAGCATAATTATCTCATCCTAAGGCTAAACTAGGCAAATTAGGTATCCAATTAAAGCTAAAGGAGAGAGGATTAACCCTAAGCTAAGGGTAAACTTAGATTTTTAATTTTAGATATAATTATTTAAGCAGTAATAGTAACCATGAATTTAACCCTAATTTTCTCTTAATCTCTCTTGCTTGCACTTTCTCTCTTCATCTCTCTTCCTCTCCCTTCTTTCTAGGTTTCTTTCTTTTCTGTTTTTCTTCCCTTCCATCTGTAACATCTCAAATTCAATAATAATAATATAGTCAATGTATGCTATAGTGATTAAATTTTAGGAATGCTACTTACTACAACTAAACCTTTTTAAATATAACAAAGCTATGTATATATAGAAAATATGAGCCACGAATGAATATATTTATTACATAACAATAATATTTCTCATCAATATAAAACATTCATCATTTCAAAAGAAACTACTCAGCTACACAAAGGTAAGCACTCCAAGCTCCTGCTTGTCTTCACTTTCCATTAGATTTCCTTCCTGGAATCATCATGGAAACACACACAAGGGGTGAGAATCACACATTCTTAGTAGATAAAAAAACCATAAACCATGTCATCACAATCATTCCAGCTATTTTGGGGGAAAAACTCAAACCTCATACATAACAAGCTAGAAAGGTGGTGAAAGCCAAAACCATGTCATTTCTCTTCCTGAAATAGATTTTCATTTTACAAGTTTGTATAAAAACTCATTTACTACAAACAGTTTTCTAGAAATTGCCACGCTCACAAAAACATCATCTCTATCTCAAAGACACCAAAGCATCATCTCCATCACAGAGACACAACAACAATACCTCCATCTCAGAGACACAAACACAATATCTTCATCTCAGAGATACAAACACAATATCTCCATCTTAGAGATACGCAACTGCCCATACAATTGTAATGCACGAATATATCATGATAGCAACCGTCCATACAATTGTTATGCTATGCCAAATTATGTCTAGTATTTATGCCTATGCAGTAACCTAAATATGTAATGCATAATGTATGATACCATTTACAAGAACCCAGTTCCATGGTAATGTCATGAGATGCATGAGCCTTGAACAAAACAAAGGAACCCAGTTCCATAAGCTTTGAACAAGCACTAGAAGCCTAGTTCCAGCTAAACCACGGGGTGTGAGGGAAAGACCATCCTCAACTCATCACTATGATTTGGAATGTATGTTACCTCTTCACTTACAATCATGTATGATCACCCTCTCTGGTAGTGAAGTCTCATCAACTACTTGGTCTTCAACAACGATCATTATGATGGGAAGAATTGATTACCCACTCATTCAAAATCATATTTGATCACAACAATGACCTTTGTGATAGGAAGGATTGGTTACCTACTCATTCAAAATCATATTAGATCATCCACAATAATCACTGTGATAGGAAGGATTAATTGCCTTCTTATTCAAAATCATATTATGATCATCAATAATGAGGGCTCAACCTCATCAATATAGCTATGGAACAACAATAATGCTAATTACTACAATAACTAGCATGTCAATTGATTTACATTCCTAACTACCAACATGAAATACAATGATATTAGATACCACAATAATTAACATACTAATTGATTTACTTTCACCACACAACCACTTCATTAAATACTCCTATTAGAGTCTCAATACTCACAAAGAAGCATAAATGAAGAAACTACACCATTGGAAGACTCCAAGGCAATCCAACACAACATCTAGTTGCTTTCTAGAATTCACGCCGCGGTATTGCCCTATGCCACGCTGCAACGCCTAAGTCTCGGGTTCAAGTACTGGCAAGAAAATGCCACCAACATCGCGGCATCCTTGTGCCACGCCGCGGCATGCGCCCCTATTCTTCAATATGTTGCAGCACTCAATGTATCACGTCATGGCGCTCATCTCTCGGATTCTAAATTCTGGGCATGCATCACACCATCGCGACGTGCTACGCTTTATGCTACGGCACCCACTGCAGAACTCAGCATCTGTAGAATTCTGCAGATATGGGTACTGTTTCATTGGAACTAAACCCTCTTCCAATCATTCAAAACTCAATTTCAAGTGATGTTTAACCTCTAACAAGGTCCAACTACTCATAGCAACACTTAATCTATTTCAATTTTATTCAAAATCAAATATCATGGAAAATCCCCTACCTAAAACCTAAAACCTAAAACCTAAAACCTAAAATAACAACTTTGATCTCAAAAGGGATTAAAGACTTTCAAAGGCTGGAAGTTCCATTTCCACACACCCAACAATTCAGAAACAAGTCATCCTCAAGTTCTCCAACAAGATTCAAGACAAAACACCAAAATCACACTCAAAAACCTAACTTTCCTATCATGCCAACACTCATGAACATGATAAAGAAAATAGGAAGATGAGTCAAAAACAAGGTTTTTCCCCTTACCTCAAGGTCTTGAAGATGGCTAAGGATGGATCCAAGCTCTCCAATCCTTGCTTACCTCTTGATTTCTCCTCTTTCTTCTCCTTCTTCTTTCTCCTTCTTCTTTCTCTTCTCTCTTTTCTCTTCTCTGTTTCTGTTTTCCTTCATTCCCAACCGTAGGCCACTTATAAAGAGGAGCCAATTTTGGCTTCTCACGGATAAGCACTAAAACCCCAATCTACTATGAGCACTCAGATTTCACCAAATCTGGTATCCTAGCTTCCAACAGATTCAAAATAAATCCTAAGATTCATTAAAAAAATTGTTTCACCAAAAATTGATAGTTCCATATCAGGTAGGGGTCAATTCGGCACTAAAACACACAACCAATATGCTTAAAAATACCAAACTAGCTCTAATTACTCTCAAACTTTAACTGTAGTATAGTTCACACATTTGTGACCTGGAAACAAACTCTCCACATTTATTTCCACTAAGTAGTTTAAGCCACTTCAGGAGCAAATTACAACTATATTTCACACATAGTATTACAACAATGTGACTAAACGTGCTCAGAAAGACACAAAACTATACAAACATGTTAAGTAAGTATTAGGCTACCTCTGTAATCATATTCAAGCCTAACATGTTTTCCATGGTGTTACATTTCTCCCCTTCTTTTTAGAATTTTGTCTTGAAAATTCTCTCACCATCAACATTTAGTCTCTCACAACGAAGGATCCAAGATCTCCAACAGACATCACACTCGAAGGAATCTCACCTTCCATAGTGATATCCAACTCATCATCATCAACCCAAGACAATCCAGTCTCATGCAGGTTTACAGCTCCCAAGCCAAACCTATGCCAGATATTATTCACCTAAGAAATCTGTTTTCCACCAAACTCTTGGATTCCTCAATCCATAATCCCTACAAAACTTATCTATCAACCCTTTATCCAACATATGTAACACCCCAACTTTTGAGATAATGACTATATTGTCCCGAAATGTACTGTTTTGTGAATTCTATGAGCAGTAAATTAAATTTGACTGTTCCGTGAGTGTACTTGACTGTTGTGTGTGATTTGCTCCGAGCCAGGGAAATAATAATTTTCTGGCCGGAAAAATCTTATTTTAATTAATTGGAGCTGGGGGATCTTACTAAACCCAATTCTGATTGATATATATATTAATCTCGTAATTTTTTCAGATTTAACTGTGCAATAAAATAATTTTATATTATTATAATATTATTTTATATTACAAGACCTCTTGTCTCAAAAATAGTAAAAATCTACTTCGGTTTGACCACAGATCTTTAAAAGTACTGTGGGACCCGTGTTTAGAAAAAATAGTCAACTGTGCTGACTGGACAAATTCTAGCCAATGAGAGCAAGTCAACGAAAGTGTCTTGACTTTCTAAACTAATAGGAATTGGTCAACAAAAGGAGCATGGACTTTGATTAGGACCATTGGATGAAGACTTAGTTAGGAAGCCTTTAACCTTAGCCGTTGATCTAATCAATGGTGAGATTAGAATGCTAGTTTTATGACCAATTGATGTCTACCTTAGATGTAATCTATGGCTAGGAATTAAAGATGAAATCAATGGTTAGAATTAAGTCAAAAATAGTAGGCTTGAATTTGGTTAATAGTTAATTAAGCTTAATTTGACTAATCTAATTACCTAATTAACAAACTAAGTGAACTAACTTAATTCTTAATTAATTATAATCTAAATACTAATTAGATATCCTAATATTGATTAAAGGTTATAATATATGTTAATATATATTAAACTAATTGATTATATGATTAGAATGTTGATTTAGTTTTAATAGGATAATTAACCTAACTAATTGCCTAATTAATTAGCATATAATTAGGTGTAAATGGAAAACAATTAAACCCTAAAATCTAAGGATGGCACACGGTTTGGGCAGCAGCCTTGAGAGGCTTGGTGGCTAAGTTCTACTACCTTCTTGAATCCTCCAAATGTCATAAACCATGTGCACACCATGTGAACTCAATTAGATCTTTACTTAGCAAATTCAAACACTCAACCTCACCCAAAAATAACCACACGGCAGCAGCCCCTCCCATTTCCCTCTTAATATTTGTTTCACACTTATCCTAATTAAAAGCTTTTATTCTCTCCAAAATTCCCAAGAACACCAAGCATATTTTCTCTTTTATTTTCTCTTCCATTTTCTTTTCCATATTCGGCCAAGACCTCCAACCCACACCAACCAACTTCTATAATTTTATCTCTTCATATTTCCTAAACCCAAATCCTATTCTAAACACTTTTCATTCACAAAGTTTTGCCAAAAAACTACTCTATCTTGTCCAAAATCACACCTTTTGCTTACTTTCCTAAGGGTAAGTTTTGATTTCTTGGTTCAAAATTTGATTTTTAATTTTTCTAACCATGATTGTTCCATGGTTTTTCAATATTGTACCTTGTATGTGTTTTTACTAATTGTTTAAGAATTTTAGGGATTTGTTTGGGAGATTGTACGAAATTTGAAGTAAAGGAGGAAACTAACCGATTAAATTGTCTTCAAGAGGTAAGAAGGAGATTTAATCTCATCAACCCTAAGTGGTGATGGGAAAATGGATTTGATTGTGTATGAAGAATCCATAAGGATTCGATTTGTGTGATTGTTTATGGCTTTTATTATTTTTGTGATTGTTTAGATGCTTTCCTATTTGTGATTTATTTTGCTATGCATGATTATAGCTTTCATTATTTTTGCTATGCATGTTTATGGTTTTAAATAAATTGTATGTCACAATTGCATGTGTTTATAATTATATAATTATTAAAGTAGGATGTGAATAACATGTACGGTTTGCATGAGTGTTCCAAAGAACACATTATGAGGCTCACGGCCTTACATCCAAACAGAGAACCAAAATGTTCTCAGTAATTTTCTAAATTACTGATTTAAGGAATCTAAGTGAAACAATCAAATTAAAGATGATTTAAGTTAATTATGGCCAACATACCATTTAGTGTATAATTAAATGCCATTTTATTTTGATTTGGCCAACATGTCATTTTATTTACTAAGATAGGTTAGGTAATCATTTTACAACATAAATTGATTCCAATGAATCATTGAGAAAATAAAAGGAATAAATTCAGTTCTAGAATTTTAACTTAGCAGAAATTAGTTTAAATAAGAATTAAATTAGACGCTTGAAAAATACTAACATAGAGCTCATTCCATAAATTTTGAAGCGCGTTAGTAAGTTTCAAAGTGGAATTATTGGGTAAAAATAAAATAAACTATATTTAGAGGAAAACGTTAAAAATACCTTATACTGATTTTATAGGCAAAATGCTGCCAAAATTTATCAAAATTAGACGCATAAAATGAAAAGATTCCATACTATATTTAGAACACAAGAAAAATACTCTACGTATTTTAAATATACTAGATATAGTTTTACACATATTGAAAATAATAATTATAAGCTATTCGGTTAAAAAAATGAATTAAAAATCCTACGCGATTGAGAAAATAATTTAAAAAGATTTTGTGATGTTTAAAAACGTCAAAATATCTTTACGCGATTTAAAAACATTTGTGAAAACGATGAGATTGTGAAAACGCGATAAAATTCCTACGCGATTGAACAATACTGTGAGTTTTGCTGTCGGGCCAAAGTGGTGGACCCAGACATATTGCAGTGTAGTACTGTCAGGTGGGACGTACTATACTTTGTTATTTTGTGACTAAGGGTATTTTGGTAATTTTTCATAATTATGGTAAAATTTGGATAATAAGGGTATTTTTGCCATTTTAGATCATACTTAGAGTGTTTTGCCAATTTGGGTTATAATTGGTGATTGATTGACGAGGCGAATTACGCCGTGTTTGGTGTGATAAGCATATTGTGGTTCATTTATGAACTTGGAGGCATTAGTGTGCGGAGGATCCCATATGTGGACAGTGGTAGCACCTCTGGGCCGTGGTAACGGGAAACACACTAATGATCTTGACAAGCACTATTCTTAATCGAGATCTTGAGGGGACTATTAAGTACTATGCCTGTGGTACACGATGTTGGACTGTGTACTACTACACGATGTTTTGGACTGTGGGCTATAGACACAAAGATTTGACAGTGCAATAGTTTGGTTGGGCAGCCATAAAGTATTATTAGTTTCTATTCGGATCATTCCCTCAGATATCCGTGTTTAGCTCCATGGAGTAGGAATGAGTCAGTGTGTGTATCATTCATCATCTGCATTTTTAAATGTTTATTATGTTCATGCATTATTTGTATTTTACTGTTCATGCATCCTTTGCACTTTACTGTTTACCATATTCTGTGATAAATTGTATGATATATTACTTTAATATATATTGTATGATATGATGATATATGTTATTTATATATATATATATTGCTTTGTTATATTATGTATGATGTATTAAATTGCTATACTGTATATAATGTAATAGCATGTGTTATTGTAATATCTGCTTGCCATTGAAATACCTGTTTGTATTGTCATTTTCTTAATTGTCATGCGGGTAATGATGTTAATTGTCTCACCTCTTTATTGTATTGTTCTGTTTTTGTTTTCTACTTTATATTTATATCATCGAAGACTAGAATGGCAGCAAGGCGAGATCAATTAGGTTTCTTTAGACTTCAGTTTCTCGAAGGCGCTGAGGCTTGGTATGTCCACTGGGACACAGGACACATAGAGTACAGTGGTAAAGTGACTTTATCAGTAAGTAGGACTCAACATGGGATGGTTACTACACGTTATACAGTTGCTTTCGTAGAGATCATTTTACCTATTAGGGAGTTGTGGGACGAGTTTCACTATACCCCTATAGAGAACTTCGATACACTTTTGGGTCGAATTTCTATCGGTCAAGACATACCTAACTAAGGAATTTGTCTTATGACGAGGGCTCATATCTTAGGTGTTATGTTTGAGTAGTATACTATTTTTTATTGTTTCTATTAAATATTAATAGTTGTAAATTAATTGTATACTTCAGACAAGAATCACATGTATATTATGATGAGTTTATGTTTGTTATATTTTGTGTTCCATGTTATTTTATTTAAATGTTATAATTATAAAAAGAAAAAAAGTATATACCACAAATATTATTCAAGTATCAAGTGTTTTACAACTTGAGTAAGGATTTTATTTATTTTTATTTTTCTGCATCATAAATGTGACATCCCCAGAAAGGGTGTTACAACATATGGGCTCTACTCACACTAAAGGTACCACAACAAAGGGTGTAGATGCAAACAAATCCTACACGAGTTCAATTATACCAATGGAACCTCACTAGAAGAACTCCTGTTCCCCTAGTTCGCCTAGGTGAAGTTATAGTTTGCTGTTCATACAGAACATTACATATTAAGTAAGCCAATCCTCAATATCATGTAACTGTGTAATAGTAGCTACCAATATCCAACCTAAAGCAAGTCATGCAATCCTTTTCCAACATCTCAAACAAGAGACAAGGTAATACACAACACACAGAGAAACTTCTATATGCCTAAGCATAGTCAGTCCATACCCCAGCTCAACAAGATGAACTTCTCTGATACCAAAATGTAACATTCCGAATTCAATAACTATAATATAGTCAACGTATACTATAGTGATTAAATTCAGAACTGCTACTAACTACAACTAAACCTTTTCAAATATAACAAAATCATGTATATATAGAAAATATGAACCATGAATGAATATATTTATTACACAACAACAATATTTCTCATAAATACAAAACGTACATCATTTCAAAAGAAACTACTCAGTTACACTAAGCTAAGCACTCCAAGCTCCTACTTGTCTTCATTTTTCATTAGACTTTCTTCCTGGAATTATCATGAAAACACACACAACGGGTGAGAATCACACATTCTCAGTAGATAAAAAAATCATAAACTATGCCATCACAATCATTCCAGCCATTTCAGGGAAAAACACGTTTGTAAACTCAAACCTCATATATAGCAAGCTAGAAAAGTGGCGAAAGCCAAAACCGTGTCCTTTCTCTTCCTGAAATAGATTTTCATTTTACAAGTTTGTATAAAAACTCATTTACTACAAAAAATCTTCTAGAAATTACCACGCTCACAAAAATATCATCTCTATCTCAGAGACACCAAAGTATCGTCTCCATCGCAGAGACACAACAACAATACCTCTATCTCAGAGATATAAACCCAACATCTCCATCTCAGAGATACAAACATAATATCTCCATCTCAGAGATAACTTCCCATACAATTATAATGCATGAATATGTCATGATAGCAACCACCCATACAATTGTCATGCTATACTAAATTATGTCTAGTGTTTATGCCTATGTAGTAACCTAAATATGTAATGCATAATGTATAATACCATTTACAAGAACCCAGTTCCATGGTAATGTCATGAGATGCATGAGCCTTGAAAAAACAAAGGAACCCAGTTCCATAAGCTTTGAACAAGCACTAGATGTAACACCCCAAATTCTGACTATATGAATGATAATAGCAAAATTACATTGTTTTGCATTTTGTGTGTGTATAAAATTAATTTGACAGTTCTGAGATCATATTTGATCATTCTGTGTGATTACTCCGGCTAGGAAAAATAATATTTTTCGGTCGGGAAATTGATCTGTCTCATTTGGAAGCGGGGATCTTACTAAACCCGACTCGAGTGATTCAGAAAAGAATCTTTTAATTTTTAGAATCCATCTATGAAAATAAATAATATTGTACTAATAAATATCCGTAATTGCATACATAGCAGTCGTTGCTATGAATGTTGGACCCGATAAGTTTTAATTAATAAGAAAAAAGAGTTTAGAACATTTCTTGTAAGTAAAATTAAAGTGAACCAACAGGATATAGTCAAAACAATTGGTTAGACTTTTCTAACCAATGAGAATTGGTCAAGGAAAGAAGTTTAGACTTTCTTGTGGACCATTAGATTTGAAGCTTGACTTAGAAGCTTTAATCTTCACCATTGATTCAATCAATGGTGTAAAACAAAACTTAACAAAACCATCAAGTAACATTCACCATAGATAAGATTAATGGATAAGATTTAGTCAACATTAATTGCTTGACTTTTACTTAGGAAATTAATGAACCTTAATTTAGTTGTCCTAATTACCTAATTAAACAATTAAGTAAACTAACTTAACTAAGGATTAGTTATAACTTAATTCTAATTAGAGGTAATGATGCATAATTAATATGTATTAGATACAAGCTCAATATGTTAAACTAAAATTGGTTATGTACTTGAAGAATTAAGTAAGAATGGTTAGGAGATTAAACCCAATTAATTGGTTAAACAATAAACTAGTAATTAGGCTTGAACTAATGAGGAATTAAGGATTTAAAACCCATCTAAACTACTATGGACAGCAGCACCTAAATTCTTGGTCCAGTAAAAAAAATTTTTGAGCAGCAGAAT
The DNA here is from genome assembly GCA_029884595.1 of Ormosia semicastrata. NCBI lineage: Eukaryota > Viridiplantae > Streptophyta > Magnoliopsida > Fabales > Fabaceae > Ormosia > Ormosia semicastrata. The sequence continues at coordinate 7,362,519 of JAQQTO010000061.1, forward strand.
TTGTGGCCCAATAGCAGCAGAATTTAGCTTGGATTAGCAATCAATTAAAGGACTTAAACTTACCAAATGCACCATGGGCCAGCAGCTGATTTGGAGCAGCAGAAATGAGCTCCACGTCCAGCAAATACACGGCCCAACAAAGCAGAGTAAACCGCCCAACGAGTAGCAAAGAGAAGACGTCCAAAGGCAAGACAGCAAAATGTTCAGAAATTTGTGAAGATTCAAGTGATATTTGAATGTCCAATTACCATGCAAAAGTCAAGTGACCAACCAATGAGATGAGAGAGTTGTTATGCAATTAATGCATGGCCATTTGCTCAAGCAAATGTCACTCACGTCCATCACCAAAGGCAGCAGCAAGGAGCAGCTGGAATGGGTGGATAATGATGCAATAAAATCCTTATTTTATTACCACAATCATTCACGATGTGCAGCTGGATTTTACATTCAAAATGAGATAAATTCTAAAGTAAAATCACTCATCTTTCACGTGTTATTACACGGCTGGGCAGCAGCACTTTCACACTCTCATCTTCACTTGTTATTTTCCAAAACATAAGCCATTTGTCTCTCAAAAATTTCACACGGCCAGCAGCCCCAAAATACGTCTTCATTCTGCACTTTTTACTCATCAAAATATCCATCTATTTCTCTCAAAGTTTCAAGGGAAACTCACACCTCTCATCTCCCATTCTTTTCTTCCAATCGGTCATCACCAAAAAAATCACACCATCCTTTTCTTTTAAACACTCATCTTTTGGGTTATTTTGACTCAAAGCCTCCTCTAAAATCATTTCTTCTTCACAAGGTCCTAAGTTTCTTCAATCTTCTTCCTAAAGAGGTAAGTTTTAAGTTAATGATTCTAAGTTTGATTTTAAATTTTTTTAACCATGATTCTTCCATGGTTTTCAACCTTGATTCTTGTGTGGTCCTTCACTAATTTTTCTTGAAAATTTTAGGGCTTGTTAGGAGATTAATAAAGTTTCAAGGCAAGGGAGGAAAGCTTACAAAGCTTGTCTTCAAGAGGTAAGAGGGAGACTCTACCTTACCACCCATGTTTTGGTAGTATGAGGATGGTATATTTGGTGAAAAATTCCTAAGGATTTATTCACCTATTGTTTGAGGGTCTTGGACTGTATTGGTTGAATTGTATTGAGATGTGCCTGATTGTGTTTGTATGTTTGGACTGTATTTAAAATGTATCTGCTTGTGTTTCTAGGCTTGTATGCATAGTATATGTGAGATACTATTTGTTTCAAATACTTGTTTAAATGTTGTAATGCTTAAAGAACTGATAATATGTGAGTATGTGAAATATATACTGTAGTGGAACTTATGCTGTATGTATGTGGAATTTATACTGTAAATCTTATGAGGAAAGGATATAATTGGAAATATTATGGAAATATGGGTCATTATGTAAATATAAAATCTTGAGGGACTAAAGTGGAAATACTCTGTTTTGAGGGATGAAAATGTAAATTATGTGTTTTGAGGGACTATTTTGCAAATATGAGAGAAAAATAGTAAATTTTAATATTAAAATAAATAAAACAGTAATTATGATTTAATACGTACGGAAAATATTCACGCGATTGAAAAATGTTAAAAAATCACTACGTGATTCGAAAAGGCGACAGAATTGAGTCGCGAATGAAAAATATACGAGAATATGATTACGTGATTAAATTACAAGATATCTTGTTATTAAATTATTATGAACCCCGTACATTGGATATCAATGGAATTGTGAATAGTGCATAGTACATGCATTGAAAAGGTCCAAAGGATTTGTGTAAGGCAAGTTGCCTAGAGAGATTACACCTCCTGAGTGGGTGCGATAAGCGTAGTGTAGGTCACTGATGACCTTGGGGGCATTGGGGTGCGGGTTGCCTACAATGGACAGTTGGTAGCTCTTCTGTACCGTGGATTAGACCGATGCAACACACCAATGATCCGGACCGAGACACTATCCCTAATCATGATTTGATAAAGACTGTCGTGCATGTGCTAGATGTGCAGAAAATGAGCACATGGTCTGAAGCATGTTGGTGCCGATAGATCTTTTCAGTCATTCTCTCCGACTTGAGTTGTAGCTCTATGGAGTAGGATATTGAGTCAGTGTACATTGCATTCACAGTTGCATTCATAAAGGATATATCATTGTAATTTTACTCATGTGTAATTCTTGTTTATGGTAATTATTATATTGAATACTTGAGTATCGAAAGTAGTATAATTGTAATTCTTCTTTTAATTATTGTGCAATGATGATATATAAGGTTAATGGCTTAACTGTAATTATAGTACGACATCTGTATGATATTTTGGATGTGTTTATCTTCATTGCTACCATACTGGTATTGCGCATAGGTGATCTCACCTCTTGTATGTATATGTTGTATCATGTATATGTGTTTTAAGACACCGAGCCGGATGTAGAACGAGAAGTAGAGAAAGATCCAGATTCGTTGAGAACTTAGAGTTCTGATGGCAGTAGAGATTCCTAGCTTCTTGGGTTACCTGAGACTGACATTCATTGACGGGGACAATGCATGGACTGAAGATCTAGAGAGAGAGTATTTATTATTTGGGTGATGTAAATATTAGACTGAGTAGGTTACAGTCAGGAAATCCCTACTTTTCTGTCACTATTTATGTACAGTTAGAATTTCCTATATCTATCAGGCAGCATTGGGGAGCGTACTATCGCACCCCTCGGGAGAGTAGCGTCGTATCGTCCGCTCGGACATTTGCTCCACGGACTTTACGCCGGGTTGGAATTCCCCCACCCGGAAGGTCTGAGGAGGATCCATCTGAGGATCTGGCTACTTCTGAGGGCTCAGCTGCCTAGTTGTACTTGGGCAAAGATGTCAATGTAAATAGTGTTTAAAACTTTTTGGAGTGACTAGTTTGTAATATTTATAGTATGAGTGTTAAAGAATTGTATATGTATAACCAGAGACTTGGACATGTATAAATGATCTAAATTATTTGTAATAATGCTGTGATGTTTTATTTTCTGCTAAGATTATTTTCTTATTATTAAGAAATTTTGAATTTCATATTTTTCCTTATAACTTACGTTATATTCATGAGGTTAATTTGGTAATTATGTAACATAAATGTGGCATCCTAAGGTGGGTGTTACACTAGAAACCCAGTTCCAGCTAAACCACAGGGTGTGAGGGAAAGACCATCCTCAACTCATCACAATGATTTGGAAGCTATATTACCTCTTCGCTTACAATCATGTATGATCACCCTCTCTGGTAGTGAAGTCTCATCAACTACTCGGTCTTTATTATGATAGGAAGGATTGATTATCCACTTATTCAAAATCATATTTGATCACAACAATGATCTTTATGATAGGAAGGATTAGTTACCTACTCATTCAAAATCACATTAGATCATCCACAACAATCACTGTGATAAGAAGGATTGATTACCTTCTCATTCAAAATCACATTATGATCATCAACAATGAGGGCTTAACCTCATCAACATAGCTATGGAATAACAATAATATCAATTACTATAATAACTAGTATGTCAATTGATTTACATTCATAACTACCAACATGAAATACAATGAAGTTAAATACCACAATAATTAACATACTAATTGATTTACTTTCACCACACAACCACTTCATTAAATACTCCTATTAGAGTCTCAATACTCACAAAGAAGCATAAATGAAGAAATTACACCATTGGAAGACTCCAAGGCAATCCAACACAACATCTAGTTGCTTTCTGGCATTCACGCCGTGACATTGCCTTGTGTCACGCTGTGGAGCCTAAGCCTTGGGTTTAAGTACTGGCAGGAAAATGCTACTAATGTCGCGGTATCTTGTGCCATGCTGTGACGTGTACCCCTATTCTTCAACACGTCGCAACACTTAAGGTACCACATCGCGGTGCTCATCTCTCGGATTCTAAATTCTGGGCATGCATCATACCAACGTCGCGACGTGCTACGCTTTACGCCGTGGTGCCTACTGCAGAACTCAGCATCTGTAAAATTTTACAGATACGGGTACTGTTCCATTGGAATTAAACCCTCTTCCAATCACTTAAAACTCGATTTCAAGTGATTTTCAACCTCTAACAAAGTCCAACTACACATAGCAACACTTAATCCACTTCAATTTTACTCAAAATCAAAGATCATGGAAAATCCCCTACCTAAAACCTAAAACCCCAACTTTGATCTCAAAGGGGATCAAAGACTTTCAAAGGCTGGAAGTTCCATTTCCACATACCCAATAATTCAGAAACAAGTCATCCTCAAGCTCTCCAACAAGATTCAAGCCATAACACCAAAATTACACTCGAAAACCTAACTTTCCTATCATGCCAACACTCATGAACAAGATAAAAAAAAAAGGAAGATGAGTAAAAAATAAAGTTTTTCCCCCTACCTCAAGGTCTTGAAGATGGTCAAGGATGGATCCAAGCTCTCCAATCCTTACTTGCCTCTTGATTTCTCCTCTTTCTTCTTCTTCTTTCTCCTTCTTTTTTCTCTTCTCTTTTTTCTCTTCTCTGTTGCTGTTTTCCTTCATTCCCAATCGTAGGCCACTTATAAAGAGGAGTCAATTTTGGTTTCTCATAGATAAGCACTAAAACCCTGATCTGCTAAGAACACTCAGATTTCACCAAATTCGATATCCTAGCTTCTAACAGATTCAAAATAAATCCTAAGATTCATTAAAAATTTTGTTTCACCAAAAACTAATATTTCTATATCAACTGGGGGTCAATCCGGCACTAAAACACACAACCAGTATGCTTAAAAATGTCAAACTAACTCTGATTAACATTAAACTTTAACTATAGCACAGTTCACACATTTGTAACTTAGAAACAAACTCTCCACATTTATTTTCACTAACTAAGTAGTTTAAGCCACTTTCGGAGCAAATAACAACTATATTTCACGCATAGTGTTATAACAATGTGACTAAATGTGCTCAGAAAGACACAAAACTACACAGACATGTTAAGTAAGTATTAGGCTACCTCTATAACCATATACAAGCCTAACATGCTTTTCAGGGTGTTACACCATCCATGGAGGGCTAGACCCTTTTTAACCAAACTTAGGGATTGACAATCTTGATGTTTAATTCTGAGATCTTGTTTTGATTGTTTTATATTTAATTGTTAATTAAGTTTCTCTTTTACTTGTTAATGAAGTTTCTCTTTTACCTCTTTTGATTTTGTTAAATCTAGATTGAATTGCTTAATTTGATTTGGATGTTGATGCAATAATTGCATAATGACCATATGTTTAATTAGGAATACAGAGACTAAACAATATATTAAAGGTGTTTGATAGATTGTTAAGCTTAGTTGAATTCTGGGTTTTAGGTTAATTTAGGATTAGATGAGTGCTTAATTCATTTAACCTTAATTAATTGAATTCTAGATGCTTATCTAGCAGAGAATTCATAAATCATCTTAAGGCTTCTTAATGTGATCTAAGATCAATAATCTGATTAATAATTGAATGGATTCCTAGTGATCAATGATGGATTAAATTGAAAATTAATTGATTTCCTTAGATTGCTTGTTTACTTAATTCTGTTTACAGTTTTTAATTGCTTTTGTTTAATTAATCCTACAATATTTTCCCCCCTTTTGTTAACTTCTTAATCCAATTGCTTAATTAGAATAATCCAAGGGGTCGACCTGGTTGTGTTTATACTACAAGTAATTTGGTGAATCAGCATACAAATTGATATAATTTGATAGTCTCGACAACTATTAATGGCTTAAGGGGGAGTACTGCACTTTTATCTTTGAATATTTTATATATGCTGCTCTTTACCCTTATTGGTTTGTCATCATCAAAAAGGGGGAGAATGTGAATGCTTATTTCATAAAGGTTTTGATGATAACAAAGCCATGACAAATACCAAGTCCAAAGGAAGTTCTAAAGAAATAGCTTTATAGAACTTAGGATCTTTTTGTGAAAAGTAATCTAAGATATCTCAAAAGGTTTAAAATGGTTTTTGAGAAGTCCATCATGAAATCTTTTAGTTGGTGGTTATTGGTTTTTGAAAAATCTGGGTTGTTCTACACAAAATCGTGTTTTAATCTTGGATTTTGAAAATCTTGTTTGAATCTTTTACAAATCAAAGTTCTCTTTGTTGGAAATGTTTACCAAGCTTGTTTAGGCTCAAACATTAGTTTTAGAATGATTGTAATCTCCTACAAGAGCTTCGTAATCCATTACAAGCATATCAGAAATCTCGTAATTGATTACCATGAGCTTGTAATCGATTACAAGCAAGCAAAATCTTAGTTTTTCTAAAATAAAAGCTTGGTAATTGATTACCATGCTTCGTAATCGATCACCATGAGCCCAAGAACAACTTTTTCAAAGCTAGTAATTGATTACCATGTGCTATAATCGATTACCAAGTGTTTTCAAACACCCAAAATGCATTTTAAGTCATGGTAATCAATTACCTTATATATGTAATTGATTGCCACACCTTTGAAACTAGAAAAGACTAGTTTTCAATACATTTAATGCCACACCAACTCTCTCTAATAGATCTATTTCATTGATGGGCTATAAATACAAGCCTTAGGACACTTAATGCTAACTCTTGAACTTCTAACAACCTAGTCCCAAGCATTTAATTTGAGCCTTAATTCATTCATCTATATTGCTCTATTTTTAACACTTTTGAGATATCTTTTAGAACTTCATAGTGCTTCAATTTGTATTATCTACTCTTTGAGAGAGCTTATTTTATTCAATCTTTATTTTAAACACTTGAGAGGGTGGAAGATCCCTTAAAGAAACAAAAAGGCTTCTACACTTAGAGGTGGATGAACCTTAAAGTGTAAGAAGGGCTTAAAACTTGTAAGGGTTTGTCAAGCACCTATTTAAGCTTGAAGAATAGTGGAAACTCCTGGATGGATGATCCCAGGGACTAGACGTAGATCACAAGGGTGACTGAACTAGTATAAATCTCGTTTGCACTCTTCTCTACCCTTATCTCTTTACTTTCAAGCTTATTTATTGAATTTGTATACTTGTTGCTTTATCCTCTACTCATTCACTTTCTTTAAATTGTTTTGAGATCTTTTTTGTTATCATAAATCTATTCACTACATAAGAAAATAACTTCAACAAAAATCAAAAGGGGCTTCTTCGTGAAAAGTTTTGAAAAACTCAATTCACCCCATCTTAAGTTTTGAAGCCACTTGGCAACACTTCATGTATTTATATGAAACCATGTTTGTGAGGTTTGGAAATCTGTCTTCCATTTTTTGAGTTCAGCTTGGAGTGTTAAATCATCTACAAGTGGCTCCTACCCAGTTGCATCTAAATGCGTGGGGTTTTGTATGAGCATTTGAACTGCTATACCGATATCTTGAGCTGCCATATTCTGTTCGAGCCTTTTTCTATTTATTCTCTTGGGTCAAGCTATCCGCCACTAGTCGTACCAAAGGTTTGATAACTTCGAGGGTGCATGCCAGCTATAAAGTATTTCTACCCTACAAAGAGTCGTACAAACATTTTAAGAAGGAATACTTTTGCCTAGAAGTGATTCCAGGGATGCATCCTTTTCTCTTATCTGCTGATAACTCCATAAAATATAGTTATTGGTGCCCTATCTCTGTGCTGTAAAGAATGCTTAGTCCTTGTTTATGATACATATTTGAAAGGTTTTGTACTTATATTCGTCATATTCTAATTTTGAAACATTCCTATGTAATATTAAGTAAATTATGTTTCAATGATAAATGATTGAGTCAATTTGTATCTATTATTAATTTGGTAATTTCTCTATATTAAGAAGGGCTCCAAACAAGCTCAAATGTGGAGAACTTAGACAGAAAGTGGAAGAGAAAGCCAAATCTGCATCTTAGTAGACAACGCCGCGACGTGGGAATTTGAACGTCGTGACGTGGTGCATCCCCTACATCAGTACTAGAACGCAAGGCCAGGGCGCCACAACGTTGAGAGTAGACGTCTCGGGCGTTGGTGACCTAATACACGCACATTGTGGTGTGGAGTGTTTAGCACCGCGACGTCCCCTATTTTTCTACGCCTATAAATATTGTTTTATTAGATTTTATGTTAGAAAGTTTTCATTAGTTTAGAGAAGGTGCGGTTGGAATTCACGTTTTGGAGGCTGAGGAGGCTAGGGAGCCAAGGTTGGAGGTCATCTTCTTCATGGAAGGAGATTCAATCTTGAAAGATGATATCCATGAGCTTCTTCCTTTCTCCCTATGTGTTCCCTTCTTTTCCTTATCTTTTGAGCACTAATTTTGATGTGTATTTTCATGTTCAATGATTAGTTGAGCTATATTTAGGGATTACTTTAGATTCTTGTATGAATATTGATGTTTATGTAGTATTTTGAGTATATATTGATGTTTGATTCTGTTTAATCATATGGTTCTTAATGCTTTTGAAGGTTTGATAATCTTTTAATTGATTTGATGAAATTTGATGAACCTAGACTTAGGAATTTGGATTTTAGATCTAATGTATGATTGATGCATGTTCAATGAATTCAATTAGCTTGGATAAGTTGATTCGTTAATAGGATAGAAATATACCTCTTAGCCATGCATAGTGGGTGTTTGAGAATAGATCTTAATGAGTGGAGTTTGCACTAGTTCTCATAGAAACATAGTGAGTTAGGTAAATGAAACTATGGTTGATTGACCTAGACATAGGCTTTTAACTAAATCAGATTCTCAAGCTAAATTAACTATTCATTAATGTTACTTATAAGAATTGTATATCATTAATTGAAGTATGAGGTGAAAAAGGATTTCCTAAATCTCTAAACTATTATCTTTATTTTCATTTATTGCTTTTATGTCTTTAGATTAGTTTGACTGCACTTTCCTCTATTTTATTTGTTCTTGAATAGAAATAGCTAAGCTATTGGTTGATACTTGGTTTTGGAAGCCAATAACATCCTCGTGGGAACGATCTCTTACTCTGTATCTATATTACTTGAATGACCCGTGCACTTGTGGTAAGCAAATGGGTTAACAAGTTTTTGGTTAAGAAAACAAGTTTTTATCTAATGAAATGACCAAGAATTTGCTTATCATCTGCGAAAGGGGTTCCTGACAATCATTTATATTGAACTTGTGTGCATGGGTAAAGACCCTAGAGAAACTCAAAACTATGGAGGAAGAGTTGTTGTTTTATGATATTGAGATAATCTCTTCCCTCGTTCGGTGGGCTAATGAAAAGGGGCACATACGATGTGCCAAACTAATAGATGTTCCCAAATAGGACCTTAGGGCAATCCTAGGTATGTTCTATGGTGACGATATACCATTATCATCTCTTTTATTTGTATCCATACTTAGTCAATTTTACATGATTAGTATATGTTGATGATTTCTATTTTTGATTTTTGTAAAGAGCATGGTGCCAGCAAAAGGACTTGTTAAGTTGTAAAGGAGGTTAGCTCTATAGAATAAACCCAACCAGGAAGCTAATTCAAGTAGTAGGGCCAGGCAGTTGAAGCCCATTATTCAAATCAATGAGCCAAGTTCTGAGTCTTTAGGGCATAGAGCTCAACTTCAAAGGAAAAGAAAGAGGAGTACTAACCACTATGGACAAAGCCAATTAAAGAAGACTAATGCGTCTTAGGGTCCGTTAACTAATCTAACAGCTAACTGGGATGAAGAAATCTTGATAATCACAAATTTCATACATTAATAAACTCTCATTTTTACTCCTTTACACTCTCGATGTACTTAATTGATTGAGTTTGGCCATGTTTTGTAACTTTAGGCTCAAATTAGGCTTAATTTATTTTTCCAGCATTATTAAGATTTTACACTATTTTTGTATTTTGGCCATATCTTAATTTTAGATATCTAAAAAATATGTATCTTACCTTGTAGGAAAGATAAGAGAGAGATTTACAACTTTTATGAAGAGCCCCAGAGCTCAATCGAATATCTAGTGGACCGAATTGGACTTGGAAGTTAGAACACGGATTCTGTTGCATAACCCGAACAATATGCACTAATTGGTCCATAATTCGAGATATAGGTGTGATATGGACCTAAAACTGGTGGAACTTTAAGACATATATCTTCAATTCTTATGAGACCACATATCCAAAATAGGACTTTTGGATGGTGTCTTCATCCTTTTACATTGGCTGACAAGATCAGAGACCTATTAAGAGTGATTTAGGCATAACTCTCTCATCTTAAGCCCAATTTAAGTGATTTTGGTGGCCAAGGAAAGCTAAGAGGCAGAGGATTAACTTTAACTTAGGGGCAAATTAGGATTCTTAATTTTTAAGTTAGTTATTTTTGTATAAATAGGAAATATGAGATAGATAGAAACCCTAAGCCGTATTCCTTGATTTTTCTACTTAGAGTTTTCTCTTTTCTTTTGCAAACCGTGTTCTGTAGCCATGGAGATCCAAATATTTGAGATCAATCTAAGGATCTTGAGGAAATTCTAGTTTGGCTCTGAGATTTTGTACCAAATTTTAATTTTGAATTGAATTAATTATCTTCTTCTTCTCTTGATTTGGATTTCAAATTGCATGATTAGAAATTTTTGTTGTGTGATGTGATCCGATTAGATCCTTAATCCTAATTGAGATTTGTGATTAAATTATGATTGATTAATTATGGTTTAGTCACATGAATTGAAGACAGTTAGGTTGGCAGATTTGTTAATCTTGGTTAATTGAATTCTAGTTGTTAAACTATCATAGGTTACATGAATCAAGCGATCGCAAATTTATGACTCATTTATTAGTTAAATTCTAGGTGATTATCTACTTTGAATTCTATGTGTTTGCTGCAGAGATTTCGGTCAATCATAGATTAACTAATTAATTCAATCTAGATGAATGATTAGTGATCAATGACAAGCCAACTAGGTTTCTGACAGTTTCTTAGATTGGTTGCTTTTCAATTTAATTTTCTTTCTTACATTTAATTATTAAGTTTATATTCTGTATACACAATCCCCCCTGTTTGACCTTGATTTGGCTTGATTGGTATCTTTATCCTCAAGAGATGACTTGGTTCACTGCCTTATGCTACAAGTTATCAGTAGAACTGGAATTTTGTTATTTGGTTGAATTCGACACTCGAATCAAATTTGGCACCATTGCCGGGGATCATTAGGTGCTAATTAATAATATCAAGACTTTCATTAACCCCTAACCCCTTTTCTTCTATGTTTTGGTGGTTTTCAGGCAAAAATAAGTGATTTTGGGTGATTTTTCCAAAAATTATATGGACAAACATGCTCAGAATGAGCTAAAACTTAGTCAGTTGAAGGAAAATGACCTAATAAACAAGGCTCACACCCTTTCTATGTGGTCACCCCTAGTTTGCCCAAATGCCAACGTTTAGACCACTTTTTCAATTTTTACGATGTTTTATTTTACTATTTGGTAGTATTTTTTACTAGCTTTTACCTTGTGATGGTCCTATAATTTTTAAAAATAAGTAGATATAGTTTCTGATTAGTTTTGTGTGATTTTTACCATTATTTTTGTGTTTTGAGTCAATTTTGAGTCCCTATAGTGCTATCTGATGTATGACTAGGTCTTCTGATAGTCATATACTTGACATTGATCATGAAATTGAAAGAGCCTTGCATGTATTGAATAGGACTTGTAGGATTAGTGAAAAAATAACATCTGAGGTTGAGACTGACATTGAAATTGAAACTGAAGGTGAGCATATAGATAACACTACACCTATGGCTAATGCCAATGAAAATAAGACCTTAAAGGAATTAGCTGCACTTGATGTGAACTATCAACCATTGTGCTTTCAATATCTTGATTTGGATGCTGATTTTGAACTTAAATATGTTTTAGTTCACTTGCTGCCTAAGTTTCATGGCCTTGCAAGAGAGGACCCTCACAAGCACTTAAAGGAGTTTCATGTGGTCTGTTCCACCATGAAACCACAAGGAATTATAGAAGAATATCAAGCTGAGAGCTTTTCCCTTTTTCATTAGATGGTGTAGCCAAGGAATGATTATATTACTTGCAACCAAGAGCTATCACTTCCTGGAATGACATGAAGAAATTATTTTTGGAGAAGTTTTTCTCTGCCTCAAGAGCTGTTGCAATCAGAAAGGATATATGTAGGATCAAACTGATGAGTGGTGAGACCTTGTATGAATACTGGGAGAGATTCAAGAAATTATGCCCAAGCTGCTCACACCATCGGATTAGTGATCAGCTATTGATCTAGTACTTTTGTGAAAGCTTGCTGCCAATGGACAGAAGCATGGTAGATGCTACAAGTGGAGGTGGCTTAATTGACAAAACCTCAACTGCTACCAGAGACTTGATTGCAAACATGGTTGCCAACTCACAGTAACTTGTACCAGAACGATAACTCCAACCAAAGAAGTCAATGAAGTCCAGCTTTTTAATGTTAATCAACAAAGACTAGAACACAAACTTGATGAGCTGACCTCTTTGATGCGATAATCGCCAGCAGAGAGGCATCAACCATCTATGCAAGGAACTGTTCGAGTGTGCAATGTCTTCTCTTGTCCTTTGCACCCCACAAATGCATGAACTGCACTTTAAGATGACAGTTCTGCATTCTAAGACCAATCTGTTGCTGCAACAGGTGTCTTTCCTGGTAAACCACAATTCTAGCAGCAATAACAAAGATATGATCCATTCTCCAATATATACAATCTTGGATGGAGAGATCATCCTAACCTGAAATATGGGAATGTAGCACCACAGCAGTAGTACAAGCAACCCTTCCAACAGCCAATGAGACAGTAGCAATCTCAACAACAAGTTGGACCATGCAGACCACCCTTCCAGCAACAACCACAAGGTCCTGCAGCCACAAAATTAGAACCTACTTTGGAGGACCTAATGAAGAAGATGGCCACCAACAACATACAGTTTCAACAAAGGATAGAAGTTTCAATTCAAAACTTGGAAACTCAAATTGGATAGTTAGCTTCTACTCTAAGTCAATTATGGAATCAAGGATCTGGCCAACTCCCTTCCCAAACAATTCCTAATCCAAAGGGGAATGTGAGTTCCATTATGCTAAGGTCTAGAAAAATAGTGGAGATTGATTCCCAACTAATAGTAAATAAATAACTGCACAAGCCATCAGCAGTAGCCACATTTGCTTCTGGTGCACCAGCCCAGAAATCTAGTAATGGTGATGAGAAAACAGCTGCTAGAGCCAATCAGAAGCCTCCACCTGCCATAGCTCTTCTTTTTCCACAAAGAGTCACACAGTCCAGAAAAATAGAAGAGGTTGAGAAAGATAAATATTTGTTTGAGACTTTTAGGAAAATGGAAGTAAACATCCCACTACTGGATGTAATCAACCAGATACTGAATTATGCCAAGTTCTTGAAGGAACTGTGTACATACAAAAAGCGGCTGAAGGGCAATGAAAGAATCAGCATGGGGCATAATATTTCAGGCCTCATCCATCTTATTGCACTGAAGTGCAAGGATCCAGGGACTTTTACAATTCCTTGCATAATAGGAAATTGTAGATTTGTGAATGTCATGCTAGACTTAGGTGCTTCCATTAATATAATGCCTATGTCTATTTTTAATTCCCTTGAACTTAGTCCTTTGCAAGCTGCAGGTGTGGTGATCTAGCTAATTAATAGGAATAATGCTTACCCAACTAGTTTGGTGAAGGATGTGCTGGTCCAGGTGAACGAGCTGATATTCCCAACTGACTTCTACATTTTGGAGATGGAGAGAGAGTTATCATCCAATAAGAATCCCCTTATTCTAGGGAGACCTTTTCTCAAAATAGCACGAATAAAGATTGATGTACATGTAAGAGTTCTATCCATTGAGTTTAGAGATTCCATTGTGAGGTTTAATATTCTTGTTGTTAATTTAATTGATAATTTGGTTAATAATTCATATGCTGACTTGTGTGAGGAGTTTCCTGAGATTGCTGATTTTGGTGACTTTATATGCAGCGATTTGTGTGTTACTTGTGATGGTGATAAGTTATGCTCTGTGTGTTATGAAATTTCTGTATTTTTTAGATAAGATGAATTTATTCCTGTGTTAGCAGATTGTACAACAGGTGATATATATGCAGAGGTTCAGGCAGTAGAAGCTGAGCAGCAGCAACCCATTAGATTATTACCTTTTGTAGTGTAGCCATTGAAATTAGAGCTAAAGCCATTACCCGAGCATCCGACATTTGCATACTTGGCAGATAATGAGTAGCTTTTAGTGATTACAGTCAGAAACCTCCCTGCTGAAAAGGAGGTGAGATTGCTACAGGTTTTGAGAGAGAATAAGAGGGCCATCGGGTGGACATTGGCGGATATTCCTGGCATTAGCCCTTCCACATGCATGCACAAAATTTTACTTGAAGATGGAGCTAAACTAGTGAGGCAGCCCCAGAGGAGACTGAATCCTCTAATTTTGGATGTGGTGAAAAAAGAGATGACCAAGTTACTACAGGCTGACATTATCTATCTTATCTCTGACAATCAATGGGTGAGCCTAGTACAGGTTGTCCCAAGAAATTTGAAGTGACTGTTGTGGCCAATCAGAAGAATAAGCTAATTCCTACCAGAGTACAGAATAACTGGAGAGTCTGCATTGATTACAGAAGGCTCAATTAGGCTACTCAGAAGGACTATTACCCCCTTTCATTCATTGACTAGGGCAGTTGACTGGCAAGTCACATTATTGCTTCTTGGACAGTTACACTGGATATTTTCAGATCCACTTTGTACCTAAAGACCAAGAGAAGACCACATTTACCTATACCTTCGGCACCTTCGCTTACAGACAGATGCCCTTTGGCCTCTACAATGCCCTTGGCACCTTTCAACGGTGTATGGTGAGCATCTTTTTAGGCTTTTTAGAAGAGTGCATGGAGGTATTCATGGATGATTTTACTATTTATGACTCTTCTTTTGATTTTTGTTTAGATAGTCTGGCTAAGGTACTGCATAGATGCATTGAAACTAACTTTGTTTTAAATTTTGAAAAATGTCATTTCATGATAGCACAGGATATAGTTTTAGACCATGTAGTCTCTAGTAATGGCATTGAAATAGATCCTACTAAAATAGATGTCATTATTTGTTTATCTTATCCCACATACGTGTATGAAGTGTGTTCTTTTTTGAGATATACAGGTTTTTTACAAGCGCTTCATCTGGGACTTTAGCAAGATTGTGTTAGTGATGGCAACCATCACCCAAGAGGGTGGTGGATTGGGTGATTACAAATTTTTAAAACAACTTTGAGAAATTATGCATTTTGATAAATTCAATCAACACATGCAGCGGAATATGTCTAACTATTGTAGATTACTCAAAAATAACTTAGGTTATGGGATAAATTAAGCAAATAAATTAGATATCAAATTCAACTCAAGCATATATATAATTAAAATACAAGAAATAAAGGAGTTTAAGTTGAGAAGAGCAAACACAAAATTTATCCCGGTTCAACCACTAACCACTTGTGGCCTACGTCCAGTCCTCAAGTAAACCACTAGAGATTTTTCACTATCAATGCAAGCTTGAATAGGTGCTTGCCACCATTACAAATTAGAGCGCTCCTCACACCTTGGGATACCTCACCCTTGTGTTTGAGCCTCAACTTTCAGGGATGACTCACCCTTACACTTTCTCTAAGGGATACCTCACCCTCGCTACAAAGAATCAAGGAGTAGAAGAAATAAGAAACTCTCTTAAGAGTGTGTATAACAAATATAAGCACTATGAAGCTCTTTTAGGATATCTCAAGTTTTAGTGAAAATTAGAGCACAGAAATTTGGCAAAATATGAATCACAAATTAAAGCAAGAAAAAATTATTTTAGATTGTTGGATATTGTTAAAAGATGACCCAAAAACATGTATTTATAGAGTTCTAAAAAAATAGCCATTGGGTATCATTTAATATCACATTAAAAGTATAGAAAATAGTCGTTACGTGTTTCTACCCGTGTTTATTCGAATTACAACATTGTTATTCGAATAAATATTCAAAAACATGTTCTGAAACATTTTCTAGGTCGTCTTATTAGAATAAATCTTTAAAAACATGTTCTGGAATGTTTTCTAGGGTATGTTATTCGAATAACACATCCCTTATTCGAATAAACCACTCTGGTTTGAAAATTGACTTAAAATGATCATAACTTTTTCATTTCTTATCCGTTTAAAGCAAATGACCACTCATTGGAAAGATCTTTGAGTCTATTTTCAAATGAAAAAAGTTTCGAAACAAAACTCAAATTATTTTGAAATTTGTGATCAAAAGAGCAAAAAAGGGTCAGTATTACAAAACTCAAACTTGGTTATTTTTCATAGTTTTGAACTATTACCATAACTAGCTTTCAAAACTTGTTTGTTGGACATTTTAGCATGTGAAAACCATTTGTAAAGATTTAAAAAATATATTTGAGATATCCATAAGGCTTCTTACATAAAGACCCTAAGTCCTATAAGTCATACCATTTAATCTTCCTTTGGACTTGGTCTTTGACATGACTTTGATGTTATCAATACCTTCATGAAATAGGCATTCATATTCTCCTTGAGTTAAGCTTAATTGAGATCTTTTGCTTTCTTATTGCAATGCTTACTCTTGGTACTTGGACTATCCTATAAAATATTACTCACTTAAACAAGCATAATTAGTTCAAATTCGTAATTCAATATATTCATATGCATTATTCATAAATGTATAACTCTAGTTAGTTTAACATGCATATAAGACTTTCATAGATATATCCAAATGAGATATTTATCAATTACTAATGGATATGCTCTATATAGGATGCAATAAAGAACATATGCAAAGTGTTCTTTTTGTCTTGTATTTGTCATCATCAAAACTTAACATATTAAACCATTTGGGGCAAACTTATTTCCACAATCTCCCCCTTTTTGATGATGACAAATCACTAAAGAAAAATATGTTGAGCAATATACAAGAATGGATATTCATGTAAGCATATCAAAAATAAGCACAAGAACATAGTTTTCTTTCCAATTTTTACTCCTCCTATTTGACATCAACAAAAAGGCTTAGAAAAGAAAAAAGATATTTTCTCCCCCTTATAGATTCTACATATGATTCAAGAATAGAGAGATGAACAAACATGCTTTCAAGATATAGAAAATTATTCATGCAATGTTTGTCATATTTTTGTATATCAATATTTAGCATATGATGACAATAAAACACTTTATGTAATCAAATAAGGATGTAAGCCAAAAGATATAAACAATAATTTAAGAGTTAGGCTCTCCCTCAAAATTGTGGATGAATGACTCTAGTATGTTTTGATTAATGACTAAACTTAACATGATTATTACTTTGATTCACTAACTACTTGCCAAGCTTGACTTTTTCAATGAGATTTAATGGAGCAAGAAAAGTGGATGCAAACGATCATGGAGCAAAGTATTTCAATGCAAGGATCTTGAAGCAAAACTTGAAGAAGGAGCATCATGAAGAAGGAATTCAAGGAAGATCATTAGGAACCTTTTTGTAAAGAAAAGACTTAGTATAAATCTTTGATTAAGCTCTCTAAAATAAGTAAAAATGGTTTTCAAAAGTAAAAATGGACTAAGAATGAAAAATATTACTTAATAAGTATGTACATCTATGTGTACATCGATGTACTTTAAGTTAATTAACTAACTTTTAATGAAAACATCAGTGTACATCTATGTATAAGTATTATACATCTATGTATACATTGATTGATTCTGGACGTACTTGGTCAGTATGCATTTTTGCATCTGTACATCGATTGGTACATCGATGCATAAGCCAAAACAGAAGTAAGGACTTTTTGAAATAGCCATACAATTGATTAGGTAATCGATGTATGAACTTCTGGGCTGAAATTGTAAATGTTTCTCAAGAACAACATCAATGTACTTATGTGTGTATCACTCAAGATCAAGAACATCCAAGAACACAATCGATTAGGCAATCGATGTACACACGTTGTAAGAGTGAAATTTTGTTTAATACATCTGTGTACTAATTGAATGACTGATAACATAAATTTTTTTGATAAGTTTGTTTTGATCTTAACTGACTTGTAAAGTGTGTCCAATGAATCTATTTTGAAATATACCTATATAAGGACATTGGCAAACACTTTCTCAATTACAACTCATTCAAAACTTGAGATCAAACACACAAATACTGAGAGAGCTTTTCATTAAAAAACTGAGTATTTTTTTATAGAACTTCAAATTGTAATATCTGATTTCTTAGAATCTGATTCAATCTTTTCATATTGCAAAAGAAAGAAGGTTCTCTCGCTGATTAAATCAAGAGTAGAAGGGACTCTTGGTGCTGTGCAAGAATAGAAGGAACTCTTGTGGGAATTGCAAGATTGCTTTGACTGGAAAAGCTGTCATTTGGGTAGAAAGAACCTAGAAGTGAAGCTTGTGTAAAGAATCTTGTAAATTATTTTTTAATAGTGGATGAAACTCATAGTCATGTGGGGATTGGATGTAGGTTACCAGCGGAGGTAGCTGAACCAGGATAAAACTCAGTTTATAATTTTCTCTATCACTTAACTCTTTATTTGCTTTATTTTTTGAATGTATGAATTAAGCAATATGTTAGGGATGCTTGCATGATTTGATTAGTTTATGATCTTGTTTATATCTGAAATAAACCTTATTGTTAATATTTCTTTATAAGTTTCAAGTCTTGATAGAAACACATCTTGTAAAAATACATTTTGATTTGTTGGTTGACAAAATCTTTTTCATAGTTAAAGAAAAGAATCAGTTTTTCCAAAAAAGGGGGGAAAAGCTTTAAAAAGTTATCATACTCAATTCAACCCCCCTTCTTGAGTATTAAGAAGCCACAACCAACAAGTGGTACCAGAGCTTTCACTCTTGTGTAAAGCTTAACAGCTTAAAAGGATGGCTTCAAATGACATCTTGGGAGAAGGGGCTTCCTTGGCAAGACCTCCTACTTTCAATGGCACTGCCTATATGTATTGGAAAGAAAGGATGTTAATATTCCTTGAGGCAAGTGGCATTGATGTATTAGATGCTGTTGAAAATGGTCCATATATTCTTCACACTCTTGATGCAAATGGCACCAAGAAAGAAAAACTTATAAGTGAATGGGATGATGAGGACAAAAAGAGAGTAGGTTATAATGCTAAAGCTAAGAATATTATAACTGCTGCCTTGAGTTATGATGAATTTTTTCAGGGTTTCAAATTGTAAGACAGCCAAGCAAATGTGGGATACGCTACAAATTACTCATGAAGGAACTAGTGATGTAAAGAGAGCAAGAATGAACTTACTCATGCACGAGTATGAACTCTTTCACATGAAGAATGATGAAGACATCAATGATATGCAAAGGAGGTTCACACACATAGTGAATCAGCTGAATGGACTTGGAAAGAGCATTTCAGATGAACAACAAATCAACAAGATTATAAGATGTTTGACAAGAGAATGGCAACCAAAGATTACTACTATAGCTGAATCAAAGGACTTAGCAACCATGAATATTGCTACACTATTTGGAAAACTTGATCGAGTTGCATAGATTGAATGACCATGAAGAGAATGAGAAAAAGAAAAGAGGCTTATCACTTAAAGCACATGTCTCCAAAGAAAATTTTGATAGTGATGAAGATGAAGAAGTTGAAGAAGATGATGAATCTGAAGAGGATATGGGATTGCTAGTTAAAAAGTTCAAGAGATTCCTCAAAAAGAAGAAAACCTTCTCAAACTTCTTTTCCAAGGAGAACACTTCAAAAGCTGAAAGTTCAACATCAAATGTGAAGTGCTATGAATGTGGCAAACCTAGACATTACAAGAATGAGTGTCCTAAACTTCAAAAGAAGGACAAGCATGACAATCATGAGTCCAAGGACAAGAAGAATAGAAAGCCAAGAAGAGCATACATAGCCTGGGAGGAGAATGATATGGATTCCTTTGAAGATTCTGAGGAAGAAGAGGTCAATCTTTGTCTCATGACTAACCATCAAAGTGACAATGAAGATGAGGTAAATGAAATCCCCCTACCTATGATGAACTACAAGATGCTTTTGATGAATTGTATAGTGAATATTTGAAAATTGCTAAGTAATTAATGTCATCTAGGAAAGTCATTGCTAAACAATGTAGTGATTATGCATCTCTTCAAATTAAGATTAAAGAATTAGAAGCTAAGAACAATAAGCTAAGTGTATCTAGCTCTACATGTTCTAATTGCAATATTCTGGAAAAAAAGTGGAAAAACTAAAAATCACTCTATCTAAATTTACAATGGGAAGAAATAATCTAAATGACATATTAGGACAGCAAAAATGAGTATATGACAAAGCTGGAATAGGCTATAAACCAGCATTGCATGAAAAGACTTTTAAGAAACTCTTTGTTGCACCTAAATCCTCTATTAGTCCTTTTGTTAAATGTTTTTATTATGCAAGAAAAGGACATACAGCTTCTACATGTTATTTTAGAAATCCTTCAAGGATTAGTGTTAAACAAATTTGGGTTCTTAAGGGAATATATATTATGACTAACACCAAAGGACCTAACAAAATTTGGGTACTTAAGATAAATGCTTAAAATCTGTTTTGTAGGTGTGTTTGAGAGCCAAAAGTTCAAATTAGTATCTTGATAGTGGCTGCTCCAAACATATGACTAGAGATATCATAAGGTTCTCATCCTTCACTCCTAAATAAAGTGGAAGTGTCACCTATGGTGATAACAACAAATGAAGGATCTTAGGAGTTGGAACAATTGGAAGAAGCACAACTACTAAGATAGAAGGTGTACTATATGTGGAAGGGCTCAAGCATAAGTTACTAAGCATTAGCCAACTATGTGATAAAGGTTATAAGGTATTCTTTAACTCTAGTAGTTGCATTATAAAAAACAAGTATGATAGTAATGCAAAGCTAATAGGTAATCAATTGAATAACATATACATGATAGATTTAAAGAGTATTTCTTCTAGTGATGTATGTTGTTTGATATCTAAGGAAGAGGAGAATTGGCTATGGCATAGAAGAATAGGACATATTCATATAGATCATCTAAACAAACTCATTTTTAAAGAATTGGTAATTGGACTTCCTAATACTAAGTTCTCAAAAGATGGTTTATGTGATGCATGCCAAAAGGGCAAGCAAACTAAAGTATCTTTTAAGGCTAAGAATATAGTTTCAACTGAAAGACCTTTACAACTACTGCACATGGACTTATTTGGACCCTCTAGGACCAAAAGTTTTGGAAGAAATTTGTATGTATTAGTTATAGTTGATGATTACTCTAGATTTACATGAACTTTCTTCTTAGCACATAAGAATGAAGCTTTTACAGCCTTTAAGAAAATGGCTAAGTTAGTACAAAATGGAAAAGGCATGAAAATAACTTCTATAAGGAGTGATCATGGTGGAGAATTTCAAAATAAAGAATTTAATAATTTCTGTGAAGAGTTGGGAATTCAACATAATTTCTTTGCTCCAAGAACTCCACAACAAAATGGAGTTGTGGAAAGAAAAAATAGATATTTAGAAGAAATAGCAAGAACTATGTTGAATGACTCAAACATGCCAAAATAATTTTGGGCAGATACTGTAAACACAGCTTGCTATTTAATGAATAGAGTCTTGATAAGACCAATTTTGAAAAAGACTCCATATGAACTCTATAAAGGTAGAAAACCAAATGCTTTACATTTCATATCTTTGGTTGTAAATGTTTTGTACTAAATAATGGAAAGGACAATCTAGGAAAGTTTGATCCTAAAGCTGATGAAAGAATCTTTCTAGGCTATTCATCATCTAGTAAAACTTTTAAAATCTTCAATAAAATAATACAAATAATTGAAGAATCTGTACATGTTATATTTGATGAAACTAACCCCAAAAGGTTGGGAAAGGAATTTGTTGATGATGTTGCAGAAATTTTAAAAGAGATTCAACTTAAGGAAAAGCAGGACAATGCCAAAGTGGATGAAGTAGTGGAAATTCCAAGAGAGGCTCAACATGAAGATCTACCTAAAGAATGGAAAACTACAAGGAATCACCCTCCGGACAACATAATTGGTAAAATATCCAAAGGGGTAACCACTAGACATTCCTTAAGAAATGCATGCAATAATATGGCTTTTGTATCACAAGTTGAACCTAAAACTATAGATGAAACAATTATTGATGAAAATTGGACTATGACAATGCAAGAAGAACTTAATCAGTTTAAAAGAAATAAAGTTTGGGAACTTGTTCCAAAACCCAAGGATAAACAAATAATTGGTACAAAATGGGTGTTTAGGAATAAGCTTAATGAAAATGGTATCATAGTAAGGAATAAAGCTAGATTAGTAGCCAAAGGCTATAATCAAGAAGAAGGAATTGACTATGATAAGATATATGCACCTGTGGCTAGATTAGAAGCTATTAGAATGTTGTTAGCATATGTATGTATCATGGATTTTAAATTATATCAAATAGATGTTAAGAGTGCATTCCTAAATGGATATATACAAGAAGAAGTGTATGCTGGTCAACCCCCTAGATTTGAAATAAATGAATTTCCTAATCATGTGTATAAACTCACTAAAGCCTTATATGGACTTAAACAAGCTCCAAGAGCTTGGTATGAAAGGCTAAGTAATTTCTTATTTCAAAAAAGATTTATAAGAGGAAAAGTTGACACAATACTATTCACTAAAAGAAAAGCACAAAACATACTACTTATTCAAATTTATGTTGATGATATTATATTTGGTGCTACTAATGAATCTTTGTGTAAGGAATTTGCTAAACTAATGCAAAACGAGTTTGAAATGTCTATGATGGGAGAGTTTACATTCTTTCTTGGACTACAAATCAAACATTGTGATGATGGGACTTTCATAAGCCAAACTAAGTACTGCAAAGAACTACTGAAGAAGTTTGGAATGGAGAATGCAAAGGAAATGGCTACTCCAATGAGTCCATCATGCTACTTTGGACAAAGATGAGAACGGTAAATCAGTAGATGTTTCCAAGTACAGAGGTATGATTGTTTCCTTACTCTATCTAACTACAAGTAGACCTGATATAATGTTCAATATTTGTATGTGTGCTAGATACCAATCTAATCCTAAGGAATCACACTTAACTACTTTAAAAAGAATCATGAAATACTTATTAGGAACTAAAGAAATGGGATTATGGTATGCTAAAGGATCAACATGTAACTTAGTAGGATATTCTGATTCTGACTTTGTTGGATGCAAGTTAAATAGGAAAAGTACTAGTGGAACTTGCCACCTTCTAGGAAACTCATTAGTTTCTTGGTTTAGTAAGAAACAGACAAGTGTGCCTTTATCAACTGCTGAAGCAGAATATGTTGCAGCAGGAAGTTGTTGTGCACAAATTCTTTGGATGAAACAATAACTTATTGACTATGGTGTTCTCTTATAGAAAGTTTCAATCAAATGTGATAATACTAGTACTATAAATTTCACTAAGAATCCTATAATGCGTTCAAGAACCAAACACATTGAGATAAGACATCATTTCATAAGGGATCACATTCAAAGTGGAGATATAATCATTGAATATGTTGATACATCTAAGCAATTAGCTGATATTTGCACTAAACCATTGGCTAAAGAAAGCTTTTTCTACAGAAGAATAGAATTAGGAATAATTGATCCTACCTATGCTTGATGTTTTGAATGTTGAATGCATGATAGTTTGATGTTTGATGTCTGTACATCGATTAAACAATCGATTTGTCTAGGCAAAATCCCTAATCTAAAAGCTGGTACATAGATTAGGTAATCTATGTACAAACTTAGAAATCCATTTTAAGTGCCCTTACATTGATTATATATCATAAAACATGACTCTCTGGAAGTCATTATACATCGATTAAACAATCGATTATTTTGATCAAATAGGTACAGGATATCATGTACATCGATTGACATATTGATTAATCTGCTACGAAAACTTAAAAATTCCAATTTGATCTGCTATAAATCGACTAGCACATCGATTGAATCACTGATCTTAGATGCACTACTCACTATAAGTACCTATACATCGATTTGTACATCGATTGGGTGTATGCTACAATTGTTGGACTCTCTAACATTGCTTATACATCGATTCACACATCGATTGAGTTCAAGTTTTCAGAACTTGGTACTCTCTGACTTAGCTTATACATCGATTAATACATTGATGTACCTGGTTTAAAATTCAAATCCTGATGCTAAGTACATCGATTAGCACATGTGTACAGGAGGAAAAACCCTTTAATACATCGATTGGGTAATCGATTGACTGATCTAGGTTTATAAATTTCAACCCTTCCCTCCAAATCTTTCACTTTTCTAATCCAAATTTCAAAGACCTAAACGTTAGCAGAGCTCAAAATCATCTCCAATGGCTCGTGTGAAGCAAACTGGACCCTCTACACCTGTTCCCTCTAACTTCACATCTTCCTCCTCAACTCAATCTTCTACACCTCAATATGTTTCACCCATAGCAACCCCTGCATGCCCTAAAAGAAAAGGAATTGAGAAAACTCAGGCTTCTCAAAAGATTGATAAGCTTACAATCAAAAGATTGAAGAAGACACAAGACAAGGGCAAGAAGGTAGCTGAATCTTCAAAACCAGCACCCAAGAAACAAGAAAAGAAGAAGAAAGTGGTGAAGGAAACACCCAAAAAGAAGACTATTCAAAAGAAGAGAAAGAGGACAGAGGAAGAAGAAGATGATGATGAAGGAGTCACTGAGATTGAGCTTCTCAAGAGGTATTTTTCTGATGAGGAGTACATCATGCTTTATAAGAATAATTTTAAACTTAGGGATATTCACAAGGCTAAGACTGTAGATTTCAACTATTTTGAGGCCAATGAGTTTACTTTTCATAAGATTTTAGAGAAGTATAAACTGAGTGAATTTTTACAAATTAAGAGTGATATTTACCCTACATTAATCAAAGCATTTTACTAAACATTTGACATGGACAATAAGGGATTTTTTGCTGAGGTGAAGAACACAAGAATTGAGATGACTTTTGATGAGTTTGCTCAATTTACTAGACTAGATTACAAAGGAAGTAATCTTACTGGCACTGGACCTGGCAGTGTATGGATCAAGAACTTTGACAAGGAAGAAGCAAGGAAGGTGCTTCTAGTTGAAAATGCACCAGAAGGAAGACTGATCAACATCAGCTCTATGCACATTCAGCATAGGCTCTTGCAATATATGCTGAGCATGATGCTTTTACCAAGATCTGGAAATCATGCTGTGTTACAGAATAATGATATTCTGATGCTCTGGGCTATGATACAGAAGAAGCAGATGAGTTGGAGCTTCATAATTGCCAAGCATATGCTGGATTACAAAATCAGTGGAGCTACCTTACCCTATCCTGGATTAGTGGTAAGATTGTTGGAGCATTTTGGAGTCTCTCTGGATAATGAAGAGAGTTTTCAGGCTAGGCAGGTCACTCACAAGTTTGGTGAAAGGACCATTAGTAAGATGAAGCTTGCTAAAGTGAATGAAGAATGGGTTAGGATAGCTGGTGAAGAGCCAAGAGCTGTTGTGGACAACTCAGAGCTAAATAGCAAGATGGACAAGCTACTCCAAATGTTTCAGAACTTTGAGACTAGGTAAATCAAACATCATTTAATGTTGAAACAGTCTATTGATTATCTGAATATCAGACTCAACATATTGGAAGGCCAAATGAACACTTTGCATCAAAATCTAGGCATTTCCATCACTGCACCTCTAGAAGTTCATTGCACTTCTGAAGATGTTGTGAACATGGCTGGAGAAGCTGCTGCTGCTGCACCTGAAGAAGAAGGTAATCCTGAAGAACAAGCAGCCTAAGCTTCACAGCACACTGAAGAACCAAGGACCAATGTGTCTTAAGTGTGTCTATAATGATGTTAGCATGCTGTTTTTTATGTTTGTTCTATTGTTTTCAATTTCAATCTTTCTTTGAACAATGATGAATATAAATGACTGTATAACTTGTTTTGATTATGCTGATATGAATGAATGAATCTTTGATATAAATGAATGGTTGAATTTCTAGTATGTACCTTATTTTACATGCTTTTATACTTTGAATCTCCCACACATATTCTTTCTGATAATGACAAAGGGGGAGAATGGGTACCATACTAAATAAAACAACTTGAACTAATAATCTAAAATAATGATGCAATGATCCTATACATGTTCAAATGATAAGAACTGTCAATTAGACAGGGGGAGTAAATGGTAAACAACTGTTGCATTTTATTACTCTGGTATTTCTAATTACTTCCTAAGATATATTGAATGTTAAACATGTTATGTGATATATTTAATGTTAAATATGTTATGTATGGTAAGTTTGTCATCAATCAAAAACAGAGAGTTTGTGAATAAATGACCCTAGTATATTTTGATTAATGACTAAAGTTAACATGATTATTACTTTGATTCACTAACTACTTGCCAAGCTTGACTTTTTCAATGAGATTTAATGGAGTAAGAAAAGTGGATGCAAAGGATCATGGAGCAAAGCATTTCAATACAAGGATCTTGAAGCAAAACTTGAAGAAGGAGCATCATGAAGAAGGAATTCAAGGAAGATCAATAAGAACCTTTTTGTAAAGAAAAGACTTAGTATAAATCTTTGATTAAGCTCTCTAAAATAAGTAAAAATGGTTTTCAAAAGTAAAAATGGACTAAGAATGAAAAAGGTTAATTAATAAGTCTGTACATCTATGTGTACATCGATGTACTTTCAGTTAATTAACTAACTTTTAATGAAAACCTCAGTGTACATCTATGTATAAGTATTTTACATCTATGTATACATCGATTGATTCTGGACGTACTTAGTCAGTATGCACTTTTACATCTGTACATCGATTGGTACATCGATGCATAAGCCAAAACAGAAGCAAATACTTTTTGAAATAGCCATACAATCGATTAGGTAATCGATGTATGAACTTCTAGGCTGCTGAAATTGCAAGTGTTTCTCAAGAACAGCATCGATGTACTCATGTGTGTATCACTCAAGATCAAGAACATCCAAGAACACAATCGATTAGGCAATTGATGTACACATGTTGTAAGAGTGAAATTTTGTTTAATACATCTGTGTACTAATCGATTGACTGATAACATAATTTTTTTTGATAAGTTTGTTTTGATCTTAACTGACTTGTAAAGTGTGTCCAATGAATCTATTTTGAAATATACCTATATAAGGACATTGGCAAACACTTTCTCAATTACAACTCATTCAAAACTTGAGATCAAACACACAAATACTGAGAGAGCTTTCCATTGAAAAACTGAGTATTTTTCTGTAGAACTTCAAATTGTAATATTTGATTTCTTAGAATCTGATTCAATCTTTTCATATTGTAAAAGAGAGATAAAAGAGAAGGTTCTCTCGCTGATTAAATCAAGAGTAGAAGGGACTCTTAGTGTTGTGCAAGAGTAGAAGGAACTCTTATGGGAATTGCAAGATTGTTTTGACTGGAAAAGTTATCATTTGGGTAGAAGGAACCTAGAAGTGAAGCTTGCGTAAAGAATCTTGTAAATTATTTTTTAATAGTGGACGAAACTCACAGTCATGTGGGGACTAGATATAGGTTACCAGAGGAGCTAGCTGAACCAGGATAAAACTCGGTTTGTAATTTTCTCTATCCCTTAACTCTTTATTTACTTTATTTTTGAATGTATGAATTAAGCAATATGTTAGGATGCTTGCATGATTTGATTAGTTTATGATCTTGTTCATATCTGAAATCAACCTTATTGTTAATATTTCTTTATAAGTTTTAAGTCTTGATAGAAATACATTTTGCAAAAACACATTTTGGTTTGTTGGTTGACAAAATCTTTTTCATAGTTAAAGAAAAGAACCAGTTTTTGCAAAAAGGGAAAAAGCTTCAAAAAGTTATCATACTCAATTCAACCCCCCTTCTTGAGTATTAAGAAGCCACAACCAACAAAAATATGCATATTGTCAAAACATAATAGTTTAAAGTAGTCATGTATATATTTTTAGTCAACAAGGACATGGAAGAAAGATATGTAAAATAAGTAAGATAAACTCTCCCTTATTGAAGCACATGATAGATAAAGGAAATATGTATGCCAAGACCATGTAAGCACATTACCTTAAAGAAAAGTAAGGCAAAGATACATCTTCTTAATTCCTCAATCAAAAACCATTTTAAAACTTCTCCTCCTTTCAAAAAGAATTTTACAAAAGCACATTATATTTTCAAAAGCATTTTAGGAAGGTAGAAATGTTTTATATTAAAAAACACATATTCATTGAGACAGATCAATCTAAGTCAAAAGAACATAAGTACATCTCCTTGATGAAATATGCTATAAGGATCAAAGCATGTATATAACTAATATCATCCACCCTAAATGTAATGACAAATTAGCAAGTTAATATCTAATTAAGCATTTTGTCAATGCTAAGCATACTTCTCATGTAACGAAAGCATATAATCATTTAAGATCATTTTTTCAACAAATATCATACAATCCATGCCGTATAGAATACCACAATAGCTTAGGGATAGATATACTTATTGAGATAGATAAAGAGTGATGATCCTTATTTATTAGTCCTTTAACTTTGAGCTTTCTTCCTTTGAATTTTCCATTCCATTGCACTAGAAGAAATTCTTCTTTATCTTCCTTTTCATTTGAATTCCATTCAATTTTTCTCATTTATCCACATATGCTTGTATATAAAAAATCTGATGGCTATATTTGAAACACATAGAGAGACTTACAAAGCTAACTTTAAAAGTCTTCTAAAACATAGGTTAGCACTAAATATCATGTAAGTCCATTTATAAGCATAATTTATATTGATATATAATGTAAAACATGTATCACATTATCAACCATGTAATGTTAGCTCTAATAAGAATGCATGAAGCACATATGTACTTGAATAAAAAAAATAGCTTAAGCATTTTAAGGCATAATTCAAGTTTATCAAGAAACACATGATCATCATCAAAATTTATTTAGGCATTTTTAGGAAAAAAATGATCATGTAAGACATGTAAAGGGATAAAAACAACTCTCTATTTCTTCAAATATCACATGATATTCAATTTAAAGTATAAATAAGGATAAAAGATTAATGTCACTAAAAGTGTACTCTTTGAGTTTTTGTAGGTGACTCCAACTTCCAAGGTTCAAGTTTTCATGAGGGAATAGAGATTCTTTGCTCCCCTTTTAAAAGTTGAATCCTTTTAAACTTTTCTATCCTCAAGTTGAATAAACTTATTCTATTTAAATGCTTGCTTAAGTAATTATCATCCTACAATACAATTCTTTAGTATTCATCAATTTTAGATCCATAGAGGTTAGTCATTATGCCAAACTCATAAGCAAATAAGCATTCAAAATAATAAAATAAAAAATGAGTTCACAAGGGCAAAAGATATTTCATTTCATTGATCAATTTATCTAGGTACATATAATCATCAAAAGAATCATCAATTACATTTGGTTAAGCATTTGCATTTTCAGTCCAATTACAAAGAATTCAACACATACAACAAATTCTTGAGAAATGAAGGGGAAAATAGCAGAACCTTTCAAATAATTTGTGTTTATTCAAATAGCAAGAATGTTATTCGAATAATCTTGCGTGGAGACCAACGGTCATGGCATTTCTGCCAGAATTTATTCGAATAGCTCTAAGATTATTCGAATAACTAGCTCTGTAACTTGGCTGTCTGCCAAGGATTTATTCGAATAACCTTCTGGTTATTCAAATAACCAAATAAGGACAAAAGCCTCATAAAAGAATTATTCGAATAAGATTCCACTTATTCGAATAGGACAGATATAAGAAAACACAGATAAAGCCACACACAGCACATGTATTTGAATAAAATAGAATTTATTCGAATGAGACAAATATCAAATACAAGAACTGTGGTTGCTGGTCTCAGGTTATTCGAATAAATTGAATGTTATTCAAATAAAACTGATACACAACATATTTTTCTCAGCAGTTGATTGAGTTTATTCGAATAACCACTGGTTTATTCGAATAAAATTATCAGAAAAACAATAACATGCAAATGCAGGGATACGAAACATACCTAAAGTAAAGATACCTAGAAAACAAGTTGTGGGATACCTCCAACGCTCAGATCAGTAATAATTCAAGAGTAATAAATCAATGATAAAGCAATAAACACAAGTATTCAATTATACGTATGGTTGATAAAAAACTCAAGCTTAAGAATATTATCATCAGACATGTCATTTCAAACAAGGAGCATACTTTATGTAGGATATTAACATGTAGAAATATTTTCAAATTATAAGGCTAGAAAAGCATAAAACATGTTTCCACTTATCCAAAAATTGCAAGTCCAAGCTTCTTGAAAACAAGGAAAAGAGCTTGAAATTATTTCTGGTCTTTGTACTTGGAGCAGCCACTTTCAAGATACCAAAGTCAACTCTTGACCTTCAAGCACACCTACAATGTGACATCCCAGGGGCCGACGAGGGCGGGGAGTGATCGCCGGTGCAATGAAGCACGGACAAGGAGTGGCTCCTGGCAGGCTTCTAGGCATAGGGTAAGCATGAATGAACTGAATACGCACTTTGGAATGAGAGGGATTCAAGCGTGCGGGTATGGACCCATAGTTGAGGATGGCTTAAAGGAATTGATTTGGTATAACCATATCAACAAGTTGCAACTTTTTTTCGGGAGCCTAAAACATAAGAACTCCATGGTTAAGCGTGCTTGACCTAGAGCAATTATGGGATGGGTGACCTCCTGGGAAGTTTCCTAGGATGCGTGTGAGTGAGGACAAAGCACGCTGAAAAGACTCGTGTTGGTTTGTGGAGACACTCATCAATCCTGCAGGCAGTCCCGGGTCATTACATACAACACACTTCAATTTTTGACTTTTGGTACCCAAATTTTATTGGGTCCTTATGTGTTAGTTTTTGACTATTAATTCATTATGCTCTCATAAAAATCAATTTTTTCATAGTATATAAATTGAGCACAACAAGTTAAATAATCAATTACCATTAAGCACATAACCAATAGCATGCATACTTTCATGATATATAGACAATTTAAAGCATAGAAAGCATACATTGGCATTGTAGAATCTTATATACCAAGATATATAACAAACTAATGACCTATGGTACAATAAGAATGAACATAATCATGTGCTAAACAAAATATTCAAATTTTACCGAGTGTACATGATTCTATCTTTTACCTAAGGCCTACAAGGAATATACCTCATATTCATTATTTTTTTAAGTGAATGCTCATAAGAGGTAAAGACTTTTGATACCTTGGCCTTGGTAATCAAGGAAACTCTTTTTCTTACCCATTGCTTCTCTTTTGGTGTTTTGAACATTGTAAGTTTCACATTTTGTACTTGAGAAGCTTTGGTTGAAGCTATCTTCCTTCTTTGACCAAAACTTATACCATTGGGCTTTGGAAGCATTCCCCTTAATGATTCTTTTTTCACTTGACCAATTTGTCCATCCTTTTGAGAAATTTTCTATAAAATTGGAACACTAGGAGGACATTTTGGTACCCACTTCATTTTGGGTCCTTGAATGTTAGTACTAGGGCCTTTAAGATTTTTACGAACTCATATCATACTATTTCTCATATAAGGATTTCTTCTATAATTGCATAAATGAGAAATATGTCCTAGATGACCATAAAAATTACAAACAATTGAATTTAATAATGGCTTAATCCTTTGAAAATCATTTTTGAAAAACTTAAGCCTTTTGTTATTTTTACATTCTAAATTATATTTGTCATAAGCCTTACTTGAATTTTCATGAATAAAATTAATTTTATTCTCATTAACAAGCATAGAATGTAAGCAATTAGAATCGTCAGCTTTAGCAAAATCATAATATAAGTCATCAACTTGATGTTCTAAATCAATGCACTTTTCACAAGAAGTTGATGTTTCACATTTCAAAAGTATTTCCTCATCAAGAAAAGCATATCCATTTTTCAAAGTTTCAATTTCATTTTCAATAAAGGAAATATTTTCCAAACACGATAAGTTTTTCTTTTCTAAATTCAACAAACTATCATACAATTCATTATATGCACATTGTAACTCATCATAAGAAAGACTATAATCTAATTTAGCATTATTTATCTCTAAGTCCTTTTTAGCCATATAGGAAATAGTTTCAATTTCTAGCATACTTGACTCTTTAAGATAATCATCTTCTTCCTCATTGCCTCTTCTTCAAATTAAGTACCATCGTCACCAAGAGGCATTTGACTCCCTTCAATAGTTTGAACATCTTTTTGAGGATTTTTTCATAACAAGCTTCCTTCAATGGCTTTTGCTCTACTTACTTTCTATATACAACTTTATACAAAAAATAATTATTAGCAAGATAGATAGCATTAAGAGCATCTCATATATCTTTAGCACTAGAGCAACTCTTAATTGTAGCATAAGCTTCAACATTTAAACTACTTCTCAAAATTTACATAGCTCTAATGTTTAAGAAAAAACATTTCTTATCATAATTATTCCAAGTTTGTTTTAATTTGTAAGTAAATCCATTTAGCACAATATCCCACAAATCTAAATCAATAGATTGCATAAAAAACTTTATTCTAGCTTTCCAATAAATAAAATGCACACCATCAAAAAAATGTGATTTATTAATTTCAAATCCTTCCATTTTGAAAAGCTTTCAATGGTTGTCAAACAAATAAGGATTTTCAACTCCAATCAGTTAAGATTTTAATAGAGCACGAAGCTCTGATACCACTTGTTAGTCATGGCAATCATCACCCAAGAAGGGAGTGAATTGGGTGATTACAAATTTTTAAAACAACTTTAAGAAATTATGCATTTTGATAAATTCAATCAACACATGCAGCGGAATAAGTCTAACTATTATAGATTACTCCAAAATAACTTGGGTTATAGGATAAATTAAGCAAATAAATTAGATATCAAATTCAACTCAAGCATATATATAATTAAAATACAAGAAATAAAGGAGTTTGAGTTGAGAAGAGCAAACACAGAATTTATCCTGGTTCAGCCACTAACCACTTGTGGCCTACGTCCAGTCCTCAAGTAAACCACTCGAGATTTTCCACTATTAATGCAAGCTTGAACAGGTGCTTGCTACCGTTACAAACTAGAGCGCTCCTCACACCTTGGGATACCTCACCCTTGTGTTTGAGCCTCAACTTTCAGGGATATCTCACCCTTACAATTTCTCTGAGGAATACCTCACCCTCACTACAAAGAATCAAGGAGTAGAAGAAAGAAGAAACTCTCTTAAGAGTGTGTATTAAAAATTGAATCACTATGAAGCTCTTTTAGGATATCTCAAATTTTAGTGAAAAAGAGCATATAAATTTGGCAAAATATGAATCACAAATTAAAACAAGAAAAAATTATTTTAGACAGTTGGGTATTGTTAAAAGATGATCCTAAAACATGTATTTATAGAGTTCTAAGAAAAAAAGTCATTGGGTATCATTTAATATCACATTAAAAGCATAGAAAATAATTGTTACGTGTTTCTACCCGTGTTTATTCGAATAACAACATTGTTATTCGAATAAATCTTCAAAAACATATTCTGGAATGTTTTCTAGGTCGTGTTATTCGAATAACACATTTGTTATTTGAATAAATCTTTAAAAACACATTCTGGAAGTTTTCTAGGATGTGTTATTCGAATAACACATCCTTTATTCGAATAAACCACTTTAGTTTTGAAAACTGACTTTAAATGGTCATAACTTTTTCATTTCTTATCCGTTTAAAGCAAATGACCACTCATTGAAAAGACCTTTGAGTCTATTTTCAAATGAAGTAAGCTTCAGAACAAAACGCAAAGTATTTTGAAAGGGATGATCAAAAGAGTAACTAAAGATCAATTTTGCAAAACTCAAACTTGGCTATTTTTCATAGTTTTGAACTATTACCATAACTAGCTTTTCAAAACTTGTTTGTTGGACATTTTAGCATGTGAAAACCATTTGTAAAGATTTGAAAAATATATCTGAGATATTCATAAGCCTTCTTACATAAAGACCCTAAGTCTTATAAGTTATACCATTTAATCTTCCTTTGGACTTGGTCTTTGACATGACTTTGATGTTATCAATACTTCATGAAATAGGCATTCACATTCTCCTTGAGTTAAGCTTAATTGAGATCTTTTACTTTCTTATTGCAATACTCACTCTTGGTACTTGGGCTATCCTACAAAGTATTGCTCACTTAAACAAGCATAGTTAGTCCAAATTCATAATTCAATATCTTCATATGCATGATTCATAAATGTATAACTCTAGTTAGTTTAACATACATATAAGACTTTCATAGACACATCCAAATATGATATTTATCAATTACTAATGGATATGCTTTATATAGGATGCAACAAAGAACATATGCAAAGTGTTCTTTTTGTCTTGTATTTGTCATCATCAAAACTTAAGATATTAAATCATTTGGGGCAAACTTATTTCCACAAATTGCTCTTCCACTATTTAATTTGCTGCAAAAGGATGTGGAGTTCATCTTTAACTAGAAATACTAAGAAGCCTTTGATCATTTGAAGAAGGTGTTGACCAGCACTCTTATCATCTAGCCCCTTGACTAGACACTTCCATTTGAGCTTATGTATGATGCCTCCAATTATACAGTGGGAGTTGCCCTGGCACAGAGAGTAGGGAAGGATCCTCATGTGATATACTATGCTTCCACAACTTTGGATGTTGCTCAAGCTAACTACATAACTACAAAAAAAGAACTTTTAGTCATTGTATTTGCTTTGGACAAATTTAGATCATATCTACTTGGTTCTAATGTAGTTATGTTTTCTGATCATGCAACGTTGAAGTTTCTTCTAAAGAAACCCAAAGCGAAACCACGACTAATTAGGTGGATGCTGCTGCTCTAGGAGTTTGATATTAAAATCTGAGATAAGAGTGGAGCAGAAAACTGGGTGGCTGATCATATAAGCGGAATTTAGAGAGCTTCAGAGCCTCTAGCCATCCATGACTCCTTCCTAGATGAGCAGCTTTTACAGCTGCAAGGTAAGACTACCTCTCCTTGGTTTGCTGACTTAGTTAATTACTTGGTTGTTGGTGCACTGCCTGCATATTTCACTAGGGCTCAGATTGATAAGTTAAAGAGTGAGTCTAAGTATTATGTGTGGGATGATCTTTATCTGTGGACATTTGTAGTGACCAAGTGATTAGGAGATGCATATCTGATCATGAGTTTAATTCTGTTATTAGCTTTTGTCATGCATTTGCATGTGGTGGACATTTTGGCCCTAAACGTACAAGTAGGAAAGTCTTAGACTCTGGTTTATATTGGCCTACCTTATTCCATGCTGCATACTTGTTCTATAAGTCTTGTGAATAGTGCCAGAGAATAGGGAACATTTCTTGCAAGAATGAGAAGGCCCAGAAACCTTTGTTGTTTTGTGAGATTTTTGATGTATGGGGTATTGATTTTGTGGGATACTTTCTTGTTTCTTTTAGTTTTGTTTACATTTTACTGGCTATACTTTGATTATGTATCTAAATGGGTGGAGGCAAAAGTCACTCAAACTGATAGTTCCAAAGTTGTTATGGATTTTGTTAGATCACAGATTTTCTACAGGTTTGGAGTCCCAAGGGCCATCATTAGTGATCAGGGTTCGTATTTCTGTAATTGGAGCATGGAGGCTTTGATGAAGAAGTATGGAGTCATGCACAAATTTTCTACACCTTACCACCCCTAGACCAATGGGCAAGCCAAGGTTTCCAATAGAGAGATCAAACAGATACTTCAGAAGATAGCCCAGCCTAACAGAAAGCACTGGCGCAAGAAGCTTGAGGATGCTTTATAGGCTTATTGGACTGCCTATAAGACACCGATTGGGATGTCCCCTTATCGGATTATCTATGGCAAGGCATGCCACCTGCCAATGGAAATTGAGCATTGCGTATTTTGGGTGGTGAAGAGGTGCAACCTAGACCTAGACCAAGCGGGCATGGAGAGGAAGCTATAGTTGCAGGAATTGGAGGAGATCCGCTTGGAAGCATATGAGAGTTCCATACTTTAAAAAGAGAAGAGCAAAACCTTCCATGATAAGATGATTATGAGAAAAATATTTTAGATTGGTCAAAAAGTGCTTTTATATAATTCTCGTCTTAAATTGATGCACGAAAAATTAAGATCTAGGTGGGAAGGCCCTTTTGCTGTTACTAATGTTTTTCCTTATAGTGTAGTTGAACTTCAAGATGTGACTACAAAGAGGAGCTTCATGGCTAATGGGCATAGACTCAAGCACTTTTATGATAGTTTCCAAGAGCATACCATGGAGGGGGTGGCCTTACTTGATGTTACTTATCCAACATGAAAGAGGGAGTTTCTTTCCTTGTTTTTTTTTTTTTTGTTTCAAATTTTTTATTTTTTATTTTTTATTTAGTTTTTTGTTTTTCTATCTATTTATATTTTTGTCGCTACTTCTACTTTCTATTTTTTTTTGTTTTTCAATTCTATTTCTATTTTATTTTTAAATTATGTTTTGATGTTTTTGAAAAAAAAAACAATTTGTTTGCTTCTTGTTTTTAGTTTTTAATTGCTTTCTAATGACTCTTGAGATGTGTGGAAGTTGTGAGTTTGGACAAATTGAGGATTAGAGGTTCATGACATAAGTGAATGAATTGTCTTTCATCTCGAATTTAACTTGTTTGGTAATGGAAATTGAATTAGTAAATTAAGTTTGATAGACTTATACCTTGTAAGAATTTGAGCTTATTGATGAATGGATTAAGTAAATTAATTGTAAATTTTCATGAGTTGAGTTGAGTGAAACATTTATCTTCTAGACATTTCTAACACTAAACACTTAAGGGAGTGAGAGTATATCTTGTGAGAATCTATCATTCTTGGTTTATGTTTTTTAATTGAAATTACCTTGCTTATTGATTTGAGATGTAAAGAAATGTCACTTCATGAATGTTTTAATCCCTTAAACTTCTTTGTTGCTATCCTTACTTGTAAACTTTTACATTCTTGAAGGGCATTGAAAAGTGAATCTCTTTGAGTTTTGGTTTTTGAGTTTTTGTGTTCTTTGTCCCTTAGTTTGAATATTTAGTTATGGGAGAATTTGATAATAATAGATTTCATACATTAATAAATCCTCATTTTTAGTCCTTTACACTCTCCATGTAGTTAATTGATTGAGCTTGACCATGTTCTATAACTTTGGGCTCAAATTAGGCTTAATTGATTTTTCTATCATTATTAGGATTTTTTTTTTGTATTTCGGTCATATCTTGAGTTCTAGATATCTAAAAATTATGTATCTTGCCTTGAAGGAAAGATAAGAGAGAGCTCTACAACTTTTATGAAGAGCCCTAGAGCTGAATCGGATATCTAGTGGACAAAATTAGGCTTAGAAGTTAGAACATGGGTTTTGTCATGTAACCTGAACAACATGCACTAATTGGTCCATAATTCGGGTTGTACGTGTGATATAGACCTGAAACTGGTGGCATTTGAAATATAAGACATAAATCTTATTACGAAGACCACTTATCCAAACTGTGACATTTTAATGGTGTTTTCATCCTTTTACGTCGGGTGATAGGATCAGAGATCTGTTAAGAGTGATTTAGGCATAACTATCTTATCTTAAGCCCAACTTAAGTGATTTCGGTGGCCAAAGAAAGCTAAGAGGCAGAAGATTAAATTTAACCTAGGGTTAGATTAGGATTCTTAATTTTTAAGTTAGTTATTTTTGTATAAATAAGGAACCTGAGATAGATAGAAACCCTAACCCGTATTACTTGATTCTTCTTCTTAGAGTTTTCTCTTTTCTTTTGAAAACTGTATTCTTTAGCTGAGGAGAGTTAAACATTTGAGATCAATCCAAGGATCTTGAGAAAATTCTTGTTTGGATTTGAGATTCTGTATTTAATTTTAATTTTGAATTGAATTAATTATCTTTTTCTTCTTTTGATTTAGATTTTTAATTGCATGATTAGAGATTTTTGTTGTGTGATGTGATCTGATTGGATCCTTAATGCTAATTGAGATTTGTGATTAAATTATGGTTGATTAATTATGGTTTAGTCACATGAATTAAAGACAGTTAGGTTGATAGATTTGTTAATATAGGTTAATTGAATTCTGGTTGTTAAACTAGCATAGGTTACATGAATATAGTAATTGTAGGTTTATGAATCGTTTATTAGTTAACTTCTAAGTGAATATCTAGTATTGAATTTTATGTGTTTGATGCAGAGATTTTGGTCAATCATAGATTAACTAATGAATTCAATCCAAATGCATGTTTAGTGATCGATGACAAGCCAACTAGGTTTATGACGGTTTCTTGGATTGGTTGCTTTCCAATTTGATTTTCTTTCTTACATTTAATTATTACGTTTACATTTTGCATACACAATCCTCCCCTTGTTTGACCTTGATTTGGTTTGATTGGTACCTTGATCCTCAATAGACGACTCAGTTCGCTGCCTTGTGCTACAAGATATTAGTAGAATTAGAATTTTGTTATTTGGTTGAGCTCGACGTTCAAATTAAATCCTGCATGGTGTTCCTGTTTGATTCAATCCCACTTCAGTATGGGGTTCAAGATTTGATGCCAGGGAGCACATTGACCAAACTCTCCAATACTGTCTGATGTGGACGTGTTGATGGAGAATGACCTCCTTTAGCTACTCCAGGATGCCAAGACCCATTGTCTACATAATGCAATGATGCTCCATTTCCTAGAGACTGTAACGATGCAACTTTGAAAGGTGCAAGAGATAGAAGGTGAGTTGGACACCCTGAGAGGTGAAAAGGAACATCTTATGGAGGAGAAGAAGCCAAAAGCCGAGTAGGTGGAGAAAGCCACAGAGAAGGCTATGCTGACGAGACTTTGAAACTCAAGAATCAATTAAGATAGTCTTAGTCTCAAGTCGAGATCCTTCACAATAAGGTTGCGGCGTCCGAGAATTCTTTGAATGTACTAATAGCTAAGGTTGCTGAGTTGGAGAAGGACAAAGCTAATATGCAAACCAAAATTGTAAGTATTAAAGATAGTTAGGCCCACTCTGTCGATGAATTCTTCGCAAATGCTTTGGCTTAACTCAAAATCCTCAACCTCGGCCTTGTCACTGAAGAGGCAGATTCTCGGCGAGTCTTCAGGGTTGGAGTAATCGTTGATGTCTTGCTAGTATCCACCACTCCTTCGAAGCTTGAGGCTACATAGGTTGATGGCGGCGAAGAGGAAGAGGAGGAAGAGGAGGAGGAAGCCAACGAGTATTGAAGACTTAGCCTTCTTTTGTTGTATTTTATTTTTAGCATCCTGAACCCTACATGGGGCTTTTTGTAGTTGTATAAGCAAGTCTTGATCTCAAGTGTTTTATGATATGATATTTTTTGGTTTGCTTTTTCATTCTTCTTTTATACGCTATGGGTCTAATAGCCCTTAAATGACTTCTTTGGGATTTAGGAAAATCATATAATAGAGATCATTGTCCGTTTTGGGCCACAAAATTTAGTCTTTGAGTTTTGTCCATAGGACTTAGAAGAATTTAGAAAATATTTTCTATTATTTGCTTTGGGTTCAATGCCCAAATCCGAGATCGTTAAACTCGTGGGACTTAGGAAATTTTTTGAAGTGATTCGATCGTAGTAACAAGTTATGTTTATTGGATATTGTACAATCAATGAGTTGTGAACATGGTTCTAACATAGAAAAAAATTTGAAAGCACACATCTTTGGAGCGTTTGTTCCTTAGACATTGTCAAGGCAGACTAGGCCTTGTAGAAATGCGTAGTGCATTCTTTTAGGATATTGATCCCTCAGGCCTCGTTAAAGTGGTCATAGATAGTCTTGTGGGTTGCACAAAGAACAAATAAGATATACTTAATGAAATTTAGGAATTGTACTTTAATGAATCTAAAAACCAGTATTTGTTTAATCAGAAATAAAAGTTAAAGACCTGAAAAGGTATACAAATGGAGGTAGCAAAGTAAAAGAAGTAAATAAGAGCAAGCTATAGTATTTGCAGAGTTTGGCTATGGTCAAGTATCTAGGGACCACTTTTCTTGTAAGGGTCTTAAGCTTGTACGCCTTAATTTTTGTCTTTGAGATGATCCAATATGGTCCCTCCCAGTTGGGGACTAGCTTCCCCTAGGATGCATTCTTACCTTTGATATCTACCCTCTTGAGGACTAGGTCGCCAATCTGGAAACTCCTAGGTATTACTTTGAAGTTGTACCAAACTATCATTTTTAGCTTGAGGGTAGTTTCTCAAATATGAACAATATCTCTTAGTTCATCTAGGAAGTCGAGGTTCTGACAAATGAGCTCCAAGTTTGATGCTTCAGAGAAATGTTTCCTTCTCCAGCTTAGTTTCCAATTTATACCAAAAGCTTGGCCTCATATTCATATGTCAATTTGAATGGAGATTCTCCTATGGTAGAATATGGAGTGGTGTGGTATGCCCATAGAACTCAGCCGAGTTAGTCTACCTAATCACCCTTTGTGTAACACCCCAGATTTTGGCTATTTAACAGCAATGAATAAATTGTACTATTTTGTATTTCCTGTATGATATAAAATTATTTTCACTGTTCCGAGACTATTTTTGATCGTTGTGTGAGATTTGTTCCAGGTCAGGAAAATAATAATTTTTGGGTTGGAAAAAATCTTATTTGATTTATTCGGAGACAGGGAATCTTACTAAACCCGAATCTGAGAGACAATCCAATCTTTTAAATTTTAAAATTTATCTGTGAAATAAAAATATTTCACGAAAAAATATCCATTGTTTTATTTACAGCAGCTTCTGTTACCGAGTAATGGACCTGATATATTTTATCTGTTAGAAAATGGATTAAGAATAATTTTTGTAATTTATTATAAAATGAACCAATAGGAATGAGTCAATATTAGTGGTTAGAATTTGTCTAGACCAATAGAAAATGGTCAAAAAGAATGGTTGGACTAGTTGCTAAGTAACTAGGATAACTAACTAAGTTGCTTTAAATAGTTCAATTTGTAACTAAATAACCTAACCAAATAAGCTTACCATCTAATTAATATGTAACTAAAACCTAATTGAAGTCAAACCTAGTTACCAAGTTCCCTAGAGTCACACAGCCATGAAGGCCTTTTCTACCATGTTCTAGGTTCATCTTCATGACCACTTGATGACCATTTTGTGACCTAAGCCATGTGTGCACCATATGAGACCATGTGAATGAATTCTTATCACATTAACCTACTCTCCATGCACTACACGGCTGCACACTTTCATATAGCTATCCATTTGCATTTTTATCACACTTTGAAATATCAAGCTTTCATCTTTTCTCTCAAATATTCAAGAACAACCAAGAATACTTAACCATTTCTCTTCTCTTTTCCTTTGTGAACCCCACGGCCCCAACCTCCAAACCATACCTCTCCACTTCTAAAATTTCATCTCTTCACATTTTCTAAAGCTAAACCTCCTTTTAAACACTTTTCTTTTAGTAAGTTTTATCAAAATCCTACCTAAGTACACCAAAAATCAAGCTTTAGCTTACTACTCTAAAGGTAATCTTTTGATTCTTTGGTTCTAAGATAGGTTTTTAATTTTCTAGACCATGATTGATCCATGGTTCTTTGTTCTTTAGCTTTGTTTATGACTTTAGAATTTGTTTAAGATTTTTAGGGTTTTTGTTTGAAGCACATGAAATCAAGAGAGAGGAGGAGCTTCAAGATTTTGGTCTCTCTTAAGGTAAGAGGGAGATTAACCTCATCAACTATGTGTTGGTGGTGAGGAAATGGGTTGTTTGTGGTGAAAAATCCATAAGGATTTATTCACTTAATTTTCTATGCTTTCTTTTCTTGTGTTGTTATGCTTTTGGCTTTGAAAATATGATTGCATGTGTGCTTGTATGCTTATAGCTTTGATAATATGCTTGTATGTGTGATTTTGAAAGCATGCAAATGTTTGTGTGTAACATAAGATGTGACTCACATGAAGGATTTGTTGTATGAAGGTCCCAAAGGGCCTATGAGGCACACGGCCTCCACACTTCAAAAGGAACCTAGGATTCTAAATTATTTTTCTAACCAAGAAGCAAATGATTTTATGACAAGAAAAATAAATTAAGAATTTTTGCAAGGAATAAATGTTAAAAAGAGCTAAATGATGGATTATGAAACCCTAAGTGGATTTCGGCCAACATTCCATTTTTCATAACTTAGATTCAAAATTATTTTATTAGGTGAGGACTTAGAAGTTTAAATGAGAAGGAAATTATTTTGGTAGTTTTGAACCTAATATCAAGCAATATACTTTTTAGAATAAAAATTGACATAATTAAATAACTAAGTTATGAAATAAAAGTAGATGTCAATACTTGAAATTTTCTAACGTATAGCTCACCCTATGGGTTTTGAAGCGCGTTTGAAAAATTTGAGCTGTAATATCTTAAGTAAATAAAAGAATAACAATTTTCTAGGAAATAGTAGAAATACTGATTTTTAGAGGGACTATATCGTAATTATTATCTAAAGAGGACTATTTTGTAAATATTATTTTAGGAGGGACTATTAAGAAAATATTATTTAAATAAGGATTATTATGTAAATATTATTTAATGAAGGACTATTATGCAGATAATAGAAATAAAATCAAATTTTTGAGAAAAATATTATTTTTGGTTTAAATATGTTAGAAATATTTTACGTAATTAGAAATACGTTGAGAAAAATTTACGCGACTCAAAAATAGTAAGTTTAGGCTATGCGATTGAGAAATACAATAAAATATTTACGCAATTTGAAAAATTCTTAGGCAATTTAAAATCGTAAGAAAAATATTCTGTGATTTCAAAAATGCGATAATATCGCTACGCGATTAAGCCTAAACAGCAATTTGCCGACGGGCAGTTGTGGTGGGC
Organism: Ormosia semicastrata; assembly: GCA_029884595.1. Taxonomy (NCBI): domain Eukaryota; kingdom Viridiplantae; phylum Streptophyta; class Magnoliopsida; order Fabales; family Fabaceae; genus Ormosia; species Ormosia semicastrata. The sequence goes on from JAQQTO010000061.1 coordinate 7,405,533, forward strand.
CCGGTAGTGTTAAATCTTGATATTACCAAGAAAAGGTGAGGATATATGAGATGCTGTAAAAATAATGGTATGTGTGTTTGAATCATATATCATGCGTAGAAAAGTATATTCGCTTATTTGGTTAAGGTTGTATGCCTAGGAGATGAATTACACCTAAGTGCGGGGGTACCTCGCAATGGATGGTTGGTAGCTCTTCTGTCTGTGGGGCAGAATAATGCAAACATACTGATGATCCGGACCGAGACACTGTCCTATACCGTGATCTTGTATAGAATGTCTTGTCCAATGCCTAATGTGCACTTTTGACAAAATTGATATAATAAAGCACTTTTGGCCACGGCAGCCGAGTGACAGACATGTCTTCTGGATCTTCTCTCTGAAACTCTATTTTGCTCCATGGAGTAGGAATTGGTCTATGTGTGTACATGCATAGTGAGTCAGCATAATAACATGAAATTTATAATTAACTAATTCCTGATTATATGATTTATTATCCGTGATATAATAACATGATTATTGTTTTAGTATTATACTTTGTTCAATTGCTGTTGTTTCCTTTACTGTCATACTAGTATTGATGTAGAGGATCTCATCTTGTTGTTATATTGTATCTGTTTCATTGTATATGTTTATTGAAGACCAAGGAAACGAGGAGGCAAGGGACCCTGTTTATTTTCAATAGCAGTTTTCTTTATTTGTTATATAGCAACAAGACGACAAGTCCTAGGTTTTGTTAGGGTTCAGTTCCATGGGGGAGCTGACGCCTGGAGGTTTGACTACCATAATAAAAGGTTTGTTTATACCGGGGACTTAACTATGAGCTTGAGTGGAACCCTGGATGGGATTTCCATGTTAACTCAGCATGCAACTGTGCGGTTGGAATTCACGATACCTCTTCGTGAACTCTAGGGTGGAGTGGTGTCTGTCTATACACCCCAAGAGGATTCTGTCGTATCATCTGCAAGAACCCCTATGAGGTATCTCTATCCATTAGGGTTCTTCGGTGATAATGTAGAGGAGGAGGAGGAGGATCCTTCCGAGGAACCAAATCCTTAGGTTTCTCTTAGAATATCTTTTGGTAGTTAGGTTTGTATTTTACTTATAAGAACAAGGTTGTATCTATGTAAATTATTTGGACAAGTTTTGTAATACGATGTAAATTTTTCTTTTGGTGTGTTCATTGCAAGTCTTGCTAATGTTTTAATTCAGTTAACTTATTTTATTTTGTTTCACAAACGAAATTTTAAAATTGACATTTTTACAAGATTAATTCTTTTACAACTTGGGTAAGTTTTATTAGGATTAGTCTTAAATGTGATACTCTATGGTGGGTGTTACATTAGTTGGTATCAAAGCCCCGGTTAGAGTTTTTTGGGTTTTTGTCGTTTGGTTTGTTTTAGCTTGTGTAGTGTGATTCTCTGAGTTTGATTTTCAAAGGATGACATCTGACTTTCATTAGACTTTGTTTAATTGTTTATGAAGAAAACTATGTCTCGTGGTAGAGGTGTACATGCAAATGTGGAGCATGATAACGACCCAATGATTGCTACTATTGAAGCAATGCAGAGAATGGCTGAAGTGATGACACAACAAAATCAACAAGCTATGCAACAGCAAGAAGCTAATGCAGAGGTTCAGCATTTGTCAAAATTTCATCGGAATAATCCACCACATTTTAAAGGCGAGTTTGACCTTGAGAAAGCAGATTTATGGATCCAAGAACTGGAGAAGATCTTTGAAGCGATAGGATGCACGGATGATCGTAGAGTGACGTATGCTACGTTCATGTTAATGGGTGATGGCGAGAACTGGTGGAAAGCCACTCGAAGGATGTTCATAGTTGAAGGGAGAGTAATCACGTGAAAGCTGTTCTGTGAAGTATTTCTAGAGAAATATTTTTCGAAAAGTGTGAGACATGCTAAGGAGATGGAATTTTTAGGTTTACGTCAAGGTGGAATGACTGTCAATGAATATGCTGCAAAGTTTGAGAGCTTGTCTAAGTTCTCAAGGTATCTCCAAATCCAGCCAGACGAGGTTTGGAAGTGCCGTAAATTCGAAGAAGGTTTGAGAATCGAGTTAAAGAGAGGAGTGATATCAATGTGTGCGAATCAGTTTTCAACACTGATGGACATGTGTTGTAGGCTAGAAGGGTTGGAGCCAGCACGTGATAATAGGAACCGCAACTTTGGACTGACTAAGTTCCAAAGAGGAGGCAACAATAACAACAAGCAGTTTCAACGAAAGTCGTATTCTCGACCCTCGGGAAGTCAGCAGCAACAATAATATTAGCAACCTCGTGGAGGTGGTCCAAGTGGAAATCGATTTAATCGGACTACAACACCGCTAATAAAATGCCTGAAGTGTAGGAAGGGTCACCTGACAAGAGATTGTTTGATTAGAGGCATAATTTGTTTCAGATGCTGAAAGCCTGGTCATGTCTCTATAGATTGTGATTAAGCGAAGACGGAGCCTTCGGTGAGCAATGTTCGAGCTATGAAGCTGTAAGCTGGAGGAAGAGTTTATACAATGAGTGGAGCTAAGGCCTCCTAGTCTGAGAATCTTATTCAGGGAGAAGGTGTCATCTCAGGTAATCTTTTAACTGTACTATATGATTCAGGTGCAACTCGTTCATTTATTGCATATGACTGTGTGGATCACTAGAAAGATAGATAGAGTTTTCTATCAATCTTGTACCAGGAGCGGGTCCCATATCAATTACACCATACCGTATGTTATCATTGGAGTTAGTAGAGTTAAAAAGCAGTTAGAAGAGTTATTGGAAAAATAATTTGTGAGACCTAGTGTTTCACCCTAGGGAGCTCCATTGTTGCTAGTTAAGAAGACGGATGGAATTTCTCATTTATGTGTCGATTACCGCCAGCTGAATAAGGTCGCAATAAAGAATAAATATCCACTTCTAAGAATTGATGACCTGATGGACCAATTGAAGGGGGCAGCTGTCTTTTCAAAGATAGATTTGTGATCAGGATATCACCAGATTCGTGTTAAGGTAGAGAATATCCCTAAAACAGCTTTTCGAACGCGCTATGGTCATTATGAATATCTCATAATGCCATTTGGTGTGACGAATGCTCCTGTTATATTCATGGATTACATGAATAGGATCTTTCGTCCATACCTAGATCAGTTTGTCATTGTTTTTATCGATGACATTCTGATCTACTCTTGAAATCAGGAAGAGCATGCTGAACATCTCAGTATAGTTCTTCAGATTTTGAAAGAGAAAAAGTTGTACGCAAAATTGTCAAAATGTGAATTTTAGTTGGATGAAGTTCAGTTTTTGGGTCATGTAATTTCTAAGGATGAAATTGCAGTAGGTCCAGCTAAGGTGGAGACGATTCTTCAATGGGAAAGACTAAAGACTGTGACAAAGTTCTAGAGTTTTGTTGGATTAGTTAGATATTATCAAAGATTTATTGAAGATTTTTCCAAGATCGCCGGACCTCTTACGCAACTTACAAGGAAGAACCAAGTCTTTGATTGGACGGATAAGTCTGAAGAGAGTTTCCAAGAGTTGAAGAAGAAGTTGACTACTGCACCAGTGCTGATTTTACCAGATCTGGATGGATATTTTGAGGTGTACTGTGATGCTTCTTATCAAGGGTTAGGATGCATGCTGATGCATAATAGAAATGTTGTAGCGTATGCTTCTAGACAGTTGAAGGTTCATGAAAGAAATTATCCAACACATGATTTAGAGTTGGCCGTAGTTGTTTTTGCACTAAAGATTTAGAGACGCTTTTTGTATAAAACTACGTTCAATGTCTTCAACAACCAAAAAAGTTTAAAGTACTTGTTTGATAAAAAAGAATTAAATATGAGGCAGAGAATATGGCTGGAATTCTTAAAGGATTATGATTTTCAACTCCAATATCACCCTGGAAAAGCAAACATTGTAGCAGATGCTTTGAGTCAGAAAATGCTCAGTGTTTCTGCTATGATGGTTATCAGTGGAATTGGCACCTGGAAGGATGCGTCTGAATACAGTCACTATTTTAAATAATTTACTAGAAGAAATTTGAGAGAAATAAGAAGATGACCAGTTTTTACAGAATGAGAGAGAATTTTTAAAGCAAGGTCATAAGGCAACTGTTGAGGAAGGATCTGACGAGGTCTTAAGGTTCAATGGCAGGATTTGTATACCTGATGATCCCGAACTTAAGAAAGCAATTCTTGGTGAAGCTCATACTAGCAGATTGACTATACATCCTGGGATGACCAAGATGTATCAAGATCTGAAACGTTTGTTTTGGTAGCCTAGAATGAAGAGAGATGTTGCTGAATATGTAGCATCTTGTCTAGTATGCCAGAAAGCAAAGGTTGGGCATCAAAGACCGACAGACATGTTACAGCCCCTTACTATTCCAGAATGGAAATTAGATAGTATTGTGATGGATTTTGTTACAGCATTGCCAAAGACTAGGAAAGGTTATGATTCTATTTGGGTCATTGTTGATCGGCTTACAAAATCTGCTCATTTCTTGCTAATCAATGTTAAGTATCTAATGGAGAAGTTGACCCAGTTGTACATTGGTGAAATAGTTAGACTTCACGGTGTACCTACTAGTATCATATCCGATAGAGATCCAAGGTTTACATCAAGGTTTTGGCAAAGCTTACATGAAGCAATGGGGACTAAATTACGTTTCAGTTCAGCTTACCATCCACAGACAGATGGGCAAATGGAGAGGACTATACAATCTCTAGAGGACTTGCTGAGAGCTTGTGTGTTAGAACAACGAGGGAGTTGGGATGAATTCTTACCTTTGGTGGAATTCACCTATAATAATAGTTTTCACTCAAGCATAGGGATGGCACCCTATGAGGCACTTTACGGATGATGATGCCGAACACCTTTGTGTTGGTATCAAGATGGGAAAAGTATGACTGTTGGACTAAATGGTGCAGCAAACAACAGAGAAGGTAAAGATGATTCAAGAGAAAATGCGTGCAACTCAGAGTAGACAGAAAAGCTATGCTCATAAACGAAGAAAACCTCTTGAATTTAAGGAAGGTGAGCATGTGTTTTTGCGAGTAACACCTACGACTGGTGTTGGCAGGGTTATAAAGTCCAGAAAACTCACTTCTAAATTCATTGGACCCTATCAAATTCTTCGTCGGATAGGTCCAGTTGCATATCAAATAACTTTACCGCCTTTTCTTTCAAATCTTCATAATGTTTTCCACGTGTCCTAATTAAGGAAGTATATCCCCGATGCTTCACATGTTATACAGTCCGATGAAGTGCAATTGAAAGAAAATTTAACGTATGAGGCACATCTTGTTAAGATGGAAGACAAGAGGGTGAAGCAACATAGGGGCAAAGCAATTCCGTTAGTGAAGGTAATTGGGAATGAGACAACCGGAGATGCTACTTGGGAAATGGATGAGAAAATAAGGGAACAGTATCCTCAGTTATTTTAATGTATGATGAATTTCGGGGACGAAATTCTTTTTAGAGGGGGAGAGTTGTAACACCCCAGATTTTGGCTATTTAATAGCAATGACTAAATTGCACTGTTTTGTGTTTCCTGTATGATATAAAATTATTTTGACTGTTCCAATACTGTTTTTGATCGTTGTGTGAGATTTGCTCTAGGTCAGGAAAATAATAATTTTTGAGTCAGGAAAAATCTTATTTAATTTATTCAGAGACGGGGGATCTAACTAAACCCAAATCCGAGAGACATGAAATCCAATTTTTTAAATTTTAAAATTTATCTGTGAAATAAAAATATTTCACAGAAAAATATTTGCTATTTTATTTACAGCAGCTTCTGTTACCGAGTAATGGACCTGGTATATTTTATCTGTTAGAAAATGGATTAAGAATAATTTTTGTAATTTATTTTAAAATGAACCAATAGGAATGAGTCAATATTAGTGGTTAGACTTTGTCTAGACCAATAGAAAATGGTCAATCAAAATAGTTGGACTAGTTTCTAAATAACTAGGATAACTAACTAAGTTACTTTAAATAGTTTAATTTGTAACTAAATAACCTAACCTAATTAGCTTACTATCTAATTAATATGTAACTAAAACCTAATTGAATTCAAACCTAGTTACTAAGTTCCCTAGAGTCACATGGCCATGAAGGCCTTTTCTACCATGTTCTAGGTTCATCTACATGACCACTTGATGACCATTATGCGACCTAAGCCATGTGTGCACCATGTGAGACCATGTGAGTGAATTCTTATCACATTAAGCTACTCTCCATGCACTACATGGCTGCACACTTTCATATTGCTATCCATTTACATTTTTATCACACTTTGAAATATCAAGTTTTCATCTTTTCTCTCAAATATTCAAGAACAACCAAGAACACTTAACCATTTCTCTTCTCTTTTCTTTTGTGAACCCCACAGCCCCAACCTCCAAACCATACCTCTCCACTTCTAAAATTTCCTCTCTTCCCACTTTCTAAAGCTAAACCTCCTTCTAAACACTTTTCTTTTAGTAAATTTTGTCAAAATCCTACTCCAAGTACACCAAAAATTAAGCTTTAGCTTACTACTCTAAAAGGTAATCTTTTGATTCTTTGGTTCTAAGATAGGTTTTTAATTTTCTAGACCATGATTGATCCATGTTTCTTTGTTCTTAAGCTTTGTTTATGACTTTAGAATTTGTTTAAGATTTTTAGGGTTTTTGTTTGAAGCACACGAAATCAAGAGAGAAGAGGAGCTTGAAGATTTTGGTCTCCCTTAAGGTAAGAGGGAGATTAACCTCATCAACTATGTGTTGGTGGTGAGGAAATGGGTTGTTTGTGGTGAAAAATCCATAAGGATTTATTCACTTAATTTTCTATGCTTTCTTTTCTTGTGTTGTTATGCTTTTGGCTTTGAAAATATGATTGCATGTGTGCTTGTATGCTTATAGCTTTGATAATATGCTTGTATGTGTGATTTTGAAAGCATGCAAATGTTTGTGTGTAACGTAAGATGTGAATCACATGAAGGATTTGTTGCATGAAGGTCCCAAAGGGCCTATGAGGCACACGGCCTCCACACTTCAAAAGGAACCTAGGATTCTAAATTATTTTTCTAACCAAGAAGCAAATGATTTTATGACAAGAAAAATAAATTAAGAGTTTTTGTAAGGACTAAATGTTAAAAAGAACTAAATGATGGATTATGAAACACTAAGTGGATTTCGGCCAACATGCCATTTTTCATAACTTAGATTCAAAATTATTTTATTAGGTGTAGACTTAGAAGTTTAAATGAGAAGGAAATTATTTTGGTAGTTTTGAACCTAATATCAAGCAATATACTTTTTAGAATAAAAATTGACATAATTAAGTAACTAAGTTATGAAATAAAAATAAATGTCAATACTTCAAATTTTCTAACGTATAGCTCACCCTATGAGTTTTGAAGCGCATTAGGAAAATTTGAGCTGTAATATCTTAAGTAAATAAAAGAATAACAATTTTCTAGGAAATAGTAGAAATACTGATTTTTAGAGGGACTATATCGTAATTATTATCTAAAGAGGGACTATTTTGCAAATATTATTTCGAAGGGACTATTAAGAAAATATTATTTAAACAAAGATTATTATGTAAATATTATTTAATGAGAGACTATTATGCAGATAATAGAAATAAAATCAAATTTTTGAGAAAAACATTATTTTTAGTTTAAATATGTTAAAAATATTTTACGTAATTAGAAATACGTTGAAAAAAATTTACGCGACTCAAAAACAGTAAGTTTAGGCTATATGATTGAGAAAATACAATAAAATATTTATGTGATTTGAAAAATCCTTATGCAATTTAAAAACGTAAGAAAAATGTTCTGCAATTTCAAAAATACGATAATATCGCTACACGATTAAGCGTAAACAGCAGTTTGCATATGGGTAGTTGCGGTGGGCCCGGTAGTGTTAAATCTTGATATTACCAAGAAAAGGTGAGGATATATGAGATGCTGTAAAAATAATGGTATGTGTATTTGAATCATATATCATGCGTAGTAAAGCATATTCGCTTGTTTACTTGAGGTCGTATGCCTAGGAGATAAATTACACCTAAATGCAGGTACGAGTAGACAAGTGTAGGTCACTTGTTGACCTTGGGGGCATCAGGGTGCGAGTACCTCGCAATGGATGGTTAGTAGCTCTTCTGTCTGTGGGGCAGACCAATGCAAACACACTGATGATCCGGACCGAGACACTATCCTATATCGTGATCTTGTATAGAATGTCTTATCCAATGCCTGATGTGCACTGTTGACAAAATTGATATAATAAAGCACTTTTGGCCACGGCAGTCGAGTAACAGACATGTCTTCTGGATCTTCTCTCCGAAACTGTGTTTAGCTCCATGGAGTAGGAATTGGTCTGTGTGTGTACATGCATAGTGAGTCAGCATAATAACATGAAATTTATAATTAACTGATTCCTGATTATATGATTTATTATCCGTGATATGATAACATGATTATTGTTTTAATATTATACTTTGTTTAATTGCTATCATTTCCTTTACTGTCATACTAGTATTGATGTAGGGGATCTCACCTCGTTGTTATATTGTATCTGTTTCATTGTATATGTTTATTGAAGACCAAGGAAACGAGGAGGCAAGGGACCCTAGTTATTTTCAGTAGCAGTTTTCTTTATTTGTTATATGGCAATAAGACGACAAGTCCTAGGTTTTGTTAGGGTTCAGTTCCATGGGGGAGCTGACGCTTGGAGGTTTGACTACTATAATGAAAGGTTTGTTTATACCGGGGACTTAACTATGAGCTTGAGTGGAACCCTGGATAAGATTTCTGTGTTAACTCAGCATGCAACTGTGCGGTTGGAATTCACGATACCTCTTCGTGAACTCTGGGGTGGAGTGGTGTCTGTCTATACACCCCAAGAGGATTCTGTCGTATTATCTGCAAGAACCCCTATGAGGCGTCTGTATCTGTCAGGGTTCTTCGATAATAATGTAGAGGAGGAGGAGGATCCTTCCGAGGAACCAAATCCTTAGGTTTGTCTTAGAATATCTTTTGGTAGTTAGGTTTGTATTTTACTTATAAGAACAAGGTTGTATCTATGTAAATTATTTGGACAAGTTTTGTAATATGATGTAAATTTTTCTTTTGGTGTGTTCATTGCAAGTCTTGCTAATGTTTTAATTCAGTTTACTTATTTTATTTTGTTTCACAAACGAAATTTTAAAATTGACGTTTTTATAAGATTAATTCTTTTACAACTTAGGTAAGTTCTATTAGGATTAGTCTTAAATGTGATACTCTATGGTGGGTGTTACACTTTGCTTCATTAAGTCTCTTCTTCAGTCCTTGAGGATAACCCTATTGGCGACTTCTGCTTGTCCGTTCATTTGCGGATGCTCCACAGAAGTGAAGTTGTTTAATATGAAGACCTGATAGAAGCTCCTGGAAATTCTTATCAATGAATTAAGTTCCATTATCCTTAATGATGAACTCCAGGATCCCAAATCGATTAAAGATGTCTTTGTAGGTGAATCTCTTAATTCAGGCCGAAGTAATAGTGGATAGCGACTCTACTTTGATCCACTTAGTGAAGTAATCGATGGCCACTATCAAGTATTTAAGTTGTCCAAACGCTATTAGGAACAGACCTAGGATATCCATCCTTCACCTGTAAAAGGGCCAAGGAACCAAGATAGTATTCAGTTTCTCAGTTAGGACAACATAGATATCAGTGTAGCATTGGTACTTATCACATTTTTATACATATTCCATGGCATCTACTTCTATGGTAGGCAAATAGAAGCTGACCCTCAACATTTTTTGTGCCAAAGATTTCTTTCGAGATGATGACTACAACTTTCTTCGTGAATCTCAACCAAGACATATTTTGTTTTGCTTGGGTGAAGACACTTCATAAGAGGGGAGGAGAAACCCTTACGATACAGTTGATTATCGTACAAGTTATAGTTAGAAGAGGTATGTATTAACTTATTGGCTTCTTTACGGTCATTAAGGAGGATCCCAACCACAAGTAATTAGCTATGGGCTTGAACCAGTCATCCTTTTCGTTAACTAGTATCACAATTTTGGCATCTGTTATACTCGGAGTAGCCAAGGTTTCCTGGATAATGGATTAGTTGTTTCCCGAACTCTTAGTGCTTGCGAGTTTGGATTATTCACCGGCCCAAGAATTGTGTTCTCTTGGAATATGTTCAATATTTGTCTTAATGAAGCCATCTAGGAGCCTTTTTAATTTTATAAAGTATTTTGGTAAGAAGGGTTCCTTGGCCTGATATTCACCGAAGATAGTTATTAGCTAAGTCGCTACAAAGGATAATCTCAGTTTCCCTTAGATCTTTTGTCATTGTCAATCATCAGTCCAGCAATGCATGCTTCATACTTAGCTTAGTTGTTCGAGGTTGGAAACTTGAATCTCATGGAATACTCAATAGTTATGCCTTCACAGTTTTCCAAAAGTACACCGACACCTTTTCCTTTTGAGTTAGATGAACCATCAATATAAATGGTCCATACATTTCCCTTAGGAAGGCTGGTGTCCAGTGTCAGCTTGATGAAAAAGTCAGATAATGTTTAGGTTTTGATGGCTTACCAGGGTTTGTATGTAATGCCAAACTCAGAGAGTTCTATTGACTACGCAATCATGCGCCTAGCGAGGTCTGGCTTATGGAATACTTACCAAATTGGCTAGTCCGTCCTCATAAAGATAGGGTGACATTAGAAGTATTGCCTAAGTTTGTATGTTGTTATAAGGAGAGCCAAAGCTATCTTCTTATTCTTCTAATAGCGGATCTCGAGCCCCTGTAGTACTTTACTCATATAGTACACTGGTCATTGTCCCTCATCTCTTTCTCTTATTAACACCGAGCTCATGACTTCCTTATTGACCGAGAGATAGACGTAAAAAGTCTCACTAGGTTCTGGTCTTGTAAGTATATAAGGAGAAGTCAAGTAGACCTTTAGGCCTGTGAATGCTATTTCGCATTCCGGGGTCTACTCAAAATCTTTCCCCTTCTTGAAGAGTTTGAAAAGGAGAAAAAATTTATGAGTTGCTTTTGCCATGAATCTGGTGAGGGTTACGATCTGTCTTGTGAGTTGCTAGACTTCCTTTACAATTTGAGGGCTACACATGTTAATGACTGCTTGACATTTATCCGAGTTTGCCTCTATGTCGCAATGCATTATCATGAAGTCTAAAAACTTATCTGCTTATACATTGAAGGTGCATTTTCCCAGATTGAGGTGCATGTTATGCTTTCGAAGTTGTTGGAAGACTTCTTCGAAGTCTTGGATGTGGTTACCCGAGGTATGATTTTGACAATCATGGCATCAATGTATACTTCTAACATTCTGCCTATTTGCTCCTCAAAAACTTCATTCATTATACATTGATATGTTGCTCTGGCATTTTTTAGGCCAAACGACATAACATGATAATAGTAGCTAGCTTTGTCCATCATGAATGTCGTCTTGTCTTCGTCATTTGGGTGCATCGGGATCTAGTTATAGCTCGAGTAGATGTCTATGAAGGAAAGAATCCAGAATCTAGAAAAGTTATCCACCAACTTGTTAATATTGGGAAGTGGATAGAGGTCCTTAGGACATACTTTGTTGAGGATCGCGTAGTCCACACATATACACTACTTCCCATTTGACCTTTTGATAAGGACAATACTAGATAGCCAAGTAGTGTATGCTATCTCTCTAACGAACCCAATATCTCTAAGCTTTTTAACTTGTGCTTTGATGTTCTTTTACCTTTCTAGACTAGTTTTCTACTTCTTTTGAGATATTGGCTTGGCGTCAAGATAAATAGAAAGTCAATGTGCTATGAAGTTTAGGTCTAAACCCAGTATGTCAGCTAAGGTCCAGGCAAAAAGATTTTTATTCTTTTTAAGGAATGCCATAAGTTGGTAGTTTTCTTCCGTTGTGAGTTGTCCACTAACCTTGGTGATTTCATTAGGCTTATCACTGAGTTGAAATGAGATAACTTCTCATTCAGGTTAAGGTTGTATATCTCGAATCTCTTCCTGTACGTTTAACTTAGTCAAAAGGACATTTGGCTGGTCCATAGTAACTTGATTTTGGGTACGGGGTGCTGCCTTTGACGGTGCCTTTCCAATATTCAGGCTGGCATTTTAAGCACTTCTTGCCACTTCTTGATCTCCTTTAATCGTGATGATCTTATCATCATTACTCAAAAACTTCATTGCAGTGTGCATGGTTGACACCACGGCTCCAAATGCATTCAATGAAGGACGACCAATGATCATGTTATAGGTGAAAAAGCAGTCTACTACCAAGAACTTAACTTTAACCATTTATGTTTAGTTCATAAGGTCAAGTGTAATTTGACATATCCTTCTAGGGTGATCTTATCACCCATGAACCCAATGAGCTCATCTTTATTAGGTATGAAATCTTGTTTTGGGAGCTCTAACATTTTGTACAGATCCTTGAACATGATATCGGTGGAACTCCCTTGGTCAACAAATATCCATTTTACTTTCGCATTAGCCAAGATCCCAGAGATCACCAAAGGGTCATCCTAATTTGGGATTTTTCTACCATAATCTTTATCTGTAAAAGATATAGGTGGTGTGCTCCATGATCCTGATTCCTTCTTGGAGATCAAACAAGAAGCCACACTTAGTACAACTCTCAGTTGCCATTTTCTAGAAGAGTTGGATTCGCTGCCTCTTATGAAGCCACCCGAGATGGTATTGATGGTTTGAGTGACTTTGTATGATAGTGATCCTCTTCTTGTGGTGAAGGGTCATGCGGTGGTCTGTTTTCCCAATATTGTTTAGTGTGTTTAGGGGAGTTCTCTCTTCTTGGATTATTCCTTTGAGGAGTTCGCCTTCTTTGGTACGGAGAGGGGCTTCGACATGGACTAGGACTCCTTTTTCTATAGTTTCGTGATCCATGCTAGTTGCCCTTGTTTCGGGATTGTTGTATGTATTGTGTGAGATGACTATCCCGAATTAGAGACTCGATTATGTCACATAGTCAGACGCAGTCTTCTGTGCTGTGTTCGTAGCCACTGTGATAGCCACAATATTTAGACTTGTCTTTCTGAGAATGTTTCTTTAATGGAAGCAGCTTAAGTATGCCACTAACCTCAGAGTGATACACTTCTTGGTAGACTTGGCTCTTGGGAACGTTTAAAGGAGTATATTCCTCAAATTTTCTGCTCGGCGTAGGCTTGGAGGATGTCTTAGATGGACATTATTCTGGGGCTTTCTTTGGTTAGGAGTCATCTGTCTTGTCAAGTTCCTTCTTAGCTTTGTTCATCTCTTCCATATTAATATACTTTTCGGACTGATTTTTTAGTTCATCAAGGTCCTTAAGATTTTCCTTAGCAATGGAAGAGGCAAAGGGTCTAAGACGGAGGCCGGCTATGATGGCATGCATAACGACCACTTTGTCGAGGTCCTTTATCATAAGAGACTCCTTATTAAATCTAGCCATAAAGTCTCGGAGAGGCCTTATCTCGTCTTTGCTTAAGATTAATGAGGCTGCATAAAGTTTTTTGTTAGGCTTTGCTTGCTGTAAAGTGCCTCAAAAACTTTGTACACAGCTTATAAGCCTATATTTTATAGTTGTGAACACCCAATTTTGTCTGGGGCATTATGTTAAAAAAAATGAAATGAATGAAAATCTAAAAAAAAATAAAAAAGAGAAAAATTAAAAAAAAAACTAATTGTATCACTAAGTCCCACATTGGAGAAGTCTTGCTCTTTCTTTCCCCCCTTCTCCTATATATAGAGGTGGTTCTCAATTGTTTGAGGCATCCAAAAATTACACACTTGGGCTTAATACAAAGTATAAGAGTCCGAGAACTTTAGTAAATTTTTTTTTACTTGGGCTTAATACTAAGTATAAGAGCCCGAGGTTTTAGTAAAATTTTTTCCTCCATGCAAGTGGGTTGCTTTTAAGGTTCGATTTGAAGAGAACGCGTGAGGCTCTGTGCAGAATTCTTTGAGCATAACATTTTTATACACCTTTTGAGGTAAGCTTGCTCTCCCTTTCTCTTTTTTTTTTGGTTTGTTTGTATTTTTTTATTTTTATTTTTTATTTTAAGAAAAAAAATCTAAAAACATATAAAAAAGAGAAAAATTTAAGAATAAAATAAAAAAGTGAAAAAAATGTTAAAGGATAAAAAAAAATAAAAATTTTTGTTTTTCATTGCTGTGTTTAATTTAGTTTTTATGTTATTTTATTTACTTGACTCATGGTATGACAATGTGTTGTTTGTGTAACTACTTAGTTGTCATTGTGCATGCCTTAAAATAAAATAAAAATCTTTTAATCCATGCAATGACCAATGATGATGATTGAATAACGGATGTTATCTTCAATGTCGTTTGGATCATAAGGGTTTATTGAGTAGCCTGGTGCTAACTTGAACCTTGTGCAAGAATGGATTTGTTTTCAAACAAAATCCCTTTTCAAAAATCTCTTTCTTAATTAAAATCAACCAACCCACAATTATTTTCTAGAGAACTACGTGACTTTGAGTTCCTCATTGCATCCGAGGATACGTAGGAGCAAAATTTCATTTCTGTCAAGTCAAAATTAAATTTTCATAATTTTGTGGTTTCTTTTTTTTTATAAATAGTTACAATGTTTGCAAAAGGGGTAAAATAAATATTTTCAAGGATTGTTAAGAATTTGCACAATTAACTTAAGGTATCATTTTAGAATGGGTGTGTTAGGGGTGCTGTGGGATTAAGTTTCCGCCATTCCCTATCCATAACTGACTCCCGAATCCAATCTGGTTCCAAAGATCATTTTCAAAGAAAGGTTTTTCAATTTTTTCTAAGTTAAAATAAAATTGATGGCGACTCCATTTGCATTTTCTAAAATCCTTTGAGTTGCTATTTTTCGCCGCGATCCCAGTCGTGACAGATGGCGACTCCATTTATCATATTTTTAAAATCCAATGAGTTGCTATTTTTCACCGCGATCCCAGTCGCGACAGATGGCGACTCCACTGGGGATATTTGGAGAGTCAGGCCTGTTATTGTTAGTTGTGCAAATTATTAATAATCTCTATTTATTTATTTTACCCATTTTTGTCCTTTTTTTTATTTGTTTGTAAATAGATTTTATTTAGTATTTTTATGTAAATATGAGATAGCATTATTTTGTGTTTCTTTTGACATGATTTACTTGTATATATTTTGTGTTTAACTGTTGAAACTCTAGGATAGATGATTGGTGCCTGGCTATTGTATATATGCTTTTGCAGGTTCGGGGTATCTTGGTCTTTTAAATTTTTGTACAGGTTGGTATGCTCCCTCTCACATGTCACTATCACGTACCTCACACACTTTTTGGGCTCTATACCCGAGTCTGTGCGAACCCGAGGAGTAGGAGGAGTCTCAGCTTTTGTTATTAAGGGGCTTTATGTTCACTTGTCATTTGTTGAGACACCACCCAGATTGTTACCATTATCATGGATGAATCATATTGAGAGGGTTTATCCCAACTTGTGATTAATTCATGAATTGGATCCTTGTCTTTCGAGATAAAGGCAATCTGGGAACCATGACTTTTTAGAAGTTTAGATTGTCCTGAAAAATTTTTCACTGATAGTTTGAACATGATGACTGTCAAATCTTAGGTTCCACTTGACTAGGGCACAAAGGGGGCGTACTTCTTCTTTATCTATATCTTCTTTATGTGAGTCACTCTTGCATTTTTTTTCTTTTTCCAAAAAAAAATCATCAAAAATACATCATCTTACATTTCCATTCTTAGCAAAAAAAAAAAATTATTTATCATTTTCACATATCATTCATTCATACATTTAAAAAAAAAATCAACATAAAAAATATATATATATACTTCATCTTGCATCACTTATGGCTTACATTTTCATAGCATTAAAAAAAACCTATATATTTTCATGACATTTCCAGCATTAAAAAAAAATAGCATCTTGCATTTTCATAGCATCCCTAGCATTCAAAAAAAAAGAAAAAAAAAATATCTTGCATTTTCATGACATAACTTTTTTTAAAAAAAAGGAAGAAAAATGAAAAAAGTGTTTTCAAAGTTCATTCATTTTATGCATCTCATGTATTTTATCTCATTCTTTGTTAAATGTTATTTTGTTTTAATAAATCAAATTAGTTTGAACCATTGTGCAGCTTAGGAAAGAAAGGACCAATCAAACTCAAATTCACAATCCTAGATCTCGGACCAGAATGGTTGCTGATAACCCTGAGGAAGGGAGAAACTTGAGTATGGAAGTTGATGAGATTAAAGGGAGGATGGATGAAATGGCAGAGTCTATGAGAAGAATGGAGGAAATGTTGTTGGCCATGAGAGAGACTCTCACCTTGATTGGGGCGGCTGGAAGCACAAGAGTGACTGGGGCACATCTGCACTTGCCAACTATCACTTCCATGAGGACAAACCCCGGGCTGACCACTGAGATGCTTGTTGTGGGAAGGTCCTCGAATACTGCACAGCTAGTAATTCCTATCGGAGAAGGGTATCATTCTTCAGAGGATACTCGAAATGAGGTTCATGGTAATGCTGGATTCACATAGGAACAACCATGTATGTCCATCCTAGTGACAATAGGACTTCCTGCTGGGAATGGTCATACGACAATTCAGAAGGATAAGATGGAAGAAGAATGGAAGGAAAGGATGGAGGAGCAAATCAAAGCAATCAAGGGCCCCAATGCTTATGGACCGCTTAGAATAGAAGAACTATGTCCTACCACGGATGTCATAATCCCTAAAGACTTCAAGATTCCTCATTTTGCCAAGTATGACGGGAGTGGTAACCCTCGGTTTCATTTGATCAGTTATGGAACCAAGATGGCTGTTTGGTCCAGGGATGATAAGTTCCTCATTAGCTTTTTCCACGAGAGTTTTACAGGCCTCGCTTTAGAGTGGTATCTTCAATTAGACCGCTTTAAGATTTCTCGTTGGACAGAATTGGCTAATCTATTCATGGATCAATACAAGTTCAATCTAGATGCAGCTCCTACCCGGGAACAATTGGGCTCAATGCAAAGGAAAAATGAGGAAGCCTTCAAGCAATATGCCTAGAGATGGAGAGCTCTCGCAGCACAAGTGCAACCACAGTTGACGTTGACAGAAATGTGCTCATATTTTCTAGGGACTCTGGGAGCTCCTTATATTGAGGCAATGGCGGGTGTTGCTTATCTAGATTTTGCTGAGTTAATAGCTGTCGGGGAAAGGATCGAAATTTTGGTAAAAGCTGGTAAATTGCCAACTGGCAATGATGAAAGTAGTTTCAAGAAGGAGTTTTTCCCCTAAAGAAAAGGAGTCGGAAGTGAGCTACATGCAAAACCAAACCCGCCATCCACCATCTTACCCTGCTTACACCATTCGCCCTCCATCAACTTGAAATCTCTGAACAATTGGAGATCTGAGGAGTTGATTGAAGTGATTGCCATAAAAAATCAGTGATGATGGACTTATGTTAACTTTCTTGAAGCATTGATGTAATAAATTTGCATGGATATCTTGTTTCCTTTCATTTTCAGTGTCTTTCTTGACATTTATTTCTCTTTCACTTTTTCAAAGTGTCTTCCTCGTATTTGGGGCCTATCGGACTCCAATTCTTGGTAATTCTCAGTTTGGTAGATGTCAATAAAGTTCACGTGTGCAAGTATCCTTTGCCCAAAAACAAAAAAAAAAAAAACAAAAAAAGAAGAATAAGTAAAAAAAGAAAAATAAAATGGAGCAAAGAAATAATCACTTGGTGTGCATTATCCTTTTTGTCTCTGAATTAAAATTTTTGAAAATGAGCAATCAAGATTTGAAATGAAGATTGGCCATGTTTCTCTATCCTTCATAAGAATTCATCTTTTCATTATCTCTTGACGTCCCTTTTTGAGCTTGAAGATTTTCTTCAATAAACCCTGGACAAAGATCACCCTTATACTAGGGGATGACACAAAGCAAATGTTGATTGTCATGGTGACTATTTTGAAGCATGATGGAAAAAGAAAAAAAAACAAAAAACCAAAAAAGGAGATAAGAGAAAAAAAAAGAAAAAAATGAGATAAAATAAGTCATGACAAGGGCAAATGAAAGAAGGTGAAGAGAAAAAAAGGAAGAAATGAAGAGCAGTAAGAGAAAAGTGTGCTTGAAAGTACAAAGGCAATTGACAAAGTTTAACTTTGAATAAGGATCCTTGGTCCCATTCAACCCTTAAACACTTGTTTAAGTCTTATATCTTTCCTTTCATAACCCTTAGCCTTGGCCACATTACAAGCCTTAAAAAGTCTATTCTGATCAATAAAGAATTATTGTCATTTTCATTAACTTTAATTTTGAGACAAAGGTTATGTTCATCTAAGTATCTAGTTCATTGTTTTTTTTTTAAAAAAGAAAAAAAAAGAAAAAAATTCAATTGTCCCACATTGGGGCAATTTTTTGTTGTTAAATGGCCTACACTTGGGCGATTTTGTTCGTAAATGACATACTCTGAGCCAAATTCATTTGACACCCCACATAATGGCAGATCTTTGTATATACCTGATAAAACAATAGTCATGATGTCCAGTTGTCGAGTCTAGATCAATCACATTTATACTGCGGCAAAAAAAAACTTTGGCTTTCTTGCTATTCTACTTCTTGTATCTTTATCCTTTGTAAATAATACCTTTTCTGTAGTCAAACTTCCAAGAACAATCCGGAAGTTGTTTGCTTCTTCGCTGTTGTACTTTTTGAATTCATGAGTGTCTGTTACGTAATGCTTCAGGTAAGGTGAACATGAGTACAATACTATGTGAATGCTTATGTCTCTAAGACATGTCGAAAGGTTTTTGATGATAACAAAAGCAAAAGAGAAGATCAAGCACAAAAGGAAAAATCAAGATCAAAGAAAGAAGACAGAAGGTTTAAATAGTCATTAGGACATTAATGTTAAATGCTCTCAAGATTTCTCAAATGGTTTTTCAATATATATGATTTCAAAATAAATAGGAAATTTCAAAGATAAACATGGCTTTCAATAAAACCTGAGTTTCAATTTTAAATCTAACACTCTTAAAAGGATTTATGTTTAAACAAGTACCTTGAGGTGTTGGAAATGACTTACAAGAGTTATTGGACTTGAAAAATGTGTTCAAAGGTAAATGTAATCGATTACACAATGTTTGTAATCGATTACACATCAAACAGAAAGCATGTAATCGATTACATGAACAATGTAATCGATTACAAGAAAGTCAGAGGCCATGTAATCGATTACACAGTATATGTAATCGATTACACAAAGCCCAGAAAGGCAAAGAACACGTTCGACAAGAAATGTAATCGATTACACAATATATGTAATCGATTACACAAAACCCAGAAACTCAAAGAACATGTTCGACGAGCCATGTAATCGATTACAAAGATATTGTAATCGATTACACAACAAGTCAGAAGTCATGTAATCGATTACATGAGCATTGTAATCGATTACAAGCAAAGTCGAAGCCATGTAATCGATTACCTCAAGAATGTAATCGATTACAGAGCCCGAAAGTTCGTAAAACGTTGGAACAATAATGTAATCGATTACCGAGATATGTAATCGATTACACACATCCTCGACAACGTCCAACGGCTATATTAAATGCATTAAATGCATGCCCAACTACCTCCAACGGCTCTATTAATTGAGAAACTTATAAATACCCAAGTTGGGTCTTTGTTTACGGTTGACCTTGAACCAAAAACTGATCATTATACTTCAAAACGTGAATCAATTCTTAAAATCATTTTCTTGCTCTGTTTTCTGACTAAAAACGTGAAAAATCCTTGAGAGCATATTAGAGCTTCAATTTGTAAACACTTGCTCTAGAGAGAGTTTCTTCTATTTCAATCTTATACTTTTCGATTAGTGAGGGTGAGGTATCCTCAAGTATTGTAAGGGTGAGGTATCCCTTGGAAAATAGAGGCTCAAGCTTTTGGGTGAGGTATCCCATCTTGTTGAGTGCTCAAGGTTGTAGTGGTTTTCAAGCACCCATTGAAGCTTGAAGATATAGTGGAAAATCTCAAGGTGTTGCTTGGGATTTGGACGTAGATCACAAGTGGAGTAGTGATTGAACCAGGATAAACGACTGTGTTTGTTTCTCTAAACTCTCCTCTGTTTATCTTTGTGCTCTGTTTCATTGTTTTATTTGGATATTGTCTCCTTGACTATTACGTTCATTAGTAAAAGTGCTTAACTCATCTATTCAATTATCTCGATCATTCAATAGCTTCAACGAAAATTGATTGTCAAACGATTTGCGAAAGATTTGTGAACTTATTTTTAACTACTCAATTCACCCCCCTCTTGAGTATTGAGGCCACTTGGTAACAAGTGGTATCAAAGCTAGACTCTTGTATAAAGAGCTTAGCACTTCAAGAGAAGTGATGGCTTCAAATGGTTTTTCAAATGAAGGTTCTTCTATAAATAGACCTCCTTATTTCAATGGGGATGGCTATGCCTATTGGAAAGAAAGGATGAAAATTTTTATTGAAGCTATTGACTTAGATGTGTGGGACGCAGTTGAAAATGGTGCTTTTGTCCCTACACAAACTAAGGATGGTGTGACAATTAATACACCTAGAAGTGATTGGACCGATGATGATAAAAAGAAGGTTCAATATAATTTGAAAGCCAAGAACATCATCACCACATCTTTGGGGTATGATGAATTCTTTAGGGTGTCAAAGCGTAAGACCGCAAAAGAAATGTGGGATACCCTACAAGTAACTCATGAAGGCACTAGTGAGGTAAAAAGATCTCGAATAAACACTCTTACTCATGAATATGAATTGTTTAGAATGAACCAAGGTGAGAGTATTCAAGATATGCAAAAGAGATTTACTCATATTATTAATCATCTCATCTCATTGGGAAAGACATTTCCTAATGAGGATCTTATTAACAAAGTCTTGAGATGTCTAGCAGGAATTGGCAACCCAAGGTAACTGCGATTGCGGAATCAAGAGATTTATCAACCATGTCTCTAGCCACCCTATTCGGAAAACTTCAAGAGCATGAGCTGGAACTAAGTAGGCTCAATCAAAATGAAGAACATGACAAAAAGAAGAAGGGAATTGCACTCAAGGCCACCTCTCCCATACTTGAAGATGATGATGAAGATGGTGAAGAGGATGCTGAAAATATTGAGCTAAGTGAGGAGAATCTTAGTCTCCTTGTGAGAAAATTCGGAAGATTCTTGAAGAAAAGGGATTTCAAAGAAGACCACCGTTTCCTCAAAAGAAAGCATATCACAAAGGAGAAGGATCCTCCACTCCTCCAAAATGCTATGAATGTGGAAAACCGGGGCACATGAAAATGGAGTGTCCTATATATCTCAAGAAGACGGAGAAGTTTGAGAAAAGACCCTCCAAGGAAAAGAAAGGAAGAAGAGCATATATAGCTTGGGAGGACAATGACTTAAGCTCTTCCGATGATTCTGAAAATGAGGAAGCCCATCTTTGCCTCATGGCTCAAGGAGAAGAAAGTGGAGAAAGCGACACCGAGGTAACCTCTTCTAACCTAGAACCTCCACCTTCTTATGATGAATTACAAGATGCCTTTCAAGAATTGCATGATGAATCTTTGAGGCTCACAAAAATGATTTTGTCTTCCAATAAAACAATCTCCTATTGACAAAGAAAGTTTCTGCTTTAACCAAGGAGATAAATGAACTTAAAATTGAAAATGAGACTTTAGGACTCATAGATGCTAATTCATCATGCATGATTTGTTCCTCACATGAAAATGCATCCATATCATTACCTTGTCTATCATGCAAAGCTTTTGAAAAAGAAATTGAAGACTTGAACAACACTCTTGCAAAATTCACTTTTGGAAGAGACAACTTGAATGTGTTGTTAGGGAGACAAAAATGTGTTTTCCAAAAAGCCGGTTTAGGATTTAATCCAAACAACCATCAAAAATCTTATAAGAATTTCTTTGTTTCCTCAAAAACTTCAAGTAGCCCCTTTGTTAAATGTTTTCATTGTGGTAGGAAAGGGCATAGTGCATCCACTTGCAATGTTAGAAAGAACATAAACACCAATGTTGGAATCAAAGGGTTTGGGTCCCTAAAGGCACCATACCTAATTCTAACACACAAGGACCCAAAACAATTTGGGTACCAAAAGTTAAATCTTGAATGTGTGGTGTAGGTGTGCTTGAAGACCAAGAGCTCAAGTTGGTATCTTGATAGTGGTTGCTCCAAGCACATGACCGGAGATGGCTCCAAGTTCTCCTCCCTTACACACAAGAAACATGGTCATGTCACATATGGTGACAACAACAAAGGGAAGATTCTTGGAATTGGCAAAGTTGGTAAGATCCCTTCATCATCTATTGATAATGTCTTACTTGTTGAAGGACTTAAACATAATTTACTTAGTATTAGTCAATTGTGTGATAAAGGAAATAGAGTTATATTTGACTCCTCTTGTTGTATAATTGAGGGAAAGGATGACAAGCAAGTTAAGTTTGTTGGTCATAGGGTCAATAACATATATATGATTAGTCTTGATGACATTTCCTCAAATGATGCTAAATGCTTTATGAGTAGAGAAAATGATTCATGGTTATGGCATAGAAGAATTGCTCACATTCACATGGATCACTTAAACAAATTGGTTTCTAAAGAACTAGTAATTGGTCTTCCAAAGCTCAAATTTGAAAAAGACAAACTTTGTGATGCATGTCAAAAGGAAAACAAGTAAAGGTCTCTTTCAAAGCTAAAAACATAGTTTCAACTTCTAGACCTTTACAACTTTTGCACATGGATCTTTTTGGACCCTCTAGAACTATGAGCTTTGGTGGGAATTACTATGCATTAGTAATTGTGGATGATTTTTCTAGATTTACATGGACATTATTCTTAGCTCACAAAAATGATGCTTTTCAATCATTTAGAAAACTTGCCAAAGTTATCCAAAACGAAAAAGGTTTTTGTATTGCATCCATAAGAAGTGATCATGGTGGTGAATTTGAAAATCATGAATTTGAAACTTTTTGTGATGAACATGGCATTGAGCATAATTTTTCTGCCCCTAGAACACCACAACAAAATGGTGTTGTAGAAAGGAAAAATCGATCTTTAGAAGAAATGGCAAGAACTATGCTCAATAAGGCCAATCTTCCTAAGTACTTTTAATGATCACGGTTAACACCGCTTGTTATGTTATGAATAGAGCCCTAATAAGGCCAATTTTAAAGAAAACCCCATATGAATTGTACAAAGGAAGGAAACCTAATGTGTCACATTTTCATGTTTTTGGATGCAAATGCTTTGTTTTGAATAATGGAAAGGATAACTTGGGGAAGTTTGATGCAAAATCTGATGAGGGAATATTCATTGGTTATTCTATCCATAGCAAGGCCTTTAGAGTCTATAATAAACGAACTATGACCATAGAAGAATCCATATATGTTGCATTTGATGAAACTAACCCAAATGTGCCGAGAAAGGAACTTGTTGATGATGTTGCAGAAATCTTGGCAAAGACGCACTTGGAAAATCAAGAGATAGAGTCCAAGAAGAAAGAAGAGAGACTCCTTGATCACTCATGGCAAGAAAATTCTAAAATCTCGGATCTACCCAAGGAATGGAGGACTTCAAGGTATCATCCTCTTGACAAGGTGATAGGTGATGTATCAAAGGGGTAATCACTCGAAACTCACTTAGAGATGCATGTAATCATCTAGCCTTTGTCTCTCAAGTTGAACCTAAAGACATAAATGAGGCCATTAACGATGAGCATTGGATCTTGGCCATGCAAGAAGAACTAAACCAATTTGAGAGGAATCAAGTTTGGGAATTAGTTCCAAGGCCCAATGATCATCCTATAATTGGCACCAAATGGGTCTTTAGGAACAAACTTGATGAAACGGGTTTAATAATAAGAAATAAAGCTAGGCTTGTAGCTAAGGGATATAATCAAGAAGAAGGCATAGATTATGAAGAAACTTATGCTCCCGTAGCTAGATTAGAGGCCATTAGGATGCTACTTGCATATGCTTGCATCATGGATTTCAAACTCTATCAAATGGATGTCAAAAGTGCCTTTTTAAATGGTTTTATACAAGAAGAGGTGTATGTAGAACAACCTCCTGGTTTTGAGGACTTTGAAATGCCCAACCATGTTTTTAAATTGAAAAAGGCTTTGTATGGCTTGAAACAAGCTCCTAGAGCTTGGTATGAAAGGTTGAGCAAATTTCTTTTAGAAAAAGACTTTTCTAGAGGTAAAGTTGACACCACTCTTTTCATAAAACACAAAATGCATGACATTCTTCTAGTTCAAATCTATGTTGATGACATTATATTTGGAGCTACTAACAACTCTCTTTGTAAAGAATTTTCAAATATTATGCAAAGTGAGTTTGAGATGTCCATGATGGGTGAGCTCAACTTCTTCCTTGGTCTACAAATCAAGCAAACAAGAGAAGGAACATTTATAAGCCAATCCAAGTATTGCAAGGAGCTGCTCAAAAAGTTTGGAATGGACAATGCCAAGCATATGGCTACTCCTATGGGCACCTCTTGCTATTTGGACAAGGATGAAGGAGGTAAATCAAGTAGAAATTACAAAATATAGAGGTATGATTGGCTCACTCCTTTATCTCACCGCAAGTAGGCGATATAATGTTTAGTGTATGCATGTGTGCTAGATATCAAGCTAATCCTAAGGAATCACACCTAAGTGTTAAGAGAATAATGAAATATCTAATAGGCACATCACAAATGGGTTTATGGTACCCTAAGGGTGCCTCATGTAGTCTTATTGGATATTCCGATTCTGATTTTCTTGGATGCAAAATGAATCGAAAGAGCACTAGTGGGACATGCCACTTGCTAGGAAGCTCACTAGTTTCTTGGCACAAAGAAGAAACAAAATAGTGTGGCATTGTCCACAGTAATTGAAGTTGAATATGTTTGTACTGGGAGTTCTTCGTGCTCAAGTCCTTTGGATGAAACAACAACTCTTGGACTATGGTCTTGAGCTTGATCACATTCCCATAAAATGTGATAATACTAGTGCAATTAACTTGTCAAAAAATCCCATTTTGCATTCTAGAACTAAGCATATTGAAATAAGACATCATTTCATTAGAGATCATGTTCAAAGAGGTGATTGCATACTTGAATTTGTTGAAACAACTAAGCAATTAGTGATATTTTCACCAAACCCCTTGCAAAAGAAGCATTTTTCTACATTAGAAACGAACTGGGTATATTGGACCATTCATGCATAAATTAAATATTTCTTTGCATAATCCTAAAACAAAAGCCTAAGCTTGCGTTTTCGCATAATTATGCCACACTTCTTTGCACAATCTCGAATTTTCATTATATATATTTGAATCCCATACTAACTTGAGCGTCGGAGGTTTCCCCCAAATTATTTTGCAGGTGCTCCCTCATGTCCAACTTTGACAAGAAGGGTGAAATTCAACAGACTCAAAAAAATCACCAAAAAGGGTGAAATTCTTGGTAAACATGATAATTTTGATCAATTATATTAGTTGAATCATAATGTGATTAATCTATATGCTTGGATGATGATTTGAATTGATTTAAGTTGCTTTAAAACTGTTTTGGGTGGATTAAAATTGATTATATGTTTGTTTGTACGCAAAATCTCGAGTTAAAAGTCGTAATCGATTACAATGCCTTTGTAATCGACACAGTGTTCATCACGCATGTAATCGATTACACACATTTTGTAATCGATTACAACCAACTCAGAACTCGGTAATCGATTACATCATCTATGTAATCGATTACAAGGTTCCCAATCATGTAATCGATTACACTAAAAATGTAATCGATTACATACCTACCCCAGAAGCATGTAATCGATTACACCAAAAATGTAATCGATTACACACCACAGAATGCATGTAATCGATTACACACTCAATGTAATCGACGATTACACAGGGTTTTTTAAAAGGCTCTGACGACGCGTAGTGGTCATTTCTGTTTGGCCCTGTTCATCTTCCTCGTTCTCTCCCTCTCGCACCCACGCACCTCGGATCTCAAAACCTCTCATTTCTCACTCAAATTTCCATCAAAACTCATCATTTCGCTCTCTCAATCTAGGAAATCCCTCTCCACATAACCCACCGATCAAATCTCCTCAAATCCCTCATCCAAAATCTCCCCATCTTCTCTCACGAACACCCTCTCCACTTTTCTAACCTAATTTCGTCCCTCTCTCTCTCCTCACTCATCCCCAACCATTTACCACTCAACCCGTGCTTCTCTCTCTCATCAATGGCTGAATCCTCCCATCGCTCGAAGCGCCCAAGAACAGGGCTCTTTGTTGGAAGTTCCTCGGTGGCTCTACACGCAATATCTACGGGTTGGACCTCACGAGGCACTTCTCCACCGTGAAGAAAGCCGAGTTGTTCGGGAAAAACTTCCGCCTTCGCAAGATCATCTCTCCCGGTATCTACCCATCACCTTCGTGAGAGTGAACCCTTAGTGAGCTTTAGGACAATAGAACACTTAGGCTTCTTTGGGATTCCTAAGTATAGAGAAGGCCATCTACCCTAACCTTGTCCGAGTGTTTTATGCTAACCGAAGGTTGAGGATAATTGCATCATTTCGAGGTGAAAAAGCAACAAATCAGTTAACCATGACGAGAATGGTATAGGCTCACCAAGCTCACTCCCGATGGAGCCCAGGTTCGTGGGAATGCCAAAATCGGGGGCATGAGTTTGAGCACAAGGCTGTTCTTCTCTCCTTGATTAGGGACTGGCTACCACCTCCCCAGTGATCCTAGACGCAGAATAATGGCCACTGGCCTCACTATGGAAAACAGGGTCCTCCACTACCTCTTGGTTCGTGGATTGATTCCCAGAGGAGGAAATTACTCCCAAGTCCTCAAGGACGATGTAGTGGCATTATGGGCAATGACCACAGGGCACCCAATCAACGGGGATACTACATTCTACAGCATATGCTAGACATCAAGAAAAAGAAGAACTCTGCTCTCCCATTCGCCATGTTAGTCACCACAATCCTTGAGTATTGTCGCATTTCGCTGACTGAAGAGTCCAAGGACACCGGCTCCAAGGGACCCCAATCAATTGGGCGCATACTGCGAAGAAGCTTCGGCTCTACAAGATGGAGGATAGGTGGCATTACATTACTCATGGCACATTTGGCCATATCCATCACGATCCAGACGGTGATGATGAGGGGCTCAAGTATCCCGCCTCTCTCGCTCTGCTCCAGCTTCTCTTGATCTTCTGCTCCAAGAGATGCGCAACCGAGCGCCAACGTCAACACGCGCATGGATCATATAGAGCAAAAGATCGACCACCTTGAGGCGAGGATGGACTACTCGGACCAGGAGCTTGCCTCCATTCGATCCCCTCTACGTGGACCTCCCGTTCTCGAGAGTCCCGGCTTGCCTGCCCCCCCACATCCTCTCGCCCCTCCGGATCCCATTTCCTTCGCTGGTCCATCTGGAGTTCCTGCTGATGATGAGGAGCTTCTGGATTCTGACGACGATCTTATGCCCAGCGATGATGACATTGGTCTAGGAGACTCTGCTGCGGATCCAGAGGGTGATGTCTTTTGTGACAGCGAGGACACTGATAGTGATCCTGGCCTTATGCCTTGATTTGTTTTTCCGCCTTGTACTTTTTTTTTTTTAACTCGATTATATAAAATTGGTATACTTTTATGGTTATCTTTTGATTATTGCCTACTTGGTTGTGACATGTTTCTTTGTACATGCGATTATTAATACATAAACGTGTTTTCACTTTGAATGGTTTGTTTGTTGGAATATTGCTTGGACTAATCTTAGTGGCTTTTCTGTTATGGCAAACAATTGGGAATCATGAACTATAACTGACATGCTGTCCATTTTTTTTAATGCTTATGTCTTTTTGATAATGCCAACGGGGGAGAAAATAAGAAAAAAAAAGGTTGCATGAGTACGGGGGAGTTATTGAACTTTTAAGTTATTAAGCTTTTCATATGCAAAATCTAACCCAATATCATGCATAATCTCCGGGGACAGCATTGTAACTAAATGACTATGATATACAAATGCAAAAACTCTTTCTTTTTCCTATGATCAGTTTGTCATCATCAAAAAGGGGGAGAATGTGAATGCTTATGTCTCTAAGACATGTCGAAAGGTTTTTGATGATAACAAAAGCAAAAGAGAAGATCAAGCACAAAAGGAAAAATCAAGATCAAAGAAAGAAAAGACAGAAGGTTTAAATAGT
The DNA here is from genome assembly GCA_029884595.1 of Ormosia semicastrata. Classification (NCBI taxonomy): domain Eukaryota; kingdom Viridiplantae; phylum Streptophyta; class Magnoliopsida; order Fabales; family Fabaceae; genus Ormosia; species Ormosia semicastrata. The sequence goes on from JAQQTO010000061.1 coordinate 7,433,792, forward strand.
CATTAGGACATTAATGTTAAATGCTCTCAAGATTTCTCAAATGGTTTTTCAATATATATGATTTCAAAATAAATAGGAAATTTCAAAGATAAACATGGCTTTCAATAAAACCTGAGTTTCAATTTTAAATCTAACACTCTTAAAAGGATTTATGTTTAAACAAGTACCTTGAGGTGTTGGAAATGACTTACAAGAGTTATTGGACTTGAAAAATGTGTTCAAAGGTAAATGTAATCGATTACACAATGTTTGTAATCGATTACACATCAAAAAAAGCATGTAATCGATTACATGAACAATGTAATCGATTACAAAGAAATCGAGAGGCCATGTAATCGATTACAAGTATATGTAATCGATTACACAAAGTCAGAAAGGCAAAGAACACGTTCGACAAGAAATGTAATCGATTACACAATATATGTAATCGATTACACAAAACCCAGAAACTCAAAGAACATGTTCGACGAGCCATGTAATCGATTACAAGGATATTGTAATCGATTACACAGCAAGTCAGAAGTCATGTAATCGATTACATGAGCATTGTAATCGATTACAAGCAAAGTCAGAAGCCATGTAATCGATTACCTCAAGAATGTAATCGATTACACAGAGCCCAGAAAGTTCGTAAAACGTTGGAACAATAATGTAATCGATTACCTGAGATATGTAATCGATTACACACATCCTGACAACGTCCAACGGCTATATTAAATGCATTAAATGCATGCCCAACTACCTCCAACGGCTCTATTAATTGAGAAACTTATAAATACCCAAGTTGGGTCTTTGTTTACGGTTGACCTTGAACCAAAAACTGATCATTATACTTCAAAACGTGAATCAATTCTTAAAATCATTTTCTTGCTCTGTTTTCTGACTAAAAACGTGAAAAATCCTTGAGAGCATATTAGAGCTTCAATTTGTAAACACTTGCTCTAGAGAGAGTTTCTTCTATTTCAATCTTATACTTTCTGATTAGTGAGGGTGAGGTATCCCTCAAGTATTGTAAGGGTGAGGTATCCCTTGGAAAATAGAGGCTCAAGCTTTTGGGTGAGGTATCCCATACTGTTGAGTGCTCAAGGTTGTAGTGGTTTTCAAGCACCCATTGAAGCTTGAAGATATAGTGGAAAATCTCAAGGTGTTGCTTGGGATTTGGACGTAGATCACAAGTGGAGTAGTGATTGAACCAGGATAAACGACTGTGTTTGTTTCTCTAAACTCTCCTCTGTTTATCTTTGTGCTCTGTTTCATTGTTTTATTTGGATATTGTCTCCTTGACTATTACGTTCATTAGTAAAAGTGCTTAACTCATCTATTCAATTATCTCTGATCATTCAATAGCTTCAACGAAAATTGATTGTCAAACGATTTGCGAAAGATTTGTGAACTTATTTTTAACTACTCAATTCACCCCCCCTCTTGAGTATTGAGGCCACTTGGTAACAAGTGGTATCAGAGCTAGACTCTTGTATAAAGAGCTTAGCAACTTCAAGAGAAGTGATGGCTTCAAATGGTTTTTCAAATGAAGGTTCTTCTATAAATAGACCTCCTTATTTCAATGGGGATGGCTATGCCTATTGGAAAGAAAGGATGAAAATTTTTATTGAAGCTATTGACTTAGATGTGTGGGACGCAGTTGAAAATGGTGCTTTTGTCCCTACACAAACTAAGGATGGTGTGACAATTAATACACCTAGAAGTGATTGGACCGATGATGATAAAAAGAAGGTTCAATATAATTTGAAAGCCAAGAACATCATCACCACATCTTTGGGGTATGATGAATTCTTTAGGGTGTCAAAGCTGTAAGACCGCAAAAGAAATGTGGGATACCCTACAAGTAACTCATGAAGGCACTAGTGAGGTAAAAAGATCTCGAATAAACACTCTTACTCATGAATATGAATTGTTTAGAATGAACCAAGGTGAGAGTATTCAAGATATGCAAAAGAGATTTACTCATATTATTAATCATCTCATCTCATTGGGAAAGACATTTCCTAATGAGGATCTTATTAACAAAGTCTTGAGATGTCTAAGCGAGGAATTGGCAACCCAAGGTAAGCTGCGATTGCGGAATCAAGAGATTTATCAACCATGTCTCTAGCCACCCTATTCGGAAAACTTCAAGAGCATGAGCTGGAACTAAGTAGGCTCAATCAAAATGAAGAACATGACAAAAAGAAGAAGGGAATTGCACTCAAGGCCACCTCTCCCATACTTGAAGATGATGATGAAGATGGTGAAGAGGATGCTGAAAATATTGAGCTAAGTGAGGAGAATCTTAGTCTCCTTGTGAGAAAATTCGGAAGATTCTTGAAGAAAAAGGGATTTCAAAGAAGACCACCGTTTCCTCAAAAGAAAGCATATCACAAAGGAGAAGGATCCTCCACTCCTCCAAAATGCTATGAATGTGGAAAACCGGGGCACATGAAAATGGAGTGTCCTATATATCTCAAGAAGACGGAGAAGTTTGAGAAAAGACCCTCCAAGGAAAAGAAAGGAAGAAGAGCATATATAGCTTGGGAGGACAATGACTTAAGCTCTTCCGATGATTCTGAAAATGAGGAAGCCCATCTTTGCCTCATGGCTCAAGGAGAAGAAAGTGGAGAAAGCGACACCGAGGTAACCTCTTCTAACCTAGAACCTCCACCTTCTTATGATGAATTACAAGATGCCTTTCAAGAATTGCATGATGAATCTTTGAGGCTCACAAAAATGATTTTGTCTTCCAATAAAACAATCTCCCTATTGACAAAGAAAGTTTCTGCTTTAACCAAGGAGATAAATGAACTTAAAATTGAAAATGAGACTTTAGGACTCATAGATGCTAATTCATCATGCATGATTTGTTCCTCACATGAAAATGCATCCATATCATTACCTTGTCTATCATGCAAAGCTTTTGAAAAAGAAATTGAAGACTTGAACAACACTCTTGCAAAATTCACTTTTGGAAGAGACAACTTGAATGTGTTGTTAGGGAGACAAAAATGTGTTTTCCAAAAAGCCGGTTTAGGATTTAATCCAAACAACCATCAAAAATCTTATAAGAATTTCTTTGTTTCCTCAAAAACTTCAAGTAGCCCCTTTGTTAAATGTTTTCATTGTGGTAGGAAAGGGCATAGTGCATCCACTTGCAATGTTAGAAAGAACATAAACACCAATGTTGGAATCAAAGGGTTTGGGTCCCTAAAGGCACCATACCTAATTCTAACACACAAGGACCCAAAACAATTTGGGTACCAAAAGTTAAATCTTGAATGTGTGGTGTAGGTGTGCTTGAAGACCAAGAGCTCAAGTTGGTATCTTGATAGTGGTTGCTCCAAGCACATGACCGGAGATGGCTCCAAGTTCTCCTCCCTTACACACAAGAAACATGGTCATGTCACATATGGTGACAACAACAAAGGGAAGATTCTTGGAATTGGCAAAGTTGGTAAGATCCCTTCATCATCTATTGATAATGTCTTACTTGTTGAAGGACTTAAACATAATTTACTTAGTATTAGTCAATTGTGTGATAAAGGAAATAGAGTTATATTTGACTCCTCTTGTTGTATAATTGAGGGAAAGGATGACAAGCAAGTTAAGTTTGTTGGTCATAGGGTCAATAACATATATATGATTAGTCTTGATGACATTTCCTCAAATGATGCTAAATGCTTTATGAGTAGAGAAAATGATTCATGGTTATGGCATAGAAGAATTGCTCACATTCACATGGATCACTTAAACAAATTGGTTTCTAAAGAACTAGTAATTGGTCTTCCAAAGCTCAAATTTGAAAAAGACAAACTTTGTGATGCATGTCAAAAGGAAAACAAGTAAAGGTCTCTTTCAAAGCTAAAAACATAGTTTCAACTTCTAGACCTTTACAACTTTTGCACATGGATCTTTTTGGACCCTCTAGAACTATGAGCTTTGGTGGGAATTACTATGCATTAGTAATTGTGGATGATTTTTCTAGATTTACATGGACATTATTCTTAGCTCACAAAAATGATGCTTTTCAATCATTTAGAAAACTTGCCAAAGTTATCCAAAACGAAAAAGGTTTTTGTATTGCATCCATAAGAAGTGATCATGGTGGTGAATTTGAAAATCATGAATTTGAAACTTTTTGTGATGAACATGGCATTGAGCATAATTTTTCTGCCCCTAGAACACCACAACAAAATGGTGTTGTAGAAAGGAAAAATCGATCTTTAGAAGAAATGGCAAGAACTATGCTCAATAAGGCCAATCTTCCTAAGTACTTTTGGGTGATGCGGTTAACACCGCTTGTTATGTTATGAATAGAGCCCTAATAAGGCCAATTTTAAAGAAAACCCCATATGAATTGTACAAAGGAAGGAAACCTAATGTGTCACATTTTCATGTTTTTGGATGCAAATGCTTTGTTTTGAATAATGGAAAGGATAACTTGGGGAAGTTTGATGCAAAATCGATGAGGGAATATTCATTGGTTATTCTATCCATAGCAAGGCCTTTAGAGTCTATAATAAACGAACTATGACCATAGAAGAATCCATATATGTTGCATTTGATGAAACTAACCCAAATGTGCCGAGAAAGGAACTTGTTGATGATGTTGCAGAAATCTTGGCAAAGACGCACTTGGAAAATCAAGAGATAGAGTCCAAGAAGAAAGAAGAGAGACTCCTTGATCACTCATGGCAAGAAAATTCTAAAATCTCGGATCTACCCAAGGAATGGAGGACTTCAAGGTATCATCCTCTTGACAAGGTGATAGGTGATGTATCAAAAGGGGTAATCACTCGAAACTCACTTAGAGATGCATGTAATCATCTAGCCTTTGTCTCTCAAGTTGAACCTAAAGACATAAATGAGGCCATTAACGATGAGCATTGGATCTTGGCCATGCAAGAAGAACTAAACCAATTTGAGAGGAATCAAGTTTGGGAATTAGTTCCAAGGCCCAATGATCATCCTATAATTGGCACCAAATGGGTCTTTAGGAACAAACTTGATGAAACGGGTTTAATAATAAGAAATAAAGCTAGGCTTGTAGCTAAGGGATATAATCAAGAAGAAGGCATAGATTATGAAGAAACTTATGCTCCCGTAGCTAGATTAGAGGCCATTAGGATGCTACTTGCATATGCTTGCATCATGGATTTCAAACTCTATCAAATGGATGTCAAAAGTGCCTTTTTAAATGGTTTTATACAAGAAGAGGTGTATGTAGAACAACCTCCTGGTTTTGAGGACTTTGAAATGCCCAACCATGTTTTTAAATTGAAAAAGGCTTTGTATGGCTTGAAACAAGCTCCTAGAGCTTGGTATGAAAGGTTGAGCAAATTTCTTTTAGAAAAAGACTTTTCTAGAGGTAAAGTTGACACCACTCTTTTCATAAAACACAAAATGCATGACATTCTTCTAGTTCAAATCTATGTTGATGACATTATATTTGGAGCTACTAACAACTCTCTTTGTAAAGAATTTTCAAATATTATGCAAAGTGAGTTTGAGATGTCCATGATGGGTGAGCTCAACTTCTTCCTTGGTCTACAAATCAAGCAAACAAGAGAAGGAACATTTATAAGCCAATCCAAGTATTGCAAGGAGCTGCTCAAAAAGTTTGGAATGGACAATGCCAAGCATATGGCTACTCCTATGGGCACCTCTTGCTATTTGGACAAGGATGAAGGAGGTAAATCAGTAGAAATTACAAAATATAGAGGTATGATTGGCTCACTCCTTTATCTCACTTTGCAAGTAGGCATGATATAATGTTTAGTGTATGCATGTGTGCTAGATATCAAGCTAATCCTAAGGAATCACACCTAAGTCTTTGTTAAGAGAATAATGAAATATCTAATAGGCACATCACAAATGGGTTTATGGTACCCTAAGGGTGCCTCATGTAGTCTTATTGGATATTCCGATTCGATTTTCTTTGGATGCAAAATGAATCGAAAGAGCACTAGTGGGACATGCCACTTGCTAGGAAGCTCACTAGTTTCTTGGCACTGACAAGAAACAAAATAGTGTGGCATTGTCCACATTGAAGCTGAATATGTTGCGGTGGGAGTTCTTTGTGCTCAAGTCCTTTGGATGAAACTTGACAACTCTTGGACTATGGTCTTGAGCTTGATCACATTCCCATAAAATGTGATAATACTAGTGCAATTAACTTGTCAAAAAATCCCATTTTGCATTCTAGAACTAAGCATATTGAAATAAGACATCATTTCATTAGAGATCATGTTCAAAGAGGTGATTGCATACTTGAATTTGTTGAAACAACTAAGCAATTAGGCGATATTTTCACCAAACCCCTTGCAAAAGAAGCATTTTTCTACATTAGAAACGAACTGGGTATATTGGACCATTCATGCATAAATTAAATATTTTTGCATAATCCTAAAACAAAAGCCTAAGCTTGCGTTTTCTCGCATAATTATGCCACACCGCTTTGCACAATCTCTCGAATTTTCATTATATATATTTGAATCCCATACTAACTTGAGCGTCGGAGGTTTCCCCCAAATTATTTTGCAGGTGCTCCCTCATGTCCAACTTTGACAAGAAGGGTGAAATTCAACAGACTCAAAAAAATCACCAAAAAGGGTGAAATTCTTGGTAAACATGATAATTTTGATCAATTATATTAGTTGAATCATAATGTGATTAATCTATATGCTTGGATGATGATTTGAATTGATTTAAGTTGCTTTAAAACTGTTTTGGGTGGATTAAAATTGATTATATGCTGTTTGGCACGCAAAATCTGAGTTAAAAAGTGCTGGTAATCGATTACAATGCCTTTGTAATCGATTACACGGTGTCTCATCACGCATGTAATCGATTACACACATTTTGTAATCGATTACAACCAACTCGAACTCAGTGTAATCGATTACATCATCTATGTAATCGATTACAAGGTTCAGAATCATGTAATCGATTACACTAAAAATGTAATCGATTACATACCTACCAGGAAGCATGTAATCGATTACACCAAAAATGTAATCGATTACACACCCACCTGAATGCATGTAATCGATTACACACTCAATGTAATCGATTACACAGGTTTTTAAAAGGCTCCGACGCGCGTAGTGGTCATTTCTGTTTGGCCCTGTTCATCTTCCTCGTTCTCTCCCTCGCACCCACGCACCTCGGATCTCAAAACCTCTCATTTCTCACTCAAATTTCCATCAAAACTCATCATTTCGCCTCTCTCAATCTCGGAAATCCCTCTCCACATAACCCACCGATCAAATCTCCTCAAATCCCTCATCCAAAATCTCCCATCTTCTCTCACGAACACCCTCTCCACTTTTCTAACCTAATTTCGTCCCTCTCTCTCTCCTCACTCATCCCCAACCATTTACCACTCAACCCGTGCTTCTCTCTCTCATCAATGGTGAATCCTCCCATCGCTCGAAGCGCCCAAGAACAGGGTGCTTTGTTGGAAGTTCCTCTGGTGGCTCTACACGCAATATCTCCGGGTTGGACCTCACGAGGCACTTCTCCACCGTGAAGAAAGCCGAGTTGTTCGGGAAAAACTTCCGGCTTCGCAAGATCATCTCTCCCGTGTATCTACCCATCACCTTCGTGAGAGTGAACCCTTAGTGAGCTTTAGGACAATAGAACACTTAGGCTTCTTTGGGATTCCTAAGTATAGAGAAGGCCATCTACCCTAACCTTGTCCGAGTGTTTTATGCTAACACGAAGGTTGAGGATAATTGCATCATTTTCGAGGTGAAAAAGCAACAAATCGGGTTAACCATGACAGAATGGTATAGGCTCACCAAGCTCACTCTGATGGAGCCCGGGTTACGTGGGAATGCCAAAATACGGGGGCATGAGTTTGAGCACAAGGCTGCTCTTCTCTCCTTGATTAGGACGGCTACCACCTCCCGGTGATCCTAGACGCAGAATAATGGCCACTGGCCTCACTATGGAAAACAGGGTCCTCCACTACCTCTTGGTTCGTGGATTGATTCCCAGAGGAGGAAATTACTCCCAAGTCCTCAAGGACGATGTAGTGGCATTATGGGCAATGACCACAGGGCACCCAATAAACTGGGGATACTACATTCTACAGCATATGCTGGACATCAAGAAAAAGAAGAACTCTGCTCTCCCCTTCGCCATGTTAGTCACCACAATCCTTGAGTATTGTCGCATTTCGCTGACTGAAGAGTCCAAGGACACCAGCTCCAAGGGACCCCAATCAATTGGGCTGCATACTCTGAAGAAGCTTCAGCTCTACAAGATGGAGGATAGGTGGCATTACATTACTCATGGCACATTTGGCCATATCCATCACGATCCAGACAGTGATGATGAGGGGGCTCAGTATCCTGCCTCTGCTCCTGCTCCAGCTTCTCTTGATCTTCTGCTCCAAGAGATGCGCAACCTGAGCGCCAACGTCAACACGCGCATGGATCATATAGAGCAAAAGATCGACCACCTTGAGCTGAGGATGGACTACTCAGACCAGGAGCTTGCCTCCATTCGATCCCTCTTACGTGGACCTCCTGTTCCTGAGAGTCCTGCTGCTGCTGCCCCCCCCCACATCCTCTGCCCCTCCGGATCCCATTTCCTTCGCTGGTCCATCCTGGAGTTCTGGCGATGATGAGGAGCTTACGGATTCGACGACGATCTTATGCCCGGCCGATGATGACATTGGTCTAGGAGACTCTGCTGCGGATCCAGAGGGTGATGTCTTTGTGTGACGAGGACACGATAGTGATCCTGGCCTTATGCCTTGATTTGTTTTTCCGCCTTGTACTTTTTTTTTTAACTCTGATTATATAAAATTGGTATACTTTTATGGTTATCTTTTGATTATTGCCTACTGGTTGTGACATGTTTCTTTGTACATGCTGATTATTAATACATAAACGTGTTTTCACTTTGAATGGTTGGCTGTTGGAATATTGCTTGGACTAATCTTAGTGGCTTTTCTGTTATGGCAAACAATTGGGAATCATGAACTATAACTGACATGCTGTCCATTTTTTTAATGCTTATGTCTTTTTGATAATGCCAACGGGGGAGAAAATAAGGAAAAAAAGGTTGCATGAGTACGGGGGAGTTATTGAACTTTTAAGTTATTAAGCTTTTCATATGCAAAATCTAACCCAATATCATGCATAATCTCCGGGGACAGCATTGTAACTAAATGACTATGATATACAAATGCAAAAACTCTTTCTTTTTCCTATGATCAGTTTGTCATCATCAAAAAGGGGGAGAATGTGAATGCTTATGTCTCTAAGACATGTCGAAAGGTTTTTGATGATAACAAAAGCAAAAGAGAAGATCAAGCACAAAAGGAAAAATCAAGATCAAAGAAAGAAGACAGAAGGTTTAAATAGTCATTAGGACATTAATGTTAAATGCTCTCAAGATTTCTCAAATGGTTTTTCAATATATATGATTTCAAAATAAATAGGAAATTTCAAAGATAAACATGGCTTTCAATAAAACCTGAGTTTCAATTTTAAATCTAACACTCTTAAAAGGATTTATGTTTAAACAAGTACCTTGAGGTGTTGGAAATGACTTACAAGAGTTATTGGACTTGAAAAATGTGTTCAAGGTAAATGTAATCGATTACACAATGTTTGTAATCGATTACACATCAAAAAGCATGTAATCGATTACATGAACAATGTAATCGATTACAAGAAAGTCGAGAGGCCATGTAATCGATTACACAAGTATATGTAATCGATTACACAAAGCCCGAAAAAGGCAAAGAACACGTTCGACAAGAAATGTAATCGATTACACAATATATGTAATCGATTACACAAAACCCAGAAACTCAAAGAACACGTTCGACGAGCCATGTAATCGATTACAAAGATATTGTAATCGATTACACAGCAAGTCAGAAGTCATGTAATCGATTACATGAGCATTGTAATCGATTACAAGCAAAGTCAGAAGCCATGTAATCGATTACCTCAAGAATGTAATCGATTACACAGAGCCCAGAAAGTTCAGAAAACGTTGGAACAATAATGTAATCGATTACCTGAGATATGTAATCGATTACACACATCCTGACAACGTCCAACGGCTATATTAAATGCATTAAATGCATGCCCAACTACCTCCAACGGCTCTATTAATTGAGAAACTTATAAATACCCAAGTTGGGTCTTTGTTTACGGTTGACCTTGAACCAAAAACTGATCATTATACTTCAAAACGTGAATCAATTCTTAAAATCATTTTCTTGCTCTGTTTTCTGACTAAAAACGTGAAAAATCCTTGAGAGCATATTAGAGCTTCAATTTGTAAACACTTGCTCTAGAGAGAGTTTCTTCTATTTCAATCTTATACTTTCTGATTAGTGAGGGTGAGGTATCCCTCAAGTATTGTAAGGGTGAGGTATCCCTTGGAAAATAGAGGCTCAAGCTTTTGGGTGAGGTATCCCATATCGTTGAGTGCTCAAGGTTGTAGTGGTTTTTCAAGCACCCATTGAAGCTTGAAGATATAGTGGAAAATCTCAAGGTGTTGCTTGGGACTGGACGTAGATCACAAGTGGAGTAGTGATTGAACCAGGATAAACGACTGTGTTTGTTTCTCTAAACTCTCTCTCTGTTTATCTTTGTGCTCTGTTTCATTGTTTTATTTGGATATTGTCTCCTTGACTATTACGTTCATTAGTAAAAGTGCTTAACTCATCTATTCAATTATCTCTGATCATTCAATAGCTTCAACGAAAATTGATTGTCAAACGATTTGCGAAAGATTTGTGAACTTATTTTTAACTACTCAATTCACCCCCCCCTCTTGAGTATTGAGGCCACTTGGTAACATACTATGATTTGACTATCTAATGATAATCTCCTGATGAATAATTCAGATTGAAGAGATATTGGAAATCCCATTTGATGGAAGAGGGGGTACCTAAAGAGAGAGAGAGAAAGAAAAAGCTCGTTAGGTTGAAAACCCGAAAGGGCGGCCTAAGCAAAAGTTAGAGCAAAAAAAAAATGGAAAAGAGCATGTAGTCTGAAAACCCGAAAGGTCGGTCTAAGCAAAAGTTAGAGCAAATAAATGGGTAAAATCTCCGAGAAAGTTAGCCTGAAATGCCTTGAGGGGTGCACCAAATTGGGACAATTTTGAATTGCATTTGATCAGCTACACAGGGGCAATCTCATTTGTATTCAGTTGGCCATACTGGGGCAAAATTTTTGAAGGATTAAAGAGAGATGTGTTGAAGGAAGTAGCAACAGAGACAGTGATTGAGTTATCAAGTAGTTACAGGGAATCAATTAAATGAGAGACAAGGTTAAATACTGGGGCAAAATTTTCTCTTAAGGAATCAGCCAAGCAATGGTTCATCTCATTTCTCAAAAGGAGAGCTGAGAGCGAAAAACAAAGAAAAAAAAAGAAAGAAAGGAGAAGAAGAAAGAAAGAACCGAAGGGTCTAACGAAGAAAAGCATGTGAACAAGGGTTTTGATTAGCCAAAGCTTTCCAAAAGTCGACGTTGGTTCAAAAGATTTTTAATAAAAAAAAGAAACAAAAAAGAGAAGAATAAAATAAAAAAATAAAAAAGAAGAAAAAGGAAAAAGAGAAAAAGAAAAAGATGAAAAAAAGGAAGGAAAAAGAAAAAGAAGAAAAATCTTTTTGAATCAAGATGCCTTGTCTTTTTAAATCTCTGTTTTTTGGGAGCACAGTAACCCTCCTGTCTTTTAAAATTCCAGGACTCAATTGCCCATTGTCTTTTTAATTTTTTTGAGCGCATCGGCTCCATGCATTTTTCTGTTGAGCGCATCGGCTCCATGCATTTTAAATTCTGTTGAGCGCATCGGCTCCATGCATTTCATGCATTTTAAATTCTTTTGAGCGCATCGGTTCCATGCATTTTAATTTCTATTGAGCGCATCAGCTCCTTGTATTTTAATTTCTGTTAATTCTTTTGAGCGCATCGGCTCCATGCATTTTAAATTCGGTTGAGCGCATTGGTTCCATGCGTTTTAATTTTTATCAATTCTTTTGAGCGCATCGGCTCCATGCATTTTAAATTTTGTTGAGCGCATCGGCTCCATGCATTTCATGCATTTTAAATTCTTTTGAGCGCATCGGCTCCATGCATTTTAATTTCTGTTGAGCGCATCGGCTCCTTGCATTTTAATTTCCGTTAATTCTTTTGAGCGCATCGGCTCAATGCATTCCATGCATTTTAAATTTCTATCATTTATTTTTGAGCGCATCGGCTCCTGTCATTTAAATTTCTGTCATTTTTTTTTGAGCGCATCAGCTCTGTATATTTTACTGTTCTCGCATTGTTTTATATTTATCATATTTTGCTTTGCCGGACAAAATTGGAGTTCATGTCTTTACTCGTTTCTTACGATGATAAAATGAAAAACTACGGTTGTTCTTTTTATCTAGTAAGAAACAAGTAAAGAGGGGCAACTGTGAACACCCAATTTTATCTGGGACATTGTGTTAAAAAAATGAAATGAATGAAAATCTAAAAAAAATAAAAAAGAGAAAAATTGAAAAAAACTAATTGTATCACTAAGTCCCACATTGGAGAAGTCTTGCTCATTCTTTCCCCTCTTCTCCTATATTTAGAGGTGGTTCTCAATTGTTTGAGGCATCCAAAAATTACACACTTGGGCTTAATACAAAGTATAAGAGCCCGAGAACTTTAGTAAATTTTTTTTTTTACTTGGGCTTTATACTAAGTATAAGAGCCTGAGACTTTAGTAAAATTTTTCCCTCCATGCAAGTGGATTGCTTTTCAAGGTTCGATTTGAGGAGAACGCGTGAGGCTCTGTGCAGAATTCTTTGAGCATAACATTTTTATACGCCTTTGAGGTAAGCTTGCTCTCCCTTTCTTTTTTTTTTTTTGGTTTGTTTGTATTTTTTATTTTTATTTTTTATTTTAAGAAAAAAATCTAGAAACATATAAAAAAGAGAAAAATTTAAAAATAAAATAAAAAAAGTGAAAAAAAATGTTAAAGGATAATTTTTTTTTTTTGTTTTTCATTGTTGTGTTTAATTTAGTTTTTATGTTATTTTATTTACTTGACTCATGGTATGATAATGTGTTGTTTGTGTAACTACTTAGTTGTCCTTGTGCATGCCTTAAAATAAAATAAAAATCTTTTAATCTATGCAATGACCAATGATGATGATTGAATAGCGGATGCTATCTTCAATGTCATTTGGATCATAAGGGTTTATTGAGTAGCCTGGTGCTAACTTGAACCTCGTGCAAGAATAGATTTGTTTTCAAACAAAATCCCTTTTTAAAAATCTTTTTATTAATTAAAATCAACCAACCCACAATTATTTTCTAGAGAACTACGTGACTTTGAGTTCCTCATTGCACCCGAGGATACGTAGGAGCAGAATTTCATTTCTGTCAAGCCAAAATTAAATTTTCATAATTTTGTGGTTTCCTTTTTTTTATAAATAGTTACAATGTTTGCAAAAGGGTAGAATAAATATTTTCAAGGATTGTTAAGAATTTGCACAATTAACTTAAGGTACCGTTTTAGAATGGGTGTGTTAGGGGTGCTGTGGGATTAAGTTTCCGCCTTTCCCTATCCATAACTGACTCCCGAATCCAATCTGGTTCCAAATATCATTTTCAAAGAAAGGTTTTCTAATTTTTTCTAAGTTAAAACAAAATTGGTGGCGACTCTATTTCCATTTTCTAAAATCCTTTGAGTTGCTATTTTTCACCGCGATCCCGGTCGCGACAGATGGCGACTCCATTTTTCATATTTTTAAAATCCAATGAGTTGCTATTTTTTGCCGCAATCCCTGTCGCGACAATAGTCTTATATTGAATAAATTGTGATGATTTGCTTATATTTATTGGTGAATTTTAGATAGATCCTTATCATTATCTTCATTTTTATTAGGTAATTACACATGGAAGAATAGTTGATGCCTAAACAAAGAGCAAAATTTGGATTCTCGAAGCATCCTGACCTTTCCTCAGTAATTGAGTCATATCTTGGGTTATAGAGATCAAATCACCTTACGGCATTAGAAACCTAATAGAAAATTCTGGAGTTGCGCACTTAAATGCCTTCTGTGTGACTATTTTTAAGAGACACATCCATGTCTCTTGGTCACACTGTCGTGTCTCACTTATGGCGTGAGTTACGCAATTCAAGCTCACACGGCAGTGTTGAGCTTAGACACAGCCGTGTGAGGTCTCTTGTGACTAAAAGCAGCAGTTTTTCACTCCAAACATTATAATTAGAAGCGAATCCCTAATCCTGAAGCATACTTTAGCGACAACAGATTTTGAGAGGCAAATGCTAGAATCTTGAAGACAAGTGCAAGAGCAATTGAAGATAAACATCTTCTCCTTCTTCATATTCTCCATCTTCTCTTTTGATTTTTTTCCTATTTTCTTGAGATAGAATCATGGTTGTTTCTTTAACTTTTGTTCTTGTTTGTGCTACATTAGCCGTGAGTGGCTAAATTCCTTTTCTAGGATTAGGATGCAACTCTCTACTTTTCTACGTTGAATTGTTAATTTGATTCTTTGTTAATGGAAATTATTGTTCTTGATTCATTCTTGGTATGCTTAATGCTTGTGGTATGTTCACACCATATTTACATGATCTTAGGCTTTAGGTGAATGATCAAAAAATGAAACCTAATTGCTAGATAATCCAAGAATTGAATTTAGGAATTGAGACCTAGACATAAGCTTAAATCCTTCGAGGAGAAAACAATTGTCATAAAACTTAATGAGTTGGAACTTGGATTAATTGCCATGAGAATGGGATTGATGAAGTTTTAGCACGTTTTTAGTGCTAAAAAATTGGGCTTTAAATAATTTAGGACAAATCGCCTTCAAGAACATAATTGAACACTAGCAAAGATAGGATTACAATTTATCATAGGGGGTAGTGTAGTGAATTCCTAGTCTTAGGTCTTTAAATCTTGATTGAATCTTGACTTTTCTTGATTTATTTACTTACTTTATTGCTTTGATATTTGTTTTGATTTTGATTAAGTTACACCATTGATTTCTATCACTTAAATAATAAAAGTCGCCATAAGAGTTGATAATCAATCAATTCTCGTGGGAACGATCTTTATTTTACTACTTGTATAATCCGTGCGCTTGTGAAAAAGTCACAACAAGTTTTTGGGGTCATTGCCAGGGATCGTGTTGATATTAACACAAGTAGTAATTTGGTTGATTTAAGATTTATTTTATTTTATTTTATTTTCATCTTATTTTATATAATTTCTCTTCTTTGAATTTTCAGGTGTTATTTCTTTCTTATACGTAGAACACGGAGTCAAGACGATCTTACTATTCCCATTGATCTTGAGATTGAGAGGATACTTCGTCATATTAGAAAAGAAAGAAGAACACTGAGAGTTGAGGAAGACCACATGGCGAACAACGATAACCAAATCGCCAATCAAGAGCGAAGGCTGAAGAATTATGGAATTCCCAATGCTAACGCTCGTCAGTCTTCCATTGTCAAGCCACGGGTAGAGGCCAACAATTTCGAGATTAAGACGTCATTAATCTAGATGGTCCAACAATTCCACCAACTGAGGACCCAAATCAGCATTTGGATGAATTCTTGGGGCTGTGTGACACAATAAAGATAAATGGGATTTTAACTTATGCTATACGGGGCAGACTTTTCCTCTTTTCTCTTAGGGGGAAGGCAAAGAAGTGGATTCACTCAGAAGCCCCAAATTCACCTACCATATGGGACTTGGTGGAGCAAGCTTTCTTGGACAAGTATTATCTGCATGGAAAAACAATCAAGCTTTGTACATGCACGCAATGTTTGGAGAAAAAATTCACTAGCATCGTTACACTCCGTAGCAACTTCGACAACATTGTAAAACTCTTTTAATAAATTATCAAATATTTGCATTTGAGGCTGCAACTGTTTCACATCATAACTGCTTTTGATGTATGCATGTTTCATTCTCATATTTTTGCTCCATCTTGGCAAAATATATTTCGAATGCACTTCCTTCGCCCTTTCTTGCGTAAGAACGGCAAGGGAATGTCTACACACAATACCTTTAAACTCAAACAACAAGCATTTGCATCTAACATCATGATTGTCGCGATTAAATACCACCTCAACTGTTCTTTCTTTCGAACTCCCAACTACTACCATCTACTCTAACACATCATAAGTACAAATTTCATTCTCAACACACTTAATACAAATAGAACAATTCACTTTACCCATAAATTCAGCTTGAACCTCGTTAAACTTCACATGGGTGTACTCACATTGGAATTGCCTCTCAATCATAGAGTTCGGCCCACATGCAATAATGTTGTTAAATGATCGACAATCTACCTCATATTCCTTTTTTGCCTTATCGTGGAGAGCATTATCATACTGCCTTACAAATTGCTGCAGAGCTATTGTTGAGTTTATATACCCATCAAAAAATGTGTTAATACTCTCGTTCCTCTGAGTCATTGACATTCCAGCCCAAAAATCTTTCTTCAAAAAGATTGGGACCCATTTATACCGCTCATTGTACAACCCACTCAACCATTCATTGTCTTATAGGTCATATTGTTGGACAAAATTAACCCACTTTCCTTCAAATTCAACCTCGGTCAAGGAATCATAAACTGTATTTTTCATTGCATCTTTCATACTGTTATATTCACCATAACCTTTCAACTTCTCTGGGATTTTTTCATGATATGCCATAAGCACCATCGATGGAGAGTAGTAGGAAACACTATCTAGATTGCATTTTTCATGGCCTTGCATTGATCAGTGATAATACTGTTTGGAGCCTTTCCTGACATACAATTAAGCCAAGATTCGAACAGCCACACAAACGAATCAGTGTCTTCGGTAGATAGTAAACCACATCCTAGCAAAATGATTGCCCATGATGATTTACACCAACAAATAAAGCAAATGGCACGTCATACCTATTTGTCAAATAGGTTGTGTCAAATGTCACAACATCTCCAAACGATTCATATGCAGTTCTACCTCTTGCATCAGCCCAAAAAACGTTCATCACATGAAAGTCATCATCCAAATCTATAGAATAGAAGAAAATACTATTCTGTTGTTGCATCCGTGAAAAATAACTCCTTAGAGCCTTACCATCACCTTCCTTCCCAATTGCACGTCTTTCCCTCCCAACATAGTTTCTCATGTCTCGTTCAACAAATGGTAAATTATCACACCCTCCTACATCATGAATAAGATAACGGAATGCCTTGTTCAACCTCATGCCTGCTTCATTGTCGATCTATATTCTTCTCTTCACGTGCATGCTGATGTTTCTGTTTCTGTGGAACATCCTTGCCTTCGCATGGCTAAGATCATGAGAGTGGTCAAGTACAACTTTCTTTATGTACCAAAGTACATTTTTGTTCAAACTAATAATTATCTTCGCTTGACAGTTATTCTTGATTGTTGGATATGTATTCAAATCATTTGGTACTATTGGCACACAATTCCTTCCTTGTGAACATGCTAGAATGAAGTATTTTAACTCTCTATCATTTCCTTTTCTTGAATTTCTAATGATGAAATCAAATCCCTTTGCATTAGCATACTACCGATAGAATGACTTAACGACAACCACCAAAGGAAATATAATGTTTGCTGCTGGCTCACAAGGTTTAGATTATTCATTAAAGCTGTCACTCATAATTAACTTAGCTTCATTTTCTTCTTCAATGCATTCAGCACCACCACCAACATCATCTAACACCCCACCATCATTGATAGTATTTTCATCCTCCATGGAAGCACCTATTTCTAATTCCATTAACCTGCACATGCAAAAGTTATGTTACCATCCAAAAATTCAACAAGTGTTAGAGTGATAAGCATGGTCTTTCATATTATGTATGAGTTAGAGTTATAGTAAAGAGAAAGGACTAGAAGTGTTAAGACTTGGATTAGAAAAAAAGATAAAATGTGACTATTGTTTTACTGCATTTTTTACTCTTGGTTAACGAGATAGAAATTTGTAGTTAATAACATGTATATGTTGGTTACTAGGTAGATTCGTGCTCAATGGTTAAGTCATTAACCATCCAATACATGTCCTTAACCATAAATTTATACCTTGTTAACCAAGAGTTAAAAATGGTGTAAAAAAAGTGACATGATAAGCAACAGAATCAACAAACACAAGCATAAAGTGCAAAAATGTTCAAAAATAATGTTAAAAAACAACTTAAGCAACTTTAATGTCAGTTTGGCATCAGCAGCCATATAGATCTTACATTTGACTGAAGTTGTAAGGAGGAAGAGGACCTCTTTGTTGGCTTAACCTTGATCAAATAAATTTCCAAAGTCAAATATCAAAGGAATGGAAGGGTAGTACTGATAACTAATAACAGCTGCAAGGTTGGAGATAGCTCTCACAATTAAAAAATCATAATGCACCATCTTTTACAAACAAAATTTCTTTTTAAAATGTAAAACCAAAACAATTTTCATACTTCACACTTTGGATTCATTTAAATTATTTGCTTCATCGTTTAGTATAGACAAATTCAAACGGCAACTGAAGGATTCACTAACATTTGAGTAAACCGTAAACATTATTATAGTTCATAATAAAAAATCATGCTACCTTTTTATTTCAACTTTTAACAAGTTGGATCATTAGATTCATATTTTCAAATGTCCGTATGCAATGCTTTTGAAGGTACATTGTCTTGCATCTAAATTGTTCTTCTAGTTGTGTTCTAAATAGAGATAGGAAAAAAAAAACACCAGAACCACCACAATAGAGATAGACATGCATTCATGCAACAACAACTACAATTCATATGAGAGGCTGAACAGAAACTACAATAATAAAAATTATGGGGACAAAAAACCCATCAAAACAAAAACACCCAATGAGAGACTGAACTTCACAACCAGAACCTAATACATTGAGCCAATGGAGAAAGAAATATGGGGGTTTATAGATTTCACCCAATGTTGAAAGTACATTGCCAAAGTGACAGAGGGCAGTGGAGGCAGCAGCGTTGACGGAGCTTCGTGCGTGGACGGACCTCGTTGAATGAAGGGACGTGGGCGACAGAGAAGTGAAAGAAGTCAAAGATGGAGAAATTAGAGGGAGAGGGGGTAATGAGAGGGAGACATATATGAGAGGGAGACATAAATGAGAGGGAGAGGGAAATGAAAATACTCTGACATGATAAAGAGTGTTAAAATAGGTGTTCATACTATACACGGTAAGATAATCATTTTCCTTAAATAATATGCCTTGGCATTTTTACTCTTACAAGGTGATGCCTTGTCTTAGCATATACGAGCTGCAAAGAAAATACTCGTTACTCTGCTTTGTTATGCATTGTCTTGTCCAAATAAGATGCTGAAGGAATAAATGGTTGGAACACATAACATCATTCTTCATCATGAAAAATGCTGAGCTCTCACACCCACGACCAACAGCTCAATCACTATCGATTTTCGATCAAGGAACTAGCAATTTCTTATTTCACCTTAGTTTTCACTGCGGTAAGTAATATCTTAGACCTTTTTTCTGCTTTGTTTCTTCTGCATTTGTAGATTTGTATATCCATGATTAGGTTTTTTTTTTGTTTTTTTCCTAGCGTCTCATCTTTCTCCCAATTCTTTTGCTTAATAAGCCATATTCTCTGTCGAGGATATGGCTTCGATTTTTGAGATTTGAGCAGTTGGAGATGACGGGAGTGGCTGTAATAGTTTAGGAAGATTGGGTTTTGAGGAATAATTGAGGAAATAGCATCTAATTTCTTGTATCTAGCCCTGTGGCTATTCGATTGTGTGATAAAGTTCTCAGTTTTACTGTTATAGTGCACTCAGTAGTGTAGATAATGGTATAAACGTGATTTTGTGGTTGTCAACAGGGTGTGATTGCAAGATCTTGATTTGCTATAAAGTTCTGTTATTTCTTTCTAGTTCAACCTCTTCTTTTGGGACTACAAGACAAAGTTATGATTTTTGCATTATAAAGGGGTTTTGCCTTTTTGTTAAATAACCTGGTGTTTCTAAACTTAACAGGGAAAGAAATGAAAAAACAAAAACGAAAAAGGATGAGGGAAGACAAGGTGCTGACTGCATAAGCAGGGATGATGCCTGTATGTTTTATCTTTCAAAAAAAAAAAAAAAAGGAAACAGATATATTTTTAACCCAAGGCTAGACTTACCCACCCAACTACAAACAATAATAAAAAATGAAGTGACTTTATAATATGAACTTATCCTATAAAAACATTTTGTGCCTTCTCTCTAAAATATTAGAATGAAGTGACTTTTCCATGAAATACATTAATGGATTTTGAGTTGATGTTATTTGCAATTAACATATTCTTCCAATTAATATATTCTTCTAAATATCATCTCAAAAATTTGTTTCAAATCTATTGTTTCACACAATATAAAGCTTTAAGAATACGGAAAGGTGGAAACGCTAAACTACCAATAATATGAAAGGGATATATATAGATTGCACTATGATTAAAATGGAGCATGCAGATTCAAGTTTTTAAGGTGGAGTATTTTTATTATTTGAGTTTAAATTACGTTAAATAAAAAAATTGAAATAATAAAGTGTTTTTAATGTTTAAATATTTTAATTCAATTATTATAATTATTAATCAAATACTTAGATAGGTATAAGAGTAGTAATAGAATACTATTTTAACTTAATTATTTAATAAGTTATTATAAGAAAATGACGAAAAATAATTAAAGAAGTGTGATAATAAATAAATGAGAATGATAATAGACACCCCATAATATTTGTTGCAAAACATTTTATTTTATTTTATTTATAAGAAGTGGATTAGACATGTTAATAAAAAAAATAGATAATTATAGAGAAAAGATGATTCTACACATTTTTTAGAAGTGTAGATATCTGTATACATTTTTTTTAAAAGTATATAATTAAGAGAAAAAAATAATAAAAAAATAAATATAATAAATAATATTAAATGAGATATAAAAATATATATATACTATTTGTGATAAAAATATTAAAATTAATAACTATATTACACTATACTATAACGGGACATAAAAATTATTTGGTATAATTACATTTTCATTCATCTCACTTTTCTTTCCATCCAAACAACAGAAAGAAACATTTTCATTGCCTTTCTCTTTTTTTTTCTTCATTCAAACAATAGGAGAAGGAATACATTTTTTTTCTTATCTTTATTTTTTTTCCTCTCATTTTCTCCTCGCATCCAAACAAAAGGCTAGTATTCTCTCGTTGTGCTGTCCTTTTGGGTATTGCACTAATGAAGTTTTGCCACTCGGATCTTTCGAAGCAACTCTCTCAAATTTTTATATTATTTTTTGTACTCTTGCAATATTTTTTAAAGATTTTATCACAAATCTTTTAAATTTATATTTTTGTGATATATATGAAAATATTGACTTTGAGCCCGATTTACCTTCTATCTGAAGGAGCAAGATTAAGATACCATAATTTTGATAAAAAAGGCTAATATAACTCAATTCTTTTATGTCTTTTTTTTCCTTTGATTTTTAATTTTATTGTTACAATTTTATGGAATTCGTGTCTTTTCTATCCTTTAATTTTTATTCTTAGGATTTTATGAAAATTTTGATGTCTTTTCTTCTTTTTATTATGTGCAAGTCACATATTTTAGTTGTATTATTCTTATAAAATTTTTTGAAGTAATTTTGGAGTATTCCAGTCAAACCTTTTTTTTGGAAATGATACATTCCTCTCATTTTAAATAATTTAAGTAATGAAACGATATCATTCAGAAAAATACTCCTGAAGTTGCAGGTCAGAATCAAACTGAAGAATAGTCTGAAATTGGAGAAGCAAAGAGGGCAGGTGGCGTTGATTGATCTTTCAAAGATATGACCAAGAAGTCAATTTACTTGGATCAAAAGCCACCAACCGATTGACGTCTCTTATCTTCTTTCTTTCTTTTCTTGTTTTTTATCTTTTCCTTGTGTGAACAATGTCTTTTATCTTAGGGAAAAGTTAATTATACATTTTTTTAAAGATGTATATATTATATATATATTTTTAAAAATATGTAATTTAGTGAAAAAAAAAAAAAATATGTATAATAAATAATATTAAAGAAATGTAAAAAATGATATATAAAAAAAAGTAAAAAAATGAGAATTGTTTATCTTATGACATACTGTATTTCGGATTCAATTATGACATACTGTATTACGGATGCACAACAAGCGAGCGTTGACGCGAAATATGTTTGACCAACTTCCCTTTCTTGGATCTTGCTGATGGCTTATAAGAATAATTTAAGCAAAATAAATTTAAAATTACCGTCATATTCACTTAATTAATTGGCAATAATATTTGTACATCATAAATTTTACATTTATTTTTAGGCAAAAATTATATTTTCATCTTTTAACTTATTTTCTATTTTTAAATTCATTTTCTAACTAATAAATATTTTAAATTTGTCTCAAACTTTTGAAAATTTAACAAATTTAACCTTTTATCTAATTTTGTTATTTTCATCTGTATAAGTAGCATAAAATGATCTATTTAGTATCTAATATGACTTAAAAAACACGAGTAACACTTGATGTGATGAGATACATATGACATGGTCAATGAATAAAAAATTATCGTTTGGTGGTTCATCCAATTTCACCCCCATTTCAAGTTAGAGTTTTTATTTCTGTTTCATCTTCATCTTTCCACTTATCATTGTAGTTCCTCTAGTTCTACTCCATTTCTATTTCCATTGTGATTCTTCTTCTTCTTTCACCCCGATTCTTCTTTTTGCTTCATCTGTTCCATTTTCACCCATTGAATTTTGAAGGTAAGTCCTCCATGATTGGAAGTGCAGGGGCCAATGGGCTCCATTTTGAAAGTGTGGGAAGAAGACTGTGGTTCGCACTGTGAGAACAAATGCCAACTTTAGAAGAAGATTTTAGAGTTATAAGAAATGTCAACTGTGGTTCCCTAAAGCTTGGATTTTTTCTCTGACACTTGCTTTCAAAATTTTGCTCTCTATTTTTAGCTTTTTCCACTAATTTTTTCTCCTTAAGGAACAACCTTTGGTATGTAACGCTATTGTTTGATTTTTTTCCTTATTAGACATCATAAAACGAGGTCATTTTGATCCTTAACCAACCATTGATACGAGCTAACGTCACCTTACTAGTTAGGATACTACTTAAGATTGTTTCGTTAATGAAACTCACGGATTTAGGTAAAAGGTTAAATTTATTTGATTTTCAAAAGTTAGATGACGAATTTGAAACATTTAATAATTAGAGGATGAAATTGAAAACAAAAAATAAGTGAAAGGACGAAAGTATAATTTTTTCCTTTATTTTTATACTAATATTGTAACTTGAAACTCATTCAATTGAAATCAAGGACGTATGTAAGGGGAGTAACGATGGGCCTCAGCCCCCTGTGATGAACTCATAACATAATGTAACTTTAACAATAATAACAATTGCACACAATCAATCCTGGATAATATCTCGAGACTATTTGTATTACTGTGATTGAGTACTTGAATTCAATACAAGTAATTTGTTATTAGTAATGAGGGAATCTATTACAAGGAAAATGAGAAAGAACAGATCAGAGAGAGAGAGAAGAAGTTCTAGTAGAGAGAGAGAGAATTAACAACTCATAACTAACTTCCTCCCTCACCCCCTCACATTTCTTTTGCTTATATCATTTTGTGCTCCACACAAAATCATTCAGCTTGGTATGGCCATCACGGGCCTGTGACTTCTTCTAACTTCTTGATTACATGGACTGAGGTCATTTGGGCTTACAAGATCTGTTACACCACCTTTTCTCATTAATTTTTTAAGTATTAATAAATTAATTTAATTTATTAAAAGATAAAGAAATAATTATAGTAATTTTTTTATAAAATTAGTATTTATTATATTAACACTCTTATTTAAAATTTATACTCATATCTCTAATTTTAAATATTATTATTACACTTCAACACCCTTATTTATTTACGAAATTACATATATATTTTTTATTTTATATATAAATATTACACAAAGTCTTATTGAAAATACAAAGTAAATGAGGTATGAGTAATTTTTCAAACAAAAAAAGTTTCAATATTATAAGCATTAACTTCAGAGGAAGTCATTATAATTATACCAAAGATAAAAATGATAAAGTTAAAAGAGTTTATACTTAATATGTATTTGATATGTGATTTATGATTATTTTATATATATTGATATTATAATTCAACTCATCTTTCAATTAATTTTTAATCTTTATATAATAAATTTATTAGCTCCTCTAACTTTTAGTTTCATTTTCTTCCATTTTATATATATTATATATATATATATATATATATATATATATATATAAACTTTATTTTGTCTATGAATCATGATGTTGATGATCACAACTACTATTGTGATGCATTTAATATCTAATATAAATATTTTTTTTTATTTTTTTCATTTTATTCATAAATCATCCTATATAATAAAAGAAAAATAATATTTTAAAGTGAACAAATAAGAGTATATTTATCTTTAATTTAAAATAGTATATTTTGATCTTAACACACTAAATAATTTAATGGTAAATACATTTTTATTTACTAACTTTAAATTTTTTTTATATTTAATAATATAATTCATAATTTTTAACTTCTTCACTAAATATTTTCTATATCCATCTCTGATTGAAATTTCTTTTATAGTTGTTAGACTAATTTTTTAGGCATTGTTGTGATTAAGATATCAAATTAACAATGATTTTTTTTCTAATAAAGTTTGAAGTTAAACTTTAGTCATCTCTTTTAAGTGAATGACTCAACTTGTCCCCACACTTAACATTTATTAGTGAAATTTTTTTATTGATAAAGATGTAAGGCAATGCAAGCTAATTTTTGGTGAACAAGTAAATTGTATTTTATTATTAAAGGAGAAATATTTACACATGAAAATTTTTACATTATTTTTATATTCTACTTATTTTGATAAAATGGTAATAAAAAGTATGTTAAACTGTATATTTTAAGGAGAAAACTAGGAGAAAACTTAAGTAAAGTCATTTAGATGCTTGTGGTACTTGTCTTCAATAGAAACATGACATGTGTTTTATTTTTTAGTTACTTAATTATTATTTTTAAAATTTTTAATAATGAATTATAGAAAAATGTACACATATCATGTTTTTATTAGAAACAAGTATCACAAGTACTTAAAAAATTTTACTTAAATTTTGTCCATATTTTAATTGTTTTATTATTTAAAAAAGAAGTGATACAAGCATAGAAAAAGTTTTTATTTATGTGAGAATATCATTTTTTCATTACAAACTGTAACTTTTTTTAATAAATTATTTCGAGCTGTAACTTTGTACTTGATTCTTCAAAATGAGGATGTGAACTTAAATTTGAAGAAAACAACTTTGGTGAAAAAATTGCGTAACTCTTCTTATAGACGATTGAAAATTAATTTTATAGAAAATTTAAATGAATTGGATATATAAAAATATTTTATGATTTATAAATAAATAAATTAAAATTGTCAAACTGCCACGCGGATTTGCATTCCGCTAATCGAACTTGACCTCTTCAACCGTTCAACCTCGATTCCCATTTTCCAGTGTCTAACAAACGTGGCAAATTCTGACAACTTCTACGGACACTTTGCCTGCTTCACGTTTAGGATATAAATAAATCCCCGCGAGGTCTGATAATTGTGTCGTAAAAAACCGAACCATCAACAGCTTTTTGTTCGTGCAAGAATCGTTTTGGCTCCAAGGAATTGGGAGAGCGAAGAGACCCTTTTCCCTCTCCGCTTTCTTCAAATCTCTCTCTGCCTCTCTCTGTCACAGTGTCATTGATCTACGTAGCAAGTTCTACCGTTCCATTAATTCCATTCCTCCATGGCTCTATCAGACACCTCGCATCGCCATTCTCTGATCCCGAGCTTCCTATACTCCTCCTCTTCCTTACCACAGAAGAAGATGGTCAACTCCTCCATCCCCATGGCAGCATCTTCGCCACCTTCGAGTTTCATGATTGCTGCTCCGAGCGAGCCTGGCAATATCCAGATGTTCTCGCCGGCCTTCTATGCAGCTTCTGCAGTCGGAGGAAGCCTCTGCTGTGGCCTCACTCACATGGCGGCTACACCTCTTGACATTATCAAATGTAATATGCAGGTCTGATTCTCTCCCTCCTTCTCCCACTGGAATTGAAGGATCATTTTTAAGTGCAATATTGTTATTTGAACACCAAAATTACGATACTTGATTGACACTCCTCTTAAATTGAGATATGGTACTATTATTTTGTCTCGCGATACTGTACAGAATGTGTTAGAAAAACATTTTCTTTTAAACGTTACGGATATTTTAAAATTTCTACTGTACCGAATACTCAAAATAATTAATGTTAATTTGTATTGTTTTTATCATGGAGCCCAATTATTATGTTTTATCTACGAGGTCATATGACAGTTTCCCATGTTTTTTATTATTTATGAGATAATATATATAATTTTTTTATATAAATGTTAAATTCTAATTTTTTAACAAAAGTCTTATTCCGGGGTCGTATTGATATCGTAGCAGATACGCGTACGTGTATAGGTGAATCATATGATGCAGATCTTGGCCTTCGCTCTATTCATTTTGCGGTTTTCTCCTATCCTAGTCCTTTGCAGCTGTATTTAAGAGACTTTGAAGTTTATTCATATATTCATCAATGACGTTTCTGACCTTTTCCTTTTTTAAATATTAATTAAGCTCTCGCTTGTTTTCTTTTTTATTTATTATTATTATTATTATTATTATTATTATTATTTTTTATTTATTATTATGTCTCGGCCTGTTGGCTAAGATCGAGTATGATCGCACGCATTGCGTTCGACCAACTACGTGCTAAAATGACAATATTGTCCATATGGTTCAATGATTGAAGCTTTGAAGTGTGAAATTAGAATTATGTAATGTAATGTTTATGGACCTTAATTCGAAATTTAGATATTAATTATGTACTTACTGTCAAAACAAACTAATGATTTTGTCATTTGATGCAACTTGGTTGTTTCTTGTTTTGTCCTTCAACATTCAGTTTGTTATTAATTTCAGATTGATCCTGCGAAGTACAAGAGCACCTCCTCTGGATTTGGAATTGTGCTTAAGGAGCAGGGACTGAGGGGCTTTTTCCGGGGATGGGCGCCAACCCTTCTCGGTTATAGCGCACAGGGTGCCTTCAAATATGGATTCTATGAGTTCTTTAAGAAGTACTATTCTGATATTGCTGGCCCAGAGTATGCAACAAAGTACAAGACCTTGATCTACCTTGCTGGTTCAGCATCTTCTGAGTTTATTGCAGATGTTGCACTTTGCCCATTTGAGGCCGTGAAGGTCCGAGTTCAAACTCAGCCTGGTTTTGCTAGAGGCCTGGCTGATGGACTACCAAAATTGGTCAAATCTGAAGGAGCCTTAGGGTATGCACATAATTTTATAAAAGTGGTAAACTCTTCCGTTGTTTTGGTAGAGGGTGGTATGAAATTATACATGTTATTCATGCTAAAATATTAGGATACGCATTTAATGAAATGTCCTATGATTTCAGGCTGTACAAGGGAATTGTGCCTCTGTGGGGACGACAGGTTCCATGTAAGTTGGCCATCTTATACTTTGTAGTTTGCACTATACTTTAAAGTGCCTTCTTGCTGAATTGGCTGCTTGTGTGTTGTGTTAGTATGTCTTGCTTCGGTTTGCAGCTAATGCTTCTTAGATTGTACTTCAATTTTTCATCGAGTTTCACATTAATTTTCATTTGCTGTTGCTCATTGAGCCAGTTTATCACTAACTTTAGCTATTTCATTTATTCTTCTCGTCGCAGGGCATAACATATTTATAGAACTTATTGATTGGGCACATTATAAAATATGTTGAAGTTCAAGTGATCAAGTCCCATTTTGATGACTGAATATTCTGCTAATATATTGTTTTTGATGGGGGATACTGGATATTTTGCTTTCTTATCTGTTATTAAAATCCTATTGACTTTTTATTATAGTAGTCATCATTCTATATAGTTAGTAAGACAATAGAATAATTAGTGAAATTTAAGAAATTGTGTTAAAGAGTAGTCCTAAAGCTTGTCAAGAGTCTAGGTTGTTCCTTTTTTTATTGTCAACAACTTGTCATTTTACAAAAATTTATCAATGATCCTGTTGTGTTTTTCTTTATAACAATTCATTTGGTAAATAGCTAACCAGTTGTCATTTATTGTTGATTTTGGATGCATATAGCTATATAATACTGTTAGAAATTAGAATATAACTTTTGATAGAAGCCAAAATATCTCTTATCAGATATTAAGACCAGAATCGAATGCAAATAATGTTTTTTCCTTGCAGATACAATGATGAAGTTTGCTTCTTATGAGAACATTGTTGAGATGATCTATAAGCATGTCATCCCCACACCAAAGAATGATTGCAGCAAAAGTCTGCAACTCGGTGTGAGTTTTGCTGGTGGATATATAGCTGGTATATTATGTGCAATTGTGTCTCATCCTGCGGATAACCTTGTCTCTTTCCTGAACAATTCCAAAGGGGCAACAGTTGGTGATGTAAGTGCCAGATTTGGTGTAGATTCAGTATTGTGATTGGTATTTTGTCTGCATAACTGCGTTTGACAAGTTTCTTTGATGTGGTCTACTGTGTAATGCAGGCTGTAAAGAATCTTGGATTATGGGGTCTCTTTACCCGTGGTCTCCCTCTCCGTATTGTTATGATTGGAACTCTCACTGGAACTCAATGGGGAATTTATGATGCATTCAAAGTTTTTGTGGGGCTGTAAGTTTTACAATTGCTAGCTGGTTGTGATGTGCATGCACAATTTGGTTTAGATCATGTTCTTCATTTCTAAGTGCTAATGAAATTCTTTTGCCCTTATCAGGCCAACCACTGGTGGTGTTGCTCCTGCGGCTGTTCCTACTCCCGATTCTGCTACTTTGCTTGCAAAGGTGTAAAGCGTCCAATTAAGCCAGATAACACTTAATAGTTTGCTTCAGAAACTAAGAAAACCAACGAATAGGAACCATAAATAAACAGAGGACTGCTGAAGTTGCTTAGGTGGAGGGAACTTCTTATAAAGTAAATAGTTATTGTTACAGGAGAAATTCTTAGATGATCCTCGAGCAAGAACTTTTCTTGCTTCGTACCATTTACTGTGCTATAATATTAAAAATGTTATTGAAATGGAAGACAATGATATCGCTTACATAACTGAGGTGATGTACATTGTATGGTACAAAGCAAGAACTTTTTCTTGATCTAAGAGTACATAAAATCTATCATGTTAAAGAGTTTAGTTATAGTTATTGTTATAGTAAGGAGCTTTAGGACTATGAATTTTTTTTTTTTTTTAACAAATGTATAGCCGTGTATTACAAGTTTGACTTACAATAATATATACACTGCAGTGACTAATTGGAAGTCACGGTTTCATTTTTTTTCCTCCTTTGCATGTTGTTTAATCAAATTTTTTGTCAAAGACAAATTGAATTCCAGTTATCAATCTTGGAAGGAAATCTCCTCTTTTAAAGGATTCTCAATTTCTTGATAATTTATAAACTTCACAATGTTAGTAGTTAGAATGAATAGAAAAATAGGTACAATTCGAGTAATTATTGAGTAAAAGCAGTATATTGTAAGTATAAACTGACAAAGGCATTTGTAAATAATTTGAAAGCAAATTGGGAATGTAAAGATAAAGCAATAATCGAGATTGCAAATAAAGATAAAGGAAAGTAATCCAAAGCAAACTAAATACAGTAAATGAACAAAGGAAAATGAACAGAAATCACATGATCAAATATCAAAAGACGGAGAGAAGAACTGAAAGTAAAAGCTTGTCTCAAAGTAAAACTTGCATTGAATGTATAAAGATACAAGAAACAAGTAGGGTGGAAGGTATATTTGGCTAATCCCATTTTGTCCGTAAGTGTCAGAGTGACTAGTAAGACTTATGAGAAATTGTGTGTAAGTATTTTTAACCATCTTAATGTTTTCACTTCCTTGGATATTTATAAAGAGGAAAAGTAATTACAATTCTTACAAGATTTTGACAAGTGTTTTGATCTAAATAACTTCTTAATCTTGATAATGACATTTGTCTTGGTCTTAAAATGAAGACTTAACTTCTAAAAACTGTTATATTTCAAATTCAAGATAATTTTGAATTTAAACATCTAACTGTTTGAACTTTATTTGAGATTGAATCATTTTCTGAAGCATGCTTGATATTTATTTGAGATTGAATCATTCTCTGCAACATTCTTGAATTCTTCTAAGTGTTATGGAGTCTTTTATCTTCGATATACTTCTTTAGCTTGACCCAATTCTTCAATCAAAAATTTGGTAAGACATTCTTCAATTACTCATGACCGAATCTTCCCTCAAAATTTACAATGTTTCCCTCTATAATTTTGATTTATACCATATCAACAATTCTCAATGAATTGCTTGACTTAGTATTAAGCATAATACCAAGCCTTCAATTTTAAGCTGCAATTGAAAAGATTTATTTTGATAACAACAAATGTCTCCAAATATTTATACTCTTGAAGAGTTGGAAAGAGAAAAATATTATATTGTTCGAGCAACATCTTTTCGATTCAATCTCACTATGCTTGATAATAGGGCCGACAAAACAGGTTCAACCCGTCGGGTTAACCCGTCAATCCGTTATTTTTTTGCGGGTTGGGTTCAAAGATTGAACCTATATTTTTTTAAGATAACTCATAACGCCCGCAGTCGGGTTTAGCGAGGAAGCGGGTTGGCTTGCGGGTTTTTTTTTTTTTTTTTTTAAATAATAAATAATACTATAAATGAAAAACTCTTTAAATGTTATATAATTTATGTTTGAATATTTAATTAGACTATTTTAAAAATTATATTTTAGATATGTGGTTTGTAATTTTTTACTATTATTATTTATTATTATTTTATAGTATTTATTGATTTTTATATAATTTTTTTTGTTTTTAAAGCGGATTTCTAGGTTGGCCAATTCATTTATTTTTTTATTTTATTTTTATGGGCCAGTGATGGCCAACCCACCAACCCGCATTAAAACGGAGTGGGTTAACTCTTCCAACTCATTTTTTAAAACAAATTAACCCACTCCACCCTACATTTTAACAGATTGAGACAAATCAAAACGGATTGTGACGGATTGACGCATTTTACTAGCTCTACTTGACAAGTCAAAAGACTTTAGTCTTTTCAATCTTAGCTTCCTAAAGATGCTTTCAAGTTAAAAGACTTTTAAAGGGAAAAAATGATTTGAATTGACATGAGAGGAAACCCATATTCTGTTCTAGCTTCCACTTTATGGGGAAGCACAACGCATGATAATCCTTTTAAACTAAAGCCGCCTTGTTATTAAAACCCATTGACAACATTCATTTACTTCTCCCTATAAAAGCTCATTAGTGGCTTAAAGTGGTTATCTTCAACCTTGCGCTCCAAAAGTCCCCATTACTTTCTTTTTCCAAGTTTTCTACAACGACAAACTCCTTGTGCTTTATGGATCAAATCCTTTCTTCCTTCTCAAAAACTAGACAATTTCTTCATTTCTTGAAGATCTTTATTCTTTTCATCTCACTCTACTGCTTCAATTTCAAATGGCATTTTCAAGCCAACAATCCATGTCTTTTGAAAATGAAAAAATATTGAGAACTTCCCAAATGCCGCTTCAGCTCATGCTCCAACTAATCGCGTTGGGCTTCTTTACGCCCCTGAACCTTTGGTTAATTACTCAGAGCTTTAGAAGTCCCAAGTAATCATCCATTTCTCCATTGCAGACTCTAAATTTGCATTCTTGGGTCCTATCATTCCCTTAGAGGAACTTGAATCCATTTCCAGTTTCTTACCTTGCCTAAAGGGTGAATCCATTCTTGCTTCTAGGGAGAATGTTTCGATTGATTTCTTCAACTATCTTTCTAAAGTCTTTTGAAGTTTACCCCATTTTCCAAAAACCAACTACCTGAATTGGCTACATAGGATCGAAAACAAAAAGGCTGGATTTTGGAAATGAATTGGCATCTTTGATTTTGTCCAACTTAGTAGATACCACATCGATTTCAATCCTTCGATGCTTGTCAGCTCATTTTTCTTTTGGAACAAAACCACCAATAGTTTCCACGTTCCTTATGGCCTGATTGCCCCCAACTTTTCAACCTTGCTGCAATAGCTAGTGTCAAGCCAACCGGACAAAACATAACCCTCATTTTAGAACTTACAAATTCCTCATCTATCGATTTGAGTAAGCTCACATATACTGGCTTTGTCAAGAAAAATCACAAAGATATTAATGAAGTATCTGATAAGGAACATGTAGCCTTTCTCTTATTTTGGCTTAGTGCCTATGTTTTATGTACCAAATCTCTTCAAATTCCAAAAACCCAGATTCCTCTGGCTACATTCCTTCATGAAGGAAACCAACTTTTTATAAGCAAATTAATCCTTGCTAAATTTTATGAATTGATTGCCAAAGCGATCAATATTCTTCAAGATGGGACAAAAAAATTAACCAACTTAGGTGGATCATTTTGGTTTTTACAACTCTAGTTGAATGCCATCTTCGAACCTCACTTTTCTAGTAGTGCCCCTCAAAATATTTTGAGAAATATTGAAGGTCATCATCGTTCTTACCTCAACTATAATTCTCGAAAAGGCCAACAATTCAAGGATTTCAAGTTATTCTTTTCCCTTTACCATGAGTCAAATATCACAGTGACAATCTAAATCTTTCACGATTTGTTGGTCAAACACAAGGTCCAAAATGGTTCATCCAACCTTTTTTCAATGATAAGCCTGGAGTGCATGCCAAGAACCTTGATTTGTGGGGTAATTTCCTCTTCCCTCAAGCACTTTCGACTACTCTACCAAGTTCCAAAGATATAAGTATAATTTCTTATTTGCCAAGCACACTATCTGGGTAGTTTGCCTTCTCTTAAGATCTTCTAGCATCTTTATCGATGAAAGACGACTATCAACTCAATGATAGTTAACTAGCCTCAATAAAATCTCTCAAGGCCTACCTTCGTATGAACGAGAGAAGAAAGGAATAATTTAGTCCTTTTGACTGCAAACCTAGCTTCTTTTTTACCATTGCATTTACGAACTAGTGGAACAAATTTTATTCTAATCATCGTGTATATTTGTAGCTTTGTTTCCAATGGCTAATCATTTCAACTTCTTCCCTGCAGACTGGCGATCCAAAGCAAAAATCTAAAGGTACACATCTTAAGGAAATTCTCAAATTCAAAAAGTACTTTAAAGTTAAATGGGATATTCGAAATGTAAGGGTAGCAGTTCAAGAGGTTGAATAAATTCTTAGGCACAAGAAAGCTAAACAACATAAAAAATATTATGCTAAGTTCATTGGTGCCCTTATTTTGAGTCCAACAACAAAATTTAAGGATTTCAACAAACATTTGCCTAAGTATCCTTCACTGCCTAATACTCCTTTTGGTATGGCTAAGATGCTATTGGTGGATCCATTGGAGTTTATTATGAAACTAATACAAAATGAGTTACTTTTACAAAGAACTATTTGTACAACTATCAAAAAATTTTAGATGGTAACACTCGAGTAATAAGATATCCTCTTTTTGGTAATCTCCTTTCTTAGTTACCTATCTTTTGTCTTTAAGATTCTTTAAGTGACCCTTTACAATGCTTTGGAATGTTGAAAAGGGCAAAAGTAATGGATGACCCTAAGGGTTAAGATGAACACTAGAGTTTAGATAAAGATGCAGCTCCATAAAAAAAAAAAAAGATAGCTGTTTCGAAATCAAAAATAACTAACCAATAGGTAATGCTTTTAATCAATAAAGTTTCTACAATGCCTTCAATCAATGGAGTTTTTATAATGCCTTCAATCGATGAAGTTTATAAATAGATTATTTCATATATTGAAATCTCGAAAAAAAAAGAATCTCTATTTCTTAAGGTATTCTATTATTATTATTATTATTATTATTATTATTATTATTATTATTATTATTATTATTATTATTATTATTATTATTATTATTATTATTATTATTATTATTATTATTATTATTATTATTATTATTATTATTATTATTATTATTATTATTATTATTATTATTATTATTATTATTATTATTATTATTATTATTATTATTATTATTATTATTATTATTATTATTATTATTATTATTATTATTATTATTATTATTATTATTATTATTATTATATTATATTATTATTATTATTATTATTATTATTATTATTATTATTATTATTATTATTATTATTATTATTATTATTATTATTATTATTATTATTATTATTATTATTATTATTATTATTATTATTATTATTATTATTATTATTATTATTATTATTATTATTATTATTATTATTATTATTATTATTATTATTATTATTATTATTATTATTATTATTATTATTATTATTATTATTATTATTATTATTATTATTATTATTATTATTATTATTATTATTATTATTATTATTATATATTATTATTATTATTATTATTATTATTATTATTATTATTATTATTATTATTATTATATATTATTATTATTATTATTATTATTATTATTATTATTATTATTATATATTATATATTATTATATATTATTATTATTATTATTATTATTATTATTATTATTATTATTATTATTATTATTATTATTATTATTATTATTATTATATATTATATTATTATTATTATTATTATTATTATTATTATTATTATTATTATTATTATTATTATTATTATTATTATATATTATTATTATTATTATTATTATTATTATTATTATTATATTATATTATTATTATTATTATTATTATATATTATTATTATTATTATTATTATTATTATTATTATTATTATTATTATTATTATTATTATTATTATTATTATTATTATTATTATTATTATTATTATTATTATTATTATTATATATTATTATTATTATTATTATTATTATTATATATATTATTATTATTATTATATTATTATTATTATTATTATTATTATTATTATTATTATTATTATTATTATTATTATTATTATTATTATTATTATTATTATTATTATTATATATTATTATTATTATTATTATTATTATTATTATTATTATTATTATTATTATTATATTATTATTATTATTATTATATTATATTATATTATTATTATTATTATTATTATTATTATTATTATTATTATTATTATTATTATTATTATTATTATTATTATTATTATTATTATTATTATTATTATTATTATTATTATTATTATTATTATTATTATTATTATTATTATTATTATTATTATTATTATTATTATTATTATTATTATTATTATTATTATTATTATTATTATTATTATTATTATTATTATTATTATTATTATTATTATTATTATTATTATTATTATTATTATTATTATTATTATTATTATTATTATTATTATTATTATTATTATTATTATTATTATTATTATTATTATTATTATTATTATTATTATTATTATTATTATTATTATTATTATTATTATTATTATTATTATTATTATTATTATTATTATTATTATTATTATTATTATTATTATTATTATTATTATTATTATTATTATTTTTTTCGAAACTATTAGTGTTAATGTTAACTAGTATTTCATATAGGATGGTTCTTCTAATATTTCAAAGGTCCCTTCAACAATAACTCAAATCAAACCAATTAGCAAGAGGAAGAGAATTGTTTGTTCAACCATCGTAAGTGTTGAAGAGGATGATCCTACCAAAGGCCAAACTAAAGCTTCTTTGACTTCGGAGGTTGAATAATTTGTTCAAGCCTTAACAAGAAATTCCAATCCAGAAATGGACCAACATAAGGTTGAGTTTAACTTTATTGTGTTTGGTCCTTGAAATTTACTTATTAGCTTATTTTAATTCTTTGCTTCTTTATAGGGAATCGAAAAAGAAAACCCTCTCGTAAACCTCAAAGATTCTCCTGTGCAAACTTCAAGAAGAACAATAAATCCTTTTCCTCAACACTCACCAATCCGACCTGACATGGTCGACATTGAGTTTTCCCCAATCTAGATAGACCAAGTACATTTTGAGGTAGTGATGTGTTGGCAAAATACACACATTTTGTACTTGATTTGATATAAATTGAGAAGAACATTGTGAGAATTTATACCTC
This sequence comes from Ormosia semicastrata, assembly GCA_029884595.1. NCBI lineage: Eukaryota > Viridiplantae > Streptophyta > Magnoliopsida > Fabales > Fabaceae > Ormosia > Ormosia semicastrata. The sequence continues at coordinate 7,470,035 of JAQQTO010000061.1, forward strand.
TAATTGCATATTTACGAGATCATTTTTGGTAATTTGAGTTTGTTCTTTCTCTATGATTTTAGGTCCAAAAGGAGTATTTTGACATGGTTCTATGAAGACTTAGTTGAATCAATTTCAAGGGAGTTGATCTTGGGAAGAAGATCACCATGATTCACAAAGTTATCAACCTGTGTATGGTAAACCAAACTTAACTTGAGCTACAGAGGTCAAAACGAGGTGAATCCAGTAGCGTTGGAAAGCAAATAAAAAGAATTACAGCTTCCATGAAGACTATGAACGCCAAATCATGTTCCAGAAAGAAATATCCACCCATCTCGTGTAACAGCCTAATATTTGCTATCCATATATATCGTCATATAAAAGAATAACTCAATATTGGTCATGCTACTTCTAACATACATCAACAACTAACCCATATCATTTATACACAATAAGTAAATATGTGTTGGTCCGTAATCCGTAAATCCGCAAGCGCACGGGTCGACAAGTAATATAAAGGAGAGTTAAAGTATCATGTCCCAAGGGATTGATTAATTAGAAGAATGTTAAACTTAATCAAAATTCACAAATTTTTATCTAAGCAAACGAATTGTGAGAATGGGTTGCAATTAAAATAACAATTTAAAGAAACAAAATAAGAAAACACCAAACACTAATTCCATAAGAAAAGATGAGAATGATTAAAGCCTAGGGGTCCCTATTCACTTGCTACTTCAAAGAATAATTGCAATCAACAAGTACCAATCAATGAAATGATAATTGTTAGCTGATAACCTTCACTAGATAAGAGCCTATGTCTAGGACAATTACCCATGCAAAACCTAGTTAATCCACTATGTGTCCATGTGGGTTAACATAAGAATCGCTCATTGAGACCAATTATCAAACACTTGCTATGCATGACTAATGGGTATGTGTCCATCCCATTAGCTAATCAACACACTCAATGCAATAGAATGTAATTGAACATACATCAACCACACCATATTCATATTCACAACTCCCTATCTCTAGTTCAATTGGAATACTAAAATCATGCAATTGATGGCCAATCAACAACAAGCATTAAGCATAGATATGGATGAACAAAATCAAATTCATTGAAAGCATACCCAATTAATCACATATTAATCAAATCCATAACAAGATCCTAGAGAGCCCCTAGATTAGAGTTTAGTTACACATCATGAAAGAGAAGAAAACAAATGGAATCATAGAACCCATCAAGTTACAACTCAAGAGAGAAAAGGGAAAGAATGAACAAGAATGGTGAGAATCCAATGCTTGATCTTCCTCCTTAATCTTGATTCTTCACTTGAATCACCTCAATCTTCCAAGGTTTTCTCCTCCTCCCACTTTCTCTAGGGATTTCGTGGTTGGTCCCCAAACAGCCTCCTTAGAATCCCCTCAAAAATCAGATAAAAAGGGTCAAATTCGCGGACCAGGGCTCTTACCACGCCTAGGCGTGTTTTTACCACGCCTAGGCGTGGTTATGAACAACACGTCTTTGTCCGGTATTGGACACGCCTAGGCGTGACTTTCCCACGCCTAGGCGTGAGTGTCTCTGTCTGAAATTCCTGAAAACCTGAGAGTACCACGCCTAGGCGTGGTTTTTCCACGCCTAGGCGTGGGTTTGTCAAGCCTAGGCGTGGGTTGGCAGCAGCATCTCCTTTTTTGCATTTTTTTCCAAATTTAAGCTCCTTTTTTAGTTCCTTGGCCCTTCCAAAGCTTTTCCATGTTGAATACCTACATCAAGACAATGTTAAAGTCCATCAAATCATAATCAATCCAATTTCTTTAAATAAAATCCTCAAAGATTCAATTCTCAATCATTTGACTTAACAAACTTAAATCATCAAAGTCATGCATGAATTGAACCTTTGGCCTCTAAAACTTAAGGATAGCATGCTCATATACATTCAAAATCAAGTGAAATACCTTCATTTCCAGAAGTTATCAATATGAAGAGGCATGATAGCAAAAGTTATATATATACATCGCAGCCTTAAAAGGGCATACTGTTATATATAACTTAAAACAACTAAGCAAATATAAAACATATATAAGCTTAGCTCAAAACAACATCTATACAATACTAGTCCTCATACATCTTCTTCTTCCCTTTTGAAGAACTCATACCTGGATTTACATAGCAACATAATCGGGGTGAGAAAACATATCTTAGTAGAAGTATTCCAATACCAGCATATATTCATATATACAATTAGATAATATTCACAACTATCGACTTAACACTTCAATCACAGAAGCAACAACATCTCCATCTCAGAGACATGTAATTGCCCATACAATTGCAATCCATAAATAATGTTATGAAAGTAACTGCCCATACAATTATCTTGTTATGCTAAGTTATGTCTAGTGTTTATGCCTATACAAAATCCTATGTATGAAAATGAATAATGTAGGATACCATATCCAGGAACCTCCAATTCCATGACAATGTCATGAATGCATGAAACTTGAACAAAGTAATAGAAATTACAACCATAACCTTGAACAAGTACTAAAAGTCCATCTAGCAAACATCATTATCACAGAGAAAATCTATTCCCCCTTGGGTAGTGAAGTCCATCAACTACATAGTTATCGATAATAAGTAAGGAAATCCATCCTCCAAAAACACTATATTAGGAAGGATACAATTCACCTTACCTAATATAGAACACCCATATTTATAGGGCTCACACCTATCAAAAAGTAATCACCCACATCTACGGGGCTCACATTTTTTAATAAGCCAACACATACAATCAAGTATATCATCACTATTAATTAAACTCTGATAATTAGCATTACAAATCGTTATGATTCAAAACATTCACATCTTCATTTAATATTCTTACTAGAGTCTTATCACTTATTAAGAAGCATAAAAGAAGAAAACTGCGCCACTAGAAAGTTCCAGAGCATTAAACACAACTCATAGTTGTTCTTTGGCACTCACACCGCGGCATATCCTGTGCCACGCCGCAGCGCCTAAGCCTCGGGTTTAAGTATTAGCAGGAAAATGTTGCACACGCCGCGACACCCATATGCCATGTCGTGACACGCACCCCTTGTTCTTCAACATGTCGCGGCACTCAAAGTGCCACATCGTGGCTCCCATCTCTCGGGTCCCAAATTCTGGGTGTGCATCTCACACTCACACTACGGCATGCTACGCCTTGCGCTACGGCGCCCACAGTAAAACTTAGAATCTACAAAATTCTGCAGATGTGGGTACTGTTCCATTGGAATTAGACCCTCTTCCAATCACTCAAAACTCAATTTCAAGTGATTTTCAACCTTTAGCAAGGTTCAACTACACACAGCAACTCTTAAACAACTTCAAGTTCACTCAATTCAACACTTTGTGAATTAAAACCCCAACATTAACCTAAACTCTCAAAACTAACCTAAATGGGAATTAAGGCTTCCAATTGATGAAAACTTCACCTCAGCATATCAACAAGTCAGTTTCTAACTTAACCAATCTATTCACATCAAGATTCAATTCAAGAATCATAAAAGCACTCATCAAACCTCAATTTCTTCATTAAGTCCCTCAAGAACCAAAAATGAAAGAAATGAAACACAACCATCCATATAAGTTTTCCCTACCTCAATTTCTAGAAATAAAGTCGGTTAGCCGTTCCTCTGAATAATTAAGCTTTCTTCCTTGCTTGGATGAAGATCCTCCTCCTTTAGCACCTTGAGTTCCTTTCTCTTTTCCTTTTCCTATGGCAGCCATAAGAGAGAGTTGTGAGAATGAGAGTAACCTCCCCTTTTAACCTTAAATAGGCCTCAAAACAAACACTAGAGTCGTGCCCCTCACATTTGGTCACTTATGTGACCACTATTCGCCCGAACAATTAAGAACACTTGGATAACACCAAACCAAGTTTCCTAACTTCCAACCAATTTAAAATAAATCCTAAGATTCATTAAAAATTCACCATTTCCATAATTTTTCATATCTGCTAGGGGTCAATCCGACACTAAAACACATAACTAGTATGTCTAAAATTGCCAAACTAACTCTGATGATTCTCAAACTTTAACCACATCTACTTCCACACATTTGTGACTTAGAAACAAGTTCTCCACACTTATTTCCATTAACTGAGCAGTTTAAGCCATTTTCGGAGTAAATAACAACTATAATTCACACATAGTGTTACAGTAAAGTGCCTAAATGTGCGTTGACAATCACCAAACTTTACAGGCATGACAAACTAGTGTTAGGCTACCTCCGTGTCCATAAACAAGTCTATCATGATTATCTAGGGTGTTACACCTCGCATGGAGGTTGCAGGCCACACGAGAGAGGGCATGTGTGACACTGTTGTGAAGGTTTTGAACCCTTATCAACTTGAAAACTTGAGTCAAGGGCAATTTAGGCTTTCTTAGTCCTAATAGAACCCAATTAAAGAGACTAAGTTTCCTAAATTTAGTTTTTTAAATCCAATCATATATTTTCATTACTTGGAGGCCAATTAAGGAATTACTTAGGGGCCAATTAAGATTTCTTAGGGACTAATTAAGCAAATTAGAGAAGCCCAAGAAAAAGATAAAGCCTTAAATGAAATAAATTAACAGATCTTATTGGGAAAACAAAATGAATTTGGTAAGGCAGAAGATGGAATGATTATGTTTAGAAATAGATTTTACATTCCAAGGGATGCTGAGATTCGAGAAAGAATTATGTAAGAAGCTCATAAAAGTAAGGACACGGTACATCCAAGTGCAACTAAAATGTACCAAGATCTTAAGGGATTGTTTTGGTGACCCAAGATGAGGGCAAGTATAGCTGAGTATGTGTTAAAGTGTTTAGTTTGCCAAAAAAGTTAAGATAGAACACCAGAAACCTTCAGGACCTATGCAACCACTAGAAATCACAAAATGGAAATGGAAGAATATCTCGATGGATTTTATGATGGGATTGCCTAGAACCCAATCAGGCTATGATGCGATATGGGTCATAGTGGATAGATTGACTAAATCTACCTACTTTCTACCAGTGCGAACTAATTATTCTTTGGATAAATCAGCTCAGTTGTACCTTGAGGAGATTGTTAATATTCATAGAATCCTTTCGAGTATAGTGCCTGAAAGAGACCCTAGATTTATATCTAGATTTTGAGGAGCTTTGTAGAAAGCTTTTAGGACTAAGTTGTACTTCAGTACAGCTTATCATCCACAAATTGATAGACAAACCGAAAGAACTATCAAAACCCTAGAAGACATGCTTAGGACATGTGTGCTAGAACAACAAGGTAGGTGGGATAGGTTTCTACCTTTAGTAGAATTTGCCTATAATAACAGTTATCACACCAACATAGGAATGACACCCTATGAGGCATTGTATGACAAGAAATGTAGATCGCCTTTGTGTTAGTGTGAAATAAGTGAGAAAACCATTCTAGGGCCAGAATTGGTGCAGCAAACTACAGAACAGATTAAGATGATTAGAGATAGGTTAGCAATTGCTCAAAGTAGGCAAAAGAGTTATGCAGATAAAAGAAAGAAACTTCTGAAGTTTAAGGAAGGAGAACGTATGTTTCTGAGAGTCACTCCTACTACTTAGGTTGGCAGAGTCATGAAAATCAGAAAGTTAAACCATCGATTTATGAGTCCTTTCCAAATTCTAAAATGAATTAGACCCATTGTTTATTAGATAGCCCTTCCACCCAATTTGTCCAATATTCATAATGTCTTTCATGTCTCTCAACTCAGAAAATATAATCCTGATCTTGCACACATCTTGGAAAATGAATTAGTATAATTAAGAGATGATTTAACGTATATAATAAAACTTGTAAGGATCATGGATAGAGGAATCAAAACTCAGAGGAAAACAAATTCCACTGGTGAAGGTGGTATGGGATGGGATTAACTCAGAGGAAGCTACTTGGGAGCTAGAGTCCAGCATGATGTAAGACTACTCGGAGCTTTTCACATCAGGTAACTAAATTTTGAGGGCAAAACTTTTAAAAAGACAGGAGAATTATAAATGTAATGCCCCAAAACTAATACTCCACATGTATTCGAACTACACTGAAGCACTTAGGCTTAGGCACATCATAACTAATCTATTATTTGGCATGGTAATTAACTATACCAATTTAATTTCTTATCTAAGCCTGGTGAGGGTTAATTTTTAGCTCACATGAAGAGCATGGTCGAGTGCCTTCTCTATTTATCATTCCATAATCATACTTTTCTTTATTTTTCATTTAGTATCCTTTGAGTCCTTGATCGGCGATGTCGCACTCGCCTCAAAATAGACTAGGATTTACAATGGAATATATTATAGTGTATAACCTAGGTCATCTCCCAAGGACCAATTTGGATTTCTCAAGTATGTTAGCAGTTATCAATAAGTAAGGGGGGTTTTGTTCAATTCAATAACAGAAAACGAATTCAAGTTTAAAGAAAATTCAATTAAGGAAACACCAATCCAAGGTCTTCAATTCAAGTGGCAGAATTAATCATTGTTCAAAGAGAATAGAATTCTGTTGCATTCACCTCTGTTAATTCGAATTCAACTAGATAATCATCTAGAATTTCATCAACTAAAACAGAATCACAATCACAGTTCTTGATTAAGATTGATTTAGGAACAGATTCGGATTAACATAGATTATCAATCGATGATCTATTCTCTATTAGATTCAGATTAATCAACCCTAATTCTAACTTCAATTTCGAAATCCAAATCAGAAATCAATTGAAGAAGGAGAAGAAGGAAGAACATAAACAGAATTTACAAATAAGCAAGAGAACTCAAAACTCTAACCACAATCATTGAATTCCTTGGATTGATTGGAGCTTTAGCCTTCCATGGCCATTACGAAAATGCAGAGAAAAGAGAAAAATGAAAATAGAGAAGCTGAAAAGAGAAAAAAGGTTTTTGCCAAAATCTGTTACAACTGAATAAAATCAAATCAAAAAGGTGAATTCGAAATCTGCCTTGACCTATTTGTAACTGAAAAATCTTGTATAATTCCTAATCTACCCCTAGCCCATACTGTAGCCCTCTGAAACAGCTTTTCATAGACATATCATTTGCCTTAATTGGGCTTAAATTGAGAGAATTAGGCCCAAATCATTGAGGAAATGTCCAAGCTTTGTGACAACAACAGCGTCCTAACTTTGAGGCCCAATTTTCACCTTGAATCCAGCTGAATTAGAAAAATTGCATCAAACATGAAATTGTAGATCTTCGTCTCAGCTTTCAGGGGACTCCAAGATCATCCAAATATGATATTCGTAGCCCAAGTTATGGCCTGTACAAGACAGAAAGGTCAAAATGAGTTAAAATCTAAAAATTAATGAAGTTTTTACAATTAAGCTCAATGAAGACCAATCATCTAAAACTCATCTTCAAACATAATATTGGGCACAATTATCATCAATTAGGCCAAATATAGAGCAATAATGAATGCCTAAAATTTGATTGATCAAATTCCCCCACACTTGAACCTTTGCACTCCTGGGCAAAATTTAAAATTGAACCAAAAGGGTTTTCATCACAAGCACACAAAAACAACATACCTTCCAATGAATTGCAAGAATGCAAGGTAGTGATCAAGATTCAAACATCCAAAGTATCAAGGAGTCAAGACAACCATGAATATATCTCTTAACATCTCAAGCAAGCAAGAAGACAAATCGAATCAAATGATGAACCAAAAGTGATAAGATTCTCACTAGGCATACTCTACTCTCAAGTGTTTAAGATTGTATTTACACTCAAGGCACCCATGAAAGCAAGTACTACCATAAGCTTGACAAGTCTCTAATTTTCACCACTTGAAACACATGCAAATAAAGATCAAATGGACTTTATTCAAGGTTGTAATGGGGTCAAGGTAAGGGAAGGAACAATATGGATATGGCAAGTTAAGCACCCAAGAGAATAAAAGAGCAATGAGAGGAACTCAAATGACAAGTAATGCAAATTCTCTTACTTTGATCACCTTTCCTTTTGCCTTTCACAACCTTTCTAGAACCTTTTTTTTTCATTTTTTGTTTTTTACTTATTTCTTCCTTTTCTTTTTCTTTCTTTTTTTTTTCTTTGGCTTTCTCTTTCTTTTTCTTAATTCTATTTTTTTATTTCTTCTTCTTTTACTTATTTCCTTTTTTTCATCTTGTACATTGCAAATCAATTACACAACCCCCACACTTGAACTTCTACCCACAAGCCAAAAGAGCTCCTCCAATTAAATGAACCAATGCTCTCCTATTCCCTAAGGTGAAGGTAAAAACATGGTTTTTCACATAAGGTACAAAATGAGCTAAAACAAAGAATAGGCAAGTAGGCTCAAGGGGGTTAAACAAAGGGAAATGATGCAAGATTGGCTATTTGGCCAAAGTAGCTAAACAAAGAAAGAAGGCCTCAATCATCTCAATACATGCATGTGAGCAAGGAGCTTCAACAAGAATCAAGTCAAGTTCTAGAGCACCAACAATCATGAGTGAGATCACACAAGAAAGAAAAGAGAATGGCATAATGCAATCCATCCATTATAAGGTCCAAAATCTCACCAAGGACAAGCCTATCACAAATGATGCAACACTTTAATTCTCAATGCCAGCTTGCTAAACTAAAAATGCAAGAAAAATATTTATATCATGTCAAGAAACCTATAACCAAGAATGATGAAATTATTCACAACCTGTACAAACCAAGATATTCAATGAAAGGCATGCAAAAATGGATCAAAACAGAATTAAAACAAACAAAAATAGAATTAAAAACAACAAAATGAAAACAAAGTAAATAAAACAAAAATAAAAAAACAGAACAGAAAACAACAAAAACAAAAAATAACAAAACAGAAAAGCAGAATTGGAAAATAGCAGAAATGTAAAAAAGAAGAAAACAAAAAATAGCAAAAAATAAAAATAGCAGTAAACAAGATGACAAAGCAGAAAACAGAAAACAAAAATAGAACAAAAAATAACAAAACAGAAAAAGGAAAATGTAAACAAGAAAATTCCCTCCCCATACTTAAATCACACATTGTCCTCAATGGTAAAACAAATCAAAAGACAAGTGAAATAAAAGAGCAAAGGAAGAAAACACCCTTATCATGGTGGGAAGATTTGCACTTGGGGAAAGGTGGGCTTTGTCAAGGAGAGTTCCTCTACAGGTGCTGGGCTTGCAAGGCTCTCAAGAAAGGGCTTAAGACGGTGGCCATTAACCTTGAAACTCTTATCGGTGGCTTCATTTGAAATCTCCACTGCACCATAAGGGAAGATGCTAGTGACAACAAAGGGACCATCCCACCTAGAACGGAGCTTTCCGGGCATGAGTTTAAGGCGAGAATTAAACAAAAGCACCTTTTGGCCAATGGAGAACTCCTTCCTAGAAATCAGCTTATCATGGAAATGCTTAGTCTTTTCCATATAGATCCTTGAATTCTCATAAGCCTCTAAGCGTAGTTCTTCCAGTTGTCGCAATTGAAGTTTCCTCTCTGAACTGGCTTGGTCAAATGCTAAGTTACAACTCTTCACTGCCCAGTATGCACGATGCTCTATTTCCACCGGAAGGTGACATGGTTTACCAAAGACAACCCTGAAAGGAGATATCCCTATAAGTGTCTTGTAAGCGGTACGATGAGCCCAAAGAGCATCTTCTAACCGGTGGCTCTAATCTTTCCTATTTGGCTGCACCATCTTCTCCAAAATCTGCTTTATCTCTCTGTTAGAAATCTCACCGCCCGTTAGTTTTGGGGATGATATGCGATGAGACACTCTATGCACGACCCCATACTTCCGAAACAAAGCCTCCAAAGTTCTAAGCTGAGAAATGAGTCCCTTGGTCACTAATGATAGCGCGAGGCACTCCAAACCTGCAAAATATGTTAGACCTGACAAAATCCACAACAACTCGAGCATCATTAGTCCTGGTGGCCTTAGCCTCCACCCATTTAGAAACATAATCAACTGCAAGCACAATATAAGAGAAACCAAAAGAAACAGGGAAAGGGCCCATAAAATCGATACCCCAAACATCAAAAACCTCGCAAAATAGAATGGGCTGCTGGGGCATCTCCTGTCGGCGAGTGATAGCCACTCCTGCTCTCTGGCACTGCTCACAAGTACTGAAGACCTGATAGGCATCTCTGAAAATGGTAGGCCAGTAGAATCCAGAATCCAGCACCTTCCTAGCGGTCCGCTGTGGTCCAAAGTGACCTCCAACTGGAGAGGCATGGCAGAAATGAAGAACGGACTGGATCTCATGGTCAGGTATGCATCTGCGAATCACCTGGTCACTACAAAACTTCCACAAATATGGATCATCCCACACATAATATTTAGCATCACTCTTAAGTTTAGCTTTCTGTGATCTAGATGCATGAGGAGGAAAAACAGATGTAACCAAGTAATTAACTAAATCAAGGCAAACTAGGGAGAAAGTGGGGTATCATGCAGCTGCATGAGCTGCTCATCTGGGAATCATCCCTCGATAGGAGAAGGGTCAACAACTCCTTCTATCCTGCTCAAATGATCCGCCACCAAGTTCGCTGCGCCACTCCTATCTCTAATCTCCAAATCAAACTCCTGGAGAAGCAGCATCCATCTAATCAATCTAGGCTTCGAATCTGCCTTCTTCAACAAGAATTTTAATGCTGCATGATCAGTAAAAACAACCACTTTAGAGCCAAGCAAATATGATCTAAACTTATCAAGTGCAAATACAATGGCAAGCAACTCTTTCTCAGTGGTAGTATAGTTAGCCTGTGCAGCATCTAAAGTCCGAGAAGCATATGAAATGACATGAGGCAATCTGTCGACTCTCTGTGCAAGGATAGCTCCCAATGCATAGTTAGATGCATCACACATGAGTTTAAAAGGAAGTGTCCATAAAGGTGGCTGAATGATGGGAGTGGTGGTCAAAGCTTCTTTGAGGCAATCAAAAGCCTCTCTGCACTTGCCATCAAAATCAAAAGTAACATCTTTCTGCAACAAGTTGGACAGTGGAAGGGCCTTTTGCTTTGAAATCTGAATGAACCTTTGTAGAAACTCGCATGGCCAAGAAAAGAACGAACCTCTCGCACGCAAGAGGGGTAAGGCAACTGGGAAAAAACATCAATTTTAGCAGGATCTACTTCTATACCCTTCTGAGAGATGATATGGCCTAAGATTATGTCCTGTTCTACCATAAAATGACACTTCTCATAATTAAGAACAAGGTTAGTCTCAATGCATCGATGCAAGACTCTATCCAGACTGTCCAAACAGGCATCAAAAGAGGAACCATAAACAGTAAAATCATCCATAAACACCTCAATGCAATCCTCTAAAAAGTCTGAAAAGATACTTACCATGCATCGCTGGAAAGTTCCAGGGGCATTGCATAAGCCGAAAGGCATCCTCCTGTAGGCAAAAGTGCCAAAAGGGCAGGTGAAGGTGGTCTTCTCCTGGTCCTCTGGTGCTATATGGATCTGGAAGTACCCCGAAAAGCCATCAAGAAAGCAGTAGAAAGACTTTCCAGCCAAGCGCTCAAGCATCTGATCGATAAAGGGCAAAGGGAAATGATATTTTCTTGTCGCTTGGTTGAGCCGCCTGTAATCAATACAAACTCTCCAGCTACTCTGGACTCTGGTAGGAATCAGCTCATCACGATCATTCTTCACTACTATGATTCCTGATTTCTTTGGAACCACTTGAACTGGACTTACCCAAGTACTATCGAGATAGGATAGATGATCCCCGCTGCGTGTGCTTGGTCACCTCTTTCTTTACCACATCCAGGATCAAAGGGTTGAGTCACCTCTGTAGTTGTCTCACTGGTTTAGCACCATCCTCAAGTAGTATTCTGTGCATGCACATGGAAGGGCTAATGCCAAGAAGGTCAGCCAAGGTCCAACCTATAGCTTTCTTATGCTTCCTCAAAATTTGTAGCAACCTCTCCTCCTGGTCAGCATGGAGGGTAGTAGAAATGATCACTAGCAACTGCTTATCCTCCTCTAAGTATGCATACTTAAGGTGCTCTTAGAGTGGCTTAAGCTCTAGTGTAGGTGGCTGCACTATAGATGAAAGGATCCTGGTGGAAGTAGTTGTGTTGACAGCCTGCAATCCAACGAAATCTGATGCAGAGGTACTTGCTGTAATCAAGCTACTACATTCTGACTCCACACAATCTGTATCAGAATCACCATTTAAACAGGATGCAATCTCACTACAAACACTGCACATTTCTGAAACAGTACAAGCATCACATGTGTAGGTATCAATAAAATCAGAAAAGAATGGAAGATAATCAGCAAAGAGCTCAGGAAAGCCATCATCAACTATATCAGCCATCAAATCTATATGGAAAACTGAATATTCTTCCATGGGGTGCTTCATGGCATCCAAGATGTTAAATCGAACCACACTATCTCCAAACTCCATGGAAAGAGTGCCTGCATGGACATCAATTTTGGTTCTGGCAGTTTTGAGGAAGGGTTTACCAAGAATGATGGGAGCCTTGCTGGATTCGGATTCTCCATCCATATCCAGAATGTAGAAGTCAGCAGGAAAAATCAGATCATTTACTCTAACAAGGACATCCTCAATGAGTCCAGCAGGGTATGCATTACTCCTGTTTGCTAACTGAATGATGACTCCTATATTCTGCAAGGGTCCAAGAGCAAGAGAGTTGAACACTGACATAGGCATAACATTAATTGAAGCACCTAAATCCAACATGGCATTTTCGAATTTGCTATTGCCTATGATGCATGGGATAGTAAAAATCCCTGGATCTTTGCATTTCTGGGGCATTGTAGGTTGTATAAGTGCAGACACATTTCTTCCCATGCTGATCTTCTTATTGCCCTTTAGTCTCCTTCCATGAGTACACAAATCCTTAAGAAACTTGGCATATCTTGGAATTTGCTTGATTGCTTCGATGAGAGGAATGTTCACCTCAACCTTCCTAAATGTTTCCAAGATCTCCTTATCTGTGTCAGTCTCAAAAGTCTTCTTAAGCTGCACAACTCTCTGAGGGAATGTTAGTGGGATGGACTGCTCAGCAGTGACTACAGGAATGGGGCCAGAATCTGTATTCTTATTTTTGCTGCTACATGGAATTTCTGGTAAGGCTTGCTTCTCCTTATCTGATTCTTGTTGCAACCCAAAGTTTGGTGCATCAACATTCTTACCAGATCTTAGAGTGATGGCACTCACATTTATTGGATTTACCACAGTTTGTGCAGGAAGTTTATCAGAATCTTGGGACTGTAATTGATTCATAGAACTAGCAAGTTACCCAATCTGATTCTCCAAATTCGAATGGTAGCTTCGTCCTCTGCTGGAATTGCAAATTGTTCACTGCCATCTGTTTCATTAATTCTTCCAAGGTTGGCTCGGATTTAGGAGGGGCATTATTTGGCTGCTGCAAATTTTGCTACTACATGAAAGGTGGCTGGTATGGCCTGCTAGGTCCTGCAGTGGGCTGGAAGGGTAGCTGCTGCTGTTGCTGCCTAAACTGAGTAGGGGCAGGCTGTGTAGAGGTATTTTCCCACCTCAGATTTAGATGATTTCTCCAGCCTGGGTTATATCTGTTGGAGGACAGATCGTAGCTCTGTTGTTGTTGCTGCTGCTGCTGCTGAGGCCTATTATTGTAGATGTTTGCTGCATAGGCTTGGGGGGTACCATCAGTATCAACCTCTTGCAATGTAGGGCAGGCATCTGTTAGATGATCAGCAGAAATACAGATTCCACACACTCTGGCAGGAGCTACTGCAGCAGGTTGCTGCTGTTGAGTCACAGCCAATTGCCTCACCAAGGATGCAAGATCATCAATTTTGCTTTCCAATTTTCTGTGATCTGCAAGCATAAGTTGCCTCAATTTCGTGGACACCTCTACTCAATACCACTGAGTTACTTCTGATGCCAAACTGTTGGGAGTTAGTGGCCATATTCTCAATCAATTCTCTTGCAGCCATAGGGGTCTTGTCTACCAATGCACCTCCACTAGCAGCATCAATCATGCTTCTATCCATAGGCAGCAAACCTTCATAAAAATACTGGATTAGTAACTGGTCACTAATCTGATGGTGAGGATAGCTAGCACACATCTTCTTGAATCTTTCCCAGTATTCAGACAATGGTTCTCTGTCAAACTACCTGATGCCACATATCTCTTTTCGAATTGATGCAGCCCTTGATGCAGGAAAGAATTTCTCCAAAAACAGCCTCTTAAGATCATTCCAGCTAGTGACAGACCTTGGATGCAAATAATAAAGCCAGTCCTTAGCAGCATCCTGTAATGAGAAAGGGAATGCTCTAAGTTTGATGTGATCTTCTGAGATGCCTTGAGGCTGCATGGTGGAACACACAATGTGAAACTCCTTGAGGTGCTTATGAGGATCTTCTCCTGCATGACCATTGAACTTAGGCAAGAAATGAATCAATCCGCATTTAAGTTCAAATGGAACATCAACATCGGGATACCGAATGCATAAAGATCGATATATAACATCGGGAGCAAAGCCGGCTCCTTCAAGGTTCTATTATCCATAATCTCAAGATGCTCGATGCATAGTATAATCGAATTGAAAGATGGATCAATGAGAAAGTGCGTAATCGATAATTGTAAGTTAATCACTAGTATGATAAGTATGTGTAGAATCACTACTTCCTATATGCTCAACAAATGCGAGAATTAGATCTATTGAACCTATGCAAGGTATGAAAGGTCCTATCTATCTCAGGATCAAAATTATGCAAATAACCAGGATTAGACCTAGTCATATAACATGCAAAACTTGAAAACAACAAAGTAGTAAAATGGAGAATCCAACACTAGAGATGCAACAAAATAAATCTAGTTGACCTACCAAATGATTTTTAAAAAATATGGGACCACCACACACTTAAAACTACACTAAAATGGAACTCAAAAATGCAATGAAAAAACTTAAAAAAAATGAAAAAGTGGTCTAAATGAAAGAATTAGAGAAAACCAGGGTGGACCTCACAGCATGGCTATGAGCCTTGTGGAGAAGTCTATTTTCCTTCAACCCACCAATTTTCAGCTCATTCTGAGTATGTTTGATCAGCAAAAAATTACAAAAATGCCATTGTCTCACCTAAATTTGCTCAAAAACCCTACCAAACGATGGATTTTGGCCAAATTATAGAGGAATTATCCTTTTAGGATCAGTTTGCTTAGAATGATGGTTTACCTTTGGGGACCAAGTTTCAGCTCAAGACTCCATCGCAAGTACAATTCCTGTCTACTAGTCCCTTTTTGGATTCAAAAATTTGGGAACAAAGTGAAACTCAAAAGTGAAAGTGGAGGTAAAACTCAAGAATGAAGATGAGAACTTTCAGATATCAATAATGAAGTATATGGATGCTCAAATGCAGCAAAATGACATGCAAAAGCCGAATGTGGTGCAAGGGAACCAAAGGAACAAGAATCAAGAAGAAGGTTTATGCGAAAAACAGTTATGCAAATTTCACAGATTTCAGGAGATTTTGTAGCATATGAATGTGTGAATTGTGCAACAGAATTATCAATTGTGTTGAGTGAAGCAATGCACATTCACAGGAGTCATGAAATGCAGCAAAAATCCAATGGAACAGTAAACAAACCAATGGAACAGTAATACGAAAATCCAAGGAATTGCAAAATGCAATGCAACAGATTGGTGTGTTATGCAGAATTGAATGTTATGCAGATTTATACCAATAGAAAAAAAAACACAATGGAGCAACAATAAAACAGAATTATATGTGAGAATCGGTAATCAAGTAGAGCGTAATCGTAATCGTAATTATGCGCAAAGAATGACAATTATGCAGCAGAATTATGCAGCAGAATCAGAATTCTGCAGAATCACGAGAACAAAATCAGAATTATGCAGTAGAACTGAGTTATGCAGCAGACAGAAATTATGCAGCATAACAGAATTATGCAGAATTACTCAGCAGACTCAGAATCAGTAGCAGAACAGAAATAATCAGTAGAAGAACAGAATTATGCAACAGCAGAATAGAATTATGCAGCAGCACTGAATTCTGCAGTAGAACAGAATTGCACTTCTTCAGATGAATGCAACAGAATCAATAGATAGCAGAATCAGTAGCAAAATCAGTAACAAAATCAGTAAAATGCACTTAATGACTTCCAGCAAAGTTCATCACGAATGCACAGAAATTAGCAACTATTAGGAACACCTAAGAAACCGAAAATAGGTCCCCGGCAACGGCGCCAAATTTTGATCGGCGATGTCGCACTCGCCTCAAAATAGACTAGGATTTACAATGGAATATAGTATAGTGTATAACCTAGGTCATCTCCCAAGGACCAATTCGGATTTCTCAAGTATGTTAGCAGTTATCAATAAGTAAGGGGGGTTTTGTTCAATTCAATAACAGAAAATGAATTCAAGTTTAAAGAAAATTCAATTAAGGAAACTCCAATCCAAGGTCTTCAATTCAAGTGGCAGAATTAATCAATGTTCAAAGAGAATAGAATTCTGTTGCATTCACCTCTGTTAATTCGAATTCAACTAGATAATCATCTAGAATTTCATAAACTAAAACAGATTCACAATCGCAGTTCTTGATTAAGATTGATTTAGAAACAGATTCGGATTAACATAGATTATCAATCGATGATCTATTCTCCATTAGATTCAGATTAATCAACCCTAATTCTAACTTCAATTTCGAAATCCAAATCAGAAATCAATTGAAGAAGGAGAAGAAGGAAGAACACAAACAAAATTTACAAATAAGCAAGAGAACTCAAAACTCTAACCACAATCATTGAATTCCTTGGATTGATTGGAGCTTTAGCCTTCCATGGCCATTACGAAAATGCAGAGAAAAGAGAAAAACGAAAATAGAGAAGCTGAAAAGAGAAAAAAGGTTTTTGCCAAAATCTGTTACAACTGAATAAAATCAAATCAAAAAGGTGAATTCGGAATCTGCCTTGACCTATTTGTAACTGAAAAATCTTGTGTAATTCCTAATCTACCCCTGGCCCATACTGTAGCCCTCTGAAACAGCTTTTCATAGACATATCATTTGCCTTAATTGGGCTTAAATTGAGAGAATTAGGCCCAAATCATTGAGGAAAGGTCCAAGCTTTGTGACAGCAACATCGTCCTAACTTTGAGGCCCAATTTTCACCTTGAATCCAGCTGAATTAGAAAAATTGCATCAGACATGAAATTGTAGATCTTCATCTCAGCTTTCAGGGAACTCCAAGATCATCCAAATATGATATTCGTAGCCCAAGTTATGGCCTGTACAAGACAGAAAGGTCAAAATGAGTTAAAATCTGAAAATTAATGAAGTTTTTACAATTAAGCTCAATGAAGACCAATCATCTAAAACTCATCTTCAAACATAATATTGGGCAAATTATCATCAATTACGCCAAATATAGAGCAATAATGAATGCCTAAAATTTGATTGATCAATCCTTCTGACAAAACTCTAGGAATTTGAATAGTTATCTACTTAGGTATCATAAAAATCTCATATACCACTTCTAAGTACAAACCTACACCTGTAAGACCTGAGTATAAGTATATACAATCCAGTATATTAGCATCAAGCTACACACATATCTTGCCTTGATAGGCATGTATGTACATCATGTACAAACCACAAGATAAATATAATACATGGCATCATCACTAACTATCTGTCACAAAAATAATCAGTCACTACAGATATCAAAAGTGTAGAATGTCTCAATGCTAAGTATTGAATTGGAGGGTTTTAGGTATGGAAGGAGGAAAAGAGAGAATATAGACTGATATTAATATTGACTTAATGTGTTGATAATATGATACAAAAGACAAACTCAATAGTCCTATTTATACTAATACTAGGCTCTTAATCCTAATTAATAAGGATCTCACAAATTAATATTTATGAAATAGTCCCTCAAAAATTAATATTTACAATATGACCCCTCAAAAATAATATTTATAATATGACCCCTCTAAAAATAAGTATTTATACAATGGCCCCTTATTTACATAATATTTATAATTTAGTCCCTCTTTTATAAAAATTTGTGGTATAACCCCTCTAAAAATCAGTAATTGTACTGTTTCCCAAAAATTATTATTTCTTTTATTTACTTCACATAAAAATCATTTTACTTTGCTATACTCAAACTTTTCTGAATTCATTTACATCACTTAGTTTTCATTTTAATTCATCAGTTTGAGGACTTTGGTCCTCTTTTCCATAGTATGGCCGTGAGCCTCAGTGCTCTTTGGAGCACTCATACAATCGACTCATCATGTTATTCACATCCTAAATTATACATACATTCTCATGCTTTCATAATTATACATACACACATAATATCAAAGCTTTAAGCATTTTATCACACATGTAAGCATAGAAACAATACCATACACATCACAAACACAATCAAAGCACACCAAACAATAGTTGAATAAACCCTTATGGGTTTTTCACCGAACAAAACCATCCCCACACCACCAAAACTTGGTTGGTGAGGTTAAATCTCCCTCTTACCTCTTGAAGACAAGCCTTTCAAGCTCCTCTCATTCTCCTTGTTTTCGTGTGAACCACAATAAATTCCTAACAATTTTAAAACAATTAGTAAAATCACATACAAAGCTTAATAATGACAAACCATGGAACAAACATGGTTTAGAAAATCACAAACATGAATTTAAACTATAAAAACTGAAGTTTACCTCTAGGGAAGTAAGGTAGAAGTTGGATTTTGAAGCACTTAGAGTGTGATTTTGGGAAAACTTCTTAAATGAAAAGTGTTTAGAATGTTGTTAAGCTTTAGGAAATGATGAGAGTGAAAATTATAGGTGAGTGATGGTGTATTTGGGTGTAGAGGCCGAACCAATGGAGAGAAAATGGAAGGAAAATATGCTTTGGTGTTCTTGGAATTTTGAGAGGAAAAGATGAAAGCTTTTTGATGTGAGAGAAAATGAAATTGTGAGAGTGAAAATAGAAGGGCTGCTGCCATGAGAGTGTAGGAAATTTTAGGAGATTTACATGAAGAAAATATCCCATTTTAGGTGCACATGCACTAGCACATGGCATATGTCATCAACTTGACTTGCATGGCTATTTGGATTGTTCAAGAATCATGGAGAAGCCTCCTCCAAGCTGCTGCATGACCATGTGGTTCAAGGGTATTTAGGGATTCAATTTGTTTTTAATTCAAGTCTAATTACTTGCTAATTAAATAGCTAATTAATTAGGTTTAATTTCCTAATCATACTTACTTAGTTATATAATTACATAACTAATTAATTAGACATATAATTCCCTATATCATATCCTCTAATTAAAATTAGGATATCTAATCAAGAATTAAATTATAACAAATTAACACTTAATTTAGTTTACTTAGCTTGTTAATTAGGCCATTAGCTTAACCAAATTAGGTTTAATTAGTTACTAATCAAAGTCAAGCCACTATTGTTGACTTCATCTTAGCCATTGAAAGTCAACTTGGTTTCCTATCCATTGATCTCATCTACGGTGGATATTACTTAGTGATTTTATCAGGATTCGTTTTACACCATTGATCGGATTAACAGTTATGATCAAAAGCATCTAAATTATGCTTTTCATCGAAGGGTCCATATTGAAGTCTATGCTTCTTTATTTGACTTCTTCCTATTGGTTTAAAATAGTCAAGCCACCTATTTTGACTGATTCTTATTGATTTAGAATTCTGTCTAGTCAGAATCGTTGACTGCTACACTAAATGCGGAGCCCACAGACTTTTCGGGTCCATGTTAAACAGATTTCTACTATTTTTAAGACAGTAGGTATTGTCACATAAAATAATATTATAATAATATAAAATTATTTTATTGCACAGTTAAATCTTAAAAATTAAAAGATTAATTTATATATCAATCAGAATTGGGTTTAGTAAGATCCTCTAACTCCAATTAATTAAAATAATATTTTTTCAGTCAAGAAAATTATTATTTCCTTGACTCAAAGTAAATCACACAAAATAATAAAAAATGATCTCAGAACAGTCAGATTATTTTTATAACACACAGAAAATATAAAACAGTGTAATTCTGCTATTACTATTGATATAGTTAGAATTTGGGTGTTACAACTCTCCCCCTCTAAAAATAAGTTTCGTCCTCGAAACTTGACACATATTCAAAACAAAAAAGAATACTGCTCTCTTATCTTCTCTTCTAACTCTTATGTGGCTTCACCACTTACATCGTTCCATACCACTTTAACCAATGTGATATCCTTTCCTCGAAGCTGCTTGATCCTTCGATCTTCAATCTTGACTGGAAACGTCTCATAAGTCAAATTTTCCTTCAATTGCATGGTATCTGGCTCAACAACATGAGTCGGATCAGAAATATATTTCCGTAATTGTGATACGTGAAATACATTATGAAGATTTGATAAGAACGGTGGTAGTATAATCTGATAAGCTACCGGACCTACCCGACGAAGTATCTGATATGGTCCAATAAACTTCGGAGTGAGCTTCCTCGATTTGATTACTCGTCCAACTCTAGTCATAGGCGTCACACGTAGAAATACATGGTCATCTTCTTCAAATTCAAGCGGTCTTCGTCTTTTATCTGCATAACTCTTTTGCCGCGTCTGAGTTGTCCTCATCTTATCTTGGATCATCTTCACTTTCTCAGTAGTCTGCTGTACAAATTCAGGTCCTACCACAGTACTTTCACCATCATGGTACCAACACAACGGCGTTCTACATCTTCTCCCATATAATGCCTCATAGGGTGCCATCCCTATGCTCGAATGGAAACTATTGTTGTAGGTGAACTCTATCAATGGTAGAAATTCATCCCAACAACCAGTTTGCTCTAGAACACAAGCCTTCAACAAGTCCTCCAATGATTGAATCGTCCTTTCTGACTGACCATCTATTTGTGGATGGTAAGCAGAACTCAAACATAGCTTCGTTCCCATTGCTTCTTGCAAACTATTCCAGAATCTTGATGTAAATCGCTGATCTTGATCAAAAATTATACTGGATGGTACACCATGAAGTCTGACAATTTCATTGATGTACACTTGAGCTAACTTCTCCATTGAGTACTTAATATTAATCGGTAAAAATGTGCCGACTTTGTAAGCCGATCAATAATTACCCATATAGAATCGTGACTCTTTCGAGTTTTTGGTAGTCCCGTGATGCAATCCATTGCTATGTCATCCCATTTCCACTCAAGAATAGGCAAAGGTTACAACATTCCTGATGGTCTCTAATGTTCCACATTGGCCTTCTGACAAGTGAAACAGGATGATACATATTCAGCGACATCCCTCTTCATTCCTTGCCACCAATACAGCTGTTTCAAATCTTGGTACATCTTCGTGGCTCCTGGATGCATACTCAACTTACTTCTATGAGCTTCATCCAAAATCGATCTTCTAAGTTCTGAATCGTTTGGTACACAAACTCTTCCCTTGAACTTCAGAATCCGATCGACACCTTCGCTGAATTCCAATTCTACCCCTTGACTTCTTGCTTCCTTTGCTTCTTGCAAGTACTGATCACTATTTTACCCTTCTCGTATTTTATCCATCAAGTCATTTGAAATAGTGATAAGGTTCAAACACATCTTCCTCGGTGTCAACTTCACAGATAATCGCATATCCCGAAACTCTTCTATCAGTTCCTTCTCCTTCATCATCATAACAGAAGCATTAAGCATTTTCCTACTTAAGGCATCCGCTATGACATTCGCCTTCCCAGGATGATACTGTAACTGAAAGTCATAATCTTTCAGAAACTCTAGCCAACGCCTTTGTCTCATGTTCAACTCTTTCTGGTCAAACAGATATTTCAAACTTTTATGGTCACTAAAAATAATGAACGTTGCCCCATAGAGAAAATGTCTCCATACCTTCATTGCAAACACTACTGCTGCCAACTCCAAGCCATGAGTCAGATAATTCCTCTCATGCACTTTCAATTGTCTCGACGCGTACACCACAACCTTACGGTTCTGCATAACTACACAACCTAACCCTTGATGCGAAGCATCACAATATACTTCGAAAGGTTCATTCGAATCAAGCAGAATCAAAACTGGTGAAGTAGTCAGTCGTCGTTTCAACTCCTGAAAACTTTCCTCACATGCTTCAGTCTATGCAAATGGTTGATTCTTTCATGTAAGTTGGGTAAGAGGTCTTGCAATCTTTGAAAACCCCTCAATGAATCATCGATAGTAACCGACCAATCTGATGAAACTACAGATTTTTGATACAGTCTTCGATCTCTCCCATTCAACAACTGTCTCCACCTTTGAAGTATCAACTCCTGAAAACTTTCCTCACATGCTTCAGTCCATGCAAATGGTTGATTCTTTCGTGTAAGTTGGGTAAGAGGTCTTGCAATCTTTGAAAACCCCTCAATGAATCGTCGATAGTAACCGACCAATCCGATGAAACTATAGATTTTTGATACAGTCTTCGATCTCTCCCATTCAACAACTGTCTCCACCTTTGAAGTATCAACTTCAATTCCATCCACTGATATGACATGCCCCAAAAATTGTACTTCACTCAACCAAAATTCACATTTGGACAACTTGGCATACAACTTATTCTCCCTCAAAATCTGTAGAACCACTCTGAGATGTTCAGCATGCTCCTCCTGACTTCGAGAATAAATCAAGATGTCATCAATAAAGACAACAATAAACTTATCCAAGTATGAACGAAAAAATCCAGTTCATAAAGTCCATAAATATCGCAAGTGCACTAGTCACACCAAAAGGCATCACTTGATACTCTTAATGCCCATATCGTGTATGAAACGCAGTCTTTGGGATATCCTCCACCTTCACACATATCTGGTGATAACCAGAACGTAAATCATCTTGGAAAATATTGCGGCTGCTCGCAATTGGTCCATCAGATCATCGATTCTTGGTAGTGGATATTTGTTCTTGATTGTAATCTTGTTCAATTGCTGGTAGTCTACACATAGACGAGAAGTTCCATCCTTCTTCTTTACCAACAATACTGGAGCTCCCCAATGTGATACACTTGGTCTCACAAACTGCTTCTCCAACAAATCCTCCAATTGTTTCTTAAGCTCTGCCAACTCTACTGACGACATCCGATAAGGCGCCATAGATATAGGTCCAGCTCCAGGTACCAAATCAATAGAGAATTCAATCTCCCTTTCCGACGGTATTCTAGGTATATCTTCAGGAAACACTTCAGGAAACTCATTCACTACGAAAATATCCTTCAGAACGTCTTCACATTGAACCTCCAAAGAAGACATCAATAAGTACCCTCGATCTCCTTCCTTCAAACAGGCTTCCACTTGAGTAGCCGTTAGGAATCTAGAATCCTTAACCTCAGGAAAAACTAACGTCTTATTCAAACAGTTTATCAAGATGTGGTTGGAAGACAACCAATCCATTCCTAAGATTACATTAATCTTGGAAAGAGGCAAACAGATCAAATCCACATGAAAGATCCTATCTCTAACAGATACAGGGCAATTCAAGCATACTTTTGTAGTTATCACAGGCTTATCAGTAGGAGTACTAACACTCAAATCATACGGCAATGTAGTCACAGTTTATCCCAAACGCTCCACATAATCACATGCAATGAAAGAATGCGTTGCTCCCGAATCATATAATATTGTTAAAGGATTACCTTCAATAGCACACTCCTCCATTATCAAGTCCTCGGATTTAGCGGATTCCTCCCCGCTCATAGTATACACTCGACCACCCACCTGCGGCCTTGCAGTACGAACACTGCCTACTGATGGCTCCGCTTTTTGCTGATCACACTCCCTAGAGAAATGTCCCGGCTTCCCACATCGATAACAAATCACCCCTTTATGCTGACAGTTTCTGGTGAGATGTCCTTTCCTACACTTAAAACATTTAAGTGCAGAAGTTCCAGTTGAAACTGCTCTACTACCACTTGAACTTCCTCCAAATGATTGTTGCCGATTCTGACTTACTGCTGATTTAGTATATGGTTTCTGTTGGTAACGGTTGCCACCGCTACTCTTTCCCCTTTGGAATCGTGTTGGTCCAAAGTTCTTATTTCTTGCCTTTCGCAGATGATTAATTTCTTTGACTTTGCGACATTTGTCCAATAATACTGGAAACTGATCGATATCAACAGTTGCTAAAGCTCGCTTGATGTCAAGCCTCAGCCCCTCTTCGAACTTCCTACACTTCCACTCCTCATCTGGATGCATCTGGAAGTACCTTGAAAACTTAGACAAGCTTTCAAACCTTGCTGCGTACTCACTCACAGTCATCGCCCCTTGTCTCAGATTAAGGAACTCCATCTCCTTAGCATGTCGGACACTGGTTGGGAAATACTTCCCCAGAAACTTCTGCCTAAAAAGCTGCCATGTCACAACTCTCCCTTCAGCTTGTATTAATCTGTGGGCTCTTGCCCACCATGCCTCTCCATCACCGACTAGCACAAACGTGGCGAAAGTAAGCTTTCGCTCATCAGTACAATCCATGCCTTCAAATATTTTCTCCAGTTCCTTGATCCATAGATCAGCCTTCTCTAGATCAAACTCTCCATGAAATTTCAGTGGATTGTTCCTCCGAAATTCTGACAAGCTATGAGCATCATCATTTGCTCTTTGGTTCTGCTGTGCAACAACCTCAGCCATTCGTTGTATTGTTGTTACAGCTGTTGCCCTCGCATTGGTGCGTCCTCTTCCACGTCCAGCTATTTCGTTCTATCAATCAGACTGAACAACACAAAGAAAAGTGAGGGTCAGTCTCCAAACAATATTATTTTTCTTTTAGAAAACAATTACAGAGAATCACACAACTTAGACAAGACAGACTTAACCACAAACCCAAAAGACTCTAACTTGGGCTCTGATACCAACTAATGTAACACCCTCCTTAGGGCGCCACACTTGGTGTTGCTTAATTACCAAATTACCCCTTCATTAGAAATCGCGCTTGTAATATAAATATGAGTTATAAAATTTCTTGATGATAATAAGATAAACTTAGCAGAAAATAAAAACATAACAACATTGTCACAAATAATTTACATCATATATACATACAAGCCTTTAGTGCTGTCGTACTTAGATATTTTACAAACTAGACTTCCAAAATATTTAAACTTTAATTTAAAACTAACATATTGCCCAAGTCCCACTAGACAGCAGAACCCTCAGACGGGTCCTTTTCAGATTCCTCAGCATATAGGAATCCATCATGAGGTGCAGTCCTACGGACAGGTGTCCGAGCAGATGACACAATACTAATCGCACTGGGAGTACGATAGTAAGCTCCCTAATACTGCTTAATGGATATTGGGAACTCTAGTTGTACAAAAAGATTAACAGAAAAGTAAGGGTGTCCTAAATGTTGCCTACTCAATCTAATATTTAGGTCTCCCATATAGTAAATACTCTCTCTCTCTAAATCAACAGTCCACGCCTCATCTCCTCCAATGAATGTCAGCTTCAGGTAGCCAAGGAAACTAGGCATCTCCATCTCTTCAAAACTCAACGTCCTCAGCAGGAATCTACTCCCCCTCAGCTTCTCGCTCTTCCTCTTGCTCGATGTCTTGACAAATATAAATATAATATAGGACATGCATTCAAAGAGGTGAGATCACCTATGCCAATACCAGTATGGTAGCAATGAAGATAAACACATGCAATATCTCATATAACTATCATACCATAATTACAGTTATGCCACTAACATCATTATCATCACAAAATAGGTAATACACAATAATTACAATTATGCCATTATCAATAATCAAGTATTCAAATAAATCAATTATCATAACAATATTTATGATAATACCCTCAATAATTATATGTATGCACATAAACTCAATTTCCTACTCCATGGAGCTACAACTCAGGTCGGAGAGAGTGATCGAAAAGATTTGTCGGTACTAACATGCCTCGGACCACGTGCTCAATCTTGCACATTTAGCATATACGCGACAGTCTTTATTGGATCCTGATTAAGGATAGTGTCTCGGTTAGGATCATTGGTGTGTTGCGTCAGTCTAACCTATGGCACAAAAGAGCTACCAACTGCCCATTGTATGCAACCCGCACCCCAATGCCCCTAAGGTCAACTAGTGACTTACACTACGCATATCGTACCCACTCAAGAGGTGTAGTCTCTCCTAGGCAACTAGCCTCATACAGTCCATCAGACCTTTCCAATGCATGTACTATGCACTAATCACATTTCTAATTTATATCACATATTCGGGGTCCACACAATAATCTAACAGTATTATTACTGTGTTTTAATCGCGTAGTCATATTTTCGTATTTTCTCAATCGTCACTCAATTCTGTCGCTTCTTCAAAATCGCGTAGTCATTTTCCAACGTTTTTCAATCGCGTAAATATTTTTCATATGTTTTAAATCCAACAATACTATTTTTCTCATTTAACACTAAAAATTCACTTTATTTTTCATATTTGCATAATTGTCCCTCAAAAACTCATATTTATGAAATAGTCCCTCAAAAATTAATATTTACAAAATAGTCCCTCATAAAATTCATATTTATGAAATAGTCTCTCACAAATTAATATTTACGAAATAGTCCCTCAAAAATTAATATTTACAATATGATCCCTCTAAAAATAATATTTATAATATGACTCCTCTAAAAATAAGTATTTATACAATGGCCCCTTATTTACATAATATTTATAATTTAGTCCCTCTTTTATAAAAATTTGCGGTATAACCCCTCTAAAAATCAGTAATTGTATTGTTTCCCAAAAATTGTTATTTCTTTTATTTACTTCACATAAATATCATTTTACTTTGCTATACTCAAACTTTTCTGAATTCATTTAAATCGCTCAGTTCTCATTTTAATTCACCAGTTTGAAGACTTTGATCCTCTTTTCCATAGTATGGTCGTGAGCCTCAGTGCTATTTGGAGCACTCATACAATCGACTCATCATGTTATTCACATCCTAAATTATACATACATTCTTATGCTTTCATAATTATACATACACACATAATATCAAAGCTTTAAGCATTTTATCACACATGCAAGCATAGAAACAATACCATACACATCACAAACACAATCAAAGCACACCAAACAATAGGTGAATAAACCCTTATGGGTTTTTCACTGAACAAAATCATCCCCACACCACTAAAACTTGGTTGGTGAGGTTAAATCTCCCTCTTACCTCTTGAAGACAAGCCTTTCAACCTTCTCTCCTTCTCCTTGTTTTCGTGTGAACCACGATAAATTCCTAACAATTCTAAAATAATTAGAAAAATCACATACAAAGCTTAATAATGACAAACCATTGAACAAACATGATTTAGAAAATCACAAACATGAATTTAAACCATAAAAACCAAAGTTTACCTCTAGGGAAGTAAGGTAGAAGTTGGATTTTGAAGCACTTAGAGTGTGATTTTGGGAAATTTTCCTAAATGGAAAGTGTTTAGAATGTTGTTAAGCTTTAGAAAATGATGAGAGTGAAAATTATAGGTGAGTGATGGTGTATTTGGGTGTAGAGGCTAAACCAATGGAGAGAAAATGGAAGGAAAATATGCTTTGGTGTTCTTGGAATTTTGAGAGGAAAAGATGAAAGCTTTTTGATGTGAGAGAAAATGAAATTGTGAGAGTGAAAATAGAAGGGCTGCTGCCGTGAGAGTGTAGGGAATTTTAGGAGATTTACATGAAGAAAATATCCCATTTTAGGTGCACATGCACTAGCACATGGCATATGTCATCAACTTGACTTGCATGACTATTTGAATTGTTCAAGAATCATGAAGAAGCCTCCTCCAAGCTGCTGCATGACCGTGTGGTTCAAGGGTATTTAGGGATTCAATTTGTTTCTAATTCAAGTCTAATTACTTGCTAATTAAATAGCTAATTAATTAGGTTTAATTTCCTAATCATACTTACTTAGTTATATAATTACATAACTAATTAATTAGACATATAATTACCTATATCATATCCTCTAATTAAAATTAGGATATCTAATTAAGAATTAAATTATAACAAATTAACAATTAATTTAGTTTACTTAGCTTGTTAATTAGGCCATTAGATTAACCAAATTAGGTTTAATTAGTTACTAATCAAAGTCAAGCCACTATTGTTAACTTCATCTTAGCCATTGAAAATCAACTTGGTTTCCTATCCATTGATCTCATCTACGGTGGATATTACTTAGTGGTTTTATCAGGATTCGTTTTACACCATTGATCGGATCAACGGTTATGATCAAAAGCATCTAAATTATACTTTTCATCGAAGGGTCCATATTGAAGTCTATGCTTCTTTATTTGACTTCTTCCTATTGGTTTAAAATAGTCAAGCCACCTATTTTGACTAATTCTTATTGGTTTAGAATTCTGTCCAGTCAGAATCGTTGACTGCTACACTAAACGCGGGGCCCATAGACTTTTCGGGTCCATGTTAAGTAGGTTTCTACTATTTTTAAGATAGTAAGTACTGTCACATAAAATAATATTATAATAATATAAAATTATTTTATTACACAGTTAAATCCTAAAAATTAAAAGATTAATTTATATATCAAACAGAATTGGGTTTAGTCCGATCCCCCAGCTCCAATTAATTAAAATAAGATTTTTTTGGTCAAGAAAATTATTATTTTCTTGACTCAAAGCAAATCACACAAAATGATCAAAAATGATCTCAGAACAGTCAGATTATTTTTATAACACCAAAAAAATATAAAACAGTATAATTCTGCTATTACTATTGACATAGTCAGAATTTGGGGTGTTATATCAACAAGCAAACTAGTTCAACATGATACAAAGGAGACTACTAAGCCAACCGGAGACGAACCCCAGGGAGCAAGTCATTGCGGTATTTTTTTTATAAATGGCAAGCAATTGGAAGTCTCAAAGGATGATGAGGAGAAAAGGATACTAGAAGAACCCCATGAGGAAGAAGCACCAGTCATAGAAAAAAAGAAAAAAATGGCAAGAGCGCTAAGAAGTATGTACCTTTACTGGCCTATGTTCCACCTTTGTCTTTTCCTCAAAGATATTAAAAGGCAAATCTTGATGCACAATTTAGGATGTTCTTAGAGGTACTCAAGAAGGTTTACATCAACATTCTTTTTACGGA
Organism: Ormosia semicastrata; assembly: GCA_029884595.1. NCBI lineage: Eukaryota > Viridiplantae > Streptophyta > Magnoliopsida > Fabales > Fabaceae > Ormosia > Ormosia semicastrata. Next base: position 7,499,177 of record JAQQTO010000061.1, read on the forward strand.
GGCTCTTACTCAAATGCCTTCTTATGCAAAGTTCTTGAAAAAGATATTCTCCAAGGAATTGGGAGAAAAGACACACTCAATGGTACGTAAAGCACACTCTAATTTCTAAGCAAAGTAACATTAAGTAGTACTTGGGGTATCATATTTTTCACCATCACATCCTTGAAAAGAGTGTGGTGGTGGCAAGGGAAAAAACTTCTCTAAAGTGATCAAGTAAAGATGTATATATCCACGATTAATTTAATCTAAAGTGTATTGAGATCAAAATCCATTATAATTTAATAGTAAATACATCTTTACTTACTCATTTTAAAGAAACCTTATTCGGTGGCAAGTCCAACCCTAACATTAGAAATTGCATTTTGGAAGTTATTTTGACAAATGCATCTCGCTCAGTTCCACCATCCGAAAGTTCCTCATTATTGTTTTGGTCCTCATTGTTTTCTTTCTTATCGGTGATCACCTTGTTAGGAATCCACTTTACAATCTTAAGTTCACCCTGTAAGCACAGAAAATTAAACAACAAATGCAACTTAAGTGGACAGTTACAGCTAGCAACAATTAATATATTAACCAAAAGAAAATAAAATTAGAGTGGATAAGAAAGAAGTTGAAAACACTCATAAAGTATTATGATATTCTTCTTTGAAGTTTTAAGATTTGCATGTAGTATATTAAGAAGCCATGATGTAACACCCCAAATTCTGACTATGTTAACAGTAATAGCAGAATTACACTGTTTTGTATTTTCTGTATGTTATAAAAAATAATTTGACTATTCAGAGATCATTTTTTATCGTTTTGTGTGATTTGCTCCTAGTCAGGAAAATAATAATTTTCAGGTCGAGGAAATTCTTATCTGATTTATTCGGAGACGGGGGATCCTATTAAACCCAAATCTGAGTGATACATAAAAAAATCTTTTAATTTTTAGAATTTATCTGTGAAATAAAAATATTTTACTGATAAATATCTGCTGTTTTATTTATAGCAGTTATTGCTATAAATTATTTGACCCGATAAATTTTACCTGACAGAAAATGTGCTTAGAATATTTTCTGTAAGCTAAATCAAAATGAACCAATAGGAATCAGTCAAAATAGGTGGCTGGACTTTTCTATCCAATAGGAAGTGGTCAAACAAAGGGGCATAGACTTTGTTGTAGACCATCGGATGAAAAGATTGATTAAGATGTTTTCAATCATAACCGTTGATTCGATCAATGGTGTGAAATGAATCCTAATAAAATCACTAAGTAATATCCACCGTAGATAAGATCAATGGATAGGAAACAAAGTTCATTTCAATGGCTAAGATGAAGTCAAATATAGTGGCTTGACTTTTGCTTAGTAACTAATTAAACCTAATTAAGTCATCTTAATGGCCTAATTAATAAACAAAGTTAGCCTAATTATTAATTAGCTATAATCTAATTACTAAATAGATATCCTAAATTTATTTAGAAGTTATGATATATATAATTATATGTTTAATTAATTAGTTATGTAATTAGAATGTTAATTAAGTGTAATTAGGAAACTTAACCTAATTAATTAGCTATTTAATTAGCATGTAATTAGACTTTAATTGAAAACAAATTAAATCCCTAATCTCCTAGACACCCCACGGCCAAGAGGCCAAATTATACAAGTTCCACAAGCTTCTAGGACAATTCATATGACATAAGCCATGTGCTTCAAGTGTGAACACAAAATGGGATATTTATTTCAAGTAAATCTCTTCAATCTCTCCTACACATCCCACGACAGCCCACTCTCATTTTGCTATCTATATTCACTTTTCTCTCTCACCAAAAATCTTGCAACATTTTCTCTCAAAATTCCAAGAACACATAGAAGCTATTTTCCTTCTATTTTCTCACAAGTGTTTCGGCCCACACACCCAAACACACCATCTATCTTCTATAATTTATACTCTCATCATTTCCTAAACCTAAACTACCTCCTAAACACTTTTCATTTAGGAAGTTTTCTCAAAATCCCACTCTAAGTGCTTTAAAATCCAAGTTTGGTTTACTTTCCTAAAGGTAAACTTTTGATTCTTTAGGTTTAAATTTAGTTTGTGATTTTATGAACCATGTTTGTTCCATGGTTTATCATTATTAAGCCTTGTATGTGATTTTATTAATTGTTTAAGAATTTTTAGGAATTGTTTGTGATTTATACGAAATCAAGGAGAATGAGAGGAGCTTGAAAGACTTGTCTTCAAGAGGTAAGAGAGAGATTTAACCTTCCCAACCATGTTTTGGTTGTGAGAAGATGATTATGTGTGGTGAAAAACCCATAAGGGTTTATTCACCTATTGTTTATTGCTTCTTGGATTTTGTTTGTGGTGTTTATGGCTTTATATTTATGTTTTGCATGTGTGATGTATGATTATTGCTTTGATATATGCTCTTGTATGTATGGTTTTGAATGCATGTAAGTGTATGTGTAATTTAGGATGTGAACAACATGATTAAACGATTGTATGAATGCTCCAAAGAGCAATGAGGCTTACGGCCATACTAGGGTTTAGAGGACCAAAGTCCTAAAAATGATAGATTCAAATGAGAATTAAAGATTTAAATAAAAAGGAACTGAATTTGGAAGAGTTTGAGGATAGCAAAGCAAAATGATTTTTGAAAACAATTTGATATAATTAAATAGTAGAGTTATAAAACAAAATGAGGGTTAATACTTGAAGTTTACTGACGTATAGCTCACCCTACGGGTTTTGAAGCGCGTTGGTAAATTTTGAGTTGTAATATGTGAAGTAAAAGAAAGAAATACCATTTTTTGGAAAATAGTACAATTACTGATTTTTAGAGGGGTCATATTGTAATTTTTTTTATAAAAAAGGGATTAAATTATAAATATTATTTAAATGAGGGGCCATTGTATAAATACTTATTTTTAGAGGGGTCATATTACAAATATTACTTTTAGAGGGGTTATATTGTAAATATTTTATAAAAGAGAGACTATTTCATAAATATGAATTTTATGATAGATTGTTGTGAAAATATTATTTAAATGAGGACTATAATGTAAATATTATGTTTTGAGGGGCTATTATGCAAATATGAAAAATAAAGTGAATTTTTAGTATTAAATGAGAAAATTAGTATTTTTGGATTTAAAACATATGAAAAATATTTACGCGATTGAGAAACGTTAAAAAATCATTATGTGATTTGAAAAGGCGACAGAATTGAGTCGCAGTTTAGAAAATGTGAAAATATGACTACGCGATGAAAATACAGTAATAATATTGTTGGGTTATTGAGTGGACCTCGAAAATGTGATATGAATTGGAATTGTAAATGGTACATAGTACATGCATTGGTAAGGTCTGGTGGATTGTATGAGGCTCTTTGCCTAAGAGAGACTACACCTCTTGAGTGGGTGCGATACGCGTAGTATAAGTCACTCGTTGACCTTGGAGGCATTGGGGTGCGGGTTGCCTACAATAGGCAGTTGGTAGCTCTTCTGTACTGTAGGTTAGACCAACGCAACACACCAATGATCCTAACTGAGACACTATTCTTAATCAAGATATGATAAAGACTGTCGTGTATATACTAGAAGTGCAAGATTGAGCACGTGGTCAGAGGCATGTTGGTACTGACAAATCTTTTCGATCACTCTCTCCGACCTGAGTTGTAGCTCCATGGAGTAGGAAATTGAGTCTATGTGCATACATATAGTTATTGAGGGCATTATCATAATTATGATTTATGATAATTAAATTATTGAATATTAGGTTATTGGTCATGGCATGATTGTAATTATTGTATATTACATATTTTATGATGATAATGATGTTAGTGGCATAACTGTAATTATAGTATGATAGTTGTATGAGATATTGTATGTGTTTATCTTCATTGCTACCATACTGACAATGGCGTAGGTGATCTCACCTCTTTGTATGTCTATTCTATATTGTGTTTATAATTTAAAAGACGTTGAGCAAGAAGTTGAGGAAGAGCAGATCCCAGTTGAGGACGTTGAGTTTTGAAGAAATGGAGATGCCTTATTTTCTTGGCTATATGAGATTGATGTTTCTTGGAGGAGAAGAGTCATGGAACGTGGATTTGGATAGAGAGCATATTTACTACTTGGGCGACCTAAATATTAGATTGAGTAGACAACAATTAGGACATCATTACTTTAGTGTTAATATTTATGTACAACTTGAGTTTCCAATATCTATCAGGCAGTATTGGGGGACATACTACCGTACCCCTAGTGAGGCTAGTATTGTGTGGTCTGCTCGGACACCTGTCCGTAGGACTTCACGTCAAGCAGGATTCTTATATGCTAAGGAATCTGAGGAGGATCCATCTGAGGGTTCGATTGTCTAGTAGGACTTGGGCAATATGTTAGTTTAAGTTTAAGTTTAAATATTTTGAAAGTCTAGTTTGTAATTATTTAAGTATGACAATACTAAAGGCTTGTATGTATATATGATGTAAATTATTTATGACAATGTTGTTATGTTTTTACTTTCTGCTAAGTTTATCTTATTATCACCAAGAAATTTTACAACTCGTATTTATATTACAAGCACGATTTCTAATGAAGGGGTAATTTTTTAATTAAGTAACATGAAGTGTGACGCCCTAAGGAGGGTGTTACGTTAGTTGGTATCAGAGCCCAAGTTAGAGTCTTTTGGGTTTGTGGTTAGGTCTGTCTTGTCTAAGTTGTGTGATTCTCTGTGATTATTTTTCGAAAGAAAAACAATATTGTTTGAAGACTGACTCTCATTTTTCTTTGTGTTGTTCAGTCTGATTGATAGAATGAAATGGCTGGAAGAGGAAGAGGACGCATGAATGCGAGGGCAGGAGCTGGAAATGGTGGCGATGACAATTAGAATATGGCTGTAGCTGTAGCAGCAATACAAAGGATGGCTGAGGTTGTGCTCAGCAAAATCAAAGAGCAAATAAGGATGCTCATAGCTTGTCAAAATTTCGGAGGAACAATCCACCGAAGTTTCATAGAGAGTTTGATCCAGAGAAAGCTGATCTATAGATCAAAGAATTGGAGAAGATATTTGAAGCCATGGGTTGTACTGATGAGCAGAAGCTTACTTTCGCAACGTTTGTGCTAGTCGGTGATGGAGAGGCTTGGTGGGCAGGAGCCCGGAGGTTAATTCAAGTTGAAGGGAGAGTTGTGACATGGCAACTCTTTAAACAAAAGTTTCTGGGAAAGTATTTCCCAGCCAGTGTTCGACATGCTAGGGAAATGGAATTCCTTAGTCTGAGGCAAGGGACAATGACTGTAAGTGAGTATGCTGCGAGGTTCGAAAGCTTGTCTAAGTTTTTGAGGTACTTCTAGATGCATCCAGATGAGGAGTGGAAGTACCGAAAGTTTGAAGAGGGGTTGAGGCTTGATATTAAGCGAGCTTGAGCAACAGTGGATATAGATCAGTTTCCAGTATTGTTGGACAAATGTCTTAAAGTCGAAGAAATTGATCATCTGCGAGAGGTTAGGAATAAGAACTTTGGACCTACGCGGTTCCAAAGGGGAAAGAGTAGCAGTGGCAACCATTACTAACAGAAACCATATCCCAGACCAGTTGGAGGTCAGAATCGGCAACAATCATTTGGAGGAAGTTCAAGTGGTAGTAGAGCAGTTTCAACTGGAACTTCTGCACTTAAATGTTTTAAGTGTGGGAAAGGACATCTCACCAAGGACTATCAGCATAAGAGGGTGATTTGTTAAAAATGTTCGAAGCCTGGACATTTCTCTAGAGAGTGTGATCAGCAGAAGGCGGAACCATCAGTGGGCAGTGTTCGTACTGCAAGGCCACAGGCGGGTGGTCGAGTTTATACTATGAGCGGGGAAAAAGTCACTAAATCCGAAGACTTGATAATGGAGGAGTGTGCCATTGAAGGTAATCCTTTAACAGTATTATATGATTCGGGAGTAACACATTCTTTCATTGCATGTGATTGTGTGGAGCATTTGGGGTTAATTGTGACTACTTTGTCGTATGATTTGAGTGTTGTTACTCCTACTGATAAGCCTGTGATAACTACAAAAGTGTGTTTGAATTGCCCTGTATGTGTTAGGGATAGAATCTTTCATGTGGATTTAATCTATTTTCCTTTTTCCAAGATTAATGTACTCTTAGGAATGGATTAGTTATCTTCTAACCATATCCTGATAGATTGTGCTAGTAAGACGTTAGTCTTTCCTGAGGTTAAGGATTCTAGATTCTTAACGACTACTCAAGTAGAAGCTTGTTTGAAGGAAGGAGATCAGGGGTACTTGTTGATGTCTTCTTTGGAGGTTCAGTATGAAGACGTTCTGAAGGATATTTTCGTAGTGAATGAGTTTCCTGAAGTGTTTCCTGAAGATATACCTGGAATACCACCGGAAAGTGAAATCGAATTCTCTATCTATTTAGTGCCTGGAGCTGGACCTATATCTATGGCGCCTTACACAATGTCGCCAGTAGAGTTGGCAGAACTTAAGAAACAGCTGGAGGATTTGTTGGAGAAGTAGTTTGTGAGACCAAGTGTATCACCTTGGGGAGCTCCAGTATTGTTGGTAAAGAAGAAGGATGGAACTTCTCGTCTATGTGTAGACTACCGGCAATTGAACAAGATTATAATCAAGAACAAATATTCATTACCAAGGATCGATGATTTGATGGACCAATTGCAAGGAGCCGCAATATTTTCTTAAATTAACTTACGTTCTGGTTATCACCAGATACGTGTGAAGGTGGAGGATATTCCAAAAACTGCATTTCGTATGTGCTATGGGCATTACGAGTATCAAGTGATGCCATTTGGTGTGACTAATGCACCTGCGATATTCATGGACTTCATGAACAAAATGTTTTCGTTCATACTTGGATAAGTTTATAGTTGTCTTTATTAATCACATTTTGATTTATTCTCGAAGTCAGGAGGAGCATGCTGAACATCTCAGAGTGGTTCTCCAGATTTTAAAGGAGCATAAGTTGTATGCCAAGTTGTCCAAATGTGAATTTTGGTAAAGCGAAGTTTAATTTTTGGGACATGTAATATCGGCAGATGGAATTGAAGTAGATGCTGCAAAAGTGGAGACAGTTGTTGAATGGGAAAGACCGAAGACTGTATCGGAGATCCGTAGTTTCATCGGATTGGCCGATTACTATCGATATTTTATTGAGGGGTTTTCAAAGATTGCAGGACCTCTTACCCAACTTACACGAAAGAATCAATCGTTTGTATGGACTGAAGCATGCGACGAAAGTTTTCAGAAGTTGAAAAGACGACTGACTACTTCACCAGCTTTGATTCTGCCTGATCCGAATGAACCTTTCGAGGTATATTGTGATGCTTCGTATCAAGGATTGGGTTGTGTACTTATACAGAACTGTAAGGTTGTGGCATACGCATCGAGACAGTTGAAAGTGCATGAGAAGAATTATCTGACTTATGACTTGGAGTTGGCAGCAGTAGTGTTTGCATTGAAGGTATGGAGACATTTTCTCTATGGTGCAATGTTCACTGTTTGTAGTGACCATAAAAGTTTGAAGTATGTGTTTGACCAGAAAGAGTTGAACATGAGACAAAGGCATTGGCTAGAGTTTCTGAAAGACTATGACTTTCAGTTACAGTATCATCCCGGGAAGGGGAATGTCGTAGCAGATACTTTAAGTAGGAAAGCGCTTAATGCTTCTGTTATGATGATTAAGGAGAAAAAACTGATAAAAGAGTTTCGGGATATGCGATTATCTGTGAAGTTGACACCGGGGAAGATGTGTTTGAACCTGATCACTATTTCGAATGACTTGATGGATATAATACGAGAAGGGCAAAACGGTGATCAGTATTTGCAAAAAGTAAAGGAAGCAAGAAGTCAAGGAGCAGAATTGGAATTCAGCGAAGGTGTTAATGGGATTCTGAAGTTCAAAGGAAGAGTTTGTGTACCAAACGATCCAGAACTAAGAAGATCGATTTTGGATGAAGCTCATAGAAGTAAGTTAAGTATGCATCCAGGAGCCACGAAGATGTATCAAGATTTGAAACAGCTATATTGGTGGCAAGGACTGAAGAGGGATGTCACTGAATATGTATCATTCTGTTTGATTTGTCAGAAGGCCAAAGTGGAACATCAGAGACCATCAGGAATGTTGCAACCTTTGCCAATTCCTAAATGGAAATGGGATGACATAGCAATGGATTTCGTAACTGCACTACCGAAGACTCGGAGGGGTCACGATTCTATATGGGTAATTATTGATCGGCTTACAAAGTCGGCGCACTTTTTGCCGATTAATATTAAGTACTCAATGGAAAAGTTAGCTCTAGTGTACATCAATGAAATTGTTAGACTTCATGGTGTACCATCCAATATTATATCTGATCGAGATCTGCGATTTACATCAAGATTCTGGAATAGTTTGCAAGAAGCGATGGGAACAAAGCTACGTTTAAGTTCTGCTTACCATCCACAAACAGATGGTCAGTCAGAAAGGACGATTTAGTCATCGGAGGACTTGTTGAGAGCTTGTGTTCTAGAGCAAACTGGTTGTTGGGATGAATTTCTACCATTGATAGAGTTCACATACAACAATAGTATCCATTCGAGCATAGGGATGGCACCCTATGAGGCATTATATGGGATAAGATGTAGAATGCCATTGTGTTGGTACCACGATGGTGAAAGTACTGTGGTAGGACCTGAATTTGTGCAGCAAACAACTGAGAAAGTAAAGATGATCCAAGACAAGATGAGGATAACTCAGACGTGGCAAAAAAGTTATGCTGATAAAAGACGAAGACCGCTTGAATTTGAAGAAGGTGACCATGTATTTTTACGTGTGACGCCTATGACTGGAGTTGGACGAGTGATCAAATCGAGGAAGCTCACTCCGAAGTTTATCGAGCCGTATCAGATACTCCGTCTGGTAGGTCTGGTAGCTTATCAGATTGCACTACCACCATTCTTATCAAATCTTCATAATGTATTTCACGTATCACAACTACGAAAATATATTTCTGATCCGACTCATGTTATCGAACCAGACACTGTACAACTAAAGAAAAATTTAACCTATGAGACGTTTCTAGTCAAGATTGAATATCGAAGGACAAAGCAACTTCGAGGAAAGGAGATCGCATTGGTTAAAGTGGTTTGGAACGATGTAAGTGGTGAAGCCACATGGGAGTTGGAAGAGAAGATAAGAGAGCAGTACCCATTTTTATTTTAAGTGTGTGTCAAGTTTCGAGGACGAAAATTATTTTTAGAGGAGGAGAGTTGTAACACCCCAAATTCTGACTATGTTAGCAATAATAGCAGAATTATACTGTTTTGTATTTTCTGTATGTTATAAAAAATAATTTAACTATTCTGAGATCATTTTTGATCATTTTGTGTGATTTGTTCCTGGTTAGGAAAATAATAATTTTCGGGTCAGGGAAATTCTTATCTGCTTTATTCGGAGGCGGGAGATCTTACTAAACCCAAATCTGAGTGATACAGAAAAGAATCTTTTAATTTTTAGAATTTATCTGTGAAATAAAAATATTTCATGGATAAATATCTGCTATTTTATTTATAGCAGTTATTTCTATAAATTATTTGACTCGATAAATTTTAACTGATAGAAAATGTGCTTAGAATATTTTCTGTAAACTAAATCAAAACGAACCAATAGGAATCAGTCAAAATAGGTGGCTGGACTTTTCTATCCAATAGGAAGAAGTCAAACAAATGGGCATAGACTTTGTTGTGGACCATCGGATGAAAAGCTTAATTAAGATGTTTTCAATCATAACCATTGATCAGATCAATGGTGTGAAATGAATCTTAATAAAATCACTAAGTAATATCCACCATAGATAAGATTAATGGATAGGAAGCAAAGTTCATTTCAATGGCTAAGATGAAGTCAAATATAGTGGCTTGACTTTTGCTTAGTAACTAATTAAACCTAATTAGGTCATCTTAATGGCCTAATTAACAAACTAAGTAAGTTAACCTAATTATTAATTAGTTATAATCTAATTACTAAATAGATATCCTAAATTTATTTAGAAGCTATGATATATATAATTATATGTTTAATTAATTAGTTATGTAATTAGAATGTTAATTAAGTGTAATTAGGAAACTTAACCTAATTAATTAGCTATTTAATTAGCATGCAATTAGAATTTAATTGAAAACAAATTAAATCCCTAATCCCCTAGACACCCCACGGCCAAGAGGCCAAATTATACAAGTTCCACAAGCTTCTAGGACAATTCATGTGACATAAGCCATGTGCTTCAAGTGTGAACACAAAATGGGATATTTATTTCAAGTAAATCTCTTCAATCTCTCCTACACATCCCACGGCAGCCCACTCTCATTTTGCTATCTATATTCACTTTTCTCTCTCACCAAAAAGCTTGCAACATTTTCTCTCAAAATTCCAAGAACACATAGAAGCTATTTTCCTTCCATTTTCTCATAAGTGTTTCGACCCACACACCCAAACACACCATCCATCTTCTATAATTTCTACTCTCATCATTTCCTAAACCTAAACTACTTCCTAAACACTTTTCATTTAGGAAGTTTTCTCAAAATCCCACTTTTAGTGCTTCAAAATCCAAGTTTGGTTTACTTTCCTAAAGGTAAACTTTTGATTCTTTCGGTTTAAATTTAGTTTGTGATTTTATGAACCATGTTTGTTCCATGGTTTATCATTATTAAGCCTTGTATGTGATTTTATTAATTGTTTAAGAATTTTTAGGAATTGTTTGTGGTTTATACGAAATCAAGGAGAAGGAGAGGAGCTTGAAAGACTTGTCTTCAAGAGGTAAGAGGGAGATTTAACCTCACCAACCATGTTTTGGTGGTGAGAAAATGATTGTGTGTGGTGAAAAACCCATAAGGGTTTATTCACCTATTATTTATTGCTTCTTGAATTTTGTTTGTGGTGATTATGGCTTTATATTTGTGTTTTGCATGTGTGATATATGATTATTGCTTTGATATATGCTTGTATGTATGATTTTGAATGCATGTAAGTGTATGTGTAATTTAGGATGTGAATAACATGATTAAATGATTGTATGAATGCTCCAAAGAGCAATGAGGCTCACGGCCATACTAGGGTTTAGAGGACCAAAGTCCTGAAAATGATGGATTCAAATGAGAATTAAAGATTTAAATGAAAAAGAACTAAATTTGGAAGAGTTTGAGGATAGCAAAGCAAAATGATTTTTGAAAACAATTTGATATAATTAAATAGTAGAGTTATAAAACAAAATGAGGGTCAATACTTGAAGTTTACTGACGTATAGCTCACCCTACGGGTTTTGAAGCGCGTTGGTAAAATTTGAGCTGTAATATGTGAAGTAAAAGAAAGAAATACCATTTTTTGGGAAATAGTACAATTACTGATTTTTAGAGGGGTCATACCGTAAGTTTTTTATAAAAGAGGGACTAAATTATAAATATTATTTAAATGAAGGGCCATTGTATAAATACTTATTTTTAGAGGGTCATATTACAAATATTATTTTTAGAGGGGTCATATTGTAAATATTTTATAAAAAAGGAACTATTTTGTAAATATGAATTTTATTAGGGATTATTGTGAAAATATTATTTAAATGAGGACTATAATGTAAATATTATGTTTTGAGGGGCTATTATGCAAATATGGAAAATAAAGTGAATTTTTAGTATTAAATGAGAAAAATTGTATTTTTGGATTTAAAACGTATGAAAAATGTTTATGCGATTGAGAAACGTTGAAAAATCACTACGCGATATGAAAAGGCGACAGAATTGAGTCGCGATTTAGAAAACGCAAAAATATGACTACACAATGAAAATACAGTAATAATACTATTGGGTTATTGAGTGGATCCCGAAAATGTGATATGAATTGGAACTGTAAATGGTACATAGTACATACATCGGAAAGATTCAGTGGACTGTATAAGGCTATTTGCCTAGGAGAGACTACACCTCTTGAGTGGGTGCGATACGCGTAGTGTAAGTCACTCGTTGACCTTGGGGGCATTGGGGTGCGGGTTGCCTACAATAGGCAGTTGGTAGCTCTTCTGTACCGTAGGTTAGACCGACACAACACACCAATGATCCTAACCGAGACACTATTCTTAATCAAGATCTGATAAAGACTGTCGTGTATATGCTAGAAGTGCAAGATTGAGCACGCGGTCTGAGACACGTTAGTACCGACAAATCTTTTCGATCACTCTCTCCGACCTGAGTTGTAGCTCCATGGAGTAGGAAATTGAGTCTATGTGCATATATATAGTTATTGAGGGCATTATCGTAATTATGATTTATGATAATTGAATTATTGAATGTTGGGTTATTAGTAATGGCATGATTGTAATTATTGTATATTACATGTTTTGTGATGATAATGATGTTAGTGGCATAACTGTAATTATAGTATGATAATTGTATAAGATATTGTATGTGTTTATCTTCTTTAAAATATTATAATGGTGATATTTGATCTTGGACAAATCTGTATGAGATATTGTATGTGTTTATCTTCATTGCTACCATACTGACAATGGCGTAGGTGATCTCACCTCTTTGTATGTCTATTCTATATTGTGTTTATAATTTAAAAGACGTTGAGCAAGAAGTTGAGCGAGAAGTTGAGGAAAAGCAGATCCCAGTTGAGGACGTTGAGTTTTGAAGAGATGGAGATGCCTTGTTTCCTTGGCTATATGAGATTGACGTTTCTTGGAGGAGAAGAGTCATGGAACGTGGATTTGGACAGAGAGCGTATTTACTACTTGGGCGACCTAAATATTAGATTGAGTAGACAACAATTAGGACATCATTACTTTAGTGTTAATATTTATGTACAACTAGAGTTTCCAATATCTATTAGGCAGTATTGGGGACATACTACTGTACCCCTAGTGAGGCTAGTATTGTGTCGTCTGCTCGGACACCTGTCCATAGGACTTCACGTCAAGCAGGATTCCTATATGCTGAAGAATCTGAGGAGGACCCATGTGAGGGTTCTGCTGTCTAGTAGGACTTGGGTAATATGTTAGTTTAAGTTTAAGTTTAAATATTTTGAAAGTCTAGTTTGTAATTATTTAAGTATGACAATACTAAAGGCTTGTATGTATATATGATGTAAATTATTTGTGACAATGTTGTTATGTTTTTACTTTCTGCTAAGTTTATCTTATTATCATCAAGAAAGTTTACAACTCGTATTTATATTACAAGCACGATTTCTAATGAAGGGGTAATTTGTTAATTAAGTAACATGAAGTGTGACACCCTAAGGAGGGTGTTACACATGACATTAACTCTGCTGGATCAGACTGCACACCTATTCGAAATCGTTTTTAACTGGCTTTCATCACTTACTGATCCACATAATCGAAAAAGTAAAATATTTGATAGATATTAGATAGGGTGCAATTATTGTGAAAAATGAGAAAGTCTCCTATGTCCTAACTTATGATATTTCCATTAGAATTTTATTTATGGACTAGCATAAATTATATTATATTTTTTATAAAACCCAGATTAATTGGATGTCAAAATTATTAGAGCATTTTGTTTAGCCCATATTGTGATCAGTATTGTTATCTATTGTTGTTAAAGCACTGTTCATACATGTGAGTTTTTATTTTATGAGTCCTGTATATGGGTTTGTCATATTGGAAAGATTTAACCTGTTTTAATTATTTTATATATACAGAGAGAGACACTTATTCCTAACCACTTTAATGCATACAATTGTACCTCATGATACAACCACTTTAATGCATACAATGGACCCAAATTTGAATGAAGTTAGTGGCATACAATTGTCTCATTGATATTGACACGTGAGTGACTATTGTGGGATAGGAATTATATCTCTCCCTCATCGAGATTGTTTTTCAGGGTTTCAATAATGACTTCCTCATTGGCGCCTTTTCAAGATAACCCTAAAACTTTATATGTATTAATATGTCATAAATATTGAAATTAATAAATCTGATAAATTTATATCAATTGGTATCAGAAAGGTTTTAATCCTAATTGTGACTATCAAATTTTTTTTATTTATTTTACATACAAAATATATGAGACTTAAAATTATAGAAATATAAAATATTATAATATGTGATATTTGATCTTCGATTCAAAGTTCTCTTTTAAAAAACTGGATGGTCATGTCTATGTCAACTTGCTTTTGTTGTTGTAATGCCCAATTCTTTTCTCATGCGACACTATGTATGGCGCAGTCTTTCAACTTTTTTGTCTTTCTTGTTTTTTTTGTGGACGCTCCTCTTCTTTCTTTTTTTTTCTTTTTGTGTAATGCAGTTCGATGTACAGTAATGGACTTCAAAACTTGTTTATTTTGAAGTTGTGTGTAATACAAAATTTTAGTGAGATAATTTTATTCAAAGTTACCTTAAGTCTAAAATTAAATAAATAAATAAATATGTATATTAAATTATAATATTATGAATTTACAAAGAATTTTATTTATTTATTTTTCATGCCTATTTACTATTTATTTCAAAAAATTTAGAAATTAAAATTATTCAAAATATATGGTACTCTCCTCTTTTGTCTTTGAAAATTTTTGTGTATTATTATGATATTGTTGGACATGATATATTACGCATTCTCAGAGTTGATGTTGTTAGGTCATTGAAATAATTTTGGTGTTATTTTGTGAATGAATTGATATATAATATTTTGAAAACTATTTATTTTGTTGTTATTTATGTGATTTGATTCTGAGAGTTACTGTTTAAAGTATTGTGGTACTATTTTGGGACACTTTTTTATGATTGTGAGCTCACCTTCGCGGGACCAATTATGTTGAGGTGTCATTTTATTGATATTTTGTTAATAATGTTACATTGGGAATTATGTTAATAATGTGCTTACCCTATCGGTTTACCTTAATTAATATAATTTCTAATGATTTGTTAAATAGTACTATTTTGGGCACTTTTCATAATTGTGATCTCGTCTTCGTGGGAGCAATTGTGGTAATGTGTTATTTTGTTGATAAAATATTGTTTTGTTGTGGCTTTAGGGATTATATTGATAATGCGTTTACTCTATCAATTTGCCTTTATTAATGTGATTCTTGATTATTTGTTAAAGGCATTAAGATTCTGACCTTAGAGTTCTCAGTATCCTTTCGGTACTAGCTTTAGGGGCATGATTTTGATGTCTATGGGAGTTTACTCATGTGTTTTAATTCGGGACTTTTAGGCGGGATTGCAATTGCATGAGAAAACTCCATTATGGCTATTTGCTCAAATATTGTACATGTTGATATGCTTGACAAAATCTCCCTTTAATGTATCGTTCTTTCAGTTTCATCAATGCAAATGAATGCTATAACGAAATTGAATCGGACTAATTTTGAGGACTGAGTGGATTATGTAAAACTGTTTCTTGCTGTCTCTAATGTTGATGCTACTCTCACTGAGGATGAACCTCAGAGACCCACAAATGCATCTTCCACTATAGATAAGAAGAAGCATGAAAGGTGGGTTCAATCCAATAAAGTTTGTTTGATGGCCATGAAGTATAGCATAGAAAAGACTATTAAAGAGAGCATTCCTGAAACAAATAATACTAAGGAGTTTCTCAAATTTGTTGGTGAAAAATTTAGGAAGTTTGATAAAACAAAAAAAGGCCTACTACCTCTCTTTGTTGACAAAGACTACATATGATGGTGTGAGCGGTGTTCGTGAACACGTTTTGAAGCTTGTGAACTGGTACAACAAGTTGAGGTCCATGAAAGTGGAGTTGGGAGAGGATTTCCTGGTCTAGCAGGTGTTTGAGTCTCTTTCAGCTAGTTTTGATGTTCTGAGGACTACTTACAATGCTCAAAAGGAGGAGTGGACTGTTGATGAGCTTATATTTGTTCTTACTCAAGAGGAGAATGTATCATCCTAATACCAATATCCCAATATATGTAGCATACAAGGAGATATCTAACATCACAACGTCACTACATATGTACTAATCTGATACATATATCCATAATATTCGTTGGAAACATTATAGAGGCTTATGAAATGTGGAAAACACAACATTTATAACATAATGCATCTTTATACATATACATCATTAGCCTCCCTTAGGGCATGAAGTAATACATAACTATTTACAGTACAAAAGAAGTACAATAATATACTACATTTGCAACATAATCTATAAAGCTAGTCTACTCTTTAGCTTCCTTTTTCTTCTTATTCTTTGAAGAACCTTCACCTGGAATTACATGATACACAATGGGATGAGAAACAACATTTCTCAGTATGAGTAATCAAAACTAGTCATACATACATAACATAATAACATAGTATTAACAATTAAGAATAAGACAAGTTACATTCTTACAATATTTAACTTTAATAACTAGCTAAACCAAGTTAAGGATTCATACTTTCATTCGTACACACTTAGCACATTTAAGACCTAGGCATGTTTTACTAGGAAATTCTAACTTCTCATGTTTACCTCCTTGTAGATAAGAAAAACTGAAATTTTCACACTCCATGCAACCCTAGCACTTGGTTAGGAATGCTTGTCTCCTTAGGAACTTCTTGACTCCCTTCCTTCTGGCTAAATGATCTCACGTCATGTAAATCACATTAAAAGGTAGACAATGCTAACTTATCCTAGTTTACTTATATAGAACACCCCTTATCATCACATCTTTAGTGAAGCTAAGTAACAATAAGTTACCATAGGTGCTAGACACTTATCTATAGCCAACCCTTACTTTTGATTGCTTTAAAGATCTTACTTATCTTATACATATCAAAGGATCATCCTCTCATTGATTTACCTCTAGTAGTATATCAAACATACCATAAGACCATCCATTGTTCTTAGATGACCAAAGGCTTAAACTTTCTCATCTATGTTATGTAATAATTTCTCTCTTGAAAATATCCCTATTTGTGTCTTAACATACTTTAAGAAACATATATAAATTATCTCATTTAGCTAAGAACTTGAAAACATCATAAATGACATTTTTAGAGTTTCAGGGCATCACATCACGACACAAACTTGGGCACGCCGCAGCGCTCTAGTCTTGGGTTTCAATACTGGGTGTAGCATCACTCTCATGCTGCAGCATGGCGTCTTCACGTCGTGGTGCAAGTAGCAAATTCAACCCCACACTACAGCATGGCGTACTCTCGCTGCGGTGTGCATAGCAGAAACCAGATTCTATAGAACTGTGGTATTGTTCCATTGGTTCTTTCTTATATTTTGGTCATTCCAAATTAGTTTCTAAGTGATTCTAAGTCCCTGATTAGTCCTTAAACACATAAGAATCATTAATCACAAACTTAAACCTCTTAATTTGGATTCAAACGCCAAATCACATATAGCTTGACCTAAACCCCTCTTTTAGGCATCAATGGTCTAAATGAGATATTCTAAGCTTCTATCTTCAACTTATGTTATGAACAAGTCATAAATGACCAAAGAAACACATTCATGCAAGCCAAACACATCAAACACCTCTAGAACTCAATTTGGCCTATTAAGCACCAAGCGTGCATCAATGGTGAAAAGACTGAAAAGAGATGAATATGAACATAAAACCCTTACCTTTGGTAGTTGTGAAAAAAATTCAAGCTTGGTTGGATCTCAAGCCTTGACTTTGCCTTTGCTTTTGGCTTTCCTCTTTCTCTCTTCCTCTTCCTAGGTCTTTTCTTCCTCTTTCTTCATTTCTCCTTGCACGTTTTCTATTTTCATATTTGTGAAGCAAAGAGGCTGTGAGTGGAGGCTTATAAAGAGAGAATAAAAGACTTTTAAGGCCTTAGGCCACAACTGATAAATCTTGATCTGCTAAAAATACTCAGATTTAGCTAAATCAAGATTTTTAACTTCCAACAACTTTAAAATAAATAGTAGGATTCATACGAAAAGTTATTTCGCCATTATCTAATATTTCCATATCTGTTAGTAGTCAATATGGTTTTAAATAAACAACCAGTATGCCTAAAAATGTCAAACTAACTCAGTTTACCTTGAAACTTTAATTGTAACTTATTTCATATATTTGTGACCTATAAATAAATTATCCATATTTATTTCCCTCTTCTAAGCAATTTATGCTATTGTTTGAGTCATTTTCAGCTACTTTTCACAGTCCGAGTTGCAATTAAGTACCTAAACTAACTCAGATTGTCACAAAATTAAACATGCATGCTAAGCAAGTCATATGCTACCTTCTAAACACATAAACAAGTCTAACATGTCATTTTAGGAAATTATAGAGCATACCATAAAGAAGGGCAAGGCCTATAGTGTACAGTTTGTTCCTCACAAGAATGGTGACAAGAAGAAAAGATTTGCTAAAGGGAAAAATAGTAAGTCTTAGTTCAAGAAACAGTGGAATGATAAGCCTGGATATCCTTCTAAGCCATTTTTTGGTCCAGTGAGTCTTCTGGTGTTAAGCCCAAATATTGATTTAATGGAAATTGTATGTTCTGTGATATATATGGGCATAAGCAGTCTGATTGTTTGAAGTTTAACAACTAGTTTAAGAAGAAGAAAGGTAACCTCTTGGCTCTAGTATGTTTTGAATCAAATCTAGTTGATGGTCCTTCAAATACCTGGTGGTTAGATACTGGTGCAACTATTCATGTTACATTGCAAGAATTCAGAAGCAGAAGGAAACCAAGTGAAG
The DNA here is from genome assembly GCA_029884595.1 of Ormosia semicastrata. Classification (NCBI taxonomy): domain Eukaryota; kingdom Viridiplantae; phylum Streptophyta; class Magnoliopsida; order Fabales; family Fabaceae; genus Ormosia; species Ormosia semicastrata. The sequence goes on from JAQQTO010000061.1 coordinate 7,517,858, forward strand.
GGGAGTTGATTATCAAAGTAGGAAATGGAGCTAAAGTCAAAGTAGAACATATAGGAGTGGTTTCATTAAAGTTATGCACTGGACGTGATTTAGTTTTAAAAGATACAATTTATGTGTCTTCTATGAGAAGGAATTTGATTTCAGTTTCTATTTTGGATGGTTGTGGCTACTCTTTCCATTTTAGTAATGCAAAAGTTTCTTTATATTATAATTATGCTCTTGTTGGTTCTGGAGTCTTGTCTAATGGTTTATACATGTTGGATGTTGATTCTCTTTCTGTTGATTAATGGGATTCAAATATCAATAATGTTGTTGGGAACAAGCGTGGTAGAGTTGCTGAAAACTTTTTTATGTTGTGGCACAAACATTTAGGACACATCTGTAGGGAGAGAATGGAGAGGTTGATCAAAGAGAATATTATTCATGATCTGAACTTCTCTGATTTTGATACCTGTGTTGTGTATAAGAGGGAAACTTACAGCCGAAGCCAGGAAGAGTAGGGTTACCAAGAATGAAGGAATACTACAATTGATTCATACAGATATTTGTGGGCCCATTACTCCTATTTCTATGGATGATTTTAGGTACTTTATCACCTTTATTGATGACTTCTCTAGATACGGGTGGATTGATTTGTTGCGTGAGAAATCTAATTCTTTATATGCCTTTAAAGCATTCAAAGTCGCTGTTGAATTGAAATTCAGTAAGAAAATCAAATGTGTGAGATCTGATAGAGGTGGTGAGTACTATGGCAGGTATGATAAAACTAGTAGAAATCCTGGACCTTTTGCTAGGTACTCCGCAATAAAATAGAGTTACAGAAAGACGAAACCATACTCTTATGGATATGGTGAGATGTATGCTTAGTCATTCTATTCTTCCAAAATTCTTGTGGGGAGATGCCTTGAAGGCTGCTGCTTATATATTGAATCATGTGCCAAGTAAATCTATATTAAAGACTCCATATGAGCTTATGACAGGCAAACAGCCTACTTTGAGGCATTTCTGTGTTTGGGGTTGTAAGGTAGGGGTGAGACTTTATAACCCACATTTAAAGAAGCTTGATCTCAAAACTATTGTGGTTTCTTTATTGGCTATTGTATTGGCTCAGGGGGTTCTAGATTCTATTGTCCTTCTCATACTACTAGAGTTATTGAATCCGATCGAACTGTCTATTTTGAAGGGGACTTAGAACATGGTGGAACTTAGGAGCCGCATGTTGTTGATTTCAGTGAGGAGCATGTTGTTGTTTCTATTCCTGTTGATCCCTTTCTAGGGATAATGTCATCTCCTTTGATCCATAATGATGATGTTGTTGATCATATTGATAATGTCGATATCCCTCAACAAGTCAAAAATAATGTACAAATTCCTAATGGTGTTGTGACTCCATTGAGAATATCTGAGCAGGTTCCTATATCCACTGAGTCTACTAGATTCAGGGATTATGTTGTGTACCTGCAGGAGCATGAGTTTAATTCATTTGAGGATTCTGATCATATTTCCTTTCAAGAGGCAATGGTTAGTCTTGATAGTGCACAATGGCTAGTGACTATGGAGGATGAGTTGGCTTCTATGAGAAAGAATAATGTTTGGGAATTGGTGGAGTTTCCTACTGGTTGTAAAATTGTTAGTTGCTAGAGGTGAAATTAAGATGTATAAGACTAGACTTGTTTCTAAAGGATATAACTATAGGGAAGACATTGATTATAAGGAGACTTTCTCACCGGTCTCCACTAAAGACTCATTTCGTGTTTTGATGGCCTTGGTTGCTCATTTTAATTTAGGGCTTCATCAAATAGATGTTAAGACTGCCTTCTTAAATGGTGATTTGTATGAGGATATGTATATGGATCAACCTGATGGTTTTGTTGAAGATGGTAAAGATTATATGGTATGCAAATTAAGAAGATCCATTTATGGATTAAAACAGACCTCCAGGAAATGGTATTTGAAATTTGATTATATTGTTGGCTCTCTTGGTTTTAAAAAAAAATACTGTTGATCAATGCATTTATCTGAAGTTTAGTGGGAGTAGATTCATCATTCTTATTTTATTTGTTGATGATATATTGTTGCTAGTAATGATATTATTTTTCTAAATGAGACTAAGCAGATGTTGACAACGCATTTTGATATGAAAGATCTTAGTGATGCCTCTTTTGTATTGGGTATTGAGATTCACCGTGATAAATCTCATAGTATCCTTGGCTTGTCTCAGAAATATTATATTGAAAGGATTTTGAATAGATTGAATATGAAATCTTGTAATTCTTGTGCTGCACCTATTCAAAAGGGTGAAAAATTCTCTAATACCTAGTGTCCTCAAAATGATAAAGATGTTTCTGAAATGGAGAAAGTCTCATATGCTTCCGCTGTTGGCAGCCTTATGTATGCTCAAGTTTGTACACGTCCTGATATTGCTTTTATTGTTAGTGTACTTGAAAGATACTTGAGCAAACCTAGTGTGGCTCATTGGCAGGCTGCAAAACAAGTCATAGGATATCTACAGGGCACCAAAGATTATATGCTCACCTATAGGAGGTCGGATCACCTTGAGGTGATAGGCTATTCTGATTCTAATTATGGTGGTTGTCCATATGATTACAAGTCCACATCAAGGTATATCTTTATGTTAGCAAGAGGAGCTGTTTCTTGGAAGAGTGTTAACAGACACTTACAACTACTTCTACTATGGAGGTAAAGTATATAGTTTGTTATGAGACTACACGTCGAGCGGTATAGTTGAAAAATTTTAATTACTGAATTTCATATTATGGAGAGTATTTCTAGACCTCTTACTATTTATTTTGATAACTTTGTTGTAGTGTGCTTCTTTCAAATTACTAAAAGCTCTAAGCGCTCAAAATATTTTGATACAAAAATCATGTTTGTTAGAGAGAAGATTTAGGAGTTTCATACTCGTGTCGAGCATATCTCTACAGAACTTATGGTTTCAAACCCTCTAACCAAAGGTTTAACTGTTAAAGTTTTTGTTGATCATGTAACCCGTATGGATATAGTGAGTCTTTTGATGTTTTGGGTTAGTGAGAATTTGTTTTGTAATTTTGTTGTGGCCTCATTTTATGTCTCGAGACCTTAGATAATTATGTTGTTATTATTATAGTTGCCATATAATATTATTATTGTTATTATCTGTGCAGTTTTGTTTATTCATGATATGGCATGTTATGGAGATATTTTGGACTCAGTCTCATTTGTTGTTGTGTTGAGATGTTTGTTAAATTTCAAAAAGCATCTTGGGCGAATGCTTGAGGCCATTTTATTGGAAAATGTACTTTGATCACATATTGACATGCAATTTTGGATGTATTTTCCCATTACCCATATACCACATTTTGATGGGTCATCGAGATATGAGTATATTGCATGTATGATATCAGTACTCCTTCAAGTATGATTTTCTGTATTGTTGAGATGCTTGTAATCTCATTTTGGACCAGTTGTTGAGAGTGCTAGCTCGATTTTGACATCATGTTATGACCACATATTGTTTGATTAATTTGAAGAATTTTTTTCTTATTAAAATGATGTAATATGACTTATATTGTCCAAGTGGGATAATGTTAGAATTTTATTTATAGACTAGCATAAATCATATTATATTTTTATAAAACCTAGATTAATTGGATGTCAATTATTAGAGCATTTTATTTAATCCAAATTGTGATTAGTTTTATTATTGGATCTATTATTATTTAAGCACTGCTCATATATGTGAGTTTTTGTCTTATGAGTCTTATATATTGGTTTGTCATAGTGAGTACGTTTAATTCATTTTAATTATTTTATATATACAGAGAGAGACCCTTATTCTTAACCACTTTAGTGCGTATAGTTGTCCCATTAATACTGATGCGTGAGCGACTATTGTAGGATAGAAATAATATATCTCTCTCATCGAGATTGTTTTTTAAGGTTTCAACAATGATTTCCTCATCAATGTCTTTTCAAGATAATCCTAAAACTTTTATATATATTGATATGTCATAAATATTAAAATTAATAAATTCAATAAATTTCTATCAATCTCGTGAAAGTAAAATTTTTTGACAATTGCCTGATAATGTCCTACCAAATGACATCTCAAGAAAATAAAATTATGATAAATAGTTGCTATATAATGTGGATAATCAATAACTTGCCTACATAATTTACTAATAAGAGTTGGTTGTATAGTAAGCAAGGCGCGCTGCAAAAGAGAATCAAAATTCAAATATCAAAAAAGGCAAATTGTTGGGAAAAACATTATGGTTAATAACTAGTCGCGATGTTATCCAATATTCACAACCCAACTACATGTTATAAATATCAGTATAATTAATAAATAGTCTCTCTTGGTTTTCTCATAATGGTTGAGATGCATCACTTTTTCCTCTTGAACATTTGTTGGGATAAGCAATCTCTCTTGGTTGATGATTTATAAATATCAGTATAATTATTTGAGATTTATGATATGTTTTAATTTAAAATTGAGATAACCTCCTATAACTTAATTGCTTAATTACTTGACACATAAGTAATGTTAATACTGTCTTTTAGGTACACGCTATTTTAACTTTAACCGTATCATTACATAAAAGGAAATAATTTTTCGTTTATTATATATATATGATGCCTACATTTGATAGTAAATCGTCAATCACTTAAAGCCTTGACACATATACATGTAATGCTTTCCCATCACAAACTACACCACAGCTCAAGCTCAAGGACAAATAAGGTCTCAAATTGTTGTTAATGCCGGGTAGCTGTTACATTGTAGTTGTGGTGGTTGTAGAAAAGTAAGAAAATATCAGAATGTGGACAACAAATAAAAACAAAATACGATTGCAGTAACTGTGAAAGCCAAGGGGATAGATGTGCAACCTTGTTCTACCAAGTTGTGGAATTAAAATAGAATTTTCATTCTAATTTATCAATTGTCATTCATATTCTTATTGTAAAATATTTGTTATTGGTATATAACACATGATATTTGCATATAAAAAATATTATATTTATTATATTTTTTTTTTTTATTTAAAAAAGAAATTGTGAAAGAATAACATAATGAAATAATGTACAAATATCATTATTATTGGCATATTTGCTACAAAATATGTTAGTGTTACGACATTCTCAGTAAAACTAGACAACAGTTAGCCTCATCAAGTTTCCCTTGCTATGAGTTCATTATATGATAGCTTTGCCGAATTGCAAATTTATTGATCAAATATGTAGGTGGAGAAAATTATGATCCTGATAAATGCCACAAGAACAATTTCCGCCTATCACTAAACCAAGGTAAACGTAGCTGATAATCCACTAGCACAATGACATCAACTTTAATTTGTAGGTTTACATTACGTGCCAACAAAAATTTTATTTAGTTAACTAGTACATTGCTAAAAGAAATATCATATGCACTTCACCCAAAAATAATAATAATAATAATATTGGAGGTTCACCGACCAAACAGTACCATCAGCCTCTTCCTAAACCACCTCTTTAGGAGAATCGAAAATATAAAAGCATTGCAACTTGAATCTGGGAAAGGCCTACTAGATATTAGCACATTCCATAAGTTACTCAGGTAAACTATCAGCTCAAGTACAAGAAAAATTCAACTGAATCCCTTGGGGCTATGCAATACATCTGTATATTATGGACAAGTCAAAGTTGAGTGTTAAGGAAGTTCCTGTTACATGTTTAGACAGCTTCAACAATGACACAGATCAGATTTTTTCCCCCTAAGCATCTAAACGCAATCGCTGCATGTTAGCCAATTTGCTATATAATATATTAAGTGAATTCTGTGTCACATTCTCAATCCTTTGGCACACATTGTGTTTCAAATTATGGTGCTATCAAAAAAGGATTTGAACTCAGTCTATTTTACTGTTGCTGCTCATATATCTGCATATAAGCTTCTGAAAGCGCAACCAAATGAGGAAGTGTTTCTGAGACGTGCAAATCCTGCATCTCATACCTAAAAAAATCAAGGTGTTAGTCCCATCATTGTTTAACATCCATTCAGATTGATACATTTTTGTCTTGTCAAGAAATAGATTTACCATAGTTCTTCTGATTTACGTTGAACAAATACCCTATAGAATCCTTCACCGGGTTTGCCATCATGAACAACATTGGCAATTAAATCATATTTAGATCGCAATTTCTCATTTTCTTTCGTTGTTGGTAAGGGAATGTAATCCTTCAACTCCAGGTTCTTCACAGGAAAGTTGACTGAAACAAGTATTGACTGGGTTAGGGTGAACTTAGAAATAAGCATGCTGATATCAAATTATCAACTTGAATAAATTAATTCTTACCTAATGTAGGATTCTTTTCCACAAAAAAATTATTCTTAGTAAATCGACGCATGTGAATAATCAGATACTTCGGCAATCTGGTAACACGATACCGCATCCTTGCTATATGAGGACGGACCACCTCTGTGACAGTCTCACCGTCGAACTTCTTCAGTATGTTGAAGAGTGGAACCTAGAAACCCAACCTTGTTAGCAGGCAAGATGGGAGAGACAGACAACTAAAAAACAAAAGCTAAACCCACATCAACCGAGAAAAGTGGAAAACAAAACCAGGAAATGTATGTTTGAAATTGCACAATGAACTAATTATCCTGGTTTCAATGGGACTTCTACCATTTTTTCTTTAAAGCTTTTACCTCATGTCATTTTCCAGGCAGACGATTCAAATTAAAGATCTACTAAGACCACACTAAAATGTAACAGGGATATGGAAAAATATTATGGGTGTGCATTTTAAATTCATAAATCTTGAGCAATGAGTCTGTAAAAATGTTATTTCCAAGTAAGAAGATACCACTGATTCTAGGGAAATTCATCAACCCTGTGGTATTTACAGAAAAATGAAAGCATGCAACCAACCATATAAGAAAATGGAAATTTCAACTAGAAACGGGTGCACCGATAGTTTGTGGCAGAATGACCTCCAAGTAACTAGTCTCCCCAATTATTCTTTATAGAGTTCACAAAATGCTTGTGAGGCATTTTTCTAGATGAGAAGGCAATTAGCTGCAATATTTTGTATATGCTTATAATGGAGTTGCAAAATAATGGGAAGTTGGGACCTCATTAAAAGATGGAAGAAGATCATTCATTATTCTGAAATCGGCTGCTAACTTCACAAAAAGTAAGTGGGGAACATGTAGTTCATATGATTATTCTCCACATTCCCTCATGCATGTTATTCTGGAAAAATAGGGTTTTAAGTTATTATTCATTGAATCAATCAAGTAGTTTATATACAGAAGTCCTAGCACCAATTTAGGAAACAAAATATCTCCCTGCTCTAAGCTGTAATCCCTTGATTTAGGGGATTACACTGATTACAACCTAATTACAGATTCTTACACCAAATATATACATTCCTAAAATAGCATTCCTAACAAATAGCACACGGATTCCCACACTCCCCCTCAAGCTGGTGAATAGGTGTTTGCCATTCCCCAGCTTGGATACAATTCTCTCAAATGTGGAGCCGCTCAATCCTTTGGTGAGGATATCCACAAGTTGTCCTTGTGTGGGAACATATATGGAGTACATATCAAGCCACTGTCAAGCTTCTCCTTGATGAAATGTCTATCCACTTCGATGTGTTTAGTCCGATCATGTTGAACTAGGTTATGTGCTATGCTGATTGCTGATTTATTATCGCAGTAGAGCCTCATAGGTTCTTCCCACTTAATCTTCAAATCTTCTAAAATGATTTTAAGCCAAAGTAATTCACACATGCCTTGTGCCATAGCACGAAATTTTGCTTCAGCACTAGAACGTGTCACTACACTCTGTTTTTTACTTTTCCATGTCACAAGATTTCCTCCAAGGAAAGTGCAATACTCGGTAATTGATCTCCTGTCAATAATTGACCCTACATAGTCAGCATCAATGTATGCTTCAAGTGTCATATTCCCATTTCTTTTGAACAAAATCCCTCTTCCTGGAGTTCCCTTGAGATACTGCAGAATTCTATGAGCAGCCTATAAATGAACTTCTCTTGGGTTGTGCATAAATTGACTGATCAAGCTTACTCCATAGGCAATATCCGATCTACTATGGGACAAGTAAGTGAGTCTGCCCACCAGACGTTGATACATCTCCTTATCTACTGCAGCATCTTCTTCTGTGTTCTCGAGTTTTAGGCTCGGATCCACTGGAGTACTCATAGGTTTACAAGTTGTTTTGCCTGTTTCCTTGAGCAAATCAATGATGTACTGTTGCTGGGACCACTTCAACCCCCAAAAAATATTTCAGTTTTCCCAAGGTTTTGATCTCAAACTCATTGGCCAAGCACTGATTCAAGATTTGTTGTTCTCTCGTATCATCCCCGATTAAAATAATATCATCTACATACACTAACAACACTGTTACTCCCCCTGATGCAGAATGTTTGATGAACAATGTACAATCTCCTTGACTTAGTTTATATCCCAAGGCGACATAAGTCTAGTAAACCTTCCAAACCAAGCCCAAGGTGATTGTTTCAGCCCGTACAAGGCCTTTTTTAACTTACATACTGTGTTGGTAGCCACATTCCTACCATATCCTGGAGGCATTTCCACATAAATTTCCTCCTCGAGTTCCCCATGCAAGAAAGCATTCTTCACATCTAATTGCTGTAATTCCCAACCGTGATTGGCAGCAAGGGATAGTATCACCCTGATTGTATTCATTTTATCAACCGGAGCAAAGGTCTCTAAATTATCAATCCCATAGGTTTGTGTGAACCCTTTGGCGACTAACCTCGCTTTGTATCTCTCAATTGACCCATCAGCCCTATATTTCACTATGTATACCCACTTGCATCCAACTGGCCTTTTTTTTTGCTGGTAAAGTGACTAACTCCCAGGTTTTATTCTTCTCTAATGCCTCCATCTCTTCATTCATGGCTTGCTTCCATTTTTCATTGGACAATGCCTTAGATAGGGTAGTAGGTATGGAGGTATTGTTTAGGTTTACAAGGAAAATTTTGTGGGTTGGTGAGAAATTTTTAAATGACAGATAATTTGAGAGGATATAATGGCTGCTTGGTGCATTTTCTGGTTTCTTTTCTAATGGCAATTGGGAGGTCTAGGTCATCTTCAGCAGTTTGGGTTTCAATTTCATCCTGTAAAGCTCGAAAAACATAAATTGTTACCTCATTTGAAGGAGTTGAGTTGGACTCTTGAACCTATATAGATTCCAGAATGACCTTTGACTTGTGTACACTAGACCTTTTCCAAATCTCACATCAAGTTGAGTGGCCTCATTGGACTCGGGTTCAACTTCAGGGTGGTCTGGTTCAATCTCAACTAAAAGGTTAAGAAGGGTAGGAAGATCGGGCAACGCAAGATGTATTTCCTTTATCTTCCTTAAGACTCTCCCCCTAAAGATGAGGCTGAGCGAAATAGGCTTCTTGCTCATTGAAGGTTACATCCCGTGACACAGAGAACTTCTTGGATGGAGGGTGATAACATTTATATCCTTTCTGAGTGGAAGAATACCCAACAAAAACACATCTTAGGGCTCTAGGATCGAGTTTCCCCTTGTCTTGACTATGGATATGAACAAATGATACACACCCAAAGATCCGAGGTTTAAGATTGTTGGTAGTGGAGAGATTCGGGTAACAAGAAAGGACATCCATAGGGCTTTTGACACCTAAGACTCAAGAGGGTAATCTATTGATAAGGTAAGAACAGCTTCCTCCCATAAGGTTTTTGGAACATTTTTCTGATACAACAGTGCCCGAGTTTGGGTTAGAAGGTGCCCATTTTTCCTCTCTGCAATTCCATTCTATTATGGTGTTTTGACACAAGAAGACTCATGGATTATTTCCCTCTTTTTGACAGAAGGGAGTAAGAACCTGATTAAAATAGTCCTTGGCATTGTCAGACCTAAGTCTTTTGATATTCACACCAAACTGGTTTTTTACCAGAGAAGAAATTTGGGAAAACAGTGCTTACTTTAGACTTATGTTTGAGTAAGAAAATCTAAGTAAACCGAGTACAATCATCAATAAAAGTCATAAATCATCGAGCACTGGACACATTTGGAATAGTAGAGGGACCCCATACATCCGAATGAACAAGATAAAAGGGAAATGTGCTTCTGTTATTACTTATTGGAAAGGGTACACGCTTGTGTTTAGCAAGCTCACACACCTCACAATGAAGACTCTCAACATCTAATTTGGTAAAAAAAGAAGGAAACAAAACTTTGACAACCCTAAAAGAAGGATGTCCTAACTGACAGTCAACCCTAAAAGAAGGATGTCCTAACTGACAGTCATAAGGAAAAATCTTCTCCTTGTTGGATAGCACAGACTCGGACATGAAGGAATGAGGTAGATTGTTCTTGACCATGGTAGACAGATTTGGTTCTTCAAGGTAGTAAAGGTCATTCCATTCTCTAGCACGTCCAATCGTCCTCCTCAAATCTTTGTCCTGAAATACACAATGACTATTGTGAAAAATCACATTACAGGATAAATCTTTTGTAAGTTTTTGTACAAAGACAAGATTGGTAGATAATTTTGGGACATGGAGCACATTTTTTATGAGTTTATTTGGATATCGGCTAGGCTAACTACACTTACAAGAGTACCATCGGCTGTGGCAATTTTTATTGTTGGAACAAGGTGAATATGTGGAGAAGTGTTTGGATAAGGGTGTCATGTGGTCTGTGGCGCCTGAATCCAGTATCCAGAACTGGATGGAAAGTGTTTCTGAGACATTTAAGCCAAATGATAATGGAAGCTTACCTGAATACGCCAAAGTACAAGTACCTGTTGGTTTTTCCAAGATGGTAAAGAAAGCTCTCACCCTGTCTATCTCTTCCCAGTTAAGACTAGTGGATTCGGGCTTGTTCTCTTCATTTTGTTCAACAATAACAACATGAGCATATCCACTCTTCCGTGAAGGTTCCCCTTTTTGTCCCCATTCACGACTAGGAGACTTTCCATGCAATCTCCAGCACTTCTCTCGAGTGTGGCGTGCCTTGTTGCAATAGGTGCACCATAATCCATCCTTCTTCTCCACATTTGCTGGACCACGTTTAATATGTTCAGCCACCATGGCTGAACTCTTTATAGTTGGGGTATCCAACATTAAACTCCTTCTGCTCTCTTCGCTTCTTACCATAGCCACCACTTCATTGAGACATGGAATTTCTTGTTTCCCCACAATTTGAATTCTCATCTGATCAAACTTAGGATTTAGGCCAACGAGAAAGTCATAGACTCTGTCTTACTCAATAAACTCCTTCAGAACCACTGCATCAATAAAACATTTGATTTTGATCACTCTATAATAAGCTAGCTCCATCCAGAGACTTCAGTTGATTAGCATATTCAGTAATAGTTTTGTTCCCTTGTTTTGCCGCTACTGTTCTCAACTTTACACCATATACTTGAGCAGCATCTTTGGCTTTGGAATAGGTTTGTTCCACTGCATCCCAAATCTCCTTGGCAGTGTTGAGGAACATGCAAGTGTCACTAATTTCTAGAATCATCGAATTCCATAGTCAGGCCATGATCATGGAGTCTTCTTCATCCCATGCTGCGAACTTAGGACTTCCCTTGTTAGGTTCAGCACCCGGTAGGTGACTCAACTTCCCTTTTCCCTTCAGCACTGTGCGAACAAGTTGGGACCACTTTAGGTAATTCTTCCCATTCAGCCTATATGCAAAGTGGATATTTTGCAATTCTCCGGGCTGCTGAGATTAGGCATCTCCTGTTTCTTTTCCATTGACTGTGTTCAGTATCTCCTCTCCGTTCGACATCTTAAAGGACTGGTCCCACACCACGTGATTAAGGTCTGAGTCTGAGGTTTACGCCGAGATAAACCAGTGGATGCGACTGGCAGAAGAAAGAGATCGGCAATGAAGGCCAATCTGAAAGGGAAGAAACGAGGAGATCGTTGGCAATGAAGGCCAACTGGTTTCGGAAGGGGTTCGATGAAAAGCAGGAGCAGTCCCAGATTGGAACTACTCTGATACCATCTGGAAAAATAGGGTTTAAAGTTATTATTCATTGAATCAATCAAGTAATTTATATACAGAGGTCCTAGCACCAATTTAGGAAACAAAATATCTCCCTGCTCTAAGCTATAATCCCTTGATTTAGGGGATTTACACTGATTACAACCTAACTACAGATTCTTACACCAAATATATACATTCCTAAAATAGCATTCCTAACAAATAGCACACGGATTCCCAAAGTTATGGACAACGTTCTTTTCTTTAGTTGGATGCAACCGACCCTTAAAGGTTATATCAGGAATTTGCTTGTGTCATGGACCATAAAATGTCGCTGGTGAATGTTGGGTGCTCCCTTTTAACTAGGAACAGTTTCTTCTAGCCAATTATTTGCCAAATTAAACATATTTTTATCAAGAAATAATAAGAGATAATTGGCAATAGGAAAACATATAGTAGTAACTTTGAGAACTCAAGATGAAAATGTTCATTGTCAAAGCTTAGCAAGATCAGTCATTCATGTCTTCTAATCAAAATATATACAGTACGAAACAATAAATGCGTGCTTATAGGTAAGATGGTAAAATAGCAGCCAAGATGCAGTCCATTTAGCATGCAAAACAACCATAATCAAAATATCCAATTAACTTGAAAAGTTAGGGTAAGACATGATGAGAAAACAAGAGGAAAGGTCACTATAAAGGATGCCTGACAGCATATGAATAATCTGTCACGTAAATATTACAAACTACCTGTTTTGTTTTAAAATAATGGTTTATAAGTGACATTAAGTTACCAGTCTTGGTGTCACAATATCCTTGTTGGCATATATAACCACAATTTTCCTAGTTTTGTATATATATCTATTAGGCACCCCCATGCTGGACCATGCAGGACCACGTGAGGGAAAATAAGGGATAGGCTGAGAATGTAACCACCAGCCCGTGTGGCTGGTGGAAGGGGAAAAAAGTGGGATATTCAGTTTGGCTGTTAGTACTGAGAGAGGAGGGGTGGAGAAGAGGAGGAGGGGGGGGGGGGGAACGGAACAAGAATTGGGTAAGGTTTGGGAAGGGAGGTTGCAGCCCCTTGAAGAGCTGCACTATCTCTGTATTTACTTGTTTTGGATGTTCTGCTTCTTATTTCTGTGTGCAAACCTCCTTGATACTGATCTCCACTGAATATCAATAGAAGGTGTTTCAGCAAGTGAATTCATTAATATACAGTTTATTCAGCTCCAGTTTCCTATCAGTCTCTCATACAACAGTTACAGCCAAAATAACAAGATCCAAACTTCAAAGTCATACCACCTTAATTTAAATTATATCAACCACAGCATTTCATATGCAATAAGCAAAGTAATATTAAGTGAAGTAGTACCTGGGGTATTATATTTTTCTCCATCACATCCTTGAAAAGAGGAGGTGGGGGCAAGTCCAACCCTAACATTAGGAATGGCATTTTGGAAGTTTCTGTGACAAATGCATCTCGTTCAGTTCCACCATCCGAAAATTTATCATTGCTGTTTTGGTCCTCACTGTTTTCTTTCTTATCAGTGATCACTTTGCTAGGAATCTGTTTTACAACCTCAAGTTCACCCTGCAACCACAGTAAATTAAACAAACACAACTTAAGTGGATAGTTGCAGCTAGCAACAATACATCAACCAAAAGAAAAGAAAATTAGAGTGGATAAGAAAGAACCTGAAAACACTCATAAATTATGCTGATATTCTTCTTTAAAGTTTTAAGATCTGCATGTAGCATATTAAGAAGCCATGACATGAACTCAACTGGGTCAGATTGCACACCTATCCGAAACCGTTTTTTACTGGCTTTCATCACTGCCTGTAGAAACTCATGTGGGCTGACCTGTTGACATGCATCTAGAAAGATAAACTACCAAATTATAAAATTATAGATTTAAAATGACAATTTCAGAAGCAAACCTGTCCTTTAAAGTTCCGTGCATGCCAGATCTTCCTAGTGAGTTCACCAAATCGATGAACAAGTGGAGATTTGCAGTGTTGATAGTTTTCAGGGATAAGGAAAAAATTCCTCAAGGGGGTAACTCTCATTAAGGATTGAATTGTTACATTCACAAAATCAGTCTCCTTGATATTATTAAGTCCCACCTGAAAATTATCGTATAATGGATAAATATAAGCCATAAAACATTTAAGTGCCAATCAACAATAAGCGAAATTCCATTATTTTATAAGCAAGAGGAAGAAATATACCATTCCAGGAAGGTAACTAGAACCATCAAGTGCCCTAGACCACTGCTTATTTTTGTCAAGTTGTTCAACTTCTTTTGAAGTAAACCTGCAGATAGAGAACCATATGAAAGCAGTTTGATGTGTTCTAGTATTTGATCTTAAAAAGAATTCAATGTAATGACAAGGTAAAGTGAGTATAGTGTCATAAAGGATAACCATAAGACAACTTAATTAATGGTAGAGCTTTAAAGATTTCAATGTGATTCTGAATTAGAGAAAAATGGAGGTTTGATATTTTAAGGTGACTGCAAGTGACCAATGCACATCAAACAATAAGCATGTTACAAGCAGGTTGGCACATCCACAGTCAGACAAAAGAAGATAAATGCATAACAAAGCTAAGTAGATAATTAAATTCATTGAGCAATAAATTATGACACGCATGTAATGCAATGCCCAAATCCAGCACCTATAAAAAATAAATGTCCTTGTCTAATTAGTATATAATGAAGAGAAAGTCCAGAAATATTGACGTTAATGGCCTAATAAACAAGCATAAAATAATTATTCCTCATATGAAAACATTCATTTGATTTTGGAAGGTTGATAACTACAATTTTGAACTTCCAGAATGGACAGAACTCTCTTTTCTTTTCTTTTTGGGTACAAATGGATAAAACTCTCTAACCAGCCAATAGCAGCTGACATATATTGGACAACAGAAGAAAATATTAAATTAGTCACCAGCCAATAGCTGATGATATTAGAAACAGAAATATGTTCCTTGAAAAATGTCTGCAGTCAGCGCAGCCAAATATACAAATTAGACCAACCTTGGGTTTAGGACATGTCGAATGTCATCTAATGAAGGATCATTAATTTCATATCCATCGGGAAGACAATAGACTTTCTCAGTCCGGAGATTGATATAAACATGGTGTCCTGCTTCCAGGCTATGTGTATAGGCATGAGACTTCTTCCCCCTCCCTTGGTAATATTTACCGCAAACCAAACATGCATAGACATTTAAATTTGACAGAGAGACAGAGCAAAACTTCTCAAAGTCAAAATCCAAAACCTGCACACACCACATCATCAAAATTCAAATATGTATTCAAACCAGCAAAATTACTGTCTACAATGGACCAGATAAGTCAAATACCTGTCTATTAACAGTATCAAGATAAGGACAGTCCTTCCGAACCTCAACCTGGCGACTGTTTCTTCCACCAAATAGTTGTTCACGTGAATCATCATCTTCATCACTATCATCATCCACTTCATATCCATGCCCATTTTTCTGGGACACATAATTCCTCCTCTCACTAATAGTGACCCTTTCCCTCCTCTCATAATCTTCCTCCTCACCAATGTCAGCATAATTATTGGCCAACCCAGAAAGAGGATTTGCAATGGAGACAAGGGGAGGAGAGGGGGAAGATTCCTCATCCAGCCTATGCCTTTTAAACTCAAAATTAAGCCCTTCTTCCTCTACCCTATTATTAGTTTCCCTTCCCCTTTTTGATGCCATGTTATTTCCTAAAGCACTTTCAAATCAATACCTGAGAAAACAAAAATGAATTTAAGATAAGGGGAAAATTAAGACCCACTAATCTTTGTAATTGTTGAATTAGAGAGTTTTAGGTAGGGAAGAAGGAAAAGAGAGAATATAGACTAATATTGATATTGACTTGATGTGTTGATAATGTGATAAAAAAGACAAACTCAATGGTCCTATTTATACTAATTCTAAACTCTTAATCCTAATTAAATAAGGAAACAAATCAAGAAATATAATAAATAAGAAATAAATCCTAAGAAATCATTTATGATACTCTAAAATATTTCAAGATATTTTGAGATATTTTTAAGATATTCTAACACTCCCTCTCAAATTAAAGCTTACTAAGCTTTAAGCTTGTTACAAATGAACACTTTAAAAAAGAAAATAACATAAAAAAAAATTGGGCTCCACAAAACATGGTTGGAAAGGCAACTCAGGGATGCTGGAGACGCCAGAGAGATGAGACATTGCTGGAAAGATAACTCAGCAAGACGACTGGAATGATCATATAGAAATTTCTTGACAAGCAATCACACACAAGGCCCAAACTTCTCAAAACCGCATTTGAAGCTTCAAATGACAATGTTGGAGACCAAAAACTTTGAAATTAAAACTAAGGCTGGCGTGCATCACAGCCATGGAGCATTGATCACCAGCATGATTCATAAGATAGGAGAAATCACCATCCGAATGATTCACGATGGGAGGATGGTATGAATCACAGCCAAATTCATCACTTAACGAGTCATTGATGAGAAAGAAGTCATAGCCAATATAAATCACCATCGGAATGATCGTCGACGATAAGAGAAGTCACCACTAGTATGGCTTATCCATGGTAGAGGAGTCACCACTAGAATGATCGTCGGTGGGAAGAGAAGCCATTGGTATGATCCATTAGTGGAAAAAGAACAACATGACAAACATCGACATTGAAGTATATGTAGAGATGAATTTATTCCTACTCTCCCCCTCAATGCTATGCTAGCAATGGAAAAGAACCAAATAGTAGTCAAAGACAGAGATAACCACCACATAGAATGCCAAACAGCCACTTGGAGTTCAGAGATGATGTGGTGAGGCAAACGAACGGTGGAGAAGCCCGGAAAGAGGGTGAAACAGCCATGGGTTAGTGTACAATGGCCAAAAATAGAAATCCCAATACACCTGAATGTCTCTGCACGAGTGTACAAGTCTGCACAGAGGTTGGTTGATGGAGGTGAGCTTAGATCCGTGTAGAGGAGGTTGGGACGAGTTGAATGAGACCAAAGGCTGCCAGAAAGGTGGTCGAACACGCCGGAGGAAGGGGCGGTGCGTGGGTCTGGGAGCAAAGAGAATAGGGCCCATGTGGGAGCCTGTCAGATGGCCGCTAGAGCTGCGCCTTCGGGGGTTGGCCGAACTCAGGCCGACGGTGCGACTGGTGAGGTCGCCGGCCGGAAAAATTGACAGTGGATGGCGGCGGCAGATGGTGGCAACGACGAGAAGAAACCAAAGGAGAGAGTATGCGCAGAGGAGATGGTGTTTGCCGACAAATCAGAGTGGAAACACGATTGGCCGAAAAAAATATAGCAAGGGTGTGCCAAAAGGATAATTTGGCAACCAGAGGCGACTAATCAGAGTTCCAGATGGTGGCAACGATAAGTCACGAAGAAGAAACCTCTAATAATGTTAAATTGGAAGGTTTTAAGTAGGAAAGGAGGAAAAGAATGAATATAGACTGATATTGATATTGACTTAATGTGTTAATAATTGATACAAAAGACAAACCCAATGGTCCTATTTATACTAATTCTAAACTCCTAATCCTAATTAAATAAGGACACAAATAATGAAATATAATAAATAAGAAATAAATCCCAAGATATCATCTATGATACTCTCTGAAGCATGGGTAAGGGAGATATAGACAACGAGTGCAGCGTTAGTGGTACGCGTTGGGTGTGCCAAAAGGATAATTTACGGCAACGGCAGACGCTTGCCGTTCGCACGGCATCTCGTTTTCGGTCGTTTTGCGGAGAGCCCTCCGACGAGGCTTTTCCGATGACACCCACCGTCACCAAGTGACGCCATGGTGCTGAGGTCATTCCTCGCGAAAAGTCGATGAACGGAAGATGGTAGTCACCACCTCCATTCCGCTCCTAATACCATGATGCCATTGAAGTGTTGTATAGAAAGGAAGGTTTTAAGTAGGAAGAGGAAAGGACATTTGGTTTAAAAAGCTATATATAAAAATTTAATATTAATTTTTTAAAATGAATTAATTTATTAATTTATTTAAATTTTACTAATAAATTATTTGACATTAATAAGATATTTGATTTTAAAATATTAATATATAATGTTTATAATGAATGTAAAAAATATATTTTATATTGTTGTTAATAATTGATATGGAAAAAAAGAATAAACCGAAATAGTTAAAAATAATTGTACCCTAAGCTTATGTGATTATATTGTAAAGTAAAAAAGTAGAAGAAGGGAATGTAAGTCCTTTTTATGTTTTATGTTAAAATTAGTATCTTTAAACTCTAATAATCCTAATGTATATAATATAAGGACACTAGCTTTTTAAAAATAAGTTGTTGTTAATATATATATAAATAAGAAATAAATCCCAAGATATCATCTAGATGATACTTTAAAATATTTCAATATACAATAAAGATATTTTGAGATACTTTTAAGATATTCTAACAGCAATTAATAAAAATAAACACATATTAGATGCCTACTACTCATTGCCCTTTCTAAGAAGGATTTGGGTTTACTAATGGGGGTGTCAACTATTGTTATGACCGAAATAGCAATGGAATAGCAACTAAATATGAAAATTAAGAGTCACCACCAATTTTATTTAAATGAGAAAAAAATTAGAAAACTTAAGAAAAATGGTCTATATAGCAACATTGGATTCAGAAGTCTAATTATACACAGGGAATAGTAGAAACTTAATATCACTGCACCCTTGATACATCCATTCTAAACCGGTTACACTTAATTAATTGTGCAAATTATCAATAACCTTTAAATATTTATTTTACCCTTTAGACCAAACAAATCATGAAATCATTATTCAATATTTACAAAAGAAAGGTGAATCAAAGTTTTTATTTTTTTATTTTTTTAAAATGAATTTCAATTACTTTTTATTTGAGCAAAAAAGAGATCTAAGTGGAAAGAGGGAAAGGGAAAAAAAAAAACTTTACGACAACACACTATCACACCTCAGCTAACCGATGGGGTAATTTAAAAGAGGCACCTGAATGAATTAAAAAAGAAAGTGGGAAAACCAACCAATTAGAAAATGATAATGAACTGCATTTAAATCAAGATCGTTTCATTTCTCTTCAAAAAGCACACAATCTGAACAACTCTACATTATCTAGAAAAGAATCAATAAAATTAAGCACACCTATACCTAACCCACGTCCCAGAACTCAAAGACCAAAACCTATCTTTCTTTTTTTGTTATAGAAAAAAACCATCTTATTTTGAAAATATAAAGTCCACTCAAACAAAGTTACTAGCAATCATAAAGCACCAAGTCCGTTGATGTTTAGGACATCAAAGCATTTAGGACTTGATGCAACCATACATCAGTTTTCTCAGCATCTTAAGAAACAACATTTTTATATCTCAAGTCATTGCTACAGTGAAGAACTAACAAAGGCAATTTGTAGGCTTTAAGATGTGGCACCTCAGGATACAATCATAGTTTTGAATTCAGGTATTCAAAGAAAAGAAAACACTAAGCATGAAAGTCATGAAGCTAGCCAATAGTTATCAGATTATTCATCATGCCACATGGACTCAAAAACCAACACAGTTCACTCATCATCAACACAAATAAATGGCCCATACATCAAAGTTTCTGTTAGAAGGAGTTATGCATACCATCAAACACATCATGAGCCACTAGATTAAATTTTATTAAACCTGCTTTCAGCATTTGCAGGTTGCATACAGATCTTGAACAGAACCAAGGCATTCTCCCATTAAACTTGGCTTCAGCCCAGTAAATCCCGGGTTAAATTGCAAAGAAAGACACACTTGACTCAGCTCAATCTAACACGCCGCCAAGATAACAGACCAGCAATGAAACTAGCCCTTCTTGTTTACATGCAAAATTAAACCCATTTACATGTCATTAAACGAAAGGAAACAAATATCCTCATGCCAGCAAACATTCTAAGGCACATAAGAAAGTCAAATTTCGCTGATGGAAACCATATTGAAACTGATTTAGCTCTTCCATCCAATTATTGAAAAAGAATTCTCTCAGAGACAGAATTTTGCTTTTTCTTTCAAATGTGCAGAAAGAAACCACTCAAATCTAGGTAGAAAAAACTGATATTTTTTATACATCATGATCTTTGTATTATATACATAAGGTCCTAATTAATGGGAATGAATCTGGACAATGAATGTGGACATATTTCAACACTCCCCCTTAAGTTGGACCATAAATGTTTAACAATCCCAGCTTGCCAATAAGGAAGTCAAACTGCTGACTTTGAAGACTTTTGGTCAGTATGTCTGCCACTTGTTTTGTAGGAATAAAAGGAATACAAAGAGTTCCTTCATTCAGTTTTTCCTTGATAAAATGTCGATCAATCTCGACATGTTTGGTCCTATCATGTTGCACTGGATTATGCGAGATGCTGATGGCTGCCTTGCAGTTAGAGTACAACAGCTTCATGGGTTGATTCCATCCAATTTTTAATTCATCTAAGAGTCGCTTTATCCATAGGAGTTCACATATTCCTTGTGCAATAGCTCTGAATTCAGCTTCAGCACTGCTTCTAGCTACCACATTCTATATTTTGCTTCTCCAAGTCACCAAATTTCCTCCAACAAAGGTGCAGTAGCCAGATGTTGACCTTCTATCATCTATGCATCCAGCCTAATCAGCGTCAGTAAAAGCTTCAACATCTAACCTGTCACCTCTTTTAAACAGAAGTCCTTTTCTTGGACTTCGTTTGAGATATCTCAGGATTCTAAAGACTACATTCAAGTGTTCCTCACATGGGGAATGCATGAATTGACTCACAACACTTACTGCAAAGGCAATATCTGGCCGAGTGTGGGATAGGTAGATAAGTTTTCCCACCAACCGCTGATACTGTCCTTTATCAGTTTCAACACCAGCATTAGCGCTTAGTTTAAGGTTTGCCTCCATAGGCGTTTCAGCTGGCTTGCATCCTAGTATGCTAGTTTCCTCAAGAAGATCAAGTATGTATTTTCTTTGGGTCACCACGATGCCAGCCTTGCTTTGAGCAACTTCCATTCTCAAGAAGTACCTTAAGTCACCAAGGTCTTTAATTTCAAATGCCTTGGCCAGGAACATCTTCAATTTTTCCTATTCAACCAAATCATCACCAGTCAGAATAATATTATCCACATATACAATAAGAATGGCTATTTTTCCACAAACAGTATGTTTGTAAAACAGAGTGTGAACTGCTTGACTTTGAAGGTATCCATAGTCTTTTATTGCTTTAGTGAACTTCTCGAACCATGCTCTTGGAGATTGTTTTAGGCCATAGAGTGAACTTTTTAATTTACAGATATTCTTGGGACCAAGGGAGTCTTCAGATCCTAGAGCTAGACACATGTATACTTCCTCTTCTAACTCACCATTGAGGAAGACATTTTTAACATCAAGTTGTTGAAGTGGCTAGTCTTTAATTACTGCTACAGATAGTAAAATCTTGACACTATCCATTTTAGCAACTGCTGCAAATGTCTCCTGATAATCTATCCCATAAATTTGGGTATATCCTTTTGCAACTAGCCTGACTTTGTACCTTTCAATTGAGCCATCATACTTATATTTCACCGTAAATACCCATTTACAGCCAATTGGACTCTTTCCTTTGGGCAGAGGTACTAGTTCCAAGGTTTGATTTTTTACCAAGGCCTTTATTTCTTCAAGGGCAGCATTTCTCTACCCAGGGACAACAAGAGTTTCCTGTATAGAGTTAGGAATTTCTATTTTTGACAGGTTAAAAATAAAGGCTTTAAAGTTGGAAGACAGTTTGTGATAGGAGACAAAGTTGGATATAGGATGAAGAGTACATGACCTAGTACCTTTCCTAAGAGCAATGGGCAGATCTAGATCGAGATTCACATGGTTCAAGATGTAAGGAACATTCAAAATTACCTGATACACTCGGAGTTGAATCCTGGCAGTTTGGTTGTGGTTGGTACTCCACACCTTGTTTGTTTTGCCTCCTAGTATAGACACGCAGCTCTTTTTTCTTTTCAGGCTGTATGTCTCCCCCTGCATTGGAGTCCATCATTTTTGGCTCTATAGGTTCGGTATTTGAAGGAAGATTAGAATTATTTTCAGGTAATGAATCAGATTCTATGGGTTCAGAATTTTGATGTAAGGAATCAAATTTTGGACAATAGGAAGGTATATCAGACTTAAGCACATAATTACTGAGTTCTCAAAAAGTTTCTTCATCTGTAAGAGTCTTCCCTTAAAGTAAAGTTTTAGAGAAAAAGGACTGATTTTCAAAGAAGGTGACATCAATACTGACATAGATTTTGTTATTAATGGGGTCAAAGCATTTGTAACATTTTTGTGTAGGCGAGTACCCCAAAAGATACATTTACGAGCTCTAGGATCAAGTTTGCCCCTTTGAGAGCTATTAATATGGGTAAAGACCACACAACCAAACACTTTAGTAGGTAAGGTCACTAAAAAATTGAGCATGAGGATAAATTTCCATCAGAGTTTTTCAAGGTGTTTGAAACTGGCAAACTCTTAAGGGCATTCTATTGATTAGGTAGGGTGCGGTAAGAATAGCTTCATCCCAAAAATGTTTAGGTACCCCATTAGTGAACATAATAGCACGAGCAACCTCTAAAAGATGTCAGTTTTTTCTTCCTGCAACACAATTCTGTTGAGGTGTTTCAACAAAAGACGTTTGATGCACAATACCCTTTTTCATGAGAAAGTGGCTAAGAGTGGTATGAAAATATTCTTTGTCATTGTCAGTTCTAAGAATCTGAATTTTGGTGTGAAATTGGGTTTCAATCATATGGTAGAATCTTTGAAATACCATAGAGGTTTCGGATTTGTCCTTTAAGATGTACACCCAACAGACACGTGTATGAACATCAATGAAGGTAAGAAACCACCTTGCTCCATTAATATTTCTTACTCTAGATGGCCCCCAAATATCATGATGGACGAGGAAAAAAGGGTGTGATTGTTTGTGGGGCAAAGAAGAAAAAATAGTACGATGATGTTTAGCAAGTTGACAGATATCACAATGAAAAGATGAGATATTTTTATTCTTAAAAAGAGCATGTAGCAATTTGCTCAAGTACATGAAATTTTGATGACCTAGTCTATAGTGCCATAACATAACTTCCTCTTTTTCAGAAAAGGAAACAAGACTGCCTGATATTGGAGCTTGTCTAGCTAAGGGTGCACTGCCTTTAAGGTAATAGAATCCATCCATCTCCCTAGTGTAACAACCTAATTCCATATACCATAGTATAACCTAGGTACACTAAGTATATAGAATTAAGTATACCACTTTTAAACTTAAAACGTAAATACCTAACCTGTATAATAACTATTAACGAGTAAATATATAGAGCCTTTAATAAAAAGTAAGAGAGCAAGATATTTTACACATTTGGAAAGGTGCTCTTTACAAAAACATTAATATGTCTAAGATTACAACTTTTACAAAGAGCTAATCATATTAATTTAATTATAGAAACATTAATCTAAATACAAAACTAATATAATTACATTAGCTGCTTTGCTAAGGCTCGGTCCTTTTGTCCTAAGCTTTCCTGGATCCTCCTCTAGATTTATCATGGAAATAGAAAACTGGGGTGAGAATTTATAATTCTCAGTAGTACATTTTAAAAACGTGACATCATAATAAATCCAGCTGTTTCAGGGGAAAACACATCCTTTATTTAAAATTCAATACTAATATATACATAAGTTAGAGAGGTGGCAAACTGCCAAATCTGGTCCTCTCTCTTCCTGAAACAGAGATTCAATTATTATCCTTTGTAAAAGAAATCAGTTGCACGATCCAGACCATGAGAATAGTTTCATATTCAGTTCTTTATCATAATTCATTCACGTATTAACAATAAATATACATCATTTACATTATATGTATTAGTTTTTCATAATAAACGTAACATAACATAATAACATTCTATATTCCTTGTCATACCACAACATAACCAACTATGTCCCTTTTCTTCGGGATACTCTCAAGTCAAGCATCGACCTTGATCTTCATAAATTCAGTTTAAGAAAACAAAACAATTGTCCATACAAATGTCATTTTATGCAATTCATGGTGATTTATGATTATGCCTAATGAATGTCCTAAAGTATGCTCATGCAATGATTTTTAAAAGATTTTATCTTTGAAAACACATCTTATTTAAATATTTCCAAGAAACCATTTTGTTCCTTGTATTGTTTCTGAGTATGCAGGACGCCCTTTTGTTCCTTGCACTACTAAACATTTTTAATTTTAACACTTGAAGCCCTTTTGTCCAAGCCACTTGGAGCCCTTTTGTCCAAGCCATAGATTTACAATACATGGAAACATCAAATAACAAGTTTAAAAACAAAACATGCAAGAATATTAAAAACCTTTTCTTCTTTCATTTTTCACATAACCTTGCTTTTCCTCACGTAATAAGGAGGCAAAACCTTAATCACCAATTCTTTCATTCTTACATTACATTATGTGCTTGTAGAGAATGAGTGACTCACTCAACCTCAACCCTTCCTTATTCTTTCATTATTATGCTGCTCAACATCATTTACATATCAAATCTGTAAGTATTGGTTGCAATACTTTATTGGCATTTCTAATCAACATTTAACATCAATGCATGATACTTATACATACAAATTATAGTCACCACAAGGCAGCCACTACTATGCCCCTTTTTATCATTATTCAATCAACACTTTCATGCACAAAACATCGCTACTTTAATCACAAATAGGCAGCATGCTACCAAGGCCAATACAGCCCTTACAAGTCACAAATTCTCATACTAAAAACAACACAATTCTAGATAAAAGTGGGCAGCACTCTGCCTAAACTTCTATACACCATTCAAGTCATAATTTTAAGCACAAAGTCATTAAAAATCTGGTTAAAAATCTGGGCAGTATTCTGCCTTAATCTTTAAACATCATTCAAGCCATAAATTCAAGCATAAATGCATTCAAAATTCAACTTTAAGTAGGACAACAATCTGCCCTTATTTTAATCACCATTCTAATCACAATCTTATGCATACAAGAGACTCAGAATTTGGTCACAAATGAGGCAGCATAATCGTGACACAATTCAGCCTCACAATCCAACCATTTTCTCATCAATACAACATCACAATTCAATAAAATCATCAATAGAAATAGATGAACTAATAAAAGAAATATAAACACCTCAAATCCCCTTCATGACCGTGAGCAACCTAGGGCATAAAGCATCAATCAAATTAATATTCAATCCCACAATTTCTCCTTCACAATTCTTCAAGAAAAAGAACTAGTTGATAGTAGGAAACTTAAGAATAAATAAAATAACAAATTATTCTCTCTTTTAACATGGTCCAACCGTGACCATGTTGACAAGTAAAAACTGAATTTTAGGATCACAAACCATGAAGAAAGAAAGGCAAATAAAGAGCAAACACCCCTACCTCACTTCCTAGCTTTGTTCCCTTGATTTTCCTTGGTTTTTCCTTCACTTTCTCCTCCTTTTTCATTACTGTTTCACCACTGTTCAGCTGCTTTTTTTACCTTATTTTTGGGCTGTTCATCTGTAAGAAACAATGGTAAAAGAGGAAGAAAGAATAAGGTTAGGTGTAGGTGAGGATGAGTGGAAGAAAGAATGGAAAATGAAAGCTTAAAGTGGTAACTATGGAAGAGTTCCCCCCCCCCCTCTTTCGGTCAGTTTTCTAACACAGAGAGAAGAGAGAATGAGACGACAAGAATTGAAGGAAAAGTGGAGAAAAGAGTGGAGAATTCTAGTAGTTGGACGGCTAAGTTTTTGACTAAAGTTTATGACCACTTTTCATCCTATAATTTTTTTATCTGATAAGCATATTTTAATCTTCTAAAACTAAGTTTTTAAAGTTACCACAAGTCCTATAGAAAATTTTAAGACTCAACTTAATCTTCAGATCTTTCATAATTTTTCATATACTACTATTCATTAGGTAAGTTGCACTAACTTTTCTCAAATTAAATCGAACTTGTAAGATAGGTAAATATACCTGCCTTAAATTATTTTTCATACCGAAATATTTTCCATATTTTACTTATCATCTACATGAAATTTCATAATTTTCTGAGCTGCTTAACTGTCCCGGCTATTTTTCAGCAGTATCCTTAAAAATACCAAACTTGCTCGGTTGATTCCCCAAAATTTTCCACAACTCTTATTAATTATTCTTAGCTAGGAAATAAATTTTCCATATGTATTTCCATCATATCAACCAATTCTGCAGATACCTTAATTATTCTCTTGTACTCAGTGTTATAGAATTACACTTAAGTTAGTTTAGAAAATTATCCAAATTAACAAATAATTCTTACTAGTATTATTGAACTTCTATAACTCTGATTAGGATCATTAGTTTAGGAAGGGTGTTACACCTAGCACTGCTAATCATCTTCCCCGAGTGCATATCCTGAAATTTAAACAAGGATGGCCCAAAAATAGCAGTACAATTAGAATTTGTAGTGAGTTTTCTAATGGACAAGAGATTACAATATAAGTTAGGAACATGTAAAACAAAATGCAGGATTAGATGTTCTGAAATGACAATAGAACCCTTCCCTGCAATAGGAGACAAAGATCCATCTGCAATATGAACTTTAAGGTTACCCGAACAAGGCGTATATGAAAGAAATATGTGTGACTGTCTAGTCATATGACCACTAGCCCCAGAATCAACTATCCAATGGTCATGTGAGGATTAAGAAGTAAGAGCTATAAGATTACCTTTCTGTGCAAGGGAACGGGTAGGGGAAGAGATGGGATTAAGTTTGGACTGACTTAAGAGACCATACAGTTGCTCTAGTTGTTCCTTGCTGAATGGGGGTATTCCAGATTCTCCTGGATTCTGTCCGACTGCCTGCATACCACCAAATTTCATATTTTTCAGACTTGCAGGTTTGCCATTCAGCCTCCAACAGGTTTCTCTAGTGTGACATGATTTATTGCAATAGTCACACCACCTCTTGTCGTTTCCCTTCTTATTCTCACCACCAGATTTAGTTCTTAATAAGGTTGAGTTTTCCATGACAAGCTCCTTGTTCCACAAGAGCTCCTTCTGATCTCAGCTCCTCAAACAAGGGAGAAAGCTGCAGCTAGGTCAGAGAATGGCTCTCTACATAGGACACGATCAAAGACCTGTTCAAATTCAGAATTAAGACCAAGCAAGAACTGAAAAACCCTCTACATAGGACACAATCACAAACCTCTCTTTCTCCCACATGTCTTGCAATTTTTTTGTATCTGCATATGACTCTATCTCCACATTTTGATACATATCCATTTCAGCAAATAGCCCACTCAATTTGTTGCAATATTCCCACTCAATTTGTTGCAATATTCCGTAACTGTGGAAGATCCCTGCTTTGTCTTGAAGACTTCCCTCTTAATCTAAAAAATCTGAGATGTAAAACCCTTTTTGGAGTAGGTTTTTTGAACTGCCTCCCATATATCCATGGTTGTGGGAAGGAGGAGATAAGTCCTGCTAATGTCTTGAGGCGTAGAGTGGAGGAGCCAAGACATGCCAATAGCATTTTCAGCCTCCCAAGTCTCATAAGTCTTATCATCCTTGGGAGGTTCCTTAGCAGTCCCATTAACATATTTAAACTTGCCTCTGCTCATCAAAAAAATCTTAACAGATTGAGACCATTCCATAAAATTTCTCCCATTCAATTTCTCAGTAGAAATTTGGAATTAGGGTTATCAGAATGGGTTGAGACATGACCTGAAACAGGGGTGTGTCTGAGTTGCGTTTTAGACATGGTGGGAAGTTAGGTTGCCTGAGTTCTGGAAGTACCCAGGGGGTTTGTTGATCAGATCTGGGCGAGCACGGTGGTCAGCTAGTGCTTCACGCGCTCTCACGTGTCGGCGCGTGGCGACGGTAGTAGCAGAGAAAGGTGGCCATGGCAACGCGTGAGGAAGCAAGTGGCGACGCGTCTTCTGGGTCTGACCGGTCAGAGGTAGGATGGAAGACCCTTCTAGTTATTGAGGCCAGAAGTGCTCAAAATCCGATAATGAAGGTCAGTTTTTTTCAGAGTGAGTTTGGCAATTAAGGCTGACATGCAGCGAAAGAAGGGAAAAAAGAGTCGAAGCTCTCTAATACCATGTAGAAAGAAACCACTCAAATCTAAGTAGAAAAAACTGTATTATATTTTTTATACATCATGATCTGTATATTATATACATAGGTGAGAAGAACTGAAAAAGAAAGAAATTAAATACACACTTAATTACAGGACTAAACTACAGGCTAAACATAAGGTCCTAATTAATGGGAAGGAATCTGGACAATGAATCTGGACATATTTCAACAAAATGAAACCCAAAGAATTAACCCACACCTAGATCACAAATAATACCCCATCAGTAACAATGGCAACGAAGCACAAATGGCAAACATATTTGTCACATGAGGTGATTTCAGATCTGAACAAAAAACCTAATGAATTCCTTGCACCTTTATTCGAAGATACATTATGCTGCATTAATGTCCAATACAACCCATTCATTTCATTAGCAGTCAGTCACCTATAACTACTTAACAGCACAAGAACAAGCTAAAAGGACTCTCGAATCCCACATTAACAATATTCATCGAGAAAATGAAGTTAAAAACGAGATTTCAACTTAGAGGTACAATTCAGAAAAATCATAATTTAGGATTAGCACCAAACAGGATGTGAACCTGTGGACAAGACACTAAGCCATTCAAGCATTAGTAACACATTGTAAAAAAAGAATTCAGCAAGCAACCCTGAAAAGAAGAAACAACCGTGAACCTTATAATTTCTCATTAAACTCATAAGGTTGCTAACAGAGAAGTAGGCTTATGGAAACACATTTATTCAATCTAACCATGCAAGGATGACCAAGCATCAAAAGGGATGAGCATACAGGGATGCTAAGATTCCCTCAATCATCAGCAATAACAGTATACCAATGGTTCAAGCATTTCAACATGCATATAACTACCAAACATCAGAAGAAACCAGGGAATAGTACATTGAGGCTCAGTATGCAACACAATTCAACCAATCAGGTTTTTCATAAAACAGGTCATATGCAAGGGTTCTGAGACAGTCCCCAATGAACCCACAACTTCAATTCATATGCCACACCATCTATCTAATATGCAGTGGAGAATGAAAAATGGGTAAATGGGCATATATTCGTGTCAAAAACAGACAAAAGTCACCTCTTGGAACGTAATGATCTCCTTTTGCCAAATACTAAATTCATTCCACTTGCAAAGAAGTTTAAATAAACTTCATAATTTGTACCTAGACTATGTATTACCCGAGCAATAAGCCAAATGAAATCCAGTGAAACAAATCAAGGATGATTTCAGCAAAGGTGACATGATGGTCAAAATCATTCTCCAGGTCCACATATCTCAGAGAAAGAAACATTTAAGCATATGACCATGCAGCATTTGGCTCAAATAAACATCACCAATACAGATATCTACCAGCATTTCATTGAACAAACGGTCAGCCTAGCAATTAAAAGTTCACACTCCAACAATGATGACCTTTAAATCCAACACAAACTGTTTACAAACCACGAATTAGAGTACATAGACCTCAAAAAACTATAACCAGTTAGACAGAACCTCAGGCAAACAGGAAACATGAAACCAAATCATCCTTCAAAGCAACTTAAAAGCAGGGTAGTTGATTGTGCCATTTCGCGACGCTATAGCGCCAGTGCAGCACGGAGTGGCCTCTGGTCGCTACAGAAACTCCATCGCAGAGCATTTTAGTGTTGCACCAGTCACGGCCAAGATAGCGGCCTATCGCAGCCCATTTTGCGGCTGTTGCAGCAGCTACAGCTAACTAGGGAACCATCTGAAGCTTTTCTTGTCGGCCCACTCCATTTCCGGCCATCGCACCACATTTTCTGGCAAGCCTACTTCATTTCCGGCCAGCCCACCCCCTTTCTGGCCACATCCCAGCCCTTTTCCAGCAGCTCACCCTCCTTCTCACATCTCTGTTTTCAGTGTTTTGGGTGTTCACTTTCTTTGCACCTCTCTGTCTTTCTTTTATTATTATTATTTTTTTTTAATAGTTTCTACCTCTTTATCTTCCACAAGCTGAGTTGCACGCTAGTGGTTTAGCGCTCACTCTACAACTCTTTTATTGACTGAGTTATGTATATTTTTCATGTTAGACATTTACAGCTGGTTATGACATTAATTACTAGTTTTCAAGTGGTTGGCTTTTTTAGTTATCACATCACATTAATTTTCATGTTCTTTTATGTTTTTTTAAACACTTATCTATTGGTGTTATGTCATTATTTTAAACAATATATTTATCATATTACTAATATTATCAATATACAACAACAACAACAACCAAACATTTTCCCACTAGGTGAGGTCGGCTACATGGATCAAATGACGTCATTATGTCCTATCATAAATCAAGTCTTCAGAGATGTCATTCAAATTTAAATCTTTTTTAATCGTTTCACTTATAATCTTTCTTGGTCTACTTCTACTTCTAGCTATTGGGTTATTATCTACCTGATCTACTCTTCTTACAGGAGCTTCTAAGGGTCTTCTCCTTACATGTCCAAACCACCTAAGGCGAGATTCTCCCATCTTTTCCACAATAGGTGCTACCCCTACTTTCTCTCTAATACATTCATTCCTAATCCTATCTTGTCTTGTATGGCCACACATCAAATGCAACATCTTCATCTCCGAGACACTGATCTTATGCTCTTGTTGGCTTTTTAACGCCCAACATTCAATACTAAACAACATCGCGGGCCTTATAACTGTGCAGTAAAATTTACCCTTAAGTTTGAGAGGCACTTTTCTATCACAAATAACTCCTGAAGCACTCCTCCATTTCATCCATCCAGGTTGAATCCTATGGTTTACATCTCCCTCTATCTCTCCATCATTTTGTATGATAGATCCAAGGTACCTAAACTGTGTGACTTTTGGTATAGTATGATCTCTAATTTTCACCGCTAAGCTAGCATTAACACGCCTCTTACTAAACCTACATTCCATATACTCCGTCTTACTCCTACTTAGACGCAAGTCATGTTCTTGCAAAGCTCGTCTCCATAATAATATTATCAATATAAATTATAACTATTTATAAATAATAATAATAATTATATACATATAAAAATACATTAATTTCTGAAGTTAAGTAACATATGTATATATATATTTTTATAATTTTGAAGTTTTTATTATTATATTTGCTATTTTTAACATAGTAGCCATCCCGCTATGTGCTATACCACTATAACGTTTTTGAGGTTGACCGCTCCGCACCACTATTCGGGATTAACTACTTTGCTTAAAGGGTTGTTTTCAATTTTCTATCAACACACCAAGAGGAAATTTTTCAATAAAAAATTTGTCATGACAACTCATGTTCAACTCAATTCAGCACCCAATGCCATAAACCATGCTAAGGCCAATCTCAAATACTTCTAAAGTAATCAACACATACAATATTCACCATTAATCTAATACACAAACTCAGTTCTCCCTAACACTTAAAAAGTTCATGCTCTATGAAAATCCCAGCCCCTCATAAACTACAAAACAGTAGCGAATTGACAAGTCCAAGGTCTATAAGGACAGAACAGCATAAGAATCAAGCTAAACCAGAAACTCAGCAGTACAGTCATTATTACCAGCAAAATTAAGCTGGCATTTTATCAAACAACACACACGCGGAAGAAATAAACACACTCACAATTCAACAGCTATCATCTTCTAGTACCTTAACCAGAATAACTCATCCTTCTGCTGCAGACACGCAAGAAAGAGCCTAACATTTTAAGCAATTAATCCAATAGATCATGAGTCAGGTTAGACAGAGACTCAAGGCACACTTGACTAATTCCTTAGTTCCAAAACCAACATCAAACATGTTATGGAACACCTCAACAAAAAGAAAAAGCGATTAAACGAAACCCCATAGAAGTATCTGAGTCTTTCCACATAATTTCAATATAAGGAAATTAGATGATACACATGCCTAGCAATCACGGAATATGAAAAAAACAGACCCAAGCGTAGGATTAGTCAAACGATTCCAAGATCCAAACCTTTACAGGATACCCTTTTGAAGAAATACACAGACCTAAGTCAATGGCAGTAAGGAAATGTGGTCATTACATTGACAAATTCAAATAAATAAAGAATGAATCAGAGTGGGAGATTTACAAATTACAGAGTCTAACCAGAACTGTCGAATGACGCTAGTGGCTGAGCAATCCTCTCTGCTAGCCTCGTTCTCTATGTTCGAGGTCGTCCAAAATACTCTCAATCTCTGCCTCAAGTGAAGTGCCTGCTCTCTCTCACGCTTCTCCCTCTACTATCGCTGTCTCTCTCTGTGACTGTTAATTCCCAAGGTCCCTGATTCTGCTCGTATTCGTAAACACGACAAAGTAAAAAGGGCAACAATCTCATGACAGAGGCTGAAAGAGGAAAGAATCGTGACAAAGCAGATCCATTCGCGTGTAATTTAGAGTCGGTGAGTTATGGATGCGAGATTTGAGCGTTGTGTGTGCGGCGCCAAGGGTGTGTGAGGAAGGTCGCTACCAGGGTTTGGGTGGGGCAGAACGGCGGCTAAGGTCTGGGGTGATGGGGGTTCGGGTTTCAGGTGCAAGCATGAGGTTTGCTTAGAGCAATTAGATTCGACCCATGGGTTGACAATTTCGGTTTGTGAGTTGGTTCATCTCCCATATTTGAATATTAAGTAATTGATAAAATGAATAGAATAAAATAAAATAAAATAAGATAAAAAAAATATTAATTTATTATTTAAATATTTTAAAATAAAATAAAATAAAATTATTATTTTATTATTTGAGAAAGTAGATAAAATAATAAGAGTTATAATTTTATTTTTTTAAAATATACTTATTATAAATACATTAATTTTAAGATGCGAGGTTAATATAATAAAATTATAATTATAATTATAATTAAAAGATGATTTTATCTCATATCCATCAAATTAGAAGAAAAGAAAATTAATAATTTTTGGTGATTGATGGAATGAAATAGAATTAAATGAAATAGAATAGAATAAGATAAAATAAAATGAGATAAAAATATTATTCTATTGTTTATATATTTTAAGATAGAATAAAGTAAAATTATCATTTTATTATTTGAGAAGTGGATAGAATGG
The DNA here is from genome assembly GCA_029884595.1 of Ormosia semicastrata. NCBI lineage: Eukaryota > Viridiplantae > Streptophyta > Magnoliopsida > Fabales > Fabaceae > Ormosia > Ormosia semicastrata. The sequence goes on from JAQQTO010000061.1 coordinate 7,551,109, forward strand.
TAAGAGTTATAACTTTATTTTTTTTAAAATATTCTAATTACAAACACATTAATTTTAAGGTATGAGGTTAATATAGTAAAATTTTAATTATAATTATAATTAAAAAGATGATTTCATCTCATATCCATCAAATTAGAAAGGAAAGAAAATTAGTAATTTTTGGTGGGATGGATCTCTCACTTCTATCTCATTCTATCATTTTTTAACATAACCAAATAATAAAATTTATTTTTATCTCATCTCATTTCATTCTATTTCACTCAACCTCATCAATCCAAACATAACTTTAAAGATATGTTCGCATAATTTATGATAAGTAGAATTGAATGAAATAATATGAGATGGGAATGAATAAAATAAGATGTGTTCTGGAATGGATTTTGGAGCAATTTGACTTATTAGAATAAAACTTAGATATTATTGTGTATTAGTAATTGTCTATTTGTAAAACATAAATTATTTAGAATTTTATTCAAGAGATATGAATGTTAATCATATCTAATATAAATAGGGCATTAACTGTAGAAAATAATGGTCTCCTTAATTTTAGTTAACAATATTCAATCCTGATTGAATGCAACAGTCATCGACACCTTAATATGCTCATACATATACTCTGCAAGGTTAAAAAAGTACGCATCTAATATCTAATATTATACATTGCCTTTCTTGTGTAACATCTTACTATTTAATTAATTTTAAAATATATAATTTAGACGTTACTACTTTACTAAAATATAATATATTATGTTAAGGGTTAAACACTTTAATAAATAGTATTTTTCATACAAATATTTTCTAAATTAAGTATCTATTTATAAAAAATGAGACTTATAAAAGCCTTTACGTAATGCTACAATTTTACGAATTTATAAACTACAATACTATCTCTACTCTTGGATCCTCAAAATAACAATGAAAGCATAACCTTCTAGCTTTGATAATTTATACAAACTTATCGCTCTCGTCTATCATTCAAAACTCTTACTGTCGGAGTTATCTGAAATGTTACACCATGAAAGGAGTGAGATAAAAATCTCAATAGGAAGATACAAAAACATGTATACATTTACCAACCACTATTTATCATTCTCTATTTCTAAAACCATAACTAAGAGTCTATAAATGAATGAATCAATATTTGAGAAATAAATTAGATGGGTAATAAGTGATACAAAATTAAAAATATAAAAGTAAATTCTTTTTTATAACAAAACTATAATTAAAGAGTAAGAAATTTTGTAAAAATAGTACATCTCATAATTTCTCTATTCTTTATATCAATAGAATAAAGTGAAAAAGGAGTAAATAACATAACAATGAGTATTTAATTAAGCATAACATAATTCAATAAGTAATTCATAACTTTGTAAAAATAAGTAACTAGATACTCTTTTCATATCATTACTCAAACTTTATTTTGTTATCTTTTTATCATAGCATTTTAATACTCTTAATCAAATATCTCTTTCTCTTTATTAAAGCAACCCTCAATGCTCTCATCATGACCACAATAATTTGATTAATGTGTCCTTCAATTCTCTCATTATGACTACAATCACTAAAAATGATTAAAGTGTCTCTTAATTCTCTTATTATGGTCACAATAATCTGACTAATGTGTCTATTGATCATCTTATTATGATCAAAATAATTTGACTAAGGCGTCGCTTGATTTTCTTATCATTATCACAATAATAATCTCTAATTGATTAAAATGTCTCTTAATTCTCTCATTATAGTTGTAATAATTTCTTTTTATAAATTAATTTATTTTTATCTATAGGACAAATTCTGCCATAAAATTTTACTTTTAATATATATATATATATATATATATATAATATATAATAACTAAATTTAGTAAAATATCTTGATGAATAATATAGACAAGGAAAAACAGAAACATAATATAGATAAGTAACGATAATTATTGTTATGATATAATAAAAATATTGATGAATAGTAAAAATTCTTGTAACTAAATTAATCAAAGTATGGTAGAAAAGTGAGTTGCGTTGTAGTTATGTGAGAGTTCCAAATAAAATAATAAAATTAGTATTTAAGAATAATAGTGAAAGTTCCAGACATGTGAAAATAGTATTAAAAAATTAAAAAGTGAATCTCGTTGCCGTCAAATGAAAATGTCAGATAGGTGACCAATGAATGATAAAGGATGATTTAGGTTTAAAGCCTTTACTTTATTCGAATAAATACCTTACCAAGTTTTAGTTTTCGTTGCCTGCTGTAATATATTATTCCAATAAACATTAGTTTATTTCAAAAAAAATTATTTATAAACATATTTTGGTAATGCTTTTGGTGGGTTTATTCGAATAAAAAATACTTTATTCGAATAACATAATTAAAAATGCCATGTTACAAAAAATAGATTGCTATTATTGCATTGATATAAAATACAGCTACGTAAATGGGTGAGAAATATTATACTAAGAGATATAGGTGATAAAAATAAAGAGTAAATAATGATGTTTTTGATACTTCCTACCTAGTTTTTAGTATTTGGATTGATGATGGTAAGGTTGAAGATAGTAGAAGTGGAGATGGTGGAAAATAGGGGTTGCTAATATGACTTGATTTGGATGTGTTTATGATGATCTTGGGGGCTTGAAATGGTATTTATAGGGCCAATTCTGATCTTGGCTCACGTATGGAAGTGTGGTAGGGATGACGCAAGGTAGTTTTGCTGTCATAATGGGAAACTACCTTTGTAAAAAAAATTTCCCGTAATCTGTAACACACACCGTAGGGTATCACATTTATATTATTTAATTACTAAATTACCTTTTCATTATAAAATATGCTTTTTAATGTAAATACGAGTTGTAAAATTTCTTAAAATCAATAAGATAAACTTAGCGAAAAATAAAAATATTACAACATCATCACAAATAATTTATATCATATATACATAAGTCTTAGTACTGTAATACTTAAATATTTACAGACCAGGTTCTCAAAATATTTGAACAATTTTAAAACTAACATACTGCCTAATTACTACTAAATAGCAGAACCCTTAGACGGGTCCTCCTCAAATTCCTCAACAGGTAGGAATCCGACTTGACACGAAGTCCTACGGACAGGTGTCTGCGCAAATGACACGATACTGATCTCACTAGGAGTACAATGGTAAGCTCCCCAGTACTGCCTAATGGATAACGGAAACTCTTAAGTGTACATAAACATTTACACTAAAATAACGGTTCCCTCGATAAAGCCTACTTAGGGTAATCTTCAAGTCTCCTATATAGTAAATACACGCTCTATCTAGGTCAACATGCCACACTTCTGGTCCTCCACGAAATTTCAACCTAATATATCCTAGGAAACTGGGCATCGCCATCTTCTCAAAATTCAGCTTCTTCCACAGGAATCTGCTCTTCTTCACCTTCTTGTTCAATTCCTTGCTCAACGTCTTTACAAATATAAATACAGTACAAAATAGGTATACAAAGAGGTGAGATTACCTACGTCAATACCAACATGGTAGCATGGAGATAACACATACAATATATCATACAGATACATCATACCACAATTACAATTATGCCATCAGCGTTATTTATCATTACAACAGAAGTAATAAACATAAATTACGATCATGCCCTTAACAATGTCCAAATATTCAACAATTCATTTATCATAAATAATAATTACGATAATGCCCTCAATAATATCCAATTATTTAACAGTTCAAATATTACACCGATATCAATACTCAACAATTATGCATGCGCACATAAACTCAATTTCCTATTCCATGGAGCTAAAACTCAGGTCAGAGAGAGTGATCGAAAAGATCTGTCTGTACTAACATGCCTCAGACCACGTGCTACAATTCTCATATGTATTTGCACATCTAGCATATACATTACAGTTTTTATCAGATCTTGATTAAGAATAGTGTCTCGGTCAAGATCATCGGTGTCTTGCATCGGACAAACCCACGGTACAGAAGAGCTACCAACTGCCCATTGCAGGCAACCCGCACCCCAATGCCCCCAAGGTTAGCAAGTGACTTACACTACGCATATCGCACCTACTCAAGAGATGTATTCTCTCCTAGGCAATTAGCCTTATCCAGTCTATCGGATCTTTCTAATGCATGTACAATGTACCATTCTCAGTTCAAATTCATCATCTCATTTTTAGGGTTCACACATTGGCCCAATGTAACTTTATTGTATTTTCATTGCGTAATCATATTTTTGCGTTTTCTCAATCGCATAGCTAAAATTACTATTTTTAAATCGCGTAAAATATTTCTAATGTATTTTAAATCCAAAATAAGATTTTTCTCATTTAATATAAAAAATTAACCTTATTTTCATTATTTGCCTATTAGTCCTTCTATATGATAATATTTACATAATAGCCCCTCTTCAAATAATATTTATATAATAGCCCCTCTTCAAATAATATTTTCAAAATAGTCCCTCATTAAATAATATTTACAATAAAGTCCCTTTTTAAAGAATATTTTCAATATAGTCCCTCTAAAAAATAGTATTTCTACTGTTTCTCAGAAAATTTTGTTTCTTAAAATTACTTGAGATATTACAGCTGAAAATTTCCTAACGCATTTCAAAACCCAGAGAGTGAGCTATACGTCAGTAAATTTCAAGTTACCAACGTGTTCTCCTTAATTCTCAAAACAATTCTTAAAATCAGTTCTTTTTAAAATAAATTGAGATTCAAACACTTTCAACCTCTCTTTTCCATTCATATACAAAAATTCCATTTTTCAAGTGACAAAACACTTTGTTTCCATTTCTTTAATCCTTTAACTAAATCAATTATATTTCCACTTTGAAATCACTTTGTCTCACAAAACCTAAGCAATACAAGCCTTCAAAACGCATGGTACATGGCCATTGAAACCATCATATATTTTTCCTTCCCAATCAGCTAAGTTCCATTCATATTTTTACACAAACAAAACCATTAAAATACCTCCAAAAATCGTAAACACTAGATCTTTGAAATCAACCCATCTTTTCCTTTTCCTTTTCTTTCTACTCATTCAATTTTACCATTCATCAAAATTTTAGTTTGGAAACACCTATTTTGAGGTGTTGAGGCCGAAACCCTCATAGTCATTGGAACCAAAAATTTATTTTCCTTTCATCATCAAATCATGACCTACATATATATATTCATCATACCATATAATCAAGCATACGTTAAAGCAATAAAAATCACATAAAGCATGCAAACACAAATAAATAATTTAAAGCACATAAACACCCATACATAATTACACAACTAAGGATATGAATCCTCACCTGGATTCATCATCCATCAAATACAAAATACATCTCCCACCACCATACTTGGTTGGTGAGATGGATCTCCCTCTTACCTCTTGAAGAACCTCCCAAGCTCCTTGGTTTGCTCCTTGAGTAAGTGATTTAACACCAAAAGCTTCTTAAACACAAAATAAAACACAAGTTTATTAACATATTAAGCTTGAACAAGGAGAACCATGGATCAAACATGACTTAGAACATGAAAATAAGACAAGTAGTGAAGTTTCCTTACACTTCACCTCAAAAACCTAGAACTTGATCTTGAAGAAAGTCCTTGAAGATGAAAAATTTAGAGCTTGGACTTAACTACAAAGGTTCTTGGATTGATGTAAGGATGCAAGATATGTGGTTGTTTAAAATTATAAAGTAATGGAAGGCAATTTAGTTGCTTTGGTCGAAACACACATTGAAGGGAGAGGAGAGAAATTTTTTATAAAGTTTTAGGATTTTGGAGAAGACAAAGATGAATGAAGTAGTCTTGAAATTCCCTGCGGCCTTAAGCCATCACAAAACCATCCCCCCTCTTGTACACTCAATGTGCAGCAAATTTTCACTAGCCATCATTTTGGACATTGTTAGCCATTGATTAGATCAATGGTTTACATTAATGTAGCTTCTAAGTATAGTTTCTATATTGATAAGACCAAATCTAGGCCATTGGATCTTTCTCTTTAAAATCCTAGCCATTAGATGTATCTCCAAAATGAAGAGTCAAGACCTCTTCTTCATACTTTACATCCAAGGGTCACAAATGGTCATAGCCACTTTGTAAGACCAAATCTCCATCCTTGATTAAATCAATTATGGATATCCAAGGGCTTCAACATTAAGCTTGCTTCCTATTGGTCCGTCATAAAATCGTCATAACCACTAATGTTGACTAAGTAGTATAACATTTATTTTTATCTATAATTACCCTATAAACATAATTAACTGTAGTTTTTATTGTCCGATAATTAAATACAGTACAAAACATAGTAAAATAAAATTTCTAAAGCTGTTTTCGGTTTTGGGTTTAGTAAGATCCTCCGTCTCCATCTCAACAGTACATAATTTTCTAGCTCTAAAAAAGTTTTCACTTTTCTGGCCCTGCCTGGGCCCACATACAGCCCCCTAGGCCCACAATACCCCAAGAATAATATTAAAATAATAAAAAAACATAAAAATCGCATAATAATCCACAAAATCATAAAATTTATAAAACTTATAAAAATCAAATCAGATTAGCAAAAATAATTAAGAATCAACAGTACTAATTAAATTACTATAGAGTTTCCCCGATCTGAAAATTATTATTTTTCTGACACGGAGTAAATCACACAAAATGATCAAATATATTCATGGAATACTCAAAATAATTTTACAATACACAGAAATCACTAAACAGTAGAATTCTGTTATTACTGTCAATAGTTAGAAAATTTTGGGTGTTACAACTCTCCTCCTCTAAAAAGAAGTTTCGTCCTCGAAACTTGATTTTACACCTTCAAAATAAATATGGATATTGCTCTTTTATCTTATCTTCTAACTCCCATGTAGTTTCACCACTTATATCGTTCCAAACTACTTTAACCAATGCAATTTTCTTACCTCGAAATTGCTTTGCCCTTCGATCCTTAATCTTGATTGGAAATGTTTCATAGGTTACATTTTCCTTCAGTTGTACGGTGTTTGGTTCGATAACATGTGTAAGATCATAAATATATTTCTGTAGTTGTAATATGTGAAATACATTGTGAAGATTTGATAGTAAAGGTGGTAATGCAATCTGATAAGCTACTGGACCTACCCGACGGAGTATCTGATACGGCCCAATAAACTTTGGAGTGCGTTTCTTGACTTAATCACTCATCCAACTCCAGTCATAGGTGTCATACGTAGAAACACATGGTCACCTTCTTCAAACTCAAGCGGTCTTCGCCTTTTATCAGCATAACTCTTTTGTCGAGTCTAAGTTGTCCTCATCTTGTCTTAAATTATCTTCACTTTCTCAATTATCTGTTGTACAAATTCTGGTCCTACAACAGCACTTTCACCATCATGATACCAACAAAATGGTGTTCTACATCGTCTCCCATACAATGCCTCATAGGGTACCATCCCTATGCTCGAATAAAAATTATTGTTGTATGTGAACTCTATCAACGGCAAAAATTCATCCTAACAACCAGTTTGTTCTAGAATACAAGCTCTCAACAAGTCCTTTAATGACTGAATCGTCCTTTTTGACTAACCATCTGTTTGTGGATGGTAAGCAGAACTTAGACGTAGCTTTGTTCCCATCGCTTCTTGTAAACTATTCCAAAACCTCGATGTAAATCATGGATCTCGATCAGAAATAATACTAGATGGTACACCATGAAGTCTAACAATTTCATTGATGTATACTTGGGCTAACTTTTCCATTGAGTACTTAACATTAATCGGCAAAAAGTGCATTGACTTTGTAAGCCGATCAACAATTACCCAGATAGAATCGTGACCTTTCCGAGTCTTTGGTAGTCTTGTTACAAAATCTATTGCTATGTCATCCCATTTCCATTCAGGAATAGGCAAAGGTTGCAACATTCCCAATGGTTTTTGGTGTTCCACCTTAGCTTTCTGACAAACTAAACAGAATGATACATATTCAGCGACATCCTTCTTCATTCCTTGCCACAAATATAGCTATTTCAAATCTTGATACATCTTTGTGGCTCCTGGATGCATACTTAACTTACTCCTATGGGCTTTGTCCAAAATCAATTTTCTAAGTTCTGGATCATTTGGCACACAAACTCTTCCTTTAAACTTCATAATTCCATCAACACCTTCGCTAAATTCTAATACTGCTCCTTGACTCATTGCTTCCTTTGCTTCTTGCAAATACTGGTCATTGTTTTGTCCTACTTATATTCTATCCATTAAATCATTTGAAATAGTGATCATGTTTAAACACATCTTCCTCGATGTCAATATCACAGACAAACGCACATCCTGAAATTATTCTATCAGTTCCTTCTCCTTAATCATCATAACAGAAGCACTAAACATTTTTCTACTTAAAACATCCGCTACAACATTCTCCTTTTCGGGATGATACTGTAACTGAAAGTCATAGTCCTTCAGAAACTCTAACCAACGTCTTTGTCTCATGTTCAACTCTTTTTGATCAAATAGATGCTTCAAACTTTTATGATCACTAAAGACAATGAAAGTTGCCCCATAAAGAAAATGTCTCCACACTTTCAACGCAAACACTATAGCTGCCAACTCCAAATCATAAGTCTGATAATTCCTCTCATGCACTTTTAACTGCCTCGATGCATATACTACAACCTTACGGTTCTGCATAAGTACATAACTCAATCCTTGGTATAAAACATCACAATATATTTCAAAAGGTTCATTCGGATCAGGTAAAATCAAAACTGGTGAAGTAGTCAGTCATCTTTTCAACTCCTGGAAACTTTCTTCGCATACATCAGTCCATACAAACGGTTGATTCTTTCGTGTAAGTTAGGTAAGTGGTCCTGCTATCTTCGAAAACCCCTCAATAAATCGTCAATAGTAACCGGCTAATCCAATAAAATGACGGATCTCCTATACAGTCTTCGGCCTTTCCTATTCAATAATTGTCTCCACTTTTGAAGCATCAACTTCAATTCCTTCCTCTGATATAACATGTCCTAAAAATTGAACTTCGCTTAACCAAAATTCACATTTGGACAACTTGGCATACAACTTATTCTCCTTCAGAATCTGGAGAACCACTCTGAGATGCTCAGCATGTTCCTTCTGACTTTGAGAATATATCAAAATGTCATCAATAAAGACAACAACAAACTTATCCAAGTACGAATAGAAAATCCTGTTCATAAAGTCCATGAATATGGTAGGTGCATTAGTCACACCAAACGACATCACTTGATATTCATAATGCCCATAACGTGTCTGAAACGCAGTTTTGGGAATATCCTCCGCTTTCACACGTATTTGGTGATAACCAAAACGTAAGTCAATCTTGGAAAATATTGCGGCTCCTCGCAATTAATCCATCAAATCATCGATTCTTGGAAATGGATATTTATTCTTAATCGTAATCTTGTTCAACTGTCGGTAGTCTACACATAGACGAGAAGTCTCATCCTTCTTCTTTACCAACAATACTGGAGCTCCCCATGGTGATACATTTGGTCTCACAAATTACTTTTCCAATAAATCCTCCAGCTGTTTCTTAAGCTCTACTAACTCTACTGGCGACATCTTGTAAGGCGCCATAGAAATAGGTCCAGCTCCAGGTACTAAATCAATAGAAAACTCAATTTCTCTTTCCAGCGGTAGTCCAGGTATATCTTCAGGAAATACCTCAGGAAATTCATTAACTACGAAAATACCCTTCAAGACATCTTCACACTAAACCTCCAAAGAAGATGATATCAACAAGTACCCCTGATCTCCTTCCTTCAAACAAGCTTCTACTTAAGTAGCCGTTAGGAATCTAGAATCCTTAAACTTAGGAAAAATACTGGAACAGTCTATCAGGATATGGTTAGAAGACAACCAATCCATTCCTAAGATTACATTAATCTTGGAAAGAGGCAAACAAATCAAATCCACATAAAAGATTCTATCCCTAACACACACAGGGCAATTCAAACATACTTTTGTAGTTATCACAGGCTTATCAGTAGGAGTAGTAACACTCAAATCATAAGGCAATGTAGTCACAGTCAATCCCAAACGCTTTACACAATCACATGCAATGAAAGAATATGTTGCTCCCGAATCATATAACACTGTTAAAGGATTACCTTTGATGGCACACTCCTCCATAATCAAGTCCTCAGATTTCGCGGTTTCTTCCCCGCTCATGATATACACATGACCACCCGCCTGTGGCCTTGCAGTACAAACACTCCTCACTGATGGTTCTGCCTTCAACTGATCACATACTCTGGAGAAATGTCTAGGCTTTCCACATCTATAATAGATAACTCCTTTATGTTGATAATCTTTAGTGAGATGATTTTTCCCACACTTGAAGCATTTAAGTGTAGAGGTTCCAGCTTGACTCGCCTTACTGCCACTAGAATTTCCTCCAAAAGATTGCTATCTATTCTGACCTCCTGTTGGCTTGGTATATGGTTTCTGTTGATAACAGTTGCCACAGCTACTCTTTCCACTTTGGAACCGCATAGGTCCAAAGTTCCTATTCCTTGCCTCACGTTGATGATCAATTTCTTTAACTTTTTGACACTTATCTAATAATACTGGAAACTGGTCAATGTCCAAGGTTGTTACAGCTCGCTTAATGTCAAATTTCAACCCCTCTTCAAATTTTCTGCACTTCCATTCCTCATCCGGGTGCATCTGAAAATACCTCAAAAACTTAGACAAGCTTTCAAATTTTGCAGCATATTCACTTATAGACATTATCCCTTACCTTAAACTAAGGAATTCCATCTCCTTAGCATGACGAACACTAGTTGGAAAATACTTCCCCAGAATTTTTTGCTTAAAGAGCTGCCACGTCACAACTCTTCCCTCAGCTTGAATCAATCTTCAGACTCCTACCCACTAAGCTTCTCCATCTCCTACTAACACAAAAGTTGCAAAAGTAAGCTTCTGCTCATCAGTACAGCCCATACCTTCAAATATCTTTTCTAGTTCTTTGATCCACAGATCAGCTTTCTCTGGGTCAAATTCTCCATTAAACTTTGGTGGATTGTTTCTACGAAATTCTGACAAACTTTGAGCATCTTCAGTTGCTCTGTGGTTTTGCTATACAACGACATCAGCCATCCATTGCATTGCTGCTACAACTGTAGCCATGTTTTGGTTATCATAGCCAACATTTTCAAATCCTGCTCTAGTATTCACGTGTCCTCTTCCTCGTCCAGCCATTACATTTTCTCAAATTAGACTAAACAATACAAAGAAGAGTGAAAGTCAATCTTCAAACAATATTGTTTTCTTTCGAAAATTATACACAGAGAATCACACAACTTAAACAAGATAGACCTAACCACAAATCCAAAAAAACTCTAACTTGGGCTTTGATACCAACTAATGTAACACTCACCATAGGGTATCACATTTATGTTACTTAATTACCAAATTACCCTTTCATTATAAAACATGTTTTTTAATATAAATACGAGTTGTAAAATTTCTTAAAATCAATAAGATAAACTTCACGAAAAATAAAAATATTATAACATCATCACAAATAATTTACATCATATATACACAAGTCTTAGTACTGTAATACTTAAATATTTGCAGACCAGGTTCTTAAAGTATTTGAACATTATTTAAAACTAACATACTGCCCAAGTACTACTAAACAGCAGAACCCTCAGATGGGTCCTCCTCAAATTCCTCATCAAGTAAGAGTTTGACTTGACGCGAAGTCCTACGGGCAGGTGTCCGCGTAGACGACACAATACTAATCTCACTAGGAGTACGGTAGTAAGCTCCCCAGTACTGCCTAATGGATAACGGAAACTCTAAGTGTACATAAACATTTGCACTAAAATAATGGTTCCCTCGATAAAGCTTACTTAGGGTAATCTTCAAGTCTCCTATATAGTAAATACATGCTCTATCTAGGTCAACATGTCACGCTTCTGGTCCTCCACGAAATTTCAACCTTATATATCTTAGGAAACTGGGCATCACCATCTTCTCAGAATTCAGCTTCTTCCATAGGAATCTGCTCCTCTTCACCTTCTTGTTCAATTCCTTGCTCAACGTCTTTACAAATATAAATACAGTACAAAATAGACATACAAAGAGGTGAGATCACCTACGTCAATACCAACATGGTAACATAGAGATAACACATATAATATATTATACAGATACATCATACGACAATTACAATTATGCCATCAGCATTATTTATCATCACAACAGAAGTAATAAACATAAATTATGATCATGCCCTTAACAATATCCAAATATTCAACAATTCATTTATCATAAATAATAATTACGATAATGCCCTCAATAATATCTAATTATTCAACAGTTCAAATATAACACCGATATCAATACTCAACAATTATGCATGCGCACATAGACTCAATTTCCTACTCCATGGAGCTAAAACTCAGGTCGGAGAGGGTCAACAAGTGACTTACACTACGCATATCGCACCCACTCAAGAGGTGTATTCTCTCCTAGGCAATTAGCCTTATCCAGTCCATCGGACCTTTCTAATGCATGTACAATACACCATTCTCAGTTCAAATTCATCATCTCATTTTCAGGATTCACACATTAGCCCAATAGTATCTTTATTGTATTTTCATCGCGTAATCATATTTCTGTGTTTTCTCAATCGCATTGCTAAAATTACTACTTTTAAATCGCATAAAATATTTCTAACGTATTTTAAATCCAAAATGAGATTTTTCTCATTTAATATAAAAAATTAACCTTATTTTCATTATTTGCCTATTAGTCCTTCTATACGATAATATTTACATAATAGCCCCTCTTCAAATAATATTTTCAAAAAAATCCCCATTAAAAATATTTACAATAAAGTCCTTTTTTAAAGAATATTTTCAATATAGTCCCTCTAAAAATTAGTTTTTCTACTGTTTCTCAAAAAAATTTGTTTCTTAAAATTACTTGAGATATTACAGCTCAAAATTTCCTAACGCATTTCAAAACCCAGAGGGTGAGCTATACGTCAGTAAATTTCAAGTTACTAACGTGTTCTCCTTAATTCTCAAAATAATTCTTAAAATCAGTTCTTTTTAAAATAAATTGAGATTCAAACACTTTCAACCTCTCTTTTCCATTCATATATGAAAATTCCATTTTTCAAGTGATAAAACACTTTGTTTCCATTTCTTTAATCCTTTAACTAAATCAATTATATTTCCACTTTGAAATTACTTTGTCTCACAAAACCAAGGCAATACAAGCCTTCAAAACCCATGGTACATGGCCATTGAAACCATCATATATTTTTCCTTCCCAATCAACTAAGTTCCATTCATATTTTTACATAAACAAAACCATTAAAACACCTCCAAAAATCGTAAACACTAGATCTTTGAAACCAACCCATCTTTTCTTTTTCCTTTTCTTTCTACTCATTCAATTTTACCATTCATCAAAATTTTAGTTTGGAAACACCTATTTTTAGATGTTGAGGCTGAAAGCCTCATGGTCATTGGAACTAAAAAATTATTTTTCTTTCATCATCAAATCATGACCTACATATATATATTCATCATACCATATAATCAAGCATACGTTAAAGCAATAAAAATCACATAAAGCATGCAAACACAAATAAATAATTTAAAGCACATAAACACCCACACATAATTACACAACTAAGGATATGAATCCTCACATGGATTCACCACCCATCAAATACAAAATACATCTCCCACCACCATACTTGGTTGGTGAGATAGATCTCCCTCTTACCTCTTGAAGAACCTCCCAAGCTCATTGGTTTATTCCTTAAGTAAGTGATTTACCACCAAAAGCTTCTTAAACACAAAATAAAACATAAGTTTATTAACATATTAAGCTTGAACAAGGAGAACCATGGATCAAACATGGCTTAGAACATGAAAATAAGACAAGTAGTGAAGTTTCCTTACACTTCACCTCAAAAACCTAGAACTTGATCTTGAAGAAAGTCCTTGAAGATGAAAGATTTAGAGCTTGGACTTAACTACAAAGGTTCTTGGATTGATGTAAGGATGCAAGATATATGGTTGTTTAAAATTATAGAGTGATGGAAGGCAATTTAGTTGCTTTGGCCCAAACACACATAGAAGGGAGAGGAGAGAAATTTTTTGTAAAGCTTTAGGATTTTGGAGAAGATAAAGATGAATGAAGTGGTCTTGAAATTCCCTATGGCCTTAAGCCATCACAAAACCGTCCCCCCTCTTGTATACTCAATGTGCAGCAAATTTTCACTAGCCACCATTTTGGGCATTGTTAGCCATTGATTAGATTAATGGTTTACATTAATGTAGCTTCTAAGTATAGTTTCTATATTGATAAGACCAAATCTAGACCATTGGATCTTTCTCCTTGAAATCCTAGCCATTAGATGTATCTCCAAAATGAAAGGTCAAGATCTCCTCTTCATACTTTACATCCAAGGGTCATAAATGGTCATAGCCACTTTGTAAGACCAAATCTCCATCCTTGATTAAATCAATGGTAGATATCTAAGGGCTTCAACATTAAGCTTGCTTCCTATTGGTCCGTCATAAAATCGTCATAACCACTAATGTTGACTAAGTAGTATAACATTTATTTTTATCTATAATTACCCTATAAATACAATTAACTGTAGTTTTTATTGCCCGATAATTAAATACAGTATAAAATACAGTAAAATAAAATTTCTAAAGCTATTTTCGATTTTGGATTTAGTAAGATCCCCTATCCCCGTCTCAACAGTACAAAATTTTCTGACTCTGAAAAAGTTTTCATTTTTTCGACCCTGCTTGGGCCCACATACAGTCCCCTGGGCCAACAACACCCCAAGAATAATATTAAAATAATTAGAAATCATAAAAATCTCATAATAATTCACAAAATCATAAAAATTATAAAACTTATAAAAATTAAATTAAATCAAATTAGCAAAAAGAATTAAGAATCAACAGTAATAATTAAATTACTGTAGATTTTTCCTAGCCCGAAAATTATTATTTTCCTGACACGGAGTAAATCACACAAAATAATCAAATATATTCATGAAATACTCAAAATAATTTTACAATACACAGAAATCACTAAGCAGTAGAATTCTGTTATTACTGTCAATCGTTAGAAAATTTGGGGTGTTACAACTCTCCCCCTCTAAAAAGAAGTTTCGTTCTCGAAACTTGATTTCACACCCTCAAAATAAATATGGATATTGCTTTTTTATCTTATCTTCCAACTCCCACGCAGCTTCACCGCTTATATCGTTCCAAACTACTTTAACCAATGCAATTTCCTTACCTCGAAGTTACTTTGTCCTTCGATCCTCAATCTTGATTGGAAATGTTTCATAGGTTAAATTTTCCTTCAGTTGTACGGTGTCTGGTTTGATAACATGTGTAGGATCAGAAATATATTTCCATAGTTGTGATACGTGAAATACATTGTGAAGATTTGATAGTAAAGGTGGTAATGCAATCTAATAAGCTACCGGACCTACCCGACGGAGTATCTGATACGAATCGATAAACTTTGGAGTGTGTTTCCTTGACTTAATCACTCATCCAACTCCAGTCATAGGTGTCACACGTAGAAACACATGGTCACCTTCTTCAAACTCAAGCGGTCTTCGTCTTTTATCAGCATAACTCTTTTGTCGAGTCTGAGTTATCCTCATCTGGTCTTGAATCATCTTCACTTTCTCAGTTGTCTGTTGTACAAATTCTGGTCCTACAACAGAACTTTCACCATCATGATACTAACATAATGGTGTTCTGCATCGTCTCCCATACAATGCCTCATAGGGTGCCATCCCTATGCTCGAATGAAAATTATTGTTGTATGTGAACTCTATCAATGGCAAAAATTCATCCCAACAACCAGTTTGTTCTAGAACACAAGCTCTCAACAAGTCCTCTAATGACTGAATCATCCTTTCTGACTAAGCATCTGTTTGTGGATGGTAAGCAGAACTTAGACGTAGCTTTGTTCCCTTCGCTTCTTGTAAACTATTCCAAAACCTCGATGTAAATCGTGGATCTCGATCAAAAGTAATATTGGATGGTACACTATGAAGTCTAACAATTTCATTGATGTACACTTGGGCTAACTTTTCCATTGAGTACTTAACGTTAATCGGCAAAAAGTGCGCTAACTTTGTAAGTCGATCAATAATTACCCAGATAGAATCGTGACCTTTCTGAGTCTTTGGTAGTCCTGTTACAAAATCCATTGCTATGTCATCCTATTTCTATTCAGGAATAGGCAAAGGTTATAACATTCTCGATGGTCTGTGGTGTTCCACCTTGGCTTTCTGACAAACTAAACAGGATAATACATATTTAGCGACATCCTTCTTCATTCCTTGTCACTAATATAGCTGTTTCAAATCTTGATACATCTTTGTGGCTCCTGGATGCATACTCAACTTACTCCTATGGGCTTTATCCAAAATCAAATTTCTAAGTTCTGGATCGTTTGGCACACAAACTCTTCCTTTAAACTTCATAATTCTATCAGCATCTTCGCTAAATTCTAATACTGCTCCTTGACTCCTTGCTTCCTTTGCTTCTTGTAAATATTGGTCACTGTTTTGTCTTACTCGTATTCTATCCATTAAATCATTTGAAATGGTGATCATGTTTAAACACATATTCCCTGGTGTCAATTTCACAGACAAACGCATATCCCAAAATTCTTCTATCAGTTCGTTCTCCTTAATCATCATAATAGAAGCACTAAGCATTTTCCTACTTAAAACATCCGCTACAACATTCACCTTTTCGGGATGATACTGTAACTGAAAGTCATAGTCCTTCAAAAACTCTAACCAACGTTTTTGTCTCATGTTCAACTCTTTTTGATCAAATAGATACTTCAAACTTTTATGATCACGAAAGACAGTGAAAGTTGTCCCATAAAGAAAATGTCTCCACACTTTCAACGCAAACACTACAGCTGCCAACTCCAAATCATAAGTTGGAAAATTCCTCTCATCCACTTTTAACTGCCTCAATGCATATGCTACAACCTTACGGTTCTGCATAAGTACACAACCCAATCCTTGGTATGAAGCATCACAATATACTTCGAAAGGTTTATTCAAATCAAGTAAAATCAAAACTGGTGAAGTAGTCAGTCGTTTTTTCAACTCTTGGAAACTTTCTTCGCATACATCATTCCATACAAATGGTTGATTCTTTCATGTAAGTTGGGTAAGAGGTTCTACTATCTTCGAAAACCTCTCAATAAATCATCGATAATAATCGATTAATCCGATAAAATGATGGATCTCCGATACAGTCTTCTGTTACCAAGTGGCCTCAATACTCAAGAGGGGGGGTGAATTGAGTAGTTAAAAATAAGTTCATAAATCTTTCGCAAATCGTTTGACAATCAATTTTCGTTGAAGCTATTGAATGATTAGAGATAATTGAATAGATGAGTTAAACACTTTTACTTATACACGTAATAGCCAAGGAGGCAATATCCAAATAAAACAATGAAACAGTGCACAAAGATAAGCAGAGGAGGGTTTAGAGAAACAAACACAGTCGTTTATCCTGGTTCAATCACCACTCCACTTGTGATCTACGTCCAGTCCCCAAGCAACAACTTGAGATTTTCCACTATATCTTCAAGCTTCAATGGGTGCTTGAAAAACCACTACAACCTTGAGCACTCAACAATATGGGATACCTCACCCAAAAGCTTGAGCCTCTATTTTCCAAGGGATACCTCACCCTTACAATACTTGAGGGATACCTCACCCTCACTAATCAGAATGTATAAGATTGAAGTAGAAGAAACTCTCTCTAGAGCAAGTGTTTACAAATTGAAGCTCTAATATGCTCTCAAGGATTTTTCACGTTTTTAACCAGAAAACAGAGCAAGAAATGATTTTAAGGATTGATTCACGTTTTGAAGTATGATGATTAGTTTTTGATTCAAGGTCAACCGCAAATAAAGACCTAACTTTGGTATTTATAAGTTTCTCAATTAATAGAGTCGTTGGAGGTAGTTGGGCATGTATTTAATGCATTTAATATAGCCGTTGGACGTTGTCAGGATGCGTGTAATCGATTACATATCTCAGGTAATCGATTACATTGTTGTTCCAACGTTTTCTGAACTTTCTGGGCTCTGTGTAATCGATTACATTCTTGGTGTAATCGATTACATGGCTTCTGACTTTACTTGTAATCGATTACAATGCCCATGTAATCGATTACATGACTTCTGACTTGCTGTGTAATCGATTACAATATACATGTAATCGATTACATGACTTGTCGAACGTGTTCTTTGAGTTTCTAGGTTTTGTGTAATCGATTACATTGCCCATGTGATCGATTACATGACTTCTGACTTTGTTTGTAATCGATTACAATATCCAAGTAATCGATTACATGACTCGTCGAACGTGTTCTTTGCCTTTCTGGGCTTTGTGTAATCGATTACATATATTGTGTAATCGATTACATAACCTCGACTTTTTTGTAATCGATTACATTGTTCATGTAATCGATTACATGCTTTACTGTTTGATGTGTAATCGATTACAAACATTATGTAATCGATTACATTAGCCTTTGAACACATTTTTCAAGTCCAATAATGCTTGTAAGTCATTTCCAACACCTCAAGATACTTGTTTAAACATAAATCCTTTTTAAGAGTGTTAGATTTAAAGTTGAAACTCAGGTTTTATTGAAAGCCATGTTTATCTTTGAAATTTCCCATTTATTTTGAAATCATATATTGAAAAACCATTTAAGAAATCTTGAGAGCATTTAACATTAATATCCTAAGTCTTATAACTAAATAAACCTTCTGTCTTCTTTCTTTGATCTTGATTTTTCCTTTTGTGCTTGATCTTCTCTTTTGCTTTTGTTATCATCAAAAACCTTTTGATATGCCTTAGAGACATAAGCATTCACATTCTCCCCCTTTTTGGTGATGACAAACTGATCATAGGAAAAAGAAAGAGTTTTTGCATTTGTATATAATAGTCATTTAGGTACAATGCTGCCCCCGGAGTTTATGCATGATGTTGGGTTAGATTTTGCATATGAAAAGCTTAATAACTTAAAAGGTCAATAACTCCCCCGTACTCATGCAACCTTTAATTTCTCATGCAACCATTAATTATATTTCATTTCATTTTCATTTTTCCTCATTTTCTCCCCCGTTGGCATTATCAAAAAGACATAAGCATTTAAGAAAAATAGACAGCATAACAGCTATATTTCATGATTCCCAAATGTTTGCCATAACAGAAAAGCCACAAAGATTAATCAGTCCAATCAATATTCCAAAAGCCAAACATTCAAGGTGAAAACAAGTTCATGTATTAATAATCAGTCCAGCCAAACATTCATAACCAGTAGGCAATAATCAAAATGTAACCATAAAGGTATACCAATTTTATATAATCAGAGTTAAAAGAAAATAAGTACAAGGTGGTCATCAATACAAGAAAAAAATATCAAGGCATAAGGCCATGATCACTATCAGTGTCCTCGCTGTCACAAAAGACTTCACCCTCTGGATCCGCAGCAGAGTCTTCTAGATCAATGTTATCATCACTGGGCATAAGATCGTCGTCAGAGTCCAGAAGCTCCTCATCATTAGCAGGAACTCCAGATGGACCAGCGAAGGATAGGGGATCCGGAGGGGCAGAGGATGTGGGGGGTGCAGCAGCAGTAGGACTCTCAGGAATAGGAGGTCCACTTAGGAGGGATCTAATGGAGGCAAGCTCCTGGTCTGAGTAGTCCATCCTCAGCTCAAGATGGTCAATCTTTTGCTCTATATGATCCATGTGTGTGTTTACGTTGGCGCTCAGGTTGCGCATTTCTTGGAGCAGAAGATCAAGAGAAGCTGGAGCAGGAGCAGAGGGTGAGTCGAGCCTCCTCATCATCACTATTTGGATCGTGATGGATATGACCAAATGTGCCATGAGTAATGTAATGCCACCTATCTTCCATCTTGTAGAGAGTGAAGCTTCTTCGAGTATGCACCCAATTGATTGGGGTCCATTCGAGTGGTGTCCTTGGACTCTTCACCGGTGAAATGCGACAAAGTACTCAAGGATTGTGGTGACCAACATGGCGAAGGGGAGAAGCGAGTTCTTCTTTTTCTTGACGTCCAAGATATGCTCTAGAATGTAGTATCCCCAGTTGATTGGGTGCCCTGTGGTCATTGCCCATAATGCCACAACATCATCTTTGAGGACTTGGGAGTAATTCCCTCCTCTGGGAATCAATCCACGAACCAAGAGGTAGTGGAGAACCCTGTTTTCCATAGTGAGGCCAGTGGCCATTATTCTCCGTTTAGGATCACTTGGGAGGTGGTAGCCAGTCCTAATCAAAGAGAGAAGAGCAGCCTTATGCTCAAACTCATGCCCCCAGACTTTGGCATTTCCACGTAACCGAGCTCCATCGGGAGTGAGCTTGGTAAGCCTATACCACTCTGCCATTGTTAACGATTTGTTGCTTTTTCACTTGAAATTATGCAATTATCCTCAACCTTCGAGGTTAGCATAAAAGACTCGGACAAGGTTAGGGTAGATGGCCTTCTCTATGCTCAGAATCCCAACAAGCCTAAGTTTTCTATTGTCCTAAAGCTCTCTAAAGGTTCACTCTCGCAGAAGGTGATGGAAAGATACACAGGAGAGATGATTTTGCGAAGTTGGAAGTTCTTCGGAACAACTCGGCTTTCTTCACGGTGGAGAAGTGCCTCGTGAGGTCCGGGCCGATATATTACGTGAAGAGCCACAGAGGACCCTCCAACGGCAGTCCCTGTTCTTGGGCGCTTCGGCGATGAGAGGATTTAGCCATTGATGAGAAGGAGAAGCAAGGGATGAGTGATTAATGATTGGGGATGGGAGAGGGACGAGATTAGGGAGAGAAAAGGAGATGGGGTTCGTGAGAGAAGATGGGGAGATTTGGATGAGGGATGTGAGGGGATTTTGAACGATGGGTTATGTGGAGAGGGGTTTTCGAGATTGAGAGAGGTGAAATGATGGGTTTTGATGGAGATTTGAGTGAGAAAGGAGAGTTTTTGAGATTTGAGGTGCGTGGGAGCGAAGGAGAGAACGAAGAAGATGAATAGGTTCCAAATAGAAATGAGCTCTACGCGCGTCGAAAGCTTTTAAAAACCCTGTGATCGATTACATTGAGTGTGTAATCGATTACATGCATTCTCAGTGGGTATGTAATCGATTACATTTTTGATGTAATCGATTACATGCTCAGGAACCTTGTAATCGATTACATGGTTTATGTAATCGATTACCGAGTTCTAAGTTAGTTGTAATCGATTACAAAATGTGTGTAATCGATTACATGCGCGTGATGAACACATGTAATCGATTACAAAGGCATTGTAATCGATTACCAGCACTCTTTAACTCAGATTTTGCATTCCAAACAGCATATAATCAATTTGAATCCATCCAAAATAGTTTTAAAGCAACTTAAATCAATTCAAATCATCATTTAAACATATAATCAAATCATGTTATGATTCAACTCATATAATTGATCAAAATTATCATTTTTACCAAGAATTTCACCCTTTTTGGTGAAATTTGAGGTTGTTGAATTTCATGTCAAAATTGGACATGAGGGAGCACCTGCAAAACAACTTAGGGAAATCTCCGACGCCTTCGAGTTATTATGGGATTCAAATATAATGAAAATTCAGAGATTTTGCAAAGCAATGTGGCATAATTATGCGAGAAAAATACAAGATTATGCGTGAGAAATTAATTTATGCGGGAATGATCCAATATACCCAGTTCATTTCTAATGTAGAAAAATGCTTCTTTTGCTAGGGGTTTGGTGAAAATATCACTAGTTGCTTAGTTGTTTCAACAAATTCAAGTATGCAATCACCTCTTTGAACATGATCTCTAATGAAATGATGTCTTATTTCAATATGCTTAGTTCTAGAATGCAAAATGGGATTTTTTGACAAGTTAATTGCACTAGTATTATCACATTTTATGGGAATGTGATCAAGCTCAAGACCATAGTCCAAGAGTTGCTGTTTCATCCAAAGGACTTGAGCACAGCAACTCCCAGCTGCAACATATTCAGCTTCAGCTGTGGACAATGCCACACTATTTTGTTTCTTGCTGTGCCAAGAAACTAGTGAGCTTCCAAGCAAGTGGCATGTCCCACTAGTGCTCTTTCGATCCATTTTGCATCCAGCAAAATTAGAATCGGAGTACCCAATAAGACTACATGAGGCTCCCTTAGGGTACCATAAACCCATTTGTGATGTGCCTATTAGATATTTCATTATTCTCTTAACAGCACTTAGGTGTGATTCCTTAGGATTAGCTTGATATCTAGCACACATACATACACTAAACATTATATCAGGCCTACTTGCAGTGAGATAAAGGAGTGAGCCAATCATACCTCTATATTTTGTAATTTCTACCGATTTACCTCCTTCATCCTTGTCCAAATAGCAAGAAGTGCCCATAGGAGTAGCCATATGCTTGGCATTGTCCATTCCAAACTTTTTGAGCAGCTCCTTGCAATACTTGGATTGGCTTATAAATGTTCCTTCTCTTGTTTGCTTGATTTGTAGACCAAGGAAGAAGTTGAGCTCACCCATCATGGACATCTCAAACTCACTTTGCATAATATTTGAAAATTCTTTACAAAGAGAGTTGTTAGTAGCTCCAAATATAATGTCATCAACATAGATTTGAACTAGAAGAATGTCATGCATTTTGTGTTTTATGAAAAGAGTGGTGTCAACTTTACCTCTAGAAAAGCCTTTTTC
Source organism: Ormosia semicastrata (assembly GCA_029884595.1). Classification (NCBI taxonomy): domain Eukaryota; kingdom Viridiplantae; phylum Streptophyta; class Magnoliopsida; order Fabales; family Fabaceae; genus Ormosia; species Ormosia semicastrata. The sequence goes on from JAQQTO010000061.1 coordinate 7,573,920, forward strand.
TAAAAGAAATTTGCTCAACTTTTCATACCAAGCTCTAGGAGCTTGTTTCAAGCCATACAAGGCCTTTTTCAATTTAAAAACATGGTTGGGCATTTCAAAGTCCTCAAAACCAGGAGGTTGTTCTACATACACCTCCTCTTGTATAAAACCATTTAAAAAAGCACTTTTGACATCCATTTGATAGAGTTTGAAATCCATGATGCAAGCATATGCAAGTAGCATTCTAATGGCCTCTAACCTAGCGACGGGAGCATAAGTTTCTTCATAGTCTATGCCTTCTTCTTGATTATATCCTTTAGCTACAAGCCTAGCTTTATTTCTTATTATTAGGCCTGTTTCATCGAGTTTGTTCCTAAAGACCCATTTGGTGCCAATTATTAGATGATTATTGGGCCTTGGAACTAATTTCCAAACTTGATTTCTCTCAAATTGGTTTAGTTCTTCTTGCATGGCCAAGATCCAATGCTCATCATTAATGGCCTCATTTATGTCTTTAGGTTCAACTTGAGAGACAAAGGCTAGATGATTACATGCATCTCTAAGTGAGTTTCGAGTGATTATCCCTTTTGATACATCACCTATCACCTTGTCAAGAGGATGATACCTTGAAGTCCTCCATTCCTTGGGTAGATCTAAGATTTTAGAATCTTCTTGCCATGAGTGATCAAGGAGTCTCTCTTCTTCCTTCTTGGACTCTATCTCTTGATTTTCCAAGTGCGTCTTTGCCAAGATTTCTGCAACATCATCAACAAGTTCCTTTCTCGGCTCATTTGGGTTAGTTTCATCAAATGCAACATGTATGGACTCTTCTATAGTCATAGTTCGTTTATTATAGACTCTAAAGGCCTTGCTATGAATAGAATAACCAATGAATATTCCCTCATCAGATTTTGCATCAAACTTCCCCAAGTTATCCTTTCCATTATTCAAAACAAAGCATTTACATCCAAAAACATGAAAATGTGACACATTAGGTTTCCTTCCTTTGTACAATTCATATGGGGTTTTCTTTAAAATTGGCCTTATTAGGGCTCTATTCATAACATAACAAGCGGTGTTAACCGCATCCGCCTAAAAGTACTTAGGAAGATTGGCCTCATTGAGCATAGTTCTTGCCATTTCTTCTAAAGATCGATTTTTCCTTTCTACAACACCATTTTGTTGTGGTGTTCTAGGGGCAGAAAAATTATGCTCAATGTCATGTTCATCACAAAAAGTTTCAAATTCATGATTTTCAAATTCACCACCATGATCACTTCTTATGGATGCAATACAAAAACCTTTTTCATTTTGGATAACTTTGGCAAGTTTTCTAAATGATTGAAAAGCATCATTTTTGTGGGCCAAGAATAATGTCCATTTAAATCTAGAAAAATCATCCACAATCACTAATGCATAGTAATTCCCACCAAAGCTCATAGTTCTAGAGGGTCCAAAAAGATCCATGTGCAAAAGTTGTAAAGGTCTAGAAGTTGAAACTATGTTTTTAGCTTTAAAAGAAACCTTTACTTGTTTTCCTTTTTGACATGCATCACAAAGTTTGTCTTTTTCAAATTTGAGCTTTGGAAGACCAATTACTAGTTCTTTAGAGACCAATTTGTTTAAGTGATCCATGTGAATGTGAGCAATTCTTCTATGCCATAACCATGAATCATTTTCTCTACTCATAAAGCATTTAGCATCATTTGAGGAAATATCATCAAGACTAATCATATATATGTTATTGACTCTATGACCAACAAACTTAACTTGCTTATCATCCTTTCCCTCAATTATGCAACAAGAGAAATCAAATATAACTCTATTTCCTTTATCACACAATTGACTAATACTAAGCAAATTATGTTTAAGTCCTTCGATAAGTAAAACATTATCAATAGATGATGAAGGGATCTTACCAACTTTGCCAATTCCAAGAATCTTCCCTTTGTTGTTGTCACCATATGTGACATGACCATGTTTCTTGTGTGTAAGGGAGGAGAACTTGGAGCCATCACCGGTCATGTGCTTGGAGCAACCACTATCAAGATACCAAATTGAGCTCTTGGTCTTCAAGCACACCTACAACACACATTCAAGATTTAACTTTTGGTACCCAAATTGTTTTGGGTCCTTGTGTGTTAGAATTAGGTATGGTGCCTTTAGGGACCCAAACCCTTTTGATTCCAACCTTGGTGTTTATGTTCTTTCTAACATTGCAAGTGGATGCACTATGCCCTTTCCTACCACAATGAAAACATTTAACAAAGGGGCTACTTGAAGTTTTTGAGGAAACAAAGAAGTTCTTATAAGACTTTTGATGGTTGTTTGGATTAAATCCCAAGCCGGCTTTTTGGAAAACACATTTTTGTCTCCCTAACAACACATTCAAGTTGTCTCTTCCAAAAGTGAATTTCGCAAGAGTATTGTTCAAGTCTTCAATTTCTTTTTCAAAAGCTTTGCATGATAAACAAGGTAATGATATGGATGCATTATCATGTGAGGAACAAATCATGCATGATGAATTAGCATCTATGAGTCCTAAAGTCTCATTTTCAATTTTAAGTTCATTTATCTCCTTGGTTAAAGTAGAAATTTTCTTTGTCAATAGGGAGATAGTTTTATTGGAAGACAAAATCATTTTTGTGAGCCTCAAAGATTCATCATGCAATTCTTGAAAGGCATCTTGCAATTCATCATAAGAAGGTGGAGGTTCTAGGTTAGAAGAGGTTACCTCGGTGTCGCTTTCTCCACTTTCTTCTCCTTGAGCCATGAGGCAAAGATGGGCTTCTTCATTTTCTGAATCGTCGGAAGAGCTTAAGTCATTGTCCTCCCAAGCTATATATGCTCTTCTTCCTTTCTTTTCCTTGGAGGGTCTTTTCTCAAACTTCTCCGTCTTCTTGAGATATATAGGACACTCCATTTTCATGTGCCCCGGTTTTCCACATTCGTAGCATTTTGGAGGAGTAGAGGATCCTTCTCCTTTGTGATATGTTTTCTTTTGAGGAAATGGTGGTCTTCTTTGAAATCCCTTTTTCTTCAAGAATCTTCCGAATTTTCTCACAAGAAGACTAAGATTCTCCTCACTTAGCTCAATATTTTCAGCATCCTCTTCACCATCTTCATCATCATCTTCAAGTATGGAAGAGGTGGCTTTGAGTGCAATTCCCTTCTTCTTTTTGTCATGCTCTTCATTTTGATTGAGCCTATTTAGTTCCAGCTCATGTTCTTGAAGTTTTCCGAATAGAGTGGCTAAAGACATTGTTGATAAGTCTCTTGATTCCGCAATAGCCGTTACCTTGGGTTGCCAATTCCTACTTAGACATCTCAAGACTTTATTAATAAGATCCTCATTAGGAAATGTCTTTCCCAATGAGATGAGATGATTAACAATATGAGTAAATCTCTTTTGCATATCTTGAATACTCTCACCTTGATTCATTCTAAACAATTCATATTCATGAGTAAGAGTGTTTATTCGAGATCTTTTTACCTCACTAGTACCTTCATGAGTTACTTGTAGGGTATCCCACATTTCTTTTGCGGTCTTACAATTTGACACCCTAAAGAATTCATCATACCCCAAAGATGTGGTGATGATGTTCTTGGCTCTCAAATTATATTGAACCTTCTTTTAATCATCATCGGTCCAATCACTTCTAGGTGTATTAATTGTCACACCATCCTTAGTTTGTGTAGGGACAAAAGCACCATTTTCAAGCTGCGTCCCACACATCTAAGTCAATAGCTTCAATAAAAATTTTCATCCTTTCTTTCCAATAGGCATAACCATCCCCATTGAAATAAGGAGGTCTATTTATAGAAGAACCTTCATTTGAAAAACCATTTGAAGCCATCACTTCTCTTGAAGCTGCTAAGCTCTTTATACAAGAGTCTAGCTCTGATACCACTTGTTACCAAGTGGCCTCAATACTCAAGAGGGGGGGTGAATTGAGTAGTTAAAAATAAGTTCACAAATCTTTCGCAAATCATTTGACAATCAATTTTCGTTGAAGCTATTGAATGATTAGAGATAATTGAATAGATGAGTTAAACACTTTTACTTATACACGTAATAGCCAAGGAGACAATATCCAAATAAAACAATGAAACAGTGCACAAAGATAAGCAGAGGAGGGTTTAGAGAAACAAACACAGTCGTTTATCCTGGTTCAATCACCACTCCACTTGTGATCTACGTCCAGTCCCCAAGCAACAACTTGAGATTTTCCACTATATCTTCAAGCTTCAATGGGTGCTTGAAAAACCACTACAACCTTGAGCACTCAACAATATGGGATACCTCACCCAAAAGCTTGAGCCTCTATTTTCCAAGGGATACCTCACCCTTACAATACTTGAGGGATACCTCACCCTCACTAATCAGAATGTATAAGATTGAAGTAGAAGAAACTCTCTCTAGAGCAAGTGTTTACAAATTGAAGCTCTAATATGCTCTCAAGGATTTTTCACGTTTTTAACCAGAAAACAGAGCAAGAAATGATTTTAAGGATTGATTCACATTTTGAAGTATGATGATCAGTTTTTGATTCAAGGTCAACCGCAAATAAAGACCCAACTTTGGTATTTATAAGTTTCTCAATTAATAGAGCCGTTGGAGGTAGTTGGGCATGCATTTAATGCATTTAATATAGCCGTTGGACGTTGTCAGGATGCGTGTAATCGATTACATATCTCAGGTAATCGATTACATTGTTGTTCCAACGTTTTACGAACTTTTCAGCTCTGTGTAATCGATTACATTTTGGTGTAATCGATTACATAACTTCTGACTTTACTTGTAATCGATTACAATGCCCATGTAATCGATTACATGACTTCTGACTTGCTGTGTAATCGATTACAATATACATGTAATCGATTACATGACTCGTCGAACGTGTTCTTTGAGTTTCTAGGTTTTGTGTAATCGATTACATTGCCCATGTGATCGATTACATGACTGACTTTGTTTGTAATCGATTACAATATCCAAGTAATCGATTACATGACTCGTCGAACGTGTTCTTTGCCTTTCTGGGCTTTGTGTAATCGATTACATATATTGTGTAATCGATTACATGGCCTCTGACTTTCTTGTAATCAATTACATTGTTCATGTAATCGATTACATGCTTTCTGTTTGATGTGTAATCGATTACAAACATTATGTAATCGATTACATTAGCCTTTGAACACATTTTTCAAGTCCAATAATGCTTGTAAGTCATTTCCAACACCTCAAGATACTTGTTTAAACATAAATCCTTTTTAAGAGTGTTAGATTTAAAGTTGAAACTCAGGTTTTATTGAAAGCCATATTTATCTTTGAAATTTCCCATTTATTTTGAAATCATATATTGAAAAACCATTTAAGAAATCTTGAGAGCATTTAACATTAATATCCTAAGTCTTATAACTAAATAAACCTTCTGTCTTCTTTCTTTGATCTTGATTTTTACTTTTGTGCTTGATCTTCTCTTTTGCTTTTGTTATCATCAAAAACCTTTTGACATGCCTTAGAGACATAAGCATTCACATCTTCGGCCTTTCCCATTCAATAATTGTTTCCACTTTTGAAGCATCAACTTCAATTCCTTCCTCTAATATAACATGTCCCAAAAATTGAACTCCGCTTAACCAAAATTCACATTTGGATAACTTGGTATACAACTTATTCTCCTTCAGAATCTGGAGAACCACTCTGAGATGCTCAGCATATTCCTCCTGACTTCGAGAATAGATCAAAATGTCATCAATAAAGACAACAATAAACTTATCCAAGTACGAATGAAAAATCATGTTCATAAAGTCCATGAATATGGCAGGTACATTAGTCACCAAACGACATCACCTGATATTCATAATTCCCATAACGTGTCTGAAATGCAATTTTGGGAATATCCTTCACTTTCACACGTATCTGGTGATAACCAGAACATAAGTCAATCTTGGAAAATATTGCGGCTCCTCGTAATTGATCCATCAAATCATCGATTCTTGGAAATAGATATTTATTCTTAATTGTAATCTTATTCAACTGTCGGTAGTCTACATATAAACGAGAAGTCCCATCCTTCTTCTTTACGAATAATACTGGAGCTCCCCATGGTGATACACTTAGTCTTACAAATTACTTTTCCAATAAATCCTCCAGCTGTTTCTTAAGTTCTGCCAACTTTACTAGCGACATCCTGTAAGGTGCCATAGATATAAGTTCAGCTCCAGGTACTAAATCAATAGAAAACTCAATTTCTCTTTCCGGCGGTAGTCCAGGTATATCTTCAAGAAATACCTCAGTAAATTCATTAATGATGCGTGAAATCCGCAAGTGTACGGTTTCGTCGTCAAGTAATAAAAAGATCAAATCCACAGGGACTGTGTCTATGAATACCAATTAATTAATTAATTCAATTAAGTTAAATAAAAAGGAATATGATTGTTGATAAAGAAGAACATAGTAACAAAACAATTAAATAAAATTAAGAAAACAGAATTCAGAACAAAAATAGCGAATTATCAAGAAAGGGATTTTCAAATTCAGGAAAGCTTCCAAGATTGGGATACCACAATGATACAAGATAAATCCTAATTGACAACCCTTTTATTAAATCTGAAATTCAATTGAAGGTGAATTATCGTAAATTAGTTAATGTTCTTTCTCAAGATACAAGATCCGTGCCCAATTAAACCAATTCCTACTCTCGTGGTAATTGAATTTAAATTGAACCCATTACGCTTTGTGGCAATTCATTGAATCCTTGAAAGGCTAAAACTACTCTCGTGATTTAGACCTTAAGTTCAATTCTTATGGTTCCAACACTTAGGTTCACCTCTCAGTACGTCCCTAAATGCCTATGAGATGCAAATAAGTTGCCAGCAAATTTAGATGAATAAAAGCAATAAGGATTGAATCAAAGAACAATCAAGATTAATAAAAGGGGAAACAACGTCAATTAATCATTATCAATGTATCAAAGGGCATTGCCCAATCCTAGAAACGAAACGAAACTATTTAGACATAGAGAAGAAGAGACAAGAAATCAAACTTAAAAATATCCCAAACCCGTAACAATGGAAGAAGAAGAGAGAAAGATGAAGATCCAAAGCCAAAGCCTCCAATGTGCCTCCACCAAAACTAAATTAGAACTCTCTAATTCTATTCAGAACATCTATTTATAACTTAGGGTTTTAATTGGCTAAAAAGCCCTCAAAAGAAACAAAAAGAAAAACATAAAAACTGCTGCGCACTGCGATCCATGGCCGTGGATCATTCCACGGCCAGGCCGTGGATGTCTCTGTCAACAGGCTAATTTCTGGTCCTTTGAGTTCCACGGCCATGGAACTCTCTGGAATTCTCTTTTTCCTTCTTTAAGTTACCCCTCGATCCATGGCTGTGGTTTGATCCACGGGTAGGCCGTGGATCCCTCTGAAATGGCCTTTTTGCACCTTTATTGCTATCCATTAAGCTCCAGCTTCAAACATGCAAGCTTTCCATCCATTCCAAGGCCAATTTAGCACCAATCCTGCACAGGAACACCAAAAACATCGCAGTTATCCGAACTAAGGGAAAAACTAACTAAAAAGGAAAACTAAAATGCCTAAAATGCTCAAGAATGCATGTAAAACAAGAATAAAACATGATGTTGTTTCACACACATCAATTAACTACAAAAATATCCTTCAAGACATCTTCACACTAAACCTCCAAAGAAGATATCAACAAGTACCCCTGATCTCTTTCCTTCAAACAAGCTTCTACTTGAGTAGCCATTAGGAATCTAGAATACTTAACCTCAGGAAAAACTAACGTCTTACTGGAACAGTCCATCAGGATATGGTTAGAAGACAACCAATCCATTCCTAAGATTACATTAATCTTGGAAAAAGGTAAACAAATCAAATCCACATAAAAGATTCTATCCCTAACACATACAGGGCAATTCAAACATACTTTTGTAGTTATCACAGGCTTATCAGTAGGAGTAGTAACACTCAAATCATAAGGCAATGTAGTCACAGTCAATCCCAAATGCTCCACACAATCACATGCAATGAAAGAATGTGTTGCTCCCAAATCATATAACACTGTTAAATGATTACCTTTGATGGCACACTCCTCCATAATCAAGTCCTCAGATTTTACGGCTTCTTCCCCGCTCATGGTATACACACGACCACCCGCCTGTGGCCTCGCAGTACGAACAGTCCTCACCGATGGTTCTACCTTCAACTGATCATATTCTCTAGAGAAATGTCTAGGCTTTCCACATCTATAACAGATAACTCCTTTATGTTGACAATCTTTGGTGAGATGATCTTTCCCACACTTAAAGCATTTAAGTGTAGAGGTTCCAGCTTGACTTGCCTTACTGCCACTAGAACTTCCTCCAAAAGATTACTTTCTATTCTGACCTCCTGCCGGCTTAGTATATAATTTCTGCTGATAACAGTTGCCACCGCTGCCCTTTCCTCTTTGGAACCGCATAGGTCTAAAGTTCCTATTCCTTGCCTCACGTTGACGATCAATTTCTTCAACCTTTCGACAATTATCCAATAATACTAGAAACTAGTCAATGTCCACGGTTGTTACAGCTCGCTTAATGTCAAATTTCAACCCCTTTTCAAATTTTCTGCATTTCCATTCCTCATCCGGGTGCAAAAATACCTCGAAAACTTAGACGAGCTTTCGAATTTTGCAGCATATTCACTTGTAGACATCACCCTTTGCCTCAAACTAAGGAATTCCATCTCCTTAGCATGACGAACACTAGTTGAAAAATACTTTCCCTGAAATTTCTGCTTAAAGAGCTGCCACGTCACAACTCTTTCATCAGCTTGAATCAATCTTCGGGCTCCTGCCCACCAAGCTTCTCCATCTCCTACTAACACAAAAGTTACAAAAGTAAGCATCTGCTCATCGGTACAACCCATACCATCAAATATCTTTTCTAGTTCTTTGATCCACATATCAGTTTTCTCTGGGTCAAATTCTCCATTAAACTTTGGTGGATTATTTCTTTAACATTCTGACAAACTTTGAGCATCTTCAGTTGCTCTATGGTTTTGTTGCACAATGACATCAGCCATCCATTGCATTGCTGCTACAGCTGCAGCCATGTTTTGGTTATCGTCGCCAATATTTTCAAATCCTACTCTAGTATTCACGTGTCCTCTTCCTCGTCCAGCCATTACGTTTTCTCAAATTAGACTGAACAATACAAAGAAGAGTGAAAGTCAATCTTCAAAAAATATTGTTTTCTTTCAGAAAACAAACACAGAGAATCACACAACTTAAACAAGACAAACCTAGCCACAAACTCAAAAAGACTCTAACTTGGGCTTTGATACCAACTAATATAACACTCACCGTAAGGTATCACCTTTATGTTACTTAATTATCAAATTACCCTTTCATTATAAAATATGGTTTTTAATGTAAATATGAGTTATAAAATTTCTTAAAATCAATAAGATAAAATTAGCGAAAAATAAAAATATTACAACATCATCACAAATAATTTACATCATATATACACAAGTCTTAATATTGTAATACTTAAATATTTATAGACTAGGTTCTCAAAGTATTTGAACATTATTTAAAACTAATATACTACCCAAGTACTACTAAACAGCAGAACCCTCAGACGGGTCCTCCTCAAATTCCTCAGCAGGTAGGAATCCGACTTGACGCGAAGTCCTACGGATAGGTGTTCGCGCAGACAACACGATACTAATCTCACTAGTATTATGGTAGTAAGCTCCCCAGTACTGCCTAATGGATAACAGAAACTCTAAGTGTACATAAACATTTATACTAAAATAAGGGTTCCCTCGATAAAGCCTACTTAGGGTAATCTTCAAGTCTTCTATATAGTAAATACACGCTCTATCTAGGTCAACATGCCACGCTTCCAGTCCTCCACGAAATTTCAACCTCATATATCCTAGGAAACTGGGCATCGCCATCTTCTCAGAATTTAGCTTCTTCCACAAGAATCTGCTCCTCTTCACCTTCTTGTTCAATTCCTTACTCAATGTCTTTACAAATATAAATACAGTACAAAATAGGCATACAAAGAGGTGAGATCACCTAAGCCAATACCAACATGGCAGCATGGAGATAACACATACAATATATCATACAAATACATCATACCATAATTACAATTATGCCATTAGCATTATTTATCATCACAACAGAAGTAATAAACATAAATTACAATCATGCCCTTAACAATATCCAAATATTCAATAATTCATTTTTCATAAACAATAATTATGATAATGCCCTCAACAATATCCAATTATTCAACAGTTCAAATATCACACCGATATCAATGCTCAACAATTATGCATGCGCACATAGACTCAATTTCCTACTCCATTCTGCTAAAACTTAGGTCAGAGAAAGTGATCGAAAAGATCTATCAGTACCAACATACCTCAGACCACGTGCTACAATTCTCATATGTATTTGCACATCTAGCTTATACACTACAGTCTTTATCAGATCTTGATTCAGAATAGTGTCTCAGTCAGGATCATCAGTGTGTTGCATTGGACAAACCTACGGTACAGAAGAGCTACCAACTGCCCATTGTAGGCAACCCGCACCTCAATGCCCCCAAGGTCAACAAGTGACTTACACTACGCATATCACACCCACTCAAGAGGTGTATCCTCTCCTAGGCAATTAGCCTTATCCAGTTCATCGGACCTTTCTAATGCATGTACAATGCACCATTCTCAGTTCAAATTCATCATCTCATTTTCAAGGTTCACACATTGGCCCAACAGTATTTTTATTGTATTTTCATCGCGTAATCATATTTTTGCATTTTCTTAATTGTGTAGCTAAAATTACTACTTTTAAATCTCGTAAAATATTTCTAACGTATTTTAAATCCAAAATAAAAATTTTCTCATTTAATATAAAAAATAACCTTATTTTCATTATTTGCCTATTAGTCCTTCTATACGATAATATTTACATAATAGCCATCTTCAAATAATATTTACATAATAGCCCATCTTCAAATAATATTTTCAAAACAGTCCCTCATTAAATAATGTTTGCAATAAAGTCCCTTTTTAAAGAATATTTTCAATATAGGCCCTCTAAAAATCAGTATTTCTACTATTTCCCAGAAAATTTTGTTTCTTAAAATTACTTGATATATTACTGCTCAAAATCTCCTAATGCGCTTCAAAACCCAGAGGGTGAGCTATACATCAGTAAATTTCAAGTTACCAATGTGTTCTCATTAATTTTCAAAACAATTCTAAAAATCAGTTCTTTTTAAAATAAATTGAGGTTCAAACACTTTCAACCTCTTTTTTCCATTCATATACGAAAATTCCATTTTTCAAGTGACAAAACACTTTGTTTCCATTTCTTTAATCCTTTAACTAAATTAATTATATTTCCACTTTGAAATCACTTTGTCTCACAAAACCAAGGCAATACAAGCCTTCGAAACCCATGGTACATGGCCATTGAAACCATCATATATTTTTCCTTCCCAATCAGCTAAGTTCCATTCATATTTTTACACAAACAAAATCATTAAAATACCTCCAAAAACTGTAAACACTAGATCTTTGAAACCAACCCATCTTTTCTTTTTTCCTTTTCTTTCTACTCATTCAATTTTGCCATTCATGAAAATTTTAGTTTGGAAACATCTCTTTTGAGGTGTTGAGGCCGAAACCCTCATGGTCATTAGAACCAAAAATTTATTTTCCTTTCATCATCAAATCATGACCTACATATATATATTCATCATACCATATAATCAAGCATACCTTAAAGCAATAAAAATCACATAAAGCATGCAAACACAAATAAATAATTTAAATCACATAAACATCCACACATAATTACACAACCAATGGTATGAATCCTCACATGGATTCATCATCTATCAAATACAAAATACATCTCCCACCATCATACTTGGTTGGTGAGATGGATCTCCCTCTTACCTCTTGAAGAACCTCCCAAGCTCCTTGGTTTGCTCATTGAGTAAGTGATTTACCACCAAAAGCTTCTTAAACACAAAATAAAATACAAGTTTATTAACATATTAAGCTTGAACAAGGAGAACAATGGATCAAACATGGCTTAGAACATGAAAATAAGACAAGTAGTGAAGTTTCCTTACACTTCACCTCAAAAACCTAGAACTTGATCTTGAAGAAAGTCCTTGAAGATGAAAGATTTAGAGCTTGGACTTAACTACAAATGTTCTTGGATTGATGTAAGGATGCAAGATATGTGGTTGTTTAAAATTGTAGAGTGATGGAAGGCAATTTAGTTGCTTTGGCTGAAACACACATTGAAGGGCGAGGAGAGAATTTTTTTTTAAAGCTTTAGGATTTTGGAGAAGATAAAGATGAATGAAGTGGTCTTGAAATTCCCTATGGCCTTAAGCCATCACAAAACCATCCCCCCTCTTGTACACTCAATGTGCATCAAATTTTCACTAGCCACCATTTTGGGCATTGTTAGTCATTTATTAGATCAATGGTTTACATTAATGTAGCTTCTAAGTATAGCTCCTATATTGATAAGACCAAATCTAGGCCATTGGATCTTTCTCCTTGAAATCTTAGCCATTAGATGTATCTCCAAAATGAAGGGTCAAGATCTCCTCTTCATACTTTACATCCAAGGGTCACAAATGGTCATAGCCACTTTGTAAGACCAAATCTCCATCCTTGATTAAATCAATGGTGGATATCTAAGGTCTTCAACATTAAGCTTGCTTCCTATTGGTCCATCATAAAATCGTCATAACCACTAATGTTGACTAAGCAGTATAACATTTATTTTTATCTATAATTACCCTATAAACACAATTAACTGTAGTTTTTATGGCCTGATAATTAAATACAGTACAAAATACAATAAAATAAAATTTCTAAAACTATTTTCAATTTCGGGTTTAGTAAGATCCTCCATCCCCGTCTCAACAGTACATAATTTTCTAGTTCTGAATTTTGTTTTACTTTTTTGGCCTTGCCTGGGTCCACATATAGCCCCTTGGGCCTACAACACCCCAAAAATAATATTAAAATAATTAAAAATAATAATAATCTCATAATAATCTACAAAATCATAAAAATTATAAAACTTATGAAAATCAAATCAGATTAGCAAAAAGAATTAAGAATCAACAGTAATAATTAAATTACTATAGATTTTCCTCGGCTCAAAAATTATTATTTTCTTGACACGGAGTAAATCACACAAAGCGATCAAATATATTCATGGAATACTCAAAATAATTTTACAGTACATAGAAATTACTAAATAGTAGAATTCTGCTATTACTGTCAATAGTTAGAAAATTTGGGGTGTTACATAATCATTCTCCAAACTTGATATTTAGCAAGTTTGTACACGTTTCATCCTTATGACCATGCTTAATCATCTAAATTCCAAATTTTTTTGATTTTGGATCGTGCATGGTTTGCCACCTTTCACTTATTAATCATTACCATGATTGCAAAGCTTTCCCATAATGACATTTGTCCCAGTTGAAGTCATTTGTTGACTTCATCATTCATTTATTGCTTATGCACTTGTTTCTGTTGTAATCATTACTTAATTCTTAAAGCTCCTCATAATGACAGTTGATCATGTTGACTTCATTAGCTTGGGTCATCTATCAACGTGCTTAACTTGTTTTCCTAACACTTGTGGCTGCATAATTTTAGGTGTCCTTTTCTCTTAAGCTTGATTCTAGTTTGGCTCCATTAGAACTTTGGAATTTAGGAACCAAAGAGAAATAGAATTTTTTCTTGCTGTTACCATGCAACGTAACTTCTATTTGCTTGATATATTTCAATCTTTATTCAAATAGTACTTCATTGATTCAAATAAAGGTTTTTCTCACAAATACCAACACTAGCTATTTATTTGAATAACAGGTACCTTATTCGAATAAATAGCTAAATATCATTCTTGAAATTTTATTTTATGAAGCATTTTAATTTTTTATATAGATATTATTTTTAGTTATTCTCTATAGTTTTGGGATGTTACATTCTTCCTCTCTTATAAAAATTTTATCTTCAAAATTTCGATTACCTGTTAGAAGAATCTTAGATATTTCTGCTTGAAGTCTTCTTTCGCTTCCCATGTAGCTTCTTCTATATCCTGCTTTTGCCATAATACTCTGACCATAGGAATGTTTTCATTCCGCTCAAAATTGTAATATATGAAATACATCAATTAGGAGGTAAAACAATTTGATAAGTTATGATACCGACTCTTTTAAGAATTTTGGGAAAAGTTCATTATATCTGGGACTTAATTACCAATTCTAGTTATCGGAGTAGCTTGAAGAAATACATGTTCTCCTTCTTGGAATTCTAATAGTTTCCTTCTTTTGTCTTCATAATTCTTCTGTCAACTTTGAGCTGTAAGCATTCTTTGCTTAGTCAATTTTATTTGATTTGAGGTTTGTTGTACCAAATCAGGTCCTATTAAATTTCTTTCTCTAATTTCATACCAACATACAGGGAATCTACATTTTCTTTCATATAATGCTTCATATGGGATCGTACCAATACTAGCTTAATTATTATTATTATAAATTCTATTAATGGTAGGTAGGTATCTCAACTTCCTTTGAAATCCAAAACACAAATCCTAAACATATCCTCATAAGTTTGGATCCCAACTTCCTTTGAAATCAAAAACACAAATCCTAAACATATCCTCATAGGTTTGGATTCAATTAAGTAGTACTAAATGATAATTTGGTCCCAAAGGCCGCTTGTAAAGACTCCCAGAATCTAGAAGTAAATCTCGGCTCTCTATTTGATACTATGGTAGTTGGAACATCATGGAGTCTCACAATTTCTTTAATATACAATTGGGTTAATCTATTTAATGAATAGTTAATCCTAATAGGTAAAAAATGTGCTGATTTAGTTAATCTATTCATAATCACCCATATAATATCATGACCTAGATTGGTATAACAAGATCCATAAAATACTATCCTATTTTCATTTTGGGATTTTTACTTGAGGGTTCTAGCTATTTTAGATCTCATCCTAAGCTATCATAATTTATTCTTGTACATAATCCTTTCATATTCATTTAAGTATTTCCTCCTTAAGAGCTTGCAAAAATTGATCTTCTTTTATGCCTTTATGATCTACACCTCCAATAACTTGTTAAGTACCTAAACAATTCCTACTTGGCTCAAAGATCATTAAAAGATTTAAATTCCTAAACCCACTTTCCAAATTTGCACATAATTATTTTTCTTTCAAGGTTCCTAACTCCATCTTCAAGTGAAATCAGAATCTCATCAATAAAATCTACCACAAGTTCATCCAATATGGTTTGTACATCCTATATAATCCATAAATACAATTTCATCATGTGGCCTTATCTAGTTCTAAAAGTTATTTTAGGAATAAAGCCTAATCTGATGGTATATATTCTAATGGATATCCATTCCTAATTATCATCCTATTTAGTTGTCTATAATCGAATATACATCTTAAGATTACATTCTAAAGATATTGACCTCATTATGGAGATCGTGCTATTCCTCGGCTGGTAAGGGTGAAGACCCTTCTCAGAGCTTTGTAGCTTTGCCTAAGAGTTTTCCCCTTTTAGCCAATTCTATAATCCTTTGCTATATGCCCAAGCTTTCCACAAAAGTAGCATACCCGTTATCCAAGCAGGCAAGGTTTATCTCCATGTGCCTTTCCACACTTTGCTCCAGACTGGTCCTGATTTCCCATTATTATTTAGTCTAAACTTAGTGTTTACAATTCTTTCTCCACTATTTTCCCACTTATGCTTAAGTTAAAATTATTTTTCCTTCTCAGCTTTGTACTCCAAGAGATCCCTCTCCACAATTCTACATTTACTAACCAGTGTAGAGTATTGTCTGATCTCCAACTTATTTATTTTTTTTATTTTAATTTCTGGCCTCAAACTAACTTCAAACTTTACAGCTTTCTATTCTTCATTATTATGGAGCTAAAAATTCTGCCAATTCTTCAAATTTTGCTACGTATTGCCTAACTATCATTTTCCCTTATCGTAGTAGTAAAAACTCTAATTCTTTCTTATTTTGAACACTAGTAGGAAAATACTTATCCAAAAAAATAATTTGAAAAAATTTCCAAGTAATTGACATACCTGAGATTTCCAAAAGTCTCTTGGCTTCTTGAGACAAGTTCGACAAGTGCACCAAATCGCTACAAGTAATATAATGATAAAAAAAGAAATATATTCTTCACAGGGATTGTAATCGTTTTATCAACACAAAAGAAAAGGCTGTTTCTACTTGAACTGAGAATATGATTTTGGTAGCTTTGAATTGTATTGGTTTTAAACAAGTATAAAAGGAATGAATTAAAAACAGAGCAATTGACAAATTAAAGAATATTTTTGGTTTTTCAAGGAGAAGAAGATTAATCAAGAAAAGCAGCTAGGGGTCGAATCCCATTGTTTACCCTCTTACACTACTAATTAACTCTCAAAACAAGTAATAATCATGCATTTAAAGTTCCAATCAACATAATTAAGCTAAGATCAATCCCTTGATTCAAAACCCCTTTTAACCCAAATCACAACTCTCAATTCCTTAAGTAATTGTTGATTCAAATTAAGCATTAATGACAGTGATTACATGGAACACATAATTACAATAATATATTCCTATATTCAATTATAATCATGCCAACCCAACTCAGTTCCAGTATTAAAATTAATTTTTCAATTAGAAAAATTGCCCACATTCAAATCAATAGTGATCAAATATTGATTAGCATTAAGCAAGGAGTAGAGTGTTCAGATACATGAAATTAACTTGTAAGAGAGTATCAAGTAGATCATATAAAAGTATCTATAATGTTCATTTGATCCTAGCCTAAAAAGATTTAGCTACTCATGATGAAAGAAGAAGAGATCAGAAAAATCAAGCAAATAGAATAAGAAGAAGCCATTGATTCTTCAAAGTATTGTTCCCAAGCTTGAATCATCAATGGAGGTGGAAGAAGATGAAACCCTAGCAGAACTCTGGGTAAAAACCCCAAAATTTCGGAATCCTGAAAAGGAACAAAAAAGAAAGAAGTCTCTTTTCAAAAATGTTTCATCAAATACTTAAAATTGGCTGAGTAACGGTCGTCACCTCACGATGGCCCATTCTCGCCTTGTGATGGCCCGTGTATGAGGCAAGGCCCACAGCAGCTTTGAAGATCCTTTCATTCAACAACTCGCCTCGCAATGGATGTTCCTTGCCTCGCGATAGCACGCATGAAGGAAATCTTTCTTTTTCTTCTAAATTAAAACCAACCTATTTCAATCAAAATTTTGCATTCCATTAGCCAATGAGCACCAAAAACCTATAATACTCTTAAACAATTAAAACTTATCTAATTTCTACCTAAATTCTTTAATTCTAAAACTAATTTGACCCAAACATTTACTTGTGCTAGAGATTTAACACAACCCCAAACTTAGAATTTTGCTTTTCCTCAAGCAAACAACCAATTTCAACAAGGGTCAGAGAATAAAATCAAATTTTGATTCATTTTTCAAACAAACCATTCAAACAAAGTCACAAAATTGAACAATCCACCAAAATTTCATCAATCATTGCACAATCAATTCACTTACTCTTTTGCATTTGTGCTTCCCAATCATCACAGCTTTATGTAACTAGAACCATGGATCCACCAAGAGCAACATCTTAATCCTCACTACTCCTCTCTAGAATAGGTGTTTCAATTAACGCAAGTGTCTAGAGGTGTTATTTACACTCAATTCACATCACAAGCAGCACCCCTACCATAAGCTTGACAAAGTTCTAGAGAAGTAAATACAATGCAATGCACACACACTAAAAGAGGTATTTTTGGGTTGTAATAGGGCTTAGGTAAAGGTAGGAAATCACTTGGATAAGAGACTTTTTGTACTTGGAATTAGACACAAGCCATTTCATGACACTCATAAGCCATCCTTCAATTTATTCAGTACAAAATTTCCCAAAACAATTCTTCAAAACAAATAAAATGAGAAACAAAATGAAATATAATATTTTTTTTTCAAATCAATATATACATTTTTATATTATTTATTTATTTATTTATTTTTTAACCAAAAAATAATTGGACAAGGAAAAGTCCACAACTATCCCAAACTTAAAACATTGCTTGCCTTCAAGCAACCCCAAACTTAGGAATTTGTCAAGACATGCCATGAAGTGACCCACACCTAACTCCAAGTAAGTAGGGACAATGGTTTTCCAGTTATTGGCTTGTAATGAGGGTTAAGATCAAAGAAAAAGCTAAAGGCTCAAGGGGGTTGCAAAGGATAAAACTATTTAGGTGGTTTATTTAGTCCCTAGTTAAGAACAAGAAGAGTGCCTCAGTGTGTTTGAACAAGCAGGTAAAAATAACTAAGAACTAAATCAACTTCTAAAGAATGCCACATGCAATGGAAGCACTCATAAAAGAAATGACAGTGTTTAGGACAAAGTACTCACAAGTGTGTGTGAGAGTGAGGAAAGACATGTCATAATTAATTTCACTTTGATTAAAGTTACAGTGAGCTACTGAAAAGGTACACACTCAAGCAAAATTTTAGCTCTGTAATTATACAACTCATGCAAAACTAAGTGTCAAGTTCACAATTGTGTTCAAGATTTGAAATTTAAGTAGGGAATGAGTTCAATGCAGACACAACATTCAAGAGAATTGGCAATCATTGTCTTAACAAGCGATTCTACCCACACAAGTTAATAACCCCCCAAACAAGATTTGTAAATCAATTCCAATAAGAGTTAGGATTAGAGAAACTTATCCATTTGGATATCGCTTGATGTGCAAGGAGATACGGAGTATGAACTTGTGGAGATGATGACGAGCCGTCATTACGACAACACATGCATAACAACTAACCAAAATGAACAATGAAATAACCAAGGTGCAAATATCCAAAACAAAGTGACTGCAAATATCCAAAATGCAGGAAACAAAACCCTAATAATGAAAATTAACAAAAGAGTTCAATTGGGCAAGAGAATAGCAAAATAAAAACTAAACGCCCTCAGTTGACTCATCATCTAAACCCCATCATTAGGCTCTGCAGCACCATTCTCTGAGCTCTCCTCATCCTCAGCAACAACTTGATCATCCTGGTGCTCCTTAACTCTCTCTACATCATCCTCTAAATGCTCTTCATCATCAGCAACCTGATCCACCTAGATAGGTTCTTCTACCATCTCCTCCTCAAGATCAACTACAGCTACTCCAGATCCTCCAGCATCCTGGCTATGCTCCATGGACGGATGCAACATACTCTGAAAGTACTACTCTGTGGAAGGGTCAAGAGAGACATCAGTTAGCAAAGATAAATCAAATCCCCACTCCGGAGCCCGGGATCACATCATCAGCTCTATGTTACACGTGGACTGGAAACACAGGGCATGCAACCTACCCATAGACTAAATGTACTGACTATGAATAGTTTGTGTATCCTGAATAGCAGCAAGCTGATATTGTATAGCAGCCAAAGACAGTGGTTCAGGAACTAACTCAAGTATCTCAAGCTCCTCTGCTAGAAACTCTGGTGCATGTGTAGCATCAAGTGGCCCAAATGGTTACTTCCTGATCCACTGTGCTGTAATTGGTGCTTTGGGTTTCCCAATAGTGTCAGTATCCGAAGAAGTGACACCCTCTTTAGCACACAATAAACAAATTAGAGATGGGTAAGCTAATGTGCTAGTATCATCATTAACAACATGGAGCATCTCCTTAGCAATGATCTTTCCCACATTGATTAATTCACCTTTCATGATTGCAATGATGAGTTGGGCCCTGTGAATGATTATATCTGAAGTGTTGGAGCAAGGAAGGACTGTTTGATGGACAAAAGCAGACCACGCTTTGGCAATTGGTTTCATATCAACACTTTTGAATCTCTGGGGAATATTGTCTTGGGTTTTGAACCATTCGGCGCCTGGCCTGCAGAGGTATTCTATCAACTCATAGTAATCGATCATCCCATCCGTTCTGATCTTGTAAGTAATTCACGTGGGATATGGAGACTTAGAACTTCATTGATTCTTTTCCTTGTAAGGCTAATGGTTTTCCCTCTGACATAACTGACAAAAACTCTAGTTGTGAACGGAACTCTATAGGCATTAGCATAAAATTCACGTACAATTTCTGGACAATAATTTGTGACAAATCTGATCAATTTTGGCCATTTCCTCCGAGTAGTCTCAGATTGGATCTCTGGTATGGTCTCATTGAGAAAATCAAAAGTTCTGTTAGCAATGATCTTCTTCTTACTGATGATGGACTTAAATCTTTCCTGGTGTTAAAAAGAATAATATAGATGCTCTGTAAACGCAGGTTCTTCCTCCACAGCTTGCTTTCACTTTTTCTGTTTTCCCTGTTTTGATGTCATGTTCCTGAAATATGAAAATATAGCATGCAAACTGAAGTCAGAAAGTGCAACAAGCACCTTGGCTACAAGTTGTTATTATGCTATTGGCACTCATGCAAGCAAGGCTTCATGCACTCTCATCAGGTAATTGAACATGCAATTAGATTACAAGGGAGTCCACAACATAAAAAACATAGCTTGGTCATAACAGAAAAATAAACAATCATCATTGTGAACTTGTCACAAACACTTGGTGTGTGGGATACATGCAAAGCATCAATTGAGAACAAAGATACCCCGATACTACCATACCCACATGAACGTGAACAAAGATCACAAAACCCCAACTCATTTCGTTCACACACCTTTGTTTTTTTTTTTTACTCGTGGAACTCATCATAGAAACACTATGAGAAAAGAAATAGAAGAAAACCTTCACAATAATGAACATTTACCATGAACCCTAGAGTGAAGATAGGGGAGAAGATATACCTGAAAATGGATTGTAGATAAATTGAGTGCAAATAGAGGGTTAGAGTGAGAGAAATGGAAGAATGAAGATTAGGTGAGGGATTGAGTGAAAAACCCTAACAGAGCTTTTGGAATGTGTGCGTGGGAGAACACTTCAAATGGGCCAGTTATTTATAGGATGCGACCCATCGCTTGGCGACAACACCCTGTCACGCTGCGACTGTATATTCTAGGTAAGAATAGAAGATGGTTCACGAGCTGTCACTTGGCGAGTGCTATCTATCACCTCGCGATGAAAGTCAGTAAGCTCTTGTTGGAAATTCACCCCGTGATGAATAAATCTTGCGAGGCGATGGGTATTGGAAAAGAAACCTGAATTTACACATCCCATCTCATCTCACGAAGACTTCATAATCGCCTCGCGATATAAGTCAATAGCATTTGGGTAGAAATTTGCCACGCGATGGTAAACTACCATGAGGCGATGGGCACTGGGGAAAAAACTTTGAATTTACACTTCACATATCGCCTTGTGATGGCTTCAGCAATGCCTCGCGATTGAAGTCAGAGGTGCTCTTGCTGTAAATTTGCCTTACGATGATGAATTCTCGCGAGGCGATGAACCCTGATTCAATTCTGGATTTTTTAAATCAGTCTCTCACCTGGCGAGATTTTCCTTCTCGACTCGCGATGAAAGTCAGAGGCAATTGGTTTGAAATTCACCTCGCGATGGTGAACTCCTGTGAGGCAATGGAGACTGAAATACTAATTTCGCTAGGTGAGAAAGCACATTCGCCTGGCGATGAACTTGACTTTTCCATATTTCAACTCTAGCTCCCAATACTTCATTCCTTGCTTAAAAACAATAGAATTACAACATTATCCCTGTAGTAGCAAGTACTAAATTAAATCACAACTAGCATTTTATTCTTACGAAAACAAAACAAAGAAAATTACTACTCAAAATGAATTCAAAATGATTAAGAAAGAAGAATTGCTTGGGTTGCCTCCCAAGAAGCTCTAGTTTAACGTCGTTAGCTTAATGGCTTATGATTTTTATGGCTCATGTAAAAGAAAAGCAACTTTTGCTCTTTCTACCACCCCACCAAGATAAGGTTTCAGCCTCTGGCCATGGGAGCGGTTCAAAGTCCTTTTTGAAGCTGGATCCTCCACTTCTATTGCTCCATAAGGTGTCACTTCTTTGACAATGAATGGTCCAGACTATTTAGACTTCAATTTTCCTTGAAACAACTTCAGCCTTGAATTAAATAATAACACTTATTGTCCCAGTTAAAATTTTCTCTATGAAATGTACTTGTCATGGTAGACCTTCATCTTTTGCTTGTATATCCCCATATTCTCATATGCGTGCCCACGCAATTCATCAAGTTCATGCAACTGATTAACTCTCTTTTCTCCACTCAAGGTAGGATCAAAATTTAAGAATTTTAAGGCCCAATATGCCTTGTGCTCAAGTTCTACTAGTAAATGACAAGACTTACTATAAACCAGCTGATATGGTGACAAGCCTAAAGGTGTTTTGTAGGCCGTCCTATATGCCCATAAAGCATCATCCAATTTATTTGCCCAATCCTTCCTTGAATTACCAACTGTCTTCTCCAGAATTCTTTTGATCTCTCTATTTGATACCTCCACTTGGCCATTGCATTGAGGGTGGTAGGGAGTGGCCACTCTATGTTGAACATTATACTTGGAGAGAATATTTTGCAACTAGTTATTACAGAAATAAGTTCCCCCATCATTCATCAACACCCTCGGAACTCCAAATCTAGAAAAGATATTCTTTTTGACAAACTTAACCACTGTTTGAGCATCATTTACAGGAGTGGCCATGGCCTCAACATATTTTGAGACATAGTCAACAACCACTAATATATACTGATTTGAGTATGAAGAAAGAAATAGACCTATGAAGTCAATGCCCCAACAATCAAACAATTCAATTTCCAAAATGGGATTTAAGGGCATTTCACTCCTTCTTGAGATATTGCCTATCCTTTGGCATTTGTCACAGGCCTTCACATGGCTATATCAATCTTTAAATATGGATGGCCAATAAAAACCAGACTGAAGTACCTTAGCAATAATACCTTTTCTATTAAAATGCCTTCCACAAAGGGAATCATGACAATGCCAAAGTATCTTCTATCCTTCATATTGTGACACACCCTTCCTGAGAAGTCCATCTGGGCCAATCGTAAAAAGAAAGGGATCATCCCAAATGTAATATTGGGCATCTCGAAAAATTTTTTTTTTTTTGTTGCCATGTCAAGTCTTCTGGTATAACATTAGTAGCCTTGAAATTAGCCATATCAGCAAACCATGGCTTCTCCTCAATTGCAAATAATTTCTCATCTGGAAACTCCTCAAGGATGTCTTTCTCTTTAGCAGTAACTTCTGAGTTTTCTAACCTGGACAAGTGGTTTGCTACCACATTTTCACTTCCCTTATTGTCTTTAATCTCAAGATCAAATTCCTACAACAATAAAATCCACCTAATCAGTCTAGGTTTTGATTCTCCCTTAGTTAGCAAATATTTAATTACTGCATGATCAGTGAACACAGTAATCTTAGATCCAATCAAGTAGGAACAACATTTCTCCAAGGCAAATACTATAGCAAGCAATTCTTTTTTAGTTGTGGCATAATGAATTTGGTTCTTATTAAGGACCTTGCTTGCATAGTAAATTGTATGAAAAATTTTATCCATTTTTTGCCCCAATACAGCTCCTACTGCATAGTCACTTGCACCACACATAAGTTCAAATGGTAATTCCTAATTAAGGGCTACAATAATAGGAGTAGAAATCAATCTGTCCTTCAAAAGATTAAAAGCATGCAAGCACTTATTATCAAAATCAAAAAAGAATCTTTAATGAGCAAATTGCACAATGGCTTTACAATTTTAGAAAAATCTTGGATGAATCTTCTGTAGAAGCCAACATGGCCTAGAAAACTTCTCTCGCCTTTCACATTCAATGGTGGAGGTAGTTTCTCTATCACTTCAATCTTAGCCTTATCTACTTCCATACCGCTGGCTGAAATTTTGTGGCCCAGTACAATGCTTTCCTGCACCATGAAATGACATTTCTCCCAATTTAAGACTAAATTGGTTTCCATGCATCTCTTTAGAACATTAGTGAGGTTAGACAAACAATGATCAAATGAAGTACCAAAAATAGAGAAATCATCCATAAAGACCTCTATATATTTTTTAATCATATCAGCAAAGATAAAAAGCATATACCTCTGAAAAGTACAGGGAGCATTGCAAAGACCGAAAAGCATTCATTTATATGCAAAAACTTCATAAGGACAGGTAAATGCTGTCTTTTCTTGGTATTCTAGATTGACTGTAATTTGATTATAACCAGAATAGCCATCAAGGAAGCAATAATAAGCTTGTCTGGATAATCTCTCAAGCATCTGGTCTATGAATGGGAGGGGAAAATGATCTTTCTGGGTAGCTTGGTTGAGCTTCCGGTAGTCGATACACATACGCCAACTAATGACTGTTCTAGTGGGAATTAACTCATTCTTCTCGTTCCTCACCACAATCATACCTCCCTTTTTAGGAACAACCTGAACCAGACTCAGCCAAGCACTAATCGAAATAGGGTAGATCATTCCGGCTTCAAGTAGTAACAACACCTCTTTTCTCACTACTTCTTTCATTATGGGATTTAATCTTCTCTGTGGCTGGACCACTGGTTTGAATTCCTCCTCAAGTTTAATCTTATGCATACAAAAAGCTGGACTAATCCCTTTTAAGTCAGAGATAGTCCATCCAATTACAATTTTATTTTCTCAGAGGACCCTTACAAGCTTCTCTTCTTCAGGTTTTGATAAAAGACTACTGATTATCACTAGACTTGCATCTTGATTGCTAAGAAAGGCTTATTTCAAATGGGATGGCAGGGGTTTCAACTCTAATTTTGCCTTTTTCCTCCACTTTGTCATTATTCAGCTCTTCTTTCATCTTGCTAACAACATTTTCTATTTGATGTGCTTCTAGATATCACAAACACTCCCCAATGAATTCATCATCCACCTCTCCATGTTTTTCAACTGAATTCACAATCACTCTTTCAAGAGGTGCAGTTAGAGTATTTTGATGAAAAGATTCCTCAACTGTAGTATCAATTAAATCCACCCGATAAGAAGTTTCTTTATCAACCGGGTATTGCATCGCCTCAGAAATATTAAAGGTAACTTTCTCATCCTTCATTCGCAACATTAACTGCCCTTGCTAGACATCAATAAGGGCTCTCCCGGTAGCTAAAAATGGTCTTCCAAGAATCAGAGGTACCTCTGTGTCCTCCTCCATGTCCAACATGAAAAAATTAGTTGGAAATATGAATTTGTCAACCCTCACTAGCATATCCTCTATGACTTCATACGGGTGTTTAATTGACTTATCCGCAAGTTGCAAGACTATTCTTGTTTGCTTGACCTCACCTCCCCTAAGCTTCTTAAGCATAGACAATGGCATCAAATTTATGCTTGCTCCTAAGTCACAGAGAACTTTACGAATGGTCATGTTGCCAATAGTGCATGGAATTATAAAACTCCCTGGATCTTTCAATTTTGGGGGAAGCTTCCTTTGAAATATTGCACTGCATTCTTCTGTTAATGCCACCATTTCATCCTCCTTGGACTTTCTCTTCTTAGTCAACAACTCTTTCATGAATTTAGCATATGTTGGCATTTGCTCCAATGCTTCCGCAAAAGGAATGTTGATTTGGAGGTGTTTGAAAATATCCAAAAACTTTGCAAACTGCTCCTCTTTCTCTTTTTTCTTGCTCAAGTGAGGATATGGTAACTTCACATATGGTGGAATCACTTGAGGCTTATCCACTTCTTGCAAAATTTGACGCTTTGTTCTCCTCAAGAAGGAGTCTTCATCTACTAAGTTAGAACTCTTTTTATCCTCCCTTTTCTTATTTTCAACCTTTATTTTCTTTTCTTCTTTTTTATTTTCTTCTAGATTCATAATGTCACTCTTTTTATTTGGCTCTTCATCTAACATCTCCTTATCATTTGTTTCAGCAGATCCTGAAACTACTGGCTCCACCACGGATGGCCACCATCTTTCCACTCCTCAAAATTATGGCTTTGCAATACTCATTTTTAGGATTATCCACTGTATTTCTAGAAAATTATCCCTTGGATTATTCAGTAAGTTACTTGGAGAGCTGTCCGATTTGGTTTTCAAAGTTCTTGATGGATGCTTCTTGATTCTTGAAATAAGCCTCATGATTTTGGATAGTTTCAGTCATATTCATGAATTGAGTTAATGCTTCTTCTAGAAGCAGTAGGCTTCTCTTTAGGTGGCTGTGGTTGAGGAGGTTTGCTTGATTGAGGAGCTTCATTTTGCTTCCAAGAAAAGTTAAGATAATTCCTCCACCCTAGATTATAGGTGTTGGAATAAGGATTCCCTCTTTGCCCCTGAAAATTGCCCATATAATTGGCTTGCTCATTTGGATCACTTTGAGCTTCACAAACACCATTCTCATTCCCCCCCACAAAAAATCACACCTCATACATTGCATCACAGCCTTGGAATGATGAGATTGAGAAGAACCTGCTTGTAAGGCTTGAAGTTGTTTGGTGAGAACCTCCAATTGTTGAGAAACCAATTTGTTTTAGGCTAATAGAGCATTATGTACATCTAGCTCTAAAATACCCTTCTTTGCTTGCACTCTTCTATCATGATGAATAAGATACTCATTTGAAGCCATTGCTTCCACTAATTCTCTTACTTCTTCAGCCGTCTTGTTATTCATTGTACCCCCTACTAAAGCATCTAACATCATCTTTGTATTTGGCCTCAACCCATGGCAAAATGTTTGCATTTATGTCAAATTATCATAGCTATAGTCAGGACACCTCTTCAAAAGCCCTTTGAACCGCTCCCATACTTCATAGAGGTTTTCTTTATCTTTTTGCTCAAAACTAGTGATTTCAGCCCTTCTCTTGATGAACTTAGAGTTAGGAAAAAATTGATCTATAAATTTATCCTCTAAATCATTCCAAGTAGTAATACTCCCTTGAGGAAATGATTGCAACCAATCCTTTGCCCTGTTTCTCAAAGTAAAAGGGAACAATTTCATCCTCTTAGTTTTTTTAGAAACACCATTCAGCTTCAATGTACCACAAATTTCAAAGAAATTCACCAAGTGCTGGTTGGGATCTTCACCATCCACTCTAGAAAACTGATTCTGCTTGAGAACATTCAATAGAGAAGTTCTAATCTCAAATGTATTTACCTCTACTAGCTGATAATCAATAGTCAATCTCTGACGGTTGTTCCTCCAGCCAAAATCTCCTAAAGTTCGTCTAGGTGGTGGTTGTGCAGCCATTACTTTTGTTGTGAGAATATGAGAAGAAGAAGTAGATTCCTGTTTGTCTTGAGTTATTTTCTGCTGCCTTGCTTTCTTAGCTTTCTTCCTATTTACTTTTTCTGTCTTCACAATCTCAGGATCAAATAATAATTCAGTTGCCTTTTTCCCTCGTATAAACAGAAAATAAGAGAATTGCAAGTAGCAAGTCAACGATATTTAAAAATAAATGAAATTAATGCAGTTAAATTGTAAACAAACAAAACAAAAATAAAACAATCGTCCAAAGTAGTAACTTCTTTGCCTTGCTGATAATCAAATCAACAATCCCCAACAACAACACCAAAAACTTATTGAGACAAGTTCTGCAAGTGCACCGAATCGCTACAAGTAATATAATGATGAGAAAAGAAATATCGTCTCCACAGGGATTATAATCATTTTATCAACACAAAAGAAAAGATTATTTCTACTTGAACTGAGAATATGATTTTGGTAGCTTTGAATTGTATTAGTTTTAAACAAGTATAAAAGGAATTAATTAAAAACAGAGCAATTGACAAATTAAAGAATATTTTTGGTTTTTTAAGGAGGAGAAGATTAATCAATAAAAGCAGCTAGGGGTCAAATCTCATTGTTTACCCTCTTACGCTACTAATTAACTCTCAAAACAAGTAATAATCATGCATTTGAAGTTCCAAACAACAGAATTAAGCTAAGATCAATCCCTTGATTCAAAACCCCTTTTAACCCAAATCACAACTCTCAATTCCTTAAGTAATTGTTGATTCAAATTAAGCATTAATGACAGTGATTACATGGAACACATAATTACAATAATATATTCCTATATTCAATTATAATCATGCCAACCCAACTCAGTTCCAGCATTAAAACTAATTTTCTAATTAGAAAAAATTGCCCACATTCAAACCAATAGTGATCAAATATTGATTAGCATTAAGCAAGGAGTAGAGTGTTCAGATATATGAAATTAACTTGTAAGAGAGTATCAAGCAGATCACATAAGAGTATCTACAATGTTCATCTGACCTTAGCCTAAAAAGATTTAGCTACTCATGATAGAAGAAGAAGAGATGAGAAAAATCAAACAAATGGAAGAAGAAGAAGCCATTGATTCTTCAAAGTCTTGTTCCCAAGCTTGAATCATCAATAGAGGTGGAAGAAGATAAAACCCCAGCAGAACTCTGGGTAAAAGCCCCAAAATTTCAGAATCCTGAAAAGGAACAAAAAAGAATAAAGTATTTTTTCAAAAATGTTTCATCAGATACTTAAAATTGGCTGAGTAATGGTTGTCACCTCGCGATGGCCCATTCTTACCTCGCGATGGCCCATTCTTGCCTCGCGATGGCTCGCGTATAAGGCAAGGCCCACAGCAGCTTCGAAGATCCTTTCATTCAGCAGCTCACCTCGCGATGGATGTTCCTCGCCTCACGATGGCACGCATGAAGGAAATCTTTCTCTTTCTTCTAAATTAAAACCAACCTGTTTCAGTCAAAATTTTGCATTCTATTAGCCAATGAACACCGAAAACCTATAATACTCTTAAATAATTAAAACTTATCTAATTTCTACCTAAATTCTTTAATTCTAAAACTAATTTGACCCAAAAACTTACTTGTGCTAGAGATTCAATAGCTTCATGCCACCAGTGTTTAACTTCTCTTGACAGCATATACGTAGCAAACTTTACTCTTTGGGTAAAACAATGAAAAAAAATTTCAGCTCCCTAAGCCAATTTTCTGCAACCACCGGGTTGTATCTTCCTTTAAAATTGGCAGATCAACCTTCCAGAATTTAGACAATATTTGGTTTACTGCCAAAGTGCTTGATTTTGGATCTCGATTCGCTTACATTTGTTGAAAAAATTGATTAGTTGTAGTTACCTATTTTCGTATTATTGTAGTAATTTTTACGAGTGTGTCCATTATTCTATTCACCCTATATTTAGGGTGAATATTATTCCTTTTTGAAATATTTTTTTTTGCAACAACTTTCTTATTTTGTAATAAAGCCATAATGGTTCCCAAACCACTTTGCCTAGGACACTGCTCTAATACCATTTTGTAACATCCTACTCTTTAATTAATTTTAAAATATATAATTTAGATTTTACTACTTTACCAAAGTATAATATATTATGTTAAGGAGTTAAACCCTTTAATAATAGTATTTTTTATACAGATATTTTCTAAATTAAGTATCTATTTATAAAAAATGAGGCTTATAAAAGCCTTTACATGGTGCTATAATTTTATGAATTTATAAACTACAATATTATCTCTACTCTTGGATCCTCAAAATAATAGTGAAAGCACAACCTTCAAGCTTTGATAATTTATACAAACTTGTCGCTCACGTATATCATTCAAAACTCTTACTGTCGGAGTTATCTGAAATGTTACACCACGAAAAGAGTGAGATAAAAAATCTCAGAAGGAAGATGCAAAAACAGGTATACATTTACCAACTACTCTTTACCATTCTTTATTTCTAAAACCATAACTAACAGTCTATAAATAAATGAATCAATATTTGAGAAATAAATTAGATAGGTAATAAGTGATACAAAATTAAAAATATAAAAGTAAATTCTTTCTCATAACAAAACTATAATTAAGGAGTAAGGAATTTTGTAAAAATAGTAAATCTCATAATTTCTCTATTCTTTATATCAATAGAATAAAGTGGAAAAGGAGTAAATAACATAAAAATAAGTATTTAATTAAGGATAACATAATTCAATAAGTAATTCATAGCTTTGTAAAAATAAGTAACTGGATATTCTTTTCATATCATTACTCAAACTTTATTTTATTATCTCTTTATTATCTCATTTCAATACTTTTAATCAAATATGTCTCTTTCTCTTCATTAGGGCATCCCCCAACGCTCTCATCATGACCACAATAACTTGATCAAGGCGTCCCCCTATCCTCTCATCATGACCACAATCATTAAAAATGATTAATGCGTCCCTTAATCCTCTCATTATGGCCACAATAATCTGACTAAGGCATCCCTTGATCCTTTCATCATGGTCACAATAATTTAGCTAAGGCGTCCATTGATCCTCTCATTATGGTCACAATAATAATCTCTAATTGATTAAGGCGTCCCTTAATCCTCTCATCATGGCTGTAATAATTTTCTTTTGCACATTGATTTATTTTTGTCCATGGGACAAACTTTGTTGTAAAATTTTACTTTTGATATATATATATATATATATATATATATAATAACTAAATTTAGTAAAATATATTGATGAATAAAAAACCCTAATAGGGAACCCTATAAATGAAGTAAACTCAATAAAGTCCCCAAGACAGCGGAAGGTACGATAGCAGCCTAGCAATCCTGCCCGGACACTTTCGATTGCTGCCAAAGTGGTCAATTTAACTGACCATTTACCCATTCTTCTATCAGGGGAGGTGCCCCGGGGGGGCTTGTACTTCTTTCATACAGTGCTTCACTGACCACTTTGGCATTCTTCTAATCATCAGGGTATGGAGCCAGCGTCGGTCGTATGACATGCTGCACTGGGTTTTAACTGACCATTTACCCATTCTTCTATCAGGGGAGGTGAAGTAGAGGGAGGCGGCCCTCCTGATGGAGAGCTCTAGCCCTTCAACTTAGTGCCAAGCCAGACTAAGTAACCAAGATTAAAGGGCAACTCAGTTATGAGGAAAGATCCCAATTAACAAAATTTGTATAAAAAAATAAGGATTTGTTTGCTTGGACTTCCACTGACATGTCGAGTTTAGACCCAGACTTTATTTGCCACTAACTTTCTATTATGAAGAATGCAAAATCGGTGGTCCTATGTAAAAGGAAGTTTGGTCTTGAAAGGCAAGAGGTGATCTAGAAGCAAATGAAAGAGCTCTTAGGCGTCGGGTTCATCGGAAAGGTCTCCTACACCACATAGGTGTTTAACGTGGTCTTAGTCAAGAAGGCCAATAGGAAGTGACGTATGAGTGTTGATTACACTAATTTGAATAAGGCGTGTCCAAAAGACCTTTACCTACTTCCTAACATTGACAAGCTGGTGGATAACTTATTTAGTTTCAGGTTACTTTTCTTTATAGATGCCTATTCTGGATACAACCAGATCCCCATGAATCCAAAAGATTAAGACAAGACTTCCTTCATATCCAAGATAGGGAGCTACTGTTACCATGTTATGCCATTCAAACTTAAGAATGCTAGGGCAACTTACTAACGAATGAGGAACAAAGTCTTCAAAGGACATATTGGTAAGATGCTGGAAGTATACATTGATGATATGATATTCAAGACAATGGATAGTGGTGATCACATCAAAGACTTAGAGGAAGTATTCGTCAAGGTTTGAAAGCACAACATGTGACTGAATCCGAAGAATTGCACTTTTGGGGTACAGGCTGGCAAGTTTCTAAGGTTTCTATTGACAAACAGAGGTATCGAGGCCAACCCAGAGAAATGACAAGCCATGCTTGACATGCACAGTCCCTAGTCCATCAAAGAAGTACAACAGTTGACAGGTCGGATTGTAGCCCTCACACGTTTCCCAGCCAAGACCACTTAAAGGTCTCTTCCCTTCTTCAAAACTTTAGAAAATGGAAAGAACTTCGAGTGGACCCCGAAATGTGAAGCTGCCTTCTAAGAATTGAGGAGGATGTTGTCCACGCCACCAATTCTTACGATACCGGACCCTGGTGAGGCATTCTATACCTATTGTTAACAATGAGGCATTTAGCTCAGTTATGATAAGAGAAATAGTAGAAGGTCAGAGGTCGGTTTACTTTGTCAACAAGGTCCTGTAAGGCCCTAAGATCTGCTATTAGAAAATTGAAAAACTGGCCCTAGCATTGTTAATCACAGTAAGAAGACTGAGATAATACTTTTAACGCCACCCAGTAATAGTGAGGATAGACCAGCCAATCAGACAAATATGGTATAAATCGAATCTCGTAGGTAGAATGATCACTTAGTCAGTAGAACTCTTTGAATTCAGAATCACATATAAGTCAAGACTAACTTTAAAGGCTCAGGTATTATCTAACTTCTTGTTTGAGCTTACACCAGACTTTGGCCATCCTAGGGCACATTTCTGGGCCATCTATCTTGATGGATTCTCAAATCCCAAAGGGAGCGATGTTGGGGTCATGTTGGAAAATGAAGTCAACAATGTCCAATCCCTGGCTATTCTACCACTGAGGAATAGACATCCTAGGTCCCTTTCCCTAAGCACCAAGGTAGGTCAAATATTTAATGATGACCATTAATTATTTCACCAAGTGGATTGAGGTAGAACCGTTGGCCACAATCACCTCTGCACGAATCTAAAAATTCTCACTTACAAGAATATCATTAGCAGATTTGGAATCCCGGAGTCAATTATCATAGACAACAGAACCCAATTCATAGATCAAAAGTTCAAAGATCTCCTAGCTGGGCTCAAGATCAAACAGCACTTCACCTCAGTGGAGCATCCAAAAACCAACGGGCAGGCTAAGGCGACTAATCGGGTTATACTTAGAGGGATAAAAAAGAGGCTTGATGATGCTAAAGAGAACTAGGTGGAACAACTTGAACATGTTTTATGGACATATCATACCATGTTGTATTCCTCCATTGGAGAAACCTCTTTTAAGTTAACCTACAGTTGCAAGGCTATGATCCTGATGGAGATAGGAAAGTTGAGTTAGAGAAAATAGAACTTCTCAGAGGAAACTAATATGGATCTTATATGCTATGAACTTGACTTGCTGGAAGAACAATGTCATACTGCCCATGTTTGGGAAGTCGCTCTCAAGCAAAGGATTATTATGTAGTACAACTCCAAAGTGATTCCATGTCGGTTTAAACTTAACGATCTCGTGCTACGCAGTGCAGATATTGGAGGGAAAATGAAAAGAATTGGAAGGTAGCTCCTAACTGGAACGACTGTACAAAATTACATCCAAAACCAATACGAGAGCCTACACCCTAGAAACTCTCTTTGGCAAAATAATCAAGAACTTCTAGAATGCAAACAAGTTGAGAAAATATTATAGCTGAATATTTTTAAGTTGTTACTTTTACTATGTAAGAGACATCATTTGATGTTAATGAATTAATCATTTATTCAACATTTGCTTGTTCAATTTACTTATGACCCACAACCCACAAGGTTACCACACCTTGTTGAGGTTTGAGGATTACAAGTTTTGAAGAGGATCAAGTATTCTAATATCCTTACATGATGGCTAGACAGGGGAGTCCACTTGATCATTGTCCGAGGTCAATGAGTGCACTCAAGGGTTTTCACCCGTGCCTTTATGGCTTGACCTTAATCCATAAACTGACTATGTTTACAGAGGTTAAGCATAACTGACCATAACCCAAGAATTTGGACTCCATACTAAGAGGCTTCCATGTCATCTTTACAATTTCAAATTATCCCGTAAACCTAAAAGGTTCAGTGCGGTTACAACACAACTTAACCCATAAGCCTAGCAAAAAGTTTAATGTGGTTTATCTGCTTGAAATCGTTGCCTGAGATATTGAACATTACTCTAAGAAGCTTCTGTGTCACCTTACACCTAAAATTTGACCAAGTGTCATTATTCCTAAATGAACCCAATCACCGAGATCAAGCTTTGGACTCATCTCGGTTAGGAAAAATGAGTGTTTATTAATAAGACCGAGATCGAGTGTGGACCCATCTCGGTATACTACACAAACAAAATTGCCAAGGGCAAAATAAACACTGAGATCGAGCATTGGATCCATCTCAGCTTTACAAAGGCTGAAATTCGAAAAGTATAAAATAGAATCACCGATATTAAGCATTGGACTTATCTCGACAAAAGAAAGCAGACATCAACAATATGAAGAAGATACTAAATCTTGATATTAAAGAAAAAATGCCCGAGATCAGGATCTGTCCAAATACATCAATAAAACCCCATGCAGAGGCAATGAAATGAAAAACAAAATAAGTTGGGCATTAGAAGGTAGGGCTTGAACCTTTTGGAGTCACTTCGACCACCTCGGCCTCTGCCACCTCGGTCACTGCTACCCAAACCTCTTCTTGGTCCCCTTCCAGTGCTACTTCTACCCCTTCCCTGGCATCCGCCCCCTGGTCACCTTAATCATTTGGGGCAGTCTTAGGAATATCAACATCAACAATTTGGCCATCCTGGACCATCTTCAAAGCACCAAATTCTTTCTTCATTTAGGCCAAGGTTAAGAAGGCAAAGTTGGTTAAGAGCATTCTTGAATGACTCCTCCATGGACCTTGACCAGTCACCTTCCATCTCTATAATTTCTTCGTTCAGCCTAGTCTCAGTCTATAGTAGAAGTTCACATTGAGCCCAAACACTGGTGAGGATAGACTCAGAAGAGGCTAAGTTCTCTCTCATTGCATTCTCCTAAGTTATTTCTTTGCTAAGCTGGACTCAGAGCGCGTCAGCCTCAATAGCCTTACCTCGAAGTAAAGCCTTTTTGGCAACTTAAGCTTAAAGAGAAATGACCTTAGTAGCATCCGCAGTTAGACGAGCGACCTCTATCTGGAGCTTGCTGATCTCGTGTTGCACAATTCGAGCTCTTTTATAGCTTAAGCCAACTAGCCATTCTTTTGGGCAACTTCTAACTCAAGACTTTGCTTTTCACCCTGAAGGATGTTAAGGTTCCTCTTTAAGTTGGAAGCCTCCCGAATGAACTGCTAAGCCTCATCCATAAATAAAAGGAAAAAGGCATTGCATAGAATCTGGGGTTAGGCTTCACAGAGGAGCTTGGCCATGTCATGCTCAATTAACATGTCGGACTCAGCAATACTCAATAAGGTGCCATTAATGAAAGTGGTAGGATCAGCCTCATGAGTCCACATTGATCTAGATGAGAAACGGAGTGGAGCACCCTCCGAGATAGCAGACCTTGGGCCAGATGGGATCTTAAACACCTCGAGCTCCTCTAGGATGATCTTAATAGCTGACCTTTTCCACTGGATCCCGGCTGCTTTTGGCCTGCCTCTTCTAAGATCGTAGGGGCTAAACAGGAGAATTGTTCCCAATATCTCAGACCTTAGTAGGAGGTAGAGGGATAAACACGGTTGAAGGCAGAGGGACTGTAATGTTTGAAGGCGGAGGAACAACAATAGTCACCTTTGGGACAACCGCCAGGACCTGAGATCTAGATGCCCCAGCCCTCCTAGCTTCTAATCTTTGAGCCAAGTGTTGGAGTCCATCTTGTGGAGCTATGCTTTCTGTAAAAAGAAAAAGAAAAAGAAAGTATTACAACACTTAGACAAATATTAAGTGCAAGAAAAAGAAATGTGCGAGACGAGATACCTAATAAAGCTTTTACACAATCAGCGGGCTTATCTAGGATATCCTTACAGTAGATAACCCCCTTCTGATTAGCCTAGTCTATTAGGAAATACAAGACCTCAGCCTTCAAGTTAAAGAGCTCAGAGAGTGGAGTTTCTATCTCCTTACTCCTCCGCTCCCATGCAGACTGAGTCTAGTACAAAAAAAGATGAGGTTGGTCATTCGGGGTAACAGAAAAAGGGGTTGACCCCAAAGCCCTATCTATCCTAAAGAAATCTTTTTTAAAAATTTTAAAGGATTCTTGATATGATTTGAGATTTTATTGGTTGTTCCTAGTGGGGGAAAACCTAGTAAAGAGAAACAAAAAGGAATTGATCGACTAAGGCCATTTAAAAACTCAGCAAATGAGCTCAAATGCCCGGATGAATCCCCAAGCATTTGGGTGGAGTTAGGTAAACGCCATGCAAAGGCGGTTGAGGACACCCATCTAGAACTCGGTAAAGGGCATCCACACTTGCGTAAAGAGTGCCTCATACATGTACATAAAATGCTCGCCCTCAATATGAATAGAACACACTTTTTCATCCTCACGTGGGTGCCGAATTGTGTATTCTCGATCTCACAGCCTGTCCACAATTAATTGAATATACTGCTACTTTTTGTGAGCATCTTTGGTAGTCTTTTCATTAGCAGGGGTGCCCAGAACTTCTCGGTCAACATACTGGTATAAGGCCACATCTCGGGGAAGAGCCAGTTCCCTCAGTTTCACAGGTGCTGCCCTCCAATGTTGCACCATTACGTTACCTATAGAGGACGCATCTAGACTCTAAAGAATCACCTAAATCTCTTAATGTTACCATAAGCTTAGAAAGCAAGCGAGCTGGCCTTTGGCTTGCCAGCTCTCTAGCTTGATCCGTTCTCCGAATTGCCTCTAGAATCCTCATCTTAGTCAAGGAATTTGGATTTTCTTCAAAACCCCCACTATGGGTTTGAAGCCTCCATTGTGGCTGAGGCGATAGGGATGATGGAGGACTCAAAACCTCCACTGACTGGCCATTATTTTGCATCGTCTTCTCACTCCCTGACATTTACCCCCTACTAAATGTTTATAGAAAGAAAATGGTTAAAATAAGGAGTACCTTGAGGTTTGGGCGGAGAAAGGAACTTTAAACACTGAAAAAGGTGCAGAAGAAGCTTGAAACCACCAACAGATGCCGTGAGAGCTCATCGGAAGTCGCCTAGTTCACCAAAGGAAAAAGTCTGAAGTACGAGAGTAGGCAAAAAGTAGGAAGGGTTAAACCTCATTCCTATTTCTAAGCGAGGAAAAATCTTGCTAATTGCTGTCATTAATGTGGACATATACGTTTTTTCATTCATTTCGAACCTTTAAAGTGACTAATCATGATGCCTTCATTTTGAAATTTGAAAATTGCTAATCATGACATTATGAATCCCAAATGGCAGCCTCCATTGTTCTTCAACCACGTGGCACACTGTTTCTGAACAAAAGCAGCTAAAAGGACAATGCTTAGAACGTTTAAAATTTAAATGACGTGACGTTTGAGAAGGATGCCTAAGCTAGATCACGATACAACCATAACTCAAAAGCTTGGTATTAAACCAAATTATTCATAATGTGGACCCCCACAAACTACATATGAGGTCAAGCTATTACATACCCTGGATAACAAAATGATGACCTAAGCAAAGTGATCCAACTCAGATCCTGGCCTTACTCATTAACCCTTGGGGCATACTATGATACATTATGGACCTCTTGCACTCCTACTAAACTTAGATATCTTGACATTTAGCTGTCTCACCTAAGCGTCAAGTTAGGAGAAACTGTTTTGGACTGGGTTATGGGTCCACAGATCTGGAGCAACTCGACCTACTAGAATAGAACCTAGATGTTATTGCACAGTCGTAACTGCCTATTTACAAGGCATAAATCATTCAGAACCCCATTTAAGAGATATGAATGTTAATCAACATAAATAGGGTGTTAACTATAAGAAATAATGGTCTCCCTGATTTTAGTTAATATCATTCAATCCTGATTGAATGCCACAATCTTCAATGCCTTAATACACTCATATATATACCCTATGTAACGTCCTAATATTAATACTCTTGTATATTCAGAATATACATAAGTAAACAGGATTAGACACATTACTTCTAACTTGATAACATTCTCTGTAAAACCATTTTATATATATATATATATATGAGCCTATTGAGGGAAAAATGACATATATATAACTGATATCCGTAAGTCTTATTTATACAAAGTTATACATCAATGTACAATACATAAAAACTTTATACAATCCAATGCAAATACTATATTACACAAGACATTGAGCAAAAGAGTAAGTAAAACTACTCTAAGCCACCATCTTTGTTTCTTCTTATTGGAAGAATCTTGCGCTGGATTTATCATGGAAATAAATAAAGAGGTGAGAATTCAAAAATTCTCAGTAGTATAATCACATATAATGACATCATGATAACTCCAGTTGTTTCAGAAAAAAACAAGTATTTTAATAACACGTAGGAAAGGTGGAAAAAGTAAAAAAAAATGTTCCTTTCTCTTCCCTAGATAGAGCATTCAATTATTACTATAGTTTAATTATCACATAATTAAATGTTCATATCAAATCATCATTGTAACATTAGATCATAGTAATCTTCGGTAAATGAGTCAAATAAGAGTCATAACCTACTTCCATAAGAATAATTACAAGCTATCTCTATACTAACATTCATAATGCACATTCATGATCTATATACCTAGTCAACATCTCTATGATGCTAAACAAGTTCTTCATACAACTGTAATTCCAATGTTAATGTTCATGTAGTGCCAATGATAGTGCTTATGGAATGCCAATGATAATGTATATGAGATTTCATGTTTCTTTGCATATACTTAGGAAGCCGGTTCATTGTATAGCTTTGGCAAAATATGCAAAGGATCACCATCATTTCAAAGGATATTTATCTAGGATCACTGTCATTTCCTAGATTTAGATTTAGGATCACCGTCATTTTTCCTAAATCCATTACTGGCCACATCTAAGATATCTAAAGGATCACCATCATTTCCTAGATATAGATTTAGGATCATCGTTATTTTTCCCAAATCCACAGTCATTTAACTCATGCACACACCACATTAACTTATCATATAGGCTCAACTTTAACAAATAAAGGAGCAAAACATACCAAACATTATCACTTCTCAAGTGAATTATGTGTACAAAGAAAATATCAATGCATCACTTTCTAAGTGCATAAAAGGTTATAACTAATGCACACAATCATCTTTGTATAAATGCACAAAGTGCTCATTCCTAGGGTAAATCACTTATTTTAGTGAAAACCTTTAAAATCAAATTATCTTGCACCCTATGAAATCTCTAATTCCTTAAAATAGAGCAATTCTATTTGAATAGTATTTCTTGCTATTCGAATAGTATACAAAATATGACATTCTGTGAGAGTCTATCAAATAGCACCCCTTGTATATTCGAATAGCACTCAACATGGCACTCAGGAAGATCCTATTCGAATAGATCCCCTGGTCTATTCGAAAAGCCTTCTCAAACTCACATTTTGATGCATTCTACCATTAGGAAAGTCACTAATCTCTTTGAGCTCTTCATTTGGTGTAATTTGTTTCACCATCACTTCACTTTCCTCATTCTTCTTCCATGATCTTGGCACCTAGGTAGGGGTGCTTGCCTACCTTGCTTCTCTCTTACTTGTTCTTAGTTGAATAATGCCTTTGCATGTTAGTTTGAATTGAAAATTTTGTGTTGATTATTATGGGCTACCTCGGGTGTGAGGGGTGAAAGGGGTTGATGCTTGTTTGAATTTTGTTTGGCCTTTGAATTGTGATTTTGTGCATGGTGGTGTGATTGGATCTTAATTTTACTTAGTTCAGCTTAATTAAGTGGTTAATGGTTATTTGCAAGACTAAAATTTTGGAGGCCTAAGTTAGTTGAGGTCTCAGGTTTATGGTGTTAATGCACCAAGGAATGTAATCTAAAATATAATTTTGATAATTGGACATAACCTAGCTTGAGGACATTGATTAGAAGCTACTTGGACTATTGGTTGATAAATGGTAAACTTAGAAAATTGATTTAGCACTTTAGATATATAAGGAAATTGGCTAATTAGGCTTAATTAATAATAATATAATTAATTTGAATTAATACGAGTTAAGGCAAGGTAGATTAACTAGGTTGGTTGTGATTAAAGCACTAGATTGGTTGATGCTTGGAATCATAGATGATGAGATGGCTAATGAGTGAGATGAGTTGGCCTATGTATGAATATGATTATTTGATTTTCATCTCATGTATAGGACAATTGATGCATGCTAAGTTATCTTTAGAATTACATAAGCTACATGTTGATATGTGAATTATGAAATTGGTATGATGAATGAGAAATTAGAATGTAATGGATATGACCCTCATAACAGGAGGTGATCTTGAGAATGCTTTTTCCCCAAAATTAGATAGAAGAATGAGAAAAGCACTTTGTTAAGGGCAAAGGAGTAAGAAAAGCACTTTACCAAGGGTAAATGAGTGAGAAAAGCACTTTGCTAAGGATAGGTTGAGGATAAGTAATTCCCTCCTTATAATGAGGCAAAGGAGTGAGAAAAATATCTTATCGAAGCAGAGAAGTGAGAAAAGCACTCTGCTAAGGGTAAATGAGTGAGAAAAACACTTTGTTAATGATAGGTTAAGGATGAGTAATTCCCTGCCTATTTATGAATGATTGACGATGAGTAATTCCCTCCTGAATATGGAAAGGGAGTGAGAAAAGTACCTTGTCGAGGTAGAGGAGTGAGAAAAACACTTTGCCAAGAATAGATTGAAGATGAGTAATTCCCTCCCTATTTATGAATGGTTGAGGATCAGTAATTCCCTCTCGAATGTGAGATACATATGAGAATAAGCTTATGAAAAATAGATAAATTAAATGAGCACTTTATGGTATTCGCATTGCTTCATGTAAGCTGATGGAGGCTTCTGCCATTGCTATGATATATTTGTTATGTTTTGTTAATGATCTTATTATGTCTGCTACAACTCTAATATGATTGTTTATGTCATGCTTACATTCTGAAAAGCCTATGGTATCTATTTTATGAATACATTCGATTATGTATGGATATAAATGTTAAAATGAACCTCTGCCTCATGGATGATTGGTTTTGGCTTCTGTCACTTAATTAATTATTGTTAACTATTGAAGAATTGGTAAGTGTACCAAATTGTACAAGTAATAAAGAGTGAATAAAGTTGTCAATCCCACGAGGATTGTGTGTCAATTATCAATGTAAATTTAGAAATCACTACTTGAAATGAGAAAATGATTTGATAACTTTGAATTGTATTGGTTTTTAAACAAGTGTAAAAGAAATGTATTAAAAACAGAGCAATTGACAAATTAAAGAATGTTTTTGGATTTTTAAGGAGAAGAAAATTAATCAAGAAAAGCGGCTAGGGTTCGAATCCCATTGTTTACCCTCTTATGCTACTGATTAATTCTCAATACAAGCAATAATCATGCATTTGAAGTTCCAATCAACAAAATTAGGCTAAGATTAATTCCTTGATTCAAAACCCCTTTAACCCAATCACAACTTTCAATTCCTTAGGTAATTGTTAATTCAAGTTAAGCATTAATAACAGTGATTTAATGGAACATATATTTATAATGATATATTCCTATATTCAATCATAATTATGTCAACTCTACTCAGATCCAGCATTAAAACGAATTTTCCAATTTGAAGTAATACCCATATTCAAACCAATAATGATCAAGTATTGATTAGCATCAAGCAATAAGTAGAATGTTCAAATCCATGAAATTAGCTTATAAAGATAAACAAATCAGATCACATAAGAGTATCTACAATGTTCATCTGACCCTAGCCATAAGGAATTTAGTTACTCATAATGGAAGAAAAAGAGATGGGAGAATTCAAACAAATGGTGGAGGAAAAAGCCATTGATTCTTCAAAGTCTTGTTCCCAAGCTTGAATCATTAATGGAGATAGAAGAAGATGGAACCCTAGCAGAGCTCTGGGTAAAAACCCAAATATTTTCGAGTTTAGAAAAGGAATAGAACGAAAAATATGAAAAAGATCCGTAACGAATGTTTTCTCTGGCTATTTACAAATTGCAGGATAACGGCCATCGCTCGCCTCGTGACGGCCCGCATACGACGGGAAGCCCATTGCAGTCTCAAAGATCCTTTCACTCCTCTTCTCGCTTCGCGATGGATGATCCTCGCCTCGTGATAGCCCGAAATCTCTCATCGCGATGGAAGTTCCTTGCCTCGCGATAGCACAAAATCTCGCCTCGTGATGGAAGTTCCTTGCAAGGCGATAACACGTTCAAAATAAGAACAGCTTCTTCCTTCTTCTTAGTTGAATCCAAACCTATTTCATTCAAAAAATTAGAACTCATCAAACAGTGAACTCCCAAACTAATCATATTAAAAAACAATTAAAACTTATCTATTTTCTTCCAAATTTCTTTAATTCTAAACCCACTTTAACATAAAAAATGCACTTGTGCTAAAGATTTAACACAACCCCAAACTTAGAGTTTTGCTTGTCCCCAAGCAAACAACCAATTTCAAACAAGGATCAAAGGGGGTAAAACTACATTTTTATTCATTGTTCAAACAACCCTTTTCAACAAAAACCCAAAATTGAACATTCCACACAAATTGCAACAATCATTGTACAATTATTTCACATAATCTTTTGCATTCATGCTTCCCATTTATCACAATTTTAGGTAACCAAAACCAATGATCCACTAAGAGCAGCATATCAATCCTCACTACTCCTCTCCAGAATAGATGTTTCACTCAACTCAAGTGTCTAGAGGAGTTATTTACACTCAATTCACATCATAAGCAGCATCCTACCATAAGCTTGACAAAGTTTTAGAGAAGTAAATGCAATGTGTTAGTCATGGCAACCATTACCCAAGAAGGGGTGAATTGAGTATAAAAACTTTTTCACAAATGCTCTTAAAATAAATACAAATATTTAAGCTATTTAAATAAAAGCATAGAAGGAACGTGATGAAGAAAAGAAACTTTAAGAATAGTGGAAAGTAAATGTGCAATAAAATAAAATTACATAAAATAAAGAGATAAAGAGAAGAAGAGCAGGCACGATATTTATCCTGATTCGACCACCAACCACTTGTGGTCTACGTCCAGTCCCCGAAACACAGTTCGAGATTTTTCACTATGTATACAAGCTTCCAATAGGTGCTTGCAACCTTTACATAAGAGAGCACTTTTCACATACAGGGAAACTCTACCCTTGTGCTAAAGTCTCAGCCTGCAGGGATACCTCACCCTTTATACAAACCTTGAGGGATGCCTCACCCTCAATACAAATCTTGAAGGATACCTCACCCTCAATATAGTAGAATAGAAATATAGATAAAGAGAAACTCTCACAAAGAGTAGATGATACAATTTGAAGCTCTATGAAGCTCTCTAAGGATATATCAAATTTTGGTGAAAAAGAGCACAGAAATTTGGTAAAATATGTATCACAAAATAAAGCAAGAAAGAATTGTTTCAGATAAATGGGTGTTTTTAAAAGATGTCCCAAAAACATGTATTTATAGTGTTCTAAGAAAAAGAGCCGTTGGGTATTAATTAATATCACATTAAAAGCCTTTGAAAATAGCCGTTGCGTAAAACTGGATCGAGTTTATTCGAATAAACGAAGTCCTATTCGAATAAATCACTTATAACATATCAGGAAGTGTTTCCTGAAACCTTTTATTCGAATAAACATTTGTTTATTCGAATAAACTTTTAGTTATTCGAATAAAATGTTAAAAACACGTTCAGTAATGTTTTCTGGGTCATGTTATTTGAATAACCCTTTGGTTATTCGAATAAACCATTAAAAACTCGTTCTGGTATGATTTCTGTGGTGTGTTATTCGAATAACATATGCTTTATGTTGGTGTATGCCCTAGAGGCTAATACATTTTCTGTATTTGCATATATTCTATTATGCTATTTTATATATATGAGGCATTTCATTTATTGTGTTCTTTTTTGATAAACATAATAAAGTCCTTAGAATAGTAAGATTGATGCCATAGGACATCAAGTGGAT
Source organism: Ormosia semicastrata (assembly GCA_029884595.1). Lineage (NCBI taxonomy): Eukaryota > Viridiplantae > Streptophyta > Magnoliopsida > Fabales > Fabaceae > Ormosia > Ormosia semicastrata. Next base: position 7,617,675 of record JAQQTO010000061.1, read on the forward strand.
GACTTGATCGTGAGATCCTTTTGGTTACAACACTATTCTTAAATGTCCCTAGTCAAGTATTATTGTTAATTAGGACAACAATAATGCATTGAGACTAGTATGTGCGTAGACTGATGACCACATCTCACGGGTCATGGATATGAGATATCAAGTCTACACATGGATACATATTAGAGTAATGATGTATTGGACAGACCCGCCATGAGAACGCTACGTGGATCGTTACGTGAGTGTCATAAGCGATTCTCATAGTGATAATGGTGTATGTGGTTCTTTGACCTGAAATCACTACGATTCCTACATGAGGAGTTGCGTGTTTTAAATGCCATCAAACATCATCTGTAACAAGATGATTATAAAGTTGGTTATTAGACATATTGCGATGCATGTGGAGGAATGTGAGTGACCTAGATGAGATTTGTCCCTCCTACATTGATATCTTCGGGCCCCCGATTGAGTGAGAATGAAATGCATGGCCATACTCAAAAGTCAATACGAGATATTGATCTCATTTGTTATTACTATGTCTACTCGGGAATCGAAGATTGAATTAAACAAGGGTGACACGTTCCATGCCTTGTGTTCAATGGATATCCGGACAAAGGGACTAAACTACACGGAAACATTGATCACGGATAGGTTATGTCAAATCACCGACATTCTCATTACTTGGGTAGTGATGTGTTGCTAGATACCGCTCATCGTTTGTAATATTAAAATGAGATTTTAATATTACTACCAACGTCATGAGAACTGCAGTGGTCGCACACTTTAAATTAGAGCAATAAGGATCCAAGTTTTGTGGGCCTTCATGACAGAAGGGTTAACGTTTATTTTCGCTCACAATAAAACTATTATAAAAAACACAGGGGGCTGCTATATATGTTACATCACAACTCTAGCTGCACCTAAGAAAGTGGTGAGAGACAAAGTGAAAGGTTCTTCTTCTTCTATTCGAATAACCGCGAAACAGGCGTGACTCCTTTTGTATTCGTGTGGATAATAAACATCGTCGTTATTACGGTGTTGGTGATTCACCTCGCTTGTGTTTATCACGCTTCAAGAGGTAATTTAAAAAAAAACTCGGATTATGGATTTTTCGCATGGATCCTGTGTGGGAATCCTATTATTCCGCTGCGAGATATTTTGATCCGCAATTCCCAACACTTTATTCAAATAAACCACTTTAATTTCAAAAACTAACTTTAAATGGTCATAACTTCTTCATTTCTTATCCGTTTAAAGCAAATAATTAGTCATTGGAAAGATCTTTGAGTCTATTTTCAAATGAAATAAGTTTCAAAACAAAACTCAAAGTATTTTGAAAGATATGATTAAAAGAGTGACCAAAGGTCAATTTTGTAAAACTCAAACTTGGTTATTTTTCATAAATTTGAACTACCACCATAAATAACTTTTCAAAACTTGTTTGTTGGGTATTTTAGCATAGGAAAACCATTTGTAAAAACATATTTGAGATATCCATAAGGCTTCTTACATAAAGTCCTAAGTCCTAAAAGTTATACCATTTAATCTTCCTTTGGACTTGGTCTTTGACATGACTTTGATGTTTATCAATACCTTCATGAAATAGGCATTCACATGCTCCTTGTGTTGAGCTTAATTGAGATCTTTTGCTTTCTTGTTGCAATGCTCACTCTTGATACTTGAACTATCCTACAAAGTATTGCTCACTTAAACAAGTATAGTTAGTCCAAATTCATAATTCAATATCTTCATATGCATGATTCATAAATATATAACTCTAGTTAGTTTAACATGCATATAAGACTTTCATAGACACATCCAAATAAGATATTTATCAATTGTTAATGGATATGCTCTATATATGATGCAACAAAGAACATATGCAAAGTGTTTTTTTTGTCTTGTATTTGTCATCATCAAAACTTAACATATTAAATCATTTGGGGCAAACTTATTTCCATAATCTCCCCCTTTTTGATGATGACAAATCACCAAAGAAAAATATGTTGAGCAATATACAAGAATGAATATTCATGTAAGCATATCAAACAATAAGTACAAGAACATATTTTTATTTCCAATTTTCACTCCCCCTATTTGACATCAACAAAAAGACATAGAAAGAAAAGATTTTCTCTCTCTTATAGATACTACATATGATTCAAGAAGAGAGTGATGAAACGATCATGCTTTCAAGATATAGAGGATTATTCATGCAATGCATGTCATATTTTTGTATATCAACATTGAGCATATAATGACAATAAAACTCTTTATATAATCAAACAAGGATGTAAGGCAAGAGATATAAACAACTCAAGATCTAGACTCCCCCTCAAAATATGCATATTATTAAAAAAATAGATAAAGAAAATATGTATGTGAAGACCATGTAAGCACATCACCTTAAAGAAAAGCAAGGCAAATATACATTTTCTTAAATCCTCAAACAAAAAAGCCATTTTAAAACTTCTCCCCTTTTGAAAAAGAATTTTACAAGAGCACATTATATTTTCAAAAGCATTTTAGAAGGGTATAAATGTTTTATATTTAAAAAAGAACATATTCATTAAGACAGATCAATCCAAGTTAAAAGAATATAAGTACATCTCTTTGATGAAATATGCTATAAGGATCAAGGCATGTATAGAACTAATATCATTCACCCTAAATGCAATGACAAAATAGCAAGTTAATGTCCAATTAGGCACTTTGTCAATGCTAAGCATACTTCTCATGTAAAGAAAGCATATAATCATTTAAGATCAATTTTTCAACAAGTATCATATGATTAATACCATATAGAATACCATAAAAGCTAAGGGATAGAGATACTTATTGAGATAGATAAAGAGTGATGATCCTTCTTTATTGGTCTTTTAACTTTGAGCTTTCTTCCTTTGAATTCTCCATTCCATTGCACTAGAAGAAATGCTTCGTTATCTTTCTCTTCATTTGAATTCCATTCAACTTTTCTCGTTTATCAACATATGCTTGTATGTAAAAATCTGATGGCTATATTTGAAACACATAGAGAGACTTGTAAAGCTAACTTTAAAGTCCTCTAAAAAATAGGTTAGCATCAAATATCATGTAAACCCATTTATAAGCTTTGATTGAAATATAATTTAAAGCATGTATCACATTATCAACCATGCAATGTTAGCTTTAACAAGAGTGTATGAAGTACATATGAACTTGAATAAATGAAAAAAAGTTTAAGCATTTTAAGACATGATTCAAGTTTATCAAGAAATACATGATCAACATCAAAACTTATATAAGCATTTTGGGGCAAACAATGATCATGTTAGGCATGTAATATCAAGTAAGGAATTTTAGTACTCACACATGCCAAGAACAAAAAGTCCCTTATTGTAAGAAAGAATTGAAAAGCCATGGAGCTATAACTTTTGAAATCATTTACTTCTTGTTTTCAAAATTTAACATATCAAACAAGAAGACATGTAACATTTTACTTTCTAATTTCCAAGTAAGTATATAAGACAATTAGGCATCAAGGAGAAAGGATTAGAATGGCTTCTGAGAATGTGAATTTACATATTTAAACATAGAGAATTGATCACAAGCTTAATAACAAAGATATTACCATAGCATGTCATGCCAAGCAAAAATATATGCATATCTAGCATGTTAGCATATGTAGAGATACTTTCAAGACATAATGCTAAAAAAGCACAACTTAAAACATGTTAAGGCATAAAAACAAATTTCTACTTATCCAAATATCACATGATATTCAATTTAAAGAAAAAAATATAATAGTTTGATATCACCAAAAATGTACTCTTTGAGTTTTTGTAGATGACTCCCACTTCCACCAACTTCCACCAACTTCCAAGCTTCAAGCTTTCGTGAGGGAATAGAAATTTTTTTTGCACATCTTTTAAAAGTTGAGTCCTTATAAACTTTACTATCCTTAATTTGAATAAATTTATTTCATTTAAATGCTTGCTTGAGGTAGTTGACACCCTACAAAATAATTCAAAGTACTTTCTTTGGTATCCATCAAATTTGGATCCATAGAGGTTAGTCATTATGTCAAACTCATAAGCAAATAAGCATTCAAAATAATAAAATAACAAATGAGTTCACAAAGGCAAAAGATATTTCATTTCATTGATCCATTTAGCCAAGTACATATAATCATCAAAAGAATGGTCAATTACTTTTGATTAAGCATTTGTATATTCAATCTAAAGAATTCAGCATATATTAACAAAACGTAGCAGAACCTTTTGTTTAAAAATGAGTTTATTCGAATAAGAGGAAGATCCTATTCGAATAGAGGATCTGCGATGGCCAAACATTTTGGCCATTTAACAGGATTTATTCGAATAACCTAAGGGTTATTAAAATAAACAGAGATCAAACGTAAGAGACTGATAAAAAAAGGATTCTGGTTATTCGAATAGAAGCTGATTTATTCGAATAGACAGAGCATATATTAAACACAGGTTTAACACAGAGTCTAGTTTATTCGAATAGACTAAGAATTATTCGAATAAAACTTATATTCAACACATTTTTAACAAGCAGTAACGAAGTTTATTCGAATAAAAGCCTATTTATTCGAATAACACTAACAAAGAAACATAGAGATGCATACGTTCAAGAATTCAAAGCATATATATATATATATATGATTTAAAGAGAGATAAAATTCATATAAATTCAAATATTTAATTATATGTATGATTGATCAAAAACTTAAGATTGAAAAAAAAACTCATGCTCAAGGTTATTATCATTAGACATGTCATTTTAAGCCAGAATTATACTTTATCTAGCACATTAACATGTAGAAATATTTTCAAATTATAAGGCTAGAAAAGCATAATAAAAGTTTTCACTTATCCAAAAATTGTAAGTCCAAACTTCACGTGGACAAGGAAGAGAGCTTGAAATTATTTTTGGTCTTTGTACTTGGAGCAGTCACTTTCAAGATGCCAAAGTCAGCTCTTAGCCTTCAAGCACACCTACAACACACTTCAATTTTTGACTTTTGGTACCCAAATTTTATTGGGTCCTTGTGTGTTAGTTTTCGAATATTAATTTATTATGCTCTCATAAAGATTAAGTTTTCATAGTATGTAAATTGAGCATAATAAATTAAATAATTAAATACCATTAAGCACATAGTTGATAGCATGCTTACTTCCATGATATATAGACAATTTTAAAGCATATAAAGCATACATAGGTATTATAGACTCTTATGTACCAAGATATAACAAATTAATGAATTTTCATATAATAAGAATGATCATAATCATGCGTTAAACATAATATTCAAATTTTATCAAGTACACATGATTCTATTAATTACTTAAGGCCTACAAGGAATATACCCCAAATTCATTATTATCATTTTTAAGTGAATGTGCATAAGAGGTAAAAACTTTTGATACATTGGCCTTGGTAATCGAGGAAATACTTTTTCTTACCCATTGCTTCTCTTTTGAAGTTTTGAACTTTGCAAGCTCTACATTTTGAACTTGAGAAGTTTTGGTTGAAGCCATCTTTCTTCTTTGACCAAAGTTTCTACCATTAGGCTTTGGAAGCATTTTCCTTGATGATTCCTCTTTCTTTGACCAATTTGTCCATCCTTTTGAGAAATATTCTGCATAATTGAAACACTAGGAGGACACTTTGGTACCCACTTCATTTTGGGTCCTTGAATGTTAGTATTAGGGCCTTTAGGATTTTTAGGAACCCATACCATACAATTTCTCATATAATGATTTCTTCTATAATTGCATAAATGAGAAATATGTCCTAGATGACCACAAAAATTACATACAATTGAATTTAATGATGGCTTGATCCTTTGAATATCATTTTTGAAAAACTTAAGCATTTTATTGTTATTATATTCTAAATTAATTTTGCCATAAGCCTTGCTTGAATTTTCACATGCAATAACATTAATTTTATTCTTATTAACAAGTATAGAATTTAAGCAATTACAATAATTAGCTTCGGCAAATTTAGAATATAAGCCCACAACTTGATTTTCTAAATCAATGCACTTTTCACAAGAAGTTGAGGTTTTACATTTTAAAGACATTTCCTCATCAAGAAGGGCATACTCATTTTTCAAAGTTTCAATTTCATTTTCAATAAAGAAAATGTTTTCCAAACACGATAAGTTTTTCTTTTCTAAATTCAATAAACCATCATACAATTCATTATATGCACTTTCCAACTCATCATAGGAAGGACTATAATCTAATTTAGAATTATTTATCTCAAAGTTCTTTTTAGCCATATAGGAGGTAGTTTCAATCTCTAGCGTGCTTGGCTCTTTAAGAGAATCATATTCTTCCTCATCAATTTTGTTTTGCTTTGCCTCTTCTTCAAATTGAGCACCGTCATCACCAAGAGGCACTTGACTCCATTCAATAGTTTGAGTATTTCTTTGAGGATATTTTTCATGACAAGCTTCCTTCAATGGCGTTTGCTCTTCTTGCTTTCTATATATAACTTTATACATAAAATTATAGTTAGCAAGATAAATAGCATCAAAAGCATCCTATATATCTTTAGCACTAGAGCAAATTTTAATTTTAACATAAGTATCATCATTCAAACTACTTCTCAAAATTTGCATAGTTCTAATATTCAAAGAAAAATATTTTTTGTCAAAACTATTCCAAGTTTGTTTTGATTTATAAATAAATCCATTTAGCACAACATCCCACAAATCCAAATCAATAGATTGCATATAAAACTCTATTCTAGTTTTCCAATAAACAAAATTTGCACCATCAAAGAATGGTGGTTTATCAATTTCAAAACATTCTATTTTGAAAAACTTTCAAGTTTGCTAATAAACAAGGATCTTTAACTCTAAGCAGTTAAGCTTTCACCAGAGCACGAAACTCTGATACCACTTGTTAGTCATGGCAACCATTACCCAAGAGGGGGGTGAATTTGATATAAAAACTTTTTCACAAATGCTTTTAAAATAAATACAAATATTTAAGCTATTTAAATAAAAGCACAGAAGGAACGTGATGAAGAAAAGAAACTTTAAGAACAGTGAAAAGTAAATGTATAATAAAATAAAATTACATAAAATAAAGAGATAAAGAGAAGAAGAGCAGGCACGATATTTATCCTGGTTCGACCACCAACCACTTGTGGTCTACGTCCAGTCCCCGAAACACAGTTCGAGATTTTTCACTATGTATACAAGCTTCCAATAGGTGCTTGCAACCTTTACATAAGAGAGCACTTTTCACACACAGGGAAACTCTACCCTTGTGCTAAAGTCTCAGCCTGTAGGGATACCTCACCCTTTATACAAACCTTGAGGGATGCTTCACCCTCGATACAAATCTTGAAGGATACCTCACCCTCAATATAGTAGAATAGAAATATAGATGAAGAGAAACTCTCACAAAGAGTAGATGATACAATTTGAAGCTCTATGAAGCTATCTAAGGATATCTCAAATTTTGGCAAAAAAGAGCACAGAAATTTAGTAAAATATGTATCACAAAATAAAGCAAGAAAGAATTGTTTCAGATAAATGGGTGTCTTTAAAAGATGTCCCAAAAACATATATTTATAGTGTTCTAAGAAAAAGAGCCATTGGGTATTAATTAATATCACATTGAAAGCCTCTGAAAATAGCCGTTGCGTAAAACTGGATCGAGTTTATTCGAATAAACGAAGTCCTATTCGAATAAATCACTTATAACACATCAGGAAGTGTTTCCTGAAACCTTTTATTCGAATAAACATTTGTTTATTCGAATAAACTTTTAGTTATTCGAATAAAATGTTAAAAACACGTTCAGTAACGTTTTCCGGGTCATGTTATTTGAATAACCCTTTGGTTATTCGAATAAACCATTAAAAACTCGTTCTGGTATGATTTTTGTGGTGTGTTATTCGAATAACATATGCTTTATTCGAATAAACCACTTTAATTTCAAAAACTAACTTTAAATGGTCATAACTTCTTCATTTCTTATCCGTTTAAAGCAAATGACCAGTCATTGGAAAGATCTTTGAGTCTATTTTCAAATAAAATATTTCAAAACAAAACTCAAAGTATTTTGAAAGATATGATTAAAAGAGTGACCAAAGGTCAGTTTTGCAAAACTCAAACTTGGCTATTTTTCATAAATTTGAACTACCACCATAAATAACTTTTCAAAACTTGTTTGTTGGGTATTTTAGCATAGGAAAACCATTTGTAAAAACATATTTGAGATATCCATAAGGCTTTTTACATAAAGACCCTAAGTCTTAAAAGTTATACCATTTAATCTTCCTTTGGACTTGGTCTTTGACATGACTTTGATGTTTATCAATACCTTCATGAAATAGGCATTCACATCCTCCTTGTGTTGAGCTTAATTGAGATCTTTTGCTTTCTTGTTGCAATGCTCACTCTTGATACTTGAACTATCCTACAAAGTATTGCTCACTTAAACAAGCATAGTTAGTCCAAATTCATAATTCAATATCTTCATATGCATGATTCATAAATGTATAACTTTAGTTAGTTTAACATGCATATAAGACTTTCATAGACACATCCAAATAAGATATTTATCAATTATTAATGGATATGCTCTATATAGGATGCAACAAAGAACATATGCAAAGTGTTCTTTTTGTCTTGTATTTGTCATCATCAAAACTTAACATATTAAATCATTTGGGGCAAACTTATTTCCACACAATGCAATGTACACACACACAAAAAGAGGTCTTCTTGGGTTGTAATGAGGCTTAGGTAAAAGTAAGAAATTATTTGGACAAGAGGCTTTTTGTACTTGGAATTAGACACAAGTCATTTCATGACACTCTTAAGCCATCCTTCAATTTATTCAGTACCAAATTCCCCTAAACAATTCTTCAAAATAAAAGAAATGAAGAACAGAATAAGATGCAAATTTTTTTGTTTTGTTTTTTTATTCTTTTTTTTTGGTTTTTGGTTTGTTTGTTTTTATTTTTATTTTTATTTTTTTATCAACATTGGACTAGAAAAAGTCCACAACTACCCCAAACTTAAAACATTGCTTGTCCTCAAGCAACCCCAAACTTAAGAATATGCCAAGACATGCCATAAAATGACCCTTACCGAACTCCAAGTAAGTAGGGACAATGGTTTTCCAGTTATTGGCTTATAATAAGGGTTCAGATCAAAGACAAGGCTATAGGCTCGAGGGGCTTAGCAAAAGATCAAAGTATGCAGGTGGTTTATTTAGGCTTTAGTGAAGAACAAGAAAAGTGCCTCAGTGTGTTTGAACAAGCAAGCGAAAACAACTAAGAACAAAGTCAAGTTTTGAAAAATGCCACAGGCAATGGAAGCACACATGAAGAAATGATAGTGCTTAGGCCCAAATGCTCACAAGTGATTGAGAGAGTGAGGAAAGACATGTCACAATCAATTTCACTTTGAATAAAGTTACTAGGAGTTGCTGAAAAAAAGTACACACTCAAGCAAAATTTCAGCTCCAAAATTATACAACTCATGCACAACTTAAGTGTCAAGTTCTAAATTATTTTCAAAAATATCAAAATTCAAATCATCATCAAAAATCCAAAAGCAAAACTAAAATATCAAAGCAAATCAAATCAATCATGCACAACTAAATTGTTTTCAATATCAAAAATAAATCAAGAGAGTTTAACCAAGCATAGCAAAATCAAAACTAAAACATCCTCGATTAACTCAACAACTAAATGTCATCATCATGCTTGACAACACCACCCTCTGCGCTCTCCTCATCATCAGTAGCAGGCTGGTCATCTTGGTGCTCACTAACTCTTGCCACTGCATCAACAAGGTGTTCATCAGCAACACGAACACCTTCTACAGCATCAGCTAAAAATTCCTCATCATCAGCAACCTGATCTGCCTGAATAAGTTGGTCTACCAGTTCCTCCTCAAGAGTTGTTGCAGCCACTCCAGATCCCCCAGCACCCTGGCTATGCCCTCTGGACGGGTGCATCATACTCCAAAAATACTAATCTGTAGAAGGGTCAAGAGATACATCAGTCAGCAAAGATAAATTAAACCCTTATTCCAGAGCCCGAGATCGTAAGATCAGCTCCATGTTGCGCATGGACTGGAAACACAAGGTGTTCAGCCTGCCAAGAGAGTGAATGGTCTGACTATGAAGAGCTTACCCATCCTGAATAGCAGCAAGCTAATGCTGGATAGCTGCCAAAGATGGTGGCTCAGAAACTAGCTCTGGTGTCGCGGGCTCTTCTGCTTGTGACTCTGGTGTAGGAGCAGTATCCAGTGGCCCAGATGGTTGCTTTTTGATCCACTGCACTGTAATGGGTGTTGTGGGCTTCCCAATAGTGTCAGTATCCGAAGACTTGACACCCTCTTTAGCACACAACAAGCAAACCAGGGATGGGTAAGCCAATGTGCTGGTGTCATCATTCGCAATATGGAGCATCTCTTTAGCGATGATGTCCCCCACATTAATAGATTCATCTTTTATGATTGCAATGATGAGCTGGGCCTTATGAACAATGATGTCTGATGAACAAATGCAGACCAAGCCTTGGCAAGTGGTTTCATATCAACACTTCGGAATCTTCGAGGAATATTGTCCCGAGTTCTGAACCATTCAGCCCCTGGCCTGCAGAGGTACTGATCAACTGGTTGTAGTCAATCTCCCCGTTTGTTATGGTCTTGTAAGCACACCCCCATGGGATAGGAAGACTTAAAAACCTCATTAATTCTCTCCCAGGTAAAACTGATTATTTTACCTCTGACATAACTGACAAAGACTAGATTTGTACCCGAAACTCGATAGGCATTGGCATAGAATTCACGTACAATTTCCGGGCAATGATCATTGACATATCGAGTCAACTTCGCCCATTTCCTCCAGGCAATCTCAGCTTGTATTTTAGGTATAGTCTCAGAGAGGAAATCGAAAGTCCTGTCAGCGATGATCTTCTTCTTGCTGATTATGGACTTGAACCGTTCTTGGTGTTCAAAGGAATGGTACAGATGTGCTGCAAAAGCAGGGTCTTCCTCCACAGCTTGCTTTCTTTTCTTCTGTTTTCCTTGTTTTGAGGCCATGTTCCTGAAATGGGACAATATAGCATTCATCAACCGTAGGCTCATGCAGTGCCAATAATCACGCAAGTGACTCCTAAACTTAAGTCAGAGTATTCAACAAGCACCTTGGAATCAAATTGATATCATGGTATTTTCACACATGCAAGTAATGCGTCAGGTACACTCATCAAGTAGTTGAACATATAAGGAATGCACAGCATCAAAAACATATCATGGTAATAACAGGAAGAAAAAGACAAGCATCCTTGTGAACTTTCTTACAAACACCTGGTGTGTGAGAAACATGCAATGGTCCAATTGAAACTAAGAATACCCGTATAATACCAAACTTGCATGAAGTGGAATCAAGATCACAAATCCACAATTGAATGCATCCACACAACACAAGAAAATCACTGATTAGCAAGCACAACTTATGGTACTCAACATGGCAGCACGATGAGAAAATGGAGAGAGAAGGATTAGCACAATAATGAACATTTACCATGAGCCCTAGAATGAAACTTGGGAAGAAGGCATACCTGAGAATGGATTGAGGAGAAATGAAGTGCAAAGAGGGAATTTAGGGAAAAGAAATGTATAAATGTGAAAGGAGGTGAAGGTTTGAGAGAAAACCCTAACAGAGCTGTGCAAAAATTGTGCGTGGGAAAACTTCAAATGAACCTTCTATTTATAAAATGCGACCCATCGCTAGGCGACAACACAGTGTCGCGCCGCGAAGGATACAAGTGGGCAAGAAAAGAAATGGTCCATGAGCAGTTGATAACTTCAGAAAATGAAGTTATTTCACATGGCTTTGAATGTATAGGAGTATGCTTTCCTTAAATTTACATTACCCAATGGTCCAAATTCATGCATGATCTTGATTCTTTAAGCTTTGTATCTCAATCGTTTGATAATTTAATTGTTAATGCTTGTAATAAGAAATTGAGATTGATCATGGCTTGATGAGTTAAAGTATTATTTTTGTTGCAGAGATTCAAGAAGAAAAGACCTTGGAAAGGATTTGGAAGCATAGAAGAGTTCAAAATGGAGAAAGATGCAAAAAGGATGCAAAGGCAGCTAAACCACGCCTAGGCGAGCCAAATCCACGCCTAGGCGTGTTCCTCGCAATTTATCAGGAATTTCAGGCAGAGAGCACCACGCCTAGGCGTGACAAGCAGAAGAAGGGCACGTGATACATAACCACGCCTAGGCGTGTTAAATCCACGCCTAGGCGTGGGGGAAACCCTGGCACGAAAATTTTACCCTCATATTCTGATTTTTGGGGGAGCAAAAAAATTTTCTGTTTTGGGACACTTAACCACGAATTTCAGAGAGCAAGTGAGAAGAGGAGGAACCCATTTGGGTTGAAGGTGACTCAAGGGAGAATCAAGATCAAGGAAGAGGATCAAGCTTGGAATCTCTCCATTTTTGTCTATTCTTTCCCTTTACCTCTTGATTTGTAACTTGATGGATCATTTGATTTCATGTGTTTTCTTCTCTTTCATGATGTGTAACTAAACCCTAATCTAAGGGCTCTCTAGGATCTTGCTATGGATTTGATTAATATGTGATTAATTGGGTACCCTCTCAATGAATTTGATTTTGTTCATCCATATCTATGCTTAATGCTTGTTGTTGATTGGCCATCAATTGCATGATTTTAGTATTCCAATTGAACTAGAGATAGGGAGTTGTGAATATGAATATGGTATGGTTGATGTATGTTCAATTACATTCTATTGCATTGAGTGTGTTGATTAGCTAATGGGATGGACACATACCCATTAGTCATGCATAGCAAGTGTTTGATAATTGGTCTCAATGAGTGATTCTTATGTTAACTCACATGGACACATAGTGGATTAACTAGGTTTTACATGGGTAATTGTCCTAGACATAGGCTCTTATCTATTGAAGGTTATCAGCTAACAAATATCATTTCATTGATTGGTACTTGTTGATTGCATTTATTCATTGAAGTAGCAAGTGAATAGGGACCCCTAGGCTTTAATCATTCTCATCTTCTCTTGTGGAATTAGTGTTTGGTGTTTTCTTATTTTACTTCTCTAAATTGTTATTTTAATTGCAACTCATTCTCACAATTCGTTTGCTTGGATAAAAATTTGTGAATTTTGATTAAGTTTAACATTCTTCTAATTAATCAATCCCTTGGGACACGATACTCTAACTCTTATTTATATTACTTGTCGACCCGTGCGCTTGCGGATTACGGATCAATGTACCAACAAGTTTTTGGTGCCGTTGCCGGGGATTGAGTTTAGAATTTGTGTTATTTCTTACAATTATTCACAATTCTTATTTCAAGTTTTCTTTGTTGTTTTGTTTTGTTTTTCAGGTACTTAGCTCTTGTATGCGAAGGACTCAAAGTGTATCTCGATTTCCTTACGATCCTGAGATCGAGAGGACTTTTCGTAGATTGCTAAGAGAACGACTAGTACAAGGAAAGACACTTGAATTGGATAGTGATTCGGAGATGGCAGAAGAAGCGAATGCTGAAAGACTCTTGAGAGAGTATGCCACTCCAAATGCTAGAGACATTCGATCTAGCATTAGAAGGCCAGCTGTACAGGCACAGACTTTTGAGATCAAGCCTGCTATTATCCAGATGGTGCAGAATAATTTGCAATTTGCGGATCTTCCCCATGAAGATCCTAATGCTCATTTAGCCAACTTCCTGGAGATTTGTGATACCTTCAAGCATCAAGGGATGACTGATGATGCGGCTCGATTGAGGCTTTTCTCTTTTTCCTTGAGAGATAGGGCCAAGGCATGGCTTCAATCATTACCTGAACATTCCATCACTACTTGGGAAGAGCTGGCTCAGAAGTTCTTGGATCGATTCTTTCCTCCCATGAAAGCAATGAAGTATAGGAATGACATCTTGTCCTTCAGATAATTCGAAGGAGAAACCTTGTATGAGGCTTGGGAGCAATTCAAGGAGTTGCTAAGGAAGTGCCCCCATCATGGTATAGCAAAATGGATGTTGGTTCATACTTTTTACAATAGCTTGACAACCTCCATTAGATCTATAATTGATGCAGCAGCTGGAGGGGCTCTCATGAGCAAGATCGTGGATGCAGCCTACAACCTTTTGGAGGAAATGGCTAATAACAACTATCAGTGGCCGGCTGAAAGAGTTACTCCCAAGAGATTAGCAGCAGGTATTCATGAAGTTGATGCTCTTACATCTCTTACAGCTCAAGTAGCAGCTCTTTCTAAGAAGCTGGACACCATGGGAGTTAATTCTGTAGCAAGTGGAGTTAGTAACTTAGCTGAAATTTGTGATCACTGTGGGGACCTTCATTCAACTGCTAATTGCACAACTAGCCTGGAAAGTGTGCAATATGCAAATCAATTCCGTCAGCCAATTCACAACAATGTTTTGGGTAATTCTTATAATCCTAGTTGGAAGAATAATCCCAATCTCTCATGGGGTGGTCAAGTTCAAGGTCCTTCCTCTTCTTCGTATCAGAATAGGGAAGCTCCCCGTGCTCTTCCGGGTTTTCAACAACAGAGCCCCCTTCAAGCCCAAACCTCAACATCGACTTCAACATCTAATTTGGAGAAGATGTTTGCTCAGTTTATGACTAGCCAGCAAGAGTACATGACTAAGACCGACTCAAGGCTTGCTTCGCATGATGCTTTGATGCAAGGTCAAGCGGCCTCCTTGAGAAATCTTGAGACCCAAGTTGGCCAACTTGCCCAAGCCTTAAGTAGTAGGCCTCAAGGGAGTTTTCCTAGTGACACCATCAACAATCCCGGAGGTTCTCCCAAGGAGCATTGTAAGGCTATAACACTGAGGAGTTGGAAAGAAATTGAAGGGAATCCCAAGACTAAACTGCTTGAAGAAGAAGTGGAGGTAACTCAAGATGAAGAGGTTGTGAGCCAAAGGGTGGAGAAGAATAAAGAGTTAGCAGAGAGTAAGGTTGAAGACAAGAAGAAGGAGGACAAGCCTTATACACTACCTCCACCTTTTTCCAACCGGCTAGCTAAACAAAAGCTTGATGCTCAATTCCAAAAGTTTTTGGATATTTTCAAGAAACTTCACATAAACATACCGTTTGCTGAGGCTTTGGAACAAATGCCTAGTTATGTGAAGTTTATGAAGGACATCTTGTCTAAGAAGAGAAGGTTTGGGGATTATAAAACTGTTGCACTTACTGAAGAATACAGTGCCATTTTACAAAATAAGCTACCTCCTAAGTTGAAGGATCCAGGAAGCTTCACCATTCCATGCACCATTGGCAACCAATTCTTTGGAAAGGCTTTGTGTGACCTAGGGGCAAGCATAAACTTGATGCCTCTATCCATCTTCCAACGGCTAGGTTTGGGGGAGGCGAAGCCAACTTCGGTTACATTGCAACTTGCTGACCGATCTCTCACTTATCCTAAGGGGGTCATTGAAGATGTCTTGGTCAAGGTTGACAAGTTTATCTTTCCAGCGGATTTCATCATCCTGGACATGGAGGAAGATTGTAATGTACCTTTGATTCTTGGAAGACCTTTCCTAGCCACCGGTAAGACTATGATTGATGTTCAAAAAGGTGAGCTCACTATGCAAGTTAATGATGAGAAGGTAACTTTTAATATTTACAAGGCCATGAAATTTCCAAATGATCATGAAGAGTGTTCTTACATAGGTATGATTGATCAAGTAGTTAATAATGCATTCCATGCTAATTTCACTAATGACTCTCTTGCTTTATCATTGACATCCATATATGAGCATGTAGATAGGGAAGATGTTTTAGAATGTATTAAACTTCTTGACTCGTCTGCTAAGTGTTTCAGGACACCAGGCTTTGAACCGTTGAACATACCTTCTGACAAGCCCATTCTCCAGCCTTCTATAATCACTCCTCCCACGTTAGAGCTCAAGCCATTGCCTGATCATTTGAGGTATTCATATTTGGGGGATTCATCCACATTGTTAGTCATTATTTCTTCATATTTGTCAGAGGAGCAAGAATCCAAGTTGCTTAGAGTGCTCAGAGAATACAAAAGGGCCTTGGGGTGGTCTATTGCGGATATCAGAGGCATTAGCCCCACCATATGCATGCATAAAATATTGTTGGAATCAGATCATAAGCCAACAATTGAACATCAAAGGCGCCTTAATCCTATCATGAAGGAGGTAGTCAAGAAAGAGATCATTAAGTGGCTGGATGCGGGTATCATATACCCTATCTCTGACAGCAAATGGGTGAGCCCAGTTCAGTGCGTGCCTAAGAAGGGTGGGATGACTGTGGTCGCCAATGAGAATAATGATTTGATTCCCACTAGGACTGTCACAGGATGGCGCATTTGCATGGACTATAGGAAGCTTAACACTGCAACCCGGAAGGATCATTTTCCATTACCATTTATTGATCAGATGCTGGATAGGTTGGCAGGACGTGCTTTCTACTGTTTCTTGGATGGGTATTCGGGGTACAACCAGATTGCCATTTCCCCGGAAGATCAAGAGAAGACAACATTCACCTGTCCATATGGTACTTATGCCTTCAGAAGAATGCCCTTTGGGTTATGCAATGCCCCAGCTACGTTTCAACGATGTATGATGGCTATTTTCACTGACATGGTGGAGAACTGTTTGGAGATATTTATGGATGACTTCTCTGTGTTTGGTGATTCCTTTGATGAGTGTCTCCATAACTTGGCCCTTGTACTTCAAAGGTGTGAGGAGACAAGTTTGGTGCTTAATTGGGAGAAATGTCATTTTATGGTTCAGGAGGGCATAGTACTTGGCCATAGAGTGTCTCATAAGGGAATGGAGGTGGATAGAGCCAAGATTGAGGTGATTGAGAAATTACCACCACCAATTTCAGTGAAAGGAGTTTGGAGTTTCCTAGGGCATGCCGGCTTTTATCGACGGTTTATCAAAGACTTTTCTAAGCTTTCCAAACCATTGTGTAATTTGCTGGAAAAAGATGTGCCTTTTAAGTTTGATGAGCCATGTATGGAAGCCTTTGTGGAGCTTAAGAAGAGACTTATCTCAGCGCCCATTATTACCACTCCTGATTGGTCCTTACCTTTTGAGCTTATGTGTGACGCTAGTGATTATGCAATTGGAGCGGTGTTGGGTCAAAGGAAAAATAAAATCTTTCATTCCATCTATTATGCGAGCAGAACACTCACTGATGCTCAGTTGAACTACACCACCACTGAGAAGGAGCTCCTTGCAGTTGTCTTTGCATTTGACAAATTTCGGGCTTATTTGGTTGGTACTAAAGTCATTGTCTTCATGGATCACTCGGCCATCAAATATCTAGTGAGCAAAAAGGATGCTAAGCCAAGATTGATTCGTTGGGTGTTATTACTACAAGAGTTTGACCTTGAGATTAGAGATCGAAAGGGTGTTGAAAATCAGGTGGCAGACCATCTTTCCAGGTTAGAAAATGAGAAATATCAAAAGAACCCAACTTTGATTTGTGAGACATTCCCAGATGAACAACTATTTGCTGTGTTTGCTTGTTCAGATCCATGGTATGCTGATTTTGCTAATTACATTGTGAGTGGATTGTTACCAACTGAATGGTCTTATCAGCAGAAGAAGAAATTCTTCCGGGATGTCAGATACTATGTTTGGGATGAACCATATCTCTTTAAACAAGGTGCAGATCAGGTGCTTCGGAGGTGCATTCCTATGGAAGAGACTAGTGCTGTACTTGAGCATTGTCATGCTTCACCTTATGGAGGTCATTATAGGGGTGAACGAACAACAGCTAAGGTGTTGCAATCTAGTTTTTATTGGCCAACTTTGTTTCGTGATGCCCACTCATTTGCAGCAAAGTGTGATAGATGTTAGAGGACTGGAAATATCTCCAAGAAGAATGAGATGTTATTGAATTCTATGCTGGAAGTAGAGCTCTTTGATGTGTGGGGCATCAACTTTATGGGGCCCTTTGTATCATCTTTTGGTAACCGCTACATCCTTGTGGCGGTGGATTATGTGTCAAAGTGGGTAGAAGCATGTGCCTTACCAATGAGTGATTCTAAGGTGGTTCTAGTTTTCCTCAAAAAGAATATTTTTACAAGGTTTGGGACCCCTAGAGCCATTATCAGTGATGGAGGATCACACTTCTGCAACAGGCATTTTGCTACTCTACTTGCTAAATATGGTGTGAAACATAGGGTAGCCCATGACCTACCATCCACAGATCCAAGTGGTCAAGTGAGATTTCTAATAGAGAGTTGAAGCGGATCCTTGAAAAAGCGTAAGTCCTTCTAGGAAGGATTGGTCTAAGAAGTTGGACGACGCTTTATGGGCTTATCGCCGCCTACAAAACCCCTCTTGGCATGTCTCCTTATCAAATGGTCTTTGGTAAGGCTTGCCATCTTCTGTTGAGCTTGAGCACCACGCTTATTGGGCCATCAAACAATTGAACTGGGATTCCAACGCTTGTGGGGAGAAGAGATTGTTGCAACTGAATGCACTCGAGGAATTCCGCTTACAAGCATATGAGAATGCTAAATTATATAAGAAGAAAGTGAAGCGGTGGCATGACAAGCACATTATCCCAAGAAGCTTTGAGTTAGGCCAGAAGGTCCTCTTATTCAACTCAAGGCTGAAATTGTTTCCTGGCAAGCTCAAATCCAGATGGTCAGGTCCATTTTTAGTGGTGGAAGTGTTTCCCCAAGGTGCTGTAACCTTAGAGGATCTGATTTCAAAGTCAACGTTCAAGGTCAATGGCTAGCGGCTTAAGCTTTACTTAGGTGGTGAGGTGGAGAGGCACAAAACCTCACTCACTTTGGCTCCTCCAACTTGACAATCTGCAAAGTCCAGCCAAGACTATAAATAAGGCGCTTGTTGGGAGGCAACCCAATTTCCTAACCCTATCTCTTCACTTAGGACATTATTTTTCATGCTTTTTCTCTTATTCTATAATTTGATTGAATGTTGTTTTATTGTTTTGTTGTGTTTGATTTTCATTTGGAGGCTTTGGTTGTTCATATTAGTCCTATGCTTTTTCTTAGGTATTTGAGAATAAGGAGGGTATGTTTGATGCTTGGTTGTGGGGTTTTCTGGTGTTTTTGTTTAGTATTTTGTTCCAGTAACCCACGCCTAGGCGTGGGTTTTATACGCCTAAGCGTGTCCCTCTCAGCTGCTACTTGACCCTTTTCCAGAGAGTTCCACGCCTAGGCGTGGTTTTATCACGCCTAGGCGTGGTCCTCTCTGTGTTTTCAGTAGTTTTAACCTGCGAGCATCACGCCTAGGCGTGGTTTTTACACGCCTAGGCGCAGGTTTCTGCTAATTAAAAAAAAAATTTCCACGCCTAAGCGTGGTAATGTCACGCCTAAGCATGATGAGCCTCTGCTGCACAAAACGCAGCCCCCTATTTAGCTCTAAATCCCTAATTTCCCCCTTCTTTCATTCCTCTCGCCCTTTCATTTACCATTTCTTCCTCCCCCTCCAATCTCCTCACCTCTAACCCTAGCCTTCATTCCTCCAATCTTCTTCTCCACAATACCCACATCACCGTAGCCCCTTCCTCATCTTTTCTCTCTTCTTTTCTTTCCTCTCCACCGTACCTCCACCGTAACTCCACCGTAACCACCAAACCCCTCTTTCCTCTTCCTCCTCTTTTCTTCTCCACACAACCCACATTTCCACCACCACCGTAACCCCCTTTCCTCCTTCTTTCTTTTTCCCTCTCCACCGTACAAACACTTCACCACCACACCACATTTCCACAGTACCCACCACACGGCCAATACACCTTCCCTATTTGCTTGTTTGTGTGCTTGATTGGGGTTTCTTGCTAATTTTGGGTACCTTGTTCATTTCCCCCTCCTTCAAGGTTAGATTGCTTCTCCATTTCCTCCTCTTCCTTATGTTTTTGGTTTTCATGTGTTCTGTTTGTGTGTTTTGCAATCTGATTTCTTTTTATATTTGTTGATTGCTCATTAATTGCTAGTTATTGTTTACCTTTAGTTTTACAATATTTTTGATTTCCATTGGGCTTGTGGCTTAATTATTTCTGATGAACAAGACTATATTACATGCCTATTTGTGTTAATCCTCTGCCTGTTGACATACGTGAGGTATTCCTTTAGTTTAAATCACCCTGTGGTTGTTCTTCGTATCTGTTATCAATTTTTTTTGGGTGATTGATGTGGTTTGATTCTAAGTTGTGCACTGGCTAAGCTGAGACTGGTTTGCATTGTCACTTGTTTATTTCTGATTGATTGGAACATTACTGGTTGGACCTGTTTACCTATTTCTGATTCATTTGATTTGGGGATAACCTTGGTTTGGATAGTTGGCCTTGTTGACTATGATGTTTAATGTGTTCCCATTAGTATTTGATTGGCAATACTATGTTGGACCCTGTTGCAATTGCATGCTTATATTTGAACTGATTGGGATCTGATCCATCACTGCTTATTACTGAGTAGGACCCTGTTGCATACTGTGGTATGTTGCATTATTTTTGGTTCTGCTTGCATTTTTGGTTGGTTATTGACTTGGGTTGCTTGATTGCAATGCATGCTGTCCCCTTGGACGTGGCTGTTTTTATTACAATTATTTTCAGTCTTTGCTCCAATGGTAATAACCAGCACCATCTTCTTTTTCAGGTTCCTAACCATGTCAAAGAGACAGCGCAAAACTGTTGAGGCAGAACCAAGTAACACAGAGGATGCTGAGGCAATTCCCATCTTTGACCCACAATTTTTCATATCTCAGGAAGCATATGATTACTTCTGGCTGCATTTGAAGAAAATTAACATCATCGCTGAGCGGGGATTCCATGACCTTAATGTGGTGCGATATCCAGCCATTACTAGTGCCACTAAGGAGCTCCATTGGCAACATTTTGCGGAGCATCCTGTGGACGAACCAGTTGCTGCAATAGTCAAGGAATTCTATGCCAATGCCTTTGCTGAAAAGCGTTCTGAAACCACTGCTAAAGTTAGAGGGAGGATAGTTAACTACTCTGTTGAGCGCATCAGCTAGGTTTTGCACCTTGGCCCTCCTCCACTGATCTGTGCGTACAAAACCTTGCAGCTGCCGGAAGAGGAGGGTTGTACACCTTTTGAAACAGTACTGGCAGCCATCTGTGACTCTACCTTTCCTGTTCAAGTGCAACGCAATGCAGATCATTCGATCCGTTTCATTAAACAGGAAAGTCTGCGCAAAGAGCTGCGTCCATGGAATCATTTTGTTTGCTCTTCATTGCTACCTACGGAGCACAGATCAGAGATTTATCCTGAGCGCGCATACATGCTATATGCCATCCACACTCTTCAGCAGGTGGACACTGCGCAGATTCTTTATGATCACCTCAAGCTTTGCATCACATCGAAGTTGAAATCGTTGTTCTTCCCCTCTCTTATTTGTGAGCTGTGTCGGAAGGCGAAAGTAACTTGGAAGGACACTGAAGTCCGTGTGAAGCTGAAGACTCCTATGACAGAACGGGCAGTGCAGACTATTATGACTGCCCAGGAGAAGCGCAGGCGAGCCCCGGTCCAGCCCCCAGTTCCAGATCCCGAGCCTGCACCTACACCTGCACCTACACCTACACCGCTCCCGCTCCCACCTGTTCAGTTTTTGATACCACCTGGGCACACTCCATTGAGCAGCGCCTGGATCGGCAGCAGGAGATGCTGGCTTCGCTTTACTAGGGCATTCATTGGATGGCCTTGGGTCAGGGGCGCCCGATGGATGATTTTCCAGCTTTTCCACCTTTTGCAGCTCCACCAGTTCCAGCTTCACCTCCTCAGCCGCCTCCCCCACCTGCGATGATCCGGAGATGGGCGCAGAGGGCGATGACCTATTGGATGAGGATGACTTGATTTGAGGCGCCAGGGCCTATTACTTTCATGCTATTTTCTGCTTTATTTTTCTGTCTTGACTTTCAGGGCACTGTCTGTACTTATTGGATACATTCCTTATTTTGTATGCAGTGGGACACTGCATGACTTGGGTTTGGGGGAGATTTAGTACTTTCTCTGTTAATTGCTGAATCAGTTTTTGTTGATATATATGGATTACTTTCTCATTCCTTTGGTCTTGCTTTGTTTTTCCAAATTTGTGGATGTGAGTGTGCTTGATTGATTAGGATTAATGGGCTGCCTGAATTATGCTTTTAATTGATGAGTATGTTGAGAGGCAAGTTGAACTTATGCATGCTGGAATTTTGATTTGATTATCCAATGATTGTGTGGATCACAGATATGCCTCATTACTTGGGAAATCATATGTAAAAATTTCAAATTTTGTGCTTACACTTTTGTTATATTAGTGTATGAGTGGATTTCCCAGTTGCATGTGTGATAAATCTTGGAATATAAATGAAATGCATGTTTGGAGAAAAATTTATAAAAGGCATGTGTATAATCATTTTGCATCTTAGAAGCTTGTCTGATTCCCTTTCAAGGCGAAATCCTAGGTGATGTGTTTTCAAGGAAATGACTAGGGCAGTTCTTTGAAGCGATTGGGCCTTTCAAGTCAACCTTAACTGAATGAGTTTCCTAGTACCCCCTTTGAAGCCTAGTGTGTGTGTGTGTGTGCTGCCTAATTTTTCCTTCTTTAAACTTCAATTGTCCACCCTGTTATCCCTGCATGAGAAAAATCATTTTATCCTTGAGTACATATCCCTTGTTGAATGCATGATCTGACATTTTTGTTGAGTTGAGCCAAATCAATATTTGTGCATGGTAATAGAAAATCAGGATCTTTTCGGAACAAACTCTTACAAAAAAAAAAGTATAAAAAGAAAAGAAAGAAAAATGCGTGGGTTGCACAAAATGCAGCCCCCTTTTGCAAAGGAAATAAAAAAAAATGGAATAAAGAGAGTTGATTTTTTTTTATATATTGGATCCTTTTTGTACATCTTGCATGCTTGGCTTGATTCAATGGGAATGTGTGATTATGTGTTTGATATTTGAATTTAATTCCTTCCCCTTCTTTCTTAACCATTACCCTTAGCCTCACATTACAAGCCTAAAAGACCCTCATGATTCTTGATCATGTGTTGCCTACATTAGTGGAGAAAGGGATGAAGGACATTCTTTTGAGAATGCATGTGCATTTTATAAATTCATCCACCTTGCTCTTCATGATTAGGAAAGGGTTTTAAATTCATGAGCTTGGGAAATCTTTCATGCACAAAAGATGGCATTAAAGGGTGAGCATGCCAGTTGAGAATTTCTTGCATGTGTGGACCTTGTTGTAAGGATTGAAATGTGATTTCTGAGGGTATGAATGATAATTGGAAGCTGGATGTGCCCTAATTCAATTTGTCTAATATTTCTTGACCTTGGGATTGGATTTTGTTTCCTTTACTTGCTTGGTTTAGTTTGCTCGAGGACTAGCAAAACTTTAGGTTTGGGGATGTGATAACTTCGAAAAATGAAGTTATTTCACATGGCTTTGAATGTATAGGAGTATGCTTTCCTTAAATTTACATTACCCAATGGTCCAAATTCATGCATGATCTTGATTCTTTAAGCTTTGTATCTCAATCGTTTGATAATTTAATTGTTAATGCTTGTAATAAGAAATTGAGATTGATCATGGCTTGATGAGTTAAAGCATTGTTTTTGTTGCAGAGATTCAAGAAGGAAAGACCTTGGAAAGGATATGGAAGCATAGAAGAGTTCAAAATGGAGAAAGATGCAAAAAGGATGCAAGGGCAGCTAAACCACACCTAGGCGTGTTCCTCGCAGTTTATCAGGAATTTCAGGCAGAGACCACCACGCCTAGGCGTGACAAGCAGAAGAAGGGCACGTGATACATAACCACGCCTAGGCGTGTTAAATCCACGCCTAGGCGTGGGGGAAACCCTGGCACGAAAATTTTACCCTCATATTCTGATTTTTGGGGGAGCAAAAAAATATTCTATTTTGGGACACTTAACCACGAATTTCAGAGAGCAAGTGAGAAGAGGAGGAACCCATTTGGGTTGAAGGTGACTCAAGGGAGAATCAAGATCAAGGAAGAGGATCAAGCTTGGAATCTCTCCATTTTTGTCTATTCTTTCCCTTTACCTCTTGATTTGTAACTTGATGGATCATTTGATTTCATGTGTTTTCTTCTCTTTCATGATGTGTAACTAAACCCTAATCTAGGG
Organism: Ormosia semicastrata; assembly: GCA_029884595.1. Lineage (NCBI taxonomy): Eukaryota > Viridiplantae > Streptophyta > Magnoliopsida > Fabales > Fabaceae > Ormosia > Ormosia semicastrata. Next base: position 7,641,834 of record JAQQTO010000061.1, read on the forward strand.
GCTCTCTAGGATCTTGCTATGGATTTGATTAATATGTGATTAATTAGGTACCCTCTCAATGAATTTGATTTCGTTCATCCATATCTATGCTTAATGCTTGTTGTTGATTGGCCATCAATTGCATGATTTTAGTATTCCAATTGAACTAGAGATAGGGAGTTGTGAATATGGATATGGTATGGTTGATGTATGTTCAATTACATTCTATTGCATTGAGTGTGTTGATTAGCTAATGGGATGGACACATACCCATTAATCATGCATAGCAAGTGTTTGATAATTGGTCTCAATGAGTGATTCTTATGTTAACTCACATGGACACATAGTGGATTAACTAGGTTTTACATGGGTAATTGTCCTAGACATAGGCTCTTATCTATTGAAGGTTATCAGCTAACAAATATCATTTCATTGATTGGTACTTGTTGATTGCATTTATTCATTGAAGTAGCAAGTGAATAGGGACCCCTAGGCTTTAATCATTCTCATCTTCTCTTGTGGAATTAGTGTTTGGTGTTTTCTTATTTTACTTCTCTAAATTGTTATTTTAATTACAACTCATTCTCACAATTCGTTTGCTTGGATAAAAATTTGTGAATTTTGATTAAGTTTAATATTCTTCTAATTAATCAATCCCTTGGGACATGATACTCTAACTCTCCTTTATATTACTTGTCGACCCGTGCGCTTGCGGATTACGGATCAATGTACCAACAGCAGTCGCCTGGAGAAGACCATACATTCGCCTCGTGATGCAAGTCAGTGAGTCCCTACTTAAAATTCACCCCGCGATTGAAGAGTTCTCGCGAAGCGATGAGCCCCTAGGAAAAACTTGAATATTTACACGTCCTATATCGCCTTGTGATGACCCATCCTCACCTCGCGATTGAAGTTAGAGGCTGGTGCTTGGAAATTCGCCTTGCGATGGTAAGACTACTGCGAGGCGATGGATACTGGGAAAAAAACTTGGAATGAACATGTCCCATATCGCCTTGCGATGACTCATCCTCGCCTCGCGATTGAAGTCAGTGGCATTTGGCTAAAAATTCACTGCACGATGGGAGAACCATCGCCTCGCGATGATGATCCATCGCCTCGCGATGAAGGCTGAAATACTGATTTCGCTAAGCGGTAGATCCTTTCGCCTGGCGATCTTCATAGCTTCTTCATACTTCAAATCAAACTCCCATCACCTGAGTCCTCTCTCTAAGATTAACAAAATTGTAACCTCATTCTTGCAGCAGTAAGCACCAAATCAGCCCTTTAAGAAAATTTATTTAGTTTATTATTATTATTATTATTATTATTATTATTATTATTATTATTATTATTATTTTATTTTATTTTTATTTTATTTTTTATTTTATTTTATTTTATTTTTTTAACAAAACAAGGAAAATTGGTATGCAAAATTAATGCAAGAAAGAGAAAAAATGTTTGGGTTGTTTCCCAAGAAGCGCTAGTTTAACATCGTTAGCTCGACGCCTTGTGAATTTTATGGCTCATGCAAAACAAGAGCAACCTCTGCTTTTTCTACTTTTCCACCAAGATAAGGTTTCAGTCTCTGTCCATTGACCCTGAAAGCCCTTTTAGAAGCTAGATCATCCACTTCTATTGCTCCGTAGGATGTCACTTCCTTAACAATGAATGGTCTTGACCATTTAGACTTCAATTTTCCCGGGAATAACTTCAGCCTGGAATTAAACAACAACACTTGTTGTCTCGGATAAAATTTTCTTTGTGAAATGTACTTGTCACGGTAGACTTTCATTTTTTGTTTGTATATCCCCATATTCTCGTATGCGTGCACACGCATTTCATCAAGTTCATGTAGCTGATTAACTCTCTTTTCTCTACTCAAAGTAGGATCAAAATTTAAGAATTTTAAGGCCCAAAATGCCTTGTGCTCCAGCTCAACTGGCAAATGGCAATACTTACCATAAACCAACTGATACGGTGACAAGCCTAAAGGAGTTTTGTAGGCTGTCCTATATGCCCAAAGAGCATCATCCAACTTCTTTGCCCAGTCCTTCCTTGAATGACCAACTGTCTTCTCCAAGATTCTTTTTATCTCCCTATTTGATACCTCCACTTGGCCATTACATTGCGGGTGATAAGGAGTTGTCACTTTGTGTTAGACATCATACTTGGAGAGAACATTTTGCAGCTAGTTATTACAGAAATGAGTGCCCCCATCACTGATCAACACTCTGGGAACTCCAAATCTAGAGAAAATGTTCTTTTTGATAAATTTGATCACTGTTTGAGAATCATTTGCGGGAGTGGCCATGGCTTCAACCCATTTTGAGACATAGTCAACAACCACTAATATGTACTAGTTTGAATAAAAGGAAGGAAATGGCCCCATAAAATCAATGTCCCAACAGTCAAACAATTCAACCTCTAGAATGGGATTCAAAGGCATTTCACTTCTCTTTGAGATATTGCCGGTCCTATGGCATTTGTCACAACCCTTCACATAGTTGTATGCATCTTTAAAGATGGATGGCCAATAGAACCCCGACTAAAGTACTTTAGCAGCAGTACGTTCACCATTAAAATGCCCTCCACAAGGGGAATCATGGCAATGCCAAAGTATCTTCTGCCCCTCATGTTGTGACACACACCTCCTGAGAAGTCCATCAGGGTCAATTTTGAAAAAAAAGGGGTCATCCCAAATGTAATATTGGGCATCCCAAAAGAATTTCTTTTTTTGTTGCCATGTGAGATCGTCTGGTATAACATTTGCAGCTTTAAAGTTAGCCATATCAGCAAACCATGACCTTTCTTCAATTGCAAACAACTTCTCATCTGGGAATTCTTTAATAATATCTCTCTCCTTAGCAGTAACTTCAGAGTTTTCCAACCTGGATAAATGGTCTGCTACCACATTCTCACTTCCCTTTTTATCTTTAATCTCAAGATCAAATTCTTGTAACAACAATATCCACCTAATCAGTCTAGGTTTTGATTCTCCCTTTGTTAGCAAGTATTTAATTGCTGCATGATTAGTAAACACAGTAATCTTAGATCCAATCAAGTAGGGACGAAATTTCTCCAAAGCAAATACTATGGCAAGCAATTCCTTTTCAGTTGTGGCATAATGAATTTGGTTCTTATTAAGGACCTTGCTTGCATAGTAAATTGCATGGAAAAATTTATGCTTCCTTTTCCCCAATACAGCTCCTACTGCATAGTCACTCGCGTCACACATAAGTTCGAATGGTAACACCCAATCAGGGGCTACAATAACAGGAGCTGAAATCAATTTTTGTTTCAACAAATCAAATGCATGCAGACAATCATCATTAAAATCAAAAGAAGAATCTTTAATGAGTAGATTGCACAATGGCTTTATAATTTTTGAAAAGTCTTTGATGAATCTTCTGTAGAAACCAGCATGACCTAGAAAACTTCTCACTCCTTACACATTTAATGGTGGAGGTAGCTTCTCTATCACTTCAATCTTGGCCTTATCCACTTCTATACCTCTAGCTAAAATCTTATGGCCCAATACGATGCCTTCCTTCACCATGAAATGACATTTCTCCTAATTTAAGACTAAATTGGTTTCCATGCATCTCTTAAGAACATTAGTGAGGTTAGACAAGCAAGAATCAAATGATGCACCAAAGACAGAGAAATCATCCATGAACACCTCTATATTTTTTTCAATCATATCAGCGAAGATAGAAAGCATGCACCTCTGAAAAGTAGTGGGAGCATTGCAAAGATCGAAAGGCATCCATCTATATGCAAAGACTCCATAAGGACAAGTGAATGCTGTCTTCTCTTGGTCCTCTGAATTGACTGTAATCTGATTATAAGCAGAATAGCCATCAAGGAAACAATAGAAAGCTTGTCCAGATAATCTCTCAAGCATCTGGTCCATGAATGGGAGGGGGAAATGATCCTTCTGGGTAGCTTGGTTGAGCTTCCGATAATCGATACACATACGTCAACCAGTGACTGTTCTAGTGGGAATTAACTTATTTTTCTCATTTTTCACCACAGTCATACCTCCCTTCTTAGGAACAACCTGAACCGGACTCACCCAAGCACTATCAAAAATAGGGTAAATCATTCCGGCTTCAAGGAGTTTCATCACTTCCTTTCTCACTACTTCTTTCATTGTGGGATTTAACCTTCTCTGTGGCTGGACTACTGGCTTGAATTCTTCTCCAGTTTGATCTTATGCATATAAAAAGCTGGACTAATTCCTTTTAAGTCAGAGATAGTCCATCCAATTACAGTTTGATGCTCTTGGAGTACCCTTACAAGCTACTCTTCTTCAGGTTTCGATAAAAAACTGCTGATTATCACTGGATGTGCATCTTAATTGCCTAGAAAAACATATTTCAAGTGAGATGGTAAGGGTTTCAACTCTTGTTTTGCTTTTTCTTCCACCTTGGCATTACTAACAGCATTATCTGCTTGATGTTCTTCCAGATATCGCAAACACTCCCTAATGACTTATCATCCATCTCTCCATGCTCTTCAATTGAATTAACAATCACCATTTCAAGAGATGCAGTTGGAGTATTTTGCTGAAAGGATTCTTCAACTATAGTATCAATCACATCCAACCGATAAGAAGTTTCTTTATCATCTGGGTGTTGCATTGCCTCAAAAACATTAAAGGTGACTTTCTCATCCTTCACTCGTAACATTAGCTGCCCTTGTTGAACATTAATGAGGGCCCTCCCGATAGCTAAAAATGGTCTTCCAAGAATCAAAGGTACTTCTATGTCCTTTTCCATGTCTAACACAACAAAATCAGCTGGAAATATGAATTTATTAACCCTTACTAACACGTCCTCTATGACTCCATAGGGATGTTTAATTGACTTATCCGCAAGTTGCAAGGCCATTCTTGTTTGTTTGACCTCACCTCCCCTAAGCTTCTTCAGCATAGACAATGGTATCAGATTTATGCTTGCTTTCAAGTCACAGAGAGCTTTACCAATGGTTATGTTGCCGATAGTGCACGAGATTGTAAAGCTCCCCGGCAAGGGCGCCAAAAACTTGTTGAAGAATTAGCAAGTGTACCAAATCGTACAAGTAATAAAGAGTGAATAAAGTTGTCGATCCCACGAGGATTGTGTCAATTATCAATGTAAACTTAGAAATCACTACTTGAACTAAGAAAATGATTTGATAACTTTGAATTGTATTGGTTTTTAAACAAGTGTAAAAGAAATGTACTAAAAATAGAGCAATTGACAAATTAAAGAATGTTTTTGGATTTTTAAGGAGAAGAAAATTAATCAAGAAAAGCGGCTAGGGGTCGAATCCCATTTGATTACCCTCTTATGCTACTGATTAATTCTCAATACAAGCAATAATCATGCATTTGAAGTTCCAATCAACAAAATTAGGCTAAGATCAATTCCTTGATTCAAAACCCCTTTAACCCAATCATAACTCCCAATTCCTTAGGTAATTGTTAATTCAAGTTAAGCATTAATAACAGTGATTTAATGGAACACATATTTACAATGATATATTCCTATATTCAATCATAATTATGTTAACTCTACTTAGATCCAGCATTAAAACAAATTTTCCAAGTTGAAGTAATACCCACATTCAAACCAATAATGATCAAGTATTGGTTAGCATTAAGCAATGAGTAAAATGTTCAAATCCATGAAATTAGCTTGTAAAGATAAACAAATCAGATCACATAAGAGTATCTACAATGTTCATCTGACCCTAGCCATAAAGAATTTAGCTACTCATAATGGAAGAAAAAGAGATGGGAGAATTCAAACAAATGGTGGAGGAAAAAGCCATTGATTCTTCAAAGTCTTGTTCCCAAGCTTGAATCATTAATGGAGATAGAAGAATATGGAACCCTAGCAGAGCTCTGGGTAAAAACCCAAATATTTTTGAGTTTAGAAAAGGAATAGAATGAAAAATATGAAAAAGATCTGTAACAAATGTTTTCTCTGGCTATTTACAAATTGCAGGATAACGGCCATCGCTCGCCTCGCGACGGCCCGCATAAGAAATAAAGCCCATTGCAGTCTCAAAGATCCTTTCACTCCTCTTCTCGCTTCGCGATGGATGATCTTCGCCTCGCGATAGCCCGAAATCTCGCCTCGCGATGGAAGTTCCTCGCAAGGCGATAGTACATTCAAAATAAGAATAGCTTCTTCCTTCTTCTTAGTTGAATCTAAACCTATTTCATTCAAAAAATTAGAACTCATCAAACAATGAACTCCCAAACTAATCATGTTAAAAAATAATTAAAAATTATCTATTTTCTTCCAAATTTCTTTAATTCTAAACCCACTTTAACATCAAAAATGCACTTATGCTAAAGATTTAACATTAACTACTTGTGAAAACTCCGAAGTAGTTAGAACTATCATGATGACACATGTTCATTAGAATTACTGGGAATTCTTAGAATTCTCACCCCGTTTATAAATTCCATGATATTCCAAGTACTAACTTGGAGGCAACTTATTCTTGATGATTGTGGTTATTTGGGATACTGACTATAACACCCCAAATTCTGACTATATTAATAGTAATAGCAGAATTGCGCTGTTTTGTATTTTCTGTGTATTATAAAAATAATTTGATTGTTCTGAGATCATTTTTTATCGTTTTGTGTGATTTGCTCCTGGTCAGGAAAATACTAATTTTCGAGCCGGGAAAATTCTTATCTGATTTATTCGGAGGCAGGAGACCTTACTAAACCCAAATCTGAGTGATACAGAAAAAAATCTTTTAATTTTTAAAATTTATCTGTGAAATAAAAATATTTCACGTATAAATATCTACTATTTTATTTATTGCAGCTTTTGTTATAATTTATTTGACCCGGTATATTTTAACTGACAGAAAATGTGCTTAGAATATTTTCTGTAACCTAAATCAAAACGAACCAATATGAATCAGTCAAAATAGGTGGTTGGACTTTTCTATCCAATAGGAAGTGGTCAAATAAAGGGGCATAGACTTTATTGTGGACTATCAGATGAAAAGCTTGATTAAGATGTTTTCGATCATAACCGTTGATCAGATCAATGGTGTGAAATGAATCCTGATAAAATCATTAAGTGATATCCTCCTTAGATTAGATCAATGGATAGGAAACAAAGTTAAATTTAAGGGTTAGGATTGAGTCAACAACAGTGGCTTGCCTTTTACTTAGTAACTAATTAAACCTAATTAAGTCATCTTAATGGCCTAATTAACAAACTAAGTAAACTAACCTAATTATTAATTAGTTATAATCTAATTACTAATTAGATATCCTAATTTTATTTAGAAGCTATGATATATATAATTATATATTTAATTAATTAGTTATGTATTAGAATATTAATTAAGTGTAATTAGGAAATTCAACCTAATTAATTAGCTATTTAATTAGCATGCAATTAGGTTTTAATTGAAAACAAATTAGGTCCCTAATTCAAGGAGGCCACACGGCCAAGCAGCCTTGGGAGGCTTCTCCAAGGTTCTTGAACCATCTTGCATGACCATAGCATGACCAAAAGGTGACCAAGCCATGTGCAATTGCATGTGCACTCAAATTGTGATATTTTGGTTCATGCAAATCTCTTAATTCTCCTATACACTCACACGGCAGCCCACTTCCATTTTACTATCAATATTCACTTTTTCTCTCACTAAAAAGCAAGCATCATTTTCTCTCCAAAATTCCCAAGAACTCAAGAACACTTTCCTTCCCTTTTCTCTTTGTGTTTTGGCCCACACCCCTTGAACCATTACCTATCTTCTATAATTTTTGTTCTTAGCATTTCCTAAACCTAAACCACCTCCTAAACACTTTTCATTTAGGAAGCTTAATCAAAGTCCTATCCTAAGTGCCTCAAAATCCAAGTTCTATCTTACTTTCCTAAAGGTAAACTTGTGATTCTTTGGTTCTAAATTAAGTTTGTGATTTTTTGAACCATGTTTGTTCCATGGTTCTTCATTATTAGGCTTTGTTTGTGATTTTATTAATTGTTTAAGAATTTTTAAGAATTATTTGTGGTTTATACAAAATCAAGGAGAAGGAGAGAAGCTTGAGGATCTTGTCTTTAGAGGTAAGAGGGAGATTTAACCTCACCAACCATGTTTTGGTGGTGAGAAGATGATTGTGTGTGGTGAAAAACCCATAAGGGTTTATTCACCTATTGTTTAATGCTTCTTTAATTTTTTTTTGTGGTGTTTATGGTTTTGTTTTTATGATTTGCATGTGTGATATATGATTACTGCTTTGATATATGCTTATCTGTATGAGATTTGAATGCATGCAAGTGTATGTGTAATTTAAGATGTGAACAACATGATGAAACGATTGTATGAATGCTCCAAAGTGCAATGAGGCTCACGGCCTTACCATGGAAAAGAGGACCAAAGTCCTTAAAATGATGGATTAAAATGAGAATTAAAGATTTAAATGAAAGGGAAATGAATTTGGAAAAGTTTGAGTATAGCAAAGTAAAATGATTTTGGGAAAACAATTTGATATAATTAAATAAATGAGTTATGAAATAAAGTGAGGGTTAATACTTGAAGTTTACTGACGTATAGCTCACCCTACGAGTTTTGAAGCACGTCTGTAAAATTTGAGCTGTATTATGTGGAGTAAAAGAAAGAAATCCATTTTTTGGGAAACATTACAAATACTGATTTTTAGAGGGGTTATACTGTAAATTTTTATAAAAGATGGATAAAATTATAATTAATATTTTAAGAAGGACCATATTGTAATTTTTATTTAAAAGAGGGGTCATATTACAAATATTTTATAAAAGAGGGTTATTTCATAAATATTAGTTTTATGAAGGGCTATTTCATAAATATTAATTTATGAAGAACTATTTCGTAAATAGTAATTTTAAAAAGGACTATTTTGTAAATACTAATTTTATGAGGGACTATTATAAAAATATTATTTAATTGAGGATAAAAATGTAAATATTATATTTTTAAGGGGTTATTATGTAAATATGAAAAATAAAGTTAATTTTAGTGTTAAATGAGAAAAATAGTATTTTTGGTTTAAAACATGTGAAAAATATTGTACGCGATTTGAAAATGCGATAGAATTATTGCTCGATTGAGAAAATACGAAAATATGACTACGCAATAAAAATATAGTAATAATACTGTTGGGTTAGTGTGTAAACCCTGAATATGTGATAATGAAATTGAACTGTGAATTGGTGCATAGTACATGCATTGGAAATGTCCAATGGACTGTATGAGGCTATTTGCCTAGGAGAGAATACACCTCCTGAGTGGGTGCGATATGCGTAATGTAAGTCACCAGTTGACCTTGGGGGCATTGGGGTGCGGGTTACCTACAATAGGCAGTTGGTAGCTCTTCTGTACCGTAGGTTTGACCGATGCAACACACTGATGATCTTGACCCGAGACACTATACATAGTCAAGATCTGATAAAGACTGTCATGTATATGCTAGATGTGTAAAATTGAGCACGTGGTCTTAGGTATGATAGTACAGACAGATTTTTTCGGTCACTCTCTCTGACCTGAGTTTTAGCTCCATGGAGTAGGAAATCGAGTCTATGTGCATACATATAGTTATTGAGGGTATTATCGTAATTTTTGCTTATGATAATTGAATTGTTGATTATTTAGTTGTTGTTAGTGGCATGATCATAAATATTGTTTATTTCATGTGTTTTGATAATAAATGATATTGATGGCATATCTGTAATTATGGTATGATAGTTGTATGAGATATTGTATATGTTTATTTTCATTGCTACCATACTGGTAATAGCGTAGGTGATCTCACCTCTTTATATGTCTATTCTATATTGTATTTATAATTTAAAAGACGTTGAGCAAGAAGTTGATAGAGAAGCTGAGGAAGAGCAGATCCTGTTGAGGACGCTGAGTTTTGAAGAGATGGAGATGTCATATTTCCTTGGATATATGAGGTTGACATTTCTTGGAGGATCAGAGGCATGGAACGTTGATTTGGATAGAGAGCGTATTTAATACTTGGGCGACCTAAATATTAGATTGAGTAGACAACAACTTGGACATCATTACTTTAGTGTTAATATTTATGTACAACTAGAGTTTCCTATATCTATTAGGCAGTACTGAGGGACATACTACCGTACCCCTAGTGAGGTTAGTGTTGTGTCGTCTGCTCGGACACCTGTCCGTAGGACTTCACGTCAGTCTGGATTCCTATATGTTGAGGAATCTGAGGAGGACCCGTCTGAGGGTTCTACTGTCTAGTAGGACTTGGGCAATATGTTAGTTTAAATAACGTTTTAACTATTTTGAGAGTCCAGTTTGTAAATATTAAAATATGACAGTACTGAGACTGGTATATGTATATATATGATGTGAATTATTTGTGACAATGTTGTTATGTTTTTGTTTTTTGCTAAGTTTATCTTATTATTATTATTAAGAAATTTTACAACTCGTATTTATATTACAAGCACGATTTCAAATGAAAGGGTAATTTGGTAATTAAGTAACAATAAATGTGATGCCATAAGGAGGGTGTTACACTGACTGTGTTGAAAAGGCCCTAGGATTAGCCTTTGTTTAGTTTTGTGTTATTTGTATTATATTTGAAATTGTACTATTTATGAAGTGTTTATTCAAACTTAGCCATGTATTTGTTAGAGTAATGTATGTACCTATGATACAGACACATACAATGTATTAGTCAATCTAGATGTATGTTGAGTAGTTGGTTAGATCCTTGTATGAAACTTTGATTTATGTATAATCTAGTGATTATTAAGGAGTCCTGCCAAGAGAAACTCCCACAAAGAAATAAGAAACAGCTAGGTAAAGTCAAAATAAAATAAGTGATTTATGAGCTTTTGACCTAGCTTTCCAAAAGGGCTAAATAACCCTTAATAGGCTTGGGAAGGAAACAAACCTGAAATATAAGATGGTAAAATGAAAAAAAAAATTACTTAAGTCAAGTTAAAATACTTAGAGTAAGAAACTTTGAGAAACTTTAGTTTATCTGGTCCTCTTGTGACTAATCTAATAGTACTATATAGACTAGGGGTTGTTATAGATGTCTTTTTTGTTACCCCGAAGGGCACTCCTCGGTTGTACCTTTATTAGTCTCAAGCGGCCTAGGAATGGAGTCAAGAAGAAATCAAGACTATGATCTCCGTGCTAACTGAAGATGAGGCTGAGATCCTTACTTTCCTTGTAGAATAGGCTGACAAGAAAGGGAGCATCTATTGTAAAGATGTATTAGAAAAGCTTGAGGATTCATTAAGGGCTATATTGGGTATGTCACAATCATTTTTTGTATGTTGTTTAGCATTCATAGATTTCACGAATTTTTCTAAGTGTAGTGAAATTTTCTTTTTATAGAGAGTATGGTGCCTTCTAGTGGAGTTAAGGCACTTGCACCCTGCTTAGCGGCAAGGAAAGATAAGGCATAGAGCTCTGTACCTTAGGCCACGGTCCCCGCTCCTCAACCCCAACCAACTATCCAAAGGATGGTCCCTAAGTCTTCTATCCAACCTCTCTGGCTATGCAAAAGGAAGGGTGATAGCTAGAAGTAGCATAAAGCGAAGAGGTCGATGTTTGAGGACGCTCACATTGATCTAACTACAGACTGAGATGCTGTGATTCTGGAAGGTTCTCCACTCCGTTTTGCTGCCTCATCAGTTTGGCTTCTAGGGGTGGAGTTAGGTCGAGTTATTGATAACGTCCTCCTCACCCCAACAAATTATAATGTCCTAATTGAGTAGGACATGATTGAAATGATTTGGGATATGGAGGTTTGAGCTCTCCGTAATGCCTTTGCCCTCTGCTTTCTAGAATGAGCTTTTGAATCGATTCACCAGGATCAGGAAATGATAAGGAACTGAATTTCTTTCGTGATGAAAAAGCCTGGTTAGAGTTGGAGGCTAACAAAAAGGATGGGTAATTAAAGTATACCACTGAGGAGCTCGGGCTCCAGAAGACAAAAATTTCCAAGCTCCGAAAGAAGTTGACGGACACTGAGACTCGGGAGATAATGTTGAAGGACCAAGTTGTCCAAGGTAAGACTGCTTTCTAGGTTGAGAACGAGCTCCTAAAGCAATTTGAGGTCATGCTAAGGCCGAGGTTGTGGAGCTTGAAAATGTATGGGTGACATCCCTAGATGACTTATTTGCCTATGCCTTGGTTCAACTCCAGCTTCTGAACCCAAATCTCGTTACCGAAGGAATTAGATCAAGGAGGGTGGTTAGGGAAGGCACTATTGTTGATACCATCACCGAAGCTACCCCCCGAGACCTAGATTCCTGCGGCGAATGCCAGTCTGCACGATGAAGAGGGCAAGGAGTTTGGCCAGGAGGAGGAGGAGGACATTGAGGTGGAGCAGCCCAATCCAGAACCATGATCACTTATTGTTTTCTTTATCTTTGCTTTCTACCCCCTTGAGGGGTTTTTAATTTTTATATGGAAAAGTCCCTTTTTTACACATTTATTTTGCGACAAGTCTTGAATCTCTAGCAAAGTTTATATCCACGTAACTCAGTATTTTTCTTGCATCTCTTACTATTTTTTTCTTATTTCCTATGTTCATTATGGGTCCAATGCCCAAGTACAATGCATAATTCTTGAAATAGACTTAGAGAAAATTTTTGTCTTCTTCTCATCCCTATATTTTCCTTAGGGTTCAAAATCTGAATTCAAAATTTGCAAAGAAAAGTAGAGAAATGTATGCGCACACACTTGTTTTGAAAATAATAATCATAGAAATCAAGAGATAAATCATTTAGAAATGATGACAAATCTCGGGGGCACAGATGTCAAAGTATGGCGCTTTAGCACAAGCAAAGTCTTTTGGACAGTTAGCAAATTTTCTAAGTGTTTGGAATAACCTTAGGGCCTCTACAAAGGCATCCTTATTATGGATATCGACAATTACTGTTACTGTACTTCAATCCTTGGTTAAATACTCTTAACCTCTTTAAATTTATTTTTGAATTTATGGGTTAAGGTTTGGCTCATTAGGGCATGGATGTAAACTCGTAAGCTCGCTAAAAGACCTCGAAGGACGGTCAAGTGGGTTACCCACTTTGGCCTTTGGTGCAATTAGAATAGCTAATCCTAAGGGGAACATATATTCCTTAGACCTCTCCAAGGCACTTTGGCCTTGTGGGTTGCAATAAACATAAGTAAGTAGAACAAGTAGAATATGTATTCCTCAGTTGAAAGTTCATTGATCATTTTATTCATGTCAGAGTATATCACTTGCATAAAAAATAAAACAATACTATAAACTTGAAACTATTAGCTATAATATTTTCTAAGTTTATTTACATTCTAGTAGTTCTTGATGCCTTTGTCGGTGAGGGTTTCCAAGGTGTATACTCCCATGTTTGTCTTAGACGTGATCCAATATGGGTCTTCCCAATTTAGATATAACTTTTCTTCTTTCATGTTCTTTCCTCTGATATATGCTCTATGCAAAATAAGATTGTTGGGCACAAACCTCCATGGTATCACTTTGGTATTGTACCATACTGTTGTCCTTTGCTTGATAGTGACTTCACGAATATGAGCAATTTGGTGATGCTCTTCTAGTAAGTTTAGATTTTGGCGGATGAGGTTTGGGTTAATATCTTTAGAGAAGTTTTGCCTTTACTAACTAGATTCTTCTATTTTGACCGAGATCATTGCTTCATAGCCATAGGTTAACTTGAAAAGTATTTCCCTGGTTGTGGAATACGGCGTGGTTCGGTATGCCCATAGGACGTGATCAAGCTGTTTAACCTAATCTCCTTTTGCTTCATCTAGCCTTTTCTTAATGCCTCAAAGGATAACCTAGTTTATGGCTTCAGTTTGGCTATTTGTCTTCAAGTGCTTAACTGAGGTGAAGTGCTACTTAATCTTGAGTCTGATAAAAAGATCTTTAAATCTCTGATCAGTAAATTGGGTGTCGTTGTCCATAACGATGGACTCTAAGACCCTGAATCTACTAATGATGTTTCTGTAGGTGAGCTTTTGTAAGTGAGTCATGTAATATCCTCATTCCAACTAATTTATATGGATATTTTAGGGGTCTGTAGGTACTAAAATGTACTATACAGAAATTAATTTATTATGTTATTTTATCTATTATTGTTTAGTTGTTAGTCACTGATGTTAAAAGAGTATAAAAAATTGATTAGATGTGAAAAGGGTAGATCGAAATGCCTAGAAGAAGTGTCTAAATTTATTAGTGGAAAAATTATAATCTTAGGAGTTTTACTAAGGGCATTTATGTCCAATAAGTTTAGAAAACCCTAATTAAATAAACAAGCTAGATACTATGCTTATTTGATTACTCCAATTATCTAGTTAGAATAAATTAATAAAATAGTCTTCATCCAATAGGAGTGAGACACCATAGGCCACACTTAGCTTAATTTAATTAGTGAATTCAAACACTAATCAACTTATGATTGGTTGATTAAGTGACCAATGGAAGCTAGCCAAATAGAAAATACTAGTATTAACTTGATTGGTTAATGATTAATCAATAGTAAGAAGACACCAATTCTAAGGTGATCGGCTAATGGATTACACTACTTTAATGTGATTGGTTAGTAAGGAGTAGCCAATGGGAGTTAGACAACCATGTGTGATCAACCAATAGAAATTAGACAACATACAAGACAAAAGTACTAAATTGATTAGTTAATGATTAACTAATAGAAATTTGACATTATGCAAGACATGAGTTTAAAAATGATTGGTTCTTAGAAACACAAGGTTATTTCCTATTAGTGGATTGAAAACACTAAATCCATTTTAATTAGTTGGAGAAGTGGCTAATGAAGGCTAGCCACTATAGAGACTTCTAACTAGATGTCCTAACTAGAAGTTAAATTAGTTTGCTTAGTGTAACTAAGTCATCATTTCATAGTTAGAAACAAATATTAAATTAATCTTAAGCCAATGGGAGAGTGTCCACCTAGTTGGACACTTGGTTATGATCTAATTAGTTCAATCATAAAATAATGAAATTAAGAGATAAGAAAGAAAAAGAAGTAAGAAAGAGAGGAGAGAGAGGGAGAGCTCGGCCAAGGCAAGAAAGAAGAGAAAGAAGAAGAAGAAAGAGAAAAAAATGGAAGAAAATCTCCAAAAATTCTTAAAAATTGGGAAATCTTCTCCATGCAATAAAGCTTCTAACAAGCAATAAATCCAAGAAAGAATCTCAAATCTTCTTCCTTTTGTCTCTAATAAGTCATGTCTTTTGTAGCTTGGAAGAGAGGTAGGAATACAAACTTCTATCTTTCTTGGTTTTTAATTAATCTAGTTCTTATATTAGAATTTTGATGTTATTATAGCTTCCATATGCTTTTATATTTGGTTTAGACAACACTACTATGGTGGAATGATCTTAAAAAGAATGATTGATCTTGAGTAATTTAATGGGGTTATGGTCTTAAACTGGTTCTTGATCTTATTTATGTTTAGAAATAATTGATTTGATGAGTCTTTCTATCTTGGATTAAAAATCACCTAGGGTTTGGGTTTTAAGGATTTAAGAACCATAAATTGAAAAGTAAAAAGTAAGATTAAACTTGAATTAAGCATTGGAAAAAAAATTTGTTGAAGAAATCACCAAGGAGGAGGTTTCAACCAAAGATTCTAAAAAAAAAAGAATTAAAGATGCATTTACTTAAGTGGACAATTATATAATGATAAAAGATAATAAAATAGATATTGATGAAAGTATATAATGTAAATTTGATTAAAAAGGTCATTGAACTTTCCTTTGCCCGAGATCCACACCAAGAAAGAAATAGAGAATCATATTTAAATCTATGTTTCAATTATGGTAAAGTGTGATTAAATGGTTTTGAGTTTATGAATTTTAGCATAGATCCCATAATTGGAAAGTAAATTACTAAGGATGACCAAGAGCTAGGTTTGGCTCGATTGAAGGTATGTATTTATTTAAATACTTAGAGACTTGAATATGTACTATACAAGTGGTGTAAGTTAGTTTGGTAGTTAAATTATCAATGGTAAATGTGAATATGATATTGTTACCCAAGTGGTTTCTATACTCAAGAGGGGGTGAATTGAGTAATTAAAAAAATTTTGAAAAACTTTTTCACAAACACTTTAAAGATAATATCCGTTGAAGCTATAAAATATAATGAATGAACAAGGAAGATAGAAAATGTTCTCGCAAATTCAATAAGCCAATAAAAAGATTTAATCGAATATATATGAAATTAAAGTGCAAATATAGAGAGAAGAGTTCAGAAAAGCAAACACTGGGATTTATCCTGGTTTAGCCACCAACCACTTGTGACCTACATCCAGTCCTTGAACATCCACTCGAGATTTTCTTCACTATTAATGTAAGCTTTCAATAGGTGCTTGCTACAATTACAAACCTGAGCATTCCTCATACCTTGGGATACCTCACCCTTGTGCTTGAGCCTCGATAGTATGGGATACCTCACCCTTACAAATTCTCTGAGGGATACCTCACCCTCGTTACAATAAAAAAGTAATAACAAAGGACAAAACTCTCTCAAAGAGTGTGTATTACAACTTGAAGTACTTATGCAGCTTTCTCAAAAAATATCTCAAGAATTTCAAAACAGAGCAAATTTTGGGAAAATTGTAAAACTCAGATTAAGAGCAATAGAAAAATGTTTTTCAATTGTTGTTCTTAAGAAAAGATAACCTAAAAACACCTATTTATATTGTTCTCAAGAAAAAGACCCGTTGGGATAATTTATGGTCATAATAAAAGCCCAAAAATTGACCGTTGCCCATTTTCAGCCGGGATGTAATCAATTACAAGGATGATGTAATCAATTACATTATTCTTGAACTCAGTTCTGGGTTTTCTAGGCTGAGTGTAATTGATTACATACCTTATGTAATCGATTACCAAGCCGCTGGAAGTAATGTAATCGATTACCAAGCCTCTGGAAGCAAATGTAATCGATTACAAACCTCATGTAATCGATTAGCAAGCCTCTGGAAGCAAATGTAATTGATTACAAACCTCATGTAATCGATTACAAAGTTTTTGACTTTCGAGAAATGGTTTCCCGCATGGTTGTAATTGATTACTAGGCCTTTGTAATCGATTACAAGCTCCCAAAGAAGCTATAAATTGATTACTAAGCCTAAGGATAAACTTATAAACATCCTTGAACTCATTCCTAAGCCCAATTTAGCTTTGCAAACATTGAGATTTCAGAAAACTTGGTTTGTTAAAGAAATAAGCTTGCTTTTCATAAATCAAGGCTTTAGAGAACCAATTAAAAAGAAACTCTTTTTAGAAAAACATTGAGATAATTAAGAGAGCTTCTTACATTAGCATTCTAAGTTCTAAAAACTATACTTGTTTTGCTGCCTTTAGACTTGGTCTTCAATTTGGCTTTGTCATCAGCAAAATTTGCATGATCTTCATGACATGAGCATTAACAGTCTCCCCCTTTTTGATGATGACAAACCAACAAACAAAAACAAGAGAGTAATATATGTATATATATAAGTCAGAAACTAAAACATCATTTTCCCCTTGAGATTATGCAGAAAGATCGCTTTCCCCTTGAGTTTATGTAGAAAAATCAAAGGGATTTGAAAAAAATTGTCAAAAGAAACATTGTCATGCACTCCCCTTACTTATACAATCATGCAGTATCTCTCCCCCTTTGGCATTATCAAAAAGCTATCAAAACAATAAAGGGCATAAGCATAAAAGAAGATGGGCAGAGTTTCAGCAGTAGGATAACATAACCAGGATTACTAGCCAGAATATCAAATCATCACAACAGTAGATAATAATAGTCTAAGCAAGATATCCAATAGATAGTCAAATAATATACTAGTCATTAGTGCAGTCTAGACAGTAATCAGAGGATCAAAGTGTGTGAACAACATAGTCCTAATAAGTAGAAACATATACAAAATAGTATAAAAGTACTAATGAATTAGACAAGAACAGATCATAATAAAAGGTAAACATCATGACTAATGTAACGCCCTTTTTTGAGGGGAACATCAACATCATTATTTACAATGCGAAAAACAAAAAGAATAAACTAAGACCCAATTCATTATATTATAAATAAACTTAATTGGTTATGATTGTATGAATAAAATGGTGAATATTTTTTTTTTGTTAAAGTAAGATCGTAATACGTTGTTACAACAGAAATTAACATGTGAAGTAAAACATATATCCGTACATCATACTATATATATACTGACATCATGTCTGTCTAGTTACATTACCAGATATATAAAAGAAAGTAAAAAGCTTTACCTGCCCCAAATAATTACACACATATATATAGCCTACCAAAAAGATAAGACATCAAGCCCCAAAAAGAAAACAGAGAGCCATCAGTAGCGATCAATAGTATCAGCCCTTAAGAAGAGAGAGAAGGAATCGTAGTTGGATCCTCCTCAAGGTCTTTCTCGTTGGAGGAAACCCTCATTGGAGCCACTGAATTACAGGCGGGGGCTCGGGTAGTAGAGAGGAATGAATCCTCCTATGGGGAGTAATAACATTCACCCCACATATTTCTAATGGGCAAATAAAATTCTAAATGCAAATGAACACTACAGGCAAAGATAGGCAGATCATATCGCCCCCAAGCTAGCGACACCGTCACATCTCCAAGGTAAACACAACGATCCGTAGCTAGGTTGATATGCCAGCAATCTGGACCTCCAAGAAAAGTTAGCCACACATAACCCAAAAAGCCTTGCGGATGGAATGTCATGATCAAGCAAGTACTAGTCAAAGTCAGGCGAAAAATCGGAGAACTCGTGTACTTCCCTTTCTTCGCCACCGTCTTTAGGGAAACATATATATATACATAAATAGTAGAGATACAGAAAAAAAGGTGAGACATCCTACTTTCATTACTAATTATGGCAGTAAAGAAACAAAACGGCGTAGGACGCCCACATAGCATTACAAGAGTAATAAACAGTAATCAAGAGACAATTATTAAACAACTTAACAATTCCAGGCAGTTATACATCAATAAGGTAACAATTCCAATTATCATAAGAATTAAATGCCAGACAAGATATTGACTCACTATGCACATGCATACGATATCAAAATCCTACTCCATGAAACTAGACATAAACATTCAGAGAGAAAGATCAGGAGACATGTCTGTAACTCGGCTGCCGTGGCTAAAGTGCTAACATCATCAATTTATCCACATGCACATCAAGGCATTGTACAAGACATTCTTCACTAGATCACAATATAGGACAATGTCTTAGTCTGGATCATCGGTGCGTTTGCATCGATCTGCTCCACGGACAGAAGAGCTACCAACTGTCCATTATGAGGTACCCGCACCCCGACGCCCCCAAAGTCAACATTATGACCTACACTAATCTACTCACACCTGCACTAAGGTGTGTTCAATCTCCTAGGCAACATGACCTTAACACCAGTCCATCAGACTTTCACAATGCATGATAGCTCAATGCATATATCATGTATATTCAACAATAATATACTTTCCATAAAATACCACGATTTGGCTAAGATAAGCATCAACATATTCTTGGTCCTACTCATGGACCACAATAAATACTATTAAGTCCTTAAATAATACATTACACTTTTAGGGTACATTATGGAATTATGCCTAAATTTATACATCTTTCTTAATAAGTTTCTCTTTTAGATATATTCTCTCATATTGTTCATTTAA
Source organism: Ormosia semicastrata (assembly GCA_029884595.1). Lineage (NCBI taxonomy): Eukaryota > Viridiplantae > Streptophyta > Magnoliopsida > Fabales > Fabaceae > Ormosia > Ormosia semicastrata. The sequence continues at coordinate 7,661,525 of JAQQTO010000061.1, forward strand.
TTCTTTATTATTTTAATTAAATAAGTCCATCGCTACATTTTAAACCTAATTCCCTTAGAGTACTTTAAATTGAGTTATTCAACATTCTTACTTACATTCATGGTCTTCCTTTAATTAAAAATTATTTCAAGTTTTAGGATAAAATCTCATTCTTGATTCTTTCTGTTTTATGAATCTCTAATTAATTCTTAATTATCTAATTAATTAAGTTTCATCTCAATTTAATATTTCTTGTGGAATTCTCCTCTAGAGGAATTCTCTTGAATGTTAAGTTCCTTACTTTAAGTTCATTCAAACCCACTTAGAGAATTATTCTAAAGTTTTCCAAATCTCACACTCTTGTTCTTTAGTTAGGTCAAAAGATTCACTTTTAGGTTATCAATTAAATTTCTCTCCATCACCTTATTAACTACTTATTACTTAATTATTGAATTCCCAAAGTTACCTACAAATTACATCTTTTGGACCCAAAATGGCCTAGAGGCCGTGGCCTTCCAAGGCTAGTAACCCTAAAATTTTTCCTAACCTCATTACATTTTATTCACTTGATTAATTATGTTTTCATCTTGGTTACAAAATTTCAACCATGATCACTCCATTTGGGGGTCATGGCCGTGAGCCCCCACGAGGAAAGCAAGGGACTTTAATATTTATTTTATATTTCCAATCCATCCAAATCAAACCAAGATCATCAATATACATATATAATCAACCAAATAGATTAAACAAGGCAAAATCAATATAACCATAAAAAATCAAACATCAAAGAGAGTAACCCTAACTAGGGTTTTCTCACAACCAACACCTCTTACCCAAGAGAAAACAAGCCAAGAAACTCCCTTGAAGCTCCTAGTGAAATTCGGCCAAGCACCTTCAAAACCCTAGACATTTCAACTTCATCAAATCAACACCAATGCTTGACAAAAAGAGGACAAATGGTCATGAAGATGACCATCAAAAACAAAAAGGAGAAGAGGAGATGAGAGATCAAGAACATTACTTAAAGGCTTCAAACTTTGAGGCTTGAAGATGATGATGAAGATGGAAGCTTTTCAAGTAGATCCGAGTTAGATAAGTGTTTAGAATGTGATGGAGATTAAGAAAATGTGGTTACTTTGAATTTTAGGAATCTTTGGATATGTGGATGAGGGTGAGGCCGTGTGGGTTATAGAGAGAAGGAGGAGAAAACTTTGAGAGGAGATGAGTGTAGAGAGAGAAAGTGATAGTAGAAATGAAAAAAGCTTTTAGGGTTTTGAAATTAGAAATGAGATTAATCAAGTGAAAAGGAATTTTGGCTCCCAAATGGGCCTTGTGGCCATTTAGTAGAGAGGGAGAATGGGAGGAAAAGTGGTCACCAATATTAGGGTTAAGTGTTAGCTTTTTCAAAAGTGGATTTGATTAGACATAAAGTAGATTACATTTGGATAAGATAATTAGGTGATAGGGTAATTAAAATAATAGGATAATATGGTGATTAGGGTTTTCACTACAAGCTATTACCCAATGGACAATTGTTATAGTGCACAAAGCCAGTATTAATTATCCAACGGATAATAGAGCGTATCACAAAGTTTTACTTAACAGTACGTACAGAGATTTTATTTATCAGATAAAACCTCAAAAAATATAAATCTCGTAAACTGTGCCCAACCTCGATTTAAGTAAGATCCCCTGTTGATGTTTTCACAGTCCAAAGTTTATCAGCCTCGGGGAAAATATTTCATTTTCCCTACTCCGTTCGATGCGCATGCAAAATGAAGAATATTTTAAAATATTCAACGTTTCTAAAAATTCTACAAAAATTCTCAAAAATCACAAATATTAGAAAATGACTATTTATCATGAAACAAATAATTTTCGGGGTGTTACATTGACTCTGCTCAATGTGTACACAAAATAAAAAATATATTAAAATATTTGACGTTTCCGAAAAAATCCAGAAAAATTCCCAAAAATAAAAAATATTAGAAAATGATTATTTAAGATGAAACATACAATTTTCAGGGTGTTACAACTCTCCACTTCTAAAAGAGAATTTCGTCCTTGAAATTTTCATACCTTAGAATAGTTGTGAGTATTGCTCCTTCATCTTGTCTTCCAATTCCCATGTCGTATCTCCGATCGTTTCATTCCAGATCACTTTCACTAATGAGATTTCTTTTCCTCTAAGTTGCTTTACTCTCCTATCTTCAATCCTAACAAAAGGTGCCTCATAGGTTAAGTTTTCTTTCAATTGTACTGTGTCCGGTGCTATGACATGGTTCGGGTCAGGAATATATTTTCGTATTTGTGACACATGAAAGACATTGTGAAGGCTTGAAAGAAAAGGTGGTAAGGCTATCTGGTAAGCTACTGGACTTATCTGGCGAAGAATTTGGTAAGGTCCAAGGAATTTGGGAGTAAGTTTTCTAGATTTCAGAACTCGGCCGACCCAAGTCATTGGTGTGACTTTTAAAAATACATGCTCAACTTCCTCAAATTTAAGAGGCTTTATCCTTTTATCCGCATAGCTCTTTTACTGACTTTGAGCCGTCCTCATCTTTTCCTAAATCATCTTGACCTTCTCAGTTGTTTGGTATATAATATCAAGTCCAACAGTAAGACGTTCTCCATCTTGGTACTAACACAAAGGTGTTTAACACCGTCATCCATACAGAGCTTCATAGGGTGCTGTCCCTATGCTTGAATAAAAACTGTTATTGTAGGTGAACTCTACCAATGGTAAAATTTCATCCCAACTTCCAGTTTGTTCTAAAGCGCAAGCTCTGAGCAAATCCTCCAACAATTGGATTGTCTTTTCCGATTGCCCATCGATTTTTGGATGGTAAGCAGAACTTAGTCGTAGCTTCGTTCCCAATGCTTCTTGCAAGCTTTGCCAAAACTTTGAAGTGAACCTTGGATCCCTATTAGAAATAATACTGGTAGGCATACCATGTAGCCTAACGATCTCACTGATATACAGCTGGGTCAACTTCTCCATATTGTATCTTATGTTGATTGGTAGGAAGTGTGCTGACTTCACGAGTCGATCAACGATTACCTATATTGAGTTATAACCTTTTCTGGTCTTCGGCAATCCAACCACAAAATCCATTACAATGCTATCCCACTTCCATTCAGGAATAGATAGAGGTTATAACAGTCTTGACGATCTTTGATGTTCCACCTTTGCTTTCTAGAAAACCAAACAAGAAGACACACATCTGGTAATATCGTTCTTCATCCCGTGCCACCAAAATAACTTCTTTAGGTCTTGGTACATTTTAGTTATCCCCGGATGCATACTCAACTTGATCGTGTGAGTGTGTTCGATAATATACTTTCTAAGCTCTTGATCCCTAGGTATACAAACTCTACCTCAGAACTAGAATTCCATCTGTTCCTTCCTCGAATATCGTCACAATGCCTTACCTCATCAGCTCTCTTTCTTCTTGCAAAAACTTATCAATCTTCTACTTTTCCCGGATGTCTTCCATTAATTCGCTTGAGATAGTAACCATGTTCATGCAAATTTTTCCCAGTGCTAATTCCATGAAAGACCATACATCCATGAATTACTTTATCAGATCTTTTTCCTTGATCATCATGGCTGAGATACTAAGCATCTTCCTACTCAATGCGTCTGCCACAATGTTTGCCTTTCCAAGGTGATATAGAAGTCGAAAGTCATAATCTTTGAGAAATTCCAACCACCTTCGTTGTCTCATATTCAACTCCTTTTGGTCATACAAGTACTTCAAGCTCTTGTGGTCACTAAAGATGCTGAATGTCACCCCATATAGGAAATGTCTCCATATCTTCAAAGCGAATACCACAGCTGGTAGCTCCAGATCATGTGTTGGGTAGTTCTTCTCATGCACTCGCAACTGTCTCGAAGCATAAGCTGCCATTTTTCCATTCTGCATAAGCATAGATCCTAATCCTTGGTATAAAGCATCACAATACACTTCGAATGGTTCATTCGGATCGAGTAGAACTAACACTGGTGAAGTAGTTAGTCATCTCTTCAATTCTTGGAAGCTTTCTTCGCAAGCATTAGTCCACTCAAAGGCTTGATTCTTCTTCGTGAGTTGAGTGAGAGGCCTTGCTATTTTAGAGAATCATTCAATGAACCTCTGATAGTATCCAACCAAACCCACAAAGCTTCGGATTTTTGTCACTGTCTTCGGATTTTAATCATCCCCATTGAAAAAAGGTGGTAATTTATGGAAGATCTTTCTAAAAAAATATTTGAAAAGACCATGTTCTCTTAAAGCTTCTAAGCTCTTTACACAAGAGCCTAGCTCTGATACCACTTGTTACCCAATTGGCTTCTATACTCAATAGGGGGGGTGAATTGAGTAATTAAAAAAAATATTCGAAAAACTTTTTCACAAATACTTTAAAGATAATTTCCGTTGAAGCTATAAAATATAATGAATGAATAGGGAAGATAGAAAAAGTTCTCGCAAATTCAATAAGCCAATAAAAAGATTTAATCGAATATATATAAAATTAAAGTGCAAATATAGAGAGAAGAGTTCAGAAAAGTAAACACTAGAATTTATCCTGGTTCAGCCACCAACTACTTCTGACTTACGTCCAGTCCTCGAGCATCCACTAGAGATTTTCTTCATTATTAATGCAAGATTTCAATAGGTGCTTGCTATCGTTACAAACTTGAGTACTCCTCACACCTTGGAATACCTCACCCTTGTGCTTGAGCCTTGACAGCAGGGATACCTCTCCCTTACAAATTCTTTGAGGGATACCTCACCCTCGTTACAATAAAAAAGGAAAAACAAAGGATGAAACTCTCTCAAAGAGTGTGTATTATAACTTGAAGCACTTATGAAGCTCCCTCAAAAAATATCTCAAGAATTTCAAAAAAGAGCAAATTTTGGGAAAATTGTAAAACTCAAATTAAGAGTAATAGAAAGATGTTTTTCAGTTGTTATTCTTGATAAAAGATGACCTAAAAACACCTATTTATATTGTTCTCAAGAAAAAGACCCGTTGGGGTAATTTATGGTCATAATAAAAGCCCAAAAACTGATCGTTGCACACTTTCATCCGTGATGTAATCGATTACAAGGATGATGTAATCGATTACATTGTTCTTGAACTCAGTTCTGGGCTTTCTGGGCTGAGTGTAATCGATTACATACCTCATGTAATTGATTACCAAGCCTCAGGAAGCAAATGTAATAGATTACAAATTTCATGTAATTGATTACAAAGCTTCTGACTTTTGAGAAATGGTTTCCCACATGGTTGTAATCGATTACCTGACCTTTGTAATCGATTACAAGCTCCCAAAGAAGTTGTAAACTGATTACTAAGCCTAAGGATAAACTTACAAACATCCTTGAACCTATTCCTAAGCCCAATTTAGCTTTGCAAACATTGAGATTTCAGAAAACTTGATTTGTTAAAGAAATAAGCTTGTTTTTCATAAATCAAGGCTTTAGAGAACCAATTAAAAGGAAACTCTTTTTAGAAAAACATTGAGATAATTAAGAGAGCTTCTTATATTAGTATTCTAAGTTCTAAAAACTATACTTGATTTGCTACCTTTAGACTTGGTCTTCGATTTGGCTTTGTTATCATCAAAATTTGCACGATCTTCATGACATAAGCATTAACAGATATTATTTTAAGTTTCAAGTAATGATATAGTTATGCAATGTCAAAAGATTATTAATGTTTCAATTTGACATATGACATGATTTATGAAGAAATGAATTATGATGTCATAAGATATGAAGAAATGATTTATGATGAAATGGATCTATGATTTATAATCAAATGATTTTTTATGGTGAACATAATGTTTAATGATCCTAAAGTCTATTAAGGTTGTTTATAGGTTAAGAGGAGTTAAGTTGTCCTCGAGCTAAGTGGAACTTAATAGAACGTTTGACTTCTAGGACCCATTAAGGTGGTTCATGGGCTAAGAGGAATTAAGTTGTCCTCAGGCTAAGTGGAACTTGATGAAAAGTCTTACATTGGGTCAGGTCCTTTTAAGCTAGGGGATGCCCTAAAAAGTATGAGATCTTTACTAGGATAATGGCCATTGTGAGCAGGAATAGAAAAGTAATGCGTAATGTAATATGAAACCGTATATGACTGTAATCACTATGTGATTTGATTTATCAATGTAATTATTATTATGGTTTATATAATGAAATATGAATATAATCACTATGTGATTTGATATATAAATGTAATTATTATTATGGTATAGATAGTGAAATATGAATATGATCACTATGTGAATTGATATATGGAAAAAGATAATCATACACCCTTTTTAGGGGTGTATGCACTGTTGACACCCTTTTTAAGGGTGTCAGATTTAGTGAGAAAAAATGATAAGAAAAAGTAAGTATGATGAATTGTATTGGAAGGAGTGTAAAAAGAGGTGTATACACTGTTAATGGTAAGAATATCATAACTATTGATATATGGACGTAATTATTATTATGGTTTTTATACTCTCTTACGATATAAAGGGTTCTTTGTGATTGATGCAGTTGGAAGCACCATGGTTTATATAGTAGTATTTTACTTAGTTTATTTTCCTACTAGGAATTATACAATTCCCATTATATGTATAGGGTTTTCCAGAAAAGCAGTAAAAGTTGTATTCACTCTGCCGATCGATATTGGAGTGATGTCTGTTATGGTGATCCAGAATGTTAACATCTTTTACTCATGTATTGTATGGTTATGTAAGTTGATGAGACTATGTGTGTATCACTAGATGAGGGCAATGTTATAAGGCCTTTGAATTTCGAATGCCTAGTTCTTTATCTAATTAGGTAGTTCCTTATAACTAGGCAGTGTACATCAATGTTTGTGGTACACATGTAAAGAAATAAAAGTACAATTTGTTACTTAGTATTTACATATAACAATTTACATCTCATTAATAATGTAAAGTTAAATTCAAAAGAGGTAACTGAATGAAGGGTTTCTAAAGTACTTTATTTGAAAAAAAAGATAAAAAAAATTAGCATATCTTTTAAATAGAACTACGTAATCTAAGTTGGAAAATAATAAATATAACCAAATTTAATAATAAAATCTTCTAATAAATATCTAAATTTCTAAGATGTTACAAGCCGAGGTAATCATAGACAACGGTTCCATCTCTATCCACTTAGTAAAGTAGTCCACCACTACTGCTAATTATTTAACCTATCAAGGTGCTTGAGGGAACAGACCTAGGATATCTATCCCCCACTAGTAAAAAGGCTAGGGCACAGACATCGTAGATAGTTCTTCTGGAGGGGCTGAGTAGATATCCGAGAACTATTAACACTTGTCACACTTCTGGACATGCTCCACACTATCAGCCTCCATGCTAGGCTAATAGTACCCAGTTCGTAGTGCCTTCCGGGCTATAAACTTTCCTTCCAGATGGTGTCCACAGCTTCCTTCATTGATTTCGGTCGAAACATACTCAACTTCTTTAGGTCCAAGATATTTGAGGAGAGGGGAAGAGAACCCATGATGGTACAACTGATTGTCATATAGGGTATACCATGCCACTGTCCAAACTAATTTTTGGCCCTCATTCTAATATTCGAGCAAGGTCCCATCTCGAAGATAGGTGACAATTGGTGTGATCCATGCTTCATTTTTTTTCCAGTAGGAGGACTTTGGAGCCTATAATACTGGGTGCTAGCATTGTTTCCTAGATCCAAGATATTTGAGGAGAGGGGAAGAGAACCCACGATGGTACAACTGATTGTCATATAGGGTATACCATGCCACTGTCCAAACTAATTTTTGGGCCTCATTCTAATATTCGAGCAAGGTCCCATCTCGAAGATAGGTGACAATTGGTGTGATCCATGCTTCATTTTTTTCCAGTAAGAGGACTTCGGAGCCCATAATACTGGGTGCTAGCATTGTTTCCTAGATCATAGACCTGTTATAACTGGGGCTATTGGGCTGGCAAGCTTTGATAGGATGTTTGCTCAAGTTTTATTCCCTTGGAATGTGCTCCACCTTGATGCTAGCAAAATTCTCAAGGAGCTTCTTTACCTTAGCTAACTATTTCTGTAGGAGAGGTTCCTTAGCTTGGTAATCACCTTAGATTTGTAAAGTTTCCAGCTACGAATCATTGCAAAACATTATGTCGGTGGCCCCCATTTCCTTGGCTATGGTGATGCCTACGATACATGCCTTATATTCAGCCTAGTTGTTTGAATTTAGAAACTCAAATCTTAAGGAATGCTCTAAAGTGAGTCTAGTCTCATTTTCTAGGATGGCCCTAGCACCGCTTCCTTTGGAGTTCGAGGAGCCATTTACGTAAATAGTCTAAGAATTCCCTTTAGGATGGTTGACATCTAGTGTAAGCTTCGCTTGAAAGTCTGATAGCACTTGAACCTTTATGGTTTGTCTTGGCTTGTAGGTTATCTCAAATTTGCAAAGCTCCACGGAGCACGCGATCATTCTCCTGGTGAGCTCCAACTTATGTAACACTTAACGAATTAGCTAGTTTGTCCTTATGACTACAGGATGGCATTAGAAATACTGGGGCAATCATATGGCCACAATGAGTAGTGTTAGGGATGATTTCTCAATCTTTTGATACCAAATTTTGGGACCATGCAACATCTTGCTCACAAAATAGACCAGCCTTTAACCTTTGAGGGTTTCCCTTATCAAGATTAAATTGATTGCTTCATTGTTGACGAAGAGATAGGCATACAAGGCTTCGCCGGGCTCCGACCTCATCAGGATGGGAGGTGTTGCCAACATGTTTTTTAATTCCTAAAACACGGCCTCTCACTCCAAAGTCCATTCAAAATCTTTCCTTTTGTTGAGGAGTTTGGAAAAGGGGAGAGACTTATGAGTGGCCTTGGCTAAGAAATGACTGAGGGATGCTATCCATCCTATTAATTATTGTACTTCCTTAATAGACTGTGGACTATGCATATCAAGAATCACCTGACATTTCTTTGGGTTAGCTTTAATAATGAGGTTCATTAGTAAAAATTCTAGGAACTTACTGGCTTGTACTCCAAAAGCACATTTCTTCGAATTCAACTTATGTTATGTTTTCGGATTTAGACGAACACTTTTTCCAAATCTTCTACGTGGTTTCTAGATTCCGGTGTCTTAGCAATCATGTCATCAATGTAGACCTTAAGCATCTTACTAATTTGTTCTACGAAGACTTATTCATCATTCGTTGATAAGTTGCCCCCACATTCTTTAACCCAAATGGCATAACTTGGTAGCAATAGCTTCCCATTGTGGATATGAATGCAGTTTTTTCTTCATCTTCTAGGTGCATGGGGATTTGATTGTATTGGGAATAAGCATCCATAAAGGAAAATAACTAGAATCCAAATGAGTTGTTAATCAGCTTATCTATATTGGGAAGTGGGTAAAGTCTTTAGGACATGCCTTATTTAGATCTATGTAGTTAAACACATATACACCACTTCTTGTTGGCCTTCTTGACTAAGACCACCTTGGATAGCCAAGTTGTAAAGGAAACTTCCCTAATAAACTGGGCGTCCCAAAGCTCTTTCACCTACTTTTGTATTACCTCCTGCCCATTTGGTCCAGTCTTTCTTTTTTGTTGTGCCACTGGCTTAGTGTCTTTTTTAATGGAAAGTTACTAGGAAATGAACTTAAGGTCTAGCCTTGACGTGTCAGATAATGTCCAGATAAAGAGGTCATTATTTTTCTCAACTACTAATTGGGACTTCTCTTTTTGGTTCAAATGTCCTCTAATCTTGATGACTTGATCTGGCTTGGTACCAAGTTGGAGTGACTCAAGTTCTCCTTTTGGTTATGGATGGGTATCCTGGACCTCCTTATATACATCCAATTCATCTAAGAGAATGTTGACAGAGTCCATAGTGATTGAAATAGATTTATCGTGCTAGTCTGTTCTCCATGGTCCTTTTACGATCTTAGGGCACTCATTATAGCACCTTCGAGCCACTGCTTAGTCTCCTTTGACTATGATAATCTTGTCATGTTAGTCAAGGAATTTCATGGCCAAATGGGGGGTGGATATCGTGGCCCTAAAAGCATTGAGAGAAGGGCGACCCAGGATCACATTGTAGGTAGAAAGGCAATCCACCACGAGGAACTTGACCTTAAGTATTTTAAACAAGGGGTCTTTACCCAAGGTCAAGTGAGTCTCAACATACCTAACTAGGATAATTTTGTCTCCTGTAAAACTAATTAACTTACTGGTGTATGAGATCATATCTTTCTTTGAGATTCTCAGCTTTTCGAATAAATTTAGGAACAAAATGTCAATCGAGCTCCCTTGATCAACAAATATATATCAAACCTCAGTGTTGGTGATTATCTCGGATATCAACATAAGGTCATTGTAATCTAGAATGATGCCTCCATTATCTTCTTCAGAAAAAGAAATTGGTGGGGCTTTCCATAATCTACTCCCTACTTTGGAGATCGGATCAGAGGCCATGCTCAGCACAGCTCGAAGGGCTTTTTTCATTACATTGTTGGATTCGCTGCCACCCACGAAGCCCCTAAAATCATATTGATTATTTGAGTTACTTCCATATATTAGCAATCATCATTCTAAGTGGGAGGATCCCGGGGTTGTGCCCTATATTAGTTGTAGGCATTATCCTGGGGTGGACCCTCTCTAGCATTTTCATTTATTGTCGGCTACCGCTTCATTCCGAGATTGGTGAATATATTGGCCTATGTGGCAATCCTGGATCAAGGATTTAATGGCATCCTAAAGGTGGACGTAGATCCTTCGTGGAATATACAATGCTTTAACTTGTCTTTCTGAGCATGCTTCCTCAGTGGAGGAGGTTTTTTGATGTTTTTGAACTCTGTGTTCATCACTTCTTAGAAGATTTGGGTCCAAGGTGCATTAAGGGGGTATAGTCTTGATACCTCCCCTTTGGTGGTGGTTTAGAGTTTTGAGGTTGTGAGGGAGCTAGGGCCGGTCTAGGTTTTGCTTCCTCACCTTTATCAACATATTTCCTAGCGTGGATAATGTCTTCTGCGTTGATATACTTATCTACTCTCGCCTTGAAATCATCCATTGGTATGGGTTATTTCTTAGCAAGGCAGGTGAAGAATGGACTATAACAGAGACCTTCCTTTATGTAATGTAGGGCAAGTCTCTTGTCCTAATCGTGGATATTCAAGCATTCCTTGTTGAACCAGGCTATATACTCCTGGAGTGACTTTTTTCCTTGTTTGATATGGGAGAGGCATGAAATGGATTTTAGCTGCACTTTACTGGTGGTAAAGTGCAGCAGAAACCTTAAGAACAAAGCTTTCCTAATTATCCACGAACTTCGGAGTTAGGGTTGTAAACCATCTCAAGGCAACTTTTTTAGGAAGAGGGGGAAAGCACGACATATAAGTGAATCATCGCCTCTAGCAAACAGCATGGCTGAGACGTAGGCATCCAAATGCTCTTGGGGGTCCAACGTCCCATCATAGGCCTCAATATTAGTTAGATACTTGAAATTCCAATGAATCTCATAGGCCATCAAATCATCATAAAAAGGTTAATTCTGCTGGACTACCATCCTTCGTTGCTTGGTCTCCTATTCTCTGATATTTTCTCTCTCTTAGTTTCTAGCCTTTCATTCGAGTTTCGTTATCTTGATGTTTTCCAGATCACAATCCATATCACGGGCTGGCCCCTTTTTGTTGTTTCAGTGTGGGACTAGGTTCTTGCCTTCTCTTTTTACATGGACCAATCTCTCCAACTCATGAATATGTTCATCTTGGAGTCAGATTAAGTAGATTAGTTCACAGTGTGATAGTCCAAGAGGAATTGACTCGTCCTACTGGGATTGAACGCCTTCATTATTCCCCCTTACACTTAGGCATTGTAAAGCCAATACTCATGGTCTTGCTTACCCTGAAGGTGCTCTGCATGATCTAAGTCATTGTATGGCTGGAACATGCCACGGTGTAGAGGAAGAGTTCTCACTAGAAAAAAGAAGCCTCTTCTCCATTGCGCCTAGGTTCTGGTTGGGCAGCGACTAGATCTTGAGCAATAGCAGAGCCGTAGAGGTGGTTGGCCGATTTTGTGCAGTAGATGCATGATTTTGTCTGGTGGTTACCATGGTGGAGTTAGTGAGATTCGAAGTTTATCATTCCCACAGACGCCAATATTCTAAATGGATTTCAAAGGATCACTTGAAAGAGGTTGGAGATGGTGGATTTCTCCATAGCATGGTGGTGACAACGGTGGTACGAGAGGTTTGTACCTGCAAAAGGCACTCTGTCCCTCAAGTTAAACTGTGCACAAGTTAGGTAGTGTCTAGAGGTTTAGATCCATACCTTGGTGGCTCTGTCTAGTATTTATAAGTGAGTGTCATGGAGGGAAGATCCTTTTGAAATAGGAATTACATGAGATTACATACCATTGATGAAGATCCCTGCAAATTAAGAATTATTGTAACTGTAACTCTTATAATTTGGGAATTTAAGAGACATTTTCTCTTTGTTGTTGGTTGTTGTTACGTTTCTTGGTAAGCACGTCGCGGGCTGGAGTCTACCTTGGACAAACTAGGTTATTGTTACTTGAACTATCCCAGAGCCTAGTCTAGAACAAGAAGAAAGCAACTTCTGCTAAAGTATATTACATGAGTAGCTGAATTGAGTTTTTAAGCAGACATAAATCATAATAATTTTCAAAATGGGTAAAAATCCAAGATACTAAAAAATTCTTTAGTGCCTATAAAAATCAAAAAGGGATTAGGGAATGGGAAGGGATGGAATTTGTAGTTCATAAGGTTTTCTAGAATCTCAAATTAAACATAATATCTGCTAAACTCCATTGGTCCACCCAAAGATGCACTGAACCTTGGCATTAGAAATTATTCCTAAGATAACTAGCGAGTCATCATGATCTAAGATAATTTCACTATAGTCCTCGTATAAAAAGGTGATGGGGGGCGCTTTTCGATCTTCGGCTCGTGACTTAAGCGCGGAATGGGAGATGCTCAACACTGCTGTCTTGAGTGCTTTTTTCTGGGCACTGTTGGATGACCCACCACCGATGAACCCACCCGTAATAGTGTTAATGGTTCAGTTGGGATAAGCAAGACGGTCATCATTGTCAGATAGAGCGTCTTGGTTCTGATTTTATGAATTTTCAGTATCGTAGCAAGATGGACTCTAGGTCCTTCTTCTTTGGCACGGAGATGGGCTTTGCTGAGAGTTGTGTCTTCTTTCTCTCTGTCCTCTGCGACATCCATTGTTTTAGACATAGCTGATGTACTGATCCAGCCATCCTGCCCTAATTAAGGACTTGATAGCATCCCGGAGTTAGAAACAATCTTCAGTTTCATGGTTGTAGTTCTTCTGCCATGAATAATGTTTAGTACGTCTTTCTGCACATGTTTCTTCAGAGGGGGTGGCCTCTTGATGCCCTAGAACTCGATCTGTAACACTTCCCTTAAAATAGTTGCATGTGGAGTGCTCAGAGGAGTATAGCTAAAGTACTTGGGCCAAGGTGGATCATCCTTTAGAGGAGTTTCGGGGCCGTGAAGAGTTTTGATTACCTTTCTGGTGAGAAGGCTCACCCTTCTCTAGGCTCCCCTTGGCCTTAGTAACCTCCTCAAGGTTTATGTACTTCAGGGATTATTGCCAAAATTCGTCTATATTTTATGGCTTTTTCTTCGCCAAAGATACAAAAAACTTGGAATCAGTTTGGAGGCTGCTTCTGGCATAATGGAAAGTGATCCTGTCATTAAGGTTCTCCATATTGATATAAGCAGTATTGAACCTCTTAAGGCACTCGCGAAGGGTCTCGTTGTGCCCTTGGCGAATCTCAGAAAGGGATTCAATGGACCTGGGCTGTTCCTTGCTGGTGGTGTAATAGAGTAAGAAACGTTGTTTAAGGTATGGCTAGTTGGTGACAGATCCTCGTGGCAAAGGCATGAACCATATGAGGGCCCCTTTCTTCAAGGAAAAGGGAAAAATACGGCACAGTAATTGTGAGGATCCCCCATGGAACTGCATAGACTGAACATAAACATCTATGTACCCCTGAGGGTCCGTGGTGTAGTCATAGAGCTCTACGTTAGCAGGAAACTTAAAATTTCTTGGAACCCTAAACTTAATAAGCTGAGCAGAGAAGGGTTGCTCCTAATCATTGAGGTCTGAGTATTTATTAACAATATTGGACATTTCGACGTCAGTGTGCGATGTTTTTCCTTTTGATCATTACCCACGCTTTGCCTCCCGTCATCACGTTGAGGTTCAGACTAGCCTTCATGCATGGATAGCTCTAGATTTTTCAATTTGTGACGCTGCTCTTCAAGTATCATTGCTTGTCATTACACTAAGTCCAAGAAAGGGTTTCTAGATGCATTGGACTAAATTGTGTCCTTTGGATGGGATATGCGATCATTTGCATCGTTGTTCCTGGGTCCCAAGCGCTGGTGCACTAGGATTCTAGACCCATGAGCATTAGAGTTGGCTCCTTACACGCAGGTACTTAGTCTTTCCCTTGTGGGGACCCTGCACGATGGGTGTGGGCTTTTGTTAGAAAGCAAAGTTCCATGCCCATCACTTAGTGGTTCAGCGTTGGGTGCCTGGTTTCTCGCAGCGGAGGTTTTAGCAACTAGTGGTGGCACAGGGTGGGGAGGATGGTGCACCACTAGATCTCGCCTTCGGTTTGCAGAGGTTTGTGCAGCTTCTTCTCTTCTTGAGTTCTATCTCATATTCACTATGGTTGAGTGGGAATAGAAGTTTATGGATTCCCACAGATGGCGCCACTATTCAGTAGTAATTACTGAACTGTACTTGGATAAACACGTTCTGGTGGTTTCCTCCTTACGTAGCAGCAGCAAAGCGTGTTGGAATGAAGGGGTTGGTACCTACAAAGAGATTCTAATGCTCAAGTCAAGCTGTGCACAAAAAAAGTTTATGCTGTAAGTGATAAGTTACTTGTAGAAGGTGAATAAGCCTAATATTTATAGATGTAATTAGGGTTTTGTCTCCCTTAATTGTAGCAGTAAATCCCTATAGATTTGGAACATTAATATTGCAATTATGAACAGTTTGAGGCTGTTATGAGCATTATAATTTCGTAAGATCGCGATTGACTGTTACATATATTTTGGGATTTATCCATTGTGCAAATCTTATGATCATGACATAGTTGACCAATGTTGCGGTCTGAAGTACATGGTATTGAAGCCTTGACAATGTGTCACTAGTGCTTAGCTGAGATGTCCATGGCGGACACCGGTAATACGTGTGCTAGATTAATCTACTAGATGTGGTCCGAGTCACAATTTAGAACAAAGACAGATCTAGGAATTACATAGATTTGTGAGAATGGAAATGAAAGGATTATTTCTTAAGAAAAGAAGATAAAGAATAATCTGGAATCAAAATGGTAGCTTTGCCATCTTCAATCTAAGCCATGGGAAATAATAAATTAAGTAAATAAGATATAAATAAAATAGAACTCACACAAATGGATGGGAGAATACTGAAAGAAGGACTATAAGATGAAGCAGTCACAGGAGCATGTATGTGCATCTGCATTTGAGTCATGTTGGTGGTGGTGAAAGTCCTCATATGCCTGGCTATCCTTTTCTTTCCGTGAATAGTCATGGAAGCAGCAACAAGTCCAAGACGTTCATCATGGATCCGACTCAAGTGATTTATCTTCCTGTTCCCGACCACGGTGATAGACCCATGCTCAGTCTCAGTACCTGCCACCAAAGCATAAGCCTTGGTTTTTTTAACCTCATTTTCTCTTTGTCGCTGATCCATCATCATTAGCTTCTGATTTTTTTCCATAGTGATTTTGGTTTCTATGTTGTAGCACTGTGTGTGTGTGTGGGGGGGGGGGGTGGGGGTGAATGTGTGTAGATATGGATAAAGTGCAGGTAACGGACAACGCTCGACAGTCAAATAAATGAGTGTGATGGTTGATGTTAAAGAAATAGACGATGGACTCTCTTTCACACCCCACCCCTTTCTCTTTAGTTTTCTTTCTCTTTCTTCAATTTTATTTTTCTGTTGTTAACAATAGCTTTTATGATTACAGTGATTAGTTTTTATGACATTAATGTATTTCACATTCATTCTCCATTCCCCTTTGCTAGCTTTTACTTTTACCTTACATAAACTCTATTTTGTTTTCTTTTCCCAGTTTTTCTTTGTAAATGGGTTAGTCATCTACATCAGATTAGTGTGTAACAAGTATCAAATGTGAGGACTAGATTCTTGGTAGCTTTCGGTTTTGGCTTTTTCATTATTTGCTTATAATAATATAGAGTGAGACTAGATATATAGATACTAGCTAAGTTAAGAGACAATGAACATGGCTGTATGTTAGTAAGTAAGGAAGAGAAATTCTCATTTAAACTTTGAATATTCAAATTAGGTGTATTAGATCAATCAGAATTTAATATTTTTATAAATTTTTACAAAATTAATTATATGACACAAATATTTATAAAAATATTAAATTTTAATTGATCTAATGCATCTATTTGAATGTTTAAGATTTAAGTAAGAATTTTTCAATAATGAATAAATCAGTGTTAAGAGATTTGAGTTGGCTTTCACACAGGGGTTCGTGTAGTGGTGGTTACAGAGTGGCCTAATAGGAAGTGATAGGTAACAGTGATGGAAGATGAAAAATATGATTTTAGAATGATATACTGGACTTAAAAAAGTTATGAAAGGAGGTACTCCCTCTTTCTTTCATCCTATAAAAAAGATATAATATATCCTCTCCTTTCCTCTCCTATTTAAGAAAGGAGGTGGGATACTTTAACTTGGTAAAAAATAAAATAAAATGAGTGGGGAGCATTAGATATTATACATGTGTCCTAATAAATATTTTTATGACACCTAGATATGTTTTTTTCTAGCTATGATATCCAACATTATTGTCACATTTTTATAATTTCTTATTCAATATATGTTTAGAATCTATTTATAAATATTTAGAATTGTCAAATAATTATAGAAATTCTTATATTCCCTCATATTTACTATTTCTTCCTTTATGAGATCAAATGTGGATTCCCAACACCGCTTTCTACTCCACTTGGGCATCATGGAAAGGTGCTTAAGAAAGTCAATAAATGACAAGAAAAAAAATTAAGTAATTAGCATATTTATTTTGAAATAATTCAAATAAAAGTTATTTATTGTGCATTTAATCACATTAAAAATAGTTGACAAATTATTATATAAAATTATATAGGGTTCTACTGATAAATATATATTTCACCATAAAATAAAGTTGCTTACGACAGTTTATTTGTGATGGTTCACCGTAACTGTTGCTAATCTCCTTATTTCAAGATAGTTTCATTAATTGCAGCAAATAGAAGCGTTATGCGGTTGTTAACGTATGTTTGGTAGTGGCTCTATATCTTTGACTGGCTTTGAGCATGAAGACCTATTCTCCAAGTCCCCAAATCAAAACTCATCAGTGCGCCCCCACCTTCATTTCCCTCATTTTTCTCCAAGCCTTAATTTCTCTACGCCATAGAACTCTTCCACCCGAATTTGTTAGATCAATTTTTTTTTTTAATGATCTCTCTGTTCGATTCCACTACTCTCTCAACATTTACCATCTCTCAAGTACACTTCTCCATCTCAAGGTTCACGGTTCTCTCTCTCGTTTCTTACTATGATATATCATGTTGCGAACCTTCGGCGCGTAGGCTTACAAATAGGAACTTCTCCTAATTATATCTTGTTCTTCTAACTACAAGTCACAATGTAAAATGGGTAGGTATTTAAATATTATCCCAGCAACGATGCCTAAGATCCCACTAGATTTAAACCATTGTAATTTATTGCAGTATAGTAATGTCACAGTGTAGTTCTAATTTAGTGGTGAGCAAGGATTATTCTCGCAGAGGATTTGGTCTAAATTTTAGGAATTATAAAGTATAGTAAAATGGGGGCGGGGTTTGCTTAACAATTGAAAGTAAATAATAAGAATGATAATAACACAAAATTGCAAGCAGAAAATTAATTGGGATTGAAAGTGGCAAAGACAAAGGCTGTTTAAAGGAAAAATATCGACAACTAGACTTTAGACCGGGTAAAACATACCATTTATGAATGAATGATTTCAATGTTATTTCATAATTCCTAATTTAAACTAATAATCATAGATAGTAAGACAAGTGTTCTACTACCCCAATCTTTTCCTGGTTTGTCGTTAGATAAGAAGACACTTCACTTCCTAATCTCTAACCACTAAACAACTTAGAAGGGTACTAGATTTAATTTATGGTGGCCTCAAAATGAAAAAGATATTAGGCTATTATAAGCACCATTCACTAGCAGAATGAACATTTAACTTATTCTTTGTTCTACAACAAGTATAATGAGAACCTCCTCTCTTAGCATTGATTTGCTACCAAAGGTAAGGAAAACATAGGACATTCAGGATCTATTCTTCCTAAAATAGCATTAGAAACATGCAAGATCTATCTAGTTTCGGACCTAAACAAATCAGAACATGAATCATAAACACTATAGTCAAAAGAACATAATCAATCTTAATTAACAAAAGGGAAATAATATCTACATCAAACAAGCATAGTCATATACAGGGTTTTGAAATCACCTTCAACCAAAATAAATCTAGCCTAGCATGATCAAGGGAATCATGAATACAATCATTATAAATCGCTTAAAAAAATTCGTGGGATACGTAAACACATAAGATGTAAATGGTTGATCCTCTTGAATCTCCTTTTATTGATCCTTGATCTTTATTGCCTTCAATCCATGGGCATCTTTTTTTATCTTGAGAGCTTTGTTTTATTATGATTTCTCAAGACTACCTCTCTCTTTTTTGTAGGCCTTAATGTTGTTTTTTTATAGAAGAGCAACTACCTCTTGAATTATGAGAGTGAAACCTAAAAATTGGTCCACAAAGAGCCAAATGCAAGCCCATACAATTTTTGCAAATATTTACATTTGCAACGATCACATGACCATGTGAAAATCACATGTCTAGCACTACTAGAATTTTGGATTTTAGCGACCGATTTAGAGACTGGTTTATTTTGGTCTCCATATAAATCGAAATAGAGACCGATTAAGAAAAAAAATTAATTTGCTACCGAAATAAAATCGGCCTCTAAATTTTTTAAAGACCGAATTAGAGACCAAAATTATGTTATAAAAGAAATTTAAAAAAATAAAAATATGTCTTATTATTAGAGACTGATATTTCAATCTCTAAATAAAAAGAAATTACAACAAAAATAAATAAATAGATAATGACTGCAAGTTCGATCGCTAAAAAAATTCAAAAAAATGAAAAAATGAGAAAGTGTTAGAAACCGATATTTCGGTTTCTAAATAAAAAAATTTACAAAAAAAATAAATAATTAACAACCGAATTTTCAGTCTCTAAAAAAAATAAAGAAAGAGAAAGTGTTAGAGATAGAAATTTCGGTCGCTGAATAAAAAAATTTACAAAAAAAATCACTCACTTTTTCATCATCTCCCTCACTCGTTTGTTCCCTCTCGTTCACTCACTCTTTTGTCCGTTTCATTCTCTTGTTCATTCTCTCTTGCTCGTCCGCTTGTCTCTCTCTCCTTTCCGCTCTCTGCTCGGCCGTCCACTCTATGCTTGGCTGTCCATTCTCTATTGTTCTCGCTCGGCTGTCCACTCACTCCATTCTCTCACGCTTGCTATCCCTCTCACTCGCGGGTAGCTCTCGCTGCTCTCTCACCAGTTCACTCTCGTTGTCATTAGATCTAGTCTGTTTTGACCATTTTCTTGCTTTTCTGTTTCTTTGATTCTCACTCACACTTTCTCTTTCATTTTGTGTGGGCTGGAAAACAGAGGGTTAGGGCAAGAAAAATGAAAGAAAGGGCAGAAGGAGGGAGAGGAAAAAGCTTGAAGAATCAAGGGGAAAAAAGGAAAACCATGAGGGAGGGGGTTCTTTGCCATCTTTTTTTCATCTTTTTCAATTGGTTTTGAGTTGAAATATGGTCCATGGAGCTACACAAGCTCACGGCCAGAACTGTACCAGAACAGGGGTTTTTGTTTTTTGTTGTGCTTCTATTTATTTTATCTTACTTTAATCTTAAATTTTGTTCCCTTGAGATTTTGATTGAAAACTTGTGAAATCGGTTGATGTTGAGGCTCCAATGTTCACGACTGATTTGGGTTAGGAGCTAAATTTGAATGGTTATTTAAACTCTAATGAGATTTATGTTGAAGTTGTAATGGTTTTAGTGATGTGTATGGCCAAGTGTTACTGGTTTGAATGTCTCAGCTGAGTGCTCTTTTTGAGACTAGATTTGTACTCATGTTTATACTTGATTTAAGATTTGAAATAGAATGTTGAAAAATGATAAGAACAATGAGATTTCCAAGTAATAATGGACTGATTTGGTTTGAACAGGTTGTTGCTCTATTTTAAAATAGAAATTAGAACGCTTATATATTATAATTCATGACTTGAACTATGTTAAAATTTATGGCAGAGTACTATCTTTTTGTGGTTGGGTTGGTTTGTTTGAGTTATAAATGCTTCTTTTTATGTACTTGAAATACATTTGAATATATTTGAATATTCTAGTACAAAAAATTTGTGCAAATAATTCAATTTAGTTTGCTAATCCTATTTTTGTTTATCCTTTCATATATTTATGATTTTGCAGAATCTTGACAACAGAGAATCTGTGGAGTCACGTTGGATGCCTGGCACCCAAGGATGGGGGCTTAGGGGTAGTCAGGGAAATTTTTCACCTTATAATGTATCACAGGGTGAATAACTTTTCTAAATTACAAGTTTATTTTTTTTTGTTTGATAGCCCCTTTCTTTTGTCAACTTTCTTTGGTGTTTTTTTTTTGTGTGTCCCTTCTTTTGTCAGCTGAAATAGTTTTTTGCTTTGACTACTCTAGATTCTGTATGTGTAGCAATATTAACATAGTGTAGCATCATTTGGTTGTTTTCTATCACCTTTTGTTTTCAAACCAATGGTCTTGCAGAATATCTTGGAAGTTGTTACATGGCCCTTTACATGTATACCTTGTAGTTTTGATGAAAAATCGCAGTTGTAGCTACATTCCTAATCTGCATTATTACTCAAATTTAGATATTATGTTGGCCAGTTAGAGCAACTAAATTAAAATTATATTTTATGGACCTTCTCTCTGATGCTGGCAATTGCAAGAATTCTAGAACAGGCAAAGATAATGTAGCCTATCACTTGTTTCTCCCATATTAATTACTATAAACCAGTGAGGACGATGGAAGTGAAGATGACTTTTTTAAGTCTATAGAAGAAGTTAAAAAGGTTGGTCCATTACTGCCTCACACTACTTGTACTGAATTGTTCATTGCTTTCAGAGTAAGAAGTGTTCTTTAATATATTAGAGATTGCAAGCCTATTTGTTGCAATTTTTTGACTGTATGAAATTGATCTTTGGAATGAATAAGTAATTATTGCTTTGCAATGTTTTCTTTCCCCTGTCAAGGACAATTAGAAAAGCAATTTCTAAAATGTACATGTTGGCAGATTCTATAGATGACTCTTTAAATTTGTTGGCCTTCAGAATATTTGCCTATTTGCTCATAAACTAAGAAACTATGTGTATTTGTTGTCTTTTAAAATCTATAGCAAAACATGAGAGATTGATTGAATGATGGAATGGTCAACACTAAGGATTGTTCTAAATGTGCATATTTTGTGGATCGAAGATGAGATGAGAAAGATAATGAGGATTGTTCTCATAGTAAGGGGGATTAATGCATTCTTTGGTCTGCTTTAAGATTCTGAATTTGTTAGAGTGAGTGATGACTTTAAGTCTCATTGCTTTTGTGTGATCCAAAGTCTCATTGTTAGAGTGATTGATGATTTTCTTTATTGTGTGCTATATTAGTTTCATGTCGATGCATTAAAGTTTATAGATTTTAGAATACACTTTTATCTTGTTTATTATGCTAGCATGAACTACTAATTATTTGTATTACTTAATTTGTAACACCCCAAATTCTGACTATATGAATAGTAATAGCATAATTACACTATTTTGTATTTTCTGTGTGGTATAAAAATAATTTGACTGTTCTAAGATCATATTTGATCATTTTGTGTGATTGCTCCTGGCCAGGAAAAATAATAATTTTTCAAGCCGGGGAAATTCTGATCTGCCTCATTTGGAGACGGGGGATCTTACTAAACCCGAATCCGAGTGACTTAGACAAGAATCTTTTAATTTTAGAATCTATCTGAAAAGATAAAAATATTGTACCGATAAATATCTGTGGATATATTTATAACAGTCGTTGCTATGAATGTTGGATCTGATAAGTTTTAATTAATAGAAAAGTGTTTAGAATATTTCTTGTGATTAAAATTAAAATGATCCAATAGGATATAGTCAAAATAAATGGTTGGACTTTTCTAACCAATGAGAATTGGTCAAGGAAAGAGCTTAGACTTCCTTGTAGACCATTAGATTTGAAGCTTGACTTAGAAGCTTTGATCTTCACCATTAATTCAATCAATGGTGTAAAACAAATCCTATCAAAACTATCAAGTAATATCCACCATAGATAAAATTAATGGATAGGAAATCAAATTGATTTTCATTGGATAAGATTGAGTCAACAATAATTGCTTGACTTTGGCTTAGGAAACTAATTAACCTTAATTTAGTTGACCTAATTACTTAATTAAGAAATTAAGTAAACTAACTTAATTAGGGATTAGTTATAACTTAATCTTTAATTTAATATCCTAATTCTAATTAGAGGTGATGATACATGCTAAATATGTTAAACTAAATTAGTTATATACTTGGATGATTAAGTAAGAATGGTTGGGAGATTAAACCCAATTAATTAGTTAATTAATCAACTAGTAAATAAGCTTGGATTAGCAACCAATTGAAAGGTTTAAACTTACCTAGTTCCACGGTCCAGCAGAAAATGAGGAGCAGCAGAATTGGACGGCCCAACAAAGAAGAAGAACACGGCCCAGAAGAAATAGATTGGAGACGTCCGCTGAAGAAGAAGAGACTGATTCAGCAATTTGTGAAGATTCCAAGTGATATTTGAATATTTCAAATGTCATGCAAAGTCAAGATGGTAGCCAATGAGAAGTGAGTGTCCTTGTGCAATTAAAGAATGGCTACTTACTCAAGCAAAAAATTCATTCACGGTCACTCACAAGACAGCATGCAGCAACTGTAAAATGGGAGGATTATCCAAGTAATTCTCTCTATTTTCTCCTCACAAATCACACGGCAACAACTCATGGTAGCAGCTGGAAAGATTGGACAATTATGTGAATAAATCTCTTTATTTATCCTCACAATTTCACTCAAGGCAGCAGCTGTCCACATGCATTCAAAAATTGAATAATCACTCAAGTAATTCACACGGTCAGCAACACAATTTCATTCACGGCATGCAGCTGGAAGGAGGGGGATAATTATGCAAATAAATCTCTCCAAATGTCACAAGTTATTATACGGCCAGCAGCTTCTTGAAACTTCCTCATCCTTTTGCTTTTATACTTATCAAACATAAGTCATTTCTCTCAAAACACCAAGGAAACTCACGCATCTCTCTTCCATTTTCATTCTTCACATTCGGTCACCACCTTAAACCCACACCATCAAGCCTTTCAAACATTCATCTCTTGGATTTTATTTTAACTCAAAGTCTACTCTAATCATTTCTCCTTCACAAGTTTTGTCATAAACCTTTTCCTAAAGAGGTAAGCTTTGAGTTAATGATTCAAAGTTTGATTTTAATTGTTAACCATGATTTTTCCATGGTTCTCAATCTTGATTCTGGTATGAACATTCACTAATTTTCTTGGAATTTTGGGGTGTTTAGGAAGTGAACAAAGTTTCAAGGAAAGGAGGAAAGCTTAGAAAGCTTGTCTTCAAGAGGTAAGAGGAGACTCAACCTTACCACCCATGTTCTGGTAGTGTGAGGATGGTTTGTTCGGTGAAAAATCCTTAAGGATTTATTCACCTATTGTTTGAGGTTAATCACCTATTGTTTGAGGTTCTTGGACTGTATTGATTGATTTGTATTTGAGATGTGCCTGCTTGTGTTTCTATGTTTGGACTGTATTTGGGATATGTCTGTTATGTTTCTATGTTTGTATGTGTAATATCTGTGAGGTATAATTTTATTTCAATACTTGCCTGTATGCTGTAATGCTTAAGGAACTTATAATATGGGGTCATTATGTAAATTTATGTATTTTGAGGGACGAAAACATAATTAATCTGTTTTGAGAGACGAAAATGTAATTTATGTGTTTTGAGGGATTATTTTGCAAATATGAGAGAAATACAGTAAATTTTAATATTAAATTGAGTAAAACAAGAATTCGATTCAAAACGTATGAAAAATATTCACGCGATTGGAAAACATTGAAAAATCATTACGTGATTTGAAAAGCTGCATTAATTGGGTCGCGAGTGAGAAAATATGAAAATATGACTATGCGATTAAATTACAGTAATAATGCTGTTAAATTATTATATAAACCCTGCATATGTGATATTAATAGAAATTGTGAATAGTGCATAGTACATGTATTAGAAAGGTCCAAAGGACTGTGTAAAGCAAGTTGCCTAGGAGAGACTACACCTCCTGAGTGGGTGTGATAAGCATAGTGTAGGTCACTTGTTGACCTTGGGGGCATTGGGGTGCGGGTTGCCTACAATGGACAGTTGGTAGCTCTTCTGTACCGTGGGTTAGACCGATGCAACACACCAATGATCCGGACCGAGACACTATCCCTAATCATGATTTGATACGGACTGTCGTGCATATACTAGATGTGCAGAAATTGAGCACGTGGTCTGAAGTATATTGGTGTCGACAGATCTTTTCAGTCACTCTCTTCGACTTGAGTTGTAGCTCCATGGAGTAGGATATTGAGTCAGTGTACATTTGCATTCATAGAGGATATATCATTGTAATTCTTACTCATGTGTAATTATAGCTCGTAATAATTAAAATATTGCATACTTGAGTATTGAAAATAGCGTAATCGTAATTCTTGTTTTATTTCTTGTGTAATTGATGATATATATATAAGGTGAATGGCATAACTATAATTATAGTATGACGTCTGTATGATATTTTGAATGTGTTTATCTTCACTGCTACCATACTGGTATTGGCGTAGGTGATCTCACCTCTTGCATATATATGTTGTATCATATTTATATATTGTTAAGATATTGAGCCAGACGTAGAGCGAGAAGCAGAGAAAGGTCCAGATTCCGTTGAGAACTTCGAGTTTTGATGGCTGTGGAGATCCCTAGTTTCTTGGGTTACATGAGACTGACGTTTATCGGAGGGGACGAGGCATGGACTGAAGATCTTGAGAGAGAGAGTATATATTATCTAGGAGATGTAAATATTAGACTGAGTAGGCTACAGTCAGGGAACACTTACTTTTCTGTTACTATTTATGTACAATTAGAGTTCCCTATATCCATCAGGCAGCACTGGGGAGCGTACTATCGCACCCCTAGAGAGAGTAGTGTCGTATCGTCCGCTCGGACATTTGTTCCCCGGACTTTACGTCGAGTTGGAATTCCCCCACCCGGGGAGTCTGAGGAGGACCCATCTGAGGGTCCGGCTACTTCTGAGGGCTCAGCTGCCTAGTAGTACTTGGGCAAAGATGTCAATGTAAATAGTGTTTAAAATTTTTGGAGTGACTAGTTTGTAATATTTATAGTATGATAGTGTTAAAGACTTGTATATGTATAACAAAAGACTTGAATATGTATAAATGATGTAAATTATTTGTAATGATGCTGTGATGTTTTTATTTTCTGCTAAGTTTATTTTCTTGTAATTAAGAAATTTTGAATTTCGTATTTTTCCCTACAAAGTACGTTATCTAAATAAGGTTAATTTGGTAATTATGTAACATAAATGTGGCATCCTAAGGTGGGTGTTACATTAGTTGGTATCAGAGCCCAAGTTAGAGTCTTTTGGGTTTGTGGTTAGGTCTATCTTGTTAAGATGCGTGTTTCTCTGTGTTTGTTTGTCGGAAAGGAAATCATATTACTAGAAGATTGATTTCAACTATTATTTGTGTTGTCCAGTTGACTTGAGAAAGACGAAATGGCTGGACGAGGAAGAGGGCGTGTTAATACTAGAGCAGAATACGAGAACGCCGATAATGAAAATCAGAATATGGCTGCAGCTATAGCAGCAATACAAAGGATTGCTGAAGTTATTGTACAGCAGAATCAGAGAGCAACTGATGATGCTCATAGCTTGTCAGAATTTTGAAGGAATAATCCGCCTAAGTTTCATGGAGAGTTTGATCCAGAGAAGGCTGATCTGTGGATTAAGGAACTAGAGAAGATATTTAATGGGATGGGTTGTACTGATGAGCAAAAACTTACTTTCACGACGTTTGTGCTAGTTGGTGATGGAGAGGCCTGGTGGGCAGGAGCTCGAAGATTAATTGAAGCTGAAGGAAGAATTGTAACATGGCAGCTCTTTAGACAGAAGTTTTTGGTGAAATATTTTTCAGCGAGTGTGCAACATGCTAAGGAGATGGAGTTCCTTAGTCTGAGGCAAAAAGCAATGACTGTGAGCGAGTACGCAGCAAGGTTCGAAAGCTTGTCTAAGTTTTTGAGGTACTTTCAGATGCATCCAGATGAGGAATGAAAGTGTAGGAAATTTGAAGAGGGGTTGAGGCTTGACATCAAGAGAGCTTTATCGATGGTAGATATTGATCAGTTTCCGGTGTTATTGGACAAGTGCCGCAAGATTGAGGAGATCGATAAGCAACGGGCGGCAAGGACTAAAAACTTTGGACTAGCACGGTTCCAACGAGGAAGGGGTAGCGGTGGCAACCGTTATCAACAAAAGCCCTACATTAAACCAGCAGCAAGTCAGAATCGACAACAGTCAGTTGGGGGAAGTTCAAGTGGTAGTAAGACAGCTTCAATGGAACTTCGCACTTAAATGTTTTAAGTGTGGGAAAGGACATCTTACTAGGGACTGTCAGCATAAGGGGTGATCTGTTATAGATGTCGGAATCCTGGACATTTTTCCAGAGATTGTGATCAGTTGAAGGCAGAGCCATCAGTGGGCAATGTTCGCACTGCAAGGCCACAGGCGGGTGGTCGAGTATATACTATGAGCGGGGAGGAAGCCGCTAAATCTGAGGACTTGATAATGGAGGAGTGTGCCATTAAAGGTAACCCTTTAACAGTGTTATATAATTCGGGAGCAACACATTCTTTCATTGCATGTGATTGTGTGGAGCGTTTGGGATTGACTGTGACTACATTGCCATATGATTTGACTGTGGTTACTCCTACTGATAAACCTGTGATAATTACAAAAGTATGCTTGAATTACCCTGTTTGTGTTAGGGATAGAATCTTTCATGTGGATTTGATCTGTTTACCTCTTTCTAAGATTAATGTAATCTTAGGAATGGATTGGTTATCCTCTAACCATATCCTGATTGACTGTTCAAGTAAGACGTTAGTTTTTCCTGAGGTTAAGGATTCTAAATTCTTAACGGCTACTCAAGTGGAAGCTTGTTTAGAGGAAGAAGACTTAGGATACTTGTTGATATCTTCCTTGGAAGTTCACTGTGAAGATGTTTTGAAGGATATCTTTGTAGTGAATAAATTTCCCGAAGTGTTTCCTGAAGATATACCGGGACTACCACCGGAAAGGGAGATTGAATTCTCTATTGATTTAGTACCTGGAGCTGGACCTATATCTATGGCACCCTACAGAATGTCACTAGTAGAGTTGGCCGAACTGAAGAAGCAATTGGAAGATTTGTTGGAAAAGCAATTTGTGAGACCAAGTGTATCACCTTGGGGAGCTCCAGTGTTGTTGGTAAAGAAGAAGGATGGGACTTCTCGGCTATGTGTGGATTATCGACAGCTGAACAAGATTACAATCAAGAATAAGTATCCCCTACCGAGGATTGATGATCTGCTGGATCAATTGCGAGGAGCCACCATATTTTCTAAGATTGATTTACGTTCTGGTTATCACCAGATAAGTGTAAAGGTGGAGGATATCCCGAAGACTGCGTTCTGGACTCGATACGGGCATTATGAGTACCAAGTGATGCCTTTTGGTGTGACTAATGCACCTGTAATATTTATGGACTTCATGAACAGACTTTTCCGTTCATACTTGGATAAGTTTATTGTTGTCTTTATTGATGACATCTTGATTTATTCTCGAAGTCAGGAGGAACATGCTGAACACCTCAGAGTGGTTCTACAGATTTTGAAGGAAAATAAACTATATGCCAAGTTGTCCAAGTGTGAATTTTGGTTGAGCGAAGTACAATTCTTGGGGCATGTCATATCGGCAGATGGAATTGAAGTTGATGCGTCGAAGGTGGAGACAGTTGTTGAATGGGAGAGACCGAAGACTGTATCGGAGATCCGTAGTTTCATCGGATTAGCTGGTTACTATCGACGATTCATAGAAGGGTTTTCAAAGATTGCAGGACCTCTTACCTAACTTACACGAGAGAATCAACCGTTCGTGTGGACTGAAGCCTGTGAGGAAAGTTTTCAGGAGTTGAAACGACGACTGACTACTTCACCAGTTTTGATTCTACCTGATCCGAATGAACCTTTCAATGTGTACTGTGATGCTTCTTATCAAGGATTGGGTTGTGTACTTATGCAGAACCGTAAGGTTGTGGCATATGCATCGAGGCAGTTGAAGATACATGAGAGGAATTATCCGACTCATGACTTGGAGCTAGCAGCAGTGGTATTTGCGTTGAAAATATGGAGACATTTTCTCTATGGAGCAATGTTCACTGTATTTAGTGACCATAAAAGTTTGAAGTATCTGTTCGACCAGAAAGAGTTGAACATGAGACAAAGGTGTTGGCTTGAGTTTCTGAAAGATTATGACTTTCAGTTACAATATCATCCCGGAAAGGCAAACGTTGTAGCGGATGCTTTGAGTAGAAAATTGCTTAATGCTTCTGTTATGATGATGAAAGAGAAGGAATTGATAGAAGAATTTCGGGATATGCGATTATCTGTGAAGTTGACACTGGGGAAGATGTGTTTGAATATGATCACCATTTCGAATGATCTGATGGATAAAATACGAGAAGGACAGAATAGTGATCAATATCTGCAAGAAGCAAAGGAAGCAAGAAGTCAAGGAGTGAATTAGAATTCAAACGAAGGTGTTGATGGAATTTTGAAGTTCAAAGGGAGAGTTTGTATGCCAAATGATCCAGAACTTAGGAGATCGATTTTGAATGAAGCTCATAGAAGTAAGTTGAGTATGCATCCAGGAGCCACAAAGATGTACCAAGATTTGAAGCAACTGTATTGGTGGCAAGGAATGAAGAGGGATGTCGCAGAATATGTATCATCCTGTTTGACTTGTCAGAAGGCCAAGGTGGAACATCAACGGCCATCAGGAATGTTGCAACCTTTGCCTATTCCTGAATGGAAATGGGATGACATAGCAATGGATCTCGTCACGGGGCTACCAAGAACTCGGAAAGGTCACGACTCTATATGTGTAATTATTGATCGGCTTACAAAGTCAGCGCATTTTCTACCGATTAATATTAAGTACTCAATGGAGAAGTTGGCTCAGATATACATCAATGACATTGTTAGACTTCATGGTGTACCATCCAGTATAATTTCTGATCGAGATCCGCGATTCACATCAAGATTTTGGACTAGTCTACAAGAAGCGATGGGAACAAACCTACATTTGAGTTCTGCTTACCATCCACAAACTGATGGTCAGTCAAAAAGAACAATTCAGTCGTTGGAAGACTTGCTGAGGGCTTGCGTTCTAGAGCAAACTGGTTGTTGGGATGAATTTCTGCCATTGATAGAGTTCACCTATAATAATAGTTTCCATTCGGGTATAGGGATGGCACCCTATGAAGCCTTATATGGGAGAAGATGTAGGACACCATTGTGTTGGTACCAGGATGGTGAAAGTACTGTGATAGGACCTGAAATTGTGCAGCAGACAACCGAGAAGATAAAGATGATTCAAGACAAGATGAGAACAGCTCAGACGTGGCAAAAGAGCTATGCAGATAAAAGGTGAAGACCACTGGAATTCGAAGAAGGTGATCATGTATTTTTACGTGTGACGCCTATGACTGGAGTTAGACGAGTAATTAAGTCGAGGAAGCTTACTCCTAAGTTTATCGGACCGTATCAGATACTTCGTCGAATAGGTCCGGTAGCTTATCAAGTCGCGCTGCCACCGTTTTTATCAAATCTTCATAATGTATTTCACGTGTCACAACTACGGAAATATATTCCAGATCCGACTCACATTATCGAACCAGACACTGTACAACTAAAGGAGAACTTGACCTATGAAACAGTTCCAGTCAAGATTGAAGATCGAAGGATAAAGCAGCTTCGAGGAAAGGACATTGCATTAGTTAAAGTAGTTTGGAACGATGTAAGTGGTGAAGCCACGTGGGAGTTAGAAGAAAATATCAGAGAGTAGTATCTGTTTTTGTGTTAAATGTATGTCAAGTTTCGAGGACGAAACTTTATTTTAGAGGGGGAGAGTTGTAACACCCCAAATTCTGACTATATGAATAGTAATAGCATAATTACACTATTTTGTATTTTCTGTGTGGTATAAAAATAATTTGACTGTTCTGAGATCATATTTGATCATTTTGTGTGATTGCTCCTAGCTAGGAAAAATAATAATTTTTGGTGGGAAATTTCGATCTGCCTCATTTGGAGACGGGGGATCTTACTAAACCCGAATCCGAGTGACTCAGACAAGAATCTTTTAATTTTAGAATCTATCTGAAAAGATAAAAATATTGTACCGATAAATATCTGTGGATATATTTATAACAGTCGTTGCTATGAATGTTGGATCTGATAAGTTTTAATTAATAGAAAAGTGTTTAGAATATTTCTTGTGATTAAAATTAAAATGATCCAATAGGATATAGTCAAAATAAATGGTTGGACTTTTCTAACCAATGAGAATTGGTCAAGGAAAGAAGCTTAGACTTCCTTGTAGACCATTAGATTTGAAGCTTGACTTAGAAGCTTTGATCTTCACCATTGATTCAATCAATGGTGTAAAACAAATCCTACCAAAACTATCAAGTAATATCCACCATAGATAAAATTAATGGATAGGAAATCAAATTGATTTTCATTGGATAAGATTGAGTCAACAATAATTGCTTGACTTTGGCTTAGGAAACTAATTAACCTTAATTTAGTTGACCTAATTACCTAATTAAGAAATTAAGTAAACTAACTTAATTAGGGATTAGTTATAACTTAATCTTTAATTTAATATCCTAATTCTAATTAGAGGTGATGATACATGCTAAATATGTTAAACTAAATTAGTTATATACTTGGATGATTAAGTAAGAATGGTTGGGAGATTAAACCTAATTAATTAGTTAATTAATCAACTAGTAAATAAGCTTGGATTAGCAACCAATTGAAAGGTTTAAACTTACCTAGTTCCACGGTCCAGCAGAAAATGAGGAGCAGCAGAATTGGACGGCCCAACAAAGAAGAAGAACACTACCAAATGAATTAGATTGGAGACGTCCAGCAGCAGCAGCACGGTTCAGCAATTTGTGAAGATTCCAAGTGATATTTGAATATTTCAAATGTCATGCAAAGTCAAGATGGTAGCCAATGAGAAGTGAGTGTCCTTGTGCAATTAAAGAATGGCTACTTACTTAAGCAAAAAATTCATTCACGGTCACTCACAAGACAGCATGCAGCAGCTGTAAAATGGGAGGATTATCCAAGTAATTCTCTCCATTTTCTCCTCACAAATCACACGGCAACAACTCATGGTAGCAGCTGGAAAGATTGGACAATTATGTGAATAAATCTCTTTATTTATCCTCACAATTTCACTCAAGGCAGCAGCTGTCCACATGCATTCAAAAATTGAATAATCACTCAAGTAATTCACACGGTCAAGAACACAATTTCATTCACAGCATGCAGCTGGAAGGAGGGGGATAATTATGCAAATAAATCTCTCCAAATGTCACAAGTTATTATACGGCCAGCAGCTTCTTGAAACTTCCTCATCCTTTTGCTTTTATACTTATCAAACATAAGTCATTTCTCTCAAAACACCAAGGAAACTCACGCATCTCTCTTCCATTTTCATTCTTCACATTCGGTCACCACCTTAAACCCACACCATCAAGCCTTTCAAACATTCATCTCTTGGATTTTATTTTAACTCAAAGTCTACTCTAATCATTTCTCCTTCACAAGTTTTGTCATAAACCTTTTCCTAAAGAGGTAAGCTTTGAGTTAATGATTCAAAGTTTGATTTTAATTCTGTTAACCATGATTTTTCCATGGTTCTCAATCTTGATTCTGGTATGAACATTCACTAATTTTCTTGGAATTTTGGGGTTTGTTTAGGAAGTGAACAAAGTTTCAAGGAAATGAAGAAAGCTTAGAAAGCTTGTCTTCAAGAGGTAAGAGGGAGACTCAACCTTACCACCCATGTTCTGGTAGTGTGAGGATGGTTTGTTCGGTGAAAAATCCTTAAGGATTTATTCACCTATTGTTTGAGGTTAATCACCTATTGTTTGAGGTTCTTGGACTGTATTGATTGGACTGTATTTGAGATGTGCCTGCTTGTGTTTCTATGTTTGGACTGTATTTGGGATATGTCTGTTATGTTTCTATGTTTGTATGTGTAATATCTGTGAGGTATAATTTTATTTCAATACTTGCCTGTATGCTGTAATGCTTAAGGAACTTATAATATGGGGTCATTATGTAAATTTATGTATTTTGAGGGACGAAAACATAATTAATCTGTTTTGAGAGACGAAAATGTAATTTATGTGTTTTGAGGGATTATTTTGCAAATATGAGAGAAATACAGTAAATTTTAATATTAAATTGAGTAAAACAGTAATTCTGATTCAAAACGTATGAAAAATATTCACGCGATTGGAAAACATTGAAAAATCATTACGTGATTTGAAAAGGCGGAATGAATTGGGTCGCGAGTGAGAAAATATGAAAATATGACTATGCGATTAAATTACAGTAATAATGCTGTTAAATTATTATATAAACCCTGCATATGTGATATTAATAGAAATTGTGAATAGTGCATAGTACATGCATTAGAAAGGTCCAAAGGACTGTGTAAGGCAAGTTGCCTAGGAGAGACTACACCTCCTGAGTGGGTGCGATAAGCATAGTGTAGGTCACTTGTTGACCTTGGGGGCATTGGGGTGCGGGTTGCCTACAATGGACAGTTGGTAGCTCTTATGCACCGTGGGTTAGACCGATGCAACACACCAATGATCCGGACCGAGACACTATCCCTAATCATGATTTGATACGGACTGTCGTGCATATACTAGATGTGCAGAAATTGAGCACTTGGTCTGAAGTATATTGGTGCCGACAGATCTTTTCAGTCACTCTCTCCGACT
This sequence comes from Ormosia semicastrata, assembly GCA_029884595.1. Lineage (NCBI taxonomy): Eukaryota > Viridiplantae > Streptophyta > Magnoliopsida > Fabales > Fabaceae > Ormosia > Ormosia semicastrata. The sequence goes on from JAQQTO010000061.1 coordinate 7,694,972, forward strand.
TGAGTTGTAGCTCCATGGAGTAGGATATTGAGTCAGTGTACATTTGCATTCATAGAGGATATATCATTGTAATTCTTACTCATGTGTAATTATAGCTCGTAATAATTAAAATATTGCATACTTGAGTATTGAAAATAGCGTAATCGTAATTCTTGTTTTATTTCTGTGTAATTGATGATATATATATAAGGTTAATGGCATAAGTGTAATTATAGTATGACGTCTCGTATGATATTTTGGATGTGTTTATCTTCACCGCTACCATCTTGGTATTGGCGTAGGTGATCTCGCTCTTGCATATATATGTTGTATCATGTTTATATATTGTTAAGATCTTGAGCGGACGTAGAGCGAGAAGCAGAAGAAAGGCCTAGATTCCGTTGAGAATTTCGAGTTTTGAGGGGTGTGAAGACCCTTAGTTCCTGGGGTTACATGAGACTGACATTTATTGGAGGGGACGAGGCATGGACTGAAGATCTTGAGAGAGAGAGTATATATTATTTAGGAGATGTAAATATTAGACTGAGTAGGCTACAGTCAGGGAACCCTTACTTTTCTGTTACTATTTATGTACAATTAGAGTTCCCTATATCCATCAGGCAGCACTGGGGAGCGTACTATCGCACCCCTAGAGATAGTAGTGTCGTATCGTCCGCTCGGACATTTGTTCCTTGGACTTTACGTCGAGTTGGAATTCCCCCACCCGGGGAGTATGAGGAGGACCCATCTGAGGGTCCGGCTACTTCTGAGGGCTCAGCTGCCTAGTAGTACTTGGGCAAAGATGTCAATGTAAATAGTGTTTAAAATTTTTGGAGTGACTAGTTTGTAATATTTATAGTATGATAGTGTTAAAGACTTGTATATGTATAACAAGAGACTTGAATATGTATAAATGATGTAAATTATTTGTAATGATGCTGTGATGTTTTTATTTTATGCTAAGTTTATTTTCTTGTAATTAAGAAATTTTGAATTTCGTATTTTTCCCTACAAAGTACGTTATCTAAATAAGGTTAATTTGGTAATTATGTAACATAAATGTGGCATCCTAAGGTGGGTGTCACATAATTAATCTACTTTGGGGTATCCTCTAAGGAATTGGGTTGATATGGAAGGGGGTAGGCTTTCTGAATCATTGCGTACTCTTCTTGCTACTACTTTGGCACTTATGGTAATTGGTATATGCATTTAATATGAAACAAAAACATATAATTAACCCAAATTTTTCATAGGGTTTTCTTTCTAGGCATCTTAATATGCTTAGAAACAATTTCAAATATGTTTCTCAGTCATTTGAATAAAACCAAGTGTAATATATGATCTCTTATTAATTTTAAATATAATTCTTTTCAAATTGGTATTATGCGTTTGTTGCCACTCATCCCATATTTTCTTTTGAGAAAAAATAAAAGGGATACATTAATCAAAGAATTCTCCAAATGATATGTAGCTAAGGGCAGATGCTCCAGCACACCGCTTATTTGTACTACTTGGTTTTCTTTCTAGTAATTCTTCTTTTCTTCCTCTGTTTAAATTGACATGACTTGAGTTAGATGTATAATAGTATTTGTATGACAGGACTTATTGAAGAATCAAAGAATTAACTTCCTAATATTTTGTGTTATCTAAGTTTACATCTTTGGCTTAAATTATCCTATTTTTTTGTTACATTTTTGCATATGGCTTGTCTTAGTTATTGGCATCCATGAATCGGCTTGCCTGCTCTATTTTGGCATAACCTAATATATCAAAATTTCTTATTATCCTCTCATTGTCGATTGTCATATTTTATTTTATTATCAAGTATTACTTTGGAATAACTACGATATTATTTTTACTGTGGAAAATGTGTTATCAAGATTTTGCAATGTATATTGGTGTAACATGATTTTAGCCATTGCTGTTGCAGTCCTTTGTGCCTACATTGCCCCAATGGCAGTAAGTATGACATAGTTGAGGTGAAGGGAAGCCTCAATAGCATATATGCTCATTCTATATTGGCTCCAAGTATCCTATTTGCAAACGGTTAGTCACTAACTCAATTTGATATTATGTGTGTGTGAATCTCATCCTTTTGCATTATGTATGCATAAGCAAGGCAAGTTAGGAAAATGTCTCCAAGAAGGTACTTATCTTACTTTACTATGTGATAAAAAGAGCCTTTCAAATAGGTTACATCATTCTTTTCGTGAATTATTTGAAAAACTTAATTTGATGAAAAAGATAAAATATTTTTAGTAAGTGGACTTTTCTCCTATTCTTTTATATTCTTAGTTGACATTTCTTTTGATGAGTTCTTGATCCTTGCTTATTCCACCCATTCAATTACTATAAGCTGCTTGCTTTTTTCCCTTTCTGTTAGCAACTTGCTGCTAGACTGAGGGATATTGTGGCGTTAAGACGACAAATTGATGACCTACCATGCCAATCAGAACTCATCTAGTATGTTTATTTCTTTCACCTTTCATTTTATGATTTCCATTTTCCTTATACTCTTTAAAACTATTGGCTGAATAAAGTTGAATATGTCCATTACTTGGTTTTGATTATGTGCAACTAAAACTCATCCATTTTTTTTCCACATTTCATTTGCTCATGTTTTCCAGCACTCCTTAAAACTCTATGTTGTAGTAATGAGATATTGCAGACAATGCTTAGTTTAGTTTATTCTAGAATGTCTTGATGTTTAAATGAGATATTCTAAAGACTGAATTAGTTTAGTTTATATTATTTTTTATTTATATGTTTAGTTATATATGAGATTGTTAACTGTTGTTTATTAGGTGTTTTAAAAATTTGGATATTAATAAATTTAAAAATAATTATAAATTCATATCACAAATTTGAGACTGAATTAGGGACTAAATATATAAAAAAATGACATTTAGCAACCGATTTAGAGACTGGTAAATCGGTCTTGTAATATATTCAGCCTTTAGAGACCGATTTAGAGACTAATAAATCGGTCTCTAATTTAGAGATCGATTTAGTGAACGATTTTATAAAATATACAATATATTCAGCCTTTTAGAGACTAATTTAGAAACTGATTTAGATACTGATAAATCGGTCTCTAGTTTAGAGTCCGAGTTAGCGACCGATTTTATAAAATATATAATATATTCATGCTTTTAGAGACCGATTTAGAGATTGGTATAGAGATTGATTTATCAGTCTCTGAAAAATTAGTCTCTAATGTACTTTTTTAAAAAATAATTGACTAATATTTGATCGAAATTAACGACGGATTTTTTTTTAAATAATCTGTCACTAAATCGGTCTCTAAATTTAGCGACCGACCAATATCAGTCACTAATATTTAGCGACAAGGGGTTTAGAGACCGATTTAAATCGGTCTCTAAATTAGTCGCTAACTATTTTAGCAACCAATTTTTTTTATTTAGAGACTAATTTTTCGATCTCTAAAACCCAAATTTCTAGTAGTGTAGGCTGTGCAATTGTTCTTTAGCAATTTTTGGCTTGTGCATAGAAAACATGTTCGTGTGTTCTAAAATATAAAGCCATGTAACCTATTTGTAAGCTCCAAAGCCCTTTGGTAGCTAAGTTTGTAAGTTGAGTTTTGATGATAATAACTACATTGAAAATTATAAACATTTGCTCTTAAGCATCTTGGTAGTGCTAACATGATATCTGTAGAGTTTTCTTATTCGTAACAACTTTTTTAGGACTAAATCAGTTATAAGGAAGCTTTCTGGATGATTAAAAAGGACTAAGAAGATCAATTTCTGACTTGAGAGAGTTCAGGTTGCATCCTGAGAAAGTTCCCAAAGAACTTGAGAGAGAGTTCATCCTGAGAAGGTTGTGAGAAAGTTCAAGAATGAGAGGATTCTCCACAAGGACCAAATCAAGAGCAAATTAGAGTTAAAAAGAAGTTATCATCATCCAAGTTATCAAGATTAAACATGAAGATGATGATGGAATCAAAGATCAAGAGGTGTTGAGAAACTTTAAACTTGAGAGAGTTGCTAAGAAGGTTAACTGGTATGAAGCTTGAGAGAGTTCCTCGGTAGGAGCTTAAGTGAGTGCGCTGACTCAATATAAACAACAAAATAATGACTATTTGTCGCAAGAAGGACAAATAACTATTGGGAGCTTCTGACAGTTACTTTTCGCATGCTATAAAAGGCTCCAAGCTTAAAATGAAAAAGGTTGAATGATTGGAGAACAATCTGAGAAAGATAAAAGCTCATACACGAAGAACAACCCTCTCACCTTTACCTACTTTATTCTGAAACTTTTGAAATCCTTAGTAGGTGTGTTGTAGGTTTTGCAAAACTGAGTTTATACACTCTTTGAGTGATTTCGAGACCTATCCACTTGTATCAAACACTTAAAACCTATATTTGATTATTGATTGTGTGAGGTGAGCTTGTGGGTCATGCAAGTCACTTGTAAGCTTAGTGAAACTGTTTGTAAGAGTATAAAGAGGCTTGAAAAGAAAGAATACTTGTTAAAATGCACCTGGAGAGGTAGAGGAAAAAGAATACTCATTTGTAAGAGCCTGAAGTGACTTGGTAAGAAAGAATGCTTTGATATAGTGAAAATCCTAGTATTTGCTAGGTATTAGACATAGCCTTAAGTAGTTTAGGAGTGAACCAATATAAATTATAGGGTCTTGCTTCTCTTCCTTCACTTAAACTTTTTCCAATTTGTTTTGATACTGATTCTAAGTAAATCAAAGTTCTTCTCTATAAGAGCAAAAATATTTTTGAGTTAAAGTGAACTTAACAAGAATCTCTCCTTATAAAGTGTAAATTTGCATTTCTGGAATTGATTTTTACTGCTACGAAAGGTTTTTCAAAGTATAAGGTTTACTACACTAAGTTTTTAATTAGAAAAGAATTCTGTATTGTAGTTTAAAAGTGTGAAAGAGTTAAGTTTCACTCAACCAGTTAACTCTCTCATGAACTCTCTCACCTTGTAATATTTGTTCTTGTTTTCCTTTCTTATGAACTCTTTCACCTATTATCTGCTAGGTATTAGACATAGCCTTAAGTAGTTTAGGAGTGAACCACTATAAATTATGGGGTCTTACTTCGCTTCCTTCACTTAAACTTTTTCCAATTTATTTTGATACTGATTCTAAGTAAATCAAGGTTCTTCTCTATTAGAGCAAAAATATTTTTGAGTTAAAGTGAACTTAACAAGAATCTCTCCTTATAAAGTGTAAATTTGCATTTCTGGAATTGATTTTTACTGCTAAGAAAGGTTTTTCAAAGTATAAGGTTTACTACATTAAGTTTTTAATTAGAAAAGAATTCTGCATTGTAATTTAAAAGTGTGAAAGAGTTCAGTTTCAGTCAACCAATTAGCTTTCTCATGAACTCTCTCACCTTGTAATATTTGTTCTTGTTTTCCTTTCTTATGAACTCTTTCACCTAGTATTTGCTAGGTATTAGACATAGCCTTAAGTAGTTTAGGAGTGAACCAATATAAATTATGGGGTCTTGCTTCTCTTCCTTCACTTAAACTTTTTCCAATTTGTTTTGATACTGATTCTAAGTAAATCAAAGTTCTTCTCTATAAGAGCAAAAATATTTTTGAGTTAAAGTGAACTTAACAAGAATCTCTCCTTATAAAGTGTAAATTTGCATTTCTGGAATTGATTTTTACTGCTAAGAAAGGTTTTTCAAAGTATAAGGTTTACTACATTAAGTTTTTAATTATAAAGAATTCTGCATTGTAGTTTAAAAGTGTGAAAGAGTTCAGTTTCACTCAACCAGTTAGCTCTCTCATGAACTCTCTCACCTTGTAATATTTGTTCTTGTTTTCCTTTCTTGTGAACTCTTTCACCTAGTATTTGCTAGGTATTAGACATAGCCTTAAGTAGTTTAGGAGTGAACCAATATAAATTATGGGGTCTTGCTTCTCTTCATTCACTTAAACTTTTTCCAATTTGTTTTGATACTGATTCTAAGTAAATTATGTTTTAAATAATGGAAAAGATAACTTAGGCAAGTTTGATGCTAAGTCTGATGAAGGTATATTTCTTGGTTATTCAAATCATAGTAAAGCTTTTCGTATATATAATAAAAGAACTATGACTATTGAAGAATCTATACATGTTGCATTTGATGAAACTGACCCAAATGGATCGAGAAAGGATCTTGTTATTGATGATGTTGTAGAAGTCTTGGCAGAAACACATTTGGATAGCAAAGAAAAAGAAATCAAGGATCAAGAAGATAAACAAAGACAAGAAGATTCACAAGCTTTAGAACTTCCCAAGGAATGGCGAACTTCAAAATATCATTCCCTTGATCAAATAATCGATGATGTATCTAAAGGTGTAAGTACTTGTAATTGTCTTAGAAATGCTTGTAATCACTTAGCTTTTGTTTCTCAAATTAAACCTAAGGATTTAATTGAAGCTTTTGATGATGAACATTGGATCTTAGCTATGCATGAGGAATTAAATCAGTTTGAAAGAAATCAAGTTTGGGAATTAGTTGCTAGACCTAATGATCACCCTATAATTGGCACTAAATGGGTTTTTAGAAACAAATTTGATGAAAATGGGTTAATAACTAGAAACAAAGCTAGACTGGTTGCTAAAGGTTATAATCAAGAAGAAGGAATAGATTATGAAGAAACCTATGCACTAGTAGCTAGATTAGAAGCTATTAGAATGTTACTTGCATATGCTTGCATCATGGATTTCAAATTATATCAAATGGATGTTAAAATTACTTTTCTAAATGGCTTTATTCAAAAGGAGGTACCTCCAGGTTTTGAAAATCATGAACTACCCAATAAAAAGGCTTTATATGGCTTAAAGCAAGCTCCTAGAGCTTGGTATGAAAATTTAAGTATATTTCTTTTAGAAAATAGTTTTTCAAGATGAAAAGTCGATACTACCCTTTTCATTAAAAATAAAGAGCATGAAATTCTTCTTGTGCAAGTATATGTGGATGATATTATTTTTGGTGCTACAAATGAATCCCTTTGCAAAGAATTTGCTAAGACAATGCAGAATGAATTTGAAATGTCGATGATGAGAGGGCTGAACCTCTTCCTCGGACTTCAAATCAAACAAACAAACGAAGGGACATTCATAAGTCAAACCAAATATTACAAGGAATTATTCAAGAGATTCGAAATGGGAAACGCTAAGCACATGGCCACTCTAATGGGTACTTCTTGCTATTTGGACAAAGATGAAATAGGTAAATCAATAGAAATAATGAAATACAGAGGTGTGATTGGATCTCTCCTTTATCTTACTGATAGTAGACCAGATATTATGTTTAGTGTATGCATGTATGCTAGATATCAGGCAAACCCTATGGAATCTCATTTAAGTGCTGTTAAACGAATAATGAAATACCTAGTGGGCACTTCACAAATGGGTTTGTGGTACCCTAAGGGTGCCTCTTGTAGCCTAATAGGCTATTTCGACTCTGATTTTGTTGGGTGCAAATTGGATAGAAAGAGTACTAGTGGGACATGCCACTTGCTTAGTAGTTCTTTAGTTTCTTGGCATAGTAAGAAACAAAATAGTGTGGCTTTGTCTACCACCATTGAAATTTGAATATGTTGCAAATGTTGGGAGTTGTTGTGCTCAAATCCTATGGATGAAGCAACAACTTTTAGACTACGGTCTTCAGCTTAATCACATCCCGATAAGATGTGATAACACTAGTGTAATAAATATCTCTAAGAATCTCATTCTGCATTCCAGAACAAAGCATATAGAGATAAGACATCATTTTATCAGAGATCATATACAAAGAGGGGATTGCATTCTTGAGTTTGTTGAAACATCTAAGCAACTTGTAGATATCTTCACTAAACCCTTAGCAAAAGAAGCATTCTTTTATATTCGAGGAGAATTGGGAATATTTGATCAATCCAATATATGATTACATGTTTGTATTGCTGAATATTTCTTAAATCTTTAAATCACATGAATATATGCTTTGTCTTGAATTCTTAAACATATGCTTTTCTGTGCTTTCTGTTAGTTTTATTCGAATAAACAGAGTTTTTATTCAAATAAAGTTCTTTAAAGCTTATCATTTAATGTGTTGGATATTAGCCTTATTTGAATAACAGTTAGTTTATTCGAATAAACTGGCTTTTGTGTTAATCATGTGCTTGCTGTGCTCTCTGTCTATTCGAATAAATTTCTTTCTATTCGAATAACCAGAGCCCTTAAGTTTATCAGTCTTAGTCTTTGCCCTCTGTCTATTCGAATACAACTCAGGTTATTCGAATAACCAGAGCCTTGGTTTCTCAGTCTTGACTGATAACTTTCTGTCTATTCGAATAACCCCTAAAGTTATTCAAATAAATCCTGTTAGATTGCCAAAAATGCTTGGCTTTCCTAGTTAACCTATTCGAATAAACCCTAGCAGCACTCCTCGTTCAACGCCTGTCCTTTCAGTTACTATACAAGGTTTATTTGAATAAACCTCTATTTATTCGAATAAACATGGACCTCTCTTTAAATAGCCCCTGCGCGCCTAACTGTTTCACTTCCTGTTTTCTCTTCTACTCTTCACCTTCTCTACCCACGCCTCTATCATTTCTTTCTCTCATACTCTCCTCCACCATCTTCCTGCCATCTTTCTCTCTTCTACACCTCCAATCACCATGGCCTCCTCTTCTAGCAAGTGCCCATGCACGAAGACTGCTCGATGCAACAATCCTCTTGACTTGAGAAGACTCTCCTCCAACGAAGAGTACCATGGACACTTCATTACATACTTCTGGGAGCGTAACCTTGTCCATCCCAAGTATCTTGACCTCTCATTCTTTCAACAACACAGAAGTTTTGACTTTCTGACCCTATTGCAAAACCAGGGGGTTCTACAGCTCTGTTCCCACCGGGCTATGCTCTACCTAGCTCTGGTGAAGATGTTCTTCTACAATTTGGCATTTGATGGCCAGAACCTTCTCTCCGAGGTCTGCGATCAGAACATTGTGATCACACCGCAGGACTGGTAGACTCTGTTTGGGTTACAGTTCACAGGCGTACTCGTTGAAGATGATGACAACCCCTTCCTTGAAGAGTTCAACAAATTTCAGGCAATTGAGGACCTGCTGAAACTTGGTCTAGCCTTGCCTGACAAAGGTCTCAAGGGTGGCATGCTGAAGAGCTAAGATAGGCTTCTACATTATGCCTTTGCTCATATTCTGGCACCACGCGGCGGGAACTACGTCTACCTCAGTGAAGATGACATCTTCATGCTCTGGATCCTGAAGAATGGTCATAGGATCAACTGGCCTGTGTTTATCATGAAACACATGATGAGAGCCAAGGGAAAGGAAAAATCTGATCTACCTTATGGTATTCTCCTCACTACCTTGCTTAGCAAGTATCCTCAGGTCTTGGAGACTGAGCGAGCCATTGCCTTGACTCATCACAATGTCTTTGGCTCCCACACCCTGCGTAAAATGAAGATGATCCAAACCGATGAAGGCTGGGTGTACCCAGATGAGGTTGCTGAGGATGAGTTAGACCTTGCTGACGCACCTGCTGCACCTGCTGCTGCTCCTGCTCTAGTTACCTTAGAACAGATCATGGTCACCTTGCATGATAACCGACCCTATATGGAACATACCTTCTCTATTCTTTTTGATTGAATAGAAGGTGTTCAATGTGAGGTTGCTACCCTCCGATCTGCTTCACCTGCTCCTGCACCAGCTTCTTCGCCACCACCTCCGGATACCTATTTCTAGGAGCTTTAGTTCTTAGAATCTCTGTTTTTTGTTTTATTTATTTCTAGCTTTTGTAATTGCATCCTTTTTGGTTAATGAATAAATACAGTTTCTTGATGATCTATTCTTATATTGATATGAGTATGCTTTTTGGTTCTTTTTATGCACTTATACTTGCATATCTATTTATGGGACTTACCCCTCCTTTTTGCTCATGACAAAAGGGGGAGAAAAATTTGAATTTAATTGAGAAAAGATAGGTAAAATTTAAAAGAGTTTTGATACCACACGAAATGGGGAGTTGGGCACATATCTGAGATACATTACCTCTTATAATTAAAGAGGGGGAGTAAGCTTTTAATACCTCTTTGTGAATTCCAATTATATGCACTAAACTCTTTTCTCATTGATAGTTTGTCATCATTAAAAAGGGGGAGAATGTATTTGGACATTGATGCACACTTTTTAATTGTAGCATTTGCAAACCCAAGTGCAGGTTGTCTCAAGTAATAAATTTCTCGGTGAGTCCGAGGTCGATCCACAGGGAATTGTTGAAGATTAAGGTGAAGTAAATATTTTGTGACTACGGTAAAAATTATTTACTTGGGTAAAAAGATCCACTCTTGGTAAATAAAGAAAAAGTAAGATTAATTCCTTTTATAACTCAATTAGAATCCTTGCAACATGGAGGTTTCAATCGGAAAATACAACGTTAAAAATCCATTAAAATAATATACATAATTATATTATGCTTCCTTTAATCATCTATTAATATCATCACTCATAAATGGGTTAAAGCATTCATTGTGCCAATCTCTTGTCTACAACAAATCAAGAACTCCAGTTTACAAGGAGAGTTTCTAAATTGATTGGAAACAAAATACAATACGAAATAAAATAATATACGTAATTATATTATATTTTCTTTAATTATTACTACCACTTGTAAATGGGTTAAAGCATTTACTGTGCCAATATTTTGTCTACAATAAATCAAGAACTCCTATTTACAATGGTAGTTTCTAAATTATCAGAAACAAAATATAACACGCATAATAACTACTTAAAAATATAAATCATTAAAGCACAAGAGATAAATAAATCTAGCCTTATTTTATTACCAAGAGTTTCACACTTTGACCCAAGTAGACTAAAATTTATTTACACATAAACTAAAAAAGAGAAAAAGAAAAAGAGAAGAGAAAAGAAAAGTGAAGGGAGGAGGAAGAGAGCCTGGGCACTGCCCAGAATCCCCTCTGTCTCTCCCCCCCGAATATACATCCAATTTGAAATTCAATTGCCTATTTATAGGCAAATTCAAGGTTACTGTGCAATGCACAGTAACCTGCATGATTAAGTTCTAAACGTCATCCATGATGTTTTTTTTATTTTTTTAAATAATAATTGAGTAAATGCACAGCCGTGCGTCTAGTCATTTTTTCATTTTTGAGAGAAGTAGTCTTCATGAAAGTTGTAGGCCTGGATATTTACTTTAAAATGGCTTTAGTTTCAGTTCAAAATCATTCCTAGAACTCAAGATATGGTCCAATTACTGCAGAGTATTTAGACCCGGTTTCAGCTCCTATATTTTGACTTTAAAGCCCAATATCACCTCCAAGGAATCTGATTCTGGAAAAGTGTTCAACATCAAAGTTGCAGGGAATTGCCTTAGCTTTCCTACAAGACCAAAATCACATCAATCAGATATTTGAAACTCAAATTATAGCCAGTTTACTAAATACTTCTAAAGAGATAATTAAGGCTAATTTATGCAATAATTTATTTAATTGTTCAATTCAGCTCAAAATCATAAAATGTGTCAAAATCAACTTAATTAAGCCTAATTGAACCTTAAGAAGTCTAGTGAGAGGATTACAAAATGTATAAATATAGTGTTATCAAATTCCCCCACACTTAACTTTTGCACTCCTGGGCAAAACACAAAAGACAAAAACCAAGGAATAAAGAAAAACAACACAAACTCAAAAACTAAAAAACTCTAAAGGATTCAACGACTCAAGAAGAGCAACTAGACAATCAAGGGATCAAAATAGTCATGAGGTAACATTTCTTCGCATCTTAAATCAACAAGCAAGGATATTTCAATTGAAAAGCATAAGTCAAGAATGATAGATTTTCACAAGATTCACTCTCAATCCCTTAAGTGTTTAAAAGGTAGGTATTTCACTCAATTCAACCCATGAAAATTACACTACCATAAGCTTGCTTATCTTCTACTTCTCCACTACTCAGAACACATGCACACACAAATCATGAGGACTTTATTCAAGGTTGTAATTGGGTCAAGGTAAAGGAAGAGGTAATATGGATATAACAAGTTAAATACCAGAGAATAAAAGAGCATGAGAGTTGAGTTCAATTAACAAGCATGAAAGTCCATCCCAACTCCACCTAATACAAATTCCCTTTACATATTCTTTTCCTTTCCTTTATTATCTTGTTGACCCTCTTCTTTTTACACATTTTTTATATTTTTTTTATTTTTTTTATTTTTTTTTACAAAAAGAACATCATATATACATTTTTTTAACCATTCTGCACACACACCCCCACACTTGTTCAAGAACTCATCGAATGACAAAACTAATGTTCTCTTATTCCCTAAGGTCAAGTAAGAACATGGTTTTTCATTTAAGGCACATAATGAGTTCAAAACAAAGAATAGTCAAATAAGCTCAAAGGGGTTAAACAAAGAAAAATATGCAAGGTTGGCTATTTGGTCAAAGTAGTTAATTCAAGAAAATACCTCAATCATTTTTATGTATGCATATGAAAATATAGTCTCAAAAAGAATCAAAGCAAGTTCTAGAGTAACAATTCTATGAGTGAAATTCACACAAGAAAGAAGAGAATGGTACAAATGTTCAATCCATTCATCAATAGGCTCAAAATCTCACAAGGTATGATTCTATCATTCTCAGTCCACCAATTTAACATCCATAACCAAGTATGTGAATTTTAAGAAAGAAGACAATTTACTCAATCATGCAAATTTTCCTGAATTTGAATTGCTACTTCCACACAAACTAGTTGTCTACCCCAACTAAGATGCGTCTCAAGAGTAAAATTACCTCCACAGCAAAATTTACTCCTTACTCTGCCATCCTTAAATGGTTTAACTGTTAGAAAATTGCTGACAAACATATAAACATAACAAACATAAACTCACTTTCAAAAATTTTTTAAGCATTTTTTTATACACAACTCTACACATGACAAACATAAACACACTTACTAATTTATTATTATTATTTTTACACAACTAGTCACACAACTATCCTCCCCCCAACCAGATCACAACATTGTCCTCAATGTTAAAAAAATAGAAAGGAAAAAGATAGAAAATAGTACCTATTACCGCAATTACTGAAAAGAGAAACCTCACACAAAGATAAACAGAAACAAAGTATGATGAACAAAACCAAAGCTTGCAATTATTTAAACAATTGGAGTGTTTGAACTGACTTGCTTTTCTTACTACTTCCCACAACATTTCTTTCTGACCAATCTATCTGAGCTACTACTGGATCAGGGCTGTCATAAGAAGACGATATACAAGAAAACGTATACATGTAGTTGTGATTGTGGCTCACATCTTCCTCTGATTTTACGTCCAGTAACGGCTTAAACGCCTTCTATGAGTCGAGGATAAGTTTCCCATCTAATTTTCTTATAAATTGATAAACAGGGTCTTTTTGAGTCAGATTCCCAAGACTGTAACGCGCTTATTTGCCTTTGAAGAGATTCCACAAATTAATAAATTCACATTGCACAAATTCACAAGAATGCGTCTCAAGAGTAAAAAAGATTTCACCTAATGACTCTTTACTCAGGCCATTCTTTAATGAAAAATATTTTATCTTTTTTTTTATTTGCAGAAACCATCCACAAAGAACAATTTCGCTTGTTACAAGAAAAATTGACAATTTTGGCAAACCAAAACATGAAATTAAAAATTCATCAGAGAAAAAAAATCATTGATAGGTATAATTTAAGAAAAGTGAGCCTATTGTAAGTATGGACAAAACATTTTTGGCTCATTTTGAATTCTTGAAGCAACAAAATCTACCGTATCAACCTAGGTTTACAAAAACTTATTGAGAAAATCAACGAGTGACCAAAAGGTCAAAATAAAGTTGACTATTTAAAAAGAAAAGAAAAACAAACAATAAGACACACGAAATTAGAAGAAAAAGAGAAAATAAAGTTTTTTTTTGTATTTTTTTTTGTATTTTTATTTTGAAATGAAAACACATGAAATTAGAATACTAGGGATCAGACTCCACTTGATTCAATAATCTATCTTAGACAATAGAGTAGCTTTGGGACCTTCTTTCTAATCAATTTCTAATCATTCAATTGATGGAGAGAATCAGTAATTTAAAAACATTTAAAGGCATGACTTTTACTTGATGGATTCTTATGGAAAAATACCACAGTTCTCCCACACAACCTATAACCTCCATTCCTAGATGATTATAAATCATAGTGCTTTATTATTTATGGTCTAGGTCATATGCAAACATTTCGGGTTACACATATACCCACTAGATCAATTTATGAGTGGCCAATTCATAAAAGCATTATGAACCATAATAGGCACTCAAATTGAGTAGAAAAGAAATTGATTTAAATTCCAATCTTAATACATGTCGTTTGAATTAAGTTACGTTTTCACCCTAAAAACACACAAGACAAAAGAAAAGAAGAAAAAAATAAGAAAAATAAAAATATATACAAAGATGTGGTATAAACCAGTCACCAAATATATATTAACACTTAGTAAATAAATATTAACAAATGTGTGGTATAAACTAACCACCAAATAAGTTAATAAGCATAAAAATTAAAAAGTTAGTATACTGAGATAAATTAAAATGTTAGAAGCGAGAAAAAGTAAAAAAGTTAGATAGTGATAAAGTAAAAAGTTAGATAGTTAGTAAAAGAGTTAGTAAGTTAGTAAACAAAAAAAATGACAAAAAATAAATAACAAAAAAAAGGTAGAAAATAAATACAGAAATTAAAATATGAAAAGCGGAGAATCAAGAAGCCGATTTTTTGCTCCGGTGAGAGAGAAGAGAAGAAGAAAGATTATTTCACTAATGATTAAAGATTATAGAGAAATTAGGGAGAGTTTCCCCCACAAGTTAGTATGTACAGAAATTAAAAAGGGAGAGGTTCCCCCACTAGTTAGTATGTTAGTATATATACAAAATTTTTTACACCAAAAATTCAGTCTTCAAATCGAGTCCCCTGCAACGGCGCCAAAAACTTGATGCACACCTTTTAATTGTAGCATTTGCAAACCCAAGTGCAGGTTGTCTCAAGTAATAAATTTCTCGGTGAGTCCGAGGTCGATCCACAGGGAATTGTTGAAGATTAAGGTGAAGTAAATATTTTGTGACTACGGTAAAAATTATTTACTTGGGTAAAAAGATCCACTATTGGTAAATAAAGAAAAGGTAAGATTAATTCCTTTTATAACTCAATTAGAATCCTCACAACATGGAGGTTCCAATCGGAAAATACAACGTTAAAAGTCCATTAAAATAATATACGTAATTATATTATATTTTCTTTAATCATTTATTAATATCATCACTCATAAATGAGTTAAAGCATTCATTGTACCAATCTCTTGTCTACAACAAATCAAGAACTTCAGTTTACAAGGAGAGTTTCTAAATTGATTGGAAACAAAATACAATACGAAATAAAATAAAATACGTAATTATATTATATTTCCTTTAATTATTACCACCACTTGTAAATGGGTTAAAGCATTTACTGTGCCAATATTCTGTCTACAATAAATCAAGAACTTCTCTTTACAAGGGTAGTTTCTAAATTATCAGAAACAAAATATAACACGCATAATAACTACTTAAAAATATAAATCATTAAAGCATAAGAGAGGGATAAATCTAGCCTTATTTTATTACCAAGAGCTTCACACTTTGACCCAAGTAGACTAAAATTTATTTACATATAAACTAAAAAAGAGAAAAAGAAAAGAGAAGAGAAAAGAAAAGTGAAGGGAGGAGGAAGAGAGCACAGGCACCGCCTGAATCCCTCCGTCTCTCCCCCGAATATACATCCAATTTGAAATTCAATTGCCTATTTATAGGCAAATTCAAGGTTACTGTGCAATGCACAGTAACCTGCATGATTAAGTTCTAAACGTCATCCATGACTTTTTTTATTTTTTTAAAATAATAATTGAGTAAATGCACAGCCGTGCATCCAGTCATTTTTTCATTTTTGAGAGAAGTAGTCTTCATGAATGTTGTAGGCCTAAATATTTACTTTAAAATGGCTTTAGTTTCAGTTCAAAATCATTCCTAGAACTCAAGATTTGGTCCAATTACTGCAGAGTGTTTAGACCCGATTTCAGCTCCTCTATGTTGACTTTAAAGCCTAATATCACCTCCAAGGAGTCCGATTCTGGAAAAATGTTCAACATCAAAGTTGCAGGGAATTGTCTTAGCTTTCTTACAAGACCAAAATCACATCAATCAGATATTTGAAACTCAAATTATAGCCAGTTTACTAAATACTTCTAAAGAGATAATTAAGGTTAATTTATGCAATAATTTATTTAATTATCCAATTCGGCTCAAAATCATAAAATGTGTCAAAATTAACTTAATTAAGCCTAATTGAACCTTAAGAAGTCTAGTGAGAGGATTACAAAATGTATAAAATACAGTGTTATCAGACATATGCCTTTGAAGGCTTGTTTTGATGATAACAAACGTGAAGACTAAATGAAGATGATGGAAAGACCAAGTCTAAGTTTATATAAAAATAGCTTTAGGACTTAGGATCTTTTTGGTACGGAGCTCACTTTGATATCTCTCTGTTTTAAAAGAAAAGATAAAATTTATTTTTAAAAGAAACTCAGTGTTTTTAAAACAATTTCTCCAAAGCTGTTTTATATTGTTTTATTCAAATAGAGTTTATCCTATTCGAATAAACCCTTCCACGAGTTTCTGTTTTCAAAGATGCTATTCGAATAGCAAGATAGCTATTCAAATAAATGGGTTTTTCAGAACTATCCTTATAAGTGAATTATTCGAATAACTCAAATGTTATTTGAATAAAACATTTTCTGTCTTAACAGTTTTCAACCGTGTTATTCAAATAACACAGTGGTTATTCGAATAACCTATATCAGATAGCTTTTTCACGTTGGTTTCAGGAATAGTGTTATTCGAATAATAGCTTAAGCTATTCAAATAAGCACGTTACTCACGAACACTGATATGGAAACAAACAGGTTTTTAATTCGATTTAAATGAGTTTTAATTATACCCAACGACTATTTCTTCAAATTTTCTCTATAAATAGGAGCCTTGGGTCACGTCTAAAATTGCCCAACACTCTGAATTATTTTCTACTTGCTCTAATCTGTGAAATTATTTTCTATGCTATATTTTCGTTTAAAACCTTGAGATATTTCTGTGAGAGCTCCATTAGCACTTCAATTTGTATTATTTGCTCTGAGTGAGAGTTTCTCTTCATTTACTTTATGCTATTCTATATCAAGGGTGAGGTATCCCTCAAGGTTTGTATAAGGGTGAGGTATCCTTGTAGGCTGAGACTTTAGCACAAGGGTAGAGTTTCCCTGTGTGTGAAAAGTGCTCTTTTATGTAATGGTTGCAAGCACCTATTGAAACTTGTATACATAGTGAAAAATCTCAGCTTTCGAGGACTGGACGTAGACCACAAGTGGGTTAGTGGTCGAACCAGGATAAATACTGTGCCTGCTTCTCTCTTCTTAATCCCTTTATTTTATACAATTTTAATTTACTGCATATTTATTTTTTACTGCTTTTATTATTTATTTTCTTTTTCTCATTCCTTCTGTGCATTTATTTATTAAGTTTTAATATTTGTATTTTAATTTAAAAGAGGTTTTGCGAAAAGTTTTATACTCAATTCACCCCCTCTTGAGTACTGGAAGCCACTTGGTAACTATAACTTTTGAAAATGAAGTTATTTCACTGATTTTGAATGTATATGAGCATGCTATCCTTAAGTTTTGTAGGCCAAAAGTTCAATTCATGCATGACTTTAATGATTTAAACTTGTTAACTCAAATGATTGAGAATTGAATCTTTGAAGATTTTATTTAAAGAAATTAGATTAATCATGATTTGATGGACTTTGACATTATCTTGATATAGGTATTCAAGATGGAAAAGCTTTGGAAGGGTCAAGGAACTCAAAGAAGAGCTCAAATTTGGAAGAAAGCAAGAAAAAAAAGAGATACTGCTGCCAACCCATGCCTAGGCTTGACAAAACCACGCCTAGGCGTGGAACAACCAAGCCTAGGCATGGAACTCTCAGGTTTTCAGGAATTTCAGACAGAGACACTCATGCCTAGGCATGGAAAAGTCACGCCTAGGCGTGGCCAGCATCTAACAGCACGTGTTTCATAACTACGCCTAGGCGTGGGAAAAATCCTGATCCGCAAAATTAGCCTTTAATATCTGATTTTTGGGACTTGAAGGGGTGCTTCTGTTTTGGACCAAGCATGAACTTCATAGAGAAAGGGAGAGAAGGAGAAAACCTTGGAAGATTGAGGTGATTCAAGTGAAGAATCAAGATCAAGGAGGAAGATCAAGCATTGGATTCTCATCATTCTTGTTCATTCTTCCCCTGTTCTCTCTTGATTTGTAATTTGATAGGTTTCATGACTCCATTAATTTTTTCTTCTTTCATGATGTGTAACTAAATCCTAATCTAGGGGTTCTTTAGGATCTTGCTATGGATTTGAATATCTTGTGAATTTGTTGGGTTTCTATCAATAAAATTGGTTTTGTTCTTCCATATCTATACTTAATGTTTGTTATTGATTGGCCATCAATTGCATGATTTTAGTATTCCAATTGAACTAGAAATAGGGTGTTGTGAATATGGATATGGTATGATTGATGTATGTTCAATTACATTCTATTGGATTGAATGTGTTAATTAGCTAATGGGATGGATACATACCCATTAGTCATGCATAGCAAGTGTTTGATAATTGGTCTCAATGAGTGATTCTTATGCTAATTCATATGGACACATAATGGATTAACTAAGTTTCACATGGGTATTTGTCCTAGACATAGGCTTTTATCTATTACTTGTTTTAGCTAACAAAACTAACTCATTGTTAGATGCTTGTGAATTGCAAGTTATTCATTGAAGTAGCAAGTGAATAGGGACCCCTAGGCCTTAATCATTCTCATCTTTCTCTTGTGTATTCGGTGTTTGGTGCATTCTTGTTTTATTCCTTTTAATTTATTATTTTAATTGCAAACCACTCTCACAATTCGATTGCTTGGATAAGAATTTGTGGAAATTAGTTAAGTTTAGCATTTCTCTAATTGTCAATTCCTTGGGACACGATACTCTAACTCTCATATATTTCTTGTTGACCCGTGCACTTGTGGATCATCACAAACAAGTTTTTGGTACCGTTGCCGAGGATTGAATTTAGATTTTGTGTTATTTCTTAATTCAATTCACAACTCTTATTTCAAGTTTTATTTGTTTGTTTGGTTTTTCAGGTACTTAACTTTTGTATGTGAAGGACTCGAAGTGTATCTCGATTTCCTTACGATCCTCTGATCGAGAGGACGTTTCATAGATTGCTAAGAGAACAACAAGTGTAAGGGCAAACACTAAATTTGGAAAGCGAATTTAAGATGGCAGAAGAAGCAAATGCTGAAAGACTCCAGAGTATACCACTCCAAATGCTAGAGTTATCAGGTCTAGCATTAGAAGGCCATGTGTACAGGCACAGACTTTTAAGATCAAGCCTGCTATTATCTAGATGGTTCAGAATAATTTACAATTTATGAATCTTCCCCATGAAGATCCTAATGCTCATCTAGCCAACTTTCTGGAGATTTGTGATACTTTCAAGCATCAAGGGATGACTAATGATGCGGCTTGCTTGAGGCTTTTCTCTTTTTCTTTGAGGGATTGGGCCAAGGCCTAGCTTTAATCCTTACCTGAGCATTCCATCACTACTTGGGAAGAGCTAGCTCAAAAGTTTCTACATCGATTTTTCCCTCACATGAAGTCAATGAAATACAGAAATGATATCTTGTCCTTTAGGCAGTTTAAAGGAGAAACATTATATGAGGCTTGGGAGCGCTTTAAGGAGATGTTGAGGAAGTGCCCCCATCATGGTATAGCAAAATAGATATTGGTCCATACCTTCCATAACAGCTTGACAACATCCATTTGATCTATAATTGATGTAGCAGCTGGAGGGACTCTCATGAGCAAGACTGTAGACGCTGCCTACAACCTTTTGGAGGAAATGGCCACTAATAACTATCAGTGGCCAGTAGAGAGGATTACTCCTAGGAGAGTGGCGACCGATATACATGAAGTTGATGCTCTCACATCACTTTCAGCTCAAGTGACAGCACTATCCAAGAAGTTTGACACCATTGCAGTTAATTAAGTGGCGAATGGAGCTAATATCTCAGCTGAGATTTGTGATCATTGTGGGCACCATCACTCTACTGTGAGTTGCACAGCTAGCTTAGAAAATGTGTAATATACCAGTCAGTTCCACCCAAGTAGTCACAACAATGCTTTTGGTAATACTTACAACTCTACTTGGCGGAACCATCCTAATCTTTCTTGGGTTGAAAATTCTCAAGGTCCTTCTTCTTCCTATCAGCCCAGAGAAGCACCACGTGCCCCTTCAGGTTTCCAACAACAGAGCTCCCCTTAATCCTAAGGTTCAACTTTAACTTCCAATTTGGAGAAAATGTTTGCTCAGTTCATGACTAGCCAACAATAGTATATGACTAAAATTGATTCAAGGCTTGCTTCCCATAATGCCTTGATACAAAGTCAAGCGGCTTCCTTGAGGAATCTTGAGACTCAAGTTAGTCAACTAGCCCAAGCTCTAAACAATAGGCCCCAAGGCACTTTTCCAAGCAACACCATTAATAATCCAAAAGGTGCCCCTCTTGAGCATTGTAAGGCCATATCATTGAGGAGTGGGAAGGAAATTGAAGGAAATTCAAAGATCAAGCTACTTGAGAAAGAAGTTGAGGTGGCATAAGATGAAGTGGTTTTGAGCAAAGAGGTGGAGAAAAATAAGAAAATTACCAAGAGGAAGGTTGAAGACAAGAAGGAGGAGGACAAAATGTATACACCACCTCCATATTTTCCTAACCGGTTAGCTAAGCAAAAGTTTGATGCTCAATTTCAAAAATTTTTGGAGATTTTCAAGAAACTTCACATTAACATACCATTTGCTGAGGCTTTGGAAAAAATGCCTAGTTAAGTGAAGTTTATGAAGGACATCTTGTCCAAGAAGAGAAAGCTTAGTGAGTTTGAAACTGTTGCTCTCACGGAGGAATGTAGTGCTATCTTACAAAATAAACTTCCTCCCAAGCTCAAAGATCCTAAAAGCCTCATCATTCCTTGCACCATTGGTGAGAAATTCTCTAGTCGGGCATTATGTGATTTGGGGGCCAGTGTAAATCTCATGCCATTTTCAATATACCAAAGACTAGGTTTGGGGGAGGTAAAGCGACTTCGGTTACCTTGCAACTAGTTGATCGTTCTTTCACATACCCTAAGGGAGTCATAGAAGATGTCTTAGTCAAGGTGGACAAGTTCATTTTCCCAGCTGATTTCATCATCCTGGATATAGAGGAAGATAGAAATGTCCCTCTCATCCTTGGAAGACCATTCCTTGTAACTGGAGGAACTCTCATTGATGTTCAAAAAGGGGAGCTTACCATGAGAGTGCAAGATCAAGAGGTAACCTTTAATATTCTCAAAGCAATGAAATTACCTCAAGATCTTGAAGAATGTTTGTATGTGAATGTGCTTGGTGGGATGAGAACTAAAAGAATTGGTGCAAATGTCCTCTGTGACCCTTTTGAAGCTTCTCTGCTTTCTACATATGAAAGGAAAGATGAGGAATTGAGAGAGCTCAAGTTATTACCATCTCATTTGAGCTATGTCTATCTTGGTGACAAAGCTACATCTCCCAGTTACCATTACATAGAAAGTCCAGCCTAGGACTATAAATGGGGTGCTTCTTGGGAGGTAACCCAAGTTCTTTACCTTATCTTTATTTTTCTTTATTAATGTTTTTACATTCCTAGTTTAGTTATCTACCTGTTTTTGATTCTGTTGAGTTTTTGATTTCTTGATTACATTTGATTTCGTTTACCTCATTTTTTTGGCTTTGCATTTACCTTATTTTTTTGATGAAGTGGTTTTGATGGATTTGAGAGAGCTTGTTTAAGATTAGTGGACTGCCTGAAAATTTGCACTAAATTGATGAGTGTGCTTGGTGGCATTTTAAATTTGTGCATGCCAGTATGTTGATTTGAGTATCCGATGATTTTGTAGATCAAAGATGTGCCTCGTTGCATGGGAAACCATATATAGAAATTCAAATGTTGTGCTTACACTTGTTATCATAAATGTGTGTGAGTGTATTTCCCTGTTGTATGTGTGGTGGACCTTGGAATATTAATGAAATGTATGCTTAGAGAAAATTTATGAATGACATGTGTAAAGTCAATTTGCATTTTAGAGGCTTGTCTGATTCCCTTTTGAGGCGAAATCCTAGGCAATGCATTTTTTAGGAAATAACTAGGGCAATTCTTTGGACCGATTGGGCCTTTTCAAGCTAACTTTAACTGAATGAGTTCCCTAATACCCCCTTTGAAGCCTAGTGTGCGTATGTGTGGCCTAATTTTTCTTTCTTAAAACCCACAATCTCCACCCTTTCGCCCTTGCTTGTGCTAAGAAAATCTCTTACCCTCATTACAGGTCCTTTGTTGAACACATAATTGGGCATTTTTGTTAGTGTGAGTCAAAGTGTTTTGCATGATACTAGGAAACCAAGATCTATTTGGAACAAACTCTTGTTCAAAATGAAAAAAAAAGTAAAAAAAAAGTATAAAAAAAAAGAGAAAGAAAAATGTGTGAGCTGCACAAAATGTAACCCCTTTTGCAAAGAAAATAAACATGTACATATGTTTTTCTAAAAAAAAAAAGAGAAAAAAAGGAATTAAGAGAGTTAATTTTTCATATTGGATCCTTTTTTACAACTTGTATGCTTGGCTTGATTTAATGGAAGTGTGTGATTATGTGTTTAATATTTGATTTTAAATCATTCCTCTTCCTTCTTAGCCATTACCCTTAGCCTCACATTACAAGCTTAAAAGACCCTTATAATCTTTGATTATGTGTTGCCTACATTAGTGGAGAAAGGGATGAAAGACATTCTTATGAGAGTGCATGTGCATTTTATAAATTCATCCATCTTGCTCTTCAAGATTAGGAAAGGGTCTTAAACACGAGTTTGGGAAATCATTTATGTACAAAAATTGCATTCAAGGGTAATCATGGTAGTTGAAAATTTCTTGCATGTGTGAACCTTGTATGAGGTTGAGAAGTGATTTCTGAGGGTATGAATGATAATTGGAAGCTAGATATGCTCTAGTTCAATTTGCCCCATGTTTTCTGTTCATTGTATTGGAGTGTATTCCTTCTTCCCTTGCTTAGATTAGTTTGCTCGAGGACTAGCAAATCTTTAGGTTTGGGGGTATGATAACTTCTAGAAATGAAGTTATTTCACTTAATTTTGAATGTATATGAGCATGCTATCCTTAAGTTTTATAGGCCAAAGGTTCAATTCATGCATAACTTTAATGATTTAAGCTTGTTAACTCAAATGATTGAGAATTAATCTTTGAGGATTTTATTTAAAGAAATTGGATTGATCATGATTTGATGGATTTTGACATTGTCTTGATACAGGTATTCAAGATTGAAAAGCTTTGGAAGGGCCAAGGAACTCAAAGAGGAGCTCAAATTTAGAAGAAAGCAAAAAAAAAAAAAAAAAAAGAGATGCTGCTGCCAACCCACGCCTAGGCCTGACAAAACCACGCCTAGGCATGGCACTCTCATGTTTTCAAGAATTTCAGACAGAGACACTCACGCCTAGGCGTGGAAAAGTCACGCCTAGGCATGGACAGCACCTAATAGCACGTGTTTTATAAGTATGCCTAGGCGTGGAAAAGTCACGCCTAGGTGTGGGAAAAAACCTGGTCCGCGAAATTAGCCTTTAATATCTGATTTTTTGGGACTTAAAGGGGAGCTTCTATTTTGGACCAAGCACGAACTTCATAGAGAAAGGGAGAGGAGGAGAAAACCTTGGAAGATTGAGGTGATTCAAGTGAAGAATCAAGATCAAGGAGGAAGATCAAGCATTGGATTCTCGTCATTCTTGTTCATTCTTCCCCTTTTCTCTCTTGATTTATAATTTGATGGGTTTCATGACTCCATTAATTTTCTCTTCTTTCATGATGTGTAACTAAATCCTAATCTAGGGGCTCTTTAGGATCTTACTATGGATTTGAATATCTTGTGAATTTGTTGGGTTTCTATCAATGAAATTAGTTTTGTTTCCATATCTATGCTTAATACTTGTTATTGATTGGCCATCAATTGCATGATTTTAGTATTCCAATTGAACTAGAAATAGGATGTTGTGAATATGGATATTGTATGATTGATGTATATTCGATTACATTCTATTGGATTGAATGTGTTGATTAGCTAATGGGATGGACACATACCCATTAGTCATGCATAGCAAGTGTTTGATAATTAGTCTCAATGAGTGATTCTTATACTAATTCACATAGACACATAGTGGATTAACTAGGTTTCACATGGGTATTTGTCCTAGATATAGGTTTTTATCTATTGCTTGTTTTAGCTAACAAAACCAACTCATTGTTAGATGCTTGTGAATTGTAAGTTATTCATTGAAGTAGCAGGTGAATAGGGACCCCTAGGCCTTAATCATTCTCATCTTTCTCTTGTATATTCAGTGTTTGGTGCATTCTTTTTCTGTTCCTTTTAATTTGTTATTTTAATTGCAAACCACTCTCACAATTTGATTGCTTGGATAAGAATTTATGAAAATTGGTTAAGTTTAGCATTTCTCTAATTGATAATCCCTTGGGACACGATACTCTAATTCTCATATATTATTTGTCGACCCGTGCACTTGCGGATCATCACAAACATTGAGGCTATTTGCCTAGGAGAAGAATTACACCTTAGTGCGAGTGCGAATTGTGTAGTGTGGTTCACTTGTTGATCTAGGAGGCGTCGGGGCGCGGATGTCCCACAAGTGGATAGTTGGTAGCTCCACTGGATCGTGGTGACTGAGCATCGCACCGATGATCTCGACCAGGCACTATTCTATTCATGATTTAGTGTAGAATGTCTTGTATAAGCCATTACGTGCACACTGAGAAAATTATAGCACTTGAATTGAGGTTAATGATATACAGACATATCTTCTGGATCATTTTCTCCAAAATTGTGTTTTAGCTCCATGGAGTAGGAAATTGGTACATTCTGCATATACATAGTCAGTTGACATATTATTGTGATATATATATGTTTGTGGAATTATCTGTTATTTGATGTAGTGAATATATTTGTTATTGCTGTATATGAATGGTATTATTGTCATTACTGTTTCTATGCTACCATGCTGGTATTGATGTAGAGGATCTCACCTCTTTGTTATATTATCCTGTTTTATGTGTATGTTTGATAAAGATTATGGAGAAGACGAGGAAGAATTGCATCAGTTTTGTTTGTGTTGATTTTTCTGAGTACTAAAATGGTGTCGAGACGTGGTTTTCTTAATTTCGTGAAAGTGCATTTCCATGGAGGCACTGATGCCTAGCGTATCCACTTGGATACAGAGCGTATTATTCACATTGGGGATGTGACTGTATCTTTAAGTAGGACCTATCATGGGGTCACTACTTTCTCTTTTAATGCTTATGTACATTTGGAGTTCTTTATGCCAATTAGAGAGTTGTGGGGTAATCGACGTCGTACCCCTAGGGGGAATTCTGTTGTGTCATCTGCACAGACTCCAGTCCGTAGGACCTTGAACCATCTGTGGTTTTTGTTTGCTAAAGAATCCGAGGAGGACCCAAAGGAAGATCTGGAGGAGTACCCTTCTCACTAGGTATATGGTGTTAGGCAAGTTTATGTTTTGTTATGGTATTTGTATAAATATTTTAAGTACAAAAGCTGGATATATATATGATATATATTATTTGGTTTGATACATATTGTGTTATCTATTTATTTTGTTAATTTTAAGTTATCTGCGAAGGAAAGGTTTTGAAAAACATATGTACAATATTAATTCTTTTATAATTTAGTTCTAGTTTAGTAAGTTTGAAGTCTCAAATGTAATACTCTAAGGATGGTGTTACATTAGTTAGTATTAGAGCCCCAGTTTGAGTCTTTTGGTTTTGTGGTTAGGTCTGTCTTGTTTGTGTTATGTGATTCTTTGTGTTTGGTTTCCACAAGGAGACAATATTATTTGAAATGATTTCATTTGACTTTTAGTTTGATTTCGAAGGAGAGCGATGGCTCGTGGTAAAGGTGTACGTATGGATTCTAGACGAGACAACAAAAGTATGGTTGCAGCTACTGAAGCAATGCAGAGGATGGCAGATACCATAGTACAACAAAACCAAAGAGCTACCCAACATCAGGAAGAAACTGCCAAAGCTCAAAATTTGTCAGAGTTTCACCACAACAACCCACCACAATTTAAAGGAGAATTTGATTTGCAGAAAGTGAATCTTTGGATCAAGGAGTTGGAGAAAATATTCAGAGGAATGGGATGTACCTATGAGAGGAAGGTAACTTATGCTACCTTTATACTTGTTGGAGATGGTGAAGATTGGTGGGCATGAACACAACGGTTGATGGAAGCTGAAGGAAGGATGATCACATGGGAAGTTTTTAAGAACAAATTCTTGGAGAAATATTTTCCAGCCAGTATGAGGCATGCTAAGGAAATGGAATTCCTTGGTCTGAAACAAGGAGCAATGATTGTCGATGAATATGCTGCTAGGTTTGAGAGTCTGTCAAAATTCTCAAGGTATTTTCAACTACAGCCTGATGAGGAATGGAAGTGTCAAAAATTTGAGGAAGTTCAGAGGCACGATTTGAAGTGAGCGGTACTACCTCTTGGGATAGAACAGTTCCCAATTTTGTTAGATAAGTGTCATTAGATTAAGGAGTTTGGCTAATCTCACGATACGAGGAGCCACAACTTTGGACTATCTCGGTTCCAAAGGGGAGGTAATAGTAACAACAACTGATTCCAATAGAAATCGTATTCATGGCCACTGGGGAATCAACCTCAACAGAAATCATATGGAGGAAGCTCTGGTAGCAATAAATTTGGTCAGACTATGGCATCTTCATCAAAATGCTTCAAGTGTGGAAAAGACCACTTAACGAAGGATTGTTCGATCAAGGGGATCATTTGTTTCAGATGCGGGAAGCCCAGACACATTTCCAAAGTTTGTGATTAACCCAAGATGGAGCTTTCTGTTAGCAATGTATGTGCTGCAAGACCACAGGCAGAAGGAAGAATATATACTATGAGTGGATAGGAAGCCTCCAAATCTGAGGATCTGATTATGGGAGAATGTGCTATAGAAGGTAATCCTTTAACTGTACTGTATGATTCGGGAGCGACTCATTCTTTCATTGCCTATGACTGTGTGGATCGTTTAGGATTATCTATGTCTTCATTACCTTTTGATTTGATTGTTTCTACCCCTACTGCTAAGCCTGTTGTTACTACTCAAGTTTGCTTAAATTGTCCTGTGTTTGTTAAGGATCAAATCTTTCCTATTAATTTGATTTGTTTGCCTCTTTCACAAATAAACATGATTTTAGAAATGGATTAATTGTCTTCTAACCATATCTTGTTAGATTGTTCCAATAAAACTTTAATTTTTCCTAAAACTGAGATTTTTGGATTTTTAATGGCCAACCAAGTCAAAGTTTTCTTAAGGGAAAAAGCTTAAGGATACATGTTATTATCTTCCTTGGAGGTCAAGAGTAAGGAGGATGTGAATGCTATTCCTGTAGTCAATGAGTTTCTTGAGGTTTTTCCTGATGATATACCTGGACTACCACCGGAAAGAGAAATAGAAATTTTTATTGATCTTGTACTAGGAGCTGGTCCTATATCTATGGCACCATACCAGATGTCGTCGTCAGAGTTAGCTGAACTCAAGAAGTAGTTAGAGGAATTAATGGGAAAGCAGTTTGTGAGACCCAGTGTATCACCATGGGGAGCTCCAATATTGTTAGTTAAGAAGAAGGATGAAACTTCTCGTTTATGCGTAGATTATCGCCAATAGAATAAGATCACGATCAAGAATAAATATCCACTTCCTAGGATAGATGATTTGATGGATCAACTAAAGGGAGCCGCTATTTTCTCTAAGATTGATTTACATTATGGTTATCATTAGATTCGCGTAAAAGTAGAAGATATTCCCAAAATAGCTTTTCGAATGCGTTATGTGCATTACGAATATCTAGTAATGCCATTCGGGTAACGAATGCTTCTGCAATATTCATGGATTACATGAATAGGATCTTTCATCCTTATCTAGATAGATTTGTCATTGTCTTTATTGACGACATTCTGATCTATTCTCGAAGTCCGGAGGAGCATATTGAACATCTCAGTGTGGTTCTCCAAATTTTGAAGGAGAAGAAGTTATATGCTAAGTTGTCCAAGTGAGAGTTCTGGTTAAAGGAAGTTCAATTTTTGGGTCATGTAATTTCAAAGGAAGGGATTGCGGTAGATGCAGCGAAAGTTGAAATAGTTCTTCAATGGAAAAGGCCGAAGACAGATTTGTAGTTTTGTAGGATTATCTGGTTACTATCAAAGATTTATTGAGAGATTTTCCAAGATAGCAAGACCTCCCACCCGTCTCATATGAAAGAATCAAGCTTTTGCATGAACTGATGCATGTGAGGGAAGTTTTCAAGAGTTGAAAAGATGATTGACTACTGCACTAGTGTTAATTCTTCCTGATCCCAATGAACCTTTTGAAGCATATTATGATACTTCACATATAGGTTTAAGTTTTGTGCTTATGCAGAATAGAAAAGTTGTGACATATGCTTCGAGGTAATTAAAAGTACATGAGAAGAACTACCCTACTCATGATTTGGAATTAGCAGCTGTTGTGTTTGCATTGAAGAATTTGAGACATTTTCTATATGGGATAACTTTCAATGTTTACAGTGATCACAATAGTCTAAAGTACTTATTTTATCAAAAGGAGTTGAATATGAGGCCGAGGCGATGGTTAAAATTTTTGAAAGACTATGATTTTTAACTTCAGTATCATCCCAGAAAGGCGAATATCGTAGCAAATACCTTGAGTAGAAAGGTACTTATAGCCTTTGCTATGATGATCAAGGAAAGTGAATCGATAGAACAATTTAGAGATATGCATTTATCATTGGAATTGACGCCGGGAAGAATTTGTTTGAATATGATTACTATTTTGAATAGTTTGATGGAAGAAATTCGAGAGAAGTAGAAAAGTGACCAATATTTGTAGA
This sequence comes from Ormosia semicastrata, assembly GCA_029884595.1. NCBI lineage: Eukaryota > Viridiplantae > Streptophyta > Magnoliopsida > Fabales > Fabaceae > Ormosia > Ormosia semicastrata. The sequence continues at coordinate 7,724,159 of JAQQTO010000061.1, forward strand.
ATGAGAAGGAGATAGTAAAGCAAGGTGCTAAGTCAACGTTTAAGGAAGGACTCAATGGAATCCTAAGGTTTGGAGATAGGATCTGTATACTAAGTGATCCTAAACTTAGAAGATTAATTCTTAATGAAGCCCACAAGAGTAAGTTGAGTATGCATACAGGAATGACCAACATGTATCATGATTTGAAGCAGTTATATTAGTGGCAAGGGATAAAGAGAGATGTTGCTAAGTATGTATCATGTTGTTTAGTTTGTCAGAAAGCTAAGGTTGAGCATCAAAAACCTTCAGGAATGTTACAACCTATAGTTATTCCTGAATGAAAATGGGATAGCATTGTTATAGACTTTGTTGTTAGACTGCCAAAGACTCGAAATGGTTATGATTCTATATAGGTAATTGTTGATCAGCTTATGAAGTCAGCATACTTCTTGCCCATTAACATAAGGTATTTAATGGAAAAGTTGACCCAGGTGTACATCGGTGAAATTGTTAGACTTCATAGCGTACCCTTTAGTATTATTTATGATAGAGACCTAAGGTTTACGTCAAGGTTTTAGCAGAGTTTGCAAGAAGCAATGGGGACAAAACTTCATCTAAGTTCTGCTTATCATCTACAAACAGATAGCCAATCAGATAGAACAATTCAGTCGCTAGAAGATCTATTAAGGGCTTATGTGTTAGAACAGTCTGAAAGTTGAGGTGAATTCTTACCTCTGATAGAGTTCACCTATAATAATAGTTTTCACTCAAGCATAGGATGACACCCTATGAGGCGTTAAATGGACGACAATGTAGAACACCTTTGTGTTGGTATCAAGATGGGAAAAGTTTTGCGTTAGGACCTGAGCTTGTACAACAAACGACGAAAAAAGTTAAGATGATTCAAGAAAAGATGCAGATAACTCAGATTCGACAGAAGAGCTATTCTAATAAGAGAACGAAACCTCTTGAGTTTGAGGAAGATGAGCATGTGTTTTTAAGAGTTACACCCACGAATGGGGTCTGACGGGTTATTAAGTCCAGAAAACTCACTCCTAAATTCATGGGACCATAACAAATTCTTCGTCGGATAAGTCTGGTAGCATACTAGATAGCCTTACCACCTTTTCTTTCTAATTTTCATAATGTCTTTCATATGTCACAGTTGTGAAAGTATATTCCTAATCCAAACCATGTCATAGAACCAGATATAGTACAATTAAAAGAGAACTTGACCTATGAGACACTTCCTGCTAAGATCGACGATAAGAAGGTGAAGAAACTCAGAGGGAAAGAAATTGCCTTAGTAAAGGTAATATGGAATGATGTAACTGGAGATGCAACGTGGGAATTAGAGGACAAGATGAAAGAACAATATCCGCATTTATTCTAAGGTAAGAAAAATTTCGAGGATGAAATTCTTTTTAGAGGGGGAGAGTTGTAACACCCCGAATTTTTTTTCTTGATATTTATGAGTTTTATACTATTTGTGATTTTTGTGAATTTTTATGGGTTTTTAATTTATTTTGATTATTTTGGACTATATGTGTGTTTGAGGCGAGCCTAAAAAAATTTATTTTTTGAGACCAACAAATTTTAGACTGTTAGTGTGGGGCCAGGGGAGCTTACTAAACTTAAAATCGGAAACAATTTTTGAAACTTTTCTTTTTCTGAGATTTTATTCTGTTCTATATTATCCATTAGATAATAAATACTAATTTTGTTAGTAGTAGCTTTTGTCCATTGGTTAGTAACTACCGGTAAATATCTTATAGGTGCTTAGTCATGAACCTAGTCATGAGTTTCATTTTTCTTTCTCATGGCTCACCTTGTGACTCATTGTGTGTGACCCACCTTGGACACTTTGCACCCTAAGGATTCCCACGGCCAAGGAGCTCTTGGATGACCAAAATTGAATTTTCTATCTTTTTGTTCAACTTGTCATTTTTCATGAAGCAAAGAACACAAAAACTCTCTCACTTTTTCCTCTCTTGAAGCTCACAGCCACAAATTTACTATCCAATTTTCCTTAATTCAAGTTAACGTCACATCTTGAACCTACACACTATTCCAAGACACTTTTGTGTTATGACTGATGTGTGTGAAACAACATCATGTTTTGTTCTTGTTTTGCATGCATTCTTGAGCATTTTAGGCATTTTAGTTTCCCTTTTTAGTTTGTTTTTCCCTTAGTTCAGATAACTACGGTGTTTTTGGTGTTCTTGTGCAGGATTAATGTTGAATTGGCCTTGGATTGAATGGAATGCTTGCATGTTTGAAGTTGGAGCTTAATGGATAGCAATAAAGGTGCAAAAAATGCCATTCTAGAGTCCACCACGGCCTGCCCGTGGTCTCTGCCACGGCCATAGTTCGTGGGAACCAAGAAATTCAATAAATTTGAAGCAGACTCAACCACGGCCTGGCCGTGGTCTACACCACAGCCGTGGTTTGAAGACAGCAGCAAAACCTCCAACTCAGAATCAACCACGGCCTGGCCGTGGTGGCCTACCTGGCCGTGGTTCGGGCTTGACGATTTTTAGTTTTTGGTTTTTATTTCTTTTGGGGGCTTTTGGCCCATGAAAACCCTATGCTATTAATAGATGTTCTAAATGCAATTAGGGTATGGAAGCTTTGATTGAAACCTAGTTCTAAAGGAGGCACGAAGGAGGCTTGGGTTCTTCATCTTCTTCTTCTTCTTCCATTGTTACGGGTTTGAGATGTTTTTAAGTTTGATTTCTGTTTCCTTCTTCTCTATGTCTGAGTAGTTACTTTTGTTTCTAGGATTGGGCAATGCCCTTTGATACGTAGATAATGATTAATTAACGTTGCTTTCCCCTTTTATTGATCTTGATTGTTCATTGATTCAATTCTTATTGCTTTTATTCATGTGAATTTGTTAGCCACTTATTTGCATCTCATAGGCATTTAGAGATGTACTGAGAGGTGAACCTAAGTGTTGGAACCATTAGAATTGAACATAAGGTCTAAATCACGAGAGTAGTTTTAGCCTTTCGAGGAATCAATGAATTACCACAAAGCATAATGAGTTCAATTTAAATTCAATTATCACGAAAGTAGGAATTGGTTTAATTGGGCACGAGTCTTGTATCTTGAAAGAGAACATTAACTAATTTTGGGTAATTCACCTTCAATAGAATTTCAGATTTAATAAAAGGGTTGTCAATTAGGATTTGTCTTGTATCATTGTGGTACCCCAATCTTAGAAGCTTTGTTAAATCTGAAAACCCCCTTCTTGATAACTTGCTGTTTTTGTTCTAAAATCTATTTTCTTGATTTTTATTTAATTGTTTTGTTACTACGTTCTTATCAATCAACAATCATATTCCATTTTATTTAATTAAATTAAATTAATTAATTAATTGGTATTCATACACACAGTCCCTGTGGATTCGATCTTTTTATTACTTGACGACGAAACCGTACACTTGCGGATTTCACGCATCAAGTTTTTAGCGCCGTCACCGGGGACTGCGTTTTTCTTGAATATTAATTTAATTTTTAATTTAATTATTTTAAACCTTTTTCTTTTATTTGGTTATTACGTTCTTGTTTTCTCTTTGACTCTCTGTAGGTAATTTCTCTAGTTTATGCAAAGTACTAGACATTTCGGGACTCTTATTGAAGCTGATTCTGAAATTGAAAGAACTTTTCATAGAAAGAGAAGACAACGAAGGCAAAGAGTGAGAGAAATATCTGAACCAACACTTGTCATGGCAGCAGCTGAGGATAACAAACCTTTAAAGGAGTATACAGCCCCTAATGCTCGGGGTTTGTGATCTGGAATTGCTCGGCCAGACATTGAAGCCAGGCACTTCACCATACCTCTGCCTTACTTTCTATGATAAGGAGAACCGTTTGGAGGTTTACCTCGGAGGACCCAAATGATCATGTGGAGATGTTCTTAGAATTCTGTGAGACTCTCAAAATTGAAGGTGCCTCAGTTGATGCCATTCGCCTTCGATTGTTTCCATTATCATTAAGGGACAAGGCTAGAGCTTGGTTGAAATCGGTACCCACTGATACATTAACCACATGGAATCAATTGGAGCAAGCCTTTTTGGAAAAATTCTTTCCACCTTCCAAGACTGCTCACCTAAGGACCCAAATCACAAGCTTCGTTCAGAAAGATGGAGAGTCATTGTCAAAAGCTTGGGATAGATATAAGGCTTTGCTGGAAGCCTGCCCACACCACGGGTTAGAGAAGTGGTTGATCGTTCACACCTTCTACAATGGATTAGAATATTCTTCGAAGGTGTCTCTTGACTCCGCAGCTGGTGGAGCTTTAATGAACAGAAGGTTGACAGAAGCCTATGAGATTATTGAAAGTGTCGCTGCAAACCATCACCAATGGGCCAGTGAAAGAGGTAACAACCCGAGAAAGCTCTCGGAAAGTAAGTTTGAGGTGGATGGTGTTAGTTTAATTATGGCTAAGTTTGACTCATTGAATAAACGTTTTGATAAGCTTGAAAAAGCTAGTGCTAATGCCATAAGTGCTACTAACATCTTTTTTGAGATTTGTGGAGTACAGGGACATATGAGTGCGGAATGCCAAGCTGAAAAGGGCTCCTCACATGGTGCACCGGTGGAGCAAGTGGAATCATGCCACAATTTCTATGACATTCTACCAAAGGTGCGCAATGATCCATATTCACAGACTTACAATCTCGGTTGGAGGTCTCATTCCAACTTCTCCTATCGGAACAATCAAAATCAAGCTGGACAAGGTAGTGCTCAACCTTCTATTGGATTCCCCCAGGTACAAAAGTCTAAACTCGAAACTCTCCTTGAAAATTTTGTAGAGAGTCAAACCAAACAAAATGAAGAGTTTAGGCACCATGGTCAAGTTGTTAGTGAGGCTATTAAGGATTTGACATCTAAGGTTGATAATTTAGCTATTCATAACAAGATATTAGAAACTCAAATAGCTCAACAAGCTAGCTCTTCATATAGACCACACGGGAAATTTCCAGGATAGCCTGAAATAAATCCTAATGAACATTGTAAGACTGTGAGTTTAAGAAGTGGAAAGCAACTAGAAGATTCCAAAGCAAAGGGGGAAAATGACAAAGATGGGAGGGATGAAGAAAAAGAAACAACTAGGGCACAACCCTTAGAAGAGGAGGAAATTAATGAGAAAGTGTCTAAGTATGTACCCCCTGAGCCATATCAACCCCCGGTGCCCTTCCCTCAAAGATTGGCCAAGGCCAAGCTAGATAAGCAGTTTGGGAAGTTTCTTGAGGTCCTTAAGAAGTTGTACATCAATGTACCATTCACTGAGGCGTTGCAACAAATGCCTACCTATGCTAAATTTCTTAAGGACATTTTGTCTAATAAGAGAAAGCTAGAGGAGTATGAGACCGTAGCGTTAACTGAGGAGTGTAGCGCTTTAATTCAAAATAAGTTGCCTCCTAAACTCAAAGATCCTGGCAGCTTCTCTATTCCTTGCTTGATTGGGAATACCAGTTTTGATAAAGCTCTGTGTGATTTGGGGGCTAGTGTTAGTCTTATGCCCCTTTCTGTGTGTAAGAAGTTGGAAGTGGGTGAGCTGAAACCCACAACTATCTCACTTCAATTGGCGGATCGGTCTGTCAAGTACCCCATAGGCATCTTGGAGGATGTTCCCATTAAGGTTGGTAAATTTTATATGCCAGTAGATTTTGTTGTGCTTGACATGGAAGCTGATGCTACAATGCCGATCATACTTGGGCATCCATTCCTTGCCACTAGAAGGGCGATCATTGATGTCCATGAAGGAAAATTGACTTTGCGATTAAATGATGAGGAAGTAGTTTTTGATATTTTTAATTCTGAAAAAAATTCTAATTCCTTAAGTTCATGTAATCGCATTGATGTTACTAAAGTTGTGGATAGTGTTGTGCTTTCAGGTATGCAGGAATCAGTGACTGATGCTATGCCCTGCAAGGAAGGACCTAAGAAGCAGAGTGACAAGTGTGTCGAGAAGCGTGAATTTAACATCAGGGATAAAGTTCTTCTTAATAACTCGCTTCTACGTTTCTATCCTAATAAGTTATGGTCAAAATGGTCAGGACCATATGAGATTGTTCGAGTTTTATCCTACGGTGTGCTTGAGGTGCAGAAAGAAGGTCATAAGCCTTTCATGATAAATGGCCAGAGAGTGAAACACTTTGAAGGAGTGGGGACTGAGCACTACTCCGTAGATGTCACCTGAGCACAGAAACCTGACCAAAGTCAAGCTAATGACTTTAAACAAGCGCTTCTTGGGAGGCAACCCAAGTTTCTTTGTTTTTGTTTTTTCTTTTAATTTCTTCTTTTTATTTTAATTTTGTGTGATAGATTATTGTTTTGATGTTTGTTTTTTGGATTTTGTTTAGATTTGACCCCTTCTTGAAGTCGTATTTAGAAGAAAAGAGATATTAGAAGGTTCCACACTCAGCCCATGAAAAATTCTATGGCTATGGATTGAACACTAGAAGTTTTTCCACCACCGTAGTGAGTTCTTTTCTTTTATCCCTTGTCTTGTTTTAGATTTTTACATTGGGGACAATGTAAGTTCTAAGCTTGGGGGGGTATTTTCATTTTCATTTTCTTATTTTCATTCTCATTAGTTTCATGCATTCTCATGTCTTGTTTTGCATTGCATTTTCATGTTACATTTTCACACTATCATATCTCTTGGGTTTTTAGTTGAACTTGTGCCCCTCTCTTTTGAGGATTTGGAGATAGTATTAATTTGGAACCCATTTGTTGATTCTTGTGATAGGCTACAGGCATTGTTTTAATTGATAGTAGAGGTGATCTTTTGATAGTTGATAATTAGCATAATGTTCTCTGAATTTATGCTTCTCATTGAATTTTTAAACCTCTAAATGTGAGTTTTGAGCTTATATGGGACTTATGCATTATATGATTTTTGTTCTCATTCTTTGTGTTGAGTGATATTCTTCATTGATCATGTGCTCTAGAACTTGATTTGAAACCTTTTTGAGGTAAAATTTTTGGTTGTATGCTTGAATGTGATTAAGGCATTTTTGGTATTTTTCTAGCCTTCTGAAATTGTTACACTTTCATCCTCTAGTTACCCATTTTGAGCCTACTGCATACTTGTTTTCTTGATACCTATGCTGAAACATTGTTGTTTATCATTTAGAATATTAAATGGAGTGAATTGAGCTTGAAAGTTGTGTTGGGAATTATATGTATTTGAGCTTCCTCTTTCTCAAAAAAAAAAAGAAAAAGAAAATAAAAGAAAATCATAAGATGAAAGCTTGAAAAAGAGGAGAAAGAGAAGAAGGAAAAGAAAGGAAGAAAATTCTTTGAAATGTGGAGTTATGTTTTAGATTAAAAGATTGTCTTTGCTCCATTTATATTCTATTGGATTTCTTGTGTTTATTGAAAATCTTGATGAGCCCTTTGTGTATACCTTCCTTTCTCTACCCTACCTAACATCATTCCCATGGCCCCATTACAACCCTTGAAAGACCTTTTGATTCTTGCATGCATGCTGATTATTAGTGAAAATTTGGTTTCTTATCAAGTATATGGAAGTGCATTTTCTTTGATGGATTTTGAGCGTATGATTTTCACCCTTAAACACTTTGAGTGTGGTTAGTAGAGTGAACTTGATTCAATCAGTGAGGATGCATGATTTCTGAGAACTTAGCCTCTAATTGGACTTGATTTTGATTACCTCTCAGATTCTTTGTTTGCCTTAGCCTATTGTTTGGATATTGTTTTCTCGGGTTCCTCATTCATTATTTTCTTTTGATCCCACTTCTTGGTTTGGCTTTAATTTTTGCTTGAGGACAAGCAAAGTCTTAAGCTTGGGGGGATTTGATGTGTGTGAAACAACATCATGTTTTGTTCTTGTTTTGCATGTATTCTTGAGCATTTTAGGCATTTTAGTTTCCTTTTTTAGTTTGTTTTTCCCTTAGTTAGGATAACTGTGGTGTTTTTGGTGTTCTTGTGCAGGATTAATGTTGAATTGGCCTTGGATTGAATGGAATGCTTGCATGTTTGAAGTTAGAGCTTAATGGATAGCAATAAAGGTGCAAAAAAGGCCATTCCAGAGTCCACCACGGCCTGCCCGTGGTCTCTACCACGGCCATGGTTCATGGAAACCAGGAAATTCAAGAAATTTGAAGCAGACTCAACCACGGCCTGGCCGTGGTCTACACCACGACCGTGGTTTGAAGACAGCAGCAAAACCTCCAACTCAGAATCAACCAAGGTCGTGGTTCGGGGCGAGCAGCAGTTTTTAGTTTTTGGTTTTTATTTCTTTTAGAGGCTTTTGGCCCATGAAAACCCTAGGCTATTAATAGATGTTCTGAATGCAATTAGGGTATGGAAGCTTTGATTGAAACCTAGTTCTAAAGGAGGCACGAAGGAGGCTTGGGTTCTTCATCATCTTCTTCTTCTTCCATTGTTACGGGTTTGAGATGTTTTTAAGTTTGATTTCTGTTTCCTTCTTCTCTATGTCTGAGTAGTTACTTTTGTTTCTAGGATTGGGCAATGCCCTTTGATACATAGATAATGATTAATTGACGTTGCTTTCCCCTTTTATTGATCTTGATTGTTCATTGATTCAATTCTTATTGCTTTTATTCATGTGAATTTGTTGGCCACTTATTTGCATCTTATAGGCATTTAGGGACGTACTGGGAGGTGAAACTAAGTGTTGGAACCATTAGAATTGAACTTAAGGTCTAAATCACGAGAGTAGTTTTAGCCTTTCGAGGAATCAATGAATTACCACAAAGCGTAATGAGTTCAATTTAAATTCAATTACCACGAAAGTAGGAATTGGTTTAATTGGGCACGGGTCTTGTATCTTGAAAGAGTACATTAACTAATTTTGGGTAATTCACCTTCAATAGAATTTCAGATTTAATAAAAGGGTTGTTAATTAGGATTTGTCTTATATCATTGTGGTATCCCAATCTTGGAAGCTTTGTTAAATCTGAAAACTCCCTTCTTGATAACTTGCTGTTTTTGTTCTAAATTCTATTTTCTTGATTTTTATTTAATTGTTTTGTTACTACGTTCTTATCAATTAACAATCATATTCCCTTTTATTTAATTAAATTAAATTAATTAATTAATTGGTATTCATACACATAGTCCCTGTGAATTCGATCTTTTTATTACTTGACGATGAAACCGTACACTTGCGGATTTCACGCATCAATGACCAACATCTAGTTCATCCATCTTCAAGCTTTTTTTCTTCAAGCTCAAGTTTAAGGGTTTTTAGGTGAAGTTCTTGAATCTTCACTTCTTGTTTCATTTTCAAGTTCTAGACCATATCTTGATCTATGGTCATCTTGTTTCAAGCCTTAGATGTTAACATTTGTATGTTTGTTTTGATTTCAAGAACAACTTGGTGGTGGAAGTTTGCTTCAAAAAGGCATACAAGGAGCTTAGGAGCATCATCTAAGGTAAGAGGGAGATTATCTTCATTAATCAATTATGATGGTGAGGAACGAAAATTTGGGTTGTAGGTGAAAAGTCCATGTGAGGATTTATTCACCTATTTGTATAAATTTTGTGATTTGTATTTATTTGCTTTATGTGATTTTTATGGCTTTAATAGTATGCATGAACTTGATATAGTAGAATCATGATGATTGAAGTATGTTGTATGCCACGATTTATGTTGAAAAGGAAAGAAATTTTGGTCCTAATGACCACTATGGCTCACGGCCATCATGCCCTCAATAGGGTAACCTAAGGCAAAAATGATTTATTAATTGTGGACCTAGATGATTTAGTGATAAGAAATTTAATTAAGGATTTACAAGATAAAAATAGAAGTGAATAAATTTTATCATTGAACAAAGAGCAATTTTCGGCCATGATATTGAAAAATAGGATTGAGAAGTAAATTGGAAACTTAAAGTATTTTATTTAAAAGGATTTTTAGTAAGGCAAATGGAAAAGATTTTATTAAATTCAAATAATGTAGGTTTTGGGAAGAACGTTAGAAAATATTGCTTAGAGGAATTTTAGCAAGGAAATATTGGAATTTGGGTTAAATTTTATATTAAAATTTGGAAAGTTTCAAAATTTGATTTAGAAAGTCAATAAATTTTTACGCGATTAAGAAAACGTTGAAAAAATGTTACGTGATTTGAAAACATAACAAAAGTTTTACGCGATTGTGAAAACATGATAAAAAGCATTTCACAATTGAGAAAAAAGTAGTTTGTTGTCGGGCAAATGTACTGGACCCGGAAATATCAATGTATGGTTGTAGCCGGTAATGATTTGTGTTATGCATTAAGTCATTGATCATGCATTAAGAATTTACAGACGGTGTCTGTTGAGGCTATTTGCCTAGGAGAAGAATTACACCTTAGTGCAAGTGCAAATTGGGTAGTGTGGTTCACTTGATGATCTCAGAGACGCCGGGGCGCGGGTATCCCACAAGTGGACAGTTGGTAGCTCCACTGTAGCTCCACTGGGCCATGGTGACTAAGCATCACACCGACGATCTCGACCAGGCACTATTCTATTCATGATTTGGCATAAAATGTCTTGTATAAGCCGTGGCGTGCCACTAAGAAAATTATAGCACTTGAATTAAAGCTGATGATATACAGACATATATTTTGGATCATTATCTCTGAAATTGTGTTTTAGCTCCATGGAGTAGGAAATTGGTATATTGTGCATATGCATAGTCAGTTGACATATTATTGTGATATATATATGTTTGTGGAATTATCTGTTATTTGATGCAGTGAATATATTTGTTATTGTTGTATATGAATGGTATTATTGACATTACTATTTCTATGCTGCCATGCTGGTATTGATGTAGGGGATTTCACTTCTTTATTATATTATCTTGTGTTATGCGTATGTTTAATAAAGATTGTGGAGAAGACGAGGAAGAATCGCATCAGTTTTGTTTGTGTTGATTTTTCTGAGTTCTGAAATGGAGTCGAGACGTGGTTTTCTCAGTTTCGTGAGGGTACATTTCCATGGAGGCACTGATGCCTGGCATATCCACTTGGATATGGAGCGTATTATTTACAATGGGGATATGACTGTATCTTTGAGTAGAAGCTATCATGGGGTTACTACTTTCTCTTTTAATGCTTATGTATTTGGAGTTCTTTATGTCGATTAGAGAGTTGTAGGGTAATCGTCGTCGTGCCCCTAGGGGGAATTCTGTTGTGTCATCTGCACGGACTCTAGTCCGTAGGTCCTTGAACCATCCGAGGTTTATGTTTGCTGAAGAATTCGAGGAGGACCCGGAGGAAGATCTGAAGAGTACCCTTCTCACTAGGTGTATGATGTTAAGCAAGTTTATGTTTTGTTATGGTATTTGTATAAATATTTTAAGTACAAAAGCTGGATATATATATATATATATAATGTATATTATTTGGTCCAAAAACTTGATGCGGGATTAAAAGTTGCAAACCCAAGTACAGGTTATCTCAAGTAATAAATTATCGGTAAGTCCGAGGTCGAACCACAGAGACTTGATGAAGAAAAATTAATTAAAGTAAAGTAAATATTTTGTTACAACAATAAAGATGATAAATAAAATTATTTACAAGTAAAAAGGAATTACTTGGGTTAGGAGATCCACTCTTGGTAAATAAATTAAGGATAAGATTAATTCTTTTATAACTCAATTAGAATCCATACATAACGGAGGTTCTAATCAGGGAATACAACATTCAAAGTTCATTAAAAATTATATACGTAATTATATTATGATTTCTTTAATCATCTATTAACATCATCACTCATAAATGGGATCAAGCATTCATTGTGCCAAAATCTTGTCTACAACAAATCAAGATCTCCACTTTATAAGGAGAGTTTCTAGCATCACCACTTGTAAATAGGTTAAAGCATTCATTGTGCTAATCTCTTGTCTACAACAAATCAAGAACTCCACTTTACAAGGAGGGTTTTTAAATTAATTGCAAACAAAATATAATACGTATAATGGCCACTTGAAAATATATCATTTAAGCACAAGAGAGAAATTATTCTAACCTTATTTCATTACCAAGAGCTTCACTCTTTCACCCAAGCAAAATGAAACTTAGTTACTAATAGATAAGAAGAAAGAAAGAGAGAAGAAGAAGAAGAAGAAAATGACTTCAATTTAGAACAAAGGAAAATTACTACAAGAAAATCTAGTAACAAACTAGCATTATTTTGGTACATAACACCTATCACCCTCAATGATCTGCTAAAGCCCCCTTCTATAGAGGATTAGAGATACAAAATGACAAGGGGGTTGAGTCATTAGTGAGTGGATGAGTGGAAAATGAGTGGAAAATGCCAAATGACTTTTGGTGAGTGAAAAATTATGGAGATTCCTTGTCTTTGAAATCATTTAGCTTTGAAGTCATTGAATACATCATAATAAGCAAATGTGATCTTCATCAAAGTTGTAAGGCTTGATCTTGAATTTCAAATGGCTTTAGTTTGAGTCCAATATCGTTTCTATAACTCCAGATACGTTCAAATTACTATACACTGCCCAGGCCTAGTCACAGCTCCTCTGTTCTAACCTGAAAGCCTAATATCACCCATTAGGCCTCATATTCTAGAAAAGTGTTCAACATGAAAGTTGTAGATATAGGTCTCAACAATTCATCATCAAAATTGCAACTCATTTGACAATCTCTATCCCAAAAAATAGCTGAACAGTACACATAGGTCAAGCTGTCAGGAACAACACTCTAGTTCTTGCTTCAACCCTAATTTGAGTTATCTACTAGTGTGATTGGGCTTTTGAGGTCTTCATAAAAGTTATAGAGCTCTCTCTTATCTTTAATAAGCCATCAGATTCACCTCATTTGACCACTACATCCTAAGATATAGCCCAAATACAGAAACAACATAAGACATAAATTATGCTAAAAAAATTCAATTAAGTCCAATTTGAGTCCAAACTTACAAAACATAATCAAACTCAATCAATTAAGTACATGGAGAGTGTAAATGACTAAAAATGAAGGTTTATTAATGTATCAAATATGTGATCATCAAATTCTCCTACACTTAACTTTTTGCACTCCTGGGCAAAACACACAAGACCAAAACTAAAAAAACGAAACAGACTCAAAAGTTAAACACTCTAAAAGACTTAATTTCTAATAATATTTAAAAATGAAGAGCAACTAATCATTCAAGTAATCAAAATATTCATGAGGTAACATATCTTAATATCTCAAACCAATAAGTAAGGAAACTTCAATTGAACAACATGAGTCAAGAATGATAGATCTTCACAAGATTCACTCTCAATCCCTCAAGTGTTTAAAAGTAGGTATTTCACTCAATTCAACACATAAAAATTACACTATCATAAGCTTGCTTATCTTCTACTTCTCCACTACTCAGAACACATGCACACACAAATCATGAGGACTTTAATCAAGGTTGTAATGGAGTCAAGGTAAAGGAGAAGGTAATATAGATATGATAAGTTAAATATCAAAGAGAATAAAAGAGCATGAAAGCTGAGTTCAATTAACAAGCATGAAAGTTCATCCCAACTCCACCTAATACAAATTCTATTTACATATTCTTTTCCTTTCCTTTATTACCTTGTTGACCTTCTTTTTCTTTTTACTTTTTTTTAATTTTTGATTTTTTTAATTTTTGATATTTTTGATTTTTTATTTTATTTTATTTTTTGATTTTTTTTTTACAAAAAGAACATTATATATATATATATTTTTAACCATTCTGCACACACACCCCCACACTTGTTCAAGAACTCATCAAATGACAAAGCTAATGTTCTCTTATTCTCTAAGGCCAGGTAAGAACATGGTTTTTCATTTAAGACACATAATGAGTTCGAAAAAAAGAATGATCAAATAAGCTCAAAGGGGTTAAGCAATGGGAAATAGGTCATTTTCAATGCTTTATGTTGGCAGGAATCAGAGAATTTACAAGAAGTCATAAGAGTGTTTGATATCATATTAGGAATCAGAGAATTTCCAAGAAGTCATAAGAGTGTTTGATATCATATTGAGACAATATGCTGCTAAGCAAGATTGGCATTAAAGTAACTATTTCAAGAAAAATGCCTCAATCATATTTATGTATGCATATGAAAATGTAGTCTCAAAAAGAATCAAAGCAAGTTCTAGAATAACAATTCCATGAATGAAATTCACATAAGAAAAAAGATAATGGTACAAATGTTCAATCCATTCATCAATAGGCTCAAAATCTCACAAGGCATAATTCTATCATTTTCAGTCCACCAATTCAACATCCATAACAAAGTATGTGATTTTTAAGAAAAAAGACAATTAACTCAATCATGCAAATTTTCCTGAATTTGAATTGCTATTTTCATACAAACTAGTTGTCTACCCCAACTAAGATACGTCTCAAGAGTAAAATTTACTCCTTACTCTGCCATCCTTAACTAGTTTAGGAAGTTACTGACAAATATATTAATACACACACTTCCTAAATTTTTTTTATTTTTTTTTTAATTTTTTTAATTTTTTATTTACACAACTATCCTTCCCCCCAACTAGATCATAACATTGTCCTCAATGTTAAAAATTAAATCCAGACTGAAGAAATAATCATCAATATACATCAAAGAAATTATTGGGACAAAATTAAACAAAGTGATAGGGAGAAGTTACATACCTGAAATGCTTAGACAAGAAGAGAATAACTACATCTTAACAATGGTTAGCAATGACAAAAAAAAAATGAAATAAACAAGCATGTAAACATTTTTTTTTTGGTTCTTTTGTTTTATATAATTTTTTTTGGCCGACACTATTTACATCCCCATACAAAGGCTCCAAAATTTGGGAGGCAGTTAAGCCGACTCAATAAAAAAAATACGAAATACTTAAAACTTACCTCAGCTTTGGTAGATAAGATTGTCTACCAAAGTCTCTGCTACATCTGGATCCTTCAACTCAAGTTATAGCTTCAACCGCTGACCATTTACCTTCTTCCAAATTAATTTTATAAGAACAGACCAAGGGACGAACACCTTTTTTATCAGCAATGCTCCAACCTTTCTTAGGAAACTCCTTAAACTTTGGTTGCCATGCATGACTGTCATGATCCTGAATTCTATAAAAAATAGTAAAAATATCAACTACATCAGAGGGATTATTGATAGAATCAAACTCAGAATTGATAAGAAAATTCTCAAGGGGATCAAAATCATGGGTTGTAGAAACTCCCCTATCTATGATTGAGTCAATCATGTATGTCTAATGGCCCTCGTCATCATTTTTTGGCTTAACAAGACTTTTTGTCACCTCAGGTTCCTTGGGTAACTTAGCATCACTACTATCTTGATTCTTTTCCACATCCTCTAGCTCATTCACACTCAAGGAGTTCATCACTTTGGACATTTGGCTCTTTATCTCCTTGCTTTCTTCAACAACCTTTCCATTCCTAAGGATTATCACTGACTTGACTTGATCTATTTGTTGGTTTTTTGAATTACCATCATTTAGACTGTATTGACCCTTGGGATTTAGTTGAGATTGAGAAGGAAATTTTCTTTTCTCGTGAATGGTGAGTGCAGAAGAAAGTTTAGCAAGAGTGTCTTTTATGTCAATCATGGCTTGAGTGTTTTGAATAAAAATGGCATCCTACTTTTCCATGAATGCATGTAATGTTTCTTCAAGGTTATTCCTATATGGTGGGACAAAAGATATATATCCTTGAGAATTTTGTGAATCCTGCTATGCCTGAGGAGGTGGTGATTGCATGAATTGTGCCTGATTATTGGTCCTCCAACTGAAGTTCGGGTGATTTCTCCATCCCGAATTGTATGTATCTGAAAAAAGAAGAAGTGAATGACTTTTTAAAATTATTCATTGCATTTACTTGCTCATGCACAACTTCTTTAAAAACAAAAATTTTTGGACATTCATTTGTTGAGTGTCCCAATTCATCACAAATGCTACAAATTTCTTCATTTTGTACAGATTTAATTTCTTTTACTTTCCCTGATTCCATGGCTTCAACCTTTCTAGCCAAACTAGCAAACCTAGCATTTAAATTTTCTTCTTGACTAAGATGATATTTTCCTTTACTAGCATTTGCAAGGTTTGATCTAATTGAATTTTCAGAAGGATTAATACCATGCCAAGATTGAGAATTTTCATCCACATGGTCTAAATAGTCTTAAGCTTCTTCAAGTTCTTTATCAAGAAATTCACCATTGCACATTTTTTCTACAAATTGTTTAGTTTCAGGTGTTAACCCTTCATAAAAGAAGCTTATAGTGCGCCATTTTTCAAAACCATGATGTGGGCAAGAATTCAACAAATCTTTAAAACGTTCCCAACTTTGAAAATATGCTTCATTTGAATTTTTAGAAAAATTTTGGATTTGTCTTTTCAAAGCATTGGTTTTATGTGTTGGAAAAAATTTCTTTAAAAACTCACATTGCATTTCTTGCCATGTGCCAATTGATCTTGATTTCAAAGTGTTAAGCCAAACTTTTGCTTTATCTTTTAAAGAAAAAGGAAACAATTTAAGCTTAACAACCTCTTCAGTGCAAGTTTGATCATGAAAAGTGGTACATACTTCCTCAAATTCTTTTAGATGTAAATATGGGCTTTCAGATTCTAAACCATGGAAATTAGGAAGTAAAGAAATCATGCGTGGCTTGAATCTAAAATTGTTAGCATTGAGTGGAAAGATAAAACATGATGGAGTAGAATTTCGAGATGGTTGCAAATACTCACGCATAGTTCGCAACGGTTGATTTTCATGTTCATCATGCACATTTTCATTTTCAGCCATTGTGTTTGATGTGTGTGATTGTGATTCAAATAAATTAATATGTAAAGTACTAGGATTAATTTTAACCAAACGACCATAATTTAAATCACGATACTAATTAAGCATAAATAAGTAACTTAAAATAGAAAAGAAAATGTACAAGCTAGCAATATAAATCGTCCATTAAATATTAACAAAGGTGTAGTATAAACCAACCACCAAATAAGTTAATAAGCAGAAAAATTAAAAAGTTAGTATACGAAAAAATTAAAATGTTAGAAGCAAGTAAATTAAAATGTTAGAAGTAGATAAAGTAAAAAGTTAGATAGCTGATAAAGTAAGAAGTTAGATAGTTAGTAAAAGAGTTAGTAAGTTAGTAAACAAAAAAAATGACAGAAAATAAATGACAAAAAAAATAAATAACAAAAAATAAATGATTGAGAAGATAAATACGAGAAAATAATATACAAAAAATAAAGTGTAAAAAGTAAATTTAAAATATGAAAACCAGAGAATCGGCAAGTCGATTTTTTGCTCTAGCGAGAGAGAAGAGAAGAAGAAATATTATTTTAGTAATGATTAAAGATTAAGAGAAATTAGGGAGAGTTTCCCCACTAAGTTAGTATGTTAGCAAGTACAAAGAAAAAAAATTAAAAAGGTAGAATATATATACAAAATATTTACACCATAAATTTATTATTCAAATTATGTCCCCGGCAACGGCGCTAAAAACTTGATGTGGGATTAAAAGTTGCAAACCCAAGTGTAGGTTATCTCAAGTAATAAATTCTCGGTGAGTCCGAGGTCGAACCATAGAGACTTGATAAAGAAAAATTAATTAAAGTAAAGTCAATATTTTGTTATAACAATAAAGATGATAAATAAAATTATTTACAAGTAAAAAGGAATTGCTTGGGTTAGGAGATCCACTCTTGGTAAATAAATTAAGGATAAGATTAATTCTTTTATAACTCAATTAGAATCCACACATAACGGAAGTTCCAATCAGAGAATACAACATTCAAAGTTCATTAAAAATTATATACGTAATTATATTATGATTCCTTTAATCATCTATTAACACCACCACTCATAAATGGGATCAAGCATTCATTGTGCCAAAATCTTGTCTACAACAAATCAAGATCTCCACTTTATAAGGAGAGTTTCTAGCATCACCACTTGTAAATGGGTTAAAGCATTTATTGTGCCAATCTCTTGTCTACAACAAATCAAGAACTCCACTTTACAAGGAGAGTTTTTAAATTAATTGGAAACAAAATATAATACGTATTAATGGCCACTTGAAAATATATCATTTAAGCACAAGAGAGAAATTAATCTAACCTTATTTCATTACCAAGAGCTTCACTCTTTCACCCAAGCAAAACGAAACTTAGTTACTCATAGATAAGAAGAAAGAAAGAGAGAAGAAGAAGAAGAAGAACATGACTTCAATTTAGAACAAAGGAAAATTACTACAAGAAAATCTAGTAACAAACTAGCATTATTTTGGTACATAACACCTAACACCCTTAATGAATTGCTAAAGCTCACTTTTATAGAGGATTAGAGATACAAAATGACAAGGGGGCTGAGTCATTAGTGAGTGGATAAGTGGAAAATGAGTGAAAAATGTCAAATGACTTTTGGTGAGTGAAAAATTATGGAGATTCCTTGTCTCCGAAATCATCTAGCTCTGAAGTCATTGAATACGTCTTAATGAGCAAATATAATCTTCATCAAAGTTGTAAGGATGATCTTAACTTTCAAATGGCTTTAGTTTGAGTCCAATATCATTTCTATAACTCCAGATACTTTCAAATTACTGTACACTACTCAGGCCCAGTCACAGCTCCTCTGTTCTAACTTGAAAGCCCAATATCACCCATTAGTCCTCAGATTCTGGAAAAGTGTTCAACATGAAAGTTGTAGATATAGGTCTCAACTATTCATCATCAAAATTGAAGCTCATTTGACAACTTCTAGCTTGAAAATTAGCATGAACAGTACACATAGGTCAAGCTGTCAGGAACAGCACTCTAGTTCTTACTTCAACCTTAATTTAAGTTATCTACTCGTGTGATTAGGCCTTTGAGGTCTCATGAAAGTTATAGAGCTCTCTCTTATCTTTAAAAGGCCATCAGATTCACCTTATTTGACCACCTACATCCCAAGATATAGCCCAAATACAGAAATAACGTAAGACGTAAATTATGTTAAAAAATTCAATTAAGTCCAATTTGAGTCCAAACTTACAAAATATAATCAAACTCAATCAATTAAGTACATTGAGAGTGTAAATGACTAAAAATGAAGGCTTATTAATGTATCAAATATGTGATCATCAGTTTGATACATGTTGTGTTATCTATTTATTTCGTTAGTTTTAAGTTATCTGCGAAGGAAAGGTTTTTGAAAAACGTACGTACAATATTAATTATTTTATAATTTAGTTCTAGTTTGGTAAGTTTGAAGTCTCAAATGTAATACTCTAAGGAGGGTGTTACATTATGACATTAACCTTGAAATTAAGAGGACCTTGCATACACTTAATAGAGTTCGTAAGCATAGTGAAAGGATAAATTCTAAATTTGAAACTGAACTTGAGAATATAAGTAGCACTACAACTATGGCTGATAATACTGAAACTAAACATGAGAATACAAATAACACTTCAAACATGACTTATAATATGGATAATAGGACTCTTAAGGAACTAGCTGCACCTGATGTGAATTACCAATCTTTGTGCATTCAATATCTTGATTTAAATGCTGATTTTGAATTAAAATATGAATTATTACACTTACTGCCAAAATTTCATGGACTTATAGGTGAGGATCCCCATAAGCACTTGAAGGAGTTCTATGTGGTGTGCTCCACCATGAAACCACAATGCATTACAGAAGAACATATCAAATTAAGAGCTTTTCCTTTCTCATTACATGGAGTAGCCAAGGATTGGCTGTATTACTCTTAACTAGCTACCATAACAGGTTGGAATGATATGAAGAGGCTGTTCCTAGAAAAGTTCTTCCCTGCTTCCAGATTTGTTGCCATTAGGAAGGATATATGTGGCATAAGGCAAATATTAGGAGAAACTCTACATGAGTATTGGGAGAGATTCAAAAAGTTGTGTGTAAGTTGTCCTCATCACTAAATCAATGACTAGTTGCTAATACAGTATTTCTATTAGAAACTTTTACCCAAGGATGAAAGCATGGTAGATGCTACCTTTAGAGGAGCTTTAGTAGACAAAACTCTTGTTGTAGTAAGAGATTTAATAGCAAACATGGTAGCAAATGCACAACAATTTGACACATGAGTCATTACCTCAACCCGAGGAGTCAATAAAGTAGGGTTTCTGATAGTGATCAACAAATAATTAAGAACAGATTTGAGGAGCTGACCTCCTTAGTTAGGCAACTAACATTGAGACAAAAACAAATTTAGTCCCTATCAAAACTTTGTGGAATCTTCTCCTTGCTAGATCACCCAACAAACCAATGTCCTACACTGCAATAAAGAAATGAAGCAGTGGTTGGAATCTTTCTTGACAAACTATACCATCAGTAACCAAAGTATGACCCTTATTCTAACACATATCACCTTGGATAGAGATATCATCCTAATCTATGGTATGGCAATAATTCTGTCTAATTTCAGTAGTAGAAGTAGCAAACCAGATATAATACAACAGGCCTGAGCAAGCAACAATTTCAACAACTAGTGAAATAACCCATGTAGGAAAGTAGCAATTCAGAACCTAGTTCGGAAGACTTGGTGAAGCAGTTAGCAACCAATAACCTTCAATTTCAACAGAGTACTAAGGCCACCATTCAGAACTTAAAGACTCAAATTAGTCAACTTGCAATTTCCATCAATGAGTTAAAGACTCAAGGTTCCGGTCAATTGCCTTCCCAAACAATTAACAATCCAAGAGGCAATATGAGTGTCATAACCTTTAGAAGTGGCAAAGAAATGAGTGGTCCAACCCAACTCTAACCAGAGATTTTGCAGCATGATTGTGTAGAAAAATTAGATCCATTAAACCAGAATTTTGCAGAAGATTCAATACAACATAATATAAAACACATAGGGAATTCGAAAAAAAATCAGAAGTTAATGAAAAATTCTACAGAAAAATCTACTCTCAGCACTCCTCTTCCTTTTCCCAATATAATGACTCAATCAAAGAAGATAGTTGAAACTAAATTAGACAGAGAAATTATGGATAATTTTCAGAAGGCAGATGTCAATATGCCTCTCTTAGAAGCAATAAAGCAGATTCTAAAATATGCTAAGTTTATAAAGGAATTGTGCACTCATAACAAGAGGTTGAAAGGAAATGAGAAAGTGAGCATGGGAGGAAATGTTTCTGCCTTGATCCAACCAAATATACCTCCTAAATGCAAAGATCCTGGAACATTCATCATTCTTTGCATAATAAGCAACAAGTAGTTCACACATGCAATGTTAGATATGGGTTTCTCAATTAATGTGATGCCAAAATCAGTTTATAAATCTCTACATATTGGAGAGTTGAAACTAATAGGAGTTATCATTTAGCTAGCAAATAGAAGCACATCTCAATTTGCAAGAGTGCTTGAGGATCTTTTGGTAAGAGTAAATAATTTAATATTTCCAACAAATTTTATGTTCTGAATATTGAAGATGAATTTGCATCTAGTCAATTGCCACTGATTTTAGGTAGACCCTTCTTGAAAACTGCAAAAACTAAGATTGATATGCATGCTGATACCCTTTCCATGGAATTTGGGGATAACATAGATCAATTTAATATCTTCGATGTCATAAAATATCCTTTAGAAGAGCATTATATTGTTTAGTTAGATGTCATTAATTTGCTTGTTCATGATATGCATGTTGATATACTAGCGAAATTTCTTGAAATTGTGGATGTTGATTTTTCTGGATGTTTGGATGTTCTATTTATATTTATGAAGAGACTAGTATGTGTGTCACATGTTTTGAGATTTTGACGTGTATGAGAGATGATACTGCTTTTTCTGAATTTTTTGATTCTATAGGATATGATTATGCTGTTTTGGAATATTGTACACAGATTGCAAGTGATGTTGCATTTAAACTAGCAAAATTAGTTTCTTCAACCAGATTGATACCTTCAGTGCAACAACCACCTACCCTTGAGTTAAAACATTTACCTGAACAGGTGAAGTATGTGTTCTTGGAAGCAGATGAGAAGCTACTAGTGATAATAGCAAAGAATTTGAAGCCTGAACAAGAAGAGAAATTGTTGCAGATCTTGAAGCAGAAAGCTATTGGATGGACACTTGTAGATATTCGTGGGATTAGCCCCTTCATATGCATGCATCCGTTTTTATTAGAGGAGGAAGCCAAACAAGTGAGACAACCTTAAAGAAGACTTAACCCTCTAATTTTGGATGTGGTAAAGAAAGAGGTGAGCAAACTATTATCAGGTGGCATCATTTATCCCATTTCAGATAGTAAGTGGGTTAGTCTGAAGCAAGTAGTTCCCAAGAAGACTAGGATGATTGTGGTTGTCAATGAGAAGAATGCGCTAGTCCCTACTAGAGTATTGAATAACTAGAGAGTCTGTATTGATTACAAGAAGCTTAAACAAGCCACTAGGAAGGATAACTTTCCCTTGCACTTCATTGATCAGATATTGGAAAGGTTGGCTGGCAAGTCACACTATTGCTTCCTAGATGGATTTTCAGGCTACTTTCAGATTCACATAGTGTAACACCCCAACTTTTGGGATAATTACAATATAGTCCCGAAATGTACTGTTTTGTGAATTCTGTGAGTAGTAAATTTAATTTGACTGTTTTGTGAGTGTACTTGACTGTTGTATGTGATTTGCTCCGACCTAGGGAAATAAAAATTTTCTGGCTGGATAAATATTATTTTAATTAATTGGAGCTGAGGGATCTTACTAAACTCAATTCTGATTGATATATATATTAATCTCGTAATTTTTTGGATTTAAGCGTGTAATAAAATAATTTTATATTTTTATAATATTATTTTATGTTACAAGATACCCTCCTGTCTCAAAAATAATAAAAATCTGCTTCGATTTGACCACAGATCTTTAAAAGTGCTGTGGGACCCGCGTTTAGGAAAAACAGTCAACTGTGCTGACTGGACAAATTCTAGCCAATGAGAACAAGTCAACAAAAATGGCTTGACTTTTTAAACCAATAGGAAAAGGTCAACAAAAGGAGCATGAACTTTGATTTGGACCGTTGGATGAAGACTTAGTTAGGAAGCCTTTGATTTCAACCGTTGATCAAATCAATGGTGAGATTAGAATGATAGATTTATGACCAAGTGATATCTACCTTGGATCTAATCTAGGGCTAAGGATTAAAGATGAACCAAGGGTTAGGATTAAGTCAACAATTGTAGGCTTGAAAATGGTTAGTAACCTAATTAAGCTTAATTCAACTAATCTAATTACTTAATTAGCATACTAAGTGAACTAGCTTAGTTATGAATTAATTATAATCTAAATACTAATTAGATATCTTAATATTAATTAAAGGTTATAATATATGTTAATATATACTAAATTAATTAGTTATGTTGTTAGTATGTTAATTAAGATTGGTTAGGATAATTAACCTAACAAATTACCTAATTAACTAGCATGTAATTAGGTGTAATTGGAGGACAATTAAGACACTAAAAAGATGAAGGAGCTGCACGGTTTTTGGGCTGCCAAGGAGGAGGCAAGGTGGCTTGGTTCTACATGGTTCTTGAAGGATCCAATGACCTAAGCCATGTGCCTAACAAGTGTGAACACTTTGTGATATTTTACATGCAAAATCAAACACTCAACCTCACCCAAAAAGCCACTCACGGCTGCAGCACCTCCTATTTCCCTTTTAATATTTGTTTCACACTTATCACAAATTAAAGCATCCATTTTCTCTCCAAAAACTACCAAGAACCAAGAACACTTTTCTTTTCTTTTCTTTCTCTCAAATTCAGCCAGCACCCATACATACTCAACCAAACCTTCATAATTTTATCCCATCACATTTCTTAAACCCAAATACCATTTTAAGCATCTTTCATTCACAAAGTTTTCCCAAATTCCTACTATATCTTGCCTAACATTCCATTTCTTGCTTACTTACTTAAGGGTAAGTTTGGTTTCTATGGTTCAAAATTGAAATTTTGATTTTTCTAACCATGATTGTTCCATGGTTTTTCTATTTTGTACCTTGTATGTGTTTTTACTAATTGTTTAAGAATTTTAGGAATTGTTTTGGAGCTTGTACGAAATTTAGAGGAAAGGAGGAGAACAAACCGATTAATTTGTCTACAAGAGATAAGAGGGAGATTTAATCTCATCAACCCTAAGTGGTGATGGGAAAATGGATTTGTTTGTGTATGGAATCCATAAGGATTCATTTGTGTGGTTGTTTATTGTATTTATTATTTATTTGTGTGGTTGTTTATTGTATTTATTATTTATTTGTGTGATTATTTAAATGCTTTCCTATTTGTGATTTATTTTGCTATGCATGATTATAGCTTTCATTATTTTTGCTATGCATGTTTATGACTTTAAAATATATTGTGCGTATATTATATGTGAATATATAATTGCATGTGTTTATAATTGTATATAATTGTATAATTATTAAAATAGGATGTGAATAACATGTACGGTTTGCATGAGTGTTCCAAAGAACACATTATGAGGCTCACAGCCTTACATCAAAATAGAGAACCAAAATGTTCTCAACAATTTTCTAAATCACTGATTTAAAGAATCTAGGTAAAATAATTAATTTAAAGTTGATTTAAGTTAATTATGGCCAACATGCCATTTAGTGTATAATTGAATACCATTTTATTTTTGATTTGGCCAACATGCCATTTTATTTTCTAAGATAGGTTAGGTAATTGATTTACAACACAAATTGATTCCAATGAATCATTAAGAAAAATAAAAGGAATAAATTCAGTCCTAGAATTTTAACTTAGCAGACATTAGTTTAAATAAAAATTAAATTAGACGCTTGAAAAATACTAACGTAGAGCTCATTCCATAAATTTTGAAGCGCGTTAGTAAGTTTCAAAGTAAAATTATTGGGTAAAAATAAAATAAACTATATTTAGAGGAAAACGTTAAAAATACCTTATACTGATTTTATAGGCAAAATGCTGCCAAAATTTATTAAAATCAGACGCATAAAATGAAAAGATTCCATACTATATTTAGAACACAAGAAAAATACTCTACGTATTTTAAATATACTAGATATAGTTTTACACATAGTGAAAATAATAATTATAAGCTATTCGGTTAAGAAAATGAATTAAAAATCCTACGCGATTGAGAAAATGATTTAAAAAGATTTTGCGATGTTTAAAAATGTCAAAATATATTTGTGCGATTCAAAAACGTTTGTGAAAACAACGAGATTGTGAAAACGCGATAAAATTCCTACGCGATTGAAAGATACAGTGAGTTTTGCTGTCGGGCCAAAGTGGTGGACCCAGACATATCATGGTATAGTACTGTCAGGTGGGACGTACTATACTTTGGTTATTTTGTGACGTCAGGTAGGACGTACTATACTTTGTTATTTTGTGACTAAGAGTATTTTAGTAATTTTTTGTAATTATGGTAAAATTTGGATAATAAGGGTATTTTTGTCATTTTAGATCATACTTAGAGTGTTGTGCCAATTTGGGTTATAATTGGTGATTGATTGATGAGGCGAATTACACCGTGTTTGGTGTGATAAGCATAGTGTGGTTCATTTATGAACTTGGAGGCATTAGTGTGCGGAGGATTCCATATGTGGACAGTGGTAGCACCTCTGGGCCGTAGTAACGAGCAACACACTAATGATCTTGACAAGCACTATTCTTAGTCGAGATCTTGAGGGGATTATTAAGTACTATGCCTGTGGTACATGATGTTTGGACTGTGTACTGCTACACGATGTTTTGGAATTGTGGGCTATAGACACAAAGATTGACGATCTGCAATAGTTTGGTTGGGCAGACCATAAAGTATTATTAGTTTCTATTCGGATCATTCCCTCGGATATCCGTGTTTAGCTCCATGGAGTAGGAATGAGTCGGTGTGTGTTCATGCATTACACGCATTTTCTTGTTCATGCATCATCTCGCACTTTACTACTTACCATATTTACGTGATAAAATATATGATGTCTTGTTTTAATATATTATGTATGATATGTGTTATTTTAATATTTATTGCTTTAATATATTATGCATAATATAATGGTATGTGTAATTTTAATATATATTACTTTGTTATATTATGCATGAAATGTTGGTATGTCTTTGTTGGAATATTTGTTTGTATTGTCGTTTTCTTTATTGCCATGCGGGTAATGGTGTAGATTGTCTCACCTCTCTATATGTTTTCTCGATATTATTATATTATTTCCGTAAAGAGTTTGAGGAAGAGGGAGAGGAATGACCTCTTGAGATACTGATGATCCGGACGAGCGACGTACGGGCGAGCTATACGAGGAAGAAGAGCGGTAGAGATCACACCGAACATCAAGACTGATCTTGAGATCATGGCGTTACCAGGATTCCTCGGGTTTGTGAGACTGGAGTTTCACGGGGGTTCTGAAGCCTGGCGTCTGCGAGTAGATAGAGGCACAGTTGTATACGTGGGACGTTTGACTGTGTCCCTATGTAGAGAGTATGACGGAGATGTCATATTCACTACTATATTGTATTTATATTTAGAGTTACCTCTGACTCTTAGGCGTTACTGGCAAGGAATACTCCATGCGCCTAGTGAGCTCAGTAGCGAGTCAACCGCTCGGACTCGTGTCCGTAGTACTATGGGACCTAGAACTATGGGACCTCCGGAGCTACGAATTTCGAGGATCTTTCTGAGGATGATCCATCGGAGGATTAGAGAGCTCTGAGGTGCACTTGGGCAATATTATGTCTTAGTTTTATGTTGTCTTTTACTGTTTTGTCAAATGCTTGGAGATGTAAATTATGCGTGTACTAAAGAAAAATCACATGTATATTATGGTGAGTTCATGTTTCTTATATTTTGTGTTCCGGGTTATTTTATTTAATGTTATAATTAAAAAAAGGAAAAAAAAAATATATATATATATATACCACAAATATTATTTAAGTATTTAAATGTTTTTACAACTTGGGTAAGGATTTTATTTATTTTTATTTTTTTGCATCGTAAATGTGACATCCCCAGAAAGGGTGTTACACATAGCCCCAGAGGACTAATAGATGACAACCTGCACCTACCCATTTGACACATTTGCTTATAGAAGGATGTCTTTTAGGCTTTGTAATGTCCCAAGTACATTTCAATGATGTATGGTGAGCATTTTCTCTAACTTGTTAGAACACTGCATGGAAGTTTTTATAGATGACTTCACAGTTTATGGATCTTCTTTTGATGCATGTTTAGATAGCCTTGCTAAGGTGCTTGATAGGTGCATTAAGACACATATTGTTCTTAATTTTGAGAAATGTCATTTCATGGTAGAACAAGGTATAATCTTAGGGTATGTAGTTTCTAGCAAAGGCATTGAAGTAGATAGAGCAAAGATCGATGCCATTACCTCTTTACCGTACTCCATTTGTGTGTAGGAAGTGCATTCCTTTCTTAGTCATGTAGGGTTCTATAGGCATTTCATCAGGGACTTTAGCAAAATTGTCATTCCATTATTGAAGCTTTTTCAACAAGAAGTAGAGTTCGAATTTGATGAACATTGCAAAAAGGCATTTGATCAATTGAAGAAGAACTTGATCTCTTCTCTCATTATTCAGTCTCCAAATTGGGAGCTTCCTTTTGAGCTAATGTGTGATGCGTCCAACTTTGCAGTTGGCACCATCCTTTCTTAACGAGTTGGCAAGCAGCCTCATATGATATCTTATGCCTCTTATACTTTGGATTCTACCCAATCCAATTACACCACAACTGAAAAAGAGCTTTTAATAATTATTTTTGCTTTAGATAAATTTTTTTTTCTATTTACTGGACACTAAAGTTATTATTTTCTTTGACCATGCAGCCTTGAAGCTCTTGCTGAAGAAGCCCAAGCCCAAGCCTAGACTCATTTGGTGGATGTTGCTCTTATAGGAGTTTGATGTTGAGATTAGAGATAAGAACAGAGCTGAGAAACTCTTCCTATCTAAGAGACATTCCTAGATGAACAACTTTTTTAGCTACGAGGTAAGGACCCCTGGTATGCTGATTTAGTGAATTATTTAGTTGAATCTTAGTTGCCTACTTATTTTAAAAAACATAAGCTTGATAGGCTTAAGAGTGAGTCTAAATATTATGTATAGGATGATCATTATCTGTGGAGACTGTGTAGTGACCAAATGATTAGACGTTGTGTGCCTGATTATGAATTTCAATCTATTATGCATGTGGTGGTCACTTTGGATCGCAACACATTGCGAGAAAGATTTTAGACTCTGGATTGTATTGGCCCACCTTGTTTCATGATGCTTACAGTTATTGTAAGAGTTAAGAACAATGCCAATGAATAAGTAACATTTCTCGTAGAAATGAGATGCCTCAACAACCATTATCATTTTGTGAGATATTTGATGTGTGGGGCATTGATTTCATGGGTCCCTTTCCTAATTCCTTTGGTTTTGTTTATATTTTATTGGCTGTTGATTATGTATCTAAGTGGGTGGAGTGAAAGGCCACTCGAACTGATGATTCTTATATTGTTTTAGACTTTGTCAGGTCTCACATTTTTTGCAGCTTTGGAGTTTCAAAACCATAATTAGTAACCAAGGCTCCCATTTTTGTAATAAAAATATAGAGGCATTGTTAAAGAAATATGATGTGATGTATTAGGTTTCAACTCCTTACCATCCACAAACCAATGGGCAAGATGAAGTTTCGAATAAGGAATTGAAACAAATCTTGGAAAAAACAGTCAAACCAAATAGAAAAGATTGGAGTAAGGCTTGAAAATGCATTGTAGGCGTATAATGTTAGTGTATGCCCTAGAGGCTAATACATTTGTCTATATTTATATACATTCTATTATGCTTATTTTAATATATGAGGCATTTCATTTATTGTGTTCTTTTTTATAAACATAATAAAGTCCTTAGAATAGTAAGTTTGATGTCATAGGTTATCGAGTGGATGACTTGATCGTGAGATCCTTTTGGTTATAACACTATTCTTAAATGTCCTTAGTTAAGTATTATTGTTAATTAGGACAACAATAATACATTGAGACTGGTATGTGTATAGACTGATGACCACATCTCACGGGTCATAGATATGAGATATCAAGTCTTCACATGGGTACATATTAGAGTAATAATGTATTGGACTGACCCACCATGAGAACGCTACATGGATCGTTACGTGATTGTCATAAGTGATTCTCATAGTGAAAATGGTGTCTATGGTCCTTTGACCTGAAATCACTATGATTCCTATATAAGGAGTTGTGTGTTTTAATACCATCAAACATCATCTGCAACAAGGTGATTATAAAGTTAGTTATTGGACATACCGCAAATCATGCAGAGGGATGTGAGTGACCTAGATGAGATTTGTCACTCCTACATAACAAGAGCGATATATTCGGGCCCTCTGATTGAGTGAGACTGCGAAATGCATGGCCATGCTCAAATAAGTCAATATGAGATATTGATTTTATTTGTTGTTACAAAGTCTACTCGAGTATCAGGAAATGAATGATTGGACTATACAAGGGCGACGCATTCCATGCCTTGTGTTCAATCTAGATATCTTGACAAAGGGACTAAACGGCATGGAAACATTGGTTACGGAAAGGTTATGTCAAATCACTGACATTCTTATTACTTAGGTAGCAGCGATGTGTTGCTAGATACCGCTCACTGCTTGTAACATTAAAATAGGATTTTAATATTACTGCCAACGTAATGAGAACCTGCAGGGTCACACACATAGAGCAGACTAAAATTGGAGTAATGAATCCAAGTTGGACTCGGATTCAAATATGGGCTAGACTCATAACAGATGAGTCTAGGGTTGCACAGCTTACCTTGCTATTACTCACACTCACTTAAGGCAGTCACTATTATAAATAGTACTGCTAAGGGATTGCTAATATACATAATTTTTAGAACCCTAGCCGCACCGACAGAAAAGTGAGTGAGAGAATGACAGGTTTCTTCTCTCCTCTTCATAGCTAGCATTATGTGAGAGACGTGAGGCTCCTCTTTACGGACGTTGGATGATCGTGAGTCTATTCTTGTGGATACCGCAGAGACATCATTTTTATTACAATGTTGGTGATTCATGTCCTTCCTTTTGATCACGCTTTAAGAGGTAAATATTTTAAAACTCGGATTATGGCTTTTCGCATGGATCCTCAGTGGGAATCCTTTTTTTTTCGCTGCGTGATGTAACCGCAATTCCAAACATATAGGATTGCTTTTAAGACTCCTTTAGGCATGTCTCCTTATAGGATAGTCTTTGGCAAGGCATGCCACTTTTTAGTGGAGATTGAGCACAAGGCTTATTAGGCGGTAAAGAGGTGCAACCTTGACCTAAACCAAGTTAGATCCCAAAGAAAATTCTAACTCTAAGAACTTGAAGAGATTCGGTTGGAAGCTTATGAGAACTCCCATATCTACAAAAGAAAACCAAAGCCTTTCATGATAAGATGATTGTAATAAAAGAATTTGTGATTGGTCAAAAAGTTCTCCTTTACAATTCTCGCCTCAAGCTCATGCCTGATAAGCTCCATTCTAAGTGGATAGGTCCTTTTATAGTCACTAAGGCTTTTCCTTATGGTGCAGTAGAGATCACAAGTGAGACAACTAACAAAGCTTTCAAAGTCAATAGACATTGCCTTAAGCAATTCTATGAGGGAACTCAAGAGGGCAATGTGGAGGAGGTTCACTTGCAAGCGGCCATATACATCACTTGATAAGGATTTTTCTTCTTTCTCTCTTTTATTTTACTTGTCTTAAATTTATTAATGATTTGATGTTTTATAAGCTTTACATTGAGGACAATGTAAGATTTAAGTGTGGGGGAGGAATTTACATTTAGTTTTTTTTTTGTTTTATGTTTTAATTTTATTGTTTTTGTTTTGTTTTTCAATTGTTTTTCTATTTTTTAAAAATAAATAATATTTTCTATATATTTTTATATATATATATATATATAAATATATATATATATATATATATATATATATATATATATAAGAAATCATGTTTTTAATTGCTTTCCACTCGAATTTTGAGATTTGTGAACATTGTGAGCAAGCATCAATTGAGGTTAAAAGTTTATAACATAAGTGAATAAATTGTCTTTCATCTTGAGATTAACTAGTTTGGTAATGGAAATAAATTAGTAGATTGAGTTTGATAGAAACATACCTTGTGAGACTTTGAGCATTTTAATGAATGGATTGAACATTTGTGTCATTCTTTTCTTTCTTGTATGATTTTCACTCATGGAATTTGTTACTTTAGAACATGTTTTGATTCTTTTTTAGGCTACATTTTTACATGCATACATGAACATGATTGAAGCATTTTTCTTGAATTAGCTACTTTAGCCAAATAGTCAACTTTGCTTAATTTCTCTTGATTAACCCCCTTTAACTTATTTGACCATTCCTTATTTTTAGCTCATTATATGCCTTAAATGAAAAATCATGTTTTTACCTAACCTTTAAGAATAGGAAAGCATTGTCATTATCATTGGAAGAGTTCTTGAACAAGTGTGAGGTGTGCTAATTAGTGTGCAAAATGTTTGGTTAAAAAGGAAAAAGTGGCCAATTGAAAAAAAAAAGAACAAAAATTGAAAAGCTTAAAAAAAAAGAGAAAGTAAAAAAAGAAGAAAAAAGAAAAGAAAAGGGAAAAGAATATGTAAAGAGAATTGCATTACATAGATTTAGGTTAAACTTTCATGCTTGTTATTTGAACTCATCCCTAGTGTTCTTTTATTCTCTTTGATATTTAACTTGTCATCTCTATATTATTCCCCTCCCTTACCTTGACTCTATTACAACCTTGCATAAAGTCCTCTTGATTTGTGTATGCACGTGTTTTGAGTAGTAGAGAAGTAGAAGATAAGTAAACTTATGGTAGTGCAAAATTTCATGGGTTGAATTAAGTGAAACCCTTACCTTCTAAACACTTGAGGGATTGGGAGTATATCTTGTGAGATTCTATCATTCTTGATTTATGTTTTTCAATTGAAGTTACCTTGTTGATTTGAGATGTAAAGAAATATTACTCCATGAATGTTTTAATTCCTTGAAGCTTTGGTTGCTCTTCTTGCTCATAGACTTATTCTTTATGTTGAATTTCTAGTTTTTTCGAGGAGTGCAAAAACTAAGTGTGGGAGAATTTGATAAACATAATTGTCATATATTAGTTAACTCTCATATTTAGTCTCTTAGACCTCTTTTGTGCTTACTTGATTAGTTTTGGCTACATTTTATAAGTTTGGATTCAAATTGAGTTTAATTGTATTTTTCAGCATTATTGGAAATTTTACTTTGTTTTTGCATTTTGGGCATAATTTGAGTTCTATACATTTAAAAATTATGAATTTTACCTTGTAGAAAATCTGAAAAAGGGCTCTACAACTTTGATGAAGAGCTCAAAGGCTGAATTGGATGTCTAGTAGGTCAAATTAGGCCACGAAGTCAGAACAGAGATGCTATCATCAGAACTTGAACATTGTGCAAAAGATTGGAGCTAAAACTAGTGGCATTTGAAAGCTAAAACATATATCTTCACTTCTTATGAAGACCACTTATCCAAATGGAACATATATCTCGCTAGTTTTCTTTCTTTTCTATTTTTCCCTTCTATCCATGGAGGGCTAGACCCTTTTAAATCAGTCTTAAGGATTGAAAATCTTGATGTTTAATTTTGAGATATTGTTTTGATTGTTTTACATTTAATTGCTAATCAAGTTTATTTTTGACTTGCTAATCAAAAGTTTCTCTTTTATTTGTTAATCAAGTTCCTCTTTGATTTTGTTAAATCTAAATTAAATTGCTTAATTTGATTTAGACATTGATGTGATAATTTCATATTACCACGTGTTTAATGAGGATTGCAGAGACTAAACAATGCATCAAAGGCTTCTTGGATGTTATTTGTTAAGCTTGGTTGAATTCTGGGTTTTAGATTAATTTAGGATTAGATGAATGCTTAATTCATTTAACTTTGATTAATTAAATTATAGATGCTTATCTAATAGAGAATTCATGCATCATCTTAAGGCTTCTTGATGTGATCTAAGACCAAAAATTTGATTAGCAATTGAATGAATTCCTAATAATCAATGATGGATTAAATTCAAGATTAGTTAATTTTCTTGGATTGGTTGTTTACTTAATTTTATTTATAATTTTTAATTACTTTTTATTAATTAATTTTGCATCCTTTTTCCCCTGTTAACCTCTTAATTTGATTGCTTGATTAGAGTGATCCAAGGGCTCGACCTGGTTGTGCCTTATACTACAAGTATTTTGCTGAATCGATTTATAAATTGATTTAATTTGATAGTCTTGACAACTATCAAATTTGGCGTCATTGTCGGGGATCAACCTAAGTTTAATTAATCATATTAGGAGTATAATTAACTACTAACCCTTGTTTTCCTTGTTTTAGGTAGTAGAATTTTGTATGGATAAATAGTTTCAGATTAGGCTGAAAATTGGTCAGTTGAAGGAAAATGGTGTGTTCTGCAAGACTCATTGTTTAACAGTTAGGTCCACCCTATTTTGGCCAAATTCCATCGTTTAGACCACTTTTCCATTTTTTAAAGATTTTTTATTGAATTTTTGGATACCATTTTTGAGTAGTTTTCACCTTGTGGTGGTACCAAAATTTTTAAAACTGTGTAGGTAAGGTAACTAGTGTTATTTTGGTAGAATTTTAGTGTTGTGTAGTCTAATTTACTTATTTTGTATTTATGCATTTTTGCATATTTTATTATCAGGTCTTCTAGTAATCATTTGTTTGACATTAACCTTGAAATTGAGAGGACTTTGCATACACTTAATAGAGCTCGTAGGCATAGTGAAAAGATAAATTTTGAAATTGAAATTGAACCTGAGAATATAAGCATCACTGCAACTATGGTTTATAATACTGAAATTGAAACTAAACATGAGAATACAAATAACACTGTAAACATGGCTTATAATATGCATAATAGGACTCTTAAGGAACTAGTTGCACCTCATGTGAATTACCAATCTTTGTGTATTCAATACCCTGATTTAAATGTTGATTTTGAATTAAAATTTAGATTGATATACTTGTTGCCAAAGTTTCATGGACTTATAGGTGAGGATCCCCATAAGCACTTGAAGGAGTTCCATGTGGTGTGCTCTACCATGAAATCACAAGGCATTCCTAAAGATCATAGTATCCAACAAAATAAACAACCAATATATACAAAAAAATATTCATTCTTGATAAACCATTGTCGATATCATAATCAACATAACCAAAATATATACCCATCAATTAAAGTAGCATGATATGTACTAAAACACTAATAAACTAACATAGTTCAAACATTATATATCCAAACAAAATATAAAAACTAAAAATTAAGTTAGATAAACAATATAAATGACCTATGACTAAGTCCCATAGTCCTCTAGTGGTGGTGGAAGGTGGTGCTTAATCGCATCCAAATGGTCAAAGATGGTGCCAAAGTTGTGCTCTATGTAGACCCAAAAATTAGTAAGCTGAGCCTAAAGGCCCCAATAGCTGCTAGAATCCTATCTTCATTTGTAGTAGGAGTAGCTGACCCTTCCATATTAGTAGGGGCACCAAGTTTGTCCTCGTCAATAGGAGCAGCCTTAACTCTTCTTCATTTGCCTCTTCCTTAGCCTCCTTATCGCCATATACCTAAACATCATTTTCTTTGATCATATGCATATGGTTGAGAGTCCCCTTCCTAATCTTGTGGTGACCAATAGAATCAGTCACATCCTCAGAGTGCACAATATCTGGATACTTATCAAGTATTTTAGAGATCAGAAACATATATGAAAGATCCATGTTATGCCTACCCTTCACCTTCATTATATGATGCTTAATGTGGTATGGTCAGTTGATATACATCCTCTGTTTGATTTCCTAGAGAATAAAGATGTCATCCTCACCTATATAAGTGTAGTTGCTTCCTTTAGGGACAAGTATGTGAGCATAATCATAGTGGAGGAAATGATCCTCACCTGAGAGCTTCCCAGTAGTGAAGGAGCCTCTAGGGATATGGTGGACCGACTTAATCAGCACCCAGATTGTAGCAATTCTATTGTACCTGTCCTAGTCCTAATAATTATTCTCAAAGAAAGATTATCCAATATAATGCAGTCTTAAAAGATCCAACCTGTAACATCCTCCTTAGCATATTAGTCTTAGTTTATAGTTATAGATTTATATTAATATCATTATGAGTTAGTTAGGCATTTTTGTATAACTTAGAGGACTAAAATGTCTTTCAAAGGTATAAACTTTCCAAAGAATTATCCCAAAGTCAAACAAACTTATCCTTTTCATTTTTCTTTCCACCGTGTTTGACCTTATGGCATAAATATCCTTTGCTTTCTCTCATTTCACATGGTTGTTAGCAACAGAAAAGAGACAAAAAGATAGAGATAGGAATGAAACGAGAAAACAGAGAAAAAATAAAAGAAAAGAGAAAGCAGAATGTGAAAGGAAAGAAAAGGAAGAAGAACCAAAGGAAGAACTAGAAAGAAGAATCAAACACCATCTATAGGGAGTTGAGATAGGGGTTGTTGTGTTTTTCTATGCTGTAACATTCTCTGCTTGTCAAAAATTGGCAAGGAATAAACAACATGGAGTTTCCCATGAAACTCAAGAAAATCATGGTTCTATATATTGAGTTATTTATTTGATGAAACTTGAGCATACATGTGTATGGACATATATATATATATATATATAGGTAGTGGACACTCTTTGAATAGGCCAAGAGGCTACCTGAATAGAGCATTACATAATGTTCCAGTTATAATGTGTCAGCTATTCGAGATTGCATGATTTTGATGTTATACTAAGTAGGAAATTTGAATGGCATGACTTTCGAGGCTAATCAAATAGACTAGGAGAGCTATTCAATTGGAAAAATTCATAAAGGTACTGTTAGCGCTAATCAGGTAGACTGGGTGTGCTATTCGATTAGTAAGATTTCGATATTAATCAAAAGGTTATGATGTTTATTTGAAAGGATATTTTCAATGATAATCGAATAAGCTAAGAAAGCTATTCGAGAAAGGTATTTCATAATGTTTTCAAGGCTAATCGAATAAACTAAGAGAGTTATTTGAATGACATGTTTTTTATTCTAATAGAAAAGGGAATGAACTATTTTAAAGATAAGAGAAACTACTTTTCGATGTTATTCGAAAAAGGGCTTTAAGAGCTGATTGAATAACATAATTCAAAATGATATGATATTTGCATTTCATAAACATTAACATATGGATAAAGACTGCAAAAGCACTCAACTCGGGTCAAAGTTGTAGATAGGCACTTTGTCAAAGGACATCACATCATAAACATACGTCAAAGTTGCTGACAAACACTTTGTCGAAGAACATGATATTCCATAAGCATGTCAAAGTTATGGACGAACACTTTGTCGAAAGACATGACATTTCATAAGCATAAACATATCATATTCCATAAGCATTAACATACTATATTTCATAAGCATTATCATATTACATTTCATAAGCTAATATTAGCATTGGCCATTTCATGAGCATCAATACACATATGCATATAAGATGTTGTCTATGTGTATTTATCATGGAATTGTATTATGATTGTTGTTATATGTGTTATACTATTGAGAATTTTTGAATTCTTATCCCTTTGTTTCCATGATAATTTACAAATCAAAATCGAAACTCTTGTGAGAAGGGAATTTGAAGTTGTAGCTTTAAGTATTTATTTTTGACTTGTGTAATTTTTGTGCATGTTCCATGAAGTCTAGTTTGTTTCGATACTAATATTAATGTATTAGTTATTTATTTTTGGTGTTACTGTATGGAATCAAAATTCTACTCTATAAAGAATCGAGACTCAGTTGTATACTTATATTACATAGTTTCAATTACTTTCCTTTAAGGCTCTATTTTTCGACTCTATTCAACACTATATTTTCATATGTATGGTTATTACAAAGCTTTTATGATGTTTAAAAGTTAGAAGTAACGAGTCTAATCCTGTTTACTATGTATATTTTGAATATACTGTAGTAACTTGAATTAGGACGTTACACAACCAATCTTGGGGCTTCACAATAATCTGACGCCTCTTAACCTTAGAAAACAATTCATCATCCTTAATAGCAAGTGTTGGGAAATAAGTGAATAAAAATACAGTGAAAAAAGGATTCTCACCAAGGATCCATGCGAAAAGGAGAGCCATGAAACATGATTTTCGAGTTTGCCTCTTGAAGCCAGACGAAAACAATCGAGACAAATCACTAGCACCACAACAACGATGATGCCTCTACAATGTCCACATGA
The DNA here is from genome assembly GCA_029884595.1 of Ormosia semicastrata. Lineage (NCBI taxonomy): Eukaryota > Viridiplantae > Streptophyta > Magnoliopsida > Fabales > Fabaceae > Ormosia > Ormosia semicastrata. Next base: position 7,761,481 of record JAQQTO010000061.1, read on the forward strand.
ATAGACTCACAAACATCCAACATTTGAAATCTTAGAGTCTCACATCTCCTGCACAGTGCTAGTTGTGAAGAGAAGAGAAATATGTCACTCTTTCACTCATTGTTTCTGTTTGGGTGCAGCTAGTGTTTGTAACTAATGCTCCTTGATAGCCCCTTAGCAGTACTATTTATAATAGTGACTGCCTTATGTGAGTGAGAGTACCAGTAGGTTTAGCAGTGCATGTAACAGCCCAATATTTGTTGTCCAAATATATATCATTATATAAATGAATAACCCAATATTGACCCTGCTACTACTAACATAAATCAACATCTAATCCATATTGTTCATACATAATGAATAAATATGGAAAGCCATGATAGCAAAAGTTATATATATACATCACAGCCTCAAGGCATACTGTTATACATAACTTGAACAACTAAGCAAATATAAAACATATATAAGCTCAGCTCAAAACAACATCTATACTATGCTAGTCTTCATACATCTTCTTCTTCCTTTTCGAAGAGCTTGCACCTAGATTTACATGGCAATACAATCGGGGTGAGAAAATATATCTCAGTAGAAGTATTCCAATACCAGTATATAAATATATTAATATATAAATATATACAAACATATAATATTTACAATTATCTCATTGATACTTCAATCATAGAAGTAACAACTCCTCATTTCAACAACATGCAATTACCCATATAACTGCAATGCATGAAAATGTCATGATAGTAACTGCTCATACAATCGCCATGTTATGCTTAATTATGACTAATGATTATGTCTATGCAGATCCCTAAGTATGAAAATGCATAATGCATGATACCACATCCAGGACTCCAATCCCATGGCAATGTCATGAATGCATGAAACTTGAACAAAGCGATAGAAGTCCATAGTTTCATCCACAACCTTGAACAAGTACTAGAAGTCTTATCCAGCATACATCATTATCATAGAGTAAGTCTTATCCCCCCCCCCCGGGTAGTGAAGTCTCATCAACTACACGGTTATCGATAATGAACAAGGAATTTTGTCCTTTAATACTTCACTATATTAGGAAGGGTACAATGCGCCTTACCTGATATAGAACACCCACTTTCACGGGGCCAAACAAAGTAAAGAGGATATTACTCACCTCCTTACTTCACAACATAGAGAGGATATTACTCACCAATCTATGATTCTCAACAATACAAAGAGGATATTATAAACCTCAAGGTATTTCACATACAATAGAGTTGGATATTTCTCACCAATCTATTGTACAAATACATAGAGAGGATATTACTCACCAATCTATGCTTCACAAACATCTCATGCAAAATAATTACTAATTACTTCTCGTAACTAGTTTCACAATTGATTTATATGCATTCCAAGTTCATTTCATAACACCTCATCAAATACTTATAAAAGTACTTCAATACTCTTAAAAGAGCAAACATGAATAATCTCAACACTTAGGAGAAACTCATTTCCTCAAATCCAACTTAATATGCAATATGTATATAATCATGCCTGATTATTCCATATAATTATCACTAATCCATATGATTCATCATATTCTCACTTCATTAAATACTCCTATTAGTGTCTCAACACTTATTAAGAAGCATAAAGGAAGAAAACTACGCCACTTGAATGATCCAGAGCATCAAACACAACTCATAGTTGTTCTCTGGCACCAATGTTGCGGCGTCCCCTGTTCCACATTGCGGTGCCCAAGCCTCGGGTTCAAGTACTAGCAGGAAAAACTACTAACGTTGTGGTGTAAACATTCAACATTGCGGCGCAAACATTCAATGTTACGGCGTAAACATTCAATGTTGTCACGCAAATATTCAACATTGCGGCGTAAACATTCAATGTTGCAGCGTGCGTCCCCTGTTCTTCCCAACATTGCGGCATTCAAAGTCCAAAGTTGCAGCGTTCGTCCCATTCTTCCCAATGTTGTAGCGTTCAAAGTCCAACGTTGCGACGTCAATAGTAGAACTCAAAATCTGTAAAGTTCTATAAATACGGGTTACTGTTCCATTGGAACTAAACCCTCTTCCAATCACTCAAAATCCATTTTCAAGTGATTTCTAACTTCTAATAAGGTCCAACTACACATAGCAACTCACAAACAACATCAATTTTATTTAAATCAACACTTATGATTCAAATCCCAACTGTGACCTAAAACCCCCAAAAATAACCTAGAATGGGAATTAAGGCTCCAAATGATGAAAAATTCATCACAACACATTAACAATTCAGTTTCTAACTCAACCATACTAACCATATCAAGATTCAACTTATAAATAATCAAATCACCTCTCAAACCGTCATTTCCTCTTCAAACTTCTCTTAAAACAAACGAAAAGAATGAAACAAGCCAGCAAACAGATTTCTCCCTACCTCAAGATCAAGATGATGAAGATGACACAAAGCCTTCATTTGGATCATTTCCTTTAATAGTTGATCCTCCTTTTCCTTCTCTTTCCTTCTTTTACACTTTCTTCTTTCTCCTCCTTCTTTTTCCTTATCCCTTCACATTTTCTCTTCTGTTTCTGCCCCTTAAATATCCCTACCGTGAGATATTTAACAAGAAGAGAAGTCTATTTAGACTTCTTTTAGTTGGGTACCAAAACCCCGATATGCTAAGAACACTCTGATTCCACCGAATCTAGTTTTTTAACTTCCAATAAATCCTAAGATTCATTAAAAATTTTATTTCACCAAAAACTGATATTTCCATATTAGCCGTGGGTCAAACCGACACTAAAACACACAACCAGTATACTTAAAAATGCCGAACTAACTCCAAAAAATTTTAAACTTTAACTGTAGTGCAGTTCCCACATTTATGACTTGGAAATAGACTCTTCATATTTATTTCCACTAACTAAGCAGTTTAAGCCACTTCTAGAGTAAATAACTTCTATATTTCTCACATAGTGTTATAGGAAAGTGCCTAAACATACTTAGAAAGTCACAAAATTACATAGCCATGTTAAGTAAGTATTAGGCTACTTCTGTAACCATATACAAGCCTAACATGATTTTTTAGGGTATTACAGTGCAACCTTGGACTCATCTGTTATGAGTTTGGCCCACGATAGAATCCTAGTCCAATTTGGATTCTAATTGCTCCAACTTAATCTATTCTATGTGTGTGACCCTATAGCTTCTCATGATGTTAGTAGTAATATTAAAATCCTATTTGAATATTACAAGTAGTGAGTGGTATCTAGCAACACATCACTGCTATCCAAGTAATGAGAATATCAATGATTTGACATAACCTTTCTGTGACCAGTGCTTCCATATAGTTTAGTCCCTTTGTCCAGATATCTAGATTGAACACAAGGAATGGAATGTGTCACCCTTGTATAGTTCAATCTTATGTTTCCTGATACTCGAGTAGACTTAGTAATAACAATTGAGATCAATATCTCATATTGACTCATTTGAGCATAGCTATGCATTTCGTAGTCTCACTCAATCAGAGGGCCCAAAGATATCACTTTTTTTATGTAGGAGGGTCAAATATCACCTAGGTCACTCACAACCCTCTGCTTGATTCGTGGTATATCCAATAACTAACTTTATAATTACCTTGTTACAGATGCCATTTGATGACAGACTCCTTATCTAGGAATTATAGTGATTTCAAGTCAAAGGACTACATACACCATTGTCACTTTGAGAATCGCTTATGACACTCATGTAATGATCCACGCAGCGTTCTCATGGTGGGTCAATCCAATACATCATTACTCTAATATGTATCCATGTGAAGACTTGATATCTCATATCCATGACCCGTGAGATATGGCCATCAGTCTACGCACATACTAGTCTCAATACATTATTGTTATCCTAATTAATAATAATACTTGACTAGGGACATTTAAGAATAGTGTTCTGAATCTATCCAATAGGATTTCATGATCAAGTCATCCATTTGATGTCCTATGGCATTAAACTTACTATTCTAAGGACTTTATTATGTTTATAATAAACAACATAATAAATGAAATGCCTCATGTATTAAATAAATAGCATAATACAATGTATGTAAGTAAGGTCAAAATAAATTGACCTCTAAGGCATACACCAATAGCAAGGTTGTTGTAAAATACCTTGATTAATTCTGGATAAAACTTTTGGTGATGAATGGAGAGTTGTATGACCCATTGATGTTCCACGAGGGAGAGGAAGGCGAATCCTTCTTTAAGGAAGAATTGAAGGTCAATGTACTAAGATTGAACTAGTTTTCTCCCAAGGAATTGATGTAACACCCCAAATTTCACTATTTTACAATAATGCTTAAATTGTATTGTTTTAGGTTTTCTGTGTGATATAAAATCATTTTGATTATTCTGAGATTGTTTCTGATCATTGTGTAAGATTTGCCCTGAGTCAGGAAAATAATAATTTTCGAGTCAGGGAAAATTTTTATTGATTTATTCGAAGCTGGGGGATCTTACTAAACCCGAATCTAAGAGACACGAAAACAAATTTTTTAATTTTTAGAAATTAACTGTGAAATAAAAATATTTTGTAAAAAAATATTTGTTGTTTTATTAACAGCAGCTTCTACTATCAGGTAATAGACCCGATATATTTTATCTGTTAGAAAATAGATTGAGAATAATTTCTATAACTAATTTTAAAATAAACCAATAGGGATTAGTCAACATTAGTGGTTGGACTTTTTCTAAACAATAGGAAATAGTCAATATAAATGGTTGGACTAGTTACTAAGTAACTAGATAAACTAATTAAGTTATCCTAATAGCTTAATTAGTAACTAAATGAACAAACTTAGTTACTATGTACTTAGAAGCTCTAGTTAGAAAATTGATCTAGAACCATCTAGAAGTAATGACAATGCATGACTTATACAATGACCTAAGCATGTAACTAGCTACTTAATATGTTACTAGATAACCTAACTTAGTTAGCTAAATAAACTAACTATCTAATTAAGGTGTAACTAGTTGTAACTAAAACAAACTCAGTTACACACCCCTTTGAGTCACACGGCCATAAGGCCTTCTACCATGTTCTTGAATGCCCTTTTATGACCAATTGATGACTCCTAAATGACCTATGCCATGTGAACACCATGTGATATTTTATTACCATGATTAAACTTTGATCTTTCCTACACATTCAACCCCTAAATGACCTATGCCATGTGAACACCATGTGATATTTTATTACCATGACTAAACTTTGATCTTTCCTACACACTCAACCCCACGGCCATGCACTTCAATATTGGCTATTCTATTTTATTTTATCACACTTTGTGACACAAACAACTATTGTCTCTCTTCTCTCTCTTCAAGAACATCAAGAACACCATTCTCTTCTTCTTCCTAAAGCCCACGGCCTCCTTGCCCAAACCCTGCCTCCACACTTCAAAAATTTCATTCGATTTTACTTTCTGAACCCAAACACAATTCTAAACATCTTTCCTTTAGAGAGTTTTATCTAAATCCTTCTCTAAGTGCTTCAAAAATCAAGCTTTGGTTTCTTACACCTAAGGTAAATTCTTGAGTCTTTGATTCTAAGTTGGATTTTTGATTTTCTAGACCGTGATTGATCTATGGTTTATTGTTTTCAAGATTTGTGTATGACTTTAGAATTTATTTAAGGTTGATTAGGATTCTCTTTGGTGCTATACGAATTCAAGAAGAGAAGAAAGCTAGAAGTTTGTTGTCTTCCTTGAGGTAAGAGGGAGAATAACCTCATCAACTATGTGTTGGTGGTGAGGAAATGGATTGTTTGTGGTGAAAAATTCATAAGGGTTTATTCACTTGATTGTTTAAGCTTTATTTAATTATGATTGATGTGTTTATAGCTTTGAAAATATACTTGCACATGTGTTTAGCATGCTTATTGCTTTGATAGTATGCTTGTTTATGTGTTTTGGAAAGCATAATAATTCTTATGTAATTTAGGATGTGATTCACATGAAGGAAAAATTGTATGATGGTTCCAAAGAACCAATGAGGCACATGGCCTCAATGCCAAAAAGGGAACCAAGTGTTCTAAATTGTTTTCTTAATTAAGGATTAAATGATTTTATGATAAGAAAATCAATTAAGTATTTTGAAGTGTTAAAAAATAATTTAATATGATTTATAAAGTCCAATGAAGAATTCATCCAACATGTCAATTTGATCTCCAAGATCTAAAATTATTTTACTAAGTGTAGACTTAGGTGTTTTAATAATAAGAAATCAATTCGATAGGTTTTTGAACCTAAAATGGAAGTAATGTACTTTTCAGAATTAAAATTGGCCTAATTAAATTTATGAAGTATAATAAATGTTGATACTTAAAATTTACTGACGTATAGCTCACCCTATGGGTTTTGAAGCGTGTTAGGAAATTTTGAACTGTAATGTCTCAAGTAAAATAAAGAAATGCAATTTTTCTGGGAAATAGTAGAAAATATTGATTTTAGCAAGAATATATTGGAAATACTATTTAAAGAGGGATTATTATGGAAATAATGGAAATAAAGTGACTTTTTGATATTAAATAAGAAAAATCTTATTTTGAGCTTAAAATATGATAGAAATAATTTACACGATTGAAAATACGTAGAAAAACTTTTACCCGACTTATAAATAGTAATTTTTGGCTACACGATTAAGAAAATGTGATAAAATATTTACGCGATTTGAAAAAGTAAGAAAAATGTTTTGTGAATTTGAAAATCCGATAATATCGCTTTGCGATTGAATGTAACAGCAGTTTGCTGTCGGGCTGTTGTGGTGGGCCCGATTATGTTGAATAATGATATTGCCAAGGGAAGGCGAGAAAGTGTGAAATACTATAAAATAACAGTTGTATGTGTGTTTGAACTATACATCATGCATAAAAAAACGTGTCAACTTATTCGAGTAAGGCTGTATGCTTAGGAGATTGAATTCCACCTATGTTCGGGTGCGAGTAGACAAGTGTAGGTCACTTGTTGACCATGGAGGCATCAGGGTGCTGGTACCTCGCAATGGTCAATTGGTAGCTTTTTTGTCCGTGAGGCAGACCGATGCAAACGCACCGATGATCCAAACCGACACACTGTCCTATATCGAGATCTGGTGTAGAATGTCTTGTATAATGTCTTGATGTGCACGTTGATAAACTGATAAATTAATAGCACTTTTGGCCACGACAGCCAAGTTATAGACATATCTTCTAGATCATTCACTCTGAAACTGTGTTTAGCTCCATGGGTAGGAACGAGTCTGTGTGCATATGCATAGTTGGTCATTATATTGATGTGTTAATTATACTTATCTGATTCATTATCTGTAATGTGATAATATGATTTAAATAGGTTAATATTGTATCTGCATGCTTGTTGTCGTTTTCTCTGCTGCCATACTTGTATTGATGTAGGGGATCTCACCTCTTTATTATATTGTATCTATTTTGCTATATATGTTTGATAAAGACCGGGGGGACGAAGAAGCTGGTAATTCTATTTACCACCACTAGCCGTTTGTTTGTTGGTTGAGATGGCAGTGAGACGTCAGGTGTTAGGTTTTGTTCGGGGACAGTTCCATAGGAGGACTGATGCCTGGAGGTTCAATTATGATAATGAACGTTTTGTTTATATGGGAGATTTAACTCTAAACTTAAGTGGGACCTAAGACGGTATCCCTGTTTTGACGCAACATGCATCAGTGCGCCTAGAATTCATGATGCCCATTCGTGATCTCTGGGGTGGCGCAACTTATACTCCGTGTGAGGACTCTATGGTGTCTTCTGCGAGAACCCCCGTAAGGCGTTTGTATCCGCTTGGGTTCTTTGATAACAATGTAAAGGAGGAAGAGGAGAAGGATCATTCCGAGGAACTAAATCCTTAGTTTGATGTTTAGAGTTTCTGTTTTTAGTAATGGTGTCTGTATTTTACTTTTGAGGTATGTTTGTATTTATGTAAATTATTTGGAACAAAGTTTGCAATATGATATATATATTTTGGAGTGTTTATTTTAATGACAAGTTCTACTTATGACTTTTTGGTTTAATTTATTTATTTTCTTTTATTCTGCAAATGAAATTTTAAAATTGACGTTTTTACAAGATTAATTTTTTTACAACTTAGGTAAGTTTTCTTAAGATTAGTCTTAAATGTGATGCCCTACGGTAGGTGTTACATTAGTTGGTATCAAAGCTCCTGATTAGAGTCTTTTGGGGTTTTATGGTTAGGTCTGTTTTACTTGTGTTGTGTGATTCTCTGTGATTTATTTCCAAAAGATTTCACCTTACTTTTGTTGGACTTTGTTTGATTGCTTGTGAAGAAAACTATGTCGCGTGGTAGAGGTGCACGTGTGAATATAGGACGTGACGATGACCCAATGACTGGTGCTATCGAAGCGATGCAGCGAATGGCAGAAGTAATCATACAACAAAATCAAAGAGCTATGCAACAACAAGAAGCAAATGCAAAAGTTCAGTATTTGTCAGAGTTTCACAAGAACAACCCGCCACACTTCAGGGACGAGTTTGATCCTGAGAAAACAGATTTGTGGATTCAAGAACTAGAGAAGATCTTTGAAAGGATAGGATATGCAGATGATTGTAGAGTGATGTACGCTACGTTCATATTGATGGGAGATGGCGAGAACTGGTGGAAAGCTACTAGAAGGGTGCTACAAGCTGAAGGTAGATAAATCACATGGGAGCTGTTCTGTGAGATGTTTGTAGAGAAATACTTTTCGGACAGTGCGAGGCACGCTAAAGAAATGAAATTTTTGGGATTGCCTGTGTCTTCTTTAAACTTCCAATTAATTGTTTCCACACCTACTCCTAAACCAATTAGTACTACAAAAATATGCCTGAATTGTTCTATTACTATCAAAAATCGAGTCTTTTCTGTTAATTTGATTTGTTTACCTCTTGTTAATATTGATATAATTTTAGGGATAGATTGGTTATCTTCTAACCATATCTTGTTAGATTGTTCTAGAAAGACCTTGTTTTTCCTGATGAGATTTCTGGATTTATAACTGTCAAACAAGTCGAATCTTTTTTGAGGGATGGAGCTCAAGGATACATGCTGCTATCTTCTTTAGAAATTAAGAGTAAGAAAGATGTGAACGTTATTTCTGTCGTGAATGAGTTTCCTAAAGTTTTTCCTAATGAAGTGCCTAGTTTACCACCAGATAGAGAGATAGATTTTATTATCGATCTCGTACCAAGAGTGGGTCCTATATTGCACCGTACCATATGTCGTCGTCAAAGTTGGCAGAATTGAAGAAACAATTAGAGGAGTTATTGGAAAAATTGTTTGTGAGACCTAGTGTTTCACTCTGGGGAGCTCCAGTGCTATTAGTCAAGAAGAATGATGGAACTTTACGTTTATGTGTAGATTACCACTAGCTACACAAGGTCATAATAAAGAATAAATATTCACTTCCAAGAATTAATGATTTAATGGACTAACTAAAAGGAGCAGCTGTTTTCTCCAAGATAGATTTGCGATCAGGTTATCATCAAATTCGTGTTAAAGTAGAGGATATACCTAAGACAACTTTTCAGATGCATTACGGTCATTATGAATACCTTGTAATGTCGTTCGGTGTGATGAATGCCCCTACTATATTCATGGATTACATGAATAGGATCTTTAATCCATATCTGGATAGGTTTGTCATTGTTTTTATCGATGACATTTTGATCTACTCCCAAAGTCAGGAAAAGCATGCTGAACATCTCAGTATAGTTCTTCAGATTTTGAAAGAGAAGAAGTTGTACGCGAAGTTGTCAAAATGTGAATTTTGGTTGGATGATGTTCAGTTTCTGGGTCATGTAATTTGCAAGGATGGAATTGCAGTGGATCCAACAAAGGTAGAGACAGTTCTTCAATAGGAAAGACCAAAGACTGTGATAGAGATCTGAAGTTTTGTTGGATTAGCTGGATATTACCGAAGGTTTATTGAAGGTTTTTCTAAGATAGCTGGACCTCTTACACAACTTACCAGGAAGAATCAAGCTTTTGATTGGACAGAGAAATGTGAAGAGAGTTTCCAAGAATTAAAGAAAAGGTTGACTACTGCACCAGTGCTGATTCTACCAAATTCGAATGAATCTTTTGAAGTAAACTGCGATGCTTCTTATTAAGGGTTAGGATGTGTATTGATGCAGAATAGAAAAGTTGTAGAGTATGCTTCAAGACAACTGAAGGTGCATGAAAGGAACTACCCAATACATGATTTGGAATTGGTTGCAGTTATTTTTGCACTAAAGATTTGGAGATACTTTTTGTATGAAGCTACGTTCAACGTCTTCAGCGATCACAAAAGCTTAAAGTATTTGTTTGATAAGAAGAAATTAAATATGAGGCAGAGAAGGTGGTTGGAATTTCTAAAAGATTATGACTTTCAACTCCAATATCACCCTGGAAAGGCGAATGTCATAGCAGATGCTTTGAGTCAAAAGATACTCTGTTTCTGCTATGATGATTAAAGAGGAAAATTTAATTGAGCAGTTTAGAGATATGTGGTTATCAGTGGAATTATCGCCTAAAAGAATTTGTCTGAATATGGTCACTATTCTGAATGATTTACTGGATGAAATCCGTGAAAAGTAGGAAGATGACCAGTTTTTGCAAAATGAGAGAGAGTTTCTGAAGCAAGGTTATAAGGCAACGGTTGAGGAAGGATATAATGGGGTCTTAAGGTTTAAAGGCAGGATTTGTATACCCGATGATCCCAATCTTAAGAAGGCGATACTTGGTGAAGCTCACACCAGCCAATTGAGTATACATCCTTGGATGACCAAGATGTATTAAGATCTGAAACATTTGTTTTGGTGGCTTGGAATGAAAAGAGATGTTGCTGATTATGTGTCATCTTTTCTTGCATGCCAGAAAGCAAAAGTTGAACACCAAAGACCAGCAGGCGTGTTACAGCCCTTAACTATCCCATAATGGAAATGGGATGGTATTGCTATGGATTTCGTTACTAGTTTGCTAAAGACTAGGAAAGGTTATGATTCTATTTGGGTCATTGTTGATCGGCTTACGAAGTCCACCCACTTCTTGCCAATCAATATCAAGTATTCAATGGAGAAGTTGACTCAAGGGTACATTGGTGAAATTGTTAGACTTCACGGTGTACCCACTAGTATCATTTCCGATAGAGATCCAAGGTTTACATCGAGGTTTTAGCAAAGCTTACAGGAAGCAATGGGGACTAAGCTACATTGAGTTCTGCCTATCATCCACAAACTGATGGACAAATAGAAAGAACTATACAGTCACTGGAGGATCTGCTAAGAGCTTGTGTGTTAGAACAATGAGGGAGTTGGGATGAATTCTTACCTTCAGTGGAATTTGTAATAGCCCAATATTTACTACCCAAATATATTGTCATATAAATGAATAACCCAATATTGACCCTGCTACTACTAACATACATCAACGTTTAACCCATATCATTCATACATAATGAGTAAATATAGAGAGTCATGATAGCAAAAGTTATATATATACATCACAGCCTCAAGGGCATACTGTTATACATAACCTGAAAAAAACTAAGAAAATATAAAACATTTACATATGCTCAGCTCAAAATAGCATCTAAGCTATGCTAATTCTCATACATCTTCTTCTTCCCTTTTGAAGAACAAACACCTGGATTTACATGGCAACACAATCGAGGTGAGAAAACATATCTCAGTAGAAGTATTCCAATACCAATATATATACATCAACATATATATATATATATATATATATATACAAACAAATAATGTTCATAATTATCTTGTTGATACTTCAATCATAGAAGCAACAACTTCTCATTTCAATAACACGCAATTACCCATACAATTGCCATACATGAAAATGTCATGATAGCAACTGCCCATACAATCGCCATGTTATGCTTAATTATGAATAATGATTATGTCTATGCAATTTCCTAAGTATGGAGGTGAATAATGCATGATACCACATCCAGGACCTCCAATCCCATGGTAATGTCATGAATGCATGAAACATAAACAAAGTAATGGAAGTCCATAGTTTCATCCATAACTTTGAACAAGCACTGGAAGTCCTATCCAGCAAACATCATTATCCCAGAGGAAATCCATCCCCCCAAGTAGTAAAGTCCCATGAACTACACGGTTATCGATAATGAACCAAGAAGTCCATCCTTAAGAATTTCACTATATTAGGAAGGTTACCATGTGCCTTACTTGATATAGAACACCCACTTTCATGGGGCTCACACCTTTCAAAAATGCAAATCATACCATTAAGTATATCATAATGTCTAATTAACTTCTCATAATTAGCATTAAAAACCTCAATAGGTTTCATGAACATCTCATGCAATACAATTACTAATTACTTCCCATAACTAGTTTTCGCAATTGATTTATATGCATTCCAAATTCATTTCACAAACAAATCATCAAATACTTTTAAAAGTACCTTATCACTCTTAAAAGAGCATACATAAATAATTCCCACACTTAGGGAAACTCAATTCCTCGATCCATCACAATACAAATTATATGTATATACATAGCCACGTCTAATTACCTCCCGTAATTAGAATTTCAAGTCAACTTGACTTAATACATTTCCACTTCATCAATTACTCCTATTAGAGTTTCAACATACTCTACTAGGCATAAACAAAGTATCCTAGCAATTAGGAACCTCAAAACATCAAAATAAAGATTCTGACGAAATCTATTCTGGGCATCTAGGCGCCCTATCCTTGCCTATGGCATTCCACCATACTATGGAAGCCTAAGGTGTTCCAACACATTATCCCTTGATAATCCACCCTACTATGGTTATCTAAGGTCCCTCTAAGGCTTCTAGCCTTATAAAATGCCAAAACATGCATTTTCTATCCAAAAACACATTCTGTTCAAATTCAACCTTTGACCTTTGTGCAGTAAAATGAGCATAACTTGAGCTATGGTTATCAAAATGATGCAATTTTAGTGGCGTTGGAAAGCTAAGAGAAAGAGCTAAAACTTTCATGAAGACCACAAAAGCTAATTCTCATCACAGAAGACACAACATATCAAAATACATGGCCATGTAATTTGACACGGCCCTGGCCGTGTTTTCGTGCATCAGGAAAATTTCTGGCAGAGAGGTACACGACCTAGGCAGTGTAATCTCACACGGGCCGTGTAACTGGACCAGAAACTTGGCAGAAACTTTCCTGCACGATGCTACTATTCCTTTGGCCATTTTCCATGGATTTTGGCCACTCCAACTTAGTTTCTAAGTGATTTCAAGTCCCAAACAAGTTCACAAACAAGAAGGAAACTTAAAACACCAACTCACAACACTAATTTTTGATTCTTGGATTAAATCATCCATTTACACCCTAAAACTCCAATTCCTTCACAAATGGCATTCAAGGGTATTCAAGTGATGAAGAACTGTTCTATTGCCTCTAGCAACCTAAAAACATACTATTCTTAAGCTTTCTAGCAAAATTCATGCATTTACTAACATAAACACAATTCTCACACTTCAAAACCCCACATCCTCCATCAAGTCCCCATAAACCCAATGAAGAAGATGAAGTCATGAAGTAACACATATTTTCCCCCTACCTCAAGATCAAGATGATGAGGATGAAGCAAGACCTTCACTTGGATCCTCCTCTTCCTTCTTCTCCTTCTCTCTTCTTTCTTTTCTCTTCGTCTTTCTCACATTTTCAGCCTCTCTATTTTTCTGCTTCTCTATTTTTCTATTCGGTTCTTATCCCTCAAAAATCCCCACCGTGGGATATTTCAAGAAGAGAAATCCCTTTTGAATTCTCTTAGTTGGGTACTAAAACCCTAATATGCTAAGAACACTAAAACTTCTCCAAATCTGATTTCATAGCTTCCAACAAATTTCAAATAAATCCTTAGATTCATTAAAAATTCTATTTCACCAAAAACTAATATTTTCATATCAGCTAGGGGTCAATCCGGCACTAAAACACACTACCAGTATGCTCAAAAATGTCGAACTAACTCTGAAAATTCTCAAACTTTAACTGTAGCATAGTTCCCATATTTGTGACTTGGAAACAAACTCTCCACACTTATTTCCACTAACTAAGTAGTTTAAGCACTTCCAGAGCAAATAACAGCTATATTTCTCACTTAGCGTTACAGCAAAGTGCCTAAACGTGCTCAGAAAGTCACAAAACTTCACAGACATGTTAAGTAAGTATTAGGCTATCTCTGTAACCATATACAAGCCTAACATGATTTTCTAGGATATTACAGAATTCACCTATAATAATAGTTTTCATTTAAGCATAGGGATGGTACCCTATGAGGCGCTCTACGGATGACGATGCCGAGCACCTTTGTATTGGTATCAAGATGGGGAAAGTATGATCGTCGGACCTGAAATGGTGCAACAAACAATAGAGAAGGTAAAGTTGATTCAAGAAAAAATGAGGGCGACTCAGAGCAAATAGAAAAGCTATGCTGACAAAAGAAGAAGACTTCTTGAATTTGAGGAAGGTGAACATGTGTTTTTGTGAGTCACACCCACGACTGGTGTCGGAAGGGTTTTAAAATCCAAAAAATTCACTCCTAAATTTATTGGACCTTATCAAATTCTTTGTCGGATATGTCCAATTGTATGCCAAATAGCTTTACCGCCATTGCTTTCAAACCTCCATAATGTTTTCCATGTGTCCCAATTGAGAAAGTATATCCCTAATCTTTCGCATGTCATTTAGCCCGATGAAGTGCAATTGAAAGAAAATTTGACGTATGAGGGACTTCCTGTTAAGATTAAAGATAGGAGGGTGAAGTAACTCAGAGGGAAAGCGATTCCCTTAGTGAAAGTAATCTGGAACGAAATGACCAATGATGCTACTTGGGAAATGGAGGATAAAATGAGAGAACAGTATCCTCAGTTGTTTTAATGTATGATAAATTTCGGGGACAAAATTCTTTTTAGTGGGGGAGAGTTATAACACCCCAAATTTTACTATTTTATAATAATGCTTAAGTTGTACTGTTCTAGGTTTTTTATGTGATATAAAATCATTTTGATTGTTCTGAGATTGTTTCTGATAGATTTGCTTTGAGTTAGGAAAATAATAATTTTTGAGCTGGGAAAAATCTTTGTTGATTTATTCGGAGCCGGGGAATCTTACTAAACCCGAATCTGAGAGACACGAAAATAAATCTTTTAATTTTTAGAAATTATATGTGAAATAAAAATATTTCCTGGAAAAATATCTACTGTTTTATTAACAGCAGCTTCTCCTATCAGGTAATAGACCCAATATATTTTATCTGTTAGAAAATAGATTGAGAATAATTTCTATAACTAATTTTAAAATGAACCAATAGGGATTGGTCAACATTAGTGGTTGGACTTTTTCTAACTAATAAGAAATAGTCAATATAAATGGTTGGACTAGTTACTAAGTAACTAGATAAACTAATTAAGTTACCTTGATAGCTCAATTAGTAACTAAATGAACAAACTTAGTTACTATGTACTTAGAAGCTCTAGTTAGAAAATTGATCTAGAACTATCTAGAAGCAATGACAATGCATGACTTATACAATGACCTAAGCATGTAACTAGCTACTTAGTATGTAACTAGATAACCTAACTTAGTTAGCTAAATAAACTCACTATCTAATTAAGGTGTAACTAGGAGTTGTAACTAAAACAAACTTAGTTACACACCCTTTTGAGTCACATGGCCATAAGGCCTTCTACCATGTTCTTGAATGCTCTTTTATGACCAATTGATGACTCCTAAATGACCTATGCCATGTGAACACCATGTGATATTTTATTACCATGATTAAACTTTGATCTTTCCCACACACTCAACCCCACGGCCATGCACTTCAATATTGGCTATTCTATTTCATTTTATCACACTTTGTGACACAAACAGCTATTCTCTCTCTTCTCTCTCTTCAAGAACATCAAGATCACCATTCTCTTCTTCTACCTAAAGCCCACGGCCTCCATGCCCAAACCCTACCTCCATACTTCAAAAATTTTATCCAATCTTGCATTCCAAACCCAAACACAATTCTAAACATCTTTCCTTTAGAGAGTTTTATCTAAATCCTTCTCTAAGTGCTTTAAAAATCAAGCTTTGGTTTCTTACACCTAAGGTAAATTCTTGAGTCTTTGATTCTAAGTTAGATTTTTTATTTTCTAGACCATGATTGATCCATGGTTTATTGTTTTCAAGCTTTGTGTATGACTTTAGAATTTATTTAAGGTTAATTAGGATTCTCTTTGGTGCTATACAAATTCAAGAAGAGAAGAAAGCTAGAAGTTTGTTGTCTTCCTTGAGGTAAGAAGGAGAATAACCTCATCAACTATGTGTTGGTGGTGAGGAAATAGATTGTTTGTGGTGAAAAATCCATAAAGGTTTATTCACTTGATTGTTTAAGGTTTATTTAATTGTGATTGATGTGTTTATGGCTTTGAAAATATACTTGCACATGTGTTTAGCATGCTTATTGCTTTGATAGTGTGCTTGTTTATGTGTTTTGGAAAGCATGATAATTCTTATGCAATTTAGGATGTGATTCACATGAAGGAAAAATTATATGATGGTTCCAAAGAACCAATGAGGCACACGACCTTAATTCCAAAAAGGGAACCAAGTGTTCTAAATTGTTTTCTTAATTAAGGATTAAATGATTTTATAATAAAAAATCAATTAAGTGTTTTAAAGTGTTAAAAAATAATTTAATATGATTTATAAAGTCCAATGAAGAATTTGGCCAACATGTGAATTTGATCTCCAAGATCTAAAATTATTTTACTAAGTGTAGACGTAGGTGTTTTAATAATAAGAAATCAATTCGATAGGTTTTTGAACCTAAAATGGAAGTAATGTACTTTTCAGAATTAAAATTGGCCTAATTAAATTTATGAAGTAAAATAAATGTTGATACTTAAAATTTACTGACGTATAGATCACCCTATGGGTTTTGAAGTGCGTTAGGAAATTTTGAGCTGTAATGTCTCAAGTAAAATAAAGAAATGCACTTTTTTGGGAAACAGTAGAAAATACTGATTTGAGCATGAATATATTGGAAATACTATTTAAAGAGGGATTATTATGGAAATAATGGAAATAAAGTCACTTTTTGATATTAAATAAGAAAAATCTTATTTTGAGCTTAAAATATGATAAAAATAATTTACGCGATTGAAAATACACAGAAAAACTTTTACCCAACTTATAAATAGTAATTTTTGGCTACGCGATTTGAAAGATTAAGAAAAATGTTTCATGATTATGAAAATGCGATAATATCGCTACGTGATTGAATGTAACAACAGTTTGCTGTCGGGCTATTGTGGTGGGCTCGGTTATGTTGAATAATGATACTGCCAAGGGAAGGCTAGAATATGTGAAATACTGTGAAATAATAGTTGTATGTGTGTTTGAACTATACATCATGCATAAAAAAGCATGTCAACTTATTCGGGTAAGGTTGTATGCCTAGGAGATTGAATTCCACCTATGTGCGGGTGCGAGTAGACAAGTGTAGGTCACTTGTCGACCTTAGGGGCATCGGGGTGCGGGTACCTCGCAATGGTGAATTGATAGCTCTTTTGTCCGTGAGGTAGACCGATGCAAACGCACCGACGATCCGGACCGAGACACTGTCCTATATTGAGATCTGGTGTAGAATGTCTTGTACAATATCTTGATGTGCACGTTGATAAACTGATAAATTGATAGCACTTTTGACCACGGCAGCCGAGTTACAGATATGTGTTATAGATCATTCACTCCGAAACTGTGTTTAGCTCCATGAAGTAGGAATGAGTCTGTGTGCATATGCATAGTTAGTCATCATATTGATATGTTAATTATACTTATCTAATTCATTATCTGTAATGTGATAATATGATTTAAATAGGTTAATATTGTATTTGTATGCTTGTTGTCATTTTCTTTGCTGCTATACTAGTATTGATGTAGGAGATCTCATCTCTTTATTATATTGTATCTATTTTGCAATATATGTTTGATAAAGACTGGGGGGACGAAGAAGTTGGTAATTTTATTTACCACCACTAGCCATTTGTTTGTTGGTTGAGATGGCAGCGAGACGTCAGGTGTTAGGTTTTGTTCGGGTACAGTTCTATGGGGAGACTAATGCCTGGAGGTTCGATTATGATAACGAACGTTTTGTTTATACGGGAGATTTAACTCTGAACTTGAGTGGGACCCGAGACGGTGTCCCTGTTTTGATGCAGCATGCATCGGTGCACCTAGAATTCACGATGCCCATTCATGATGTCTGGGGTGGCGCAACTTATACTCCACATGAGGACTCTATGGCGTTTTCCGCGAGAACCCTCGTGAGGCGTTTGTATCCGCCTGGGTTCTTTGATAACAATGTAGAGGAGGAAGAGGAGGAGGATCCTTCCGAGGAACCAAATCCTTAGTTTGATGTTTAGAGTTTCTGTTTTTGGTAATGGTGTCTGTATTTTACTTTTGAGGTATGTTTGTATTTATGTAAATTATTTGGAACAAAGTTTGTAATATGATATATATATTTTGGAGTGTTTATTTTAATGACAAGTTCTACTTATGACTTTTCGGTTTAATTTATTTATTTTCTTTTATTCCTCAAATGAAATTTTAAAATTGACATTTTTACAAGATTAATTTTTTTACAACTTGGGTAAGTTTTCTTAGGATTAGTCTTAAATGTAATGCCCTATGGCGGGTGTAACAATTGATGCTGAAATCGATGCATTTAGGCGGCATTTGAGAAGAATCTCCAGAAGTCCACATGATTGTCAGTTTCCAAAGCATTACCGAAAGCTTTCTTGGTGCAAGCATGCTTGGGATAAGAACTAGAGGCCATGGCTGAGGTTGGGTGTAACACCTCCTCCGAAGGGTATCACATTCATATTAACAACTTATAAATAATTACATTCCCAAGTTATAAAATACTTAATGTTACTAAAATATGGGTTTCAAAATTTCTTTTTTGAAGAAAACATTAATTGCTCAAATTAAAGTAACACAAAATATAATAACTGGATAACATACATCTCTCATACATATCATAGATTTGTAATATTCTCATTACATAAACCATAGAAAACTCAACTTGGCCCAAGTTCACAGCCTCTAAAGACACAAGTTCTCCACAAAGGACAAATTCCTTTGACAAGAATGTCTTAATGGATAGAAGTTCGAGCAAATATTATCTTGGAGTCCTTCCTTGCTGCTACCACAGTCTTTATAGACATAGACATAAAACAGAAATAGATAGACATAAAACAGAAATAGACAGAATAAAACAGCAAAGAGGTGAAATCTTCTACATCGCATACCAATATGACAACAAAGAAACGATATGATACGAACGACAATGTCGTTCAATACAAACAATTCATAAACTTATATGAAATTAGCAGATATATTTATGACATTTAATAAATAAACAATCTAATAAATTTGCAACACAATATCAGGCATAATAATAATACCACAATCACCTTATGTTACAACAATGTATATGCTGACTATGCATATGCTCAATACAATTAGTTCTTACTTCAGGAAGTTTACTCGAATTTAGAGATGAACGTCCAGAAGATCTGTCTCCCCTTAACAAGAAATAAGACAGTCTATGCTGGATAATGAAAAGCAATAGTGTTCACCGAGATGTCAATGCGTTGCAATCGGTGATCATGGCCAGGGGTATATATATATGTGTGTGTGTGTGTGTGTGTGTGTGTGTGTGTGTGTGTGTGTGTGACTCAATGTCAATTGACTCAATGTCATTAAGTGAATCACCACGCCCTGATGTCCCCCAGGATTCCTCCTACTATCCTGTAAGTTCTCGTTCATTCCTTAGGCATAAAACGCCACAACAAATACACAGTATTTGTACACAATATGAATTATAAATGATTCAAACATATATTGTCATCGATCACACAGTATTTCATATTCACATGCCGTCATATGGCAGTATCACCATATAATGTTCAAAACACTTTTGTTCAAAACAAAGTACCATTGCACTGTTCCCAATGATATTAACACAACCGCACATGCATATATAGACTATCCAATACCATTAGTATCTATGGTATTATATAACCGCCCATACAATCGATAATACCAAAGATCCACTCGGGTCCAATACTTCAGTTTCACAATTTTAGTTCAAAACGTTGGCTCTACAGCAAAACTCATTGTTCCTTTCAATCGCGTAGTAATATTATCGCATTTTCACAATCGCATAACACTTTTTAAAATGGCGTAAAGGTTTTTCTAACATTTTCTCAATCGCGTAGAAATCTTAAAACGTTTTCTCAATCGCATAGCTAAAAAAATTATTGTTTTTAAATCACATAAGATATTTCTGACATATTTTAAATCCAAAATAAGATTTTTCTCATTTAGTACCAAAAATTGACTTTATTTTCATTATTTGCATAATTGTCCTTCTATAAAATAATAATTACATAATAGTCCCTCATTAAATAATATTTCTAAAATAGTCCTCTTTAAAAATAATATTTGTAATATAGTCCATTTTTAAAGAATATTTTCAATATAGTCCCTCTAAAAATCAGTATTTCTACTGTTTCCCAAAAAATTGTGTTTCATAATTTTACTTAGGATATTATAGCTTAAAATTTACTAACGTGCTTCAAAACCCATAGGGTGAGCTATACGTCAGTAAATTTCAAGTATTGTCTCTTATTTTACTACATAGCTTAATTAGATCAATTTTAATTCTAAAAATTAAAATTACTTTCATTTAAATTTCAAAACTTACCAAATTGAGTTCTTACGATTAACACACCTAAGTTTACACTTAGTAAAATAATTTTGAATCTTGATCATCAAAAATTGGCATGTTGGCCGAATTTACACATTGCTTCAAAAATTCATATATAAATCATTTCTTAACACTTTTAATCCTTATAAAATTACTTATTTGAATTTCTTGTCATAAAATAATTTAATCCTCAATTTGGAAAATAATTTAGAATCCTTTGTCCTTTTGATAGTGATAAGGCCGTGTATCTCTAGACTCTTTGGAGTCCTCATACAAATTTTCTCATCATGTGAATCACATCTTAAATTACACAAAATTATCATGCTTTCCAAATCACATATAGGCAAATATACTATCAAAACTATAAGCATATCAAACACATATACAAATCATGCATACTTATCAAAACAGTAAAACAATCACACAATATAATCTAACAAACACAAATCAATAATTACACAATTGAGTGAATAAATCCTCATATGGATTTTTCACTCACAAACATAAACAAATCCATTCCTTCACCGCCACATATGGCCGATGAGGTTAATCTCCCTCTTACCTGGTTGATGCTTCCTAGTTCTTTGTAAAACTCTCTTTGTATCAATCTTTCACCACCGAATAGATCTTAGAATCACAACACATACAAATTAGTATCTAAAGCTTAATTAAGATGACCATAGATCAAACACGGTCTTAGGATTCTAGGAATCAATTAAAAAGCCAAGTTTCAAGATTTTTACCTTGAAATCTTAAAACTTAAATCCAAGATTCAAGCTTGAAGATGATGGAATTTGATCAAAGTCTCAACATCAAAGAGTCTTAGAATGATGTGAGGATTCAAGAAGTATGGTTGGATAAAATTAAACAAACTTTGAAAGTGGTCCTAGGGTGGTTGGTCGTGAGCTTCACAAGGCAAGAAAGGTAAGAACTTTTGATCTTTAACATGAAGAACAAGGTTGAAGATGATAGAACTAGGCTTAGATCTCAATTACAAAGTATCTTAGGATTGTGTATAGGTTCTAGATCTAAGGTTTTATAAAATTATTGAAGCTTGGAAGTGGGATTTAGGAGTATAGACCGAATGGTTTAAGAGAAGAAAGAAGATGGAGTTCATGGTGTTTGTTCTTGGTGTTCTTGAACAATTAGAAGAGAGAGAATGGAGAGAATGGTTTAAGTGTCACAAAATATGAGAAAATGAAATCAAATAGAATAGACTAAGTGTGTGTAGCCGTGAGAATGAGTATGTAGAGGGTTCAAGGCTTGTTTTGCAAGATTAAGCATAAGCACATACGCTCACATGAGTGCACATAGCCTTGGTCATCAAGTGGTCATCAATTGGTCATGAAAGATGAATCAAGAACCTCCTAGATAATGCTAGGCAGCCGTGGAACTCAATAGGAGAACTAACTAAGTTTTAATTCAATTAGCTTTCTAGTTATGCTTAGTTAATTTAATTAGTTACCTAGCTTACCATTTAGTTACAATTAAATTAATTTAGTTAAGCCATTTGGTTACATTCTAACTAATTAATTACTTTATTATGTCATTGCATATGTCATGCTTAAATTATGTTTCTAAATAAGTAGATATTTATCTAGTAACTAACTTCTAATTATTTAGCAACTAAACTAGTTCATTTGATTACTAATTAAGCTATTAAGGTAACTAAGTTAGATTATCTAGTTACTTAGTAACTAATCAATCTAGCCATTTTTATTGACTAAACTCTAACCATTGATTAAATCTAAGGTTGATATTATAAGCGACTTTATCAAGATTGCTCTCACACCATTGATTAGATTAATGGTGAGGATCTAAGGCTTTTCCGTCAAGTTTTCCATCCAACGGTTCACAACAAAGTCCAACCACTATATTTGACCAATTCTTATTGGTTAATCAAAAAGCTTAGTAATAATGGTTCATCATTACTCTTAGATATTTAACTTAGATATTTTCAGTTTTCATGATTACACTTGAGATATTTTGTTAAGATATTTTTTCGGTAGATATTTATTACTAGATATTTATCCTTAGATATTTACTAGGTGAGTCATCATAGAACTTTCTAGAACAGCTGAGTCAGTATGGTGAGTCGTAGTGCAGAGTCACCAGTTGAGTCATCAAGATATTTTTCTAACAGATATTACCCAATGAATAACAGCTACTGCTATTATTACACAATGGGTAATGAAAAACTCAGATATAGAAAATCTCTATCAACTGTTATCGGTTTCGAGTTTAGTAAGATCCCCCGATCCCGCCTTGACAATCCAAAACTTTCTGGTGTAGAAATTTTTTTTATCTTTTCGGGTCTGCCCCGAGTCCACCCTGAGCCCACACATGACTCAAAATAACGCTAAAATAATCAAAAGGTCAAAAAGTTCTATAAAAATTCACAAAAATTCTAAAAATTATAAAACTCATATTTTCGGAGAAAAAGAAATTCGAACATACAGTTTTCAAGATAATATTAAAATATCAAAATAATTAAAAATTTCCAAAATTCATAAAAATTCATAAACATTATAAAACTCATTTATTTCAAGAAAAATAAAAAATCAAGATGTTACATTGGGTCACAGGTTGTTGAGGGAGGAGAGAAAAAGGGTTGCTACCAAGTGGCTTCAATACTCAAGAAGGGGTGAATTGAGTATATAAAAACTTTTCGCAAAGACTTGTAAGACAAATTTCATTGAAGCTATTTTTTTAATGAAGTGAATAAACAGAGAAGATAGAGAGCCTTAAGCACAGAAAATAAACACGTAAAAATATAAAATAAATTGCAAGAAATAAAAGTGATTGAGAAGAGAAGCATAAGCACGATATTTATCCTGATTCAGCCACCAACCACTTACGGCCTACGTCCAGTCCTTGAAAAACTATCTGATATTTTTCACTATCAATGCAAGCTTGAACATGTGCTTACTATCGTTACAAACTAGAGTACTTTTCATATGCAGGAAAACTTTACCTTTGTGCTAAAGCCTCAATTTTCAGGGATACCTCACCCTTTTTACAATGAAACAGAAAATAGTAGAAAAGAAACTCTCAAAAGAGTGGATAATACAACTCGAAGTTCTATGAAACTCTTTAAGGATATACCAAGGTTTTGGAGAAAAAGAGCACAGAAAATATGTAAAAATGAAATTCACAGATTAAAGCAAGAGAAAATTCTTTCAGATTGTTGGGGTGTTTCAAAGATGACCTAAAGCCATGTATTTATAGTATATTTCAAAAAAATAGTCGTTGTTGGTATTTAATTCTCAAATTAAATATGAAAAAAGACGTTAGTTTCTAAATCTAAAACCTATGGTCATTCGAATAACCTTTCAGTTATTCGAATAACTCCTTTTTAAAAACTCATGAGGAAGCTGTTCCTGAGATATGTTATTCGAATAACATAAATGTTATTCAAATAACTCTTTTAATAAGAGTTTTTTGAAAGACACATCTATTCGAATAACACTGATGTTATTTGAATAGTTCATTTAAGAAAGGCTATCAAGAAAGCCTTTATTCGAATAGCAAGAGTGCCTTTCGAACAAAGCATTTTGAAAACAAAGGCGCGTAGCTAGATTTTGAAGTTGTTGTTTGAATAACTCTACGGTTATTCAAATAACCCCTAATAAAAAAAGGATCACTTGATTTGATTTATTTGAATAAAGAGAGCTTTATTCGAATAGACCTGCTTTAAAAACATTTTTAAACATTTTAAAAACTTGCTAGATTGTTTCCAAAACACCCAAAAATCTTTTAACTATTTTTAAAAACTTATTCTTAAATTTTGGATTTTATTGAAAAACATGTTTAAGATTTTTCTTCCAAAATCAAAGAGATATCCAGAAGGCTTCATACAAGAAGACTCTAAGTCCTAAAGTTATTCTTGAAGTTCTTGGACTTGGTCTTGCTATCGTCTTCATGTTTGTTATCATCAAAACCAGTATTCAGTGTTGCATAGTCAATCACATTCTTCCCTTTTTGATGATGACAAACTAATATTGAAAAAAGAATTAGTTCAGATAAATTGGAATTCACAAAGTCAATTTAAGAAACCTACTCCCCCTTTTTTCGTAAGAGCTAATTTATATCAGAGATGTGCACAACTACTCTTTACTTTTGTAATCTAGTTTTTCATTTTAATTTTACCCGTCTTTTCTCAATCAAAGAAACTCATTAAAGAGAATTGAGCTATTTTAATTTTACTTATTTTTTCTCAATCAAAGAAACTCATTAAAGAGAACTGGGCTCAAGCTTTTTCTTCCCCTTTTGTCAAGATAAAAAAAAATTAGGATAAGAGAAAGCAAATAATATTTGTTTAAGTTCAGCATGTAAGAACAGTAAATTGAGCATAGGTTCAAACAACAGCAATATAATTTAGTAAAGCAAATGAGAGGCAATAAATAATTCATTTTATTCATTAAAGCATTGTGGCCAGTTACATCAGCATATGCAACAAAGACAAAAATAGCCAAGAAAAAAAAATAAGGATCCAATGTATAAGGATCTAAAAGTAGGCATCTGGTGACGGAGGAGGGGAGTTAGGTGCCCTGCTAGTCAGAAAGGCTTGTAGGGCTGTTTGTTCCCACTCTACACCTTTTGTTCTATCAAATAGAATAGAAAATGTGTTCTCCATGTAAGCTCTGGTGTCCAACATGGTTTCCATGAGCTGCTCATTTGTGACTGGACCAACAGCAACAGCAGGAGCAACATGAGCATCAGCAATAGGGTGGTCTTCTTGCTCAGGCTCATCATCTTCAACCTCATCTGGGTATACCTAGCCATCTGTAGTTCTAACCATCTTCATCTTGTGTAGTGTAAATGAACCAAAAATGTTATGATGAGTTAGCTTAGTTGCCCACTCAGTTTCCAAAAGCTGAGGATATTTTTCAAGAAAAGTGGTGATGACCAAGCCGCAGGGCAAATCAGACTTTTCTTTACCCTTTGCCCTCATCATATACTTCATGTTGAAGTTGGGCCAGTTGATTTGGTATCCTTTCTTCAAGAGCCATAGCAGGAAGATATCATCTTCACTCAAGTAGGCATAGTTGCCACCTCGTGGAGCCAGAATATGCACGTATGCATAGTGCAAAAGCCTTTCTTAGCCCTTTAGCATGCCTCCCTTGACACCTTTATTTGGCAAAGCTAGGCCAGGTTTCAAGATATCTTCAATCGTCCATATCTTATTATACTCCTGGACCAGAGAACTGCCATCTTCTTCAATGTTGTAACTAATAGTTTGTAAACCAAACTGCTGTAACCAATCTTGGGGAGTAACGACCAAGTGCTGATCACAGATATCAGAGTGAAGATCCTGAACATCAATTGTCAAGTTGTAATAAAAAATCTTGACTAAAGCAGGGTAAAGAACTATCTTGTGAGAGTAAAGCTAAAGCATTCCTTGATGAATTAGCAAGTTCAGAAATTCAAAGTCGTCTTCTTTCTCGAACAAGTTCAAATCAAGATACTTAGGTTGCACTAGATTGCTCTCCAAAAAATGAGTAACGAAGCGACCTAGTTCACTCTTATTGGAGGATAGCCTTCACAGGTCCAACAAGTTATTGTAAGGAGCAGACTTCATACGAGCATGTTTTACACAAAAGGAGGAGGCCATGGCTAAGTGTTTGGCAGAGAATATGGTCACAATGAATGCAACAAATGTGGGGTTATATGGAGGGTTGGAGGACAAAGGTGGAGAGTAATAATGGTGGAGGGCTGGTGAGAGTGTGGGTGGAGATAGAAATTATGAAGAGGAAGGTCAAGGCAGAGATGTGCAGTGCCTAGAGAGAAGAAAGAGAAGATAAAATAGAGGATGATGAGAAATGAGTCAAAAAATACGTTGTAGGCATATATAAGGCTCGTGTTTATTTGAATAATTTGGGAGTTATTCGAATAAATACGTGGTAACTCAATGGTTATGGCTTTTCTACCATACATTATTTGAATAACTACAATGTTATTCGAATAATCAAGCTAGTGGACTTGGCTGGCTGCCAAGGTTTATTTGAATAACCCTTTGGTTATTCAAATAACTAGATAGAAATAAAAGCCTCTGTTAAGGCATTATTCAAATAAGAAACTTCTTATTTGAATAAAATAGATACAAACGTAGACAAAGTAGTTATTGACATCAATTTATTCAAATAAATCTAATTTTATTTGAATAACATAGATAATACAAGATGAGGTCACTGATTTTTATTTGAATAAAGCTACCTTTATTCGAATAGAACACTTCAAAAGAACAAGTATTTGAACACCTGATTTTGGTTATTCGAATAAACATAGATTTATTTGAATAAACCTATCAAAAAACATCAGTAAACACGTTCAAAAAGATAGTTTGAGAGAGAGGGAAACTTACCCAATGATGAAGTACCTGTAAAACAAATTTTGGGATACCTCTAACGCTTAAGTCAATAATAATTCAAAAATGATAAATCAATAATAAAGCAATAAATGTATTCATTCATATGTATGATTGATCAATAATGCCTAATTCTCTTCTAATATAAAAGAATGCTTCTTTTGCTAAGGGTCTAGTAAAAATATCTACAAGTTGTTTAGATGTTTTAATAAACTCAAGTATGTAATCTCCTTTTTGAACATGATCTCTAATGAAGTGATGCCTTATTTCTATGTACTTTGTTCTAGAGTGCAAAATGAGATTCTTAGATAGATTGATACACTAATATTGTCACATCTTATAGGAATGTGATCAAACTAAAAACCATAGTCTTGAAGTTGTTACTTCATCCAAAGAATTTGAGCACAACTCCCAGTTGCGACATACTCAGCCTCAACAGTAGACAATGTCACACTATTTTGTTTCTTGTTATGCCAAGAAACTAAAGAGCTTCCAAGCAAGTGACATGTCCCACTAGTACTCTTCCTATCCATTTTGCATCCTGCAAAATTAAAATCGAAATAACTAAGAAGGCTATATGAGGCGCCTTTAGGGTACCATAACCCTATTTGTGAAGTGCCTACAAGGTATTTCATGATTCTTTTTACAGCACGTAGGTGTGATTTTTTAGGATTAGCTTAATATCTAGCATACATGCATACACTAAACATTATATCTGGCCTACTAGTAGTAAGATAAAGAATAGATCTAATCATACCTCTATATTTAGTAATTTCTGTAGAATTCTTTTTGCCCTAATGATTTAATGTGTTAAGTTTTGATGATTACAAATGCATTATAAAAAGAATGATGATTATGCTACATATATATACTTAATAGATTATATTGGATCATGCATGATCATGTACTTTATCTAGTTATATTTCATTTAATAATCATGCAATAAGATATGTCTAGCATTCTTTATATGATATATCCAATAATGCTTTATATGAGTTATAATAAATTAATATTGGATTTGACTCTATCTAAATAAAAATATGCAAAGTGTTCTTTATACATCTTACATATAGTATATCTATTAGTAATTGATAAATATCTTATTTGGATGTGTCTATGAAAGTCTTATATGCATGTTAGACTAACTAGAGTTATACATTTATGAATCATGCATATAAAGATATTGAATTATGAATTTAGACTAACTATATTTGTTTAAGTGAGCAATACTTTGTAGAATAGTCCAAGTACCAAGAGTGAGCATTGCAACAAGAAAGTAAAAGATCACAACTATGCTCAACTCAAGAAGAATGAAAATGATAAGATGTTCTAAGCATTTGCAAGATTTGAAGAGAATAAATTTTTAGAAGCTTGGATTACATCAAGAAGCCTAAGGACTAGAATTGATGATGGCAAGATCAAGTCCAAGATCTTCAAGAATAGCTTATAGGACTTAGATCTTATGTAAAGATAAATGGGAATCACACTAAGCTCAAATAAATTTTAACATCTTTAAAAGTGATTCTTACATGCTAAAATGCCCACCAAACATGTTCTGAAAAGCTAATCATGGTGTAATTCAAATCTATGAAAAATAGCCAAGTTTGTAGTTTTTAAAATTGACCTTTAGTTACTCTTTTGATCATAACTTTCAAAATATTTTGATTTTTAATCTGAAACTTATTTTATATGAAAATAGACTCAAAGATCTTTCCAATGAGTGGTTATTTGTTTTAAACGGATGAGAAATGAAGAAGTTATGACCATTTAAAGTCAGTTTTCAAAACTAGAGTGCCATAACTGATTATAGAATATCCATAACCGGTTATTCACCAAGTCAAAAGCGTTTTTCATGTTTTTAAAGCTTATAACTGATTATGGAATATCCATAACCGGCTATTTACTAAGTCAAAAGTGTTTTTCATGTTTTTAAAGCTCATAACCGATTATGGAATATCCATAACTGGTTATTCACCAAGTTAGAAGAGTTTTTCATGTTTTTAAAGCTCATAGCCGATTATGGAATAGTCATAACTGATTATGGAATAGTTATAAATGATTATCTGGGTAGCAAAAATAGATTTCCAATGACTCTTTTTGAGCATTTAATGCTCCCAACCACCACCAACAGCTCTAAAATGCATTGGGCTATAAATGAAAGTATTTGAGCATCAAAGAAAAGTGGGAAAAATAATCTGAAAATGATTCTTGAGCATTGAACGTAATTTTTACCATCATTTCATCAAATACTCAGTTTTGAGCTTAAACGTGTGAATCCTTGATACCTATAGAGCTTCAATCTGTATTTTTCACTCTTGAAAGAGTTTCAATTCATCTATACTCTGTGTAAACTGTAAAAGAGGGTGAAGTATCCCTCAAAGGTTTAAGGGTGAGGTATCCCTTGAATTTGAGGCTCAAGCACAAAGAGTGATGTATCCCAAAGTGTGTTGAGTGCTCCACTTTGTAAAGGTTTTCAAGCACCTATTCAAGCTTGAATGTTTAGTGAAAAATCTAGGGTGGTTCACTTGAGGAGTAGACGTAGGCTATAAGTGGTTAGTGGCTGAATTAGGATAAATCTTTGTGTTTGCTCTTCTCAACTGTATCTCTTTATATTTGTGCTTTAACTATATATATTTTAGTTAAAATTGATATCTAACTTATTTGCTTAATTTATCCTTTAACCCAAGTTGTATTTGAGTAATCCTTAATAGTTGTGCCTTTGTTATGCATGTTCTGCTGCATTTATTAATTGAGTGACTCAAAATGCTTAATTTCTTAATGTTGTTATAAAATTTTGTAATCACCCAATTCACCCCCCTCTTGGGTGATGGTTGCTATGGCTAACAAATGGTATCAGATCTTTATGTTTTATTAAAAGCTTAACTGCTTGGAGATAAAGATCCTTGTTTATTTGGCAACCATTGAAAGCTTTTTAAAATGGAAGGTTTTGAAATTGATAAACCACCATTCTTTAATGGTGTGCATTTCATTTATTGGAAAGCTAGAATGAAATTTTATATGCAATTTATTTATTTGGATTTGTGGGATATTGTGCTTGATGGATTGTCTCCTAAACCAAAACAAACTTGGAATGCCTATGACAAGAAATATTTTTTTATTGAACATTAGAGCTATGCAATTTTTGAGAAGTGGTTTGAATGATGAAACTTATGCTAAAATTAAGAGTTACTCTAGTGCTAAATATATATGGGATGCTCTTGATTCTATCTATCTTACTAATGATGATATTTTGCATAAAGTTGTATATAGAAAGCAAAAAGAGCAAAAGCCTCTAGAGGAAGACAACATTGAAAAATGTCCTCAAGAACATGTTCAAAGCAAGAAAATAAGTTCAATGCCTCTTGGTGATGATGGCGCTCAATTTGAAGAAGAGGCAAAACAAAACAAAATTAAGAAGGAAGATGTTCTTGAATCCTTGATGAACAACAATGAGGAAGACAGTGATTCCCTTAAAGAGCCAAGTATGCTAGAAATTGAGACTACTTCATATATGGCTAAAAAGGACTTTGAGGTAAATTATGCTTATCTTGATTAGTCCTTCCTATGATGAGCTACAATGTGTATATGATGAATTATATGATGACTTAGTTTTTTTAGAAAAGAAAAACTTATCTTGTTTGGAAAACATTTCCTCTATTGAAAATGAAATTGAGACTTTAAAAAATGAATGTGCTTTTCTTGATGAGGAAATGCCTTTGAAATGTAAAACCTCAACTTCTTGTGAAAAATGCATTGATTTAGAAAATCAAGTTGAGGACTTATCTTATGAATTTGCCAAAGCTAATGATTCTAATTACTTACATTCTATGCTTGTTAATGAGAATAAAATCAATATTATTCCACATAAAAATTCAAGCAAGGCTTATGATATAAATAGTATAGAATGTAATAATAACAAAAGGCTTAAGTTTTTCAAAGATGATCTATAAAGGACCAAGCCATCATTAAATTCAATTGTTTGTAATTTTTGTGGTCATCTAGGACATATTTCTCATTTATACAATTATAAAAGAAATACTTATATGAGAAATAGTATAGTATGGGTTCCTAAAGACCTTAAACATTCTAGTACTAACATTCAAGGACCCAAGATGAAGTGGGTACCAAAATGTCCTCATAGTGTTTCAATTATGCAAAAAAATTCTCAAAAGGATGGACTAATTGGTCAAAAGAAAGAAGAATCATCAATGACAATGCTTCCAAAGCCCAATGGTAGAAGTTTTGGTCAAAGAAGGAAGATGGCTTCAACCAAAGCTTCTCTGTGGAACTTGCAAAGTTCAAAACACCAAAAAAGAAGCAATGGATAAGGAAAAAATTTTCCTTGATTACCAAGGCCAAGGTATCAAAAGTTTTTACCTCTTATGCACATTCACTTGTAAAGTCAATGAATTTGAGGTATATTCCTTGTAGGCCTTAAGTGATTGATAGAATCATGTGTACTTGGTAAAATTTGAATATTATGTTTAGCACATGATTATGTTAATTCTTATTATACCATAACTCATTAATTTGTTATATATCTTCATACATAAGGGTTCTACAATGCCTAGGTATGCTTACTATGTTTTGAATTGTCTATATATCATGAAAGTAAGCATATTATTGGCTATGTGCTTAATGGTAATTGATTATTTAACTTCTTGTGCTCAATTTACATACTTTGAAAAAATTGATCTTTATGATAACATAATGAATTAATATTAAAAAAAATAACACACAAGGAGTAAAAAAATTTGGGTACTAAAAGCCAAAAATTGAAGTGTGTTATAGGTGTACTTGAAGGCCAAAAGCTGACTGTGGTATCATGAAATTGGCTGCTGTAAGCACAAGACTAGAAAATATTCCAAGTTCCTTTCATTGTCTCCAAGAAGCTTGGACTTATGCTTGATCCATGCTTAAGTCCTCTAATCTCAAATCTCAAGTTCCTACTATGGAAAAATGACTTCTGGTGCCTTTGAAGAAGTTTAATTCTGTTAGTGGGCTAATTGACATTTTAGAAGAAATGGAAAATAAAGCAAAGCTAAGATGATCTTCAAGAAGACATGAGATTGTGTTTTAAAGGTTGGATTCTTGAAGAATTTCTAGTTTTGGTGGTAAAATAGCTAGTTATAAGGAGCAAACAATAAGTGATTTGTTATTTGGAAGTGTTCTATTTCACATTATGGCTATTTGGAGCTAGCTCTCTGCAAAACTTAAATAATCGGTAATTAACAAGGGATAGCTGATTATTCACTTCACACAGAAATTGTGCTTTTTAAAGCCACGAAAATAACAGATTATACAAATTCCCTAACCGGTTATTCATCTCACACAGAATTTGGTTCTTTCTTGAAAATGAAAATAACCGGTTATTAACCAAGCATAACCGATTATTCAGTGCTCCCAGCTATGCTTGTTTGCTACTCTTCTCACCATAACTGGTTATGGAAAGCATATAACTAGTTATGAAACTCCTAAATCAGAAAAATTTGAGCTATCCTCTGCCATTCACGAGACCTTTCATCCTCTTTATCTTCTTCCTCTCAGCTCTTACCAACACCTACTCCCTCATGAAGTCTTGAAGCTTGGAAGTTGGAGTCACCTACAAAAACTCAAAGAGTTCACTTTTGGTGATATCAATCCCTTATCCTTATTTATACTTTAAATTGAATTTCATGTGATATTTAGAAAATTAGAAAGTTATTTTTATTCCTTAACATGCCTTAAGTTATGCTTTTCTAGCATTGTGTCTTGAAAGTGTCTTTACATATGCTAACATGCTAGATATGCACATAACTTGCTTGGAATGACATGTTTTTATGGTAATATCTTTATTCTTGAGCTTGTGACCAATTCTCTTTATTCAAATAAGGAAATTTACATGCTCATAAGTAGTTCTAATTCTTTCTCTTTGATGCTTAATTGTCTTATATACTTATTTAGAGATTGAAATGTTAAAAGTTATATGTCTTTTTGTTTGAAATTGCTTATATGTTCATATCTTAAAAACAAGAAGTAAATGAACTTGTGTTTGAACTTCAATGTAAGAAACTTGATTAACATGTATGCGTACTAGAATTCTTTACTTGTTATTACATGTCTTACATAATCATTGTTTGCCCCAAAATGCTTATTTATGTTTTGATGATGATCAAGCTTTTCTTGATAAACTTGAGTCATGCCGTAAAATGCTTAAACTATATTTTTAGATTCAAGTGCATATATGCTTCTTGCATTCTTGTTAGAGCTAACTTTGCATGGTTGATAATGTAATACATGTTTTACATTATATATCAACCTAAATTATACTTGTAAATGAGTTTAAATGATATTTGATGCTAACCTATGTTTTAGAGAACTTTTAGAGTTAGTTTTGCAAGTGTCTCTATGTACTTCAAATATAGATCAAATATTAAAGTGTCAAGCATAAATGGATAAAGAGAAGAGTTGAATGAAGTGGGACAAGAGGAGACTTTCTTCAAGTGCAATGGAATGAAATACTCAATGGAAGAAAGCACAAACTCAAAGGACCTATAAATGAAGAACATTCTAAAGAAACATCACTCTCTATATAACTCAATAAGTTTCTCTATCCCTAAACTATTGTGATATTTTATATGCTATGAATTATATGATATTTGTTAATAAATTGATTTGAAATGATTATATGATTTCCTTACATGAGAAGTATGTTTAGCATTGGCAAAGTGCCTAATTGGATATTAACTTACTATTTTTGTCATTGCATATAGGGTGGATGATATTAGTTCTATACATTCTTTGATCCCTATAGCATATTTCATTAAGATGAATATTTGATATCTATGATTCTCTTGATCTATGGTTTCTT
Source organism: Ormosia semicastrata (assembly GCA_029884595.1). Taxonomy (NCBI): domain Eukaryota; kingdom Viridiplantae; phylum Streptophyta; class Magnoliopsida; order Fabales; family Fabaceae; genus Ormosia; species Ormosia semicastrata. The sequence goes on from JAQQTO010000061.1 coordinate 7,795,518, forward strand.
AGTTGTATAACATCTATGAGAATCATGCTGTTGTTTTTTAAAAGAATTTATAGTTTGATTAAAAAAAATTTTAAAGCAAAATCTATTATTATATTTGAAAGAAGCTTTTCAAGTTCCATATCCTTGAGAATATTTTGAGCTTGTCTTAAGACCTTGAAAGTATTATCATCTCCTAATTATCTTAAAAATTTAGAAATCATTAGATATGTGTTATAAATGTACCATTCTCTTCATTTGCTTTGAATAGTCTTATTAAATTTGGAGAGAATACTTAAGAAAGTTTTCAAATAAATCTTTTGAAATGTTCTATAGAGTCCATCTTAATACTTCAAAAGATAAGTCTTATTCTTCAAAGTGTTTTATTTTCTCAAGGCTCTTGTTCAATGAAAAAGAGAGGAGATGTACTTTCAGATGTTCTTTTGACTTGGGTTTGATCACTCTCAAGGAATATGTGGTTTTAATATAAAACCTCTTTATCCTTCTAAAATGCTTTTGAAAATGTAATGTGTAACACCCCAAATTTTAGCTATGTTACAGAAATGATAGAATTACACTATTTTGTATTTTTTGTGCAATTTAAAAATAATTTGACTATTCTGATACTATTTTTGATTGTTTTGCGTGATTTGCTCCGAGTCAGGAAAATAATAATTTTTGAGCTTGGAAAAATTTTATATGATTTATTCGAAGACGGGGGATCTTACTAAACCCAAATCTAAGTGACGCATAAGAGAATCTTTTAATTTTTAGAATTTATCTGTGAAATAAAAATATTTCACTAATAAATATCTACTATTTTATTTATAGCAGCTTTTGCTATAATTTATTTGACCCGATATATTTTAACTGACAGAAAATGTGCTTAGAATATTTTCTGTAACCAAATTAGAATGAACCAATAGGAATCAGTCAAAAATGATAGCTGGACCTTTTTTAACCAATAGGACTTAGTCAAACAAAGTGGCATAGACTTTATTGTAGACTATTGGATGAACAACTTGATTAAGATGGTTTTGATCATAATCATTGATCAGATCAATGGTGTGAGAATAATCCTGATAAAGTAACTAATGATATCCACCTTAGATTAGATCAATGGATAGGAAATAAAGTTAATTTCAAGGATTAGGATTTAGTCAAATATAATGGCTTGATTAGTTACTAAGTATCTAACTAAACCTAATTTGGTTAGCTTAATTGCCTAATTAAGAAACTAAGTGAACTAACCTAGTTATTAATTAGTTATAATCTAATTACTAATTAGATATCCTAATTTCATTTAGAAGTCATGACTATGCATGACATATACAATGACCTACTTAATTAGTTAGATAGTTAATTAAGTGTAATTAGGAAACCTAACCTAATTAACTAGCTATCTAATTAGAATGTAATTAACCTTTAATTGAAGTCAAATCTAGTCCCCAAGTGTGCTAGTGTTCCACGGCCAAGAGGCCAATTTCTACCAAGTTCCATAATGTTCTAGGTCCATCTATGTGACCATTGCATGACCAAATGGTGACCAAGCCATGTGCTTTCAATGTGAACACAAATTTGTGATATTTTAGTTCAAGTAAATATCCTAATTTCCCTATACACTCACACCACTGCATCTCTTCATTTTCATTCTCATTATTCACTTTTCTCTCACCTAAAGACTTAGCTTATTTTTTCTCAAAATTTCCAAGAACACCAAGAACATTTTCCTTCCCTTTTCTCTTTGAGTTTCAGCCCTAGCACCCAACGCCACTATCCATCTTCTATAATTTTTCCTCTTAACATTTCCTAAACCCAAACAATCTCCTAAGCACTTTTCATTTAGACAGTTTTGTCAAAATCCTATCCTAAGTGCTTCAAATCTAAGCTTTGGTTTACTTTCCTAAAGGTAAATTTTTGATTCTTTTGTTTAAATTTTAGTTTTTGATTTTCTAAACCATGATTGTTCCATGGTTCTTCATTATTAAGTCTTGTTTGTGATTTTACTAATTATTTAAAAAATTTTAGGGAATTGTTTTAAGTCACACGAAATGAAGAATGAGGGAGGAAACTTGAAGGATCTTGTCTTCAAGAGGTAAAAGGGAGATTTGCCTCACCAACCAAATTTTGTGGTGAGAAGATGGTTGTGTATGGTGAAAAACCCATAAGGGTTGATTCACCTATTGTTTGATGCTTCTTTGTTTGTGATTGTGGTACTTATGATTGTGAAATTATGATTGCATGTGTGATAGCATGATTAAAGCTTTGATAATATGCTTGTATGCATGAATGTGAAAGCATGCAAGTGTATGTGTAGATTAAGATGTGAATAACATGATGGAACGAATTCATGAGAGCTCCAAAGAGCTTGAGGCTCACGGCCATACTAGGCTAAAGAGGACCAAAGTCCTGAAAATGATGGATTCAGATTGAGATTAATAGTTTAAATGAGAAAGAAATGAATTTGGAAAAGTTTGAATGTAGCAAGCAAAATGGTTTTGGGAAAACAATTTGATATAGTTAAATAAATGGGTTATGAAATAAAGTGGAGGTTAATACTTGAAGTTTGCTGATGTATAGCTCACCCTATGAGTTTTGAAGCGCGTCCATAAAATTTGACCTGTAAGATTGTAAGTAAAAGAAAAGAATTGTCATTTTCTGAGAAACAGTACAAATACTGACTTTTAGAGGAGGTTATATTACAAATATTTTTAAAGGAGGGACTAAATTATAAATATTATCTAAATGAGGGGGCCATTGTGTAAATATTATTTAAAGAGGGGTCATATTACAAATACTTTATAAAAGAGAGGTCATACGACAAATATTTTATAAAAGAGGGACTATTTCGTAAATATTATATCTATGAGGGACTAATGTGAAAATATTATTTAAAAGAGGATTATAATGTAAATATTATGTTTTTGAGGGACAATTATGCAAATATGGAAAATAAAGTCAATTTTTAGTATTAAATGAGAAAAATAGTATTTTTGATTTAAAACTTGTGAGAAATATTTTACGCAATTGAAAAATGTTGAAAAATCGATACACGATTTGAAAATGCGACAGAATTGAGTCGCAATTAAGAAAACGTGAAAATATGACTACGCGATGAAATTACAGTATAGATACTATTGGGCTATTGTGTAAACCCCGAATCTGTGATAATAATTGGAACTGTGAATAGTGCATAGTACATGCATTGAAAAGGTCCAATGGACTGTATAAGGCTAATTGCCTAGGAGAGACTACACCTCTTGAGTGGATGTGATATGCATAGTGTAAGTCACTAATTGACCTTGGGAGCATTGGGGTGCAGGTTGCCTACAATGGGCAGTTGATAGCTCTCTGTACCGTAAGTTAGACCGTCGCAACACCCGATGATCCTAACTAAGACACTATTCTTAATCAAGATTTGATAAAGACTGTCATGTATATGCTACATGTGTAAATCTGAGCACGTGGTCTGAGGCATGTTGGTACAGACAGATTCTTTTCGATCACTCTCTCCGACCTGAGTTTTAGCTCCATGGAGTAGGAAATTGAGTCTATGTGCACATGCATAGTTAGTGAGGGTATTATCATAATTATTGTTTTATGATAATTGAATTGTTGAATATTTGATTATTGGTAACGGCATGATTGTAATTATTATTTATTACATGTGTTATGATGATAAATGATGTTAATGACATAATTGTAATTATAGTATGATAGTTGTATGAGATATTGTATGTGTTTATCTTTGCGCTACCATACTGGTATTGGCGTAGGTGATCTCACCTCTTTGTATGCCTATTTTGTATTGTATTTATATCTGTAAAGACGTTGAGCAAGGACTAGAGCCAGAAGGCGAAGAGGAACAGACTCCTATTGAGGACACCGAGTTTTGAAGAGATGGAGATGCCCAGTTTCTTAGGGTACATGAGGTTACAGTTTCATGGAGGATCAGAGGCGTGGGACGTTGATTTAGACAGAGCATGTGTTTACTGTATGGGAGACTTAATGATTATTTTGAGTAGACTCCATTTAGGGAATCCTTATTTTAGGGTAAATGTTTATGTACACCTAGAGTTTCCTATATCTATTAGGCAGTACTGGGGAGCTTACTATCATACCCCTAGTGTGATTAGTATAGTGTCGTCTACGCAGACACCTGTCCGTAGGACTTCACGTCAAGCTAGATTCCTACCTGCTGAGGAATTTGAGGAGGACCCGTCTGAGGGTTCTGCTATGTAGTAGTACTTGGGCAGTATATAAGTTTAAATTAAAGTTTAAATATTTTGAGAGTCTAGTTTGTAAAAATTTAAGTCTGATAATACTACGACTTGTGTATATATGATGTAAATTATTTGTGATGATGTTGTAATGTTTTATTTTCTGCTAAGTCTATTTTATTGTTATTAAGAAATTTTACAACTCGTATTTATATTACAAAGAACATTATTAATAGAAGGAGTAATTTGGTAACTAAGTAACACTAAATGTGGCACCCTACAGTGGGTGTTACATAATGTGTTCTTATAAAATTCTTTTTGAAAGGGGGAGAAGTTTTCAAAATGGTTTTGATTGATGGATTAAGAATAAGTATCTTTTGCTTTGCTTTACTTTATAGTAATGTACTTACATGGTCTTGACATACATTTTTCTCTTTATCCATTGTGTGCTTCGATGAAAGGAGCTAGATCACTTTGTTATGGAACTAACAATTGTGGAAATATATGTTGAACAAGAATATTATTGATTTAAGCTATATGATGTTTTTGTTATGTCTATCTTATTGAAATTAATATCCTGAATTGGTTGTCCTATTACTCAAATTCTTATTGAATACTTGTTATTGGCAATGGTTTTACTATGACTTCTCTCTTTGTTAAAATATATATTGAACATCTTTTTTATCATGCCAAAAGGGGGAGAAGTTTTTGGTTCATATGACATTGAGAAAAGGTAAATAAAAAAAATACAAATTCAATGATATTGGGATTCCAATATTAAAGGGGAGCTTATCTTCTTTTCTTATAACTTCTTATAATTATTTATTGATTTGCAATGGTTATTTATGCTTTTCATTTACATATCTTTCTTCTATGTCCTTGTTGACAATAAATATATGCATGACTATGTTAAACTATTATGTTTTATATTTTGATAATACGCATATTTTGAGGGGAAGCCTAGCTCTTAAATTGTTGTTTATATCTCTTGACTTATATCCTTGTTTGACATGAAGAGTTTTATTGTGAATACTATCAACATGTCAATGAAGACCATCTCTTATTCTCTTTCTCGCTATCAATGAAAGAAGCTAAACATTCATAAATTTCATATCTTTTGATTCTTTCATTGAGAAGATCCTACTATTTTTGACAACATGAGTTTTAGAAAATATTTTATTTCCTTCCTAAGCCTTTTTGTTGATGTCAAATAGGGGGAGTGAAAATTAGAAAAAAAAATATGTTCTCGTACTTATTGTTTGATATGCTTACATGAATATTTATTCTTCTATATTGCTTAACATATTTTTATTTGGTGATTTGTCATCATAAAAAAGGGGGAGATTGTAGAATTCTATTTGCCCTAATGGTTTAATGTATTAAGTTTTGATGATAACAAATACATTACAAAAAGAATGATGATTATACTATATATATGTGCTTAATAGATTATATTAGATCATGCATGATCATGTACTCCATCTAGTTATATTTCACTTAATAATCATGTAATGAGATATGTGTAGCATTCTTTATATAATATATTTAATAATGTTTTATATGAGTTATAATGAATTAATATTGGATTTGACTCTATTTAAATGAAAATGTGCAAAGTGTTCTTTGTTACATCCTACATAGAGCATATCTACTAGTAATTGATAAAAATTTTATTTGGATGTACCTATGAAAGTCTTAGATGAATGTTAGACTAATTAGCGTTATACATTTATGAATCATGCATATAAAGATATTGAATTATGAATTTAGATTAACTATATTTATTTAAGTGAACAATACTTTGTAGGATAGTCTAAATACCAAGAGTGAGCATTGCAATAAGAAAGCAAAAGATTACAACTATGTTCAACTCAAGAATAATGAAAATGATAAGATGGTCTAAGTATTTGCAAGATTTGAAGAGAAGAAATTCTTGGAAGCTTAGATTACATCAAGAAGCCTAAGGACTAGAATTGATGATGACAAGATCAAGTCCAAGATCTTCAAGAATAACTTATAGGACTTAGATCTTATGTAAAGGTAAATGGGAATCACACTAAGTTCAAATAAGTTTTAACATCTTTAAAAGTATTTCTTACATGCTAAAATGCCCAACAAACATGTTTTGAAAAGCTAGTCTTGGTGGTAATTCAAATCTATGAAAAATAGACAAGTTTGTGTTTTGTAAAACTGACCTTTGGTTACTCTTTTGATCATAACTTTCAAAATATTTTGAGTTTTGTTCTAGAACTTATTTCATATGAAAATAGATTCAAAGATCTTTCGAATGAGTGATCATTTATTTTAAACAGATGAGAAATGAAGAAATTATGACCATTTAAAGTTAGTTTTCAAAAGTAGAGTACCATAACCGATTATAGAATATCCATAACCGATTATTCACCAAGTCAGAAGCGTTTTTCATGTTTTTATAGCTCATCAAACGTTTGTTAAACAATTTTCGTTGAAGCTATTGGATGATTGAAGTGAATAGATAAATGAAATTGAATACTTCACTCACAAATTAAACAATCTAAGATAAATAACATTTAAGCAAGCATATAAAATAAATGCACAAATGTAAAGAGATGAGTTTAGAAGATCAAACACAATAGTTTATCCTGGTTCGATTACCAATCCACTTGTGATCTACGTCCAGTCCTCAAGCAACCGCTAGAGATTTTCCACTATCTTCAAGCTTCAACAAGTGCTTGATAACCTTTACAAGCTAGAGCACTCACCACACTTTGGGATACCTCACCCTTGTGCTTGAACCTCAAATAGGGATACCTCACCCTTTACAACTTTTGAGGGATGCCTCACCCTCAAGGGATACCTCACCCTTTACTAACTTTGAGAGATGCCTCACTCTCTAGGGATACCTCACCCTTTGCTCTAGAAGGATACCTCACCCTCTCTTTATAGATTACACAAAGTGTAGAAGATAGAAACTCTCTTGAAGAGTAGATAATACAACTTGAAGCTCTAATAATGCCCTTTTTGAATATCTCAAGTTTTCTCACAAAAACAGGCAAAAAATGTTTTTCAGGATTGATTCTCGTATATGAGTGTTTGATTGATGTTCTAAATTGAAGTTCAACCCTTTAATGAAGACCCAAGGCAAGTATTTATAAGTTATATGAAGAAAGGAGCCATTGGGGGTGATAAAGCCAATCATTTAATGCAGTTAAAATAGCCATTGGACTCTGTCAGATTGCGTGTAATCGATTACACAACAAATGTAATCGATTACATCATTGTTCCAACGTGTTCTTGGCTTTCCGGGCTTTGTGTCGATTACATTATTAGTGTAATCGATTACACAGCTTCTGACTTGCTTGTAATCGATTACAATATCCATGTAATCGATTACATGACTTCTGTCTTGCTGTGTAATCGATTACAATATTCATGTAATCGATTACATGATTCTTTGAACGTGTTCTTACCTTTCTGGGCTTATTGTAATCAATTACATTATTGGTGTAATCGATTACAAGGCCTCTAACTTGCGTGTAATCGATTACATGAATAATGTAATCGATTACCAGCTCTCCGTTTAGCTTGTAATCGATTACAAAACATGTGTAATCAATTACCTTGGCCTTTGAACACATTTTTCAAGTCCAAATAAGCTTGTAAGTCATTTCTAACACCTCAAGATATTTGATTAAATATAAATCCTTTCATGAGTGTTAAATCTAAGATTGAAAATAATGTTTCTTTGAAAAACATGTGTAGCTTTGAATTTTCACACTTATTTTGGAAATGATATTTGAAAAACCATTTGAGACTCATTGAGATACTTAAAGGGCATTTTACATTAATATTCTAAGACCTATATCTAATATACCTCTTTTGATCTTAGTCTTTATCTTTTGATATTGGTCTTCTCTTTTGATCTTGATCTTCATCTTTGGCTTTGTTATCATCAAAAACCCATTTGATATGCTTCAAGACATAAGTATTCACATTCTGCCCCTTTTTGATGAAGACAAACTAAACAAGAAATATTTGCATTTGTTTAATTATCAGATATTTAAGTGCAACACTCTCCCGTAATGTATGCATGAGATAGAATATGTGAAAGTGCAAAACTCCCCCGTACACATGCAATATATTTCACTAATCTCTCCCCTGTTGGCATTATCAAAAAGAAGACATAAGCATTCAGATTGGATATAATCATTTTAGCCCAGCAAGATCAATATCAGAGAATAAATCGTTTAGCACAATAATATGTGATACCAATAGCAAATGCATATGATAAAAGGCTTCAAATTAGTTCCAAAACATTCCAAAACAATTCCAAACATCATTTAAGCATATAGTACAAATAGATTATGATCAAAAACTCGTAATTATGCAGCAAAACAACATATTATGCATCAAGATATCATATTATGCAACAACATGACCAATTTATGCAACAAATAAGCATATTATGCAGAAGATCAATATATTGTACAACAGAATTAGATGCATGATTGTTCCAAAAAGGTAATTTCAAGAATATTTTCATCAAATATGCTATTTCAAACAAAAAGCAAACTAATCTAGCATAAGTAAAGATATTTTCAAGAAAATAAGCTAGAGAAGTATAAACCAAGTCTCCATTTTGCTAAAGGTTGCAAGTCCAAGCTTCTTGCAGACAAAGAAGAGAGCTTGAAGTATTTTCTGGTTTTGTGCTTGGAGCAACCACTTTTCAATATATCCAAAGTCAATTCTTGACCTTCAAGCACACCTACAGCACACTTCAATTTTTGACTTTTAGTAACTAAATTTTCTTGGGTCCTTATGTGTTAGTTTTTGACAAAGTGCCTTTGGGAACCCAAACCATTTTAGTTCCTAACATATTATTGATATTCTTCCTTACATTACAAGTTAATGCACTATGTCCTTTCCTACCACAATGAAAGCATTTAATAAAGGGACTACTTAATGTACTTGATGAAACAAAGAAATTCTTGAAAAACTTTTGTTAGTTATTGGGATTATACCCTAAACCAGTCTTTTGAAAAACACATCTTTGGTTCCCAAGCAATGTGTTCAAATTATCTCTTCCAAAGGTAAATTTTGAAAGAGTGTTTTTCAAATCCTCAATCTTAATTTCAAATGCTTTACATGATGAGCAAGATAAGGGTGTAGATGCATTATCAAGTGATAAACATGTCATGCATGAAGAATTTGCATCTATCAATCCAAGAGTTTCATTTTCTAATTTCAATTCCTCAATTTCTTTGTTTAAAGCATAAATTTGTTTTTCAAATGAGGAAATTGATTTCTTGGATGATGAGACAAGTTTTGCAAGTCTTATAGATTCTTTATGCAATTCTTCAAATGCATCTTGCAATTCATCATAGGAAGGGGAAGAGTTTGATTTAGAATTTGAAGATGTTGCCTCCATGTCATTTTCATCTTCCTCTTCTCCTCTAGCCATGAAACATAGATTGGCTTTCTCATTATCTGAGCTATCGATTGAATCTATATCATTATCATCCCAAGCTATGTAGGCTCTTCTTTCTTTCTTCTCCCTTGAGGATTTCTTGTGATACTTTTTCACTTTACTTTGATAAATTGGGCACTCCATCTTCATGTGACCCAATTCTCCACATTCATAGCATTTAGGAGTGGATGAGGTTCTTTCCCCTCTCTGATAGACATTCTTTTGGGGAAATGGAGGTCTTCTTTGAGCTTCACTCTTCTTGAAGAATCTTTCGAATATTTTGACTAGTAGAGCAAGATTCTCCTCATCTATTTCCAAGTCATCCTCATCAGCTTTATTATCTTCATTCACCATGGAGGAAGTGGCTTTGAGAGTAATCTCCTTCTTTCTGTTGTCAACTTTTTTCATTTTGTTTTAGTCTATTCAACTCTAAGTCATGTTCTTGGAGCTTGCCAAAAAGTGTAGCTAAAGTCATTGTAGCAAGATTTCTAGATTCTGAGATGGTCGTCACCTTAGGTTGCCAATCCCTGCTCAAGCATCTTAAAACCTTATTAATAAGATTTTCATTAGAAAATGTCTTTCCTAATGAAGCTAAATGATTAACTATATGTGTAAAATGTTTTTGCATTTCTTGAATACTTTCAATATGGTTCATTCTAAAAAGTTCATATTTATGAGTGAGAGTATTAAATCTTGATCTTTTCACTTCACTAGTACCCTCATGGGTTACTTCTAAAATGTCCCACATTTCTTGAGCAGATTTACAATTTGAAACTCTAAAGAATTCATTATGCCCCAAAGATGTGGTAATAATATTTTTGGCTCTCAAATTATATTGACTTTCTTTTTATCTTCATTCGTCCATTCACTTCTTGGTGTATTAACCCTTACACCATTAACAACTTTTATGGGGATAAAAGGACCATTTTCAATAGCATCCCACACATCTAGGTCAATAGCTTCAATAAAAATTTTCCAATAAGCGTACCCGTCCCCATTGAAAAAGGGAGGTCTATAGATGGAAGAACTTTTTGAAAATTCATTTGAAGAGACCATCACTTTCTCTTGAAGCTGCTAAGCCCTTTACACAAGAGCCTAGCTCTGATATCACTTGTTACCAAGTGGCCTCAAACTCAAGAGGGGGGATGAATTGAGTTTATAAAATATTTTCACAAATCTTTCGTAAAACGTTTATTAAACAATTTTCGTTGAAGCTATTGGATGATTAAAGTGAATAGATAAATGAGATTGAATACTTCACTCACAAATTAAACAATCTAAGATAAATAACATTCAAGCAAGTATATAAAATAAATGCACAAATGTAAAGAGATGAGTTTAGAACATCAAACACAATAGTTTATCCTGGTTCGATCACCAATCCACTTGTGATCTACGTCCAGTCCTCAAGCAACCGCTAGAGATTTTCCACTATCTTCAAGCTTCAACAGGTGCTTGATAACCTTTACAAGCTAGAGCACTCACCACACCTTGGGATACCTCACCCTTGTGCTTGAGCCTCAAATAAGGATACCTCACCCTTTACAACTTTTGAGGGATGCCTCACCCTCAAGGGATACCTCACCCTTTACTAACTTTGAGAGATGCCTCACTTTCTAGGGATACCTCACCCTTTGCTCTAGAAGGATACCTCACCCTCTCTTTATAGATTACACAAAGTGTAGAAGATAGAAACTCTCTTAAAGAGTAGATAATACAACTTGAAGCTCTAACAATGCCCCTTTTGAATATATCAAGTTTTCTCACAAAACATGGCAAAAACATTTTTCAGGATTGATTCTCGTATATGGGTGTTAGATTGATGTTCTAAATTGAAGTTCAACCTTTTAATGAAGACCCAAGACAAGTATTTATACGTTATATGAAGAAAGGAGCAGTTGGAGGTGATAAAGCCTATCATTTAATGTAGTTAAAATAGCTGTTAGACTCTGTCAGATTGCGTGTAATCGATTACACAACAAATGTAATTGATTACATCGTTGTTCCAATGCGTTCTTGGCTTTCTGGGCTTTGTGTAATCAATTACATTATTGGTGTAATTGATTACATGACTTCTGACTTACTTGTAATCGATTACAATATCCATGTAATCGATTACATGACTCTTTGAACGTGTTCTTACCTTTCTGGGCTTATTGTAATCGATTACATTATTAGTGTAATCGATTACAAGGCCTCTCTAACTTGCGTGTAATCGATTACATGAACCATGTAATCGATTATTAGCTCTCTATTTAGCTTGTAATCGATTACAAAACATGTGTAATCGATTACCTTGGCCATTGAACACATTTTTCAAGTCCAAATAAGCTTGTAAGTCATTTCTAACACCTCAAGACATTTGATTAAACATAAATCCTTTTATGAGTGTTAAATCTAAGATTGAAAATAATGTTTCTTTGAAAAATATGTGTAGCTTTGAATTTTCACACTTATTTTGGAAATGATATTTGAAAACCATTTGAGAATCATTAAGATACTTAAAGGGCATTTTACATTGATATTCTAAGACTTATATCTAATATACCTTTTTTGATCTTGGTCTTTATCTTTTGATCTTGGTCTTCTCTTTTGATCTTGATTTTCATCTTTGGCTTTGTTATCATCAAAAACCCATTTGATATGCTTCAAGACATAAGTATTCACAATATATGCTCAAGTTGAACTTGATATCTAGCTTATTTGCTTGATTTATCCTTTAAACCAAGTTGTATTTAAGTAATTCTTAATAGTTGTGCGTGTATTATGCATGTTCCACTGCATTTATTAATTGAGTGATTCAAAATGCTTAATTTCTTAATGTTGTTATAAAATTTTGTAATCACCTGATTCATCCCCCTCTTGGATCATGGTTGTCATGGCTTACAATTTCTACAGATTTACCTCCTTCATCTTTGTCCAAATAACAGGAAGTGCCCATTAGTGTAGCTCCATTCCAAATTTTTTGAATAGTTCCTTATAATATTTGATTTGGCTTATAAAGGTCCTTTCCTCTGTTTTCTTGATTTGAAGCCCAAGGAAGAAATTGAGTTCTCCCATTATTAACATTTCAAACTCATTTTGAATTGTGTTAGCAAATTCCTTACAAAGGAACTCATTAGTAGCATAAAAAATTATATCATTAACATAGACTTGTACAAGGAGAATATCATGCTTTTTGTTTTTAATAAAAAGGGTCGTATCAACTTTTCCTCTTGTAAAACTATTTTTTAAAAGAAACTTACTCAACCTTTTATACCAAGCTCTAGGAGCTTGTTTTAAGCCATGCAAGGCCTTTCTTAGTTTAAAAACATGGTTGGATAGTTCATAATTTTCAAAACCTAGAAGTTGTTCAACATATACCTCCTCTTGAATAAAAATATTTAAAAAGGCACTTTTAACATCCATTTGATATAACTGAAAATTCATTATGCAAGCATATGCAAGTAACATTCTAATGGCTTCTAATCTAGCAACAAGTGCATAGGTTTCTTCATAATCTATTCCTTCTTCTTGATTATAGCCTTTTTTGTAATAACCTAGCTTTATTTCTTGTTATTAAGTCAGTTTCATCAAGTTTGTTTCTAAAGACCCATTTGATGTCAATTATAGGATGATCATTGGGCCTTAGAACTAATTCCCAAACTTGAATTTTTTCAAATTGATTTAGTTCCTCTTGCATGACCGAGATCCAATGTTCATCATCAAAGGCTTCATTTAGGTTTTTAGGCTCAATTTGTGAAATGAAAGCTATATGATTACATGTATTTCTACGAGAGTTTCTAGTAGTTACCCCTTTTGAGATATCACCTATCACAGAGTCAAGAGGATGGTATCTTGAAGTTCTCCATTCCTTGGGAAGGTCCATGACTTGTGAATCCTCTTGTTTTGGAATGTCTTCTTGATTTTCTTCTTGCTCCTTGACTTCTTTCTCCTTATTGTCCAAATGTGTTTTTGCCAAGATTTCTACAACATCATCAACAAAATCCTTTCTCGCTTCATTTGAATTAGTTTTGTCAAAAGCAACATGAATAGACTCTTCAATAGTCATAGTTCTTTTTATTATAAATTCTAAAAGCCTTGTTATGATTAGAGTAGCTAAGAAATATACCTTCATCAGACTTAGCATCAAACTTTTCCAAGTTATCCTTTCTATTATTCAAAACAAAACATTTACATCCAAAATCATAAAAATGTGAAACATTTGGCTTTCTTCCTTTGTATAACTCATATGGGATTTTCTTTAAAATTGTCCTTATCAATGCCTAATTCATTACATAACAAGTAGTACTTATCGCATCTGCCCAGAAATACTTAAGAAGTGTAGTCTCATTGAGCACAATTCTTGCCATTTCTTCCAAAGACCGATTTTTCCTTTCTACAACTCCATTTTGTTGTGGAGTTTTACGGGTAGAAAAATTATACTCAATGTCATATTCATCATAAAAAGTTTTAAAATCGTGATTTTCAAATTCACCACCATGGTCACTTCTTATGGATATAATACAAAAACTTTTTTCATTTTGGATAACATTGGCAAGTTTATTAAAAGTTAGAAATGCATCATTTTTGTAAGAAAGAAATAAAGTTCATGTGAACCTAGAAAAATCATCCATAATCACTACGGCATAGTAATTCCCATCAAAGCTCATAGTTCTAGATGGTCCAAAAAGATCCATGTACAAAAGTTGTAAATGTCTAAAAGTTGAAACAACATTTTTAGCTTTAAAAGAAACCTTTACTTGTTTTCCCTTTTGACATGTATCACATAATTTATCTTTTTCAAGTTTGAGTTTGGGTAGTCTAATTACTAGCTCTTTAGATACCAACTTATTTAAGTAATACATGTGAATATGTGCAATTCTTCTATGTTATAACAATGAATCTTCTTCCTTACTTAAAACACATTTCGTATCATTTGAAGATATGTCATCAAGGCTAATCATATAAATATTATTAACTCTATGTCCAACAAACTTAACATGCTTATCATTTTTACCTTCAATTATGCAATTTTTAGAATAGAAAATTACTCTATTTCCTTTATCATATAATTGACTAATACTAAGTAAGTTATGTTTAAGTCTTTCAACCAATAGTACATTATCAATAGTAGAGTTAAGACTTTTACTGACTTTTCCAACTCCAAGAATCTTTCCTTTGTTGTTATCTCCATAAGTTACACATTCGTGAGTCTTGGGAACAAGGAATGAGAACTTGGATTCGTCTCCGGTCATGTGCTTGGAGCATCCATTATCAAGGTACCAGTTTGAGCTTTTGGCCTTCAAGCACACCTACAACACATATTTAATTTTTAACTTTTTGTACTCAAATTTTCTTGGGTCCTTGTGTATTAGTTTTGGGCATAGTACCCTTAGGGACCCAAACTATTTTAGTCCCAATTTTCATGTTGATGTTTTTTCTTGTATTACATGTTGATGCATTATATCCTTTCTTTCCACAATGAAAGCATTTAATAAAAAGACTACTAGAAGTACTTGAATATGCAAAGAAATTTTTATAAAATTTTTGTTGATTTTTGGGATTATATCCTATCCTAGATTTTTGAAAAACAACTCTTTGTTTTCTTAATAAATATTTAAATTATCCCTTCCGTAAGTAAATTTTGAAAGGGTATTTTTTAAGTCCACAATTTCTTTTTCAAAAGGCTTTCAAAATGAGCAAGATGAAGATGTAGAAGCATATGAAGAACAAGTTGTGCAAGAAGAATTAGCATCAATTAATCTTAATGTCTCATTTTTAATTTTTAATTCTTCAATTTGTTTGTTTAAAATAAGAATTTGATTTTCCAGAGAAGAAATAGTTTTCTTAAATGAAGATACTAATTTTGTGAGTCTTATTGATTCATAATGTAATTCTTCCAAAGCAACTTGCAGGTCATTATAAGAAGGAGATAAGTTAAACTTAGAAATTACCTCATTATCGCTTTCTTCTTCTTCTTCTCCTTTGGCCATAAGACATAGGTGAGCTTCCTCACTATTTGAACTATCAGTAAAGTCCATATCATTGTCATCCCATGTTATGTAGCTCTTCTTTCTTTTCTTTCTTTGGAGGGTTTCTTTTCAAATTTCTCTATCTTCTTTTGGTAAATTAGACACTCCATCTTCATGTGTCCTAGTTTTTCGCACTCGTAGCAAGTTAGAGTTGATGATGCTCCTTCCCCTTTTTGATAGGTCTTCTTTGGATAGAAAGACGATCTTCTTTGAGTTCCATTTTTCCTGAGAAATTTCCCAAATTTTCTTACTATAAGACTGAGAATTTCTTCATTTAGCTCAATGTTCTCTGTGCCATTTCCATCATCCTCCTCCTCATCATCAATTATAGAGGAAGTGCCTTGAGTGCATCCCTTTCTTTTTCTTGTCATTTTCTTCACTTTGATCAAGTCTATTTAGCTCCAATTCGTGATCTTGAAGTTTTCCAAAGAGAGAAGCTAGTGTCATGGTTGACAAATTTCTTGATTCTGATATAGATGTCACCTTGGGTTACCAAATCCCGCTTAGACGTCTCAAACTTTGTTAATAAGATCTTCATTAGAAAAATTCTTTTCTAATGATGCAAGATGATTTACAATGTGAGTAGACCTCTTTTGTATTTCTTGAATGTTTTCTCCTTGGTTCATTCTAAATAATTTATATTCACGAGTTAGAGAATTGATTCTCGACCTCTTAAATTCACTAGTACCCTCATGGGTAACTTACAAAGTGTCCCACATTTCTTGGGTAGTTTTACAGTTTAAAAATTTGAAAAATTCATCATACTCCAAAGTTGTGGTAATGATATTTTTAGCTCTTAAATTATATTGAATCTTTCTCTTGTCCTCATTTCTCCATTCACTTCTTGGTGTTTCAACTTTTACACCATCGACCACACGTGTGGGAACAAAAGCACCGTTTTCAACAACATCCCACATATTTAGATCAATAGCTTCAATAAAAATTTCATTCTTTCCTTCCAATAAGCATAACCATCCCTATTGAAAAAGGGTGGTCGGTTTATGGAAGATCCTTCTGAAAAATGATTTGAAGAAGCCATATTCTCTTAAAGCTTCTAAGCTCTTTATACAAGAGTCTAGCTTTGATGTCACTTGTTACCAAGTGGCTTCAATACTCAAGAAGGGGGTGAATTGAGTATATAAAAACTTTTCACAAACACTTGTAAGACAAATTTTGTTGAAGTTATTATTTTTTTTAGTGAAGTGAATAAATAGAGAAGAAAAAGAGCCTTAAGCACAGAAAATAAACACATAAAAATATAAAATAAATTACAGGAAATAAAAGAGATTGAGAAGAGAAGCACAAACACAATATTTATCTTGGTTCAGCCACTAACCACTTGTGGCCTATGTCCAATCCTCGAAAAATTATTTGAGATTTTTTACTATCAATGCAAGCTTGAACAGGTGCTTGCTACAGTTACAAACTAGAGCACTTTTCACACACAGGAAAACTTTACCCTTGTGCTAAAATCTCAATTTTCAGGGGTACAACACCCTTACAAAACCTTTGAGGGATACCTCGGCCTCTTTACAATAAAACAAAAAATAGTAGAAAAGAAACTCTCAGAAGAGTGGATACTACAATGCGAAACTCTATAAAGCTCTTTAAGGATATCTCAAGGTTTTAGTGAAAAAGAGCACAAAAAATATGTAAAAAAGAAATTCATGGATTAAAGCAAGGGAAAATTCTTTCAAATCATTGGGGTGTTTCAAAGATGACCCAAAATCATGTATTTATAGTGTATTTCAAAAAAATAGTTGCTATAGGTATTTAATTCTCAAATTAAATACGAAAATAGACGTTAGTTTCGTAATCTGGAACTGTACAAATGGGTAAGCACGTAGTATAAATATTAATTTTTTGAGAAATTCATTAATGTAAACCTTATTTTTAGAAGGTCAAACTGTAAATATTTTATCGGTATTCAAATAACCTTTGATTTATTCGAATAATTCCTTTTAAAAAACCCACGAGGAAACTATTCTTCAGATATATTAGTTGAATAACATAAATGTTATTCGAATAACTCTTTTGAAAATAGTTTTTTGAAAGACACATCTATTAGAATAATATTGTTGTTATTCAAATAGTTCATTTGAGAAAGGCTATCAGGAAAGCCTTTATTCAAATAGCAAAAGTGCCATTCAAATAAAGCATTTTGAAAACAGAGGCACGTAGCTAGATTTTGAAATTGTTATTTGAATAACTCTAGGGTTATTCGAATAACCCCTGATAAAAAAAGTCACTTGACTTGATTTATTCGAATAAAGAGAGCTTTATTCGAATAGACCTACTTTAAAAACATTTTCAAACATTTTAAAAACTTTCCAGATTGTTTCCAAAACACCTAAAAACCTTTGAACTATTTTTAAAAACTTATTCTGAAATTTTGGATTTTATTGAAAAACATGTTTAATATTTTTCTTCCAAAATCAAAGAGATATCCAGAAAGCTTCGTACAAGAATGCTCTAAGTCCTAAAGCTATTCTTGAAGTTCTTAGACTTGGTCTTGCTATCATCTTCATGTTTGTTATCATAAAAACTAGTCTTCAATGTCGCATAGTCAATCACAAGGGCGTGGTTTAGTAAGAGAAAGTGAAAATTAGGGGAAATGGAGGATTTTGGAGAGGAAAGGGAATGTGGAGGTCGCATTTTTCGGTTGAGAGGATTTTGGGTGGAGAAATTAATTGTTTGGTGGCAGAAAGTGGTGGTGGAGAGGTAGAGAGTGATTAGGTTTAGAGAGAAGAATAAGAGGGAAAGTAAAGAAAGAAGGTGGGAGGTTTGAAATGAGGAAAAGGGCATTGATGTTTCTGATATAACCTTAGGACTCAATAATTGATTATCTAATTACATTTCAGATCCTTGTTTTCCCAGATAATTTATTATGACATTTTCATAATCGATTATCTCTTAACACAATTTGTAAGCCTTCTGCCTTGATGATAATCGATTAAGGTCTTTCTATAATCGATTATTATTTAACACAAAGCCTTTCTTCCCTTCTCATACAATGCTAATGGATTATCTAGCCAAGATAATCAATTATTCCTTATTGAAAACACATTTCTGAGCTACTGTTTCACTTCATAATTAATTACCGTTTCTCATAATCAAATATTCAACCTCAAACACACCAGAAACTTATATGCAGTAACAGGAACATGACATTTTGAGATTGGAGGACTTAGTCATGAATCAAGTACCTGTAAAACAAATTTGGGAGAACCTCTGACGCCCAAGTCAGTAATGGATTCAAATGAATAGACATGATAAAATGCATCAAACACTAACATTCATTTAAATGCAAAATTGATCAATTATGCCTAGTTCTCCTTTTATATAAAAAGGTTTCTTTAGGCAAAGGTTTTGTAAATATATCAACTAGTTGTTTTGATGTTTTCACAAACTCAAGCACTCAATCTCCTTTTTGCATATGATCTCTTATAAAGTGATACCTTATTTCTATATGCTTGGTCCTTGAGTGCAAAATAAGATTTTTAGTTAAGTTGTTAGCACTAGTGTTATCACACCTTATAGGGATGAGATCAAGATGAAGTCCATAATCTAGAAATTGTTGCTTCATCCAAAGGACTTGAGCACAATAACTTCTGGCTACAACATACTTAGCTTTAGCTGTAGACAATGACACACTATTTTGTTTCTTGCTATGCCAAGAAACTAAAGAGCTTCCAAACAAATGACATGTCCCACTAGTACTCTTCCTATCCACTTTGCATCTAGCATAGTCGAAATCGGAATAACCAACTAAACTACATGAGACATCCTTGGGCTACCACAAGCTCATTTGTTTTGTGCCTATAAGATATTTCATAATTTTTTTTACAGCACTTAGGTGTGATTTCTTAGGATTAGCTTAATATCTTGCACACATGTACACACTAAACATTATATTCGACCTACTTGCTGTAAGATGTAACATCCTCTTCAACATGTTAGACTTGTAAATAGTTACAGAGGTAGCTTAATACTTGCTTAACATGCCTGTTTATTTTTGTGACAATTTGAGTTAATTTAAGCACTTTGCTATAGTCTGAAAGGTGAAAAGTTACTTAAAATGACCCAGATATTAGCATAACTAGCTTAGCTAATGAAAATAAATGTGGATAATTTATTTCTAAGTCACAAATGTGTATTTTGTGATGTGGTCAAAGTTTGAGAATAATCAGAGTCCGTTTGGTATTTTTAGGCATAATGATTGTTTGTTTTAATGTTGGATTGACTAGTCACAAATATAGAAAAATATGATACTAGTGAAATGACTTTTTTAATGAATCTTAGTATTTATTTTAAAGTTGTTGAAACTTGGAAAACTTGATTTATCTAAATCTAAGTGTTTTTAGCAGATCAGGAAGTATCAGTATTGTATCTTAAGGCCTTTAACTTTCCACAGTTATAGCCTCAATTGTGGACTTTTCTTTCTTGATATTTCAAGTTTTTCACTTGTTTCTCATTCACTTTTCACAGCTAGAAAAACAAAACTAGTGGCAGCAAAAGAGAAAGGAGAAAAGGAGGAAAAACAAAATGGAGAAGAGGAAAGAAAAAAAAAAGATCAAAGGGAAAATTCAAGGTTCTGGATTGAGGCTCAAATCTACAACATCAAGTTAGCTAGAGGTAGGGGTTCTTGAGCTTGAAACTTCATTCCTTCTCATTTTTCATGTTTAGCTTGTTTGAGGTTTAATATGCCAAATTGAGATTTTGTGGTGTTTTAAGTGATTTTCTTGCTTAGATAAGTTTTAAATGTTGTTTATGACTTGTTCATGCTAAGAGTTTAGATTAGAAATTGAAAACTCTCCATTTGGACCTAAAATGCTCAAATTGTGATGAGTGATTTGTTTCTGGATCCATTTTTGATGACATGAATTAGTGTTTTATGATTTCTTCATGTTAGTGAACTTGTTAAGGACTTAAAATCACCTAAAAAATAATTTGAAGTGATCAAATTTCATTTTGTGCACCAATGGAACAATGCACAAATCTACAAAATTTTGCAGATTTTCCTCTAGTCGTTCAATGCTCAAGAACTGGTTTTTGCGCACTCAAGCGGGTGTCACCCAAAGAGCTGCATTCTGATAGTGCTCACATGCTCAAGTGCTCGTGGTTACATGCTCAAGCACCAAGATAAGGCAACAACAACTAATTTAATTTCTTACTTGTTGGGATCATTTATGCAAGTCTTTTAGGGTGTATTGAGGCACTTTTAGGGATATTTTTTAGAGAGAATTATCAACTTGCATATGTGAAAAAGTTTTGGGAATTTTAGACATTCAAAGTGTGGCAGAATGCCTAGGTTAGTGTTTAGAAACTTAATCAACATGAGGTTGATTTCTAAATCACTTGTGAGCTGATTGTGTGGTGTTCTAGATACTGTTTAGGTAGTAATGTGGATCTTGCTACTTCGTTGGAAACGTGAGGCTAAGAATCCTAAAGACTAGTGTTTAAAATGTGGCTTGGATACTTAGTTTTCAAACTTAGTATTTGCTAACTTCTTATGTATTGTGACCTTTGATTGTGTGCACAACCATATGACCTGAGAATGAGATGTTGGATCTAAATTCTCCTTGCATTTATGCTTGCATGGTCAAGGTTACTAGTATGGGGTGGTAATAGTACTCTTACATTGGTGAGGAGAAAGTGTCTACCTATTTCTAAGTGGGTTTAGGCTTTTAGGCTTATCCTACTTTGTATATACAAGAAACAAAGGTTTTTGAGAAATTAGTAATTAGCTTATGTTTTCAAACTTTAAAACCTGCATTGGCATTGCATAATCATAATATTAGGACATTGTTTGAGCATAATCATAACTCATAACATAAAGCATTGCATTGTTGACAATTGTATGGGCAGTTGTCTTGCTTGATTAGTTGATTGTTTGGTTGCTTGTTGATGGTATCTTAGGGTTGTATGGGTGATTCTTTGATGTTATTGATTTTTAGATATTCTATTACATAGAGTGTTTATATGTGTTCAGTTGATTTATTTGTTGTAAATGATTAACTGCTGGTCTTGGTATGCGAATACTGAGAAATTGTGATTTCTTACCCCTGTGTGTTTCATGTAAATCCAGGTGAAGTCCCTCCAAAGGGAAAGGGCAAGAAAAAGAAGAAACAGAAGGCTTAGTTTAGTCGCTTTATTTCTTTTTGAATTAGATTGTATATTTATGTGAATGCTTATGTCATGAAATATATCAAATGAAGTTTTTGATGATAACAAAGTCAAGATGAAGATCAAGATCAAAAGAAGTGACCAAGATCAAAAGAGATCAAAAGAGGTATATTTGGTATAGGTCATAGGCCTTAGAATCTAAATGTAAAATGCTCTCAAGTATCTCAACAATCTCCAAATAGTTTTTCAAAGATCTTTCAAATTAACTTGAAATTCAAAGTTCATATTTTAAAGAAATATTAATTTCAATCTTGGATTTTGTAAATCATGGTTAAATCTCAACAAATCCATGTTTTTCTAAGTTAGGCATGGCCATCAAACTTGATTGAACTTGAAAATTGTGTTTTAGGGCCATTGTAATTGATTATATAGTGCTTGTAATTGATTACAAGCTAAACAGAGGCCTTGTAATCAATTACATTGATGATGTAATCGATTACAAGCATGGCAGAAGCCTTATAATCGATTACATTGAGGTTGTAATAGATTACAAGTCTGGTAGAGGCCATGTAATCGATTACATGAAGATTGTAATCGATTACATCCTGCCCAGAAAGCCAAGAACACGTTCAAAGAGCCATGTAATCGATTACATAGACTATGTAATTGATTAAAACTGGTTTGACATTGCCCAATGGCTAATTTATCAACATTTAATGTTGCCCATTAATACACCCATCGACTCTTTTCATCTGAAAACTTATAAATACATGTCTTAGGACTTCAGTAATGGCTAATCAACAACTGAGAGACATATTACAATCACTCTAATCCGTGAATCATCTTTGAAACACTTATTGCTCTATTTTTGTAAATCACTTGAGATATTCTTGAATAGTATTCTAGGACTTTAATTTATATCAACTATTTTTATGATAGTTTCTTATTGTATACACTATAATTCTTTGTGAAGAGGGTGAGGCATCCCTCTAAATTGTAAAGGGTGAGGTATCCCTCAAGGTTGTAGAGGGTGAGGTATCCTAAGGTGTGGTGAGTGCTCTATTGTGTAAAGGTTTCAAGCACCTGTTGAAGCTTGAAGATAAAGTGAAAATCTCAAGTGATTGCTTAAGGACTAGACGTAGGCCACAAGTGGATTGATGATTGAATCAGGATAAATCTTGTGTTTGATCTCCTCAACTCTATCTCTTTACATTTGTGCTTTGATCTTATATGCTTGCTTTAACACTTTCTATCTTGTCTTATTTATTTGTGAGTGAGTTATTCAATTTTATTTATTTATTCACTTTGATCAATTAATAGCTTCAACAAAAATTAGTAATCAAGTGTTTTGCGAAAGATTTGCAAAAATATTTTACATACTCAATTCATCTCCCCTCTTGAGTATTGAGGCCATTTAGTAACAATTTGTACTCTTCCGGTTGTTTTTAAAAGTTTATGTATACAATATGACTTGTTAGCCAATGATGTATGCATATATGATCTTTCTATCATTCGTGACTTTCTATAATGACTATATAGGTTATTATGGATTTATGTTTCATGCATTTTAGAAGTGACATGCTTAATGCGATTTATCTTGAAATATTTCATTTATTTTACAATAATTGTATTAGGGTGTTACATAAGATAAAGGAGTGAGTCAATCATATCTTTATATTTAGTGATTTCTATGGGTTTACCTCCTTTGTCCTTGTCCAAATAGCAAGAGGTGCTCCTTGTATTTATTTCCTTTGCATTTTCCATTCCAAACCTCTTAAGCAAGTCCTTGCAATACTTGGATTGAATTATGAATGTCTCATCCTTGTTTGCTTAATTTGAAGACCAAGAAAAAAGTTGAGTTCACTCATCATTGACATTTCAAACTCACTTTGCATAAGATTAGCAAACCCCTTGCATAAAAACTTATTAGTAGCACCAAATATAATATTATCAACATAGATTTGCATAAGGAGAATGTCATGCTTTTTGTTTTTGATGAAAAGTGTTGTGTCAAACTTACCTCTAGAAAAACTTTTTTTTTTTAAAGGAACTTGCTCAACCTTTCATACCAAGCTCTAAGAGCATGTTTTAAGTCATACAAGGCCTTTTTAAACTTGAAAACATGGTTGAGTAGCTCATAGTTTTCAAAATCAAGAGGTTGCTCCACATATACTTCTTCTTGAATAAAATCATTTAGAAAAACACTTTTTACATCCATTTGGTAAAGCTTGAAATCCATGATGCATGCAAAAGCATGTAGCATTCTGATAGTTTCTAATCTAGCAAAGAGAGCATATGTTTCTTTATAATCAATTCCTTCTTCTTGATTATAGACTTTAGCAACAAATCTACCTTTATTTCTTGTTGTTATCTCCATTTCATCAAGTTTGTTCCTAAAACCTCATTTAGTGTCAATTATTTGATGATCATTGGGCCTTGAAACAAGTTCGCAAACTTGATTTCTTTCAAATTAATTTAATTTGTATTGCATGGCCAAGATCCAATGTTCATTAGTAATAGCATCATCTAGGTCTTTAGGTTCAATTTGAGAAATAAAGGCCATATGGTTACATGCATCTTTAAGAGAGTTTCGAGTTGTTACCCTTTTTGATACATCACCAATTACTTTATTAAGAGGATGGTTTCTTGATGTTCTTTATTCCTTGGGAAGATCCTTTACTTGTGATTCCTCTTGTTTTGGGGGTTCAACTTGACTTTCTTCTTGTTTCTTTGCTTCCTTTTCTTTGTCATCCAAGTGTGTTTTGGAAAATATTTCTACATCATTAACAAAATCTTTTCCCAGTCTAGTAGGATTAGTCTCATAAATTGTAAAATGTATGGACTCTTCTATGGTTATAGTTCTTTTGTTATAAACTCTAAAAGATTTACTATGAATAGAATAGTGAAGAAATATGTGCTCATTAGATTTTGCATCAAATTTGCCTAAGTTATCCTTTCCATTATTGAAAAAAAACATTTTCATCCAAAGACATGAAGGTGGGAGATACTTGGTTTCCTTCCTTTGTATAATTCATATGGGGTTTTTCCTTTAAAATTGACCTTATTAGGATCCTATTTATTATATAACAATTAGTACTCACCATATCCGCCCAAAAATACTTAGGAAGGTTAGATTCATTGAGCATATTTCTAGTCATTTCTTCCAAAAATCTATTTTTTCTCTTTATAACTTCATTTTGTTGTGGAGTTCTAAGAGTTGAAAAATTATGCTCAATGTCATTTTCATTGCAAAAGGTTTCAAAATCTTGATTTTCAAACTCTCCATCACGATCACTTCTAATAGATGCAATGTTAGAACTCTTTTCATTTTTAAAAACTTTGGCAAGTTTTCTAAAAGCTTGAAAAATATCATTTTTATGATATAAGAATAATGTTCATGTAAATCTAGAGTAATCATCCACAATCATAAGTGCATAGTAATTCCCACCAAAGCTCATTGTTCTTGATAGACCAAAAAGATCCATATACAAAAGTTGTAAAGGTCTAGAAGTAGAAACAACATTTTTGAATTTAGAAAGGACTTTTACTTGGTTTCCTCTTTGACAAACATCAAATAGCCTACCTTTTTTCAAATTTGAGCTTGGATAGTCCAATTACTAACTCTTTAGAGACTAACTTATTTAAGTGATTCATGTGAATATATGCAATTCTTCTTTACCAAAGCCATGAATCATCTTCCTTACTCAAAAGACATTGTGTATCTTTTAAGGATATATCATCCAAACTAATAATATATATGTTATTCACTCTTTGACAAGCAAATCTAACTTGCTTGTCATCTACTTCTTCAACTATGCAACAATTTGAATCAAATATGACTCTATTTTCTTTGTCACAAAGTTGACTAATGCAAAACAAGTTATGCTTGAGTTAGGGGTGGAAACAAGCTAGGTCAGGTCAGGCTTTGCTTTAAATAGGCCTGGTCTGTATCTCAATTATAAGGTTTGAGTTTGGCCTAAAAGCCTATTTAAAAGCCTACTTCGCAATGAGGCCTTTAAATAGGCTAACAAGCCTACCTTTAAATAGGCTAACAGACCTTTACATATGCTAACAGACCTACCTTTAAATAGGTTAACATGCCTTATATAGGTTAACAGACCTACCTTTAAATAAGTTAATATGCTTTTACATAGGCTAATAGGCCTAAGCCTTGAAATAAGCCAAGGGACCTATTCAAAGCCAATAGGTCTTTGTTATAATTTAACACTCACCTTCTAATTTTATAGATGGTCACCATTTTCTTACTCTAGTCTTTGGTCGATATGGTACTTGAAGATATATCAAGTTGCTCACTTTCTTACTCTAGTCTTTCAAGTCTCACATCGACCAAAGATCAAAGTAAGAAAGTAATGAGTATCTATAAAAGTAGATGGTGAGTGTTAACTTATTATTTTCATTCTAATAAATATATTATAATAAATATATTAATAAATATATTATTTTATTCTAACTTACTAACTTAAGTTTGAGTTCTTGACTTTTATTAAAATTTAAATAAAAATATATTATAATTAATTAATAATTATAATTATAAGTTATAATTATTATAATAATTATAATTATAATTTATAATTATTATAATAATATATATAATAATATATATTATATTATATATAATTAAATAGGCCAGGTTGGCTTGCTAGGCTTAAAAGGCCTATTAGATGGCCTGAGGCCTGACCTTTTTAATTAAACAAGCTTTTAAAAAAGCCTTGGCCTAACTTGTTTAGTAAACACAGGCTAGGCCACATTAGACCTCAGGCAGGCTAGACCATAGGCCCCTGACGAGAAGCTTTACCTATTTCCACCCCTAGTTTGAGTCCATCAACAAGCAATATATTATCAATAGAAGAAGAATGGGTTTTACCAACTTTGTCAACACCAAGAATCTTTCCTTTGTTGTTGTCTCCATAGGTTACATGTCCATGCTTCTTAGGGACTAAGAAAGAGAACTTGGAGGCATCTTCGGCTATGTGCTTGGAGCAACCATATCAAGGTACCAATGTGAGCTCTTGGTCTTCAAGCACACCTAGAACATACATTCAATTTTTAACCTTAAGTACCTAAATTTTCTTAGGTCCTTGTGTGTTAGCTTTGGGCAAAGTGCCCTTGGGAACCCAAACCATCTTAAAGCCAACATTCATGTTCTTCCTAGCATTACATGCAGATGCACTATGTTCTTTCTTGTCACAATAAAAACATGATATAAAAGGAATAGTTGATGTGCTTGATGGAACAGAGAAGTTCTTATAAAACTTTTGTTAGTTTTGGGGATTATACCCCAAACCGGCCTTCTCAAAGATACATCTTTGTTTCCCAACCAAGATGTTCAAATTGTCCCTTTTGAAGGTAAAATTTGTAAGGGTGTTTTCAAGTCCTTAACTTTTTTTTCAAAAGCTTTACATGAAAGGCAAGAAGATGATGTAGATGCAAGCTCATGTGAAGTACAAGTCATACATGTAGAGTTAGAATCAATAAATCTAAGAGTTTCATTTTCAATTTTGAGTTCCTCAATTTCTTTGTTCAAGAATAAAATCATGTTTTCTAGAGAAGAAATAGTTTTCTTAGAAGAGGAAAACAAGTTTAGCAAACATAATGAATTCATTATATAATTCTTCAAATACATCTTGAAATTCATTATAGGAAGGGGAAGAGTTAAGGTTAGAAAATACTACCTCCATGTCATCGTCATCTTCTTCTTCTCCTCTAACTATGAGACAAAGATGAGCTTCCTCATTGTCGGAGCTATCTGTTGAGTCTACATCATTATCATCTCTTGCTATATAAGTTCTTCTTCCTTTTTTTCCCTTTGAAGGCCTCTTCTCAAACTTCTCTACTTTCTTTTGGTAGATTGCACACCCATCTCCATGTGTCTCGGTTTGCCACATTCATAGCATATGAGAGTGAATGAAGTTCATTCCCCTTTGTGATAAGTTTTCTTTGGTAGGAAGGGAGGTCTTCTTTGGTTTCCCTTCTTCTTGAGAAACCTCCCAAATTTCTTCACAAGAAAACTAAGGTTCTCCTTATTAAGCTCAATATTCTCCAAGCCATCTCCATTATCTTCATCATCATCATCAAATGTGGAGGAAATGGCCTCAAGAACAATCCATTTCTTCTTCTTATCAATATCTTCATGTTAATTGAGTATGTCCAACTCCAATTCATGCACTTGAAGCTTTCCAAATAGTGTGGCAAGAGTCATAGTGGTAACATTCCTTGATTCCGCAATAGCCATCACCTTTGGTTACTAATGCCTACTCAAACATCTCAACACTTTGTTAATAAGATCTTCATTAGGAAATGTCTTTCCTAATAAAGCAAGATGGTTAACAATATAAGTAAATCTTTTTTGCATTTCTTGAATTCTTTCACCTTGATTTATTCTAAAAAGCTCACTCATGTGTGAGAGTATTGATTCTTGACCTTTTCACTTCATTAGTACCATTATGGGTGACTTGTAAAATGTCCCACATCTCTTGGGTTATTTTACAATTTGAGATTCTAAAGAATTCATCATACTCAAGGCCGTGGTAATTATGTTTTTAGCTCTCACATGGTATTGTACTTTCTTTTTTATCCTCATTGGTCCAATCACTTATTAGTTTGTCAACATTTACACCATCAACAAGATGTGTAGGGACAAAGGACCATTTTCTACAGCATCCCAAACATCAAAATCAATATCTTCAATAAAAAATTTTATGCATTCCTTCCAATATGTATATCCATCACCATTGAAAGAGGAAAGTCTATTGATGGAGGCACCCTCTAATGAAAAAGGATTTATAAAAGTCATCTCTTCTTTTGAAGTTGTTAAGCTCGTTACACAAGAGTTGACCTCTGATATCACTTGTTACCAAGTGGCTTCAAACTCAAGAGGGGATGAATTGAGTTTGCAAAAAATTTTTGCAAACTTTTCCAAAATTACTTGTATATCAATTATTGTTAAAGCTATTAATTTTTAGAAATAGATGAGAAAAATAACTCCTTACACTGATATCAGCTAAGATTCAAGATAAACAATAGAGTATAAAGCTGTAAAATGATTGAATATAAAAGAGAGAGAGCAGAGAGAATGCAAACACCAAATTTATACTAGTTTAGTCACTCCTTGTGACCTACGTCCAATCCTCAAGTGATTTACCCAAGATTTTTCGCTAATCTTCTGGCTTCAACAAGTGCTTACAACCCTTACATCAAAGAGCATCCATAACACTCTTGGGATACCTCACCCTTAATGTTTGAGCCTCATAACAAGGGATACCTCTCCCTTTTGATCTCTTAAGGGATACTTCATCTTCTTACAATAATTTTTAGATAAAGAAATTAATTAAAAACTCTCATAAGAGTAAATAATACAAATTGAAGTCCTAGAGGTAGCAAAGAATCTTACTTTAATGCTCAAAACAGGGGTTAATGAATTAAGGTTGTTATAATTCATAATGAATGCTCAAGAAGGATTTTCAGATTGTTTTCCAACTATGTTTAAGTCTACAAAGCTTTGTATTAAAAGCCCATGAATTAAATGAGTCATTAGGGATGGTTAGGAGCATTAATTGCGAGCTATTTGCCATTAATTTTTTATTTTAGAAACCTAGATAATTGATTATTTTAAACTCATAATTGATTATTTGCGAATCACAAGTTTTATGTTTCTGAAAAAGCTCTCAATAATTGATTATAGAGATGTCATAATCGATTATCTCCTTCTAAAAATATGGGCGCTAAACTGTTATAAAATCTAATCGATTATTGCCTGTTTAAGTGAAAATCGAGGCTTACTAACTTTCAATAATCGATTATTGGTGTGCACAAAAAAAAAAATAGGGCATTCTGCCTAGCCTAGATAATTGATTATGGATCTATCATAATCGATTATTGGCTTCTAAAATTTATAAAAACATTAAGCCAAGGTAAGCTTATCCACCCCAAAGTTTATAAAACCTTTTCAAGCACTTGAAACTCATTTTGCTTGCTTTTTAAAACACTTTTAGAAATTTAAAAAACATTTTTTTCATTAAGTGAGCTTAATGTTATTCCTTTTTATCTTTACACAAGATCTAAGTCCTATAAGTTAGTCTTGAAAGTTCTTAGGGCTTGATCTTGGCACATCCATTTCTTCCTTATTTATTATTATCAAAACCATTGTCATTACCAATTACAATACACAGAGTAATTAAAATAATTCTTAATAAAATACATGACGTTATAAAAGAAGCTAGGATCAAAAAATTAAAATTATGATTAAATTTTTTTATTTTGTCTAAAAGATACAATCAATAATATTAACTTAAGATATTACAATATAGTTTGAGTTTTAACAAATTATCATTAAATTAACCTTATATAAATTATGTAAGCAATGACATGACTACCATTTTTTAATAAACTAAGCATTAACAGGACTACTACTTCTTATGATAAGAAAAGAATTATTTAACAATAAAAAGTACATATATTAAAAGAATATATACCCACAAAAATGTTGTACACATATTATTATAATCATAATAATAAATATTCATCTATTTAATTCTCACATTCTTTCCAAGGTTGTACCAAACTTATTAATGTAAAAATTATATAATGATTTTTAGTCACTTTAATGTACTTTTGAATGAAAATTTCATTGATCTAATTCATATAAAATTATACTAACAATTTATCTTTTAATTTGTCACAACCTACAATCAGGGCCATGATTAGCACATAGGGTGGAATATCAACCTAACAAGCCTAACATAACTAACCAACACTAATAGATAAGATATACAAAATATATGAGAAATTAGATAGAGTTTCCCCTAGAATATACAATATCCTACAATCCATCATATTCATATTTCCAGCAACCGTAGCATCTACATGATGCACAATAGAAGCATTATCAATATCCATACATATATCCTTAATTAAACACATATAAGGGAAGCCAGATCCTACCTGTAGATAATGGAGCACATCTATAATTTAATATATAATTTGAATATACTAAAATGAATAAAATACAAGAAATAGGAAAGAGGTTGCCTACATAAACAAAGTGTTGGGCTCACCATGAGACAACTGCTCCTATCAAGCTAAGGAGCCTGGACCTTCCTCACCACTAGTATATGAAAAACATTGAGATAATAGAGTGAGTCACAACACCTAGTAAGAGATAATATATCTATAACAAGAATGAAACAAGCTTATGCACGAGTTTTTGAACCAATCATTCTTATAATTTTCCAAATATAAACATAGCAACAATTATAGTCAAAATAGTGTAATTGAGTATAGGTAGAAAACATATTCCTTCAATAACTATAGTTCAGATAATTCTTCAAATAATAACAAAATAAAAGATCAATATAACGTATTGAAATTCAGAATAATCATATGATCAGGATACAAATGGAGGTTACCAATCTAGAATCAAACAATGCTCACTTCTTCGGGACTTTTCCAAAACCTCACATGTACCAACACGATGGACTAACACCACCCCTATTATCTAAGGAAACAAAACTGGCCATGTTGGACAAGCATGTTAAGATAGCACCACCCCTGCTAGCTAGGGTATTTCAAAACATGGTGCACTAAGGCTAACACTAACTGGTGGAGTTAGCCACAGTGTTCTGTCAAAGTTTTCTCCCACAAAAACATATAATCATAAGTCTAAAATACAATTCAAGACTCATTATCTAAATCAAAAGTGGCAAAACAAGATTTATCATCAATATCATGTTTCCAAACATACTCATAGGTATTATATTTATTGTTCTCATCAATAGCACAAAGTGCTCATGTCATATATCAAAAGAAAAAGTTTAAAAAAGCTTGTCCCAAGATTTACCTAAGCTTAAGAAATTGACAAAAATATGAATATTTCCAAGACTCTTTATGACAGGTTAAAAAAAATTTCTAAGTACTCATTGCAATAACACCAAATTCAACTTTCCAAAATTTTCAATAAGTGCAAGTAGCAAAATGAGGTACAATAATCAACATAGAGTTAAATGAATAAAAATAAGCATGTAGAAAGAATTTAGAAACTTGAAAACATGTCTGTTGGTAACCCAAAAATAGCAGGTTAGGCTTACGGACCACAGACTGAGAGATAATGCCATGGGCAAGTTCAACCTAATAAGGTAAGTGGCCTAGTGGAAAAAAAGCTACAAAAATAGTGTGTTTTGTTATTAGAAGCTAGGGTGAATCTAAGTTGACCAAGTCAAAGGTTAGAGTAAAGCAGTTGAGATGAGGATAAAGCTCCAAAAAAATAGGAAAGAGAGAACATGACAATTGCTCTAAGGGTAAAAGAAGAAAAACATTATTTTGACTTGGTAATGAAGAAGAAGCTATCGGTAACCGATTTAGGCAAGAAAAAGGTGCCTAAAAAATAGGAGATAATGGATAAGGTGGTTGCTGCCAACATTCAAACATGCAAAAGGAGAAGTTTTTGATAGTTTTCTTTGTTAAAGCTAGGTGAAAACGTGCCATGGAGATATCCCACGACTTGGGAGTGCATAAAGTGACTTAGTGGCTGAAGATAATGCTCCTACATTTAAGGAAAGTGGACTTGGAGGCCTGAAAGTGCATTAAAACAGTAATTTTTTCTAACTCTAACTCTATAAATAGGCCTCTAAGGTTCAAAAGAAGGGACCCCCAATCAATCAACCAAAAATTCATTTATTTTCATACAGTTTATCTTTAATTTTCAAGCATTTTATAGCTTTTCCTTTATCTTGTTAGTCATGGCAACCATCACCCAAGAGGGGTTGAATTGGGTGATTACAAATTTTCAAAGCAACTTTGAGAAATTATGCATTTTGATAATTTCAATCAACACATGCAACATAATAAATCTAATAAAGATATGACTATTGTAGATTGCTCAAATATAATTTGGGTTATAGGATAAATCAAACAAATAAACTAGATATCAAATCCAACTCAAGTATATATAATTAAAGTACAAATGTAAAGGAGATAGAAACTATTTGAAAACTTTTATCAAACACTTAAAAAATAATTTTCTTTGAAGCTATTTATCAATTGAAGTGAATGAATAGAGAAGATAGAAAGATGCACTTGTAAATGAACAACCCACACGGAAAGTAGTCGAGCAAATATATGAAATTAAAACACAAATATAAAGGAGTTTAAGTTTAGAGAAGCAAACATAATGATTTATCCTGGTTCAGTCACCAACCACTTATGGCCTAAGTCCGGCCCTCAAGTAACCACCCGAGATTTTTCACTATCAATGCAAGCTTGAACAAGTGCTTGCTACCGTTATAGACTAGAGCGCTCCTCACACCTTGGGATACCTCACTCTTGTGCTTGAGCCTCAACTTTCAAGGATACCTCACCCTTACAATTTATCTGAGGGATACCTCACCCTCGTTACAATTTCTCTGAGGGATTGTATTACAAATTGAAGCTCTATGAAGCTCCTTCAAGGATATCTCAAAATTTCTCGAAACAGACCATATAGAGGATAGAGATGAAACTCAGATTAAACCCAATAGAAAGATGTTTTTCAATGTTGGTTGTATGTAAAAGATGACATAAGAACATTTATTTATAGTGTTCAGATAAAAAGAGGGGGTAATTAATATCACCTTAAATGCATAGAAAATAGTCGTTACAGATTTTTAGACTCATTGTAATCGATTACGTGGATGTTGTAATCGATTACATGGCTCTTAGAAATGTTTTGGGCGTTCTGGGCAGAATGTAATCAATTACAACATTCACATAATCATTTACAAATCCACTGGCCGGGTGGTAATTGATTACGTAATCGATTACGGCACTCTAGCTTCGAAAATTGACTTTAAATGGTCATTACTTCTTCATTTTTTATCCGTTTAAAGTAAATGACTACTCATTAGAAAGATCGTTGAGCCTATTTTCATATGAAAAAATTTTCATAATAAAATCAAAGTATTTTGAAAGTTATGATCAAAATAGTAAGCAAAGGTCATTTTTTTAAAACTCAAACTTGACTATTTTTCATAGTTTTTAACTACCACCATGACTAACTTTCCAAAATATGTTTATTGGGCATTCTAACATGTAAAAACTATTTGTAAAGATTTAAAAAACATATTTGAGTTCTTTCAAAAACATCATAAAATATTTTGAGATATATTGAGAGCTTCTCACATAAAAGACTCTAAGTCCTATTAATTATACCAATTGTACTTCCTTTGAACTTGGTCTTCGACTTGACTTTGTTGTTATTAAAACCTTCATAAAATAGGCATTCACATTCTCCTTGAGTTGAGCATAATTAAGATCTTTTACTTTATTGTCGCAATGCTCATTCTTAGTACTCGGATTATCCTTCAAAGTATTGCTCACTTAAAACATAGTTAGTGCAAACTCATAAGTCAATATATTTATATGCATGATTCATAAATGTATAGCTCTAGTTAGTCTAATATGCATATAAGACTTTCATAAACATATCCAAATAAGACATTTATCAATTATTAATAAATATGCTCTATATAGGATGCAACAAAAAATACTTTGCACATTTTCATTTAAGTATAGTTAAATCTAATATTAATTTATTATTATTCATGTAACATATTATTGAATATATCCTATAAAAGATATTATAAAGAGTATGCATGACACTCATATGAAATATTACAATATGGAGTACATGATCATGTATGATCCAATATAATCTATTAAGTATATCTATATAGCATAAGCATCATTCTTTTTGTCATCATCAAAACTTAACATATTAAACCATTGGGGCAAACTTATTTCCAAAATCTTCCCCTTTTTTATGATGACAAATCACCAAAGAAAAATATGTTGAGCAATATAAGCATTTAAGCACAAGAACATATTTTTCTTTCTAATTCTCAATCCCCCTGTTTGACTTCAACAAAAAGGTGTAGGAAAGAAAGATAATATTGTCTATCCTCCTATAGATAAAACTCATGTTGCCAAAAAGAGTAGGATCATCAAAATCAAAAACTTCTTCAAGCTATTTAAAAACATATCTATCTCCCCCTATTTTATTCTACATATGATTCTAGAATAAAAAGATGAAACAAGCATGGTGTCAAGATATAAAAGATTATTCATGCAATGCTTATCATGTTTTGGTACATCAACATTTAGCATGTGATGGTTTTAAAACACTTTATGTAATCAAACAAGAATGTATGCCAAGTGATATAAACAACTTAAGAGTTAGGCTCCTCCTCATTGAAGCACAAGATGAATAAAGTGAAATATGTATGCTAAGACCATGTAAGCACATTAACATAAAGTAAAGCATGACAAAAGATATTTATTCTTAATCCATTAATCAAAAACTATTTAAAACTTCTCATTTTCAAAATATGAACATATCAAATAATTTCAAACAAGAAGACATATAACATTTAACTCTCCAATCTCCAAGTAAGTATATAAAACAATTAAGCATCAAAGAGAAAGAATTAGAACTACTTATGAGCATGTGGATTTCTATATTTGAACAAATTAAGAGAATTGGTCATAAGCTCAAGAACAAAGATATTACCATAAAACATGTCATTCCAAACAAAGTGTGTACATATCTAGCATATTAGCATATGTAAAGACACTTTCAAGACACAATGCTAGAAAAGCATAACTTAAGGCATGTTAAGGAATAACACAACTCTCTACTTCTCCAAATATCACATGATTTTCAACTTAAAGCAAAAATAAGGATAAGAGATTGATGTCTCTAAAAGTGTACTCTTTGAGTTTTTATAGGTGACTCCAACTTCCATGCCTCAAGGCTCCTTGAGAATGTTGTAGTTCTCCATGTCATCCTTTTATGTTTTCATTACTTTTGGAGAACTTAGACCGTTTCAAAAATTTTCAACCTCAAGTAGCATAATTGTATTTCACTTCAATGCATGCTTGAGCTAATAGTCACCCTACAACACAATTCAAAGTACTTTCTTTAGTATCCACTAATTTTGGATCCATAGAGGTTAGTCATTGATTATTAATTCATTATGCTCTCATAAAGATCAAATTTTTCATTGTATGTAAATTGAGCACAACAAATAAAATAATCAATTACCATTAAGTGCATAGCCAATAACATACTTAATTTCATGATAAATAGACAATTCAAAGCATAGCAAGCTTACATATGCATTATAGAACCTTATGTACCAAAATATATAACAAATTAATGAGTTATGTTACAAAAAGAATGTACATAATCATATGTTGAACATAATACTCAAATTTTACTAAGTACACATGATTCTATCAATCACATAAGGCCTACAAGGAATATATCTCAAATTCATTGACTTTACAAGTGAATGTGTATAAGAGGTAAAAAAATTTGATACCTTGGTCTTGGTAATTAAGAAAACTCTTTTTTTACCCATTGCTTCTCTTATGGAGTCTTGAACTTTACAAGTTCTACATTTTGTACTTAAGAAGCTTTGGTTGAAGTCATCTTTCTTCTTTAACCAAAACTTCTACTATTGGGCTTTGGAAGCATTCTCCTTGATTATTCCTCTTTCTTTTACTAATTAGTCCATCATTTTGAGAAATTTTCTGCATAATTGAAACATTGGGAGGACATTTTGATATACACTTTATCTTGGGTCCTTGAATATTAGTACTGGGGCCTTTAAGATCTTTAGGAGCCCATGCCATATTATTTCTCATATAATAATTTCTTCTATAATTGCATAAAAGAGAAATATGTCCTAGATGACGACAAAAATTACAAACAATTGAATTTAATAATGGCTTGATCATTTGAATATCATTTTTAGAAAACTTAAACCTTTTGTTGTTTTTATATTCTAAACTATTTTTACCATAAGCCTTGCTTGAATTTTCATATGAAATAGTATTAATTTTATTCTCATTAACAAGCATGGAATGTAAGCAATTAGAATCATTAACTTTAACAAATTCAGAATATAAGTCCTCAACTTGATTGTCTAAATTAATGCACTTTTTATAGGAAGTTGAGGTTTCACAATTCAAAGGCATTTCCTCATTAAGAAAAGCATATTCAATTTTCAAAGTCTCAATTTCATTTTCAACTGAGAAAATATTTTCCAAAAAAGATAAGTTTTTCTTTTCTAAATTCAACAAATCATCATATCATTCATCATATGCACATTGTAGCTCATAATAATAAGGACTATAATCTAGTTTGGTATCATTTATCTCAAAGTCCTTTTTAGCCATATAGAAAGTAGTATCAATTTTTAGCATACTTGCCTCTTTAAGGAAATCACCTTCTTCCTCATCAATTTTGTTTTGCTTTGACTCTTTATCAAATTAAGCATCATCATCACCAAGAGGCATTTGGCTCCCTTCAATAGTTTGAATATCTTTTTGAGGATGTTTTTCATGATAAGCTTCCTTCAATGACTTTTGCTCTTCTTGATTTCTATATAGAACTTTATATACAAAATAATTGTTAGCAATATAAAGAGCATCAAGGGTGTCCAAAATTTTTTTGGCACTAGAACAATTTTTAATTTTAGCATAAACATCATCATTCAAACTACTTCTCAAGATTTGTATTGCTCTAATGTTCAAGGAAAAATATTTCTTGTCATAAGCATTCCAAGTTTGTTTTAAATTGCAACTGAATTCATCAAGCACAACATCCCACAAATCAAAATCAATAGATTGCATATAAAATTTCATTCTATCTTTCTAATAAACAAAATGCACACCATCAAAGAATGGTGGTTTATCAATTTCGAAACCTTCCATTTTCACAAGCTTTTAATGGTTGCCAACAAATAAGGATCTTTAACTCTAAGCGGTTAAGCTTTCAACAAAGCACGAAGCTCTGATACCACTTTTTATTCATGGCAACCATCACACAAGAGGGGGGTGAATTGGGTGATTACAAATTTTCAAAGCAACTTTGAGAAATTATGCATTTTGATAATTTCAATCAACACATGCAGCGAAATAAGTCTAACAAAGATATGACTATTGTAGATTACTCAAATATAATTTGAGTTATGGGATAAATTAAGCAAATAAACTAAATATCAAATTCAACTCTAGTATATATAATTAAAGTACAAATATAAAGGAAATAGAAAGTCTTTGAAAATTTTTATCAAACACTTGAAAAGTAATTTTCTTTGAAGCTATTTATCAATTGAAGTGAATGAATAGAGAAGATAGAAAGATGTACTTGTAAATGAACAAACCACACAGAAAGTAGTCGAGCAAATATATGAAATTAAAACACAAATATAAAGGAGTTTGAGTTTAGAGAAGCAAACATAATGATTTATCCTGGTTCAACTACTAACCACTTGTGGCCTACGTCCAATCCCCAAGTAACCACCCGAGATTTTTCACTATCAATGCAAGTTTGAACAGGTGCTTGTTACCATTATAGACTAGAGCGCTCCTCACACCTTGGGATACCTCACCCTTGTGCTTGAGCCACAACTTTTAAGGATATCTCATGTAACACCCCAAATTCTGACTATGTTAATAGTAATAGCAGAATTACACTGTTTTACATTTTTTGTGTGTTATAAAAATAATCTGTCTGTTCTG
Source organism: Ormosia semicastrata (assembly GCA_029884595.1). NCBI lineage: Eukaryota > Viridiplantae > Streptophyta > Magnoliopsida > Fabales > Fabaceae > Ormosia > Ormosia semicastrata. Next base: position 7,833,878 of record JAQQTO010000061.1, read on the forward strand.
AGATCATTTTTGATCATTTTGTGTGATTTGCTTCGAGTCAAGAAAATAATAATTTTCTGACCCAGAAAAATCTTATTTTAATTAATTGGAGCTGGGGGATCTTACTAACCCAATTCTGATTGATATATAAATTAATCTTTTAATTTTTAGGATTTAACTGTGTAAAAAAATAATTTAATATTATTATAATATTATTTTATGTGACAGTACCTATTATCTTAAAAACAATAAAAATCTGCTTAACATGGACTCGAAAAGTCTGTGAGGCCCGCGTTTAGTGTAATAGTCAACGATTCTGACTGGACAGAATTTTAAACCAATAAGAATTAGTCAAAATAGGTGGCTTGACTATTTTAAACCAATAGGAAGACAAATGTAATACCCTAGAAAATCATGTTAGGCTTGTATATGGTTACAGAGGTAGCGTAATACTTACTTAACATGTCTGTGAAGTTTTGTGACTTTCGAGCATGTTTAGGATCTTTGTAATCAATAAGTGAGAAATAAAGTTATTTGCTCGAAAGTGGCTAAAACGCTTAGTTAGTGGAAATAACTATTGAGAGTTTGTTTCCAAGTCATAAATGTGGAAACCGTACTATTTTAAAATTTGAGAACAATAGGAGCTTGACTTTGGTATTTTTAGGTAACTAATTAGTGCTTTTAATTTGGATTGATCCTAATGAGATATGGAAAAATAGAATAAAAGTAAAACAACAATTTAGATGAATCCTAATATTTATTCTAAAGTTGTTGGAATTTGAAAAAAACTTGAATTAGCATAATTCTAAGTGTAATTAGAGGATATAAGTTTATGTGGAAACTTAGTTAATCTTTTCCCTTAATTCCTCGAGTTATTTATAAGTTCTCTCTGGAGAATGAAGAAAAATAGAGAAGGAAAGAAAAGAAAAAGAAAGGAGAAGAGAGAAAGGAAAACGAAGGGGGAAGAAGAAGGACCCAAGCAAGAAGATCCAAAATCAAGCTCAAGGCTTCAAGATCAAGAGTCTTCAAGAGGTAGGAGGATTTCTATTCATCTATTCCTTTGATTCATCTTGAATGAACATAGGTTTTGTGAATGGAAATAGGGGTTTGAGTAGTCAAATCCATGTTTTTGGATTGGTTCTTGATTTCAAGGACTAAGTTAGTATGTTTTTAGCTTATTGAGAATAAAATAGATGGATTTATCCGTAGATTGGAGCTAGTTGGTTCTTGAGTTTGAACCTAGGTCATGAACAACTAAGAGAGTGATTTTTGGGTTTGATTCAAATCAAGAGGTTTAAGTTAGTGATTAATGGTTCCTAAGTGTTAATGAACTAGTTAGGAACTTAAAATCACATAGAAATTGATCTTGAATGATTGAAATTGAGAATTGTTTCAAAGGAACCATTTTTGGATTCTGCAGAATTCTGCAGAATCCAGTGAGCATTCAGCGATGTTTGCTGCATAACTCGAGCTACCGATATCGGAATGACCTGATTATAGAGCCATTTGAAAGCTAAGACATAAGGCTTCATGTAGTAAAAATTTCAGAATTTTGGAGCAAGCCAATCAATACCAGTTTCTGTTTGAATCCACGGCAGATTCTGAAGAAAAAGGCATTCTGGCAGTCAGTAAACCAGATTGCATAATTTCTTGGTCCGATGTCGTATGGACATGAAACGGTGCCATTTGAAAGCTAAGACATGAGGCTTCATGTGGTAAAAATTTCAGAATTTTCCCACATGTAGTTTGTTCCCAGTTTCAATTTAAAGTTAGGTCAGAAATGGGTACAACAGAGAATGCTCTGTTTTGGCTCTGCAAAATGTTGCGTAACTTTGGCTACACTTAACCAAATGAAGCAAGGTTTATGGCATTGGAAAGATATGAGAAAGAGCTATGTACTCATAAAATTTCAGAATTTTAGAGGTTATGATGCATGTTTGGTGCAAAATCTTGAAAAACATCCTTTTTAGGGTGCCTAGAGAAGATTTCATTAATTTCTATTTTGATGTTTTGAGGTTTCTAATTGCTAGGATCATTTGTTTATGCCTAGTAGAGTATGTTGAAACTCTAATAGGAGTAATTTAAGAAGTGAGGATGTATTAGGTCAAGTTGACTTGAAATGCTAATTATGAGAGGTAATTATACATGGCTATAAATGCTTGAGATGTTGTGAAACCTATTGAGGTTTGTAATGCTAATTATGAGAAGTTAATTAGACATGATGATAAGTGAAACCTATTGAGGTTTGTAATGCTAATTATGAGAAGTGAATTAGATATGATGATATACTTAACGGTATGATTTTGCCTTTTTGAAAGGTGTAAGCCCCATAGTGAAAGTGGGTGTTCTATATCGTCAAAGGCACATGGTAACCTTCCTAATATAGTGAAATTCTTAAGGATGGACTTCCTTGTTCATTATCGATAACCTTGTAGTTGATGAGACTTCACTACTCGGGGGGGATGAGATGTCCTCTGGAATAATGATGTATCTTTGGATGAGACTTCAAGACTTGTTCAAGGTTGTGGATGAAACTATGGACTTCCATTACTTTGTTCAAGTTTCATGCATTCATGACATTGCCATGGGATTGGAGTCCTGGATGTGGTATCATGCATTATTCACCTTCATACTTAGAAATTGCATAGACATAATCATTAGTCATAATTAAGCATAACATGGCAATTGTATGGGCGGTTGCTATCATGACATTTTCATGCATTGCAATTGTATGGGCGATTGCGTGTTGTTGAAATGAGGAGTTGTTGCTTCCATGATTGAAGTGTCAACTTGATAATTGTGATATTATCGATTGTACATATATGTATATATCTTTGGTATTGGAATACTTCTCTTGAGATATGTTTTCTCACCCCGATTGTATTGCCATGTAAATCCAGTAGCTCTTGAAAGGGAAGAAGAAGATGTATAAAGACTAGCATAGTATAGATCTCATTTTAGTGAGCTTATATATGTTTTATATTTGCTTAGTTGTTTAAGTTATGTATAACATAATATGCCTTGAGGTGTAATGTATATATATAACTTTTGCCTTATCAACTTTCCATATTTATTCATTATGTATGAACGATATGGGTTAGATGTTGGTAAATGTTAGTATAGCTGCATATGCATTGAGTTATTCATTTATATGACGATATATTTGGGTAGCAAATATTGGGTCGTTATATTTTGGTATCGAAGCGATCCTTCACTGTCTGTTGAGTAGGGGTATGGACCTGACTATGCTTAAGCATGTAGAAGTTTTTCTGGATGTTGTGCATTTTTTCTCTTGTTTGAGATGTTGGAAAAAAAAAAAGATTGCATGACTTGCTTTAGGTTGGATGTTGGTATATCGTTGTTAACGGTTACATGATGTTGAGAGCTACTCAATATGTAATGTTGTAGGTGGACAGAAACTATGATTCCACCTAGGCAAACTAGAAGAATAGGAATTTTTCTAGTGAGGGACTAGTGTGATGTCATATTGGAGATCTTGAAAACCTTAGTTGTGAGAGACTAAGTGTTGACGGTGAGTGAATTTTGGGGACAAAATTCTAAAAAGGTGGGGAGAATGTAATACCCTAGAAAATCATGTTAGGCTTGTATATGGTTACAGAGGTAGCGTAATACTTACTTAACATGTCACGTGAATTTTGTGACTTTTCGAGCACGTTTAGGCATAACGCTAATTGAGAAATATTTGTTATTTGCTCGAAAGTGACTTAAAGTCTGCTTAGTTAGTGGAAATAACTATTGAGAGTTTGTTTCAAGTCATAAATGTTCATACTACGTTAAAATTTGAGAACAATAGGAGTTTTGTATTTTTAGGCATCTTGGTAGTACTTTTAATCTTAGGATTGATTTTCAGATATGGAAAAATAGAATCAAAGTAAAACAACAATTTAGATGAATCCTAATATTTATTCTAAAGTTGTTGGAATCAAAAAACTTGAATTAGCATAATTCGAGTGTCCTTCGATATAAGTTTAGTGTAGAAACTTAAGTTAATTTTCCCTTAATTTCCTCGATGTCCCACCCCCCCCTATTTATAAGTTCTCTCTCTCAAAGAATGAAGAAAAATAGAGAAGGAAAGAAAAGAAAAAAAAGGAGAAGAGAGAAAGGGGAAAACGAAGGGGGAAGAAGAAGGACCCAAGCAAGAAGATCCAAAATCAAGCTCAAGGCTTCAAGATCAAGAGTCTTCAAGAGGTAGGGGATTTCTATTCATCTATTCCTTTGATTCATCTTGAATGAACATAGGTTTTGTGAATGGAAATAGGGTTTGAGTAGTCAAATCCATGTTTTTGGATTGGTTCTTGATTTCAAGGACTAAGTTAGTATGTTTTTAGCTTATTGAGAATAAAATAGATGGATTTATCCATAGATTGGAGCTAGTTGGTTCTTGAGTTTGAACCTAGGTCATGAACAACTAAGAGAGTGATTTTTGGGTTTGATTCAAATCAAGAGGTTTAAGTTAGTGATTAATGGTTCTAAGTGTTAATGAACTAGTTAGGAACTTAAAATCACATAGAAATTGATCTTGAATGATTGAAATTGAGAATTGTTTCAAAGGAATCATTTTCGGATTCTGCAGAATTCTGCAGAATCCAGTGAGCAGTCAGCGATGTTTGCTGCATAACTCGAGCTACCGATATCGGAATGACCTGATTATAGAGCCATTTGAAAGCTAAGACATAAGGCTTCAAGTAAAAATTTCAGAATTTTGGAGCAAGCCAATCAATACCAGTTTCTGTTTGAATCCACGGCAGATTCTGAAGAAAAAGGCATTCTGGCAGTCAGTAAACCAGATTGCATAATTTCTTGGTCCGATGTCGTATGGACATGAAACCGGTGCCATTTGAAAGCTAAGACATGAGGCTTCATGTGGTAAAAATTTCAGAATTTTCCCACATGTATTTTGTTCCCAGTTTCAATTTAAAGTTAGGTCAGAAATGGGTACAACAGAGAATGCTCTGTTTTGGCCTCTGCAAAATGTTGCGTAACTTTGGCTACACTTAACCAAATGAAGCAAGGTTTATGGCATTGGAAAGATATGAGAAAGAGCTATGTACTCATAAAATTTCAGAATTTTAGAGGTTATGATGCATGTTTGGTGCAAAATCTTGAAAAACATCCTTTTTAGGGTGCCTAGAGAAGATTTCATCAGAATTTCTATTTTGATGTTTTGAGGTTTCTAATTGCTAGGATCATTTGTTTATGCCTAGTAGAGTATGTTGAAACTCTAATAGGAGTAATTTAAGAAGTGAGGATGTATTAGGTCAAGTTGACTTGAAATGCTAATTATGAGAGGTAATTATACATGGCTATAAATCATGAGATGTTGTGAAACCTATTGAGGTTTGTAATGCTAATTATGAGAAGTTAATTAGACATGATGATAAGTGAAACCTATTGAGGTTTGTAATGCTAATTATGAGAAGTGAATTAGATATGATGATATACTTAACGGTATGATTTTGCCTTTTGAAAGGTGTAAGCCCCGTGAAAGTGGGTGTTCTATATGTAAGGCACATGGTAACCTTCCTAATATAGTGAAATTCTTAAGGATGGACTTCCTTGTTCATTATCGATAACCTTGTAGTTGATGAGACTTCACTACTCGGGGGGATGAGATGTGAACTGGAATAATGATGTATAGGAGATTGGATGAGACTTCCAAGACTTGTTCAAGGTTGTGGATGAAACTATGGACTTCCATTACTTTGTTCAAGTTTCATGCATTCATGACATTGCCATGGGATTGAGAGTCCTGGATGTGGTATCATGCATTATTCACCTTCATACTTAGGAAATTGCATAGACATAATCATTAGTCATAATTAAGCATAACATGGCAAATGGGCTGCTATCATGACATTTTCATGCATTGCAATTGTGAGCTGCGTGTTGTTGAAATGAGGAGTTGTTGCTTCCATGATTGAAGTGTCAACTTGATAATTGTGATATTATCACGATTGTACATATATGTATATACAATTTGGTATTGGAATACTTCATCGAGATATGTTTTCTCAACCGATTGTAGCCATCCAAGCCTCCAAGTGCCCAAAACCGTGCAGCTCTTCGAAAGGAAGAAGAAGATGTATGAAGACTAGCATAGTATAGATTTCCCATTTAGGTCTAGCTTATATATGTTTTATATTTCTTAGTTGTTTAAGTTATGTATAACAAGATGCCTTGAATCAATGTATATATATAACTTTTGCTATCGTGGCTTTCCATATTTATTCATTATGTATGAACGATATGGGTTAGATGTTGGTAAATGTTAGTAGTAACATATATTATTGAGTTATTCATTTATCACGATATATGGGTAGCAAATATTAATTAAACAAACAAAGAAGCATAGACTTCAATATGGACCCTTGGATGAAAAGCATAATTTAGATACTTTTGCTCATAACTGTTGATCCAATCAATGGTGTAAAACGAATCCTGATAAAACCACTAAGTAATATCCACCATAGATAAGATCAATGGATAAGAAACTAAGTTGATTTTCAATGGCTAAGATGAAGTCAACAATAGTGGCTTGACTTTGATTAGTAACTAATTAAACCTAATTTGGCTAATCTAATGGACTAATTAATAAGCTAAGTAAACTAAATTAATTGTTAATTTGTTATAATTTAATTCTTAATTAGATATCCTAATTTTAATTAGAGGTTATAATATATGTAATTATATGTTTAATTAATTAGTTATATAGTTGGATAATTAATTAAGATTGGTTAGGAAACTAAACCTAATTAATTAGCTATTTAATTAGCAAGTAATTAGACCTGAATTAAAAGCAAATTGAATCCCTAAATGCCTTTGAACCACACGGTCATGCGGCAGCCTTGGGAGGCTTCTCCATGGTTCTTGAACAATCCAAATAGCCATGCAAAGTCAATATGATGACATATGCCATGTGCAATTGCATGTGCACCTAAAATGGATATTTTCTTCATGCAAATCTCCTAAAACTTCCTACACTCTCAGGGCAGCAGCCCTTACAAATTCACTCTCACAATTTCATTTTCTCTCACATCAAAAAGCTTTCATCTTTTCCTCTAAAAAAACTTCCAAGAACCAAAGCACCATTTTTCTTCTATTTTCTCCCAATAGGTTCGGCCACTACCCACATGAGTACCATCACTCACCTATAATTTTCACTCTCATCATTTCCTAAAGCTAAACAACATTCTAAACACTTTCCATTTAGGAAGTTTTCCCAAAATCTCACTCTAAGTGCTTCAAAATCCAACTTCTACCTTACTTCCCTAGAGGTAAACTTTGATTTTTATGGTTTAAAATCATGTTTGTGATTTTCTAAACCATGTTTGTTCCATGGTTTGTCATTATTAAGTTTTGTTTGTGATTTTACTAATTATTTTAGAATTGTTAGGAATTGTTTGTGGCTTGTACGAAAACAAGGAGAAGGAGAGGAGCTTGAAGGACTTGTCTTCAAGAGGTAAGAGGGAGATTTTACCTCATCAACCAAGTTTTGGTGGTGTAGGGATGGTTTTGTACGGTGAAAAATCCATAAGGGTTTATTCACCTATTGTTTGATGTTCTTTGATTGTGTTTGTGTTGTGTATGATTTTATTTCTATGCTTGTATGTGTGATAAAATGCTTAAAGCTTTGATATTATATGTGTATGTATAATTATGAAAGCATGAGAATGTATGTGTAATTTAGGATGTGAACAACATGATGAATCGATTGTATGAGTGCTCCAAAGAGCACTGAGGCTCACGACCATACCATGGAAAAGAGGACCAAAGTCCTTACACTGATGAATTAAAATGAGAACTGAGCGATTTAAATGAATTTGGAAAAGTTTGAGTATAGCAAAATAAAAATAATTTTTATATGAATTAAAGAAAAGAAATAACAATTTTTGGGAAGCAATACATTTACTGATTTTTAGAGGGGTTATACCACAAATTTTTATAAAAAAGGGACTAAATTATAAATATTATGTAAATAATGAGCCATTGTATAAATACTTATTTTTAGAGGGTTCATATTGTAAATATTATTTTTAGAAGGATTATATTGTAAATATTTTATAAAAGAGGGACCATTTTATAAATATGAATTTTATAAGGGACTATTTTGTAAATATTAATTTTTGAGGGACTAGTTCGTAAATATTAATTTTTAGGGGACTAATTCGTAAATATTCATTTTTGAGGGACTATTTTGTACATATGAGTTTTTGAGGGACTAGTGTGCAAATATGAAAAATAAAGTCAATTTTAGCATTAAAATGATAAAAATAGTACTTTTGATTTAAAACATATGAAAAATAATTACGCAATTGGAAAATGTTGAAAAATCACTACGCGATTTTGAAGAGGCGACAGAATTGAGTCGTGCTTAATAAAATGTGAAAATATGACTACGCGATTAAAATACAGTAATAATACTGTTAGATTAATGTGTGAACCCCGATTATGTGATATAAATTGAAAATGTGATTAGTGCATAGTATATGCATTGGAAAGGTCCGATGGACTATATGAGGCTAGTTGCCTAGGAGAGACTACACCTCTTGAGTGGGTGTGATATGCGCAGTGTAAGTCACTAGTTGATCTTGGGGGCATTGGGGTGCGGGTTGCCTACAATGGGCAGTTGGTAGCTCTTCTGTGTCATAGGTTAGACCGACGCAACACACCAATGATCCTAATCGAGACACTATCCTTAATCAAGATCTGATAAAGATTATCGTGTATATGCTAGATGTGCAAGATTGAGTGTAACACCCCAAATTTCCCATTTCTTAAATAGTAATTTTGACAGTTAACAGAATTTTACTGTTTAGTAATTTCTGGATACTGTAAAATTATTTTATTTATTCCGTCAACATATTTGATCGTTTTGAGTGATTTACTCCATGTCAGGAAAATAAAAACTTTTGGGCCGGGAAAAACTTTACGTAATTTAATTTTTACCGTTAGGTAATTATTTTACGTAATCTGATTTGATATTTGTGTGTTTTCTAATATTTGTGATTTTGTGGATGATTATGAATTTTTGATGTATGTGGGCCTGTGTGGTTCTAGGTGGGCCCAAGTGACCTTACGTAGGCCCGGTGGGTCCTTAAAAGTGAAAATTTTTCTACGCATAGAAAAATTTGTACTTGTTTAGACGGAGACAGGGATCTTACTAAACCTGAATCCGGAAACAGCTTTTAGAAATTTTCTTGTATTGTGTTTAGCATCCTGTATTTAATTATCGGGCGATAAAAATACAGTAAATATATTCTTTCGTGGGGTTTTTAGTAGATAAAAATAGAAATTATATTGCTTAAGTCAACATCAGTGGTTTGGATATCCATCATTGATTTAATTAAGGGTGGAGATTTAGTCTTGTAAAGTAACAAGGACCATTTATGACCATTGGATGAAGAATTAATCAAGGGTGGAGATTTGGTCTTCTAAAATGGTTATGACTAATTACAACCCTTGGATTTAAAGTTTGAAGGAGCAATCTTGACCCTTTATTTTGGAGACACATCTAATGGCTAGAATTTAAAGGAGAAGGATCCAATGGCTTAGATTTAGTCTTCTAAAAATCAAAAGTCTACCTAAATCCTAACCATTGAATTAATCAATGGCTAGAAATGCTTCAAATAATGGCCTAATTAATAAGCCAAGTAAACTAAATTAAATGTTAAATTGTTATAATCTAATTCTTAATTAGATATCCTAATTTTAATTAGAGATTATAATATATGAAATAATATGTCTAATTAATTAGTTATATAATTAGAAAATTAGTTAAGATTGATTAGGAAACTTAATCTAATGAATTAACTAATCAATTAGCAAGTAATTAAACTTGAATTAAAATAAATTAAAGTCTCTAAATTCCCTTGAATGTCACGGTTTTCAGCAGCCTTGGGAAGGCATCTACATGAATTTTGAATCATCCATAATAGCCATGCAAGCCTAATTGATGACCATTATTGCTTGTCATGGTCAATATGACATTCTTCTTGACCATTATTGCTTTGTTTGCTTCCTTTAGAGTGCATGATGAAGGGGAGGACGGTTTTGGAGTGTTAGGAAGGAGGAGACATGTTTAGACATGCTTGTATAGCCTTTTTAGGCCAAAGAAAAAGATGACAAAGTGGAAGACTTTGTGCATCATGTGATAGCCTTCAATTATGCCAAATGAATTCATATCTCTCTATTCTTTCACTCCCACGGCAGCAGCACCTTTGGTTACACTCTCCATATTCATTTTTCTATTTCACCAAAAAGCCTTCATCAAATTCTATCAAAATCTCTCAAAAATTCCAAGAACCAAGCAACCATCTTTTCCTTCCTTTTCCTTAAGTGATTCGGCCAAGCACCCTATAATCACCATCACTCACCTATAATTTTCACTCTCACCATTTCCTAAAGCTAAACCACATTCTAAACATTTTTTATTTAGAAAGTTTTCCAAAAATCACACTCTAAGAGCTTCAAATCCAAGCTTCAAGTTTCTATCAAAAATCAAAAAATTCCATCTTTATGCTTCAAGAGAAGCCATTCGGCCAAGCAACCAAAATCCATCCTCCATCACTCTTTAATTTCATACAACCTAGTTTCTTGAATCCTTACCTTATTCTAAATAACTTTCATGTTGAAGACTTTATCTAAATCTTTCATCTTGAAGGACTTTTACTAAGATCAAGTTCTAGAGTTCTTGTTGGTGAAGTGTAAGGAAACTTCATTTATTCTTTTCTTTTTCATGTTCTAAACCATGTTTGATCCATGGTTCCTCTTAATCAAGCTTAGTATACTAATTTCTATGTATTTTGTTTTGTATTTGAGAAGTCCCTTGATGGTGAAGGACTTGGAAAGAGAAGCAAAACAAAGAGTTTTGAGGATCTTCAAGAGGTAAGAGGGAGATGGATCTCACCAACCAAGTATGGTGGTGAGAGATGGTCTTATATTTGATGGATGGTGAATCCATGTGAGGATTCCAATCCATGGTCATGTAATAATTAATTGTGTGTTTATGAGCTTTGATTTATTTTCTTATGCTTTGATTATTTTTGGCTATGCTTAATATGCTTTGCATGATTTTATGGCTTTGATAGTATACTTATAATATGCATGATGAGTATATGGCATGTTTGTGATATTTATGATGAAATATATATATGTATGCCATGATGTGTGGATGGAAAGAAAACTAATCTTGGTCCCAATGGCCAAAGAAGAGCTACGGTTTTGATGCCCTTGATTTGGGTCAATGTAGAAATTTTTCAAGAACAAGGAAATTAAATTTTTATTCCTAGAATAATGAGAATTTCGATCAAGACACCTCAAAATAGGTGTTCACAAATTTATATTTTCATGAATGATAAAATTGAATGATTTGATAAGCAAAGAAAATAAACAAAAGGTTTGTGTTGCAAAAAGAATGCATGCGGTTTTGGAATTTATTTAAGTTAAAAATAATAATTCATGGTTTCAATGGCCATTTATAAGATTTTTGATAAATTTAGAACAAATGTTTTACGTATCTTTAAATTAATATTTTCATGAAGAATGATAATGGATGATTTGAAGAGTATTGAAAATAAACAAAAGGTTTGTTTTTCAAGAGAACAAAAATACGATTTTAGAGGAATTTTTATTGATTTATTTTGTGTAAAAAGATCCTAAGTATTTTTCTAAATATGAGTTTTGAATGAAATGGGCAAACATTGATTTTAAGGATTTGCAAAGAAAGTGAAAAAGGAGTTGCAAAGAAAGTAAAAATGAATTTGAACAAATGGGTTTGGTTTTTATAACCATCAGTACTTCGGTTTTGAAAATAAAAATTTTAATGGTTTTGTTTGTGTAAAACCATATCAATTTAAAATGAAAAATATTTGATGATTTCAATAGTCATGTCCACGTTTTTGAAGGTTTGTAATGCCTTGATTTTTATGAACAAAGTAATTTTCAAAGTGAAAACATAAATTTATTTAATACAAGGAATTTGAAAAGGGAATCAGAGCATTTTAATCACTTGAGAAATTAAGTTTTTGTAAACGAAAATGTTTTCAAACTTCAATTTATTTTCAAGAAGGTTGTGTTTGGAAATGCTTTGAGAAAAATGGAGAATATAATGGTGATTTGAGAATTTACTAAAGTATAACTTATTTTCAAGTTTTGAAGTACATGTGGAAATTTTAAGATTTGAAACATTGATTTATATCAATGGAAAAGTAATTTTGTGGATTATATTTGAAAAAGAATTTCTTGAGTAAAGAAACGTGGAAAAAGATTTTCTTGAGTAAGAAAATGTGAAAAATGAAATACAAAGTCATAATATTTTGAGAAAAGATGAAATGGAATTTTTGAAGGTTGAGAAAATATTTTTTGTAATAGAATTATGGTGAAAAATTATTTATGTATCTTAAAAATGTGTTGAAAATGATATTGACTTATTTGAAAGTCCAAAATAATGTTTAGAATATTGAGGAATATTTTACATGATTGTAAAATGGTGAAAAATGATTTAAAATATAGTAAAATATTTCTACGCAATTTGAAATATGTTAAAATATTTCTACATGATTTGAATTACGTTTAAATATTTTATGTAAGTTTAAATATTTTACGTGATTTGAAAATATAGTTGAAAATCACTACGTGATTGAACAAATGATAAAACATTTTTACGCGATTATGAAAAATAGTAGAAAATTGGTGGAAAATTGTTATGAGATTTGGAAAGCGTTTAAATATTTTACACTATTGAAAATATTATTGAAAAATATACGCAATTTTGAAACAGTGAAAAAATAATATGTGATTTGAGAAACGTATATTTTTACGCGATTGAGAAAGACATTAAAAAATTAACACGTGATTTAAAAGTGCAACAGAAGAGTTGCGGCATTTTGAAAACGTAACCGAAACATTTTGGAATTGTGAAAACATAATAGAAATGTTACGCAATTTTTTGAAAACATGGTGAAAGTGTTTTATAACTATGAAAACATGATAACATGATTTTGTGTTGAAAATATAGTATAATTACTGTTGAACCAGTGTATGGACACTGTATGAGAAAATGACGTGTTTTGCCTATGACTGGTATTTGGTGCATTTTATATGCATTGGAAAGAGATGCCTGTGATTGGATTTGGTGCATTATACATGCATTGGAATGGTCCGATGGACTGGATAAGGCAAATTGCCTAGGAGAAACATACACCTCTTGAGTGAGTGCGATATGCGTAGTGTAGGTCACTCGTTGATCTTGGGGGCATTGGGGTGCGGGTTGCCTACAGTGGGCAATAAGTCGCTCTACTGTAACCGTGGGTTAGACTGACGCGACACACCAATGATCCTGACCGAGACACTATTCTTAATCAAGATCTGATAAAGACTGTCGTGTATATGCTAGATGTGCAAAAATCAAAATGAGGATTATAGCACGTGGTCTGAGGCATGTGGTACCGACAGATCTTTTCGATCATTTCTCCGACCTGAGTTTTAGCTCCATGGAATAGAAAATCGAGTCTGGTGTACATGCATAAATCTGAATATTTATATTTGTATGATATATTAATTGAAGAATATTGGTTATGACAATTGTTTTGAATACTTGGATGATGATGATGATGTAACACCCCAAAATTTCCTATCCTATAAACAGTAATTTTGACAATAATGTAATTTTTACCTATAGTTTAGTAATTTCTGATACTTGTAAAATTATTTTATTTATTCCGTCAGCGTATTTGATCATTTTGAGTGATTTACTCTGTGTCAGGAAAATAATAATTTCCAGGCCGGGGAAAATCTTTCTGTATTTATTTCTCTTGGCTGTTAATTATTTTTAACAATCTGACTTAATTTTCATATATTTTCCAATTTTTGTGATTTTATGTGTGATTTTGAATTTTTTTTGTTTGTGGGCCCCACGAGGTGTTTGTGGGCCCAGGTGACCATACGTGGGCCTGTGTGGGTCCCATAGCAAAGTAAAAAATTTTCTACGCATAGAAAAATTTGTACTATTTAGACGAAATCAGGGGTTTTTCTAAACCTGAATTACGGAACAGGTTTAGAAAATTTATTTTGTACTCGTATTTATTTATCGAAAGATAAAAATACAGTAAATATATTCTTTCGTGGGATTTTTAGTAGATAAAAATAGAAATTATATTGCTTAAGTCAACATTGGTGGTTTGGATATCCACTATTGATTCAATTAACGGTTAAGAAATAAATTTAATAAAGAAACATAAGATAATCATTATTGATTTAATCAATGATGTGAGAATAAACTTAATTAGGCAAGCTTCAATATCAACCGTAGATTTAATCAACGGTGTAAATTTGATTATATAAAGTGACCATTTATAACCATTGAATTTAGAATTGATCAAGGGTGGAGATTTGGTCTTGTAAAGTAACAAAGACCATTTATGACCATTGGATGAAGAATTAATCAAGGGTGGAGATTTAGTCTTAAAAAGTAGCAAAGACTAATTATGACCCTTAGATTAAAAGTAAGAAGAAGTAATCTTGACCCTTTATTTTGGAGACTATCTAATGGCTAGAATTTAAAGGAGAAGGATCCAATGGCTTAGATTTAGTCTTCTAAAAATCAAAAGTCTACCTAAATCCTAACCATTGAATTAATCAATGGCTAGAAATGCTTCAAATAATGGCCTAATTAACAAGCCAAGTAAACTAAATTAAATGTTAAATTGTTATAATCTAATTCTTAATTAGATATCCTAATTTTAATTAGACATTATAATATATGAAATAATATGTCTAATTAATTAGTTATGTAATTAGAAAATTAGTTAAGATTGATTAGGAAACTTAATCTAATGAATTAACTAATCAATTAGCAAGTAATTATGATAACTTTGGAGTGCATGATGAAGGGGGGGACAGTTTTGGAGTGTTAGGAAGGAGGAGACATGTTTAGACATGCTTGTATAGCCTTTTTAGGCCAAAGAAAAAGATGACAAAGTGGAAGACTTTGTGCATCATGTGATAGCCTTCAATTATGCCAAATGAATTCATATCTCTCCATTCTTTCACTCCCACGGCAGCAGCACCTTTGGTCACACTCTCCATATTCATTTTTCTACTTCACCAAAAAGCCTCCATCTTATTCTCTCAAAATCCCAAGAACTAAGCAACCATTTTTCCTTCCATTTTCTCTCCATTGATTCGGTCTCTACACCCAAATACACTATCCATCACCTATAATTTTTACTCTCATCATTTCCTAAAGCTAAACACCATTCTAAACACTTTTCATTTAGAAAGTTTTCCCAAAATCCCACTCTAAGTGCTTCAAAATCCCACTTTTACCTTACTTTCCTAGAGGTAAACTTTAGTTTTTATGGTTTAAATTCATGTTTATGATTTTCTAAGTCATGATTGTTCCATGGTTTGTTTAATTTAATCCAACCATAGATCTTGAATCTACATGATATTCTAAGCAACTTTTATGTTGGAGATTTTCTCTAAATCATTCATCTTCATGGACTTTCTTCAAAGATCAAAGTTATTGAGTTTTTGAGGTGAAGTATAAGAAGACTTCATTTCTTCTCTTCTTTTTTTTCATGTTCTAAACCATATTTGATCCATGGTTCCTCTTAATCAAACTTAGTATACTAATTTCTATGTATTTTGTTTTGTATTTGAGAAGCCCTTGGTGGTGAAGGACTTGGAAAGAGAAGCAAAACAAAGAGTTTTTGAGGATCTTCAAGAGGTAAGAGGGAGATCCATCTCACCAACCAATTATGGTGGTGGGAGATGGTCTTATATTTGATGGATTGTGAATTCATGTGAGAATTCCAATCCATGGTTATGTAATAATTAATTGTGTGTTTATGAGCTTTGCTTTATTTTCTTGTGCTTTGATTATTTTTGTCTATGCTTAATATGCTTTGCATGATTTTATGGCTTTGATAGTATACTTATAATATGCATGATGAGTATATGACATGTTTGTGATATTTATGATGAAATATATATATGTATGCCATGATGTGTGGATGGAAAGAAAATTGATCTTGGTTCCAATGGCCAAGGAAGAACTACGGTTTTGATGCCTTGATTTGGGTCAATGTTGAAAATTTTCAAGAACAAAGAAATTAAATTTTGATCCCTAGAACAATAAGAATTTCGGCCAAGACACCTCAAAATAGGTGTTTACAAATTAATATGTTTATAGAAGAATAAAATTGGATTGATTTGAGGAGTATGGAAAATGAACTAAAGGTTTGTTTTTTTTAAGAAAACATGAACACAAATTTTAGAATGAAATTTTATTGATTTATTTTGTGTAGAAACAAGAATGGAATTTATTTAAGTTAGAAGAAAAATATTTCATGGTTCCAATGGCCATCTATAAGGTTTTGATAATTTAGAAAAAATGTTTTGATGCTATGAAATACAAGAATTTTCAAATAAGGATTTTTAAAAAGGGAATTAAGTGTTATAAATTAAGTGAAGTGAAATTTTCATAAATAAAAGAAAAAGAAGATTGAAAGTATTGAACTTCAAATTAATCAATTTTTAGAAGTGATTTAGAAATATAAAGGAAAATGTTTGTAACTTAAAATTTCTAACAGAGAATTTATTTATTGGGTTTTGGAAAACGTTAGAAAATTTAAAGTTAAGAAACAATAATTAAATCAACTCAATATGATTTTGTAGGACTAGATTAATAAAAAGTGATTTTGAGAAAATATATATTGAGGAAAAGATTTTTGACTAAGAATGAAAAAGGATTTGCAAAGAAAGTGAAAATGAATTTGAACAAATGGGTTTGCTTTATGACCAATCGGTACTTTGGTTTTGAAAATAAAACTTTAATGATTTTGTTTGTGTAAAACCATATCAATTTAAAAGGAAAAATATTTTGATAATTTTTCAAATAGTAATGCCTAGATTTTGATGAAATAAAGTAATTTTTCAAATGGAAATATAATTGATTTAATACAAGAAATTTGAAAAGGGAATCACAGTATTTTACTCACTTGAAAAATTAAGTTTTGTAAACGAAAATATTTTCAAACTTCAATTTATTTTGAAGTAGGTTAATTTGGAAATGATTTGGGAAAAAATAGAAAATATAATGGTATTTTGAGAATTAACTCAAGTATAACTTATCTTCAAGTTTTGAAGTACGTTTGGAAATTTTAAGATTTGAAACATTGATTTATATCAATGGAAAAGTAATTTTGTGGATTATATTTGAAAAAGAATTTCTTGAGTAAAGAAACGTGGAAAAAGATTTTCTTGAGTAAGAAAATGTGAAAAATGAAGTACAAAGTCATAATATTTTGAGAAATGATGAAATGGAATTTTTGAAGGTTAAGAAATATTTTTTGTAATAGAATTGTGGTGAAAAATGATTTACGTATCTTAAAAACGATTTAGAATATAGTAAAATATTCCTACGTGATTTAAAATATGTTAAAATATTTCTACGTGATTTGAATTACATTTAAATATTTTACGTGAGTTTAAATATTTGACTTATTGTTGAAAAATCACTATGTGATTTAAAAGTAATAGAATATTTTTACGGTATTGTGAAAAATATAACGTAAACGTTTTTAATTTTGAAAATATATAATGTGAAGTGTTACGATATTTTGAAAACGTAATAGAAACATTTTGGAATTGTGAAAACATAATGAAAATGTTGCGCAATCTTCTGAAAATATGGCGAAAGTGTTTTATAACTGTGAAAACATGATTTTGTGTTGAAAATACAGTATAATTACTGTTTAACCAGTGTATGGACACTGTATGAGAGAGTGACATGTTTTGCCTATGATTGGTATTTGGTGCATTTTATATGCATTGGAAAGAGATGTCTTATTTGAATTTGGTGCATTATATATGCATTGAAAAGATTTGGCCCGCTAGGGTTGGACTTGCACTGATATACTCGTGCATTGTACAAATGAAATTGAAAAGATTTGGCCCGTTGGGGTTGGACTTGCACTGATAAATTTGTGCATTGTATAAAATATAGCTAATAGCTATTATGGCCCTTGTGGTTGAAGAAGGAATGAGAATTGATAGTGAGGTCTATGATGGATCTTGGGGGCGTCGAGGCGCGGCGGTCGACCAGTGGACAGCTGGCGAGTACCTTGTGCCACCTGGCGATGTAGTCCGTTGCAACGCATTGACGATACCCGACAAGAACACGATTCTTTTCAACGACTGGGAGATTTTCTTTGGGCTAAGGCTGACAATTAACCAGAGCATTCTTCTCGAAATTGTGAAAACCTCCATGGAGTTGTTTTTGATAAACTAAGTCTTTGTGCATATGCATAAATCTGAGCATTTATATCTGTGTGATATATTAATTGAGGAATATTGGTTATAACGATTGTTATGAATACTTGGATGATGATGATGATAATGCTGATAACATGATTATGGTATGATCTATCTGTATGATATTATTAGCTGTGTGTTATCTCTGTGCTGCCATGTTGGTATTGGTGTAGGTGATCTCACCTCTTTGTTATGTTGTTTTGCTGTGTCTGTATTGTTAAAATCAAACAATAGAAGGATCGAGTTGTCTTAGACATAACGGGTGATAAATACTCTGAGATTGGTGACAACAATAAGGAGTGGACATTCAGGACTCGAAGGTGTGCAGTGTTGACAAAGGAACAGATTTTGATGCATCAAGATGAACAGAAAAAGGAATAAGTATGTTAAAATTTCTTGTTAGTGTTGTACCGTGCTATTAAGTAGGACCCGTCATGGGGTTTGCTACTGTCAAAAAAAATAAGTCTATTAATTTTATATTTCTCTTTAAATTGTGTTATTAATTGCTGTCAATATTGTATAATGAATAGTTGAAATATGATTTACAATATTACCTAATATTTTTAGTAAATTTACGTTTCAGTGGAGAAGAAATTTTGAAACCCATCTTTTATAACTCAAACTTTGTGCGAATTTATTTTCAGATTATGAGTCGGAAGTCAGAAATGTGATGCCCAGAGCTAGGGTGTTACATTAGTTGGGCCCTAGAGCTAGGGTGTTACATTAGTTGGTATCAGAGCACGGTTTGAGTCTTTTGGGGTTTATGGTTAGGTCTATTTTGCTTGTGTTGTGTTCTCTATGTTTATTTTTCCGAAAGGAAATAGTGTTGTTTATAATGGATATTAGATCCATTTTATTTCGATCTGCACGCCTTAAAAAAAAAGGGGAATGTCTCGGGATAGTTATACTTGTGTGGAAGTGGAACATGCTATTAGTAATGCAGTTGCAGCTACGGGAGCAACGTGAGCAATGTGGGAAGACGACTGCACGAACAAAGAACCGCTGTTCAGTGGAAACTAGAAGTTGAAGTTTAGGATCTGATGGAAGAGAATCAGTCTTGGAATATAAGATTTCATAATTTTAGAACCTGGTATTTTTTAGGATATTGAGAAAGTAATTGATTTCGATGGAAGATGAATTTACAACCGTTGAGGAAACCAAAAGCAGTAAGTGATGTGAAAGAAAGTACTTAAATGAAGGAATGTACGTCAAGAAAATAATTTGTGAAAAAGTTGGACACATTTCCAAAGAATATAATCTCTGATGTGTTCTTTGAAAACAGAGTTTTCTATTAGTAAAATTTTAGATAGTAAGGGAAGTTGTTACTCTGAATGAACGGGAGCGTTCTGAGCAGAAGATTTAATCAATGGAGATTGCATCATTGGAGCTAATCCTATAAACCATACTGAATATTTATGTGAATAACCTATTCCTTATGACATATGATTGAGTAGATCAATTATATGTTAGAGTTATTCGTTATCCTCCGATTTGTTTACTTCTGTTTCTATTCTTAGCTGATCGAGCTATTCAAGTTATTCAAATTATTGTTGTGGATCAAATTTTTGTGTTAGTTTGATCTGTTGTTCAAAATTTTTGTGTTAGTTTGATTTGTTTCATAAACAGACGTGGTCTTTGAAAATGGATTGGTTATTTTTCAGCCATATCCAATGAGATTATTTCAACAGAGTGTGAGTAATCCAGAGAAAATTCATTTTTAAAAATCAGGTTACATCCAATTCTTTGCTGGATATATTCGATAATAGGTTCGATTCATTTTGTTATCTTTCATGGTATTTTCTTTCATCTCCTACAACTTAAGGAATATCTTGCAAGAAAGGATATTTCTATATTTGTATCCATGTTAACGTATCTGAGTAACGCAGCAGAAGCGTGGTGAATTTTTCAAAAGATTAGAACAATTCTTCTATGAAAAAATTTAAGACGGTAATGGAAAACCATAGAAAAAAAATTTATAGAAGTATTTGGTATCGTGCTGTGGAAAGGTGAATTCGGTTAGTGAGACATTTTCTGTTAAAAGCAAAAATCTAGAATATGTAGTGATACGAGGATAAGGAAATTTTAAGTAATACATTACATTAGCTAAACATTACATTACATTAGTTGGAAGTTATCTGAGAAAAACTATTCTAGGCATGAATGAAGATCAGTTGTTGTTATGTTGATATCAGAGATATGGAAATTCTTTCTTTCTGGAGTAACATTCAACATCTTCAGTAATAACCAACAAAATCTCTATGATAGGAGTCTGAGATATCTGTTTGATCAGGAGAAGTTGAACATCAGCAAAGAGATTTTGTGGGATTAGAATAGTGTAGCAAGATATAAGAGACGAAGCTTCATGAGAACTGGAGAATAAGATAAAAGAGTAATATTTATATTTATTCTAACGGTGTGAAATCATGTTTCTCAAATTTCGAGGACGAAAGTTCTTTTTAGAGGGGGAGAATTGTAACACCCCAAAATTTCCTATCCTATAAACAGTAATTTTGACAGCTAATAGAATTTTACTGTTTAGTAATTTCTGGATACTGTAAAATTATTTTGTTTATTCTGTCAGCGTATTTGATCATTTTGAGTGATTTACTCCGTGTCAGAAAAATAATAATTTTCAGGCCGGAGAAAATCTTTCTGTATTTATTTCTCTTGGCTGTGAATTATTTTTAACAATCTGACTTGATTTTCATATATTTTCTAATTTTTGTGATTTTATGTGTGATTTTGAATTTTTTTTGTTTGTGGGCCCCACGAGGTGTTTGTAGGCCCAGGTGACCATAAGTGGGCCCAGGTGGGTCCCGCAAAGTGAAAAAAAATTTTACGCATAGAAAAATTTGTACTGTTTAGACGGAGACAGGGGATCTTACTAAACCTGAATCCGAAAACAGTTTTAGAAAATTTGTTTTGTACTGTATTTATTTATCGGAAGATAAAAATACAGTAAATATATTCTTTCGTAGGATTTAGTAGATAAAAATAGAAATTATATTGCTTAAGTCAACATTGGTGGTTTAGATATCCACTATTGATTCAATTAACGGTTAAGAAATAAATTTAATAAAGAAACATTAGATAATCATCATTGATTTAATCAATGATGTGAGAATAAACTTAATTCGACAAGCTTCAATATCAACCGTAGATTTAATCAACGGTATAAATTTGATTATATAAAGTGACCATTTACAACCATTGGATTTAGAATTGATCAAGGGTGGAGATTTGGTCTTGTAAAGTAACAAAGACCATTTATGACCATTGGATGAAGAATTAATCAAGGGTGGAGATTTGGTCTTAAAAAGTAGCAAAGACTAATTATGACCCTTGGATTAAAAGTAAGAAGAAGTAATCTTGACCCTTTATTTTGGAGACACATCTAATGGCTAGAATTTAAAGGAGAAGGATCCAATGACTTAGATTTAGTCTTCTAAAAATCAAAAGTCTACCTAAATCCTAACCATTGAATTAATCAATGGCTAGAAATGCTTCAAATAATGGCCTAATTAATAAGCCAAGTAAACTAAATTAAATGTTAAATTGTTATAATCTAATTCTTAATTAGATATCCTAATTTTAATTAGAGATTATAATATATGAAATAATATGTCTAATTAATTAGTTATGTAATTAGAAAATTAGTTAAGATTGATTAGGAAACTTAATCTAATGAATTAACTAATCAATTAGTAAGTAATTATGATAACTTTGGAGTGCATGATGAAGGGGGACAGTTTTGGAGTGTTAGGAAGGAGGAGACATGTTTAGACATGCTTGTATAGCTTTTTAGGCCAAAGAAAAAGATGACAAAGTGGAAGACTTTGTGCATCATGTGATAGCCTTCAATTATGCCAAATGAATTCATATCTCTCCATTCTTTCACTCCCACGGCAGTAGCACCTTTGGTCACACTCTCCATATTCATTTTTCTACTTCACCAAAAAGCTTCCATCTTATTCTCTCAAAATCCCAAGAACCAAGCAACCATTTTTCCTTCCATTTTCTCTCCATTGGTTCGGTCTCTACACCCAAATACACTATCCATCACCTATAATTTTCACTCTCATCATTTCCTAAAGCTAAACACCATTCTAAACACTTTTCATTTAGAAAGTTTTCCCAAAATCTCACTCTAAGTGCTTCAAAATCCCACTTTTACCTTACTTTCCTAGAGGTAAACTTTAGTTTTTATAGTTTAAATTCATGTTTATGATTTTCTAAGCCATGATTGCTCCATGGTTTGTTTAATTTAATCCAACCATAGATCTTGAATCTACATGATATTCTAAGCAACTTTCATGTTGGAGATTTTCTCTAAATCATTCATCTTCATGGACTTTCTTCAAAGATCAAAATTATTGGGTTTTTGAGGTGAAGTATAAGAAGACTTCATTTCTTCTCTTCTTTTTTTTCATGTTCTAAACCATATTTGATCCATGGTTCCTCTTAATCAAGCTTAGTATACTAATTTCTATGTATTTTGTTTTGTATTTGAGAAGCCCTTGATGGTGAAGGACTTGGAAAGAGAAGCAAAACAAAGAGTTTTTTAGGATCTTCAAGAGATAAGAAGGAGATCCATCTCACCAACCAATTATGGTGGTGGGAGATGGTCTTATATTTGATGGATTGTGAATTCATATGAGAATTCCAATCCATGGTTATGTAATAATTAATTGTGTGTTTATGAGCTTTGCTTTATTTTCTTGTGCTTTGATTATTTTTGTCTATGCTTAATATGCTTTGCATGATTTTATGGCTTTGATAGTATACTTATAATATGCATGATGAGTATATGGCATGTTTGTGATATTTATGATGAAATATATATATGTATGCATGATGTGTGGATGGAAAGAAAATTGATCTTGGTTCTAATGGCTAAGGAAGAACTACGGTTTTGATGCCTTGATTTGGGTCAATGTTGAAAATTTTCAAGAACAAGGAAATTAAATTTTGATCCCTAGAACAATGAGAATTTCGGCCAAGACACCTCAAAATAGGTGTTTACAAATTAATATGTTTATGGAAGAATAAAATTGGATTGATTTGAGGAGTATGGAAAATGAACTAAAGGTTTGTTTTTTTTAAGAAAACATGAACACAAATTTTAGAATGAAATTTTATTGATTTATTTTGTGTAGAAACAAGAATGGAATTTATTTAAGTTAGAAGAAAAATATTTCATGGTTCCAATGGCCATCTATAAGGTTTTGATAATTTAGAAAAAATGTTTTGATGCTATGAAATACAAGAATTTTCAAATAAGGATTTTTGAAAAGGGAATTAAGTGTTATAAATTAAGTGAAGTGAAATTTTCATAAATAAAAGAAAAAGAAGATTGAAAGTATTGAACTTCAAATTAATTAATTTTTAGAAGTGATTTAGAAATATAAAGGAAAACGTTTGTAACTTAAAATTTCTAACAGAGAATTTATTTATTGGGTTTTGGAAAATGTAAGGAAATTTAAAGTTAAGAAACAATAATTAAATCAACTCAATATGATTTTGTAGGACTAGATTAATAAAAAGTGATTTTGAGAAAATATATATTAAGGAAAAGATTTTTGACTAAGAATGAAAAAGGATTTGCAAAGAAAGTGAAAATGAATTTGAACAAATGGGTTTGCTTTATGACCAATCGGTACTTTGGTTTTGAAAATAAAACTTTAATGGTTTTGTTTGTGTAAAACTATATCAATTTAAAAGGAAAAATATTTTGATAATTTTTCAAATAGTAATGCCTAGATTTTGATGAAACAAAGTAATTTTCCAAGTGGAAATATAATTGATTTAATACAAGAAATTTGAAAAGGGATTGAGTATTTTACTTACTTGAAAAATTAAGTTTTGTAAACGAAAATGTAATTTTTCAAACTTCAATTTATTTTGAAGTAGGTTAATTTGGAAATGATTTGGGGAAAAATGGAGAATATAATGGTATTTTGAGAATTAACTCAAGTATAACTTATCTTCAAGTTTTGAAGTACGTTTGGAAATTTTAAGATTTGAAACATTGATTTATATCAATGTAAAAGTAATTTTGTGGATTATATTTGAAAAAGAATTTCTTGAGTAAAGATACGTGGAAAAAGATTTTCTTGAGTAAGAAAATGTGAAAAATGAAGTACAAAGTCATAATATTTTGAGAAATGATGAAATGGAATTTTTGAAGGTTAAGAAATATTTTTAGTAATAGAATTGTGGTGAAAAATGATTTACGTATCTTCTTAAAAATGATTTAGAATATAGTAAAATATTCCTACGATTGATTTAAAATATGTGAAAATATTTCTATGTGATTTGAATTACGTTTAAATATTTTACGTGAGTTTAAATATTTGACGATCTTGTTGAAAAATCACTATGTGATTTAAAAGTAATAGAATATTTTTATGGTATTGTGAAAATATAACGTAAAGCGTTTAATTTTGAAAACGTAATGAAGTGTTACGATATTTTCAAAACGTAACAGAAACATTTTGGAATTGTGAAAACATAATGAAAATGTTGCGCAATCTTGAAAATATGGCGAAAGTGTTTTATAACTATGAAAACATGATTTTGTGTTGAAAATATGAGATAATTGCTTTTTAACCAAGTGTATGGACAATCGTATGAGAGATGACGTGTTTTGCCTATGATTGGTATTTAGTGCATTTTATATGCATTAGAAAGAGATGTCTTATTTGAATTTGGTGCATTATATATGCATTGAAAAGATTTGGCCCAGTTGGGGTTGGACTTATCTTGATATACTCGTGCATTGTACAAATGAAATTGAAAAGATTTGGCTCGTTGGGGTTGGACTTGCACCGATAAATTGGAAAGGTGCATTGTATAAAATATAGCTAATAACTATTATGGCCCTTGTGGTTGAAGAGAGGGAATGAGAATTGATAGTGAGGTCTATGATGGATCTTGGGGCGTCGAGGCGCGGTCGACCAGTGGACAGCTGGCGAGTACCTTGTGCCACCTGGCGATGCAGTCCGTTGCAACGCATTGACGATACCCGACAAGAACACGATTCTTTTCAACGACTGGGAGATTGTCTTTGGGCTAAGGCTGACAATTAACCAGAGCATTCTTCTCGAAATTGTGAAAACCTCCATGGAGTTTTTTTTTATAAACTAAGTCTTTGTGCATATGCATAAATCTGAGCATTTATATCTGTGTGATATATTAATTGAGGAATATTGGTTATAACGATTGTTATGAATACTTGGATGATGATGATGATAATGCTGATAACATGATTATGGTATGATCTATCTGTATGATATTGTTGGTCATGTGTGTTCTCGTGCCGCCATGTTGGTATTGGTGTAGGTGATCTCACCTCTTTGTTATGTTGTTTTGCTGTGTCTGTATTTTTAAAATCAAACAATAGAAGGATCGAGTTATCTTAGACATAACGGGCGATAAATACTCTGAGATTGGTGACAATAATAAGGAGTGGACATTCAGGACTCGAAGGTGTGCAGTGTTGACAAAGGAACAAATTTTGATGCATCAAGATGAACAGAAAAAGGAATAAGTATGTTAAAATTTCTTGTTAGTGTTGTACCGTGCTATTAAGTAGGACCCGTCATGGGGTTTGCTACTGTTAAAAAAAATAAGTCTGTTAATTTTATATTTCTCTTTAAATTGTATTATTAATTGCTATCAATATTGCATAATGAATAGTTGAAATATGATTTGTAATATTGCCTAATATTTTTAGTAAATTTACGTTTCAATAAAGAAGAAATTTTGAAACCCATCTTTTATAACTCAAACTTTGAGCGAATTTATTTTCAGATTATGAGTCGAAAGTCAGAAATGTGATGCCCAGAGCTAGGGTGTTACATTAGTTGGACCCTAGAGCTAGGGTGTTACGGATGATAATGTTGAGGGCATTATCATAATTATTGCTTATGATAATTGAATTAATAAATGATTGGATGATGATAGTTGATTAATGTTGATGACATGATCATAATTGTGGTACGATCTATCTGTATAATATTGTGTTTGTGTTATCTCTGTCTTTGCCATGTTGGTATTGGTGTAGGTGATCTCACCTCTTTGTTATATTATTTTCTTCATGGTGTCATGATCTTGTTAAAATCAAATAATAGAAGAATCGAGTTGTCTTAGACATAACGGGCGATGGATACTCTGAGATTGGTGACAACAATAAGGAATGGACATTCAGGACTCGAAGGTGTGCAGTGTTGACAAAGGAACAGATGTCTGATGCATCAAGATGGACAGAAAAAGGAATAAGTATGTTAAAGTTTTTCGTTAGTGTTGTACCGTGCTATTAAGTAGGACCCGTCATGGAGTTTGCTACTGTCAAAAAAAAATAAGTCTGTTAATTTTATATTTCTCTTTAAATTGTGATATTAATTGGTGTCAATATTGCATAATGAATAGTTAAAATATGATTTTCAATATTACCTAATATTTTCAGTAAATTTACGTTTCAGTAAAGAAGAAATTTTGAAAACCATCTTTTATAACTCAAACTTTGTGCGAACTTATTTTCATATTATGAGTCGGAAGTCAGAAATGTGATGCCCTAGCTAGGGTGTTACATTAGTTGGTATCAGAGCTAGGGTGTTACATTAGTTGGTATCAGAGCACAGTTTGAGTCTTTTGGGGTTTGTGGTTAGGTCTATTTTGCTTGTGTTGTGTTCTCTGTGTTTGTTTTCTGAAAGGAAATAACGTTGTCTATAATGGATCTTAGGTCCATTGTATTTCGATCCGCACGCCTTCTCGGGATAGTTATACTTGTGTGGAAGTGAAATATGTTACTAGTAATGCAGTTGCAGCTGCGGGAGTAACGTGAGCAATGTGGAAAGACGACTGCATGAACAAAGGACCGCTGTTCAGTGGAAACTGGAAGTTGAAGTTTAGGATCTGATGGAAGAGAATCAGTCTTGGAATATAAGATTTCGTAATTTTGGAACCTGGTATTTTTTAGGATATTGAGAAAGTAATTGATTTCGACAGAAGATGAATTTACAACCATTGAGGAAACCAAAAGCAGTAAGTGATGTGAAAGAAAGTACTTAAATGAAGGAATGTACGTTAAGAAAACAATTTATGAAAAAGTTGGACACATTTCCAAAGAGTATAATCTCTGATGTGTTCTTTGAAAATAGAGTTTTCTATTAGTAAAAATTTTAGATAGTAAGGAAAGTTGTTACTCTGAATGGAACGGTAGTGTTCTGAGCGGAAGATTTAAACAATGGAGATTGCGTCATTGGATCTAATTCTATAAACCATACTGAATATTTCTGTGAGTGACCTATTCTTTATAACATATGATTGAGTAGATCAATTATATGTTAGAGTTATTCGTTATCCTCTGATTTGTTTACTTTTGTTTCTATTCTTAGCTGATCGAGTTATTCAAGTTATTCAAATTGTTGTTGCCGATCAAATCTTTGTATTAGTTTGATCTGTTGTTCAAAATTTTTGTGTTAGTTTGATCTATTTCATAAACAGACGTGGTCTTTAAAAATGGATTGGTTATTTTCCAACCATATCCAATGAGATTATTTCAATAGAGTGTGAATAATCCAGAGAAAATTCATTTTTGAAAATCGGGTTACATCCAATTCTTTGCTGGATATGTTCGATAACAGGTTCGATTCATTTTGTTATCTTCCATGATGTTTTCTTTCATCTCCTGTAATTGAAGGAATATTTTGCAAGAAAGGATATTTCTATATTTGTATCTGTGTTAACGTATCTGAGTAACGCAGCAGAAGCGTGGTGAATTCTTCAAAAGATTGGAACAATTCTTCTATGGGAAAATTTAAGACGGTAATAGAAAATCGTAGAAAAAAAAATTTATGGAAGTATCTGGTATCGTGCTGTGGAAAGGCGAATTCGGTTAGTGAGACATTTCCTGTTAAAAGCAAAAATCTAGAATATGTAGTGATACGAGGATAAAGAAATTTTAAGTAATACATTACATTAACTGAATATTACATTACACTAGTCGGAAGTTATCTGAGAAAAACTATTCTAGGCATGAATGAAGATCGGTTGTTGTTATGTCGGTATAAGAGATATGGAGATTCTTTCTTTCTGGAGTAACATTCAACATCTTCAGTAATTATAGAAGTCTGAGATATCTATTTGATCAGACAAAGTTGAACATCAGCAAAGAGATTTTGTTGGTTAGAATAGTATAGCAAGATGTAAGAGAGGAAGCTTCATGAGAATTGGAAAATAAGATGAAAGCACCATATCCGTATTTATTCCGAGGATGTGAAATCATGTTTCTCAAATTTCGAGGACGAAATTTCTTTTTAGAGGGGGAGTATTGTAACACCCCAAATTTCCCATCTCTTAAACAAGTAATTTTGTGATTAATTTAATTTTACTATTTAGTAATTTTTGGATACTGTAAAATTATTTTGTTTATTCCGTCAACATATTTGATCGTTTTGAGTGATTTACTCCATGTCAGGAAAATAAAAATTTTTGGGCCGGGAAAAACTTTACGTAATTTAATTTTTACCGTTAGGTAATTATTTTACGTAATCTGATTTGATATTTGTGTGTTTTCTAATATTTGTGATTTTGTGGATGATTATGAATTTTTGACTGTATGTGGGCCCAGGTGGTCCTAGGTGGGCCCAAGTGACCTTACGTGGGCCCAGGTGGGTCCCGCAAAGTGAAAATTTTTCTACGCATAGAAAAATTTGTACTGTTTAGACGGAGACAGGGGATCTTACTAAACCTGAATCCGGAAACAGTTTTAGAAATTTTCTTGTATTGTGTTTGGCACTATATTTAATTATCGGGCGATAAAAATACAGTAAATATATTCTTTCATGGGATTTTTAGTAGATAAAAATAGAAATTATATTGCTTAAGTCAACATCAGTGGTTTGGATATCCACCATTGATTTAATTAAGGGTGGAGATTTGGTCTTGTAAAGTAACAAAGACCATTTATGACCATTGGATGAAGAATTAATCAAGGGTGGATATTTGGTCTTCTAAAAAGGTTATGACTAATTACAACCCTTGGATTTAAAGTTTGAAGGAGCAATCTTGACCCTTTATTTTGGAGACACATCTAATGGCTAGAATTTAAAGGAGAAGGATCCAATAGCTTAGATTTAGTCTTCTAAAAATCAAAAGTCTACCTAAATCCTAACCATTGAATTAATCAATGGCTAGAAATGCTTCAAATAATGGCCTAATTAATAAGCCAAGTAAACTAAATTAAATGTTAAATTGTTATAATCTAATTCTTAATTAGATATCCTAATTTTAATTAGAGATTATAATATATGAAATAATATGTCTAATTAATTAGTTATGCAATTAGAAAATTAGTTAAGATTGATTAGGAAACTTAATCTAATGAATTAACTAATCAATTAGCAAGTAATTAGACTTGAATTAAAATAAATTAAAGTCTTTAAATTCCCTTGAATGTCACGATTTTCAGCAACCTTGGGGAGGCATCTATATGAATTTTGAATCATCCATAATAGTCATGCAAGCCTAATTGACGACCATTATTGCTTGTCATGGTCAATATGACATTCTTCTTGACCATTATTGCTTTGTTTGCTTTCGTTGGAATGCATGATGAAGGGGGGGACGGTTTTGGAGTGTTAGGAAGGAGGAGACATGTTTAGACATGCTTGTATAGCCTTTTTAGGCCAAAGAAAAAGATGACAAAGTGGAAGACTTTGTGCATCATGTGATAGCCTTCAATTATGCCAAATAAATTCATATCTCTCTATTCTTTCACTCCCACGGCAGCACCACCTTTGGTTACACTCTCCATATTCATTTTTCTACTTCACCAAAAAGCCTTCATTAAATTCTCTCAAAAATTCCAAGAACCAAGCAACCATTTTTTCCTTCCTTTTCCTTGAGTGATTCAGCCAAGCACCCTATAATCACCATCACTCACCATGCATATAAAACTTTCATATACACATCCAAAAAAGATATTTATCAAATACTAATGGATATGCTCTATATAGGATGCAACAAAGATCATAAGCAGAGTATTCTTTTTGTCTTGTATTTGTCATCATCAAAACTTAACATATAAAACCATTTGGGGCAAACTTACCAATTGGATTCGAGGTTCTTTAATGCAATTCAATGTTTCGCTACAACTATTGAGTTGTTTGTGTTGAATCCATTATTGAGGGCTTGCTTTTAATACCTCAAGAACCTACATGAAATGCAAATTCCCCCTTTTGGGAGCTTTCTAAGGCAAAGTGTAACACCCACCTTAGGGTGCCACACTTCTTGTTACTCAATTACCAAATTACCCTTTCATTGGAAAACTGTGCTTTATGATGTAAATACGAGTTATAAAATTTCTTGATGATAGTAAGATAAACTTAGCGGAAAATAAAAACATAACAACATTGTCACAAATTATTTACATCGTATATACATAAATCATAGTATTGTCATATTTTAATATTTACAAACTAGACTCTCAAAATATTTAAACTTTAATTTAAACTAACATACTGCCCAAGTACTACTAAATAGTAGAACCCTCAGACGGGTCCTCCTTAGACTCCTAAGAAGATAGAAGTCCAACTTGACGCGAAGTCCTACAGACAGGTGTCCGCGCAGACAACCCTATACTAGTCGAACTTAGAGTGCGATAGTATACTTCTCAATACTGTCTAATTAACAATGGGAACTCTAACTATTAATATTCACACTAATGTCCAAGATGTAATCTACTCAATCTCATATACACAAGGAAACGAGACTCCTCCATCACTTCAAAACTCAGCGTCCTCAACAGAAATCTGCTCTTCCTTAGCTTCTTGTTCAAGTTCTCGCTCAACATCTTTAAAATTATAAATACAATATAGAATAGACATACAAAGAGGTGAGATCACCTACGCCAATACCAGTATGGTAGCAATGAAGATAAACACATATAATATCTCATATCAGCACATCATACATAATCACAATTATGTCACCAATATCATTTATCATCATAATTCATACAATAAGTCATAATTACGATCATGTCCTTACCAATATTCAATTATTCAATAATCTAATTATCATAAACAATAATTACGATAATACTCTCAGTATCTCTGCATATGCACCTAGACTCAATTTTCCTACTCCATGGAGTTACAACTCAGATCGGAAAGATTGATCATAAAGATCTGTCTACACTACATGTCTCGGACCACGTGCTCAATTTTTACACATCTAGCATATGCACCAGTCTTTATCAAATCTTGATTACGGATAGTGTCTCGGTCCGGATCATTGGTATGTTATATCGGTCTAACCCACGTACAAAAGAGTTACTAACTGCACATTGTAGGCAACCCGCACCCTAATGCCCCCAAGGTCAACAAAAGACCTACACTACGCATATCGCACCCACTCAGGAGGTGTATTCTCTCCTTCCTAGGCAAATAGCCTTATCCAGTCCATCGGACATTTTCAATGCATATACAAATGTACCATTCTCAGTTCAATTCATTCTATCATATTCTCAATTAAATTTTCTTTATCTCAAGTTCGGGGTCCTCATATTGGCCCAACAGTGTCATTACTGTAATTTCATCACGAAACCATATTTTTTGCATTTTCTCAATCACGTATCAATTTTTTTTTCATCGTTTCTCAATCGCGTAAAATATTTTCATACGTTTTAAATCAAAAATACTTATTTCCTCATTTAACACCAAAATTCAACTTCATTTTTCATATTTGCATAATAACCCCTCAAAACATAATATTTTCTTTATAATCCTCATTTAAATAATATTTTCACAACAGTCCCTCATAAAATTCACATTTACGAAATAGTCCCTCGTAAAATTCATATTTATGAAATAGTCCCTCGTAAAATTCATATTTGTAAAATTGTCCCTCAAAAAATTCATATTTACAAAATAGTTCCTCATAAAATTTATATTTACAAAATAGTCCCTCCAAAACATAATATTTACATTTTAGGCCCTCAAAAATTGTTATTTACAATATGGCCCTATTAAAAATGAAAATTACTATTTTGCCCCTCTAAAAATTATAATTACAATATTACCCCTTTAAAAATCATAATTACAGTATAGCCCCTTTTTAAAAATGAAAATTACAATATTGCCCCTCTAAAAATCATATTTATAATAATTCATTTTCCCAAAAATCATTTTACTTTGCTATACTCAAATTCGTCCCAAATTCATTTTAAATCTCTTAGTTCTCATTTTAATTCATCAGTTTAATTATATCCGATTATTTTCCCACAACCTTCAAACTTGTTCAAATTCATTTCTTTTTCATTTAAATCCTTCATTTTCAATTGAATCTCTATTTTCGGGACTTTGGTCCTTTCTAAGCCTAGTATGGCCGTAAGCCTCAAGCTCTTTGGAGCTCTCATAAAATGGTTCATCATATTATTCACATCTTACTTTACTCATACATTTTCATGCACACAATTTCATACATACAAACATATATCAAAGCAATAAACATAATATCACATATGCAAGCACAAAAACACAATCATACACAACACAAACACAATCAAATAGCATTAAACAATCGGTGAAGAACCCTTATGGATCTTTCCACCGTACAAAACCATCCCCAAACCACCAAAACTTGGTTAGTGAGGTTAAATCTCCCTCTTACCTCTTGAAGACAAGCTTTTTAAGCTCCTCTCCTTCTCCTTGTTTTCGTGTGGAACACAATCAATTCCTAACAATTCTAAAACAATTAGTAAAATCACAAACAAAGTTTAATAATAACAAACCATGGAACAAACATGGTTTAGAAAATCATAAACATGAATTTAAACCATAGAAATCAAGGTTTACCTCTAGGGAAGTAAGATAGAAGTGGGATTTTGAAGCACTTAGAGTGTGATTTTGGGAAAACTTTCTAAATGGAAAGTGTTTAGAATGGTGTTTAGCTTTAGGAAATGATGTGAGTAAAAATTATAGGTGAGTGATGGTGCTTGTAGGTGCTAGGGCCGAACCAATGGAGAGAAAAGGAAGGAAAAATAAGCTTTGGTGTTCTTGGAACTTTGAGAGAATTTGAGAGAATTTGATGAAAGCTTTTTGGTGAAATAGAAAAATGAATATTGAGATAGTAAATGGGGCTGCTGCTGCCATGAGATTCATAGAGAACATGAGGAGATTTGCATGAAGAAAAATATCCAATTTGAGTGCACATGGAGTAGCACATGGCATAGGTCATCAATTTGACTTGCATGGCTATTATGGATGGTTCAAGAACCATGTAGATGACTCCTCCAAGCTGCTGCAAACCATGGGACTCCTTGGGGTTTTAGGGACATTAATTTATTTTATTTCAAGTCTAATTACTTACTAATCAATTCACTAGTTAATTAGGTTTAGTTTCCTAACCAATCTTAATTAATTTTCCAATTACATAACTAATTAGTTTAATATATATTAGCATATATTATAACCTTTAATCAATATTAAGATATCTAATTAATATTTAGATCACAATTAATTAAGAACTAAACTAGTTCACTTAGTTTGCTAATTAGGTAATTAGATTAGTCAAATTAAGCTTAATTAGTACTAACCAAATTCAAGCCTACTATTTTTGACTTAATTCTAACCATTGATTCATCTTTAATTCCTAGCCATAGATTACATCTAAGGTAGATATCAATTGGTCATAAAACTAGCATTCTAATCTCACCATTGATTAGATCAACGGCTAAGGTTAAAGGCTTCCTAACTAAGTCTTCATCCAACGGTTCATACTAAAGTCCAAGCCACTAAGTTTGACTTAATCTCAACCCTTGATTTTAACTTTAATTCCTAGCCCTTGATGTAATCTAAGGTGGATATTGCTTAGTGATTTTATCTGGATTCATTTTACACCATTGATCGGATCGACGGTTATGATCAAAAGCATTTAAGTTATGCTTTTCATCCAACGGTCCTAATGAAAGTCTATGCTCCCTTCGTTGACCTATTCTTATTAGTTTAGAAAGTTAAGCCTACTTTCGTTGACTTGCTCTCATTGACTAGAATTTGTCCAGTCAGCACAGTTGACTGCTTTTCCTAAACGTGGGTCCCACAGTACTTTTAAAGACATATGGTCAAATCGAAGTAGATTTTTACTATTTTTGAGACAGTAGGTACTGTAATATAAAATAATATTATAATAATATAAAATTATTTTATTACACGCTTAAATCCTAAAAATTATAAGATTAATATATATATCAATCAATTGGGTTTAGTAAGATCCCCTGACTCCAATTAATTAAAATAAGAATTTTCCTACCGAAAATTATTATTTTCCTGACCCAGAGCAAATAACACAAAATAATCAAAAATAGTATCGGAATAATCAAATTTTTTTTATATTGCACAAAAAATACAAAATAGTGTAATTCTGTCAGTTCGGTAACATAGTCTAAAATTTGGGGTGTTACACAAAGCTCATAATATATTGGGACAACGGTGAAAGTGTGGAGTTTGGCTTTGCTTCTTCAGTAAAGCTAACTTTCGCTTTTTTCACACCAACAATGTCATAGAGTATATTCACAACTCACTGCACAAGCCAAAATCAAATGGGTCCAAATGTATGGAGTTACAGAGCCAATAGTAACAGAGAGAAGAGTTTCCAGTGAATCTAGGACCACAAACAAAGTATCAATACCAAGAATCAACACTTATAACCATAAGATAACCAATTATTACTTCCATTCAAGAAAGCCTCAAATCAAACCCTAGGTTCTAGCAATACACCCTCAAATCCAAATACCCACTATAAAATCTAATTAAATCCATGAAAAATGAGAAGTTGTGAGCCTTACAATTATTTATAGGGGCCAAGAAAAGGAAAAGAAGCAAGTGGGTAACATGGGCCTTCTCATAATTACAGCACCCACTACCAAAATTCGCAACCAACACCTTACTTGCAGTAAGGATGCAGCAGCTAGAATCAATGGAGAACCATGTGAAATTAGTGGTCAAAGGATGGAGGAACAAGAGGGAACATAAATGGGCAAGGAGGACGAAGGTTCTGGTGTTTTGTGGGGGTGTTGGTCGTGTTGGCTTCTCCAACACATGCACTAACAGGAAGCTTGTTTAATACACCACTTACTTACATTTCTTTATTTTAAGTTAATGTTTCATTTCTTTATCTTAAGTTAATGTCCTCATTTATTTTACACTCCGTTAATTTTAAAACATAAATTTAAATATGGAAATATCCCCCATCTAGGTTCAATAAAATATCAGAAAAATTAAAATCCTTAAAATCAAAAGTCAAAAATTAGGTTTTAGTTCAAAATTTCTTAGTCCGGGACTTTTAAAACTTCTCCTCTTCAAAATGAATATGTTACAAGGTCTTAAAAATTCATTAAAAATCACTCTGTAACTCACTAACATCTAAGGATTAATTATTACTAGTTTTGATTTCAAGAAAATATTTTATATAGCCCTCCATATAAGTGCTAAGTTCCAAAATAAAAGAAAATTTTTAGGACCCTTGCTGCCAGGTATTCACTAAATATGTCCAAATGGCTTTAAATAGATTTTTATCAAGGTAACCTTAAATAAATTAACTTCTTGGAAATAATAAGACGGCTAACAAGCTAATTATTAACAGTCAAAGTTCACGCAAGAGAAACTACAAGTAATGCGAAAATCCTATATATACAGGGTCGGAGTATTACATAATTTTTCACCCTTGTTTTTCAAGAGTGTATTAAACTGACTCTTAAAGCTGAAATTCTAGTTTCTTTTATAATCACTAATGTATACCTTTAAAAAATCATAAAAATTCACAAATGACATTTATAAGTGAAATTATATTAAAATTTAATTCGTTAATTTTTCACCCATGTTCGTCAAGGACATACGAAATTGAGATATAATAGAACATAGTAAATCTATAACAGTATGATTAACAAAATTTTGGTGAACACAATGTTGTGTTTTCTATTCAATTTTGCAAGGGAGAAAAAATTAGCATTCCTATTCGTAAATTTTTACTTATATGTTTTCAACCTACCCTAGAGTTTAAAAGAACTTTTAAGACAATGCATGGAGGTAATAAAATAAGCTAATATCAAAAAATTAAAATTATGATTATTTTTTTATCTAAAAGATAAAACTAATAATATCAACTTGAGATATAACAATATAATTTTGAGCCTTAACAATTTGGCATTATATAAAATGACGTAAGTATTAACAGGACTACTACTTTCATAAAAGAGATTATAAATAGGCCTAAAGGTAAAAGAAGAATGAGGAAGTGTGATCCCAAAAATATTTCTTATTATATTGTTGAAATAACGTAAGGTAGTATATTGACTTTTCTAATTTTACTGTTGAAAGTTATTGGCTAAATCTAATTTTATTTCAATACTACCTTTGCAAATGAATAAACATGTATTTCTTTGATGCTCCTATTTACTCTTTTTCTCTTACGGCTTTCATAAATAAAGCAACAAATAGAAGCAAGAGTTTTTCTTGCAAAGATTTAAAAAATTGTTGATGGTAATGGATCTTTTACTACATGAACTAAGATTATTCCTATCAAGTAAAATCTTTATAAAATATGTCCTGTCCTCTTTCTCCTTGTAATTTTATTTTGTTTTTATGTTTGCATATTTTAATTTGTTTTTATGTTGGTGTACAATATACTTAAATATAGGAGATCATTTGTCCCCATTGTATACAATCATAAACCAGTTTCATGCATCATTCATACTTGGATGAGTTTACGCAAACTAAGCAATTCCTAATATATCTCTATGAATTCACTGAACTCTCAAATCTCACAAGCGAAATCATTATCTCAATATCCACTAATGTAGAGCACACATTCAAAGAGATCAAAAAGTCTTTATTAAGGTTGTATTAGATTTAAGGGGTAAAGGTAATCAAACAAAGAATGGATAAAGGAAAAACAAAGAACGGACGAAGGATAAACAAAGATGAGAAGAATTATAACAAGAAAGATTAAAATGTGATGCCCCTTATCCTTTATAGTCCACATTTCGCTCAAATAGGTAAACCAGATAGGATAAAGTTCATCACGTGTTCCTTCCTATAACCCATTACCAGTTTTATTAAGTTCTTGACTTGTTTAAAATAGCTTGTATTTCAAATTTATTTGTTCCTTTTTTAATTGAATAATTGTCTTGCCTAATTCTTAACTTTATTTTATTCTTAAATTAGAATTATTCAGCTCCCATGGTGAGCTAAGCCGAAAGCCTTTAATCAAAGTGCAGTAGAAATCAATCTTATAGAGTGTATATATCATATTCGAGTGAGTCCTAACTGGAAGAACTCTTACTCTTTTATGCATAATCAACTAATTACAATTATAAAAAACATACATATAACAAGTCAATAGCCCTCCGGGCTTTCCACTAAGTATTATTCATTATAGTTAGTTCATACATATATCACAAGTGTCAAAGTGAGTATTAGTACCCCTATGTACAATCATCCATCAGAAAAATAAGTCAAAAAGTAGAAAGTGATATAAAACTAGATAGTCAGATATCTATATCCAAATACAACATGTAAGCTTTGATGTATACACATACAAAATGAGATTTAGATGTCTACTTTTGTCCTACTCCCCATCTGACCCTACATCACAAAACCAAGTCTAGCTCCATCCCCAGGTGCACTAGGTGTGTACATGATGTGCACATGACCCAGTCCCAAGAATGAGTTGGTGTTTGTCTCCACTGAGTACACCCACTCACCTTCAACAAACTCGAAATACACACTAAATAGTGGCATCTTTAGTCTCCATCCCCGTGTACAATCAACCATCAGAAAAATAAGTTAACAAGTAGAAAGTGATATAAAATTGGGTAGTCAGACATCTATATCCAAATACAACATATAAACTTTGATGTATACATATACAAAATGAGATCTAGATGTCTACTTCTGTCCTACTCCCCATCTGACCCTACATCACAAAACCAAATCCAGCTCCATCCCCAGGTGCACTAGGTGTGTACATGATGTGCACATGACCCAATCCCAAGAATGAGTAGGTGTTTGTCTCCACTGAATAGACCCACTCACCCTCAACGAACTTGAAATACACATTAAATAGTGGCATCTTTAGTCTCTGGATATATCATGGAAAAATATAAAGGGATGAGAATTTTAAGAATTCTCAGTAAATCTATATGAAAGTGATATCATAATAAATGCAGCTGCCTCAAATTGCAAAGCATATAGCAAATGTAAGTTATAAAATCTTGTAAGTTATTATCAGGAGGCAGAGGTTCCTTTTTAAGCTAGTTTTCTTCATATGATTATAAAACTTAACAAAGTATTAGTTATAAATAATATCAATACAATGCTTATGATGATTTGGCAGTCAGGCACCATATTTACCAATTCCCCATATGAGGCAACCTTTGTCTCCTAAAGGGGAATGATCCATCTCTCGAAGGAAAATGACCCTCCTCTTGCTGGAGTTTGTTTGTCAGACATGAGCTAGGCCACTCTCAGTAGTCGTACGTGCTACACAGCGCCTATCCAAGTAAGGTGAATTCTATCCTTGCACTTTATTGATAAGGCCCTTACACTTTTGGTAAGAAGCACTTATCCTTTATTTTGGAAATTCTTATACTTTTTATTGAATAGTTGTATAATGCATCACATATCATATTTCATGTATATATAGCTACTAAGAGCATTACATTACATTATCACAATTCTCATTTCATTATATCAATACAATAGCCAGTACAGGGCATGCATTATCATAATAAGTAGTTATTATTACCAATATATAATCACAAGCACATATTCAAGCCTCATTTGAGATAACTTGATAATCAAGTAAAACATCATACAAAACCCTTAAGCATACATATAAGCATTATCTTGCATCATATAATTTTCCTATGAGGAGAGGACCTCAAGGATTAACTTGGCATTCATTTGTCATCATTCTAAGAGTCGTTGAGCCTCCTTTGACTTTATTAATCAACCCATTAACCTTTAATGGTCTTAACTAACTCGTCCTAGGGTTGTGGCTAACCCTAGCTATCAAGTGCAACAAGGTTCACCTTGGCCCGAGGTCAATCCAAAGCCAGAGGCCACCTGGGCCCGGCCTTGACCCAACAACATCATCTTTGGCAAGTGATGGTCCATGGGGTCTGTGACCACCATGGACCACCATGGTTGGCCACCCATGGTGGTGGCCACCACCATGTTCCTCCATCAACACCAAGATCCATTTTAGAAGCTCTTGACATGGTGGTTTTAGTGGTGGCCACCAACACCACTTCTTGGTCAAGATTTTGGCCCTCAAAGGTGGCATTTCCAACCCACCTAAGCAACACCACCAACTTCCTCCTAAAGAAACTCTCATATTCCAACTTGGGTAGTGGTCACGGTGGCCACCACCACTGCCACCATGGGTGGCAGTTTCCACCCTTATGTCACCTCAACAAGGCAACACTACCCCTTCCCTTCATCATAGAGCCACCATTATGGCCCATAGAGCCACCACGGCGTACCATGACCGCCATAGGGTTCACAACCATGGGTGGCCTTCCATGGCCATCCATGGTCTTCCATGGATAGTAACCAGCTCCTAATCATCTATTTTAGTCTAATAAACAACCAGGAGCAAGCATTAAAGGAGAAATGGAGGTAGGGAACCAATAAAACTCTACTTGGGCACTGGTGTGGTCTCGAGTTAGAGGTGGGAGGAGAGTTTGGTGAAGCAAGCTTGGGTAAGTGGAGGAGGAAGGTAGCTCAGTTCCTCTACTAGTGGTGGCAATAGCTTTAGTGGTCTCCTTCCTTTTCTAACTCGTGCTCTCTCTCTCTCTCTCTGTGAGATGGAAGAAGATGAAGGTGAAATGAGAATGAAACTTAGTCTGCTGGTTTTTAAGGTTAAATCACAACTCCTTGGGCAGTTTAGTGGGGTGAGACCGCATGTCTCACTGCCTTGGTAGCCGTGGCAAACTGCTTTGATTCCTTAGCCACTAAGTTATCAAAGCAAGGCCCATTCAAGAGCTTTTCGAGTTGCATCGAGTTTTAGTTTGGGTTCTAGGTAGAGTGTAACTACCCTAAGGTTCCTAATTTAGAACTCTTAAGTTTTCTAAGTCAGATTAGTAATCTCTAACATTCCCATGCAGAGCCTTGGATCTCCATGCACTAACCTTAATTGCTAAAATTACATTTCGTGTCTTAAAACCTATTATTTCATGTAATATTAATAATTCAAATTTTAATTATTTTAAAACACTCACTATAACTTTAAAAATCGTAAACCAATAAAAATATAGCTAAGTACTCTAACTTTTGTGCATGAAATATTATTGGTGCACTTATAATCATTACATAATTATATCGAATTTGTAACA
The DNA here is from genome assembly GCA_029884595.1 of Ormosia semicastrata. Taxonomy (NCBI): domain Eukaryota; kingdom Viridiplantae; phylum Streptophyta; class Magnoliopsida; order Fabales; family Fabaceae; genus Ormosia; species Ormosia semicastrata. The sequence continues at coordinate 7,874,592 of JAQQTO010000061.1, forward strand.
TCCCCTTCTAATTTGCTTAAATAAATAGTTATATTAATAAATAAATAATTATTTAATTTGTTTGCTTGTTCACGTGCATGGTTACATTTTATGTGTTGGTAGAAAATAACTTAGCGCATAAGTTGAGTTTAGAATATCAACTCAAATAAATAAAGAAAATTTAAATGAGTAAGAATAATGATTAAAAATTCATAATTAGGCTATAAATGAATAAATAAAATTATCATAAATTTTGGAGCTTAAATAAATTACTTTAGTAATTTTAGTGAATTTTACTAATTTTATCAACTTAAAAGTAGCATAGAAATTAGAATAAATAAGATAAAATTATGAAAATAATTTTATGAGTTGAGGAATAAATTTAGATGATAATAGTGACCTCATAATTCCATTAGGACTTAATAAAAGGCATGAGAATAAATTAGGATAATTATATAGGATTGAAATTCTATTTAAATTAAAATAAAGCTAGGTAATCATTACCTTAGGACCAATTGATTTTCATGCAAAGGAAGCCTAGAGACTAAGCTTAAATCTGATTGGCTTGATGTCAACTTTGAAATGAGTTGGTCTAGGCTTGATTAGACTCAAATTAATAGAATTGTATGCATATAGGTTACTTGGAGATCAATTTAACAACATATTAGTAAGAATTAGGACCTAATTGACATCAATTGGTCTAAACAAAAATCCTACATGAATCCTAAGAACTCCTAAAACATGATTAGGAACTAAAAATATAGGATTGAGAATTTAAAATTTTCCTAGGAACATTAGTACTCACCTAGACCACCTGTGGCTACCTAGACTTAACACTTACGTTGCCTACTACCTTATAACTCTCACAACCGGCACCTACCCCCCAATAACACCTCACCCCATCTCATTCTCTCTTTTCTCTCTCTCGATTAGCATAGAAGACACAAGGGGAGGAGAAAAGTCTCTATTGAAGGCCGAGCTTGAAGCCCTTCCATGCGATACCTAGAAGAGCTATCTCAAGTAGTTAAAGTTAGACAAACTCATCCTTATCCCTTCCTCTACCCTTTGCATCGATTGGAATTCTCCATTGCTCCACTTCATCTTCTTCTCCTCATCCCAACCGCAAGCTCAAGGAGTCAAGGTAGGGGTCCTTGATGCTTCTCACTTCCCCTTTATTCTTCCTTGTTTTATTGATAACCATGGAAGATGCTTTGATGAAATTTTGTTACTCTTCTCTTGATGGGGATGATTTTCGAGTTTGGTGGATGAGGGGTAAAACTTAAGATTATTCTTCATTTTTCTCTTGTTACTTGACTAGATGGACAAGGTTGAGCTTGAATCTTGGTTTGTATGTATGAGATTGGTGAAATTCCTCATCTTGGCCAAATCTATGTGTCATAGGTTCATGGTGATTTTTCACCTAAATCATGACTTGAGTTGTGTTCTCGGATTGTTCTATGTTTAATCCTACTTAAATTAATTAATTTGAATGTTAATTAAGTGTAAGGTTGTAAAATTTGGGAGTTGGACCTCGTCGGAGCCTCGGGTTCAGGGTGGAAATTACACCAAGCATGGCTTTGAGATGTTTCTTGGGTTGATTTATGCTTAGTTGAATTTAATTTAGTTAATTTGAATGCTAATTGGTCATATATGGATGTAAAATTTAGAATAGTTCGTGTCTTGGGTTCCTTGGGAAAAATTTACTCCAAGAGTTAATTTTGTGGTTTAATAGGCTAATGATGCTTAATTAAACTTAATCTAGTTAATCCAATAACTAATAGGTAATTAGACAAAACTTGGAGGATTGGCTAGTGGCTTAGAGCCTCGGGTTCAATGATAAACCTAGGGAGTTTATTTGAACAAGCCTAATTAAGTGTTAACTAGGAGGTTTAGTTCTTAATTACCTTGAGTTTGAGTTTATTAACTAGGTTAATTATTAATTAGGATATTAATCCTAGCCTAGTCGAGCCCTTAGTTAGAATAATTAGTTAAATTGGATAGATTAAATCTAAATAATTGAGTATAGGTTTATTTGAGATAATTAAATTATTAATAGCCTAGATCAAATGAGCATAATTGATTTAATAACTAAGTGAAATGTAATTAAGAAAATTTAGTGTGATTAGTGATGATGGCCAAGAGCCAAGGCAACCTTAAATTAGTGATTATTTGGTTTAATCATACTTGTTGATGAACGATTCAGGAATAAAGCATGGGATAAAGATTGCCTGGAATAGTAAGTTGGGCTTGTTGAATTGTATGTGGTTGATAATTAATGTGTTGAGAATTTTTTGTTGAATGGTTGATCTAGCTTTGGGCCATTCTCTATGAATTACTTTGTTTTTTGTGAAATATACATTGCTCACAATTGCTTGATGTATTGGAATTTGGAAAAAATTTCATGTCTATATGCATGGTGAGCATGCATAGAGAAATTAATTTGCTCCTTTAAATGATTAAAGTTGAGCAAAAAAAATAAAGATTGACACGGTAATATAAATCCTTAAGTGCTCAGATGTAAAAAATATTGGATATGATCTTTATACATGGGGTGATCTTATGTGTTATTCCCTTATGTTGAGTAACTATGGGATAGGCCTTAGTATTAGGGAATAGGGTTGTGTGGGAAATACTATCATGTATAGGGTGAACTTAGGCCTGATAATTAGTATCACATAGTGTAGGTTGAGCATGAGACTCCCTACTTATTATAAGGACATAGGTCTTGGGAATGAGCTTATAGATAGATAAATTAGTTAAGTACTGTAACATAATTAATGAGTCATGGCATTGCATTGCATTAATTAAAGAGAGCATACACTACATTTGCATGGCATTATGCATTTATGACAACGTTTTGAGTATTGTTGCTATTTTCTGTTAATATTCTGCTTATGACTAATAGCATTCTAAGTTTTCTGTAATTGATTTTTGTGAACCTCTGTTATGTTAATTATGCTTTTGAGTGATATATGTCTAATTCTCTATGAAATCTGGTTATTCTGTTAATAATTCTATAAGTTATTTTATATGGAAATTGATGATTAAAAATGAACATTTTCCTCGGGGATAATTAAGCTATTTTCACTTCTGCCATTTTATTAATTATTTGTAAATGTTTACGAAAACCTCGAAGCAGCTGGAACTATCATGATGACACTTGTTTGTTAGAATTACTGAGAATTCTTAGAGTTCTCACCTCATTCATATTTCCATGGTAATTTAGCCTGATGATGTATGTTTGGGCCTGAAGCTCAAATAGACGTTGGTATAGTGTAGGTGCTTATGCCTGCACCCAAACTTTATATGCATATGTGATGGAAATAGTTTATGTATCATTTTGATGATTTATTACAAGTTGCGTTATCGATCCACCTAATGAAAATAAACTGCTAGAGTTCTCCAAAGAGGACTCATGAGTTTTAAATGGAATTAATAACGGATTGGTAACTTAATAAATTAGATTTTTAGTTTGAAAGACAACCGGCCTTGCTCGTTCAAAAATAAGCTAATGAATCCCTCACGAGGCTTGATAATAACAATGGCAATAAATAAGGCACGAGAATAAGTGATTGATAAAAAAAAAGGGTACATGCCTAGAAGAAACTAGAAAGTGACATGTGACAAGTCTAAGTTTGATTACTTCAATATAGGCCTCGAGTAAAGTGAGGTAATTAAACTTAGGGTGTTACATAATTAACCTCTAATTATTATAATTATATTCTAAGTTATCCTCTAATTAACATAATTATATTAATAAACTCATATTTAATATCCTAAACAATCTTAATCAGTTAAGCTAATTATCTTCTTAATTAATTAGTCAAGTTTCCAATCAATATTTAATTAACAATTTATAATTAATTAATATTTCTAATATTTATAAATTTATACTTTATGACTTAATAATTATAAATAATCGTATTTATGAATAATCATCTTGTATTTTAAATAATTATTCTAATTATTCCTATGAGATAACTTGTTCGCTAAGTTATCTACCTATATGCACATACAAGGCAAACAGGCAAACAGAAACACAATAGCAGCTACCAAGCAGCTCATACAAGCAATCTAGAAGGGAGGAAGTTATATAAAACACATTCATAATGAATAATAATATTAACATTGGAGTCTTTCCTTGCTTTGCACAACTAGCATATTTTCTTCTCTTCTTCTTCCTTTTCTCAGAAGAATGGCTTCACGTAGACTTAAACTTATGATTGTGTTCCTAATCCACACATTGTAAGCTCTCATCCATTACTTGTCCACTTGTCAATACTTTTCTCCCTTTTTGTTCTTATTTTCAATCCTACACTTATTTCTTTAAATACACTTCGATGAATTCCTTTCTTTCTTTTTATTTTTTATTCCTTTTTTCTTGCTAGCAGATTTCTTTCTTTCTTTTTATTCCTTTTCTAGCTAGTATTTTTTTTTTGCATTTCTCTCCCCTTTGATGTTGATTTCCTTTTCTCCCTTCTTGGTCTTCATTTAGGCCACTCTTGAGCTCCAAACATGCAAACACCAATGTTAAAAGTCCTAAATGAGATTCATGGTTTATAAATTAAGATTTAGCTTAGTTAAATCAAAGCTTTATGATCAATAGTTCTCAAGAAGGAATCAGGACTAGACTTTTTGCAAACTCAAAGTAATTAACCTTTAAAATCAAGAACTTAACATGCAAATATAGGCTGAATGAAGGCTTAGTAACCCTTTTTCACAAGTTATCACCTTGCTCCTTGATTTTGCTCTTGTTTTTTGGTGTCATCTTTAATGTTGAAGTTAGAAAGGCTAGAAAGAGTAGAAGAATGGAGGTTGATGGTGGTTAAGGTGAAGAGAAAGTGTTTTACAGAGAAAAAATGATGGAGGAAAAGGAAGAGGATGGATGGAGAGAGGAGGGGTTTTTGAGAATGGTGGAGGATGATCATGAATGGAGGTGAGGACTGGAGTGGGTAAGATTAATGTTTAGAACTGGGTTCTAAGGGTTATCTGAGAAGGTAGTTGATGGTGAAAACCTCCGTGACACAACAACAACAGCAGTGGTGCGAGGGTGTGGACACCTGCAAAAGGCACGCTGATGCTCAAGTCAATTTGTGTGCAAGGAGGATAATGTATAGAATTGGAGATTGGATTCGTACATTCTGGACCTTGCAAGGTATAAGTATGAGCATATTAAGGCATTGAGATTCTAAACATTCAACCTAAATTGAATGCTATTACCTAAAATCAAGGAGACTATTATTCCCTACAGTTAATGTCCTATTTATGTTGGATATGATTAGCATTCATATATCTTTAAAGGGATTTTGAATGATTTATGCCTAGTAAATAGGCAGTTACAAGTGCATATTAACGTCCAGGTCCTATTTTGGTAGGTCGGGTTGCTCCATACACGTGGACCCTTAACTCGGTCAAGAACAATTGCCCCCAACATAGCACTTAGGTGGGACAACTAAGTGTCAAGATATAAGTTCAATTGGAGCATGTGGCACACAGTGGACAAAGGGATCTGAGTCATAGTGTTAACATCGAATCTCGTGATGTTTTTTCTAAAGAGCCAAGGTCCATGATGTGATGTGTCGTTGCATGTCTCCCAGGGTTAATGAGTAAAGTTAGGATTCGAGTTAGATCACTCTGCTTAAGTCATCATTCCACTATCTGGGATATGTAATGGGTTGCCCCCATATGTAGTTTGCGGGGACCATGTTATGCATGTAATTTGGTTTAGAACTGAACTCTAAGTTATAGTTTTGCCATAGTCTTGATAAAAGTCTGTGGTCTGGCTTAGGCATCCTTCTAGAATGTCACACATCGTTTCAAATTTGAACGTTCTGTGCATTGTCCTTTCAGTTGCTTTCGTTCATAAACAATATGCCACGTGGATGATGAACAATGGAAGCCACTGTTTGGGGTTCATAGCATCATGATTAGTTATTTTCAAATTTCAAAAAGGAGGTGTCATGATGAGACACTTTAAACGAAAAAGCGTATCTGCTCCCATTAATGGCAGCGATTGGGTGATTTTTTCACACTTATAAATAGGAATAGGTTTAACCCTCCCCACGTTTTGCCTACACTTGCACTTCAAATTTTCTTCTCCAACGACCTAGGAGATTTCCTGTGAACTATCACGAAGGATGTTGGTGATTCAAAGTCTCTTCTACACTCTCTTCACCATTTAAAGCTTTTTTTCTCCTCCAAAACTCAAGGTACTCCACATTTTCACCTTTTTTCTCTATGAACATTTAGCAGGAGAAAATGTCAAGGAGTAAGGAGATGGTGCAAAATAGTGGCCCGTCAATGGAGGTTTCTGAGTCCTCCTGCATCCCCACCACCTCAGCCAAGGCAGTGGCTTCAAGTCCATAGTGGGGACTTTGATGAGGGTCCAAGCTCCTCATCTAGGATGAGGGTCTTGGAGGCATTTTGGAGGGCGAATCAAGCCAAAGAGCTGGCAAGGCATGGGTCAGCTCTTCCGCTCTTCGAACTTATGGTGGCACTATAAGACATGAGTGATTCTTCAGAGTCTAATACGGGTGCGTCCTCTATAGGTATTACGCGAAGCCGGAGGGTAGCACCTAGAGAACGAGGACACTTTATTTTTCTAAGAGATGTGAGCATGTACTGATGGGTGGACCAAGAAGTCCTAGGCACCCCGTCTAACCTGAAAATTACAAAAGATACCCATGAGAAGTAGCAGTATATACAACTGACTATGGGCGGACTTAGAGATTGGGAGTTCGTGATCCAGCATCTGCTGGAAGAGGAGAGGGTGTGCTCAGTCCGTATGGAGAGCGAGCATCTCATGTATATGTATGAGGCTTTCTTTACTCAGATCAGAGTACAAACGCCATTCACCAAGTTTAAGATGGGTGTCCTCAATCACTTGTGAGTGGCGCCTACACAACTCCATCTGAGTGCTTGGGGATTTGTCTGAGCATTCGAGCTTGTCTGCCAAATCTTTTACTGGCCTTACTTGGTCAACTCTTTTTTCTTCCTTTTTTCCTAATTGTCAACCTACTGGAACAACTAACCTAAGGGATAGGTCACATTACGAGCACAAAATGAGTGTAAAGTTTTTAATTGGTCAACTTTTTTTTCTTTTTTTTTCCTAGTTATCGACCTCCTGGAATAACCAACCCAAGGGATGGGTCACACTGCGAGTGCAAAATGGGTGTAAAGCTTTTAAACTATACCAAGAGTCCTTTAAGAATTTCAAAAAGGACTTTTCTAGGATAAAAGGGGCTCCAAGGTCGATATCTTTTTTCGTCACCCCGGAAGGTCAGCCACGCCTCTATTAATACTAGACCCAAGCTAGCTAGGAGCAGAGGAATTAATAGATAGAGACTCTGATCTCTGAGATATTTCTTCCCATGGCTGAGGTCCTGCGCTTCCTAATAGATTGGACTAAAGAAAAATGGGCCCATCTACTATAAGGATATCTTAGATTAGCCCACTAATTCTATAAAAGCCTTGCTATGTATCTCGTTTTGTATATTTTTTCTTTTTGCACTTATCTTCTTGCACTTAATATTTGTCTAAGTGTTGTAATAATTTTTCTTCTTTTGTAGAAAGCATGGCTTCACAAACCAGACTTCATTGCCTAGCTCAGAGGTTGGAAGCCAAGAGTGGTGGGGTGTCCTGATCTCAAGCCTCGGCAGCTCTATCAAGGGTGACTCTTGTTGTTCCTCCACCTTCGATCAGTGTAGTCCTTCAGCCTATAGCTAAGGTGGTCTCCCCACCTCCCATGAACAAAAAGGTTCTAGATATTGGGAACAGTTCTCCTACTCTGCTACTGCAAGCCCAAAAGAGGCGGACCAATAGCAACAAGGATATAAGGGGAAGAAGTCGGCTATTGAGGACATCCTGGAAGAGCCTAAGGTGTTCGAGGTCCCAATCAGTCTGGGGTCTTCTTTCCCGAAGGGTGCTCTGCTTCATTTCCCATCTAGATCGATGTGGGCTCATGGGGTTAATCCTACTAGTTTTATTGATGTTATCCTACTGAGTCCCACTAAAACTGGCGTATTAATTGAGCACGATATGGCAGAGCTCCACTATGAGGCCCAACTCCGGAGTTTATGCATCGCCTCTTTCCTTCAATTTATAGAGGAGGTCTGGGAGTCCATTTGGGAGGCATCTAGGTTGGAGAAGGAGCTTAACACCTTTTCAGGGTGAAAAGCAAAAACTTAAGCTAGAAGTTGCCTAGAAGGATGGGTAAGTGGCCTAGGCTACCAAAGAGCTTAAGTTGTGCGACTCCAAGGTTGGTTGGTACTGCAAATATTGCCGAGGTCATTTCTCTCTGGGCTCAAATTGCTAAGATGGATTTGCTCTGAGCTAAGGCTACTGAGACCGATGCACTTTGAGTCTAACTTAAAGAAGCAATGGCTCGAGAGAACACGTTGAGAGAGAACCTGAACTCTACTAAGTCCATCATTGTCGGTGTCTAGGCCTAATGTGAACTTCTGCGCTAGACTAAGACCAGGCTAAATGAAGAAATTACACAAATGGAAAGTGACTAGTCAAGATCCGTGGAGAAATCATTCAAGAACGCTCTTAACTAACTCAGTCTACTTAACCCCAATCTTAATGAAGAAGGGATTGGTGCTCTAAGGGAGGTCTGGGATAGTTAAATTATGGATGCTACAATTCCTGAGGTTGCCCTAAATGACCAAGTGGACTGAAGGGTGGATGGTAAAGGAAGGATAGAAGTTACATCGGAGGTTCGATGAGAAGAGGCTAAGGTCGTGGTGGTCAAGGCGGCACAGACCAAGGTGATGTATATTAAGGAAGCGCGGTCCAAAGTGGTTATGACTCTGGAGGGATCAAGCCCCATTCTCTAATGTCCAACTTATTATTTATTTCATTGCCCCTTGCATGGGGTTTTAGTAATGCACTTGGACAAGTCCCAACCTCAAGCATCTTTTGTTTGATTTCAATACTTGAAATTTTCTTCATATTGATGTCTATTTTCTTTCGTTGAGATAAAGCTAACGCTCAATCTCGGTGTCTTTTTCATACTTGTCGAATTGTAGCCTTTGTAAAGCCAAGATAGGTCTGAAGCTTGATCTCGGTGTTCGTCTTGCACTTAGCAATTTGTTTGCATAGTGTACCAAGATAAGTCCAACGCTTGATCTCGGTAGCTATTAATAAACATTAGTTTTTCCAGCCAAGATGAGTCCAATGCTCAATCTCGGAGGTTAGGTTCATTTAAAAATAGTTAACACTTAGTTAAACTTTAGGTGTAATATAACTCAGAAGCCTCTTGGAGTAATGTTCATTGTCCTGGGCAATGGTCTAAAGCACATAACCACATTTAACTTAAGCTTATGGGTTAGGCTGCATTGTAACCATACTAAACCTTTTATGTTTATGGTTTAATTTGAAATTATAAAGATGACGTGGAAGCCTTTTGGTGTGGAGTCCATTGTCCCAAGCTATGGTCAATTGTGCTTAACCTCTAAAAACTTATTCGGTTTATGAGTTAAGGTTAGGCCACAAGGCATGGGTGAAAACCCTTGAATACACTCATTGACCTCAGATAATGGTCAAGTGGTTTTCCCTATCCAACCATCATGTATCGATATCGGGATAACTAATCCTCTTTGGACCCTGAATTCCTCAGACCTCGGCAAGGTGTGGTGATCTTGTGAGTTGAAGGTTATAAGTAAGTAGAATGAGCAAATGTTGAATGATTAATTCATTAATATCAACTGATGTCTCTTACATAGTAAAAGTGGCTTACATAATAAAAGTAATAACTTGAAAACATTCAACTATAATATTTTCTCAATTTGTTTGCATTCTAAAAGCCCTTGATTGTCTTGCCCGAGAGGGTTTCTAAAGTGCAAGCTCTCGTATTGGTTTTGGACGTGATTCTGTATGGTCCTTCCTAGTTAGGGGCTAACTTCCCCTCTTTTGTGTTTCTGCCACTAATATCCACCCTACGTAACACGAGATTGTTAGGGTTAAACCATCATGGAATCACCTTGGAATTGTACTGCGCGATAATCATTTATTTGAGGATGGCTTCCCAGACATGGGCAATATGACACTGCTCTTCTAGCAAGCCAAGTTTGTGGCAGGTGATATCCATATCAGTTTCCTTAGAGAAGTTCAATTTTCTCTAACTCAACTCTCATATTTCTACTTGGATCATAGCCTCGCAATCATAAGTCAACTTAAAGGGAGTTTCTCTAGTGAAGGAATGAGGCGTAGTCTAATATACCTATAAGACATGATTGAGTTGTTCTACCCAGTTGCCTTTGGCATCATCCAGTCCCTCTTTAGTCCCTCAAGTATAACATGGTTAGCAGCTTCAGCTTGTCCGTTAGTTTTTGAATGCTCCACGAAGGTGAAGTGCTATTTGATTTTGAGCCCAACCAAGAGATCATTGAAGTTCTGATCTGTGAACTGAGTTTTGTTGTCTGTACAATTGATTCTAAGATTCCAAATTTGCTAATGATATCTTTCTAAGTGAATTTTTGGATTCGTGCGGAGGTGATTGTGGCCAACAGTTCTTCCTTAATCCACTTGGTGAAATAATTCACAGCCACCACTAAGTACTTGACCTGTCCTAATGCTTGGGGAAAAGGTCCCAGGATGTCCATTCCCCACTGCAAGAATGGCCAGGGAACAGATATCATTGATAATTCCTTTAGTGGTACTGTATAGATGTCTGAGTGATAATGGCATTGGTTACACTTCTGCATATGTTCTTTGCTATCAACTTCCATGGTGGGCTAGAAATATCTAGCCTTCAACGCCTTCTGTGCTAAGGACCTGCCACCGAGATAATGCCCCTAGCTTCCTTCATGAATCTCAGCTAGGACATATTTTGCCTCCTTGGGACCAAGACATTTAAGGAGGGGAGAGGAGAAACCACGGCGATACAGCTAGTTGTAAAAAATAGTGTACCAGGATGTTGTCCGTACTAACTTCTGGGCTTCTTTTTAATCCTTGGGTAATGAGCAACTGCAAAAGTAGGCAAATATAGGCATCATCCAGTTTTCATCATCGTCCAATATGAGGACTTCATTGTCCATGATGCTGGGAATGAGTAGGATGTCCTGGATCGCAGACCTATTATTGTCTGGCCTCTTTTATACTGGCCAGTTTTGATAAGATGTCAGCTCTGGAATTTTGTTCTCTTAGGATGTGTTCCACTTTGATGTTATCAAAATTTTCTATCAGCTTTTTAACCTTAGCTAAGTACTTCTACAGTAAGGGCTCCTTAGCCTGATATTCCTATCAGATTTGGGAAGTCACCAGCTAGGAGTCACTACATAAGATTATATTTATGGCTCCTATTTCTTTTGCCATGTTAATGCCTGCAATGTATGCTTTATATTCAGCTTGGTTATTTGACGTGGGGAAGTCAAACCTCAAAGAAAGTTCTAATGTCAGGCTGACTTCATTCTCTAACTTGACCCTGGCACCACTGCCTTTAGGATTCAAGGACCCATCAACATAAATGGTATTGGAATACATCCTAGGATGGCTAGAGTCCTGGTATGAGCTCAACCAGGAAGTCGGCCAATACCTACGCCTTTATAGCTGGTCTTCGCTCATAGGTAATTCCAAACTCAGAGAGCTCTATTGACCAAATGATCATTCTCCCAGCGAGATCCGACTTGTAGAATATTTTCCTAACTGGTTGGTTTATCGTCACTATTATTGGGTAGTAATAGAAGTATTGTCTTAACCTTCTTGCAGTGATTAACAGTGCTAGAGTCAACTTCTCGATCTTTTGATATCAGATCTCAAGGCCTTGCAAGACTTTGCTGACGAAGTAGAATGGCCTCTGACCCTCGTCTATCTCTCTTATCAAAACTGAATTGATTACCTCGTTGCTGACAGAGAGGTAGGTGTAAAGTGTCTCACTGAGGTCCAATCTTGTCAGAATAGGTGGAGTGGACAGCATCCTCTTCAACTCTTGGAAGGCAACTTAACATTCCAAGGTCCACTCAAAGTTCTTTCCCTTTTTTAAAGTTTTGAAAAGGAAAGAGACTTTTGAGCAACCTTGGTTAAGAAACATGTAAGGGTTGCGATCCGGCCTATCAACTAGTGCACCTCTTTAATGGACTGGGGGCTGCGCATGTTGAGCAAGGGTTGACATTTTTTTGGGTTGGCCTCAATACTAAGAATTGTCAACAAAAACCCCATAAACTTGTCAGCCTATACCCTAAAGGTGCACTTCTCTAGATTCGATTGCATGTTGTGCTTCCGAATCTCGAAAATTACTTCCTCCAAGTCCTTACCGTGGTCGCCGATGTTCGCCATCTTGACTATCATATGATCAATGTACACTTCTAGCATCTTACCAATTTATCCCTTAAAGACCTTGTGCATTATACACTAGTAAGTTGCCCTTACATTCTTGAGTCCAAATGGCATAACCTGATAACAGTAACTCCTTATCTTGGTTATGAAGGCAGACTTGTCTTCATCTTCTACATTCATCAGGATCTAGTTGTAACTAGAATAAGCATCCATAAAGGAAAATAGCCTGAAAGTAGATGAGTTATCCAATAACTTGTCAATGTTGGGAAGTGGATAGGGATCCTTTGGACATGCCTTGTTCAGATCAGTGTAATCAACATACATACACCACTTCCTATTTTCCTTCTTGACTAGGACCACGTTAGAAAGCCACATGGTGTAGGAGAGATCTTTGATGAACCTGATGTCTAGGAGCTCCTTGACTTGTTTTTGGATCACTTCTTACCTTTGAAGATCAACTTTTTTTTACACTAGGCCATCGATTTTGTATTCTTCATAATAGAAAGTCGGTGGCATATAAAGTTTAGGTCTAAACTTGACATGCCAGTGGAAGTCCAACCAAAAAGATCCTTGCTTTTCAATAGGAACTCGGTCAACTGGGATCTTTCCTTCTGACTGAGTTGCCCTCCAATCTTGGTTACTTGATCTGGCTTGGCTCCAAGTTGAAGGGGCTAGAGCTCTCTGTCTGGTTGGGGCTGCATACCACAGATCTCTTCATGTACGTCCAACTCAATCAAGAGGATGTTGACAGTGTTCATAGTGACTGGAGTTGAATTGTTACATCGATCCGTGGTCCTAGGTTTTTTGGCGATCCTTAGGTTCTTGTTGTAGCACTTCCTCACTGTGACTTAGTCTCCTTTGACTGTCACAACTCTGTCTTATTAATTCAAAGATTTCATAGCCAAGTAGGGTGTAGATATCATGGCCCCAAAGGCTTTGAACAAAAGATGACCCAGTATAACATTATAAGTCGAGGGACAATCAACCACTAAGAATCTGGGCTTGACAGTTTTAAAGAGAGAATCTTTTCCCAAAGTTAGGTAGGTCTTAATATATCCAACCAAGGTGATATTGTCGCCTATGAACCCGATCAGCTCACCGGTGAACAGGAATAGTTCTTCTTTTGATAATCCCAGCTTATTGAATAAGTCTAGAAACATAATATTAGCCGAGCTCCCCTAATCCACAAATACTTTACGAACCTCAACGTTTATGATTATCCTGGTAATAACCATGGGGTTATCATGATCTAGGATAGTATTTCCATAATCCTCATTAGAGAACGAGATTGGTAGGGTTTTTCTTGACCCTCTACCTGACTTAGTTTCTGTGAGAGATGTTACGCTCAGCATAGCTTGGAGGGCCTTTTTCTTGACGTTTCCAAAGTCACTATCACTCACGAAGCCCCCTAAAATGATGTTTATCATCTGGGTTACTTCAGCATAATGATAATTATCTTTATGACCATCATCTTGGGGTTGTGCACTATCTCAATTTTGGATGTCCCAAGATGCGCCTGTGTTAGGATTATCATTCCTGGTTGGAGGGTATCTACTCTAGTAGGGCAGAGATGGACTTCTTCATGGATTGTAACTCTGCTTTTTGTAGTTCAATCCTCCCCTATAGCTATTCCGAGATTGGTGCATGTAACAAGCCAGACAGCCATCTCGGATCAATGACTGGAGTATATCTTGGAGGTTAACGCAGTCCTCTGTGTTATATTTATGGCCATTATGCCATGCACAGTGTTTGGACTTGTCTTTCTGCGTGTGGTTCTTTAGAGGGGGAGATATTTGCACATCTTAAAGATCAATGTTCATTAACTCCTAATAACTTAAGGCCCAAGATGTATTTAGAGGAGCGTATTCCTCATATTTCTCCCTGAAGGATTGTCTTGAATTCTAACCGTGTTGATTGGATGGCCTGGGCTTAGGCTTGGCATCCTATAACACCCTAGATAATCATGATATATTTTTAAATGGTTACCAAGGTAGCCTAATACTAGTTTGTCATGTCTGTAAATTTTTGTGATCGTTTGAGCACATTTAATCACTTTATTATAACACTATATGTGAAATATAGTTATTATTAGCCTTGGTTTTGGCTTAAACTGCTTAGTTGGTAGAAAAAAATGAGGAGAGTTTGTTTTTAGGTCACAAATGTGTGAACTGTGTTACAGTTAAATTTTGAGGTTAATCAAAGTTAGCTTAACTTTTTTAAGCATACCGAATATGTGTTTTAATGCTGAATTAACTACCAGCAGATATGAAAAAATAGAGAAATAGTGAAACAAGATTTTTTATGCATCTCAGGATTTATTTTAAACTTTTTGGAAGTTAGGAAACTTATTTTGGTGAAATCTAAGTGTTCTTAATAGAATGGGTTTTATGCTAAGTCACTTAAGTGACTTTGTGAGACACAGTTCTCACTTTCTGTTTGCCTTGGTCTATTTAAGGCCAAAATGATAATTTTCTCTCATTTTCTCTCTTCGCTTTCATGGCTAAAGCTAGGGCTACACCTGAGTCGAGTTAGTTCGGGTTTGGGAGAAAAAATCCAAACCAATAGTTAAGGTCAGGTTGGGTTGGATCGGGTTTTAGAAAAAAAAATTTCAAGTTACCTAAACCGAACCAACCCGATTACAATCGAGTTAGTTTAGGTCAGATAGTCAAGTTGTTCAAATTTGCAAACAAAGAGGGGAAGGGGACAGAAGATTCTATTTCCAAAACCTGTGAAATGAAACTCAAGCATCTCCATAACGATTAATTGACCAGAATCATAACTAAAATTCAAACTAATGTATCCACAATATACAAATCATCTTCATGATTCACAAATCAACATGATTCTTACTTCCAGTGAACAACAAGGAAAGCTTGTTTTTATCATAGAGATTCAAGAATTAAACAAGGAAAGCTATAATAGAAATTGATCTAATTTGGCTTTAAACAAGGAATGCTTTTTTTTTGTTTTTTTACCATATTTCAAACCCAAATAAGTTAACTTAAGCTATCAGCAAACTAAAATCATAACTAATAAAATAAAAAAGGATAAAACAAAATAAAATAGAAAAAAAGGAAACAGAGGGGTTCTGCGAATCCTATGGTGTAGTGCAGAGGCTGCGGCTGGAGAGGTGGTCACACGGTGCCACCGAGTGGTGTGTTAGACCATTTGTGTACTGTAAGTGCACAGATCATTCAAGTAATATAGTGAAGAATAAAGTTCGTTCCCTCGAGGATATTAGCTTCCAAAACTAAATACCAACCAATAGCTTAACTAATTCTATTTAAGAACATAAAAATAGAAAAAATACAAATAAACTAAACCTAAACTACAAAGTAATAAAAGATCATGATAGTGTTTAGAGCTTTAGAAAATCCTTATTCACCTCTTATTTCAACTAATAACATGCAATCCTTACAAGCAACATCAATGAAATGATTAAGTTAGCTTGAGAATCTGATTTAGTTAAAAGCCTATGTCTAGCGCAATTAACCATAGCTTCATTTACCGAAAACTCCTTAGTTTGATGCAAAATCCACTCATGAACGATCTATTCTCAATCACACACTATGCATGGCTAAAAGGTATATTTCTATCCAGTTAGCGAATTAATTTATCCAAGCCAATTGAATGAAATCGAACATGCATCAACCATACATTAAATCTTAAATCCAAATTCCTATGTCTAGGTTCATCAGATTTCAACAAATGACTCAAAAGCTTATCAAACAATCAAGCGCATTAAGCACCATATGATTAAACAAAACTAAACATCAATATATACTCAAAAGATTACAAAATCATTAATATCCATAGAAGGATTTAAAGTTTTCCCTAAATACAGTTTAGCTAATTATTGAACACGAAAATAGAACCACAAAACTCATGCTCAAAAGATAAGGAAGAGGGAAAAGAGAAAGGAAAAGGAAGGAAACTCTTAAGATGTCATCATTTATGCTTGAATCATTTTTCCTAAGGAAGATGACCTCCATCCTTGCCTCTTTAGGCTCCCTCAACTTCCAAATAATAAAACCTAGCGCAGCTTCTCTAAACTAAGTAAATCTCTTTCACTAAAATCTAATAAAATAGTATTTATAGGTGCAAAAAAATAGGGCACACTGTAACATTAAACACATCACGCCGCAGTGCGCATACAATTAGGTCACAGATGTTGTGGCATCCAATTATTAGCGTCGCAGCGCTCTAGCCTCGGGTCTTTGTACTTATGCAGGGGAATACACCAACACCGCAGCATTGACATTCCACGTCGCAACATTTTTTGATCGTTTGCAGAATTCTGCAGCAAATATCACTCCAGTGCCGTGGAATTCAATTCCTACGTCGCGACGTTTCTTACTGAGATATAAATTTGGCTTTCTTTTTCACTTTTCACTCAAGTGCTCCATATATCATCTTGTTTGGAGCCTTTCCTATAATACAGAAATCACCAAATCAATAATAGATACAAATTCACTCAATCTCTTATCAAATTAACACAATTTGATCAATATCACATAGGAATGTATCTAAATTAGAATATAACAAATATAAGCATAAAACCTTCCAAATATGCATTATACACAAGAACGAAGTACTCTTTTAGCATAAAAATATGGCACAATTAACTACATTCTATGAAGTTATCACGATGGCTATGCAGGGGAAGACGACAATGGTGACATGTGGCGGCTCAAGCGAATGAGGGGTTTGGTTGCAAATCCTATCACGGTGCTTCGGTACGGCAAGGCAGCAGCCTGATCTGGGTTACTTGGCTCATGGATCTGGTGGTTGGGTCGCAGATCTAGGTGAGAGAAGTGGCGGATCTAAGAGGTGGCGCAGCTTGAGCTGAAGCTCGCCGCGACTGTAATTGGTGGTGGTTCGCGTGCAGAGGCGTTAGCGTGGATATGGCTTATGGTAGAAGATGGTTGGTCCAACAGTGGTGGAGGTTTGATGGGTTGGTGCTTGGTGGGTTACGATGGTGGTAGAGGAATGTGGTGACATGGTGACTAGAGTTGTTGGTGGCATGGTGGCGCGCGGTGGTGGTGGGTTGTTGTTGGCCACAAATCTAGAATGTGGACAAATGAAGGTGGCAAGAAAGGGGCTAGGGTTTAGGAATGTGGAAGAGGAATTAGGAAATTAGAAATGAAAGTGAAGTTTGAAGTTTCTATATAAAATGTAAATGGCACAAAACGACATCGTTTAACTTTGGGTCATCGAGTAGTCAGGTCGGGTTCACGGGTTATATTTGTGAACTTGTCACTAAAACCAACCATTGATCGGGTTAATCAGATTTAACCCAATCTAACCTGATGACCCGAACTAACCCAGAAATACAAAGTTGGGTTGGGTCGAGTTGGTCGGGCTGGGTTGACCCATATGCAGCCCTAGCTAAAGTAGGAAAGCACAAAGGGAAAGGGAGGCAAGGAGCAAAAGTTGTAGAATCATTAAGCAAAAAGGAACTGCTTAGTGATTTCAACTTCTGAAGCTTGAGGTAAGGGGAAACCTTATTCTTGAATCATTTTTCTATTCTCTTCATCTTGTTCTTGAGTTAGGACTTGATGTGGTGGTTTAGCTTTTAAGTTATTTTTGGATGCTTTGGCTTAAATCTTGTTAGAGAACTTGAGGATGGCTTATTTATGAGTTGTTGGGTGCATGCAAATGGATTTCTAGCCCTTGTACACCTTGATTTCCATTTGAGTTAAGATTTGGGGTTTTAGGTTTTGAAGTGGTTGATTTTTCATGATCCATGGTTTTGAGTGAAATCAAAGTGGAATAAGAGTTGCTATGTGTAGATGAACCTTGTAGAAGGTTAAAAATCACTTGGATGTGAGCTTGTGCCGCGGCACAAGATGTGGTACACTACAGTGTGCGAGTGATGCATCTCTAGTGGTTGGAACCTGAGAGTAGGGTGCTACGGCATGAGCTCTAGTTTTAGACATAATTTGTTGTGTGATGTAATAGAACCTATGATAGGTGTAATTTCTTCTTTTATGCTTCGTAGTGAGTGATGAGACTCTAGTAGGAGTATTTAATAAAGATGAATATATTGAATCAAAATGATTTGTAATGCTAATTACGAAAATTTAATTAGACATTATTATATGTTTTGCCTTTATTGAAAGGTATGAGCCCGTAGATGAAGGTAATCTATATTATGCAAGGTGGATGGTATCCTTCCTATTATAGTGGCTTTGATGATGAATTTCCTTATGATATTAATGATGGATTTCCTTATGGCTTTGAGGATGGATTTTCTTCTTAATTGTTGATAACCGTGTAGTTGATGGAATTCACTACCCGAGGAGGATGGTTTTTCTCTGTGACAATGATGATCGAGTAGTTAATGGATTTCACTACCCGGAGAAAAAATTGCTAGATGTGACTTTCAGTGCTTGCTCAAGGTTATGGATATGATTTCTATTACCTTGTTCAAGACTCACACATTCATGACATTACCATGGAATTGGAGTTCCTGAATATGGTATCATGACATTACTGTGGACTTGGTATCATAACAGTATTCATTTCATGCTTAGGATATTGCATAAGCATAAATACTAGACATAATTTGGCATAACATGGCGATTGTATGGACGGTTGCCACCATGACATAATACCATGACATTGTAATTATATGGGCGATTGTGTATCTCTGAGATGGAGATGTTGTTTTAGTATGATATTGTGTTCTTCAATGATTGAAGTGTTATTTTGATAGTCATATATTCTTTATAAAGGTATAAAATGTTGGTTTTAGAATACTTCTACTGAGATATTTGATTTCTCACCCCAATTATATTGTCATGTAAATCCAGGTGCGAGTTCTTCAAAAGGAAAGAAGAAGATGTATAAAGATTAGTATAGTTATAGGCTTAATGTTGACAAAGCTTGTATATTATACTAGATCTTGATGTTTTGAAAATTTATGTATTACAATATGCTCTTGGAGGCAGTGACGTGTGTGTGTGGGTGTG
This sequence comes from Ormosia semicastrata, assembly GCA_029884595.1. Taxonomy (NCBI): domain Eukaryota; kingdom Viridiplantae; phylum Streptophyta; class Magnoliopsida; order Fabales; family Fabaceae; genus Ormosia; species Ormosia semicastrata. The sequence goes on from JAQQTO010000061.1 coordinate 7,893,821, forward strand.
GGTGTGTGTGTATGTGTGTATAAAACTTTTGCTATCAAGCCTCTCCATAATTATTTATAAAAATGTTATGGGTTTAGTTGTATGTTTTGAAGTAGCATGACTAGTATTTGTTATTCTTATATATTCAGATATATCGAGATAGAAATATTGGGATGTTACATTATGGTATTAGAGTAGTTCATCCTGTTGAGCTGGGGTATGGACTGACTATGCTTATGCATGTGTAGTGTTGGTTGTGCATTTCTTGTCTCTTATATGTGATTATTTGAGTGAAATTACATGACTTGCCTTGTATTGTGTGTTGTTAGCTACTGTTGTTCGGTTACATAGTATTAAGACTGCAGCACAATATGTGTTGTTTCTGTGTGTACGGGAAACTATGACACCCAAGAGGCGAACCAGAGAAACTAGGAACACACCTGGTGAAGGCACAGATATGGTCGCAATTACAATGGCAATGGTCAATGCTATGAGGCAGCAAGCAGAGCGAGCAGCTGTAATGGCCAACGCAATGAGAGAGCAGGCAGTAGTAACTGTTAAGATGCTGGAGAGGTTGGGACCTTAGCAACCAGTACCACCACCAGCACAGGAGGTACTAATTGGGAGAAACTAGAATTTTCTTGATATTTCAAAACTTAGAAAGATGAATCCTCTGATGTTCTGAGGCGACTACGATTTGGTGAAAGCAGAAGAGTGGTTGACCGAGTTAGAAAAGATTTATGAGGTAATGGTTTGCTCGGATGAGCAAAGAGTTTCTTTCGCTTCCTATATGTTGGGAGGAAAAGCGAAGCAGTGGTGGCGAAGTGCTAGGAGACAGCAGGGACTTTGATCACACGGGAAGTGTTCAAGGATACCTTTTTGAAGAAATACTTTCCAAGAAGCTTGTAGGATGATAAAGAAATGGAGTTTCTTAGTCTTCAACAAGGGGACATGATAGTTGAGCAATATGAGGCGAAATTTCATAAGTTGTCCAAGTTTTCTTCTCAGTTTAGATTTAATCCGAATGAGAACTGGAAGTCTGTTAGGTTTGAATCCAGACTGAGGGGGAATGTAAAAAGAGCAATGAGGCCTTTGGAAATCAAGGATTTCCCATCTTTGGTGAGTAAGTGCAGAATCGTGGAGTCTGATAATCTCCAACTTCAATCAGAGCGAAAATTGTAGAACCTGCAAAAGAAGAAAAAGGTAGATGGTGGATATAGGAAAGGTGTTTCTAAATCTAGCTACCCACAAGAAAAAGACGAACAAGTCTAGAGGGATGAGCAAGTTCAAAGGTGTACCAAGTATGGCAGACACCATGAGAATAAAGTGTGTAAAGTGAATCAGATAACGTGTTACAAGTGTGGCGAGATGGGACACTATGCCAAGAGTTATCCTCAGAGGAAAGAGGCTAAACCAGATATTAGGCCTACAGCCCAAGGTAGAGTCTACATTCTACAAGGTGAGGAGACAACACAGTCTCCAGATTTAGGAAAAGGTGAGTACATGGTTGTACTTGTTGAGTAATTTTATTTTCTTGAGATTTGGTTGTACCTGTTGTTGTGTGTGAGTTGTTTGGGGCTTCTTACCATAGGTAAACCAATTTTTGGAACAAAAATTTTGAAAAGGAGGGGAAAATGTAACATCCTAGATAATCATGATAGACTTGTAAATGGTTGCAGAGGTAGCCTAATATTAATTTGTCATGTCTGTAAATTTTTGTGAATATTTGAGCACGTTTAGTCACTTTGCTATAACAATATGTGTGAAATATAGTTGTTATTGGCCCCAGTTTTGACTTAAACTACTTAGTTAGTGGAAATAAATGTGAAAAGTTTGTTTCTAGGTCACAAATGTGTGAACTGTGCTACAGTTAAAGTTTGAGGTTAATTGAAATTAGTTTGACATTTTTAAGCATATTGGGTGTGTGTTTTAATGCCGAATTGACTACCATCAAATATGGAAAAATAAAGAAATTGTGAAATAAGATTTTTTATGAATCTTAGGATTTATTTTAAACTTGTTGGAAGTTAAGAAACTTGGTTTGGTGAAATCCAAGAGTTCTTAACAGATCGAGTTTTATGCTAAGTCACTTAAGTGACTGTGAGACATGGTTCTCACTTTCTATTTGCCTTGGCCTATTTAAGGCCAAATGAGACTTTTCTCTCATTTTCTCTTTTCTCTTTTACGATTGAAGCAGGAAAGCACAAAGGGAAAAGGAGGCAAGGAGCAAAAGTTGGAGAATCATCAAGCAAAAAGGAGCTGCTTAGTGATTTCAACTTCTGAAGTTTAAGGTAAGGGGAAACCTTGTTCTTGACTTATTTTCCTATTCTCTTCATCTTGTTCTTGAGTTGTGACTTGATGTGGTGATTTAGGTTTTGAGTTTTTTTTTGGATGTTTTGGCTTAAATCTTGTTGGAGAATATGAGGATGACTTGTTTATGAGTTGTTGGGTACATGGAAATGGATTTTCAGCCCCTTGTACACCTTGATTTCCATTTGAGTTAAGTGATGAGCGTAAAATACACTAAGAGTAAATGCACTCTATTACCAAGTAATATAGGACTTGAATCCTGATAAGTGTATGAAAGTACTTTCTAAATATCTTATTATTGAACTAAAATATTAAAATGTGAATAGAAATTATTAAAATTAATATGTATTTTTAAATTAAATTTTATTTATTTTAAAATATTCCTAAATAAATTTTTTATATTTAATTTCAGAATTTATAGAGAATAAGTGAAAGTCCAATCAAATTCAAAGAAGAATTCAAAGCCCAAATAAAAAAATTGAAGCAGTTCAAATAAATTTTTTAAAAAAAATGGAGGATTGAAGTGCTGGACCGTGGTGCATAGCAAATTGAGAAGAAAAGGAATTGGGTCGTACAAGAAATAAAAGGAATGGGAAAGCAAGGAGGCATCACATGTATATAAATTGAAGAATTGAACAAGGTCAAAAGGCCCGTTGCACGGGATAGATTGAAAAAGTGGAGTAAGGCGTGGCGTTCAAGAAAGAAAAAAATAAAAAGAAGAAAGACTGCACAGGCAGCAACGTTGCAGTGCACATTATTGTTTTGTAATGAAGAATTTTAGTGAGATAATTTGTTATGTTCTAATCTTATTATGTTTTGTTAAACTTTTTATATTAAAAGAATGATGAAACTTTGATTATTTTGGTATTATTATATTAAATTATTTTTATGTAATTTTAAGATTTAATGTTTATTAATTTTATTTTCTTATCAGATTATATGAATGATTGTTAAGATGAGTTCAGTCATGTTTTTCTTATGCTTGGTAATTTATTTGTGTCATCTGAATGTTAGTGGTAATTGTTAGATATCAATTATGATTTTTTTAGGGATACATTTGATGATTTAAAAATTACTAAAAATTAAGAAAATTTTATCATACATGTGATTATTATTTTTAAAGCTTTATTGATATATTTTCCATGAGCACATGCTTCTCGTTAGATGTTCATGAGTTAAATTATGTGAATAAAATAATTTAGCATAACTAATGTTAAAATTAATCTTGGTAGATTCTAAACCTTAATCATCTTACATCTGGTATAAAACTCAAATTTGTTGATTTTGCTTTACTTAATTTTGCATTTAAATTAATATTTATTTATTTTTAATCATTTGATATTTTTCTTTAGTTTCTTTAGTTATTCTTTTCGTTTGTCTCTTTGTGAAATCAACATCCCAAAGTTATGCTATAATTATTGTGTTATTCTTTAGGCGTAATCAAGTCCCAGTTATCGATCACACGATGAATAAATGGTAATTACTAAATTCGTAAAACTCTTTGTTATCCAGACAATAAAAAATGTATGAAGAAATTTAAGATAAAATCAGAAAACAAATAAAGAAAAACAATGAACAATCAAATAAAGAATAAATAATCAATAAGAGAGAGACTAGAGATTTTCTGCGTGATAATCTAAACCAAAGAGAGTTCCTTTACTAAATTCATTTTCTCCCTTTTATAGAAAAGTTGACAGCTTTTCGTATCTGACTTACACGATTTTTCTCACCCTCTAGATGGCCGAATTTGCCCTCGATCTCAACAAAGAAGTTTTAGGATTTTTTGTTTTCTTTTCAATACCACAAACGGTGCGTCAATATGATCTCTATAGCTCAAGATATGGCTCAATTAATGAGGAATGATCAGAATAATGTAGGAATTCAAATTTTGCTCCAAATAAAATCTCTTTGAGAATCCTTATCCAATCTCCAATCTAAGATTTTGTATCCAATTAGAACTCCAATTAGTATATAAGAATAGGATAAAAATCCTTCAAATATTTATCTTTAGGAATTTCTTATTTTTGCGTAAAATCTGATGATGTATCTTGAAAATTCAAATATGACTAGGTGAAGAGATAATTATTTAAAAATAAACAAAAAATAAATAAACAAAACTAAATAAAAATCAATTAAAAATTCTAATAAATAAACTCAAAAGATGAGTGTATTTAACAATCATCAAATACCCACAAACTTGAACAATTGCTTGTCCTCAAGCAAAGAATATGAATAAAAAACAAAGTTAAACTCAACATCTAAAAACATGAATCAAGGGAAATTCCACAATCTAAAAAAAATTCAAGTTCATGTTCAGCAACCAAATCTAATCCAGAAAGATCATTTAGTATTTAAAAAAGTTAGAGGCTTAAGTCTAACTTGCATTTTTTCTCTTTACCAACCAATTGAGATCACTCATCTTTCCATCGCTCGAGTGTTTAGGGACAAAGAGATCACTCCAGTTTCTCATGAAAAATGTAATACCATAGACTTGTTTATCAATCTCATCTCCACTTTGATAGCAATATATTTTATTCATTTTATAATCCTTTCACTGGGCTTCTTAAGGTTCAATTAGGATTAATTAAGTTGGTTTTGTTATATTTTATGATATTGAGCTTAATTAGATCATTAAAGGAATTATTGCCTGAATTGACTTTAATTTGTCTATTTGGTAGCATTCAGTAAACTGGCTATAATTTGAGTTGTAAATATCTGATTGATATGATTCTGATCTTGTAGGAAAGCTAAGACAATTCTCTACAACTTTTATGAAGACCTCAAGAGCCAAATCACATGTTGGATCATTTAAATTAGAGTTGAAGAAAGATCCAAAGTGCTGATTCTAACAGCTTGACCTCTGTGCATTCATCAGCCTATTTCTTGAGCTATAGGAGTTCAATTGACACCAAACTAGCAGCATTGGAAAGTTAAGATCCAAATATACAACATTCATGAAGAACAAAAGAGTTAGATCAGAAGTATAGTAGGTCATATTTGGCCTAGGAGTCAGAATAGAGCAGTTGTAGCTGGGCCTACATAGTGTATAAAGATTGGGTCATATCTCGAGATGCAGGAATGATATCGAGCTGAAATAGTAGCATTGGAAATCTGAGACAAAATTCTACAACTTTCATGAAGACCACTTTTCCATTTTCGGACAGCAGCCATGAGTTCAGCTCCGAATCATTTAGGAGACAAGTATCTCAATAATTTTTCACTCATTCATAATTATCAAACAACTCCCTTGGCATTTTTCACTCATTATTAAACAACTCCATTGTCATTTTGTTTCCCTCAAGCTCTATAAAAGGGAGCATTGACTGCTTATTTAAGGCATCTTGGCTTAGAGATCAAGATCATGCTATTGTATTATTTGTTTCTCTTGTAGTAGTTTTCTTTTGTTCTAAATAGAAGTTATGTTCATCTCCTTCTTCTTCTCTTTTTCTTTCTTCTTGTTCATGAGTAACTAATTTTCATTTTACTTAGGTGAAAGGGTCAAGCATTTAGTAATAAATTAAGGTTATATTAATTTCTTTCTTATGCTTGAATGATGTATTATCAAGTTGTCATTATATGTGTTGTATTTTGTTTCCAATCAATTTAGAAACCCTCCTTGTAAAGTGGAGATCTTCATTCATTGTAGACAAGAGGTTGGCACAATGAATACTTAAGCCCATTTACAAGTGTTAGTGTTAGTGAATAATATAAGGAACTATAATATAATTATATATATAATCTTAATTAAATTTTGAATGTTGTATTTTCTGATTGGAACCTCCGTTATGTGTGGATTTCAATTGAGTTATAAAAAGAAATAATCTTGTCTTTAATTTATTACTAAGAGTGGATCTTCTAGCCTAAGCAAATCTTTTTTTCATTTGTGAACAACTTCTATCACCTTTATTGTTATGACAAATATTTTCCTTACCTCAAAAAATTTTTCTTCATCAATTCCCTGTGGACTGACTTCAGACTCCCGATAATTTATTACTTGAAACAACCTGCACTTAGTTTATAACTTATAATTTGCATCAAGTTTTTGGTACAGTTGTTGGGGAATTGATTTGAAGAACAAATTTATTGAGATCTTCTTTTTTTAAGTAAACTTCACCATCTAGTGTGTGTGTGTGTGTGTGTGTGTGTGTGTATGTGTGTGTGTATTTACTCTTTTAACTTACTAAATTTCTAACTTATTAATTTACTAACTTTCTAACTTACTAACTTTTTAACTTATTTATTTATTAACTTACTAATTTACTAACTATGATATTTAACGACAGGTTTATACTGCCTACTTGTACATTTTCTTTTCTATTTTAAGTTACTTATTTATGTTTAATTGGTTTCATGATTTAAATTCTAGTCGTTTGGTTAAAATTAATCCTAGTACTTTATATATTGATTTGTTTGAATCATAATCACACACATTAAACACAATGGTAGAAAATGAAAGTGTACATGATGAACATGAAAATCAACCATTGTGAACCATGCATGAATATTTGCTACCATCTCGAAATTCTAGTTCATCATGTTTTATCTTTCTACTCAATGCTAATAATTTTAGATTTAAGTCGGGTATGATTTCATTACTTCCTAATTTCCATGGTTTAGAATCTGAAAGACCATATTTGCATCTAAAAGAATTTGAGGAAGTATGTACTACTTTTAATGACCAAACTTGCACTGAAGAGATTGTTAAGCTTAAATTGTTTCCTTCTTCCTTGAAAGATAAAGGAAAAACTTAGCTTAACGCTTTCAAACCAAGATCAATTAGCACATAGCAAGAAAACCAAGGTGATTTTTTAAAGAAATTTTTTCCAACACATAAAACCAATGCTTTGAAAAGACAAATCTAAAATTTTTCCCAAAATCCAAATGAAGCATATTTTCAAAGTTGGGAACGTTTTAAAGATTTGTTAAATTCTTTCCCACATCATAGTTTTGAAAAATGGCACACTATAAGCTTCTTTTTATGAAGGGTTAACACTTGAAACCAAACAATTTGTGAAAACAATGTGCAATGATGAATTTCTTAATAAAGAACCTGAAGAAGCTTTAGACTATTTAGACCATTTGGCTGAAAAATTCTCAATCTTGGCATGGTACTAATCCTTCTGAAAATTCAATTTGATATAACCTTAGAAATTCTAGTAAAGGAAATATCATCTTAGTCAAGAAGAAGATCTAAATGCTAGGTTTGCCAGTTTGGCTAGAAAGATTGAAGCCATGGAAATCAGGAAAAGTAAAAGAATCAAATTTGTGCAAGAGGTCATTAATAACCAAAACACTCAAGTCATGATTGACATAAAAGACACTCTTACTAAACTTTCTTCTGTACTCACCATTTACGAGAAAGGAAAATTTCCTTCTTAACCGCAACCAAATCCCAAGGTTCAGTACAGCCTAAATGAGGGTAGTTCAGAAAGCCAACAAATAAATTAAGTCAAGTCAGTGATAACTCTTAGGAGTGAAAAGGTTGTTGAAAAATAAATATCTGAACCTTGTGAGAAAGATAATGAATCAATTCCCAAATATAAGGAAGGGGTTGATAAGCCACCTGACCAAAAGGAGACCAAACTCGCCTTCACCCCCATATTCTCAAGCATTAAACAATTCAAATAAATTGAACCATAACACTGAAATTTTTGAAATTTTTAAATAAGTAAAGGTCAATATTCCTCTGTTAGATGCTATCAAATAAGTTCCCTCTTATGCCAAATTTTTGAAGGACTTATGCACTATTAAAAGGAAACTAAATGTGAAAAAGAATATCTTTTTGGCTGAATAGGTAAGCTTCATTCTTCAGAACAATAATACGTTGAAATATAAAGACCCTGGTTGTCCTACAGTTTCATGTATTATTGGAGAACATAAAATTGAACGAGCTTTACTTGATCTTGGTGCTAGTGTTAATTTGCTTCCATATTCAATTTATCAGCAACTCAACCTAGGTGAGTTGAAATCGACTTCTATAACTCTTCTATTTGCTAATAGATCAGTTAAAATTCCAAAAAGAATAATAAAAGATGTGTTAGTACAAGTTGATAAATTCATATATCCTGTGAATTTTATTGTCTTGAAAACTGAACCTATGGTTAATAGTTGTAAGTCAATTCCTGTTATTTTAGGTCACCCATTTTTAACAACATCTATTCCTTTGATAAATTGTAAAAATGGAGTTGAAGCTAACATTTGGAAATATGACACTGGAGCATAATGTTTTCAACATATGCAAGCAAACATAGGAAGTCTATAATGAAAAAGGAGGAAGTTGAAGGGATTGAGGCCATTATAGATGATCATCTTCAAACTAAGAGTTCTTCTGACCCATTAGAAATTTATTTAATTAATTCATTTGATTCAGGTATGCAATTAGATGATGATATTTGTGAAGTATATTCTTTGCTTGATTGTACATAGATAATGGAATACAAAGGATGGAAGCCGAGATTCGAAGAGTTAAAACCCATGAATGATAATACCCATGAAGAAATACCCACACTGGAACTAAAGTCATTACCTATTGGGTTGAAATACACATTTTTGAGAGAAAAACAAAGCTTTCCAGTGGTAATTTCCTCATCCCTTACTAAAGAACAAGAATGTATATTGATAGAAGTACTTAAAAAGCATAAAAGTAAAATTGGATGGACATTAAAGGACATAAAAGGCATTAATCCAGTAATTTGTACACATAGAATACATTTAGACGATAATGCTAAAATATCTTAACAACCTCAAAGAAAATTAAATTCACACGTGAAAGAGGTAGTTAGAGTTGAAGTTCTCAAATTACTTGATGTTGGAATTATCTACCCTATCTCTGATAGCTAGTGGGTAAGTCCTACACAAGTTGTGCCTAAGAAATTTGGAATAACAATGGATGAAAATGAAAAAGGTGAATTAATACCTACGCGCGTCTCATCTAGTTAGCGTATATGTATTCATTTTAGAAAATTAAATGCAGTCACTAGGAAAGATCATTTCCCATTACCATTTCTTGATCAGATTCTGGAAAGAATAACAGGACATCCCTAATATTGTTTTCTTGACTGTTATTCAGGGCATAATAAAATACCAATTGTATTAGAGGATCAAGAAAAGACTACTTTTACGTGCCTCATTGGCACTTTTGCATATAGAAGAATGCCTTTTGGCCTTTGTAATGCTCCGATAACTTTCCAATTTAGTGACATGATTGAGCATTTTTTAGAGGTTTTCATGGATGACCTGACAGTTTTTGAAAATTCTTTTGAAAATTTTCTTAATAATTTGGAAAATTTTCTTAAAAGATGCGAAGAAAAATGATTTATGTTAAACTAGAAAAAATGTCATTACATGGTTACCTTAAGAAAAGTGTTAGGTCATGTGATATCTTCTACGGAAATTAAAGTTGATAAGGTTAAAGTTGAATTAATTGCTCATTTGCCTTCCCCAAAAATAGTCAAAGAAGTGCATTCATTTTTAGGACATGCAGAATTTTACAGAAGATTCATTAAAGACTTTAGTGTCATATCTAGACCATTATGTAATCTTCTAACAAAAGATGCACCATTTGATTGAACTCAAGATTGTCAGAAATATTTTAAAAAATTAATCGGTCTTCTGACATCTGCTCCTATCATGCAATCCCTTGATTGGTCTTTACCTTTTGAGTTAATGTGTGTTGCTAGTGATTTTACTATTAGTGTTATATTAGGCCAGAGAATGGAAAGTAAGCCTCATGTAATTTATTACGCAAGTCAAAGTTTGAATAATGCATAAATGAATTACACCATTATTGAAAAAGAACTACTTGTTGTAATTTTTACATTGCATAAATTTTGAGCTTATTTAATTGGTTCTTCTACTATTATTTTCACCGATCATGCTGCTGTTAGATATTTAATGTCTAAGCATGATGCCAATTCTAGGTTGATACGGTGGATCTTGTTGCTTCAAGAATTCAACATCACAAAAAAAGACAAGAAATGAGCCAAAAATGTTATTATAGATCATCTATCCAGACTTACAATAAACTCACCTTTTGATAACACGCCTATCAATGATTTTTTTCTTAATGAATTTTTATTTTCTATCAATTCTATGTCTTGGTTTGCTAACATAGTCAATTTTTTTGTAACGGGAAAGATGTCACCTCAGTGGAAACACCAAGACAGAAAGAAGTTTTTGATTAAGGTGAAAAAAATTTATTAGGATGACCCATATTTGTTCAAATATTGTCCTGATCAAATTTTTCAGAGATATATACCCGACAGTGAGGTAGGTAGTGCCATTAAATTTTATCACTCAGAAGCATGTGGAGGTCATTTTTCTTCAAAGAAAATAACTGTGAAAATCTAGCAGTGTGGATTTTATTGGCTCACTTTATTTAAGGACAGTTATACTTTTTGCAAAAATTGTGAAAATTGTCAGAAATTGAGTTCCATTTCTAAACGAGACATGATGCCTTTGAACCCTATCATTGTCATTGAAATTTTAGATTGTTGGGGAATTAATTTCATGGGTCTATTTCCACTATCATTTGGATTTGTGTATATTTTGGTTGTAGTTGATTATGTCTAAAAATGGATTGAGGTGATTCTATGTCGACATAATGATCATAAAATTGTTCTTAAATTTTTAAAAGAAAATGTTTTGAGTTGATTTGGAATCCCTCGAGCTATCATCAGTGATGGGAGAACACATTTTTGTAATAAACCATTTGAATCCTTAATGAAGAAATATGGCATTACCCACAAAATTACCACTCCTTATCATCCTCAGACAAGTGGACAAGTAGAATTAGCAAATAAGGAGATTAAACAAATTTTAAAAAAAAAGTTAACCCAAATCGTAAAGATTGGTCTTTAAAGCTTTCAACTTAAATCTTGATAATGCTTGCAAGTTATGCAAATTACAATTAAATGAACTTAAGGAATTGAGAAATGATGCATATGAAAACTCAAAAAATTATAAAGTTAGAACAAAAGCTTTTCATGACAAATCAATTTTGAAAAAACGGCTAACCCAAATCATAAAGATTGGTCTTTAAGACTAAATGATGCACTTTGGGCCTACCATATTGCTTTCAAAACATCTTTAGGCATGTCACCCTATCGGTTAGTCTATGGAAAACCTTGTCACTTGCCTATAGAACTGGAGCATAAAGCATTTTAGGTTATTAAAGCTTTCAACTTAAATTTTGATGATGCTTGCAAGTTACGCAAATTGCAATTAAATGAACTTGAGGAATTGAGAAATGATGCATATGAAAACTCAAAAATTTATAAAGGTAGAACAAAAGCTTTTTCATGACAAATCAATTTTGAGAAAATCTTTTGAAATTAGTCAAAAAGTTCTGCTTTATAATTTTCGTCTTCACTTATTCCTTAGAAATTTGAGATTTAGGTGGACTGATCCTTTTATTATCAAACATGTGTATCCTCATGGGGCCATAGACATTGAGAACCCTAGACATGGTAATATATTTAAGGTCAATGGACAAAGACTCAAACCATTTCTAAAAAACCAAGTTGTTGAGGTAAAATTCATCTCCCTTTCTAATCCATGTTATAAGAAAAATTTATTTTAATTTTGTTGCTTTCTTTTTGCAGTTCTTTGTGACCCGGGTTAAGTGGCGGATAACGGTACTTTGTGACTCTCAAGTTATTTTATTTTTTAGTTTCCTATAATAACTGATTCCTTCTCCTTTAAAATGGATGTCATTCTATCAAATTTAAGAAAACATTTTCCTTCTCTTCCTCAAAATGCTCTAACAAAATTCTACAAAGTTACTTGTGAAAGATTGAGACTATTAATGCACAAGGGCATCCCAAAAGATATATGCTAGATAATCAAAGCAAAAGTCCATTTAGCAGTTGATTCTTCAAATTCATTTGTCTCATACATGCCGGGTCTCGGTAAAAGTTCGTATTCTAAAAAGAGAAGAGCGAAAAGAATGCAAGTCTGTCACAAATGTGCGCAATGGAATTATAACACACGATGTCATTCTTTAGGATAGTTTTCGTAAATCGAGAAGATAAAATATACTTTATTATGAATGGACTGAGTAAAGAGTCATTTGATGATATCTTATTGACTCTTGAGACGCATTCTTGTGGAGTTATGCATTGTGAACTTCTTAATTTGTAGAATCTCTTTAGGAACTTGTAAAAGCGTTACAGTCTTGGGAATCTGACTCAAAAAGACATTGTTTGCCAATTTATAAGAAAATTGGATGGGAAGCTTATCCTCATCTCATAGAAGGTGTTTAAGCCGTTACTAGATGTAAAACCAGAGAAAGATATGAGCCATAATCGCAATAACATGTATATATTATCTTGCTCATCTCCTAAAAAAAAGGGCGATTGAAAGAGTACCATGCTCTTAATTGAGTGTGGAGCCCTTGCCAATGGCAGGCCCGTCATTGACTCAGGTGGACCTTTGCACGCTTGTCCTTAAATAAGGTTTGCGTATCATGCTTTGTAGAGAGCCGCACTCCATAACCCAATGTTCACCATCTAGGCACTGTGGAGTTGATGGGCAGGCAGAAGCGTCCCACTCTAGTTATTAGTGAGAAGTAACCCGCGGCTACCAAAGCGTAAGAGGCATCTGAGCTTGATCCTCTCTTTTATTAGAAGGGGCTCTCAGCCCCCTGGGATGGGGCGTTCTGGATCTTAAACATTGTGGGTTACAAATTTTAGTATCTTTGTTGATGTTAAGAACCCAAGTGTGAGCGCTCCAAGTTCCAAACCCAAGATGGAAACCCTCGATGGTTTCTTTCTTCTCTTTTTCTTTTCTTCAAATAAATAGGAGTGAGTGTTTATTGCACTAGTGACACGCAATTTAAAGATATGTCACCATTTGTTATTATAATGTTTATTTCTTTTATCTTTATATGATTTTGTTGTATTTTGTTTTTAGATAGATGATCTTTTCGGTGGAGTCCTTCAGGGGTTTCTAGACTTTTTTACCCTGATACTTTTCTTGAAGTCTATAAAATAAAAAATAAATAAAATTAAAAAATTAAAAAATTAAAAAAAATTCTTAATTTTAAACTTTTCTGACAATAGCCAACCTACCCATATAGGTGCTATCATTACATTTTCCATTCTTTTTCCTATTTAAACACTCCATTATCTTCACTTTCATTCAACTCATAATCATTCAAAGGGAGTGTGAGTATAGAAATAGAGGGAGCTTCTATTCGTAGACTTACAAATATCTGTATATTTTACAGGTCAAGTTATGGGAAGGGTTTAGAGTTTGTAAACGTAGCAAGCACTATTAGTCTAACACTTGTTGTGAGGAACATTCGTGTAGTATATGAGGGAGGTAGCATTGGGTTAATGGGGGCTGTATCACTTTCTGCACATTTAGAAGGAGGTCAAGTTTTAGGTATCATTCCTAGACCTTTAACTCAAAAAAATATCATTGGAAAGACAATTGGGTAGGAACTTCAAGTATCATCTATGCATGGACGAATGAGGACAATGCTTGAAAACTCTGATGCATTCATTGCCTTACTGGGTGGTTTTGGTACTTTGAAAAAAGTTTTTCAAATTATCTCTTAGGCCCAACTGAACATTCACCATAAACCTATAGGTTTGTTGAATGTTAATAATTTCTTTGATAATTTGTTATCTTTTCTTAACCATGCTGTGGAACAGAACTTTATCACACATTCGGCAAAACGACTTCTTATCTCTACTTTCACTATTGATGAATTAATTGATAAATTACAAATTTTTGTTTATGAACCTGATCCAATAATAGCTCAGATAGATTGGTTAGAAGGAAACAGTAAGGGAGGCTGCAAGGAATGTGGGTTTGGTTTGACACTTCATTTATAACTTTCTTTTACCTTTGGTTTTATTCATCATACTTTGTTTTTGTTTAAATTTGTGTAAAGTTTCTCTTTTCAGTAATTGCCACAACATGTAATATATTCTATCCTTTACCTATTTATATTTTGACATTGAAGGAAATGTTATGATCTGGTTGGGGGGAAGGATAATTGAAGTGAAAAAAAATCCAAAAAAAAATTAGGGAAGTATGTTTATTGATATGTTTGTTAGTAACTTACTAACAATAAAACTAATTAAGGATGACAAAGTAAAGAGTAAATTATGCTCATGAGGTAAATTTACTCTTAAGACGCATCTAAATTGGTGGCAGAGTAAGGAGTAATTAGGTAGATAACTATTTTGTGTAGAAGTAGCAATTCAAATTCAGGGAACATAGCATGATTGAATAAATTATCTTCTTTCTTAAAAATCACATGTTTGGTTATGGATGTTGATTTGGTGGATTGGGAATGATAGAAATATGCCTTGTGAGATTTTGAGTCTATCGATGAATGGATTGAACATTTGCACTATTCTTTTCTTTCTTGTGTGATTTTCACTCATGAAATTGTTACTCTAAAACTTGCTTTGACTCTATTTAAGGCTATATTTTCACATGCATACATAAACACGATTGAGGCATTTTGCTTGAAATAGTTACTTTAACCAAATAGTCAACCTTATATATTTTCCATTGCTTAATCTCTTTGAACTTATTCGATCATTCCTTGTTTTTATCTCATTACATGCCTTAAAAAAAATGTTCTTGTCTAACCTTAGGGAATAAGAGAGCATTGACATTGGATGAATTCTTGAATAATTGTGGGGGTGTATGTGCAAAATAGTTGATGAAAAAGGAAAGAATAGTCATCTTAAAGAAACAAAATAAAATAAATAAAATAAATAAAGTGTAAAGAAAGGTCAACAAGGTAAAAATGGGTAGTAAAAAGAATATGTAAAGGAAATTTGTATTATGTTGGGATGAACCTTTTATGTTTGTTATTTTAACTCAACCCTAATGCTCTTTTATTCTCTTTGGTATTTAACTTGTCATATCTATATTACCCCATTCCTTTACCTTGACCTCATTACAACCTTTAATAAAGTCCTCTTGATTTGTGTGTGCATATGTTTTGAGTAGTAGAGAAGTAGAATATAAGCAAGCTTATGGTAGTGTAATTTTTCATGGGTTGAATTGAGTGAAATACCTATCTTTTTAAACATTTAAGGGATTGAGAGTGAATCTTATGAGGATCTATCATTCTTGACTCATGTTTTTTGATTGAAGTTTCCTTACTTGTTGGTTTGAGATGAGAAAAAATGTTACGTCATAAATGTTTTGATCACTTGAATCTTTGGTTGCTCTTCTTGCTTATAAACTTTTGTATTCTTAAATATTATTAGAAATTGAGTCTTTTACAATTTTTAGCTTTTGAGTTTGTGTTATTTTTCTTTAACTTTGATCTTATGTGTTTTGCCTGAGAGTACAAAAGCTAAGTGGGGGAATTTAATAGCAATATATTTTATTCATTTTATAATCCTTTCACTGGGCTTCTTAAGGTTCAATTAGGCTTAATTAAGTTAGTTTTGTTATATTTTATGATATTAAGCTTAATTGGATCATTGAAGGAATTATTGCTTGAATTGGTTTTAATTTGTCTATTTGGCAGTATTTAGTAAACTGGTTATAATTTGAGTTACAAATATCTGATTGATATAACTCTAGTCTTGTAAGAAATCTAAGACAATTATCTACAACTTTGATGAGTCAAGAGCCAAATCACACGTTTCGATAATTTAAATTAGAGTAGAAACAAGATTCAGAGTGTTAATTCTAACAGTTTGACCTCTGTGCACTCATCAGCCCATTTCTTGAGCTATAGGATTCAATTGACACCAAACGATTGGCATTGAAAAGTTAAGACCCAAATCTACAACTTTAATGAAGAACACAAGAGTTATATCAGAAGTATAGTAGGTCATATTGGGCCTAGAAGTTAGAACAGAGTAGTTATAGTTGGGCCTAAATAATGTACAAATATTAGGTCATATCTCGAGCTGTAGGAATGATACTAGGCTGAAACTAGTGGCATTGGAAATCTAAGACAAAAGCCTACAACTTTTATGAAAACTACTTTTCCATTTTCTAATGGCAACCATGAGTTCAGCACTGAATCATTTGAGAGATAAGTATCTCAATAATTTTTCACTCATTCACAATTATCAAACAACTCCCTTGGCATTTTTCACTCATTATCAAACAACTCCATTGTCGTTTTGTTTCCCTCAAGCTCTATAAAAGGGAGTATTAGCTGCTCATTTGAGGCATCTTAGCTTAGAGATCAAAATCATACTATTGTGTTATTTGTTTCTCTTATGATAGTTTTCTTTTATTCTAAATAGAAGTTATGTTCATCTCCTTCTTCTTCTCTCTTTCTTTCTTCTTGTTCATGAGTAACTAATTTTCATTTTGCTTAGGTGAAAGGGTGAAATTTTTGGTAATAAATTAAGGTTAGATTAATTTCTTTTTTGTGCTTGAATGATGTATTATCAAGTGGTCATTATATGTGTTATATTTTGTTTCCAATCAATTTAGAAATTCTTCTTGTAAAGTGAAGATCTTGATTCATTGTAGACAAGAGGTTGGCACAATGAATACTTGAGCTCATTTACAAGTGTTAGTGTTAGTGAATAATATAAGGAACCATAATATAATTATATATATAATTTTAATTAAACTTTGAATGTTGTATTTTTCGATTGGAACCTCCGTTATGTGTGGATTTCAATTGAGTCATAAAAAGAAATAATATTGTCTTTAATTTATTACCAAGAATGGATTTTCTAGCCCAAGTAAATCTTTTTTCATTTGTGAATAACTTTTATCACTTTTATTGTTGTGACAAATATTTTCCTTACCTCAAAGAATTTTTATTCATCAATTCCCTGTGGATCAACCTCGGACTCCCGAGAATTTATTACTTAAAACAACTTGCACTTAGATTTACAACTTATAATTCGCATCACACTTCCAAATTCACATTACAACACAAGAATCAAAAGGATTTCCTGTGGTTGTAACGGGGTTAAGAGTATAATGAAAGGTAGGAAAAAATAAATAAGGATAAAGAATGCTCATGGATAAATCAATACAAAGCAAAATTAGGTTGAAAAGATGATCAATAGAGCATATTGCACAAGCATATAACATATTCTCACTTTCAACCTAATATTTTCATTATTCTTCACCAACAAACTTTTTTCCTTTTCTATTTTTTATTCTTTTTTCTATTTTTTTCTTTTTCTTTTCTTTCTTTTTCTTTTTTTTTCAAGCTTTTTTTTAATCCTTGAAGACAAAAGTAACTTTTCAAAACCTTTCAATTAATACATCAATTGCTCCAAAGAATTCAACCTGATTATTCAATTAGGTATTCAAAGAAATCAATTTCAGGCTCAAATGGGGCAACTAAGGATTATTTTATCAATACAACTCTGAAAGTCAAGAAAAATAAAATCTAATTGTCTTAATCATATTGAAGTCTGTACGTGAATCATTAAAGCCTCAACAATATATCAAAGCAAGTTCTAGCTCACATTAATCAAGAGAAAACTCACTCCAGAAGAAAAATAGGATTTCATTTATGAAAAATCCAATCATTAAAGCTCAAAACTCACTTTCTAACTAATGTTAATAAAGAGAACAAAAGCAAGCAGACATGACTAATTTCTAACTAAGATGCTAAATTTTACTTTTCTTCATTGAAAAAGATTGCTTCAAGCATAAACAACTCATGAGTATTGGAATCCCTTTTAAAACATATCTCCATTAGCTTGGTATTAATCAAGCAATTAACACACAATTTCTGCTTAATTACCAGTAATACTCAAGTGTTCATAAAATTTTTTCACAAAAATTTAGAAGTTTTTTCTTTTACAAAAATTTTAAAAGTATCCCCCATACTTAAGATGAATATTATCCTCAATGTGGAAGAAAAAGAAATAAAAGGGTAAAGAAAAGAGTAACACAACCTGATGAAAAGTGAGACAATGTCAGGCAAAGAAGAAACACAAGAGTCAGCACTGCAACAGAATCTGAAAAATTCCAAAACAAATTAGTAGCATCTAAAAGAAAAAAAATAATTAAAATAAGATAAATAAAGAAGAAATGTAACGACGAGAGCGCTACGAGATTGATAAGTGTCTCCACAAACCAACACGGGTCTTTTCAGCGTGCTTTGTCCTCACTCACACGCATCCTAGGAAACTTCCCAAGAGGTCACCCATCCCAATTGCTCCAGGTTAAGCACGCTTAACCATGGAGTTCTTATGTTCTAGGCTCCCGAAAAGAAGTTGCAACTTGTTGATATGGCTACACTAAATCAATTCCTTTAAGCCAAACTATAAGTCCCATACCGGTCTACGAATCCCTCTCATTCCGGTGCGTATTCAGTTCATTCATGCAGACCCTCCGCCTAGAAGCCTGCCAGGAGCCGCTCCTTGTTCGTGCTTCATTGCACCGGCGATCACTCCCCGCCCTCATCGGCCCCAGGACACCACATGCCCACCAACTTCCGCTTGGTTCGTCCCCGAACCACACCGTACTGGGAGAGGTCCCGTCTTTGATACCATTAATGTAATGACCCGGGACTACCTACAGGATTGATAAGTGTCTCCACAAACCAACATGGGTCTTTTCAGCGTGCTTTGTCCTCACTCACACGCATCCTAGGAAACTTCCCAGGAGGTCACCCATCCCACAATTGCTCCAAGCTAAGCACACTTAACCATGGAGTTCTTATGTTCTAGGCTCCCGAAAAGAAGTTACAACTTGTTGATATGGCTACACCAAATCAATTCCTTTAGGCCATCCTCAACTATGCAGTCCCATACACCCGCACGGTCTATGAATCCTCTCATTCCGGTGCGTATTCAGTTCATTCATGCAGACCCTCCGCCTAGAAGCCTGCCAGGAGCCGCTCCTTGTCCGTGCTTCATTGCACCGGCGATCACTCCCCGCCCTCATCGGCCCCGGGACACCACAAGAAACACAGGTTGCCTCCTGTGTAGTACTTGTTTAACGTCATTAGCTCGACATTGCCTTTTTCAAATAAATTAAGGTGGCTTAAAGTAAGAGAAATAAGAGGACGCCTTCTTCATTTCAAAACAGTGATTCCATCCCTTGTCCATGACCTTGGAGGTGCCTCCAAAAGCATTTTGAGCTTAATAAGGACTTGGTTGTTCTAATTGTGCCTTGACTCCACTAGGCCATGGTGATTTCAATCGATCAACAGCTGAAGGACCAATTTGTAATGGAGCGTGGAGCATAGGAGGACCTTTCTCTAGTTCAACAACTTGAGTTTTAAGAAGGTCAACATCCACATTGTATGATGATGGGGGTCTTTGATAGCTAAGGTTTCCTGTTTCTTAGCTTGAACGATATTGATAAGGGCAAGGAGATTTGGCATTGGAAAAGATTTAGCCTCCCTAAAGACATTAATGGTCACATAATCTCTATCCACTCTCAAGATGAGCTCACCCCGAGGTATATCAATCATAGCTCTTGAAGTTTCCAAAAACGGTCTTCCAAGAATAAGGGAATATCAATGTCCTCTTCCATATCCAGCACCACAAAATCAACTGGGAAAATAGATTTGTCCACCTTTACCAAAACATCCTCCACCACACCGCGAAGGTAAGTGGTGATCTATCGGCCAGCTACAGTGAAATGTTGGTGGGCTTTGGTTCCTTCATTCCCAATTTCTTAAACACAAAGAAAGCCATCAAATTTATACTAACACTTAAATCACATAATGTTTTCTCAAAATAAGAATTACCAATAGAGTAAGGCATAATAAAACTCCCTAGTTCTTTTAATTTTAGGGGTAACTTCTTCAAGAGAATGGCGAAACACTCCTCATTTAGACATATCGTCTCAAATTCCTCAAGCTTGCATTTCTTTGTAAGGATTTCCTTCAAAAACTTTGCATACTTAGGCATTTAGGAGATGGCTTCAACAAACAAAATGTTAATTTGTAACTTCTTAAATATCTCCAAGAATTTAGCAAACTGCTGGTTTGGCTGATTGTTCTTAAGCCTCTGAGGGAACAGGATCTTGGCATATGGTGATTATTCACATACTATGTTATGTTCATGGTCCTTTTTTACTCTCTGTCACTTTGGTTCTTTCTTCTCAACCTCTCTTTCTTTATTAATGTCTTGAACTGAGACATCTTTAATAAGAACATCATTTTTCTTGGTCTCAATTCCTGACGAGCTAGGTGCTTCATTTGCCTTCTCATCTTTCACATTAGATAACTCATCAAAAGTATCTTTGTACTCTAGCATTTCCTTCTTCTGGGAGGATTCCCCAAGTTCCTTACCACTTCTCAAGGTAATTGTATTGACCTATTCCTTTGGATTAGTCTCAGTAGCACTAGGCAATGTCCTTGGTGCCCTCACTATCATCAATGTAGCCAACTGGCTAATCTGAGTCTCCATGTTCTTCATTCTGCCATCTGAATTCTGCATGTACTTCATTACTAAATGTTCAAAGCTTGGCTTCTCTGCAGGTGCTTGAAAACTTGGAGGTGGTTGTGGAGCTCTCTGCTGATTCTGCTAATAGCCCTGTTGATTTCCCCATTTAAAATTAGGCTTATCCCACCAATCGGGATTGTACATATTAGCATATGGGTTGTACTATTGTCAGTTAGAATTACCAACAAAATTTACTCCTTCAAGCTTAAGGGCAAAGGGACTACCAACTTGACAGTTTACACTTGTATGACCCTGCCCTCCATATGTTTCATAAATGATTGGGGGGCTACATTATTTGTTACCATCAAAATCTCAACCTTCTTTGTCAAAGCTTCCAATTGACTTAGAATGGCCGTAGAAGAATCAACAACATGTACACCTGCTTATTTCTTTGGAACCTAGCGCTCATTTTGCCATTAATAACTATTTAGTACCATTTCTTCAATCAGTGCTTGACTCTCAGTAGGTGTTTTCCTCCATATTGTACCTCCCGCAGTGGCATTAATGAATGAACAGTTTGCAAGTGATAAACCATTGTAAAAAGTCTGAACCTGCTGCCATATGGGAAATTCGTGATGTGGACATCTCCTCAACAACTCTTGAAAGCACTCCCAAGCTTCATAAAAAGTGTTCATGTCAAACTGCACAAAAGAATATATGTCATTCCTTAACTTAGCAGATTTAGAAGGATGAAAATACTTAGCCAGAAATTGTTGTGTCAATTGATCCCATATAGTGATAGAACCTTTTGATAGTGACGTTAACCATTGACTCGCTTTGTCCCTAAGAAAGAAAAGAAATAGCCATAATCAGATTGCATCATCTGTCACATCATCGTACTTGATAGTATCACACAACTGCAAGAACCTGGCCAAATGATGATTTAGATCATCTGAAGGCAATCCACCAAACTGAACAAAATTTTGAATCATAGAGATCAATGTCAGTTTGATCTCAAAATTGTTAGCTATCACAGTTGGTCTTAAAATACTCCCTCCAAACCCTTCAGCAATGGGCATGAAATATTCAAGCATGGTTTGCTCTACTAGGGTAGCTCTTTCTTCATGATTTGCCTCAACTATTGGTTGTCTCTCCATCCTGTTTATAACTTCTGTCACAACTTCAATATAAGATTGTTTCCTTAACCTGCGAGTTGTTTTCTCAATTTCAAGATCAAATGTCAAATCAAAAAACTGAGATTGAGTAAGCATAAACAAAAAATATGAAGTGACAAATTAATTAAAAATAAAAAAAAATACAAATAAAAATAAATAAAATAAAATAAAATAAAAATAAAATAAAATAAGGAATAAAATAAAAGCACGTCTAAATTAACTAAATTTTTTGCTTCTAATATTATCAAACTTACTCCCCGACAACGGCGCCAAAAACTTGATATGCGTAAAATACACTAAGAGCAAGCGTACTCTATTACTAAGTAATATAAGACTTGAGTCTCAGTTATCGATCCCAGGAGGAATAAATGGTAATTACTAAATCTGTAAAACTCTTTGTTATCCACACAATCAAAAGTGTATGAAGAAATTTAAGATAAAATCAGAAAAAAATAAAGAAAAATAATGAACAATCAAATAAAGAATAGATAATCAATGAGAGAGAGACTAAGGATTTTCTGCGTGATGATCTGAACCAAAGACAGTTCCTTTGCTAAACTCGTTTTTCCCCTTTTATAAAAAAATTGACATTTTTTTGTATCTGACTTGCACAACTTTTCTCACCCTTCATATGGTCGAATTTGTCCTCAATCTAAACAGAGAAGTTTTAGTATTTTCTATTATTTTTTAATGCCATAAATGGTGCATCAATCTGATCTCTGTAGCCCAAGATATGACTCAATTAATAAGAAATGGTCAGAATAATATGGCAATCAAATTTTGCTCCAAATCAAATCTCTTTGAGAATCCTTATCCAATCTCCAATCTAAGATTCTGTATCCAATTAGACCTCTAATTAGCATCTAAGAATAGGATAAGAATGCTTTAAATATTTATCTTCAAGAATTTCTTATTTTTGCACAAAATTGAATGATTTATCCTGAAAATTCAAATATGAATAAGTGAATAGATAATTATTTAAAAATAAACAAAAAGTAAATAAACAAAAATTGAATAAAAATAAATTAAAAATCATAACAAATAAACCCAAAAGATGAGTGTATTTAACACTCATCATTAAGATTTGGGGTTTTAGGTTTTAGAGTGGTTGATTTTTCATGATCCATGGTTTTGAGTGAAATCAAAGTGGAATAAGAGTTACTATGTGTAGATGACTCTTGTAGAAGGTTGAAAATCACTTGGATGTGAGGTTTGAGTGATTCGATGAGGGATAAGTTCCAATAGAATAGTACCTAGATCTGCAAAGTTCTGCAGAATCCATGTTCTGTAGCTTGTACAGCGGTGCAATTTGTGACACGCCACGGCGTGCGAGTGATGCATCTCCAGTAGTTGGAACCTGAGAGTAGGGCGCTGCGGTGTGGCCGTGGTGTGCCGCGACGTGAGCTCTAGTTTTGGACAAAGTTTGTTGTATGATGCAATAGAACTTGTGAAAGGTGTAATTTCTTCTTTTATGCTTCTTAATGAGTGATGAGACTCTAGTAAGAGTATTTAATGAAGAGTGAATGTATTGAATCAAAATGGTTTGTAATGCTAATTACGAAAATTTAATTAGACATGATTGTATGTTTTGCCTTTATTGAAAAGTGTGAGTCTCGTAGATGAGGGTAATCTATATTAGGCAAGGTAGACGGTATCCTTCCTATTATAGTGGCTTTAAGGATGGATTTCCTTGTGATATTAAGGATGGATTTCCTTATGGCTTTGAGGATATGGATTTCCTTGTTAATTGTCGATAAACGTGTAGTTGTTGGAATTCACTACCCAGGGAGGATGGTTTTCCTTTATGACAATGATGACCATGTAGTTGATGGATTTCAATACCGGAGAGAAAAATAATGGATGTGACTTCCAGTGCTTGCTCAAGGTTATGGATGTGATTTCCATTACTTTGTTCAAGACTCACACATTCATGACATTACCATGGAACTGGAGTTCCTGAATATGGTATCATGACATTACCATGGACTTGGTATCATAATATCATTCATTTCATGCTTAGGATATTACATAGGCATAAACACTAGACATAATTTGGCATAGCATGATGATTGTATGGGCAGTTGCCACCATGACATTGCAATTGTATGGGCGATTGCATATCTCTAAGATGAAGATGTTGTTTTAGTATGATGTTGTGTGCTTTAGTGATTGAAGTGTTATTTTGATAGTCATATATTCTTTATGAAGGTATAAAATGATGGTTTTGGAATACTTCTATTGAGATATGTGATTTCTTACCTCAATTGTGCTGCCATGTAAATTTAGGTGTGAGTTCTTCAAAAGGAAAGAAGAAGATGTATGAAGATTAGTATATTTATAGCTTGATGTTGACAAAGCTTGTATGTTATACTAGATCTTGATGTTTTGAAGTTTATGTATTACAATATGCCCTTGGAGGCAATGATGTTTATATATATATATATATAACTTTTGTTATCGAGGTTCTCCATAATTATTTATAAAAATGTTATGGGTTTAGTTATTGTATGTTTTAAAGTAGCATGACTAGTTTTTGTTATTCTTATATATGTCAGATATATCGGGATAGAAATATTGAGATGTTACACATCCTTTCCCATCTCAAGATGCTTCCTAGCTCAAAGGACATCTTTAGCATTGATGTATTTATCAGCACTAGAATGGAACGCATCCATGGTCTTGGGTTCCTTCTTTGCAAGTGAAAAAGAGTGTGGTCCTAGTCGGAGTCCTTCTCTGATGCAGTATAATCTGAGCCTTTTGTCCCAGTCACATATGTTCACAATCTCTTTGTTGAACTGAGATATAAAGTCTCAGAGAGACTCCTCCTTTTCTTGATTAATCTGGGAGAGGCATGAAATTGTTTTAGACTGCACTTTGCTAGTGGTGAAGTGCAACAAAAATCTCAAGGACAGGTGCCCCCAGTTATCCATGGACCTCAGAGTTAAGGTGGTGAACCATCTCAAGGTGACTTTCTTCAAAGACAAGGGAAAGCAAGACACATAAGAAAGTCATCACTCCTGCAAACAAAAGTGTAGAAACGTAGGCATCCAAGTGTTCTTGAGGGTCTGTGGTCCCATCATAGGCTTCAATATTAGTAGGATACTTGAAGCACCTAGGGATTTCGTAAGCCATCAGTATATCAGAAAAAGTTTAGTTTTGAGGAACCGTGTTCCTTACTCCGTGTTGTTGCTCTCTTGTATGAACAGTTCAACATTATGACCGAGATTTACGATCCTAGAGCTTTCTAGATGGCGGTCATCTTCTTGAGTTCTGTCTCTTCTATTTTCACGATTTCTTCTCGGATATCGGTTTTCACCTTTATAGTCTCGGTTGACAACTCTCTCTAGGTTATGGATTCACTCCTTATGGAGATGAATTCTTTCATCTTGAAGTCTAACCAAAGAGATCAGTTCTGCCCTGGATAGCTCCTGATGATCAGATTCAACACAGTGATACCAGGCTTCATTCTCCACTTGATCTCAAAGGTGTTGTAGCGTTGATACCCACTGTCCTACATCACCAGATGATGCTCTTGGACCTAGATATTGTCTCACCGAAACTCACAGGGAAGGAATGGGAGACACTCTGACGCTCAAGTCAGTTTGTGTGCAAGGAGGATAGTGTATAGAATTAGAGATTGAATTCGTACCTTCTGGACCTTGCGGGGTATAAGTATGAGCATATTATGGCGTTAAGATTCTGAACATTCAACCTAAATTGAATGTTGTTACCTGAAATCAGGGAGACCATTATTCCCTGCAATTAATGCCCTGTATATGTGGGATATGATTAGAAATAATATCTCTTTAAAGGAATTCTGAATGATTTATACCTAGTAAATAAACAGTTACGAGTGCGTATTAACGTCCAGGACTTATTCTAGTGGGCTGAGTTGCTCCAGATCCATAGACCGATAACCAGATCCAGAATAGTTAGGGATGGTGGTGAAAGTTGAAAACAAGGATTAGGGTTTAGATTAGGGGGTGGGTGAGAGAGGAGAGGGTTAAAATTCAAATTTTTGGACATGGTGGTCCACACACACCCGTGTTTTACTACGCTTTTGGATTAGTTTTCACATTTTTTTAAGAACAATCCACTTAGACTACTAAGTTAAATAAGCCTTTTTAAAAATTTAAGCCTTGCTTGTTTGATAAATAAACTATACCAAAGTAGGTCAAAAATAGATTAGGCAGAAGGCCCCTAATAACCTGCGACCTATTCATATCCCTTAAGGCTGTGTTTGGGAATTTGGAGGGAAAGGAAGGGAAATAGTTTAAAGGAGAAGAAAGGGAAGGAAAATGAGAGGTTTATTCTCTCTTTGTTTAGAAGTGTGAAATATACGAGGGAAAGGAAATGGAGGGTTTAAAATATATTTTTACTATTTTACCCTTTATTTAAAAATTAACATAATTAACATTTTATAAAAAAAAAACAAAAACAAAACTGAAGCACCCGTAGCTTCTTCAGTTCTTCTCCACTTTTCTTCTCCAAAACAATTGTCCTTTCCCAATAGATTTTTCTATCAAATTTCTTCCTCCCCAGTTTCTTCCTCTATCGCGAACCGAGTTAGGAGGCACGGATCTTGACGATTTGGTACGGCATGCGTGGTTGGTTGCGAAGCATTGTGTGGTGGTGCCACCGAATCGCCGTCAACGCCGCCTCCGCATCTCTCAGGTCATAGAAGTGAACGGTGACCATTCCCTCACGCAACCACTCCATCTGAACCCCTCTCACGTCTCCGAACACCTCCAATTCCCTCCTCAACATGGACTCACTAAGCACCATCTCTGAGGGCACTGAGCTCAGAAGTAGAGACCGTGTAGGTGGCGTGGACGAGGGAGCCACCGGTGGGGCAACGTACGCCGTGGGATCAGAGGACAAGTGTGGATACGGAACACCAACAGGAACGGCACTGCGGCCATTGAAAAACGTCACTGTTTGCACGGATCAGAGTTACAGGGTTGTGTGCGTGTTTGTCTGGCTATCAAAGTTCAGTGATCAGAAATGGAGGATAAATGGGTAATTTTGCACAAAAATCCCTCAAATTGGAGGAACTGAAACAGAGGAGTTTGGAGGGCATCTGAAAATCCTTCCCTTCCCTTCCCTAAACTCCCAAACAAAGGTTTCTCACCTCTAAACCCTTCCCTCCCTTCCCTTTCCCTTTTAATTTTCACTCCCAAACAAACCCTAAAGCAATGTAATGTATATTCGTAACAAACTTGGACCTAACTACCTGAGTCGTTCCCATCACTTACTTAAGGGCTTCTCACCATCAATCTATTCATGATTTCCCCACAAAGACCCCCCAGATAAGATGTTGAAACCGTATACACTCAACCTTACCTTGAATATTACCCTAGTGCATGTTCGGGTGGTGGGCAGACGAGTTTTTGCTCACGAAGATAGGGTTTTAAACATCTAAACACATGTTTGGTTGTGCGTTGAAACCCACCTCTCAAACATGATTTTGCCTCTAAATTGGATTTTCACTCGAAGCAACATTGTTTTTCTTCTCCATTTAGCCACTGTGATTTGTGGCATAATTAAAGTTTCCCAATGGTCAAGTTCCCATTATACCTATTCTTTCAGTTCTTTCCTTCACTTGCAGTGCAACTCGTGCCTCTACCTTGAACCATTTTTTAGCACTTTGATAAGACCATTATCTCTAGACAAAATAATTGCCAGTGGAACTGCCTCTTATAGCAGAGTTGCACCACTTTTCGAAATGGAGGGAACAAAAAAACTCATAGCGTGCAACCATTTTGAATTGAGAAATCAAGTGGTTCATATGGGCAAGGCAAAACAAAGTTTGGAATTAAGCAAAACGTGTAGTTGTGTAACTATCAATGGTCCATGAATGCACCACAAGGTCACATAGATGAATGGTGGATTTTAATCAATGGGAGCCAGCTTAGAAGGTCACTCCTAAAACTAAATATTTCCAACAGTAAAGGTCGAGCAGCGTCAAGAGCCGAAACCTGGGAATGTAAAAGCCATGGTAGTCGAGATTGCCAAGAACCTCAAGTGTGCCCTCAATCTGGTCCATGTTGTTACCATCATCGGTACCAGCACCATCGGGATTGTGTTCTTTCTTCCTTCCATCATTAGCAACATGTACATTGTTGGTGGAGGGTCGTAGTGGTTATGTGGTGGAGGCAGGGATGGACCCACGTTATTGGGTTTGGGGGCACATGCCCCCATTAAAAAATATATATCTATTAATATATATGTAATACATTATTTTTATTTTTCATAAAATTTGAAAAGATTTTACTTAAATATAAAGTTAATTAAATAAATTTTAATTTTATTACATAGAGTCATATTTATGTGCATAACTATGAACCAATCTTAGATGATTTATATGCAAATTTTTTTTAAATAAACTAACACTTATATACATTAAAAAATAATAATAATCACATTAATAGTACATATAAAAAAAGTATAATAAATATTACAATTTTTAAATAAAAATTATTCATCAGATAAAATAGAAAATTTTACCCCCACTAACAAAAATTAAAAATTTTGCCCCCACTAACAAAATTTTCTAGGTCCGTCACTAGGTGGAGGTGGAGTAGCCATGGGAGACGGTGGTTTCACACCTTTTCTTTAGAAACGTCAACATCATCTTAATGTAGCTAGGTTATTATTTTTTCAATCCAAAGTACCATTGGATTTATGGGGAGATTGTATATCCACTGCCACTTATCATTAATAAGGTACCCTCTGCCTTACTTTCTTTCAAATCACCTTTTAACTTGCTTTTTAATTCTGAACCAGTTTACTTACAATTGAGAGTTTTTTATTGTCTTTGCTTTAGTTCCACTCTTTTCTCTAGTAGACATAAGTTTAGTCCTTGAGCTATTCCATCCATTTTTTTGGGATATCCACCCGGGTATAAGGGTTATAAGGTGTACAATCTGCAATCTAAGTCATGTTATATTTCAAGAGATGTAGTTTTTTATGAGGACATTTTTCCATTCAAGTCTGCTTCTACTTCTCCTACTAATGATCCTTTTCCTGATCTGATTATTCCTAAACTAGTTCAAGATTATACATATTCTCCTATTCAACAAGTGCTTTCTCTTCCTTGTCCAGTTGTCAGAAGATCTTCTAGGACTAGGAACTCTCCTTCCTATCTTCAAGATTACAGCTGTAATTCTTTCATAGTTCCTTATCCTATTTCCAATCACGTTTCCTATGATAAGCTGTCTCCTACATACAATAATTATGTTCTACAAACTTCTTCTATTTTTGAACCTTTCTTTTATCATCAAGCAGCTCCCATTCCTACATGGCAGAAGGCCATGAAAGAAGAACTTGATGCCATTGAAGCCAATAACACTTGGACTGTCATTCCTCTTCCTCCAAGAAAACATATCATTGGTTGTAGGTGGTTACAAGGTAAAATACAAGTCAGATGGTACTGTTGAAAGGTACAAAGCCTGAAATGTAGCAAAAGGGTATACAAAATAGGATGGAATAGACTTCATGGATACTTTTTCTCCTATTGCCAAATTAACAATAGTGAGACTCTTGCTCTCTTTGGCAACAATTAAGAAATAGACACTTCTCCAGTTGGATATCAACAATGCTTTCCTCAATGGAACATTGTTTGAAGAAGTTTATATGGACTTACCTTTGGGATATTCATGCAAGGGGGAGAACATGGTTTATAAATTAATAAATCCCTATATGGTTTGAGACAAGCATCAAGACAGTGATTTCACACCTTTTCTTCAGCCTTGTTGTTTCATAGCTTCAAGCAATCACAGTGTGACTACTCTTTGTTTACAAGAGGTTCTGGTAACACTTTTGTAGCTCTTATTATTTATGTTGATGATATTATTGTGGCAAGTCAAGATCCAACTACTGTCTCAACTGTTAAAGCCATCTTACAGTCCTTGTTTAAATTGAAAGATTTAAGGAATTTGAAGTACTTCTTGGGGTTAGAAATTGCTCAGTCCAAGAAAGGCATTTTTTTGACACAAAGGAAGTATACTATTTCTTTACTAGAAGAAACTAGTTTTTTGAACTACAAACCAATTGTATTACCTATGGATCCTAATCTCAAGCTGAGTATTTCTTATGGAGATCCACTTCTTGATTCATCACAATATCAAAGACTCATTGGCAGGTTATTGTATTTGACCATTTCAAGACCAGATATCTATTATGCAGTGCATAGGCTTAGTCAATTCATATCTAGTCCTACCACTTCTCATTTAGATGTTGTCCATCATCTCTTGAGATATCTTAAAGCTTCTCCAGGCCAAGGTCTATTATTTTCTAGCAATTCATCACTCAACCTCAAGTCATATGCATATGTAGATTGGGGTAGTTGCACTGATACCAAATGGTCTACAATTGGTTATTGCATATTTTTAGGTGATTCTTTACTATCATGGAAATCAAAGAAACAACCTACAATGTCTCAATCATCAGCAAAAGTTGAGTATCGAGTTCTTGCTTATCCAGCTAGTGAGGTTACTTGGCTTCTAAATCTTCTCAAAGATTTTGAGATTACCATTGATTCTACTATGCTTTTCTGTGATCGTCAAGATGCAACACACATTTCTTCTAATCCAACATTCTATGAGGGATCCAAACATATAGATATTGATTGCCACTATGTTAGAAAAAAAGCTCTTGTTGGAACTCTCAAACTAGTCCATGTGCATTCCAAATATCAGTTGGCAAACATTCTCACCAAGCCACTCTCAACTGTTTCTTTCAATTTCTTATTGTCCAAGATAAGAGTACTTGATCCATACCTTCCATCTTGAGGGGGAGTATTACATTATTAACTGGAGTTAGTTAGTAACAGTTAGTAGTAATTGAATTAGTTAGTTATTAGTTAGTTGGTTAGCACAGCTAGGTAGTTGGTTAGCACAACTAGTTAGTTAGTTAGCAGCTATATAAACTTAACTCTGCAACTCATTGGGTAACTTAATCTTTGATAATATAATTCATTTAGCAAATACTATTCTCAATAGTCTTTAGTGGAGGACGGTGAAGGCTTTGTCCGATCTAGTGGTTTTTAAGTATTTTACCTATAGTTTTGTGTCATTAAGTTGCGGTTTCTAACTGCGACTGTAACACCCACCGTAGGGTATCACATTTAAGACTAATCCTAATATAATTTAACCAAGTTGTAAAAGAATTAATCTTGTAAAAACATTAATTTTAAAATTTCATTTGCGGAATAAGCGAAAATAAATAAAATAAATAAAAATCGTAAGTACAACTTATAACTGAAATAAACACACCAGAATATACATAGATATTTCAAACCTTGTTCCCAAATAATTTACAGAAACACACCAACTCCCCAAAGATGAAATATACAATACGTACATCAAAACATAACTACTAAACCAGAACCTCTAAAAATTGAACGAAGGATTCGGGCCCTCTAAAGGATCCTCCTCCTCTACGTCATCAAAGAACCCAAGCGGGTACATCGGTCGCCTGACAGGGGTTCTAGCTGAAGACACTACAGAGTCCTCCCATGGGGTATAAACAGTACCACCCCCAGAGTTCCCATATTGGCATTAAGAACTCAAGACACACAAACATATGTTGAGTCAAAACGGGAGTCCCATCATGAGTTCCACTTAGGTTTAAAGTTAAGTCCCGAGTGTAGACAAAACGTTCATTATCTAAATCAAATCACCAAGTGTCAGTTCCACCATAGAATTGTACTCGGACAAAACTCGGCACTTGGCACCTTGCTACCATCCAAACAAACAAAGAAAATTGTTACTGATGGAAAGTAGAATTTCCAGCTTCCTTGTCTCCTCGGTCTTCATCAAACATACACAATAAAATAGATATAACACAGCAAAGAGGTGAGATCCCCTATATCAATACCAACATGGCAGTATAGAAAATGACAGTAAATATACAGATATAGTATTAAAACATTGAATCATATTATCACATCATAGATAAAATATTAGATAAACATAACTATCATGTCAATATGTTGACCAACTATGCATATGCACACAGACTCATTCTTACTCCATGGAACTAATCACAATTTCGGAGAGAAAGATAGGGAGTATATGTCTGTATATTGTTAGCCTCAAATCATGTGCCAATATATTATATCAATGTGCGCAACATGGCTCATACAAAACACTCTCAAACAATCACGAAAAGAGTAGTAACTCCGTCAAGATTGTCGGTGTGTTTGCATAGGATACCACGGCACAAAGGTGCTACCATCTGGCCACATATGACATTCCACACCCCGACGTCTCCAAGATCATTGAAGATCGTAACTACGCAATTCTCACCCGCACGAAGGTGTAAATTGAATCTCCTAGACATATTGCCTTAACCAATTAAGCTGGCGCGCTTTTCAATGCATGATGTATGATTCAAATACACATACAATCATCATTCTCACAGTATTTCACACACACACGCCATCTCTTGGTGGTATCACTTTTCAACATAACTAGGCCTACCACAACAGCCCGATAGCAACCTGCTATTATTTCCAATCGCATAAACATTTTATCACATTTTCACAATCGCAGAATATTTTTCTTACGTTTTCAAATTGCGTAAGTATTTTCCAGCATTTTCATAATCGCATAAATATTTTCAAACGTTTTCTAAATCGCGTAGCAATTTTAAATCATTTTCTCAATTGTGTAGCAATTTTAAATCATTTTCTCAATTGCGTAGTAATTTTAAATCATTTTCTCAATCTGATAGCTTAAAAATCACTATTTTGAAAACAAGTGACGTTTCTCTAATACTTTTCACATAAAATAATTATTTTGGCTTTATTTACCATATTTTATTATTAAAAATTCTTTAAGTAGCATTTTTCATTATTTCTCTCAAAATTACCCTAAACTTATTCTAAAATTTAGTTTACTTTCTTTTTATGTCTAAAAACCTATCAAATTAATTTCCTATTAATTAAATACCTAAGTCTACACTTAGTAAAATAATTTTGGATCTAGAATATCAAAAATAGGCATGTTGGCTGAATTACACTATATGCTTCATAAATTATATTTAATTATTTGCTATCACATTATTCTTTGTAAAAACCTTTAATCTAATTCCTTGTCATTAAATCATTTAATCCATGATTAGGAAAATAATGTAAAACATTTTGCTCCAATGGTGGTGTTGAGGCCGTGAACCTCCATAGGTTCTTTGGAACCTTCATACTCATCCTCATCACATAAATCACATCATACCGTATACAATAATCAACATGCTTCCGCAATCACATATTCAAGCATATAATCAAAGCTATAAATCATACTAACCAAAAATCATCTCAAACAAAGCAAACTTAAACCACACAAGTGAATAGATCCTTATGGATTTTTCACCACAAACAAGTCATTCCCTCACCACCAACACTTCGTTGATGAGGTTAATCTCCCTCTTACCTCAAGGAAGACAAAATCTTTCAAGTTGCTTCTCCTAGGGATTTTCGTGAGCCTCCAAAGAAGAACCCTAACAAGCTTAAACCAAGACAAAGTCAAAAATTAAGCTTGAAAAAGAGAAATCATTGATCAATCATTGCTTAAAAACTCAAGAATCAACTTAGAATCAAGAAACCAATATTTTACCTTTAGGAGTAGAAAACTCTAGCTTGATTTTAAAGCACCAAATGGATGAAGTGGGTGAAACTTATGACATCAAAGGTGTTTAGAATCTTGTCTAGGTGAAGAAAATGGTGTTGGATGAAATTATAGGAGATTGGATGTTGGTGTTGGATGTGGAGGCCGAAAGCTTCTTAAGAGGGAGAAAATGGAGTTTCTTTGTTGTTCTTGGATGAGAGAGAATGAAGTGAAGAGTTTATGTCACAAAGTGATATTGATGAAGTGAAATATCCAATTTACTTGAGCTTGGTCGTGGAGTGCATAGGATAGGAAGGTTAAAGCTCATTCAACAAGATAAAAACTAAGCACATGGTTTCACATGGCTTATGTCATTAAGTGATCACTCCTTGGTCACATTGGATGATTAACTTGTTCATGAACATCCTAGAAGCACTAGATGGCCGTGGAGCACATGGAGAAAAGGTAAATAAGTTTTGATTCATGTAGTTCCTAGTTACACTTAAACTAACTTAGTTAGTTCACTTAGTTAGATGGCTAACTATTTAGTTACAAGGCTTAGGTCATGCATTGGTCACACAAGATAAATCATGTATTCTAGAAGGCTCTAGAATCTCCTTGAAACCATGGAGCTCTAAGGAGTAGCAAACTAAGTTTGTTCCATTTAGTTATTACTTAGGCTTTAGGTTAACTTAGTTAGATTACTTAGTTTCTTGGCTAACTAATCTAGCCATTATTGTTTACCACATCCTATTGGCATAGAAAATTCAAGTCATTAACATTAACCAATTCCTATTGGTTCACCAAATTGTGATTCCTAAAGACTTTTATCAGTTTATTGTCCAACGGACAAAAGATATGGGATCTATTACCCAATAGGCATAAGCTACTACTCGCAAATCAGTAGATATTGTCCAACAGATAATAAAAAGTGAAATATTTTTATTTTACAGTTAAATTCTAAAAATTAAAAGATCGGGTAATGTATCTCTCGGATTCGGGTTTAGTAAGCTCTCTCGGCTCCGAATAAATCGTCAAAGATTTTTTTCGGCCCAAAAATTATTATTTTCTTGACCCAAAGTAAATCACACACAAAGATCAAAAATAGTCACAGAGCAGTCAAAATAAATTTATAGCACACAGAAATCATAAAATAGTATAATTCAGACATTACTGAGAAACAACAAATTTTGGCGTTTACAACTCTCCCTCACTAAAAAGAATTTCGTCCCCAAAATTTATCATACCTTAGAATAATTGTGGATATTGTTCCCTCATCTTATCTTCCATCTCCCACGTAGCATCTCCTGTCTTTTCATTCCAGATCACTTTTACTAATGAAATTTCCTTCCCTCTGAGTTTCTTCACCCTCCTGTCTTCAATCTTAACAGGAAGTGTCTCATACATCAAATTTTCTTTCAATTGTATCTCATCGGGCTAAATGACATGAGAAGGATCGGGGTTATACTTTCTTAACTGGAACACATGGAAAACTTTATCAAGGTTTGAGAGAAAAGGTGGTAAAGTTATTTGGTAAGCAACTGGACCTATCCGACGAAGAATTTGATAAGGTCCAACGAATTTAGGAGTGAGTTTTTGGATTTTGTAACCCTTCCGACACCAGTCGTGGGTGTGACTTACAAAAACACATGCTCACGGATATGGATTAAAAGTTGCAAACCCAAGTGCAGGTTGTTTCAAGTAATAAATTCTCGGGAGTCCAAGGTCGATCCACAGGGAATTAATGAAGAAAAATTCTTTAACGTAAAGTAAATATTTTGTCACAATAATAAAAGTGATAAAACTTGGTCACAAATTAAAAAAACTTACTTGGGTTAGGAGATCCACTCTTGGTAAATAAATTAAGGACAAGATTAATTTTTTTATAACTCAATTAAAATCCACACATAATGGAGGTTCCAATCAGAAAATAAAACATTCAAAGTTCATTAAAAGTTATATACATAATTATATTATGATTCCTTTAATCATCTATTAACACTACCACTTATAAATGAGTTCAAGCATTCATTGTGCCAAAATTTTGTCTACAACAAATCAAGATCTCCACTTTACAAGGAGGGTTTCTAAATTGATTGGAAACAAAATACAACACGTATAATGACCACTTGAAAATATATCATTTAAGCACAAGAAAGAAATGAATTTAACCTTATTTCATACCAAGAACTTTACCCTTTCACCCAAGTCAAATGAAACTTAGTTACTCATAGACAAGAAGAAAGGAAGAGAGAAAAAAAAGAAGAAGAACATGACTTCAATTTAAAACACAAGAAAAATAAGTAACACAATAGCATGATCTTGGCCTCTAGGACCAAGACCCCCCTAAATGATCTGCCAATGGTGCCTTTTATAGAGGATTAGGAATACAAAATGACAAGTGGGCTGAGTCATAGGTGAGTGGATGAGTGAAAAAAGCCAAATGACTTTTAGTGAGTGAAAAATTATGGAGATTCTTTGTCTCTGAAATCATTTAACTCTGAAGTTATTGCATTCATCATTTTTAAATAAATTAGTCTTATGAAAGTTGTAGACCTGGATCTTAACTTTCAAATGCCGTTAGTTTGGGTCAAAAATCATTTCTACAACTCAAGATATGATCTGATTATTACATACTGCTCAGGCCCAGTGACAGCTCCCTTGTTCTGACTTCTAAACCCAATATGACCTCCAAAAACTTCGAACTGGGTTTTGTATTCAACATGAAAGTTGTATATTTGGGTCTTAACTATCAACCATCAAAAGTTCAGCCCATTTGACATCCTATAGCTCGATCTATGTCATGAATAGTATGCATAGGTCAAGCTATCAGGATCAGTACTCTAGTTCTTGCTTCAACTCTAATTTGAGTTATCCAAACATATGACCTGGCCTTTGAGGTCTTCATGAAAGTTGTAGAGCACTCTCTTATCTTTCAAATACCACCAGAATCACCTAAAAATGTCACCTACAGCCCAAGAGAAGGCCCAAATACAGAAATAGAGTAAGACGTAAATCATGCTGAAAAATTTAATTAAGTCCAATTTGAGTCCAAACTTACAAAACATAATCAAAATCAATCAATTAAGTACATGGAGAGTGTAAATGACTAAAAGTGAGGGTTTATTAATGTATCAAATATGTGATTATCAAATTCTCTCACACTCAACTTTTTGTACTCTTGGACAAAACACACAAGACCAAAACTAACAAAAACGAAATAGACTCAAAAGCTAAACACTCTAAAAGACTCAATTTCTAATAATATTTAAGAATGAAGAGCAACCAATTATTCAAGTAATCAAAACATTTATTATTGGGAATTGCGGATCAAAATATCTCGCAGCGGAATAATAGGATTCCCATACAGGATCCATGCGAAAAGTCCATAATCCGAGTGTTTTTTTTTTTTTAAATTTACCTCTTGAAGCGTGATAAACACAAGCGAGGTGAATCACCAACACCGTAATAGCGACGATGTTTCTGCGGTATCCACACGAACAGACTTGCAAAAGGAGTCACGCCTCTGTTTCGCAGTGTTAGCTGCGAATAGAAGAGAAGAGCCTTTCACTGTCTCTCACTCACTTTCTTAGGTGTGGCTAGGGTTGTGATGTAACATCTATAGCAGCCCCCTTAACAGTACTATTTATAATAGTGGCTGCCTTAAGTGAGTGTGAGCGTGTAGCAAGGTAAGGTGTGCAACCCTAAAACCCATCTGTCATGAGTTAGGCCCACAATTGAATCGAGTCCAACTTGGATCCTTATTGCTCCAATTTAGTACTGTTCTAAGTGTGCAACCTGCAGGTTCTCATGGCGTTGGTAGTAATATTAAAATCTCATTTTAATATTACAAACAAGCGATGCGGTATCTAGCAACACATCACTTTGCTACCCAAGTAATGAGAATGTCGGTGATTTGACATAACCTATCCGTGATTAATGTTTTCGTGTAGTTTAGTCCCTTTGTCCGGATATCCAGATTGAACGAAGGCATGGAACGTGTCACCCTTGTTTAATTCAATCTTTAGTTTCCTAATTCTAGAGTAGACATAGTAATAACAAATGAGATCAATATCTCATATTGACTCATTTGAGCATGGCCATGCATTTCATAGTCTCACTCAATCGGGGGCCCGAAGATATCACTCTGTTATGTAGGAGGGACAAATCCCATCTAGGTCACTCACATTCCTCCACATGCATCGCAATATGTCTAATAACCAACTTTATAATCATCTTGTTACAGATGACGTTTGATGGCATTTAAAACACACAACTCCTCATGTAGGAATCGTAGTGATTTCAAAGGTCAAAGAACCACATACACCATTATCACTATGAGAATCGCTTATGACACTCACGTAACGATCCACGTAGCGTTCTCATGGCGGGTCTGTCCAATACATCATTACTCTAATATGTATCCATGTGTAGACTTGATATCTCATATCCATGACCAGATGTGGTCATCAGTCTACGCACATACTAGTCTCAATGCATTATTGTTGTCCGATTAACAATAATACTTGACTAGGGACATTTAAGAATAGTATTTTATCCAATAGGATCTCACCATCAAGTCATCCACTTGATGTCCTATGGTATCAAACTTACTATTCTAAGGACTTTATTATGTCTATCAAAAAGAACACAATAAATAAAATGCCTCATATATCAAAAATAGCATAATATAATGTATGTCAATACAAACAAAATGTATTGGCCACTAGGGCATACACCAACAATCTCCCACTTGCACTAGAGCCAATCAGGCATATATCTAATGCCTAAAGACCTAGTGTGACCCTCATGCTTCTGCTGTGCAAGAGGCTTCGTCAGTGGATCAGCAATATTATCATCTGTTGGTACTCTGCATATCTTCACATCTCCTCTATCGATGATCTCTCGAATGAGATAGAAGCGCCTAAGTATATGTTTGGATCGCGGTGAGATCTAGGCTCCTTAGCTTGTGCAATGGCTCCATTATTATCACAATAGAGGTCCACCTGGGTCCACAATGCTAGGAATAATGCCAAGTTCGGTAATGAACTTACGATCCAAACGGCCTCCTTTCTTTGCATTGGAGGCAAGACAATATACTCAGCCTACGTGGTAGAATCGGCGATTGTCTCCTGCTTTGAACTCTTCCAACTCACGGCCCCACCATTTAGGCAAAAAACATAACTCGATTGCGATCTGGAGTCGTCCTTATCGGTTTGGAAGCTAGCATCAGTGTAACCTTTTACGACTAGCTCTTCCTCGCCTCCATATACCAAGAACGAATCATTAGTCCTTCTTAAGTAGTTAAGGATGTTCTTGATAGTAGTCTAGTGACTTTCACCGGGATCAAACTGGTACCTACTCGTCATGCTCAAAGCATACGAGATGTCTGGTCGAGTACATAACATGGCATACATGATAGATCCAATTGCAGATGCATATGGAATCTTGCTCATGCGATCCCTCTCATCCTGGGTGGAAGGGGATTGAGCCTTAGATAAGCTTACACCATGTGACATAGGCAAGAGTCATTTCTTGGATTCATGCATGTTAAATCGTCTTAACACTTTGTCTATGTATGTACTCTGACTTAGGCCAAGCGAGTCTCGGTGATCTATCTCTATAGATCATGATACCTAATACAT
This sequence comes from Ormosia semicastrata, assembly GCA_029884595.1. Classification (NCBI taxonomy): domain Eukaryota; kingdom Viridiplantae; phylum Streptophyta; class Magnoliopsida; order Fabales; family Fabaceae; genus Ormosia; species Ormosia semicastrata. The sequence goes on from JAQQTO010000061.1 coordinate 7,932,844, forward strand.
AGGTGGCTTCGCCCAAGTCTTTCATAGAGAAGCGAGTTCCTTAACCAAGTCTTTACTGATTTGTAGGGTAGGGATGTCATTTCCAATAAGTAGTATGTCATCAACATACAATACCGAGAAAAGACAATAGTGCTCCCACTAACCTTCTTGTAGACACAAGATTCTTCTTCATTCTTGATGAAACCAAACTGTTTTATTGTATCATCAAAACGAAGATTCCGCTTACGGAAGCTTGCTTTAATCCATAAATAGATCGTTGCAACTTGCATACTTTTCTAGCATCCTGCGGAGTGGAAAAACCCTCGGGTTGTGTCATGTACACATCTTCGAGAAGATTTCCATTAAGGAAAGCGTTTTGACATCCATTTGCCGATTTCATAATCATGGTATCTTTGCAATGACAAGCAAGATCCGAACGGATTTAAGCATCGCAAGCGGGGAAAAAGTCTCATCATAGTCTACACCATGAATTTGTTTGAAACCTTTAGCCACCAATCGCGCCTTAAAGGTATGCACATTACCATCCATGTCGGTTTTCTTCTTGAAAACCCACTTGCACCCAATGGGTTTTACCCCTTCGGTGGGTCAACCAAGGTCCATACTGGTTGGCATACATGGAATCCATTTCGAGATCTCATGGCCTCAAGCCATTTCTTAGATCCGGGCCAATAATGGCTTCTGGTAAGTCACGAGGCTCATCTTGATCTATGAGCAATACGTCACCTTATTGGGTCATGAGAAATCCATATCTCTCTAGTTGATGACGTCTCTGTTAGACCTACTTGGTCTTGTGCTACTAAGCAGAGTTCTTGTTCCACAACATTTGTGGAGGCTGCTCTATTTCCACCATTGGTTCATTCTTGCTTTGTGAAACTTGAACTTCTTCAAGTTCTACTTTTCTCCTCTTGGTTCCTTTGGAGATAAACTCCCTTTCTAGAAACACATTTGTCCGTGCGACAAACACTTTGCCCTCGGTAGGATTATAGAAAAAGTATCCCTTGGTTTCCTTTGGATACCCCACAAAGAAGCATTTATCGATTTAGGTCCAAGCTTATCGAAACTTGACGTTTTACGTAAGCCGCAGCCCCAAATCTTCAAGAAAGACATCTTGGGCCGTCTCCCGGTCCATATCTCATATGGTGTCTTTTGAACCGTCTTAGATGGAACACGGTTAAGTGTGAAAAGCTGCTTTGTTAACGAGCATGTCCCCGAATGAGCCTGGAAGGTTTGCATGACTTATCATGGATCGGACCATGTCCAACAAGGTCAGGTTCCTCCTTTCGAGAGACACCATTCCATTGTGGTGTTCTGGTGGAGTGAGTTGAGATATTATCCCACACTCTTTCGGATGATCATCAAAGCTGTTGGCTTAAGTATTCTCCTCCTCGATCGATCGAAGGATTTTAATACTCTTGCCAAGTTAGTTTTGTACTTCATTCTTGAACTCTTTGAACTTTTCAAAGGATTCGATTTGTGCTTCATAAGATATACAAATCCATATCTCTTGAAATCATCGGTAAATGTAATGAAGTATTGAAAACCACCTCTAGCGATTGTGTTTAGTGGCCCACATACATCACTATGTATAAGGCCTAAAAGATCACTAGCCACTTTCACCTTGTCCGGTGAATGGGGCCTTTGTCATCTTCCCTAATAAACAAGATTCACATATCTCATATGATTCGAAATCAAATGAGTCCAAGAATCCATCTTTATGGAGTTTGGAGATGCGTTTCTCATTTATGTGGCCCAAACGACAATGCGGAGAAAAGTTGGGTTCGGATCGTTTGATTTAAACCTCTTTGTATTTATGTTATAAATGGGCGTTTCGAGATCAAGTACATAAAGTCCATTACTCAATTGTGCACTACCATAAAAAATATCATTCATATAAATAGAACAACACTTGTCCTTTATTATAAAGAAAAACCTTTCTTGTCCAAACAAGAAATAGAAATGATATTCCTACTAATAGCAGGCACAAAATAGCGGTTCTCTAACTCTATTACAAGCCCGGTGGGCGAGAGATAATAAATAAGTCCCTACAGCCTAATGCAGTAACTTTTGCTCCATTTCCAACTCATAGGTCGACTTAGCCGCCTTCGTCAATGGTCTCTTGCTCTTTAGATCTGCACATTTACACAAATGTGAGATCCACATCCGAGTATCTAATACCCGTGATGCAGAAGTAGATAAATTGACTTCAATAACAAAAATACACGAAGTGGAAGTCTCACTTCCCTTCTTCTTTTGAGCTCCTCTAGGAACTTGCATGCAGTTCCTCTTCCAATGTCGGTCGACCGCAATGGAAGCATGTACCTTCCTTAGCCACTCCACCCGCTTGGTTTCAAGCTAGAAGTGCTAGGCTTGGACTTGTCCTTGCCCTTGCCCTTCCGGTTGTCCTTGGGCTTTTTACTGCTTTGTTTCTTGCCCTTATTCTTTTGGACCATCATTATGGCCTTCCCTTTACCTTTGTTGATGTTCTACTCGGCGAGTTCTCAACATGCCTAACTTGACTCTGGTAGTGATTTGTCAATCTCATTCATGTTGTAATTCATGACAAATTGTGAAACTTTTCAACAACGATTGCGGGACTAAGTCGATGGCCAACTCTTGGCCCAAAGGAAAACCCAGTCTCTCTAGGTTTTCAATGTACCCAATCATCTTGAGTACATGAGCACCAACAGGCTTCCTTCTACCGGCTTGCCTTGAAACGGTGCTTTAGAGACCTCGAATCTCTCATGTACGGTCTGGGCTTTCGCTCTTGATAGAGCTTCTTAAGGTGTACGATCATATCATATGCATCCATGTTCTCATGTTGCTTTGGAGCTCGAGTTCATGGTGGCCAGCATTAGACATCCAATGTCTAAGGCATCATCTTGATGCTTCTTATAAGCATCTCTTTCGATTCTAGGGGCATTACCGGCGGGTGGCTCGGAGAATAAAATTTGTTCCAAAACATACGACTTTTTCTCTTGCTTGAGGACAATCCTCAAATTCTGTACCAGTCTAGAAAATTTGTTCCAGACAACTTGTCCTTCTCAAGGATGGATCGCAATGATAAAGTACCCGATGTGTTTGTTGCCATGGTTATCTATTAACAGAAACATGCAAAAATATAAGTATCATGCCATAAACATATTTAATGAGGTCTTTTAATTAAATATGCCCCCCACTATTTTATTCAAGTCAATGACCCTCAGCATTGACTCGGAAAATCCCATCGTAAGATTTCCTAGTAGGCCAAGATCCATATTTCACCTAGTTTTGAGTCAGCTTTGGCTGATCACCCAAAATTCAAATATTTAGGTAGGAAACACTTTCCAATTACATCACATGTAATTCTTGGATAGTTGGGTGAATAACACTTATTCAAGTCCATCTAATGGACCAAAGCCCAACTTCATGCCTCTAAGCCTTCAATCTATTGAAATGGCCTAGTTAAGTCAGACCCAATGGTTGGCATTTGGATATTACTCTTATCCCATCGCATCTTACTAATATAGATAAAGGCACCTGCTTTGGTGGAGACCTACACTTAATCGATATTAGTCTTGATGAGTGCCACACATTGGAAGGCATCACATAATGACTTAATATTTTCTTTGAGGGAATTTTATTATTAGATCTCACCATTTATTAAACTTGTTTAACATACCATAAACATTATCCATGCATCTCATACATATAAAGCATATAATAAATGTGACATGGTTATGGCCTCTAAGAGATTAGCATTAAAAAATGCCAGCTTCACCAAGCGTCTCCCACCAACGTCCTCACTTGATGCCATCTCCTTGTCTCCACATGATGATTACATTATAGAAACCTCTTTTACATTCGAGGGGAGTTAGATGAGAAGAGAATGTACAATCAGAATGTAGAGAGAAAGGCACGACACGCAGGTCATATTTAAAATAACCAAAATAGCATAAAATAAAGACTAAGGCCATAACCATGCACCATGCATCTCTAAGAATACATAAACACAAAGAAATAACACATTATTATTTTGTGAATTATAAAAACAAAGATTTGAATATCGCGTTTTCGAATATCACACACCATGCAACGGGGTTCGGGCGGCGCCCTTTGAAGTCCATTTGCCGGTCGGCAGCGGGCGAAGTCAATGGGAGAAAAATTCTCACTCATATACCACCACTGGTTTCTTGGAGAAAAATTCGAGTTGGACCCCTTCTGCCTCCATGACGGCTAGGGCAACAACATTTGAATCCTAAGACCCGCAAACACATGAACGCTTCATGTATGTGCGAGGGGTAACTCACATGTTGCCATCACCTATCCGAGAAACGGGGTTTCAGTCGTGAAGACATGAGCACTTCATGTCACGAGGAAGCTTCATAGCCGTCGCAAAACGGAAACAAGGTTTCCAAAACCTTGTGTCGTGCTGCTGTGTATATCGTATTCATACAGAAAAATGCAGAAACAGAAAGCATTCAAAATCATTTTTCGCAGAATCATACATATCACATATATAGATATCAGAAAAACGCAAAAACAGAAAGCATTCAAAACCGTTTTCGCAGAATTATATGAACATCTTCATGGTTTCAAAAACATCAACATGTTTCGTAAACAACAAATAAAACGAACACGGTTTCATACATCATTATTTCGATTTGAAATAACATATAAAGATCATATCTTTTATGAAAGGAAAGCAACGAATCATGTTATCGCATATAACAAGAAAAGCGAGAAAAACCGAATCATAGTTTCGCAAGTGTCTCGATACCTTTGTTGGGAATTGCGGATCAAAATATCTCGCACGGAATAATAGGATTCCCATACGGGATCCATGCGAAAAGTCCATAATCGAGTTTTTTTTTTTTAATTTACCTCTTGAGCGTGATAAACACAAGCGAGGTGAATCACCAACACAAGTAATAGCGACGATGTTTCTGCGGTATCCACACGAGCAGGACTTGCAAAAGGAGTCACGCCTCTGTTTCGCGGTGCTAGCTGCGAATAGAAGAGAAGAGCCTTTCACTTGTCTCTCACTCACTTTCTTAGGTGCGGCTAGGGTTGTGATGTAACATCTATAGTAGCCCCCTTAACAAGTACTATTTATAATAGTGGTGCCTTAAGTGAGTGTGAGCGAAGCAAGGTAAGCTATGCAACCCTAAAACCCATACGTCATGAGTTAGGCCCACAATTGAATCCGAGTCCAACTTGGATCCTTATTGCTCAATTTAGTCTGTTCTAAATGTGCAACCTGCAGGGTCTCATGACGTTGGTAGTAATATTAAAATCTCATTTTAATATTACAAGCGATGACGGTATCTAGCAACACATCACTTTGCTACCCAAGTAATGAGAATGTCGGTGATTTGACATAACCTATCCGTGATCAATGTTTACGTGTAGTTTAGTCCCTTTGTCCGGATATCCAGATTGAACACAAGGCATGGAACGTGTCACCCTTGTTTAATTCAATCTTCGGTTTCTAATTCCAGAGTAGACATAGTAATAACAAATGAGATCAATATCTCATATTGACTCATTTGAGCATGGCCATGCATTTCATAGTCTCACTCAATCGGGGGGCGAAGATATCACTCTGTTATGTAGGAGGGACAAATCCCATCTAGGTCACTCACATTCCTCCACCACATGCATCGCAATATGTCTAATAACCAACTTTATAATCATCTTGTTACAGATGACGTTTGATGGCATTTAAAACACACAACTCCTCATGTAGGAATCGTAGTGATTTCAGGTCAAAGAATCACATACACCATTATCACTATGAGAATCGCTTATGACACTCACGTAACGATCCACGTAGCGTTCTCATGGCGGGTCTGTCCAATACATCATTACTCTAATATGTATCCATGTGTAGACTTGATATCTCATATCCATGACCCGTGAGATGTGGTCATCAGTCTACGCACATACTAGTCTCAATGCATTATTGTTGTCCTGATTAACAATAATACTTGACTAGGGACATTTAAGAATAGTATTTTATCCAATAGGATCTCACCATCAAGTCATCCACTTGATGTCCTATGGTATCAAACTTACTATTCTAAGGACTTTATTATGTCTATCAAAAAGAACACAATAAATGAAATGCCTCATATATCAAAAATAGCATAATATAATGTATGTCAATACAAACAAAATGTATTGGCCACTAGGGCATACACCAACATTTATGAGGTAATATTTTTTCACATCTCAAACCAACAAGTAAGGAAACTTCAGTTGAAAAGAATGAATCAAGAATGATAGATCCTCACAGAATTCACTCTCAATCTCTCAAGTATTTAAAAGTAAGTTTTTCATTCTATTCAACTCTTGAATAATTGCACTACCCTAAGTTTGCTTATCTTCTACTTCTCCGCTACTCAAAAATAACATGCACATAAAAATCAAGAGGGTTTTATTCAAAGTTGTAATGGGGCTATGGTAAAGGAGAGGAGTAATATAGATATGACAAGTTAAATACCAAAGAGAATAGAAGAGCATTATGATACAGTTAGAGTGGAGAAGATGTTTGAGAACATTCAGTTTAAATTTCCCAAGGGTTTCTTAGTTCCTTCTCTGTTTGCTTCCTTCTCATAAAGGACAATGACCAATATTTGACTAATGTTTTGTTAAAGATCAATGCCAAATTGGTAGGTTGAATTCATTGTTAAGTCTGATCATTCTCCTTCTCTTCCTGTTGTTTCCAAGCATCCACTCTCATTCTAGGTATAAATATGTCACAAGGTTCATTCTTTGATTGCAACGGTGGTCAGCTCTTTTTTTTCTTTTTTTTAAGAATATTTTGCACACACACACCCCCACACTTATTAAAAAACTTAACCAATAACAAATCCAATGCTCTCTTATTTCCTAAGGTTATGCAAGAATATTTTTTTAAAGGCACGTTATGAGCTAGAAATAAGGGAATGGTCAAATAAGCTCAAAGGGGGTACACAAGGGAAAATATGCAAGGTTGGCTATTTAGTCAAAGTAACTATTTCAAGAAAAATGCCTTAATCATATTTATGTATGCATGTGAAAATGTAGCCTCAAAAAGAATTAAAGCAAGTTCTAGAGTAACAATTCCATGAGTGAAAAAAAATCACACAAAAAAGAAGAGAATGGTACAAATGTTCAATCCATTCATCGATAGGCTCAAAATCTCACAAGGCATATATCCATCATTCTTAATCTATCAATTCAACATCTATAACCAAGCATGTGAAATTTAAGAAAGAAGACAATTTATTCAATCATGTCATAATCCCTGAATCCATTTGCTACTTCTACACAAAATAGTTACTACACTAATTTAGATGCGTCTCAAGAGTAAAATTACTCCTTACTCTGTCATCCCTAATTGGTTTTGCTGTAGGTTTCTAACAATCATATCAATTAATATACTTCCCAAATTTTTTTTTAGACTACAAGAAAATCATCAAGGCAAAGAAGTTTAGAAACCCCTAAAGGACCTCACCAAAGAGATCATTCACTCAAAAGCTATATACAAGGTAGCATATCTTTTTACTGCGTGTCACCAGTGCAGTCCATCCTTACAAGGCATGGCTTCAGATCTCTAATGTGGCTAGAATTTACATAACCTATTCAAACACCTACTTAAAGGCATTCAATCTGAATACAGGTGTATACTCGACACCACCGGCATGACCTCGCGCATCAGAGCTCATACAGTTAAGTACAAGATAATGCTTAATAGCTATTTACGTTTCACAGCAAAGACAAAACTCCTCTTTCGGTCCAACAGCGCTACAAAGCCTAGGTTCCAAGAACTGGGAATGTAGCACGTGGCTCTCTACAGAGCATGGCACACGAATCTTATTTATAGACCAGCATGCGAAGGTCTCCTCCTAAGTCTATGATAGGACGGGCATTCGCCTGGGACTCCTAATCTAATTAAAGACCAAGTACAACTGAATTTTCTCCCTTCTTCCCTTTTTTTTTTGGTCAACTATCCTTCCCCCAACTAGATCACAATATTGTCCTCAATGTTAAAATATAGATGAGTAAAAGATATAAGATATTATGTGGCTATTATGGAGAAAAGACACCTAACACAAATTTAAACAGAAACAAAGTACGATAAATAAAATCAAAGGTAAAAGAAGATTATAGATGGAGTGTTAGATCAAACTCGCGTTTCTTGTTGCTTCCCTCACCACTTTTCTTACTGCTTCTTTCTGACCAATATATTTGAGCTATTACTGAATTAGGTCCATAAACAAAAGCTTATAATTTATTAATTAATTTATCAACAGTAGAAGTAGAGATAAGGAGTCATCTTGCCGAAGGTGTGATAAAGTTTTATTCCACAGCATGGTCAAGAAAAGATAACAAACCAGAAAAAAAAAATTATTAACATTCAACAAACCTATGGGTTTATGGTGGATGTTCAGTTGGGCCCAAGAGACAATTTGAAAAACATCTTCCGAAGTACTAAACCCACTTGGTAAGGCTATGAATGCATCAAAGTTTTCAAGCATTGCCTTCATTCGTCCATGCATAGATGATACTTGAAGCTCCTCCCTAATTATTTTTCCAGTGATGTTCTTTCGAGTTAAAGGTTCAGGAATGATACCTAAAACTTGATCACCTCTTAGATGTGCAGCAAGTGATACAACTTTCTTTAACCCAATGCTACCTCCCCCATATACAACACGAATGTTCCTCGCAGCAAGTGTTCTACCAAGAGTGATTGCAGTATTTACAAACTCTAAACTCTTCCCATAACTTAACCCACAAAATATACAGATACTAGTAAGTCTACGAACAGAAGAAGAAGAAGCTCCCTCCATTTCTACACTCACACTCCCTTTGAATGATTTTGAGTTAAAGGAAAGTGAAGAAAATATAGTGTTTAAATAGGGAAGAGAATAGAAAAAGGTAATGATAGCACCTATATGGGTAGGTTGGCTGGTGTCAGAAAAGTTTGAAATTAAGAAACACAAATGTTTTTTATTTTTTTTTAGGAGAGGATATACAAGAACATATATACATGTAGTTGTGATTGTAGCTCACATCTTCCTCTGGTTTTACGTCTAGTAATGGCTTAAACTCCTTCTATGAGCTGAGGATAAGCTTTCCATCTAATTTTCTTATAAATTGACAAACAGGGTCTTTTTGAGTCAAATTCCTAAGACTTTAGCGCTTTCGCTTGTCCCTGAAAAGATTCCACAAATTTATAAGTTCATGATGCATAACTCCACAAGAATGCGTCTCAAGAATCAATAAGATATCATCTAATGACTCATTACTTAGTTCATTCTTAATGAAGAATATTTTATCTTCTTAATTTGCAGAAACTATTCCCAAAAAATGACATCGCTTGTTACAAGAAAATTAACAATATTCACAAACCAAGGCATAGAATTGACAAAAATAAAAATTCATCAGGAAAATAATCATTGATTGGTGTGATATCAAAATGTGAGCCTATTGTAAGTATGGACAAATGATCTGCAACAACATATTTAGCTTCTTTTAAATTCTTGAAGCAACACAATCCACCATATCAACCGAGGTTTGCAAAAACTTATTATGAAAATCAACAAGTGCACCAAATTGTCAAAGTAATAAAGTTGATGATTAAGAGGGAAAAAGAAAAACACACACTAAGACACGCGAAATTAAGAGGAAAAAGAGAGAACAAAGCACATGAAATTAAAATACTAGAGATCTGACTTCACTTGATTCAATAATCTATCATAGACAATAGAGTAGCTTTGGGACCTTTTTTCTAATTAATTTCTAATCATTCAATTGATGGGGAGAATCCAGTAATTAATTAAAACTCAATTCCTTGGTCTAAATCTTAACTCTTAAAGGCATGACTTTTACTCTATGAATTCTCATGAAAAATACCACAATTCTCCCACACAACCTATAACTTCCATTTCTAAATAATTATAAATCATGGCACTTATTATTTATGGTCTAGGTCATATTCAAACCTTCTGATTCTACATACACCTCACTAGATCAATTTATCAGTGGCCAATTTTTTTTTCTTATCTTCTAAATTCTTTTTTTTTTTTTTATTAAAAGAGGATATGCAAAGGCATCACTATAGGGAAAGGCATCCCAGTAAGCTGGTACCCCAGACCTAACCAATCATCTGCAGCATATCAAAATATATAAAAAAAGAAACGAGAATACAAAAACATGGGGGGGGGCATAAACCAAACCCATGAAAAAAGGCCAATTATTTGAACCTATAATGAGGGAGACCAAATCTATTACGGATAAAGTCCTCACTAATAAAAACAGGAATTGAGTTCCACCAAAAAAAATCCTGAATGGAAAGACCTTGAAAGGCTAATTTATCTGCACAAGAATTGCCTTCTCTAAAAATGTGAGAAACTACAAAATTCATTTGCCTAGTTAAAAGTAAACAATTATTCCATCAGTTTTTGAGCTTCCAAGGAACCCCTTTTGCACATTTGAAGGCAGCAACAACTAGCTGGGAATCGCATTCTAACCATAAGTTTTGCCATCCTTTTTTAAAAGCCAATTCAATGGCAAACATTGCTCCAATGAACTCGGCATGAAGGGAGAAATAACAAGATTAGTTGCAAAACAACCGAGAAATGCAGCTCTGGAATCTCTAAAGAGACCCCCACAGGCCGACCACCCCAGAGCTCCTCTAGCTGCCCCATCCATATTACATTTGACCCAATGACATAGAGGAGGAAACCAGTTAACTTGTATAATGAGTGGAGCTTTGTAGGGATGCCCAGTAATAGAAAAAGCCTTCAAGATGGTGAACTCAAAAATAGAAGAATGCATGGATCCCACAGAGAGATTCCCTGTTAATGATGTAGCAGCAAGGACCAAATTAATAGCCTGAAAGCAGGAAATAATTTCGTTATCAAATCTAAGCTTGTTTCTGCAATGCCAAATGACCCAGATTACATTAATGATAGCTGCCAGAATGGTGTCATGCAATTGAGAGCTCCAGCTTCTGTTGCACACTAAAAGAATTGACTGGAATGAGGTAAGATCAAAAGAACATTGAATGATATTGCTTAGCCAATTCCAGATGTCCTTAGCAAACTTGCATTGCAGAAAAAGATGCTTAGAAGACTCATAATCCATTTTACAGAGGCTGCACATTGAGACCGTAACACAACCTCTAGACCATAAATTATCATCCATTGGCATTTTATTATGAAGCAGTCTCCAGGATAAAAAAAGATCTAGAAGGGGGGATGGATTGGTTCCAAAGAACACTGCACCAAGGGTCAACCTGCCCTCTAGGATTTAAAAACATAAAAGCTTCTTTAAAGGTTAGCAAACCTGTATCAGAATGAATCCAAACAAGCTGATCTGGAGTAGAAGATTTTGGTATTATGATATTCTCAATGTTAGCAACAATAGCAGGATACTTGGAAGCCACTGAAGAAGGGATGGACCACGAGTAATTTTCAATAAAGTCACTTACTCGAGAGTGAAGAGATTGCTGAACATTGACAGGAATATTTAGCAAATTCACAATAGTCCTAGGAAGCCACTTATCCATCCAAAAATTAATATCAGAGCCATTACCTAATAACTAGACAGTGTTGTCAACAATTGTGGGCAAGCATCTTTTTAAAGCAGGCTAAATTGAAGATTTTACATACGATGATCTTTGTCTTTTATTCTTTAAGAATCTAGCTCTGAGAAAGCAAGCCCATTGGCATTTAGAAGTGAGAAAATCCTAGCAAAGTTTCAATGCTGCAGCTTCATTAATAGCACGAATAGGTCTAACTCCCAAACCACCTTCTGGAAAAGGAGAGCAAACTTTGTTCCAAGCAACAGTCACAATTTTCCTAGACATAATATCCCCAGACCAAATGAAATTATGAATCTATTTATCAATAGTTTTCAGCAGAGAAATAGGCCAAGAGTAAACATGAAAACTGTAAATAAGAGAACCATGTATAACGGATTTGATAAGCTAAATTCTTCCCATAATGGATAATAAAGACCCTTTCCAAGCTGCCAGCTTCACTTTTATCCTATCTGCTATAGGCTGCAAATGTAAAATTTTTGGCTTGCCCTTGAAAAGAGGCACACCAATGTAAGTAAAGGGAAGCCTCCCAACAGAAAACCCAAGGACAGAAGATATTAAAGCTAATCTTCTAGAGGAAACTGAACCAGCATAGAACTTACACTTGTTAGGATTGATAACTTGACCTGATGCCTCTCCATAGTCCTTAAATAGATTCATAATGTTCTGCAAATTCTGCTTGGGCCCTCTACAAAAAATCATAATGTCATCAGCAAAAAGAACATGGCTAGGAGTATGCCAACCCCTAGGACCTGTCATATACTGGAGTTGGCCACTGTGCACCAGTTTAGAAATACCTCTGCTAAGAACCTCTTCAGCAATACAAAAGAGAAGAGAAGACAAAAGGTTCCCTTGTCTAACCCCCCTCGTGCAACTGAAATAGCCAACTGAATGACCATTAATAGAAATGGAAAGCTTAGCTAAATGCAAGATAACCTTGATCCAATTACAAAATTTATCATCAAAGCCAAAAGTACTAAGAACTTTGAGTAAAAAGTCCCAATCCAGTGTATCAAAGGCCTTTTTGATGTCAATCTTCAAAGCTAAATTACCTCCAAAAGCCTTGTTGTCTAGCATGTTAACAGCTTCAGAATCTATGCAAACACATTCTGATATTTTCCTGCCCTTAAGGAACCCTCTTTGGTTTTCGAAAATGATTTTAGGAGCCACAATAGCTAGACGATCAGCTAGCACCTTAGTAATGATCTTAAACTGATAATTAGCCAGTGCAATAGGCCTAAATTGCTCAATTTTATCAGCACCACTAACTTTTGGAATAAGCACTACCAAATTCGAATTTAAGCCAAGCAGGATCCAACCCTGTATAAAAAACTGGATAACAACATTAAAAACATCATCACTAATAAGGTCCCAGTAGTGTTGGAAGAAAAAACCCCCAAACCCATCAGGACCAGGAGCACCACAGGCATTCATAGAAAAAACAACATTTCTAACTTCTTCACGGGTAGGAAGATTAGTGAGCATGAGATTATCTTCTACACTGACCATTGGAGATATAACAGAATATATCAAGTCATTGGAGGTACAATTATTTTTAGAGGCAAATAAGGTCTTATAATAATGCAGTACATGATGCTTAATGATTTCTTGCTGGTCAAAAATATGATCCCCCTGCTTAAGCATAGAAAGTCTTTTGGAGGCGTTTCTAATTCTGGTGACTTTGTGGAAAAATGCAGTATTTCTATCTCCAAAAGAATGCCAATTAAACCGAGATTTCTCCCCCCAGAACTCCTCTTGACATTTCAAAGCTTTTTGTAACTCCATTTGAGCATCTTTTTCTTGAAGAATCAACTCTTCAGAAAATCTAAATTCATTAGCTTGCAGCTGAATATGATCCACAGTCTTCATGGCTGAATCAACTTTTTGGTCACCATCCCCAAAAATGTCTCTATTCCAAGATTTGAGTTCCAACTTAAGAGCTTTAAGCTTAAAAGTAAGAATAGACATTGAACAACCAGCAACTGACTTTTTCTAAACCTCTGAAATCAATCTATAACAATCAGGATAGTCAGTCTACATTTTTAGAAATTTGAAAGAAGAGGGACAAATTTAAGAGTCATTCTTCATGTTTAGCAGGATAGGAAAATGATCAGAATGCATTCTAGTCAATGTACAACAGGATATACTACTCCAGGAGGAAAACCAAGCATCATTACAGATAGCTCTATCTAGTCTTCTTTCAGAAAAAGAGCTTCCTCTTCTACGATTGGACCAAGTGAAACTAGCACCCCTAGTTAATAAATGAGTAAGATTGCAGCAATCTGACCAAGCCCGAAATTCATCACAAGAAATTCTCAGAGGCAATTTACCTCCTCTAGACTCATGAGCACCTAAAATTGCATTAAAATCCCCAATGAAGCACCAAGGCCCTGGATGTCTTTGTTGAAGGCTGGCCAAGTCAGTCCATAGAGATCTTCTTTGTTGATAGGAAGTGCAGGCATAAACTGCAGAAATATGAACCAATTGATTCTCCCAAGAAATTGAAAAAGAGACTTGTTGATTAGAACAATCAAGCAATTGCGGGAAAAGGTTAACAGCACACAAACACCATAAATTAGGAAGGAGGGATGGTCTAACATTAACAGCAAAAGGCTTCATATTCATAGAAGACCAAAAACTAGATGGAACTTGATCAATAGAAATCCAGGGCTTAGATATGAACAAAAAATCAGGCTTATTGTCAAGACAAAGCTTTTTTAACACCAACCTAGTGCCAAGATTGGCTAAACCTCTGGCATTCCAGTAAAGCAACTTCATTATGCATGATTATTGGGACCAGCCCTAGAACGGGTTTTATAAACAGTATCAACTTGTTTCTTTTTCTATCTCAACTTTCTCTTCTGGGATTTAGACAAAACAATTGAAAACTGCTTTCTAGCATCATCTGTATAAAGATCACCTTTTTTATCATAATCCAAATTAGTATCAACCAATTCATCATCCTCATCATCAGCCCAAAATTTGGATAAAATCCTGAGATCTTGATGAACAATTGGATTATTGGGAGTCTGAATATTAGTGTCACTAACAGTATTCGAAGCATGATTCTCAAAAGAATGAGAAACATGATCAGTCTCAGGAGAATTTGAAACTTTCTGGAGATGATTAGGCACACAAGATGGAGAGCCAGGATGCAAGGATTCATTATAAAACGAATCTGTATCTTCCTCCACAGTATTATTAAAGCTTAGAAGAATTTAACTGTTGCAACACAAAATTAGAATTTTCCTTAAGAGACGCATTCATTTCAGCCATGTCATCATCATTTCCTATGGTTGTAACTACCTTATTGGTAACATCATTAAAAAGAACTGGAGCTTCAGTAGCAACCTCATCAGCTTCATTAGTTGCAAAAACTGGATCCTCAATAGCCACTATTTTATTAGCTTGTACTGATTCCATTTGTTTAGGAGCAAAAATGGCCTTACCCTTGATGTGAACTTTATCTTTGCGAGACCTAAAGTCAGAGGATCCTTCTTTCTTTCTACATTGATCAACAGAATGACTAATTGTTTGACAAAAACTACAAAAATTTAGAAGCTTCTCATATTCAATACCAATAAAAAAAGCATAGTCATTTCTTTCCACCATGATTTCAGTAGGCAGTTTGCTGGTAAGATCAAAGTCAACCAAGATTCTTGCAAAGTGTCCAAAGACTTTGTTTCTTGTAGCTTCATCTAGAGAGATTGGAGTGCCTATACCCCCTGCTATTTCAAACAGGATTTTAGGTCGCCAATACTCCTGCGGCAGATCATGAATCCTAATCCATGATTAGACATTGGTCTATTTTTTATTATTAGG
This sequence comes from Ormosia semicastrata, assembly GCA_029884595.1. Lineage (NCBI taxonomy): Eukaryota > Viridiplantae > Streptophyta > Magnoliopsida > Fabales > Fabaceae > Ormosia > Ormosia semicastrata. The sequence goes on from JAQQTO010000061.1 coordinate 7,948,235, forward strand.
ACTGAAATCCAGACACCATTGAGAAAGCCTTAAAAGACCCAGATTAAGATTCCATGAGCCTACCACCCAAACACAACGAAGATCTTCAGGGGAAGAGAAGTTGAACTCATAATATCATTTTCCAAGGGGGAACATTCTCCACGGGCCAATAGGTTTCCACAATTTAGAGAGTTTTTCTCTAAGATCATTAATTCTGATAGGAGAATTACCTTTTGCTAATAAAAGTCTTCCGTGCAAATTGTTTTTACAACTATCAAGCCCTTTTTTACATTCATCTTCTGAAATCTTGATCGAAATTGAATCACCCTTAACACAAAGCCTTGGTAATTGGCTTAAAGAAATGTCAAAAGAATTACTCAGAGCTTGAGCAAATGTTCTGTTTTGAGGAGGATGAGGAGGAGAGGCGAACGGGGGGGAAGGAGGCGAATCAAGAAACTTCCATGGACAAATAGGATTGCTCACATCCGAAGCCATGACATGCAAACCCTAAAAAATTAAGAATCATATTTAGCACTCAAATTGAATAAAAAAGAAATTAATTAAAATTCTAATCTTAATACATATCGATTGAATTAAGTTGTCTTCACCCTAAAAACACACGAATTTAACTACACATGACAAAAGAGAAGAAGAAATAGGAAGAATAAAATAAAAATATATACAGAGCTCAACCTTCCAAAAAAAACTTATTAACAAGTAGACGATATAAACCTGTCATGATAAAAAAATATATGTCATGATAAAAAAATTTATATTAACAAGTAGGCAGTAAACCTGCCATGATAAAAAAAATTATCTTAACAAGTAGGCAGTAAACTTGCCATGGTAAATAATAATAATAATAATAATAATAATAATAATAATAATAGCGGTAAACCTACCATAATAATAATAATAATAATAATAATAATAATAATAATAATAATAATAATAATAATAAGTAGAAATAAACCCGCCATTAAATATTAATAAAGATGTGGTATAAATCGACTATATATATATATATATATATATATATATATATATATATATATATATTAACATGTAGTAAATAAATATTAACAAGAGTGTAGTATAAACTAACTACCAAATATATATATATATTAACAAAGGTGTGGTATAAACCAGACCACCAAATAAATATTAAAAGTTAGTAAATAGATAAATTAAAATGTTAGTAAGTAGGTAAAGTAAAAAGTTAGATAGCGATAAAATAAAAAGTTATATAGTTAGCAAGAGAGTTAGATAGTTAGTAAGTTAGTAAGTAAGAAAATTAAAATGTTAATAGGTTAGCAAGTTAGAGAGTTAGAAATAAAGTGCAGAAAGTAAAGTACAAAAAGTAAAGTATAGAAAGTAAATTTAAAATATGAAAATCGGAGAATCGACAGAGCTGATTTTTTGCTCCGGAGAGAGAGAAGAGAAGAAGAAAGATTATTTCATTAATGATTGCAAATTATAGAAGGTTAGGGAGAGTTTCTCCCACTAAATTAGTACGTTAGTAAGTACAAAGAAAAAAAATTAAAAGAGTAAAATAAAAAATATATATACATATATATGTACAAGAACCACGAGAAAAAAAATTATAAATATATATACAAAATATTTACACCATAATTTTGTTCTTGAAATTAAGTCCCCGATAACGGCGCCAAAAACTTGATGCGGATTAAAAGTTGCAAACTCAAGTACAGGTTGTTTCAAGTAATAAATTCTCGAGAGTCCGAGGTCGATTCGCAAGGAGTTGATGAAAAAAAATTCTTTGACGTAAAGTAAATATTTTGTCACAATAATAAAAGTGATAAAACTTAGTCACAAATAAAAAAACTTACTTGGATTAGGAGATCCACTCTTGGTAAATAAATTAAGGACAAGATTAATTCTTTTTATAACTTAATTAGAATCCACACATAATGGAGGTTCCAATCGGAAAATAAAACATTCAAAGTTCATTAAAAATTATATACGTAATTATATTATGATTCCTTTAATTATCTATTAACATCACCACTTATAATGGGTTCAAGCATTCATTGTGTCAAAATCTTATCTACAACAAATCAAGATCTCCACTTTATAAGGAGGGTTTCTAAATTGATTGAAAACAAAATACAACACGTATAATGACCACTTGAAAATATATCATTTAAGCATAAGAAAAAAATGAATCTAACCTTATTTCATTACTAAGAGCTTCATCCTTCACCCAAGTAAAATGAAACTTAGTTACTCATAGACAATAAGAAAGGAAGAGACATGACTTTAATTTAGAACACAAGAAAACTACTACAAGAAAAATAAGTAACATAATAGCATGATCTTGGCCTCTAGGATTAAGACCCCCCTAAATGATCTGCTAATGGTGCCTTTTATAGAGGATTAGGGATACAAAATGACAAGGGGGCTGAGTCATGGGTAAGTGGATGAGTGAAAAATGTCAAATAACTTTTGGTGAGTGAAAAATTATGGAGATTCTTTGTCTGCGAAATCATTTAGCTTTGAAGTTATTACATTCATCATTTTTTAACAAAGTGGTATTCATGAAAGTTGTAGGCCTAGATCTTAGCTTTCAAATACCATTGGTTTGGGTCAAAAATCATTTCTAAAATTCAAGATATGATCTGATTATTACATACTGCTCAAGCCTAGTGATAGCTCCTTTGTTCTGAGTTCCAAGCCCAATATGACCTCCAAAGAGTCTGAACTGGGTTTTGTGTTCAACATGAAAATAGTAGATTTGGGTCTTAACTATCAACCATCAAAATTTCAACCCATTTGACATCTTATAGCCCGAGCTATGTCATGAACAGTATGCATAGGTCAAGCTGTCAAGAACAACATTCTAGTTCTTGCTTCAACTTCAATTTGAGTTATCCAAACGTGTGACCTGGCCTTTGAGGTTTTTATGAAAGTTATAGAGCTCTATCTTATCTTTCAAATTCCAGCAGAATCACCTAAAAGGGCCACCTACAGCTTAAGATAAGGCCCAAATATAGAAATAGTGTAAAACGTAAATCATGCTAAAAAATTCAATTAAATCCAATTTGAATCCAAACTTACAAAACATAACAAAAATCAATTAATTATGTACATGGAGAGTGTAAATGACTAAAAATAAGGGTTTATTAATGTATTAAATATGTGATTATCATTCACCTTCCTCAAATTCAAGAGGTCTTCTTCTTTTATCAGCATAATTTTTTTGTCTACTCTGAGTTGCCCTCATTTTCTCTTGAATCATTTTCACATTCTCCATCGTTTTTTGCACCATCTCAGGTCCTATGGTCATACTCTTTCCGTCTTGATACCAACACAAAGGTGTTCGGCATCGTCGTTCGTACAACACTTCATAAGGTGCCATCTCTATACTTGAGTGAAAACTGTTGTTATAGGTGAATTCTACCAAAGGCAAGAATTCATCCCAACTCCCTTTTTGTTCTAACACACAAGCTCTTAGCAGATCCTCCAGTGACTGTATAATTCTCTCCGTTTGACCATCAGTTTGCGGATGGTAGGCAGAACTCAAACGAACTTTAGTCTCCATTGCTTCATGTAGACTTTACCAAAACCTTGATGTGAACCTTGGATCTCTATCGAAAATGATACTAGAGGGTACACCGTGAAGTCTAACAGTTTCACTAATGTACACTTGGGTCAATTTCTCCATTGAATACCTAATATTGATTGGCAAGAAGTGAGCAGACTTCGTAAGCCAATCAAAAACGACCCATATAGAATCATGACCTTTCTTAGTCTTCGACAATCCAGTAACAAAATTCATTGCAATATTATCCCATTTCCATTCTGGAATAATTAGGGGTTGCAACATACCTACTGGTCTTTGATGTTCAACCTTTGCCTTTTGACACATAAGACAAGATGACACGTGCTCAGCAACATCTCTCTTCATTCTGAGCCACCAAAATAATCGCTTTAAGTCTTGATACTGTGAATGCTTATGTCTTGAAGCATGTCAAATTGGTTTTTGATGATAACAAAGCCAAAGATGAAGACCAAGATCAAAAGAGGTATATTAGATGTAAGTCTTAGAATATCAATGTAAAATGCCCTTTAAGTATCTCAATGATTCTCAAATGATTTTTCAAATATCATTTCCAAAATAAGTGTGAAAATTCAAAACTACACATGTTTTTCAAAGAAACATTATTTTCAATCTTAGTTTTAACACTCATGAAAGGATTTATGTTTAATCAAATGTCTTGAGATGTTAGAAATGACTTACAAGCTTAATTGGACTTGAAAAATGTGTTCAAAGGCCAAGGTAATCGATTACACATGTTTTGTAATCGATTACAAGCTAAACAGAGAGCTGGTAATCGATTACATGGTTCATGTAATCGATTACATGCAAGTCAAAGGCCTTGTAATCGATTACACCAGTAATGTAATCGATTACAATGAGCCCAGAAAGGCAAGAACATGTTCAAAGAGTTATGTAATCGATTACATGGATATTGTAATCGATTACACAGCAAGACAGAAGTCGTGTAACCGATTACATGGATATTGTAATCGATTACAAAGCAAGTCAGAAGCCATGTAATCGATTACACCAAGAATGTAATCGATTGCACAGAGCCCAGAAAGCCAAGAACACGTTGGAACAACAATGTAATCGATTACATTTGTTGTGTAATCGATTACATAATCAACTGACAGAGTCCAACGGCTATTTTAACTGCATTAAATGCTTGGCTTTATCACCCCCAACGGCTCCTTTCTTCATATAACTTATAAATACTTGCCTTGGGTCTTCATTAAGGGTTGAACTTCAATTTAAAACATCAATCTAACACTCATATACGAGAATCAATCCTGAAAAATGTGTTTGCCCTGTTTTTAAGAGAAAACTTGAGATATTCAAAAAGGGCATTATTAGAGCTTCAATTTGTATTAATCTACCCTTTAAGAGAGTTTCTATCATTCAAACATTTTGTTTATTGTGTAAAGAGGGTGAGGTATCCCTCTAGTGAAAAAGGGTGAGGTATCCCTTGTTGAGAAGAAGGTGAGGTATCCTTCAAAGGTGTAAAGGGGGTGAGGTATCCCTCAAAGGTTGTATAGGGTGAGGCATCCCTGTTTTGAGGCTCAAAGCACAAGGGTGAGGTATCCCAAGGTGTTGTTGAGTGCTCCAATCTGTAAAATTTTTCAAGCACCCATTCAAGCTTGAAGTTTAGTGGAAAATCTAGAGTGGTTCGCTTGAAGACTGGACGTAAGTCACAAGGGGTGGCTGAACCAGGATAAATCCTTGTGTTTGATTCTCTCAACCTTATCTCTTTACATTTGTGCATTTATTTTATATGCTTGCTTGAATGCTATTCATCTTGGCTTATTTAATTTATGAGTGAAGTATTCAATTTCATTTATCTATTCACTTCAATTATCCAATAGCTTCAACGAAAATTGATAAATAAACGTTTTGCGAAAGATTTACGAAAAGTTTTCATAAACTCAATTCACCCCCCCTCTTGTGTTTGAGGCCACTTGGTAATAAGTGGTATCAGAGCTAGGCTCTTGTGTAAAGGGCTTAGCAGCTTCAAGAGAAAGTGATGGCCTCCTCAAATGAGTTTTCTAAAAGTTCTTCTATCTATAAACCTCCCTTTTTCAATGGAGATAGGTATGCTTATTGGAAAGAAAAAATGAAAATTTTTATTGAAGCTATTGACCTAGATATGTGAGATGCTATTGAAAATGGTCCTTTTATCCCCACAAAAGTTGTTAATGGTGTAAGGGTTAATACACCAAGAAGTGAATGGACCAATGATGATAAGAAAAAGGTCCAATATAATTTGAGTGCCAAAAACACCATTACCACATCCTTGGGGTATGATGAATTCTTTAGAATCTCAAATTGTAAATCTACCTAAGAAATGTGGGACACTTTAAAGTAACCCATGAGGGTACTAGTGAAGTGAAAAGATCAAGGATCAATACTCTCACTCATGAATATGAGTTTTTTAGAATGAACCAAAATGAAAGCATTCAAGAAATTCAAAAATGTTTTACACTTATTGTAAATCATTTAGCTTCATTAGGAAAGACATTTTCTAATGAAGATCTTATTAACAAGGTTTTAAGATGTTTGAGCAGGGATTGGCAACCTAAAGTGTTGGCTATATCGGAGTCAAGAAATCTCTCAACCATGACCTTAGCCACACTTTTTGGCAAGCTCCAAGAACATGAATTGGAATTGAATAAACTCAACCAAAGTGAGGAGATTGACAAGAAAAAGAAGGAAACAGCTCTCAAGGCCACTTCCTCCATGATTAATGACGATGATGATGATGAAGATGATGGAGATGGCTTGGAAATAGATAAGGAGAATCTTGCTTTACTAGTAAAGAAATTTGAAAGATTCTTCAAGAAGAGTGAAGCTCAAAGAAGATCTCCCTTTCCCCAAAAGAATGTCTATCACGGAGGGAAAGGAACCTCATCCACTCCTAAATGCTATGAATGTGGAGAATTGGGTCACATGAAGATAGAGTGCTCAATATATCAAAGTAAAGTGGAAAAGTATCACAAGAGATCCTCAAGGGAAAAGAACGAAAGAAGAGCCTACATAGCTTGGGATGATAATGACATAGATTCAACCAATAGCTCGGATAATGAGAAAGTCAATCTATGTTTCATGGCTAGAGGAGAAGAGGAAGATGAAAATGACATGGAGGTAACATCTTCAAATTCTGAATCAAACTCTTCCCCTTCCTATGATGAATTGCAAGATGCATTTGAAGAATTTCATAAAAAATCTATAAGACTTGCAAAACTTGTCTCATCATCCAAGAAATCAATTTCCTCATTTGAAAAACAAATTTATGCTTTAAACAAAGAAATTAAGAAATTGAATTAGAAAATGAAACTCTTGGATTGATAGATGCCAATTCTTTATGCATGACATGTTTATCACTTGATAATGCATTTACACCCTTATCTTGCTCATCATGTAAAACATTTGAAATTGAGATTGGGGATTTGAAAAACACTCTTTCAAAATTTACCTTTGGAAGAGATAATTTGAACATATTACTTAGGAACCAAAGATGTGTTTTTCAAAAGGCTGGTTTAGGGTATAATCCCAATAACCAACAAAATTTTTTCAAGAATTTCTTTGTTTCATCAAGTACATCAAGTAGTCCCTTTATTAAATGTTTTCATTGTGGTAGGAAATGGCATAGTGCATCAACTTGTAATGTAAGGAAGAATATCAATAATATGTTAGGAACTAAAATGGTTTGGGTTCCCAAAGGCACCTTGTCAAAAACTAACACACAATGACCCAAGAAAATTTGGGTACCAAAAGTCAAAAATTGAAGTGTGCTGTAAGTGTGCTTGAAGGCCAAGAATTGACTTTGGATATATTGAAAAGTGACTGCTCCAAGCACAAAACCAAAAAATACTTCAAGCTCTCTTCTTTGTCTCCAAGAAGCTTGGACTTGCAACCTTTAGCAAAATGGAGACTTGGTTTATACTTCTCTAGCTTATTTTCTTGAAAATATCTTTACTTATGCTAGACTAGTTTGCTTTTTGTTTGAAATAGCATATTTGATGAAAATATTCTTGAAATTACCTTTTTGGAACAATCATTCATCTAATTCTATTGTACAATATATTGATCTGTTGCATAATATGCTTATTTGTTGCATAAATTGGTCGTGTTGCATAATATGATATCTTGATGCATAATATGTTGTTTTGCTGCACAATTATGAGTCTTTGATCATAATCTATTTGGACTATATGCTTAAATGATGTTTGGAATTGTTTTGGAATGTTTTGGAACTAATTTGAAGCCTTTCATCATATGCATTTGCTATTGGTATCACATATTGTTGTGCTAAACGATTTATTCTCTGATATTGATCTTGCTGGGCTAAAATGATTATATCCAATCTGAATGCTTATGTCTTCTTTTTTATAATGCCAACGGGGGAGAGATTAGTGAAATATATTGCATGTGTATTGCATGTGTACGGGGGAGTTTTACACTTTCACATATTCTATCTCATGCATACATTATGGGGGAGTGTTGCACTTAAATATCTCATAATTAAACAAATGCAAATACTTCTTGTTTAGTTTGTCATCATCAAAAAGGGGGAGAATGTGAATGCTTATGTCTTGAAGCATGTCAAATGGGTTTTTGATGATAACAAAGTCAAAGATAAAGACCAAGATCAAAAAGGTATATTAGATATAGGTCTTAGAATATCAATGTAAAATACCCTTTAAGTATCTCAATGATTCTCAAATAATTTTTCAAATATCATTTCCAAAATAAGTGTGAAAATTCAAAGCTACACATGTTTTTCAAAGAAACATTATTTTCAATCTTAGTTTTAACACTCATGAAAGGATTTATGTTTAATCAAATGTCTTAAGGTGTTAAAAATGACTTACAAGCTTAATTGGACTTGAAAAATGTGTTCAAAGGCCAAGGTAATCGATTACACATGTTTTGTAATTGATTACAAGCTAAACAGAGAGCTGGTAATCGATTACATGGTTTATGTAATCGATTACACGCAAGTCAGAGGCCTTGTAATCGATTACACCAGTAATTTAATCGATTACAATGAGCCCAGAAAGGCAAGAACACGTTCAAAGAGTTATGTAATCGATTACATGGATATTGTAATCGATTACACAGCAAGACAGAAGTCATGTAATCGATTACATGGATATTGTAATCGATTACAAAGCAAGTCAGAAGCCATGTAATCGATTACACCAAGAATGTAATCGATTGCACAGAGCCCAGAAAGCTAAAAACACGTTGGAACAACAATGTAATTGATTACATTTGTTGTGTAATCGATTACACGCAATCTGACAGAGTCCAACGGCTATTTTAACTGCATTAAATGCTTGGCTTTATCACCCCCAATGGCTCCTTTCTTCGTATAACTTATAAATACTTGCCTTGGGTCTTCATTAAGGGTTGAACTTCAATTTAGATCATCAATCTAACACTCATATACGAGAATCAATCCTAAAAAATGTGTTTGCCCTGTTTTTAAGAGAAAACTTGAGATATTCAAAAAGGGCATTATTAGAGCTTCAATTTGTATTAATCTACCCTTTAAGAGAGTTTCTATCATTCAAACATTTTGTTTATTGTGTAAAGAGGGTGAGGTATCCCTCTAGTGAAAAAGGGTGAGGTATCCCTTGTTGAGAAGAAGGTGAGGTATCCTTCAAAGGTGTAAAGGGGGTGAGGTATCCCTCAAAGGTTGTATAGGGTGAGGCATCCCTGTTTTGAGGCTCAAAGCACAAGGGTGAGGTATCCCAAGGTGTTGTTGAGTGCTCCAATCTGTAAAGGTTTTCAAGCACCCGTTCAAGCTTGAAGTTTAGTGGAAAATCTCGAGTGGTTCACTTGAGGACTGGACGTAAGTCACAAGGGGTGGCTGAACCAAGATAAATCCTTGTGTTTGATTCTCTCAACCCTATCTCTTTACATTTGTGCATTTATTTTATATGCTTGCTTGAATGCTATTCATCTTGGCTTATTTAATTTATGAGTGAAGTATTCAATCTCATTTATCTATTCACTTCAATTATCCAATAGCTTCAACGAAAATTGATAAACAAACATTTTGTGAAAGATTTACGAAAAGTTTTCATAAACTCAATTCACCCCCCCTCTTGAGTTTGAGGCCACTTGGTAACGATACATCTTGGTCATTCCAGGATGTATACTCAACCTGCTGGTGTGATCTTCATCGAGAATCGCCTTCCTAAGATTGGGATCATTCAGTATACAAATCCTACCTTTGAACCTTAAGACCCTGTCAGATCCTTCCTCAACCGTTGCCACATGACCTTGCTTTAAGAATTCCCTCTCGTTTTTCAAAAACTGATCATCTTCCTGCTTTTCTCAGATTTCTTCTAGCAAATCATTCAGAATAGTGACCATATTCAAACGAATTCTTCTTGGCGTTAATTCTACCGATAGTCACATATCTCTAAATTACTCTATCAATTTTTCCTTTCTGATCATCATAGTAGAGATACTAAGCATTTTTCTACTCAAAGCATCGGCTACTACGTTTGCTTTTCCAATATGATATTGAAGCCGAAAGCCGTAATCCTTCAAAAATTCCAACCACTGTCTCTGCATCATGTTCAACTCCTTTTGATCAAACAAATATTTCAAACTTTTGTGATCACTGAAGACATTGAATGTAGCTCCATAAAGAAAAATGCCTCCAAATATTTAACGCGAACACAACTACGACTAATTCCAAATCATGCGTTGGGTAATTCTTTTCATGTACCTTCAGTTGTCTTAAAGCATACACTACCAAATTTCTATTCTGCATCAATACACAGGCTAATCCTTGATAAGAAGCATCACAGTATACCTAAAAAAACTCATTCGGATCCATTAAAATCAATACTAGTGCGGTAGTCAATCTTTTCTTTAATTCTTGGAAACTCTCTTCGCATTCATCTGTCCAAATAAAAGCTTGATTCTTCCTTGTGAGTTGTGTAAGAGGTTTGACTATCTTGGAAAAACATTCAATAAACCTCCAGTAATATCTAGCTAATCCAACAAAACTCCGGATCTCAGTTATTGTCCTTGGCCTTTCCCACTGAAGAACTGTCTCCACCTTTGCTAGATCCACCACAATTCCTTCCTTAGAAATCACGTGACCCAAAAACTGAACTTCTTCCAACCAGAACTCACATTTTGATAACTTTGCATACAATTTCTTCTCCTTTAAAATTTGGAGAACTATACCGAGATGTTCAGCATGCTCTTCCTGACTTTGAGAATATATCAGAATGTCATCAATAAAGACAACGACAAATCTTTCTAAATATGGATGAAAGATCCTATTCATGTAATCCATGAATATCGCAGGAGCATTCGTCACTCCGAACGGCATCATAAGATACTCATAGTGTCCATAGTGCGTTCGAAAAGCTATCTTAGGTATATCCTCTACTTGACACGAACTTGATGATAACCTGATCGCAGATCTATCTTAGAGAAAACAGTTGCTCCTTTCAATTGGTCCGTTAAATCATCAATCATTGGAAGTGAATACTTATGCTTTATTTATAACTTTATTCAACTGGCGATAGTCTACACACAAACGTGAAGATCCATCCTTCTTGTTTACTAACAACACTGGAGCTCCCCATGGTGAAACACTAGGTCTCACAAACTATTTTTTCAATAGTTCCTCCAATTGCTTTTTTAACTCTGCTAATTCTAATGGCGACATCCGGTATGGTGCAAATGGAATAGGACCAGCTCCTAGCACAAGATCGATAGAAAACTTTATCTCTCGTTCTGGTGGTAATCCGGGCACATCATCAGGAAAAACTTTGGGAAACTTATTTACAACAGAAATAGCATTCACATCTTTCTCACTCTTGACTCCTAAAGAAGATAGTAGCATGTACCCTTGGGCTCCATCCCTCAATAAAGATTCGACTTGTTTAGCAGTCAAAAATCCAGAAACCTCATTCTTAGGAAATACTAAGGTCTTTTTAGAACAGTCTAACAGGATGTGATTAAAGGATAACCAATTCATTCCTAAGATTATATCTATTTCAGTAAGAGGCAAACAAATTAAATCAATAGAAAAGACTCGATTATTAATAGTAACAGGGCAACTTAGGCATATTTTAGAAGTACTAACAGGCTTGGCAGTTGGTGTAGAAACAATCAATTGAAAGTTCAAAGAAGACACAGGCAATCCCAAATGATCCACATAGTCATATGCAATAAACGAATGTGTTGCACCCGAATCATATAGTACAGTTAAAAGATTACCTGATATGACATCTTCTCCCTTGATAAGATCTTCAAAATGGGAGGCTTCAACTCCACTCATTGTATACACTCGCCCATCAACGTGCGGCTTAGCAGCATGAATGTTACCTACTGAAGGCTCCACATTCGCTTGATCACAGTCCCTCGAGATGTGACCAGGCTTTCCACATCTAAAGCAAATTATTCTCCTGATCGTGCAGTCCCTTGTCATATGGCCTTTTCCACACTTCAGACACTTCATTGGCGGTGCCACAGTCTGACCAAAATGACTGCTACTCGAACCTCCTCCACATGGTTGCTATTGTTGTTACTGGCTTCCCAACGGTCGGGAATATGGTTTCCGCTAAAATCGATTGTTGTTATTGCTTCCTCCCCTTTGAAACCTAGATGGTCCAAAGTTACGGCTCCTTGTATCTCGCAATGGCTCTAATTCTTCAAGTCTGCAACACATATCTATCAATGATGAGAACTAGTTCATTCGCATTGGCGGTACCCTTTTCTTCAATTCAACTCTTAAACCTTCCTCAAACTTGTAGCATTTCCAAACCTCATCCGACTGGATCTAGAGATACCGTGAGAACTTCAACAAACTCTCAAACTTCGCAACATACTCGTTAACCGTCATCCCACCTTGTCGTAGCTCAAGAAATTCCATCTCCTTGGCATACCTTGCACTATCCGAAAAATATTTTTCCAAAAATACTTCACAAAATACCTCCCATGTAATATCCCTTCCTTCAGCTTGTAATACTCTCCGAGTTGCTTTCCACCAATTTTCACCGTCTCCCATCAACATAAATGTGGCATAAGTCACTTTGCGATCATCCGTACATCTTATTCCTTCAAAAATCTTTTCCAGCTCTTGGATCCACAAACTTGCCTTCTCCGGATCAAACTCGCTTCTAAAATGTGGCGGATTGTTTTGAAGAAACTCAGACAAATTCTGGGCTTCTGCATTTTCTGCATGTTGTTGAGCGGTCTTTGGTTCTGCTGCATAATGACATCTGCCATCCTTCGCATCGCATCAGCTGTTGCAGTCATGCTTTCGTGATCTTGTTCATTATCCACGCTTGCACCTCTTCCTCGAGCCATTTTACTCCTTTGAAATTAAACTAAATAATGCAAAATCAAAGTCAAATTGAAATCACTTCAAACAATATTTGTCTCCTTGCAGAGACCCAACACGGAGAATCACACAACACAAGCAAAATAGACCTAACCACAAAATCCAAAAAGACTCTAACCGAGACTCTGATACCAACTAATGTAACATCCACTATAGGGTATCACATTTAAGACTAATCCTAATATAACTTACCCAAGTTGTAAAAGAATTAATCTTGTAAAAACATTAATTTTAAAATTTCATTTGCGGAATAAGTGAAAATAAATAAAATAAATAGAAATCATAAGTACAACTTGTAACTGAAATAAACACACCAGAATATACATAGATATTTCAAACCTTGCTCCCAAATAATTTACATAAACACACCAACTCCCAAAAGATGAAATATATAGTATGTACATCAAAACATAACTACTAAACCAAAACTTCTAAAAATTGAACTAAGGATTTGGGCCCTCTAAAGGATCCTCCTCCTCTACGTCATCAAAGAACCCAAGCGGGTACATCGGTCGCCTGACAGGGGTTCTGGCTGAAGACACTATAGAGTCCTCCCATGGGGTATAAACAGTACCACCCCAGAGTTCTTGTATTGGCATTAAGAACTCAAGACGCACAGACGCATGTTGAGTCAAAACGAGAGTCCCATCATGGGTTCCACTCAGGTTTAAAGTTAAGCCCTGAGTGTAGACAAAATGTTCATTATCTAAATCAAATCTCCAAGCGTCAGTTCCACCGTGGAACTGTACTCAGACAAAACCCGACACTTGGCGCCTTGCTGCCATCCAAACAAACAAAGAAAACTATTACTGATGGAAAGTAGAATTTCCAGCTTCCTCGTCTCCTCAGTTTTCATCAAACATACACAATAAAATAGATATAACACAACAAAGAGGTGAGATTCCCTACATCAATACCAGTTTGGCAGTATAAAAAATGATAGTAAATATACATATGTAGTATTAACACATTAAATCATATTATCACATCACAGATAAAATATCAGATAAACATAATTATCATGTCAATATGTTGACCAACTATGCATATGCACACAGACTCATTCCTACTCCATGGAGCAAATCACAATTTCGAAGAGAAAGATAGGGAGTATATGTCTGTATATCGTTAGCCTCAAATCATGTGCCAATATATTATATCAATGTGCGCAACATGGCTCATACAAGACATTCTCAACCAATCACGAAAAGAGTAGTAACTCCATCAAGATCGTTGGTGTGTTTGCATAGGATACCACGGCACAGAGATGCTACTATCTGGCCACATATGACATTCCACACCCCGACGTCTCCAAGATCACTGAAGATCGTAACTACGCAATTCTCACCCGCATGAAGGTGTAAATTGAATCTCCTAGGCATATATTACCTTAACCAATTAAGCTGACACGCTTTTCAATGCATGATGTATGATTCAAATATACATACAATCATCATTCTCACAGTATTTCACACACACACACGCCATCTCTTAGCGATATCACTTTTCAACATAATCGGGCCCACCACAACAGCCCGATAGCAACCTACTGTTATTTCCAACCGCGTAAATATTTTATCACGTTTTCACAATCACAGAATATTTTTCTTACATTTTCAAATTGCGTAAATATTTTTCAGCATTTCCATAATCATGTAAATATTTTCAAACGTTTTCTAAATCGCATAGGGATTTTTAAACATTTTCTCAATTGCGTAGCAATTTTAAATCATTTTCTCAATCTGATAGCTTAAAAATCACTATTTTTAAAACAACTGATGTTTCTCTAATACTTTTCACATAAAATAATTATTTTGGCTATATTTACCATATTTTATTATTAAAAATTCTTTAAGTAGCATTTTCCATTATTTCTCACAAAATTACCCTGAACTTATTCTAAAAATTAGTTTACTTACTTTTTATGTATAAAAACCTATCAAATTAATTTCCTATTAATTAAATACCTAAGTCTACACTTAGTAAAATAATTTTGGATCTAGAATATCAAAAATAGGTATGTTGGCCGAATTACACTATATGCTTCATAAATCATATTTAATTATTTTCTATCACCTTATTCTTTATAAAAACCTTTAATCCAATTCCTTGTCATTAAATCATTTAATCCATGATTAGGAAAATAATTTAAAACATTTTGCTCCAATGGTGGTGTTGAGGCCGTGAACCTCCATAGGTTCTTTGAAACCTTCATACTCATCATCATCACATAAATCACATCATGCCATATACAATAATCAACATGCTTCAACAATCACATATTCAAGCATATAATCAAAGTTATAAATCATACCAACCAAAAATCATCTCAAGCAAAGCAAACTTAAACCACACAAGTGAATAGATCCTTATGGATTTTTCACCACAAACAAGTCATTCCCTCACCACCAACACTTGGTTGATGATATTAATCTCCCTCTTACCTCAAGGAAGACAAAATCCTTCAAGTTGCTTCTCCTAGGGATTTTTGTGAGCCTCTGAAGAAGAACCCTAACAAGCTTAAACCAAGACAAAGTCATAAACTAAGCTTGAAAAAGAGAAACCATGGATCAATCATTGCTTAAAAACTCAAGAATCAATTTAGAATCAAGAAACCAATATTTTACCTTTAGGAGTAGAAAACTCTTGCTTGATTTTAAAGTACCAAATGGATGAACTAGGTGAAACTTACAACATGAAAGGTGTTTAGAATCTTGTCTAGGTTAAGAAAATGGTGTTGGATGAAATTATAAGAGATTGGATATTGGTGTTGGATGTGGAGGCCGAAAGCTTCTCAAGAGGGAGAGAATGGAGTTTCTTTGTTGTTCTTGGATGAGAGAGAATGAAGTGAAGAGTTTATGTCACAAAGTGATATTGATGAAGTGAAATATCCAATTTACTTGAGCTTGGCCATGGAGTGCATAGGATCGGAAGGTTAAAACTTATTCAATAAGATTAAAACTAAGCACATGGTTTCACATGGCTTATGTCATTAAGTGATCACTCCTTGGTCACGTTGGATGATTAACTTGTTCATGAACATCCTAGAAGCACTAGGTGGCCGTGGAGCACATGGAGAAAAGGTAACTAAGTTTTGATTCATGTAGTTCCTAGTTACACTTAAACTAACTTAGTTAGTTCACCTAGTTACATGGCTAACTATTTAGTTACAAGGCTTAGGTCATGCATTGGTCACACTAGATGAATCATGCATTCTAGAAGGCTCTAGAATCTCCTTGAAACCGTGGAGCTCTAAGGAGTAGCAAACTAAGTTTGTTCCATTTAGTTACTACTTAGGCTTTAGGTTAACTTAATTAGATTACTTAGTTTCTTGGCCAACTAGTCTAGCCATTATCGTTGATCACATCCTATTGGCTTAGAAAATTCAAGTCATTAACATTAACCAATTCCTATTGGTTCACCAAATTGTGAGTCATAAAGATTTTTCCCAGTCTATTGTCCAACGGACAAAAGATACGGGATCTATTACCCAATGGGCAGAAGCTACTGCTCGCAAATCAGTAGATACTGTCCAACAGATAATAAAATGTGAAATATTTTTATTTCATAATTAAATTCTAAAAATTAAAAGATCGGATAACGTATCTCTCATATTCGGGTTTAATAAACTCCCCCAGCTCTGAATAAATTTTCAAAGATTTTCTCCGGCCCAAAAATTATTATTTTTTTGACTCGAAATAAATCACACACAAAGATCAAAAACAGTCACAGAACAGTCAAAATAAATTTACAGCACACAAAAATCACAAAACAACACTATTCAGACATTACTGAGAAACAACAAATTTTGGGGTGTTATAGCGACTAAATGACCTGAGTTTTGCGCTTGGTTGAATCGATGCTCTAGAGAAGAGGGGGTGGCTACCAAGGAGATACCAAGAGAGGGTGAAAGTGAAGGCCAAAATTAATTAAGGACTAAATTGCAAAAATAAATACACGTAGGATCTAATTATAAATAGACTAAAAGAGCATTTTGTAAATAACTAAAACCTACTATAGCAGGTCATTTTGGTGGTCCACTGCTGGACCATTGACCAAGTAGTCCACCTTAAAAGCCACCCATAGATAGCATCAACAAGGCCAAACCACAAGGTTCCATCCTCGTAAATTCCAAATACATAACCCACAAAACACTCTTGTGAATCAATAAGGTCATAGCCATGCCAACAAATTCCAACCACCAAAGCTTTGGTTTGCAACACATTAATGACCAAAAAAATAACAATTAAAAAACAACAAAGCTCCACCTGCAACGCACCAACAAGGTCATAGCCATACCCACGAATCCAACAACTTAGGCCCTATATTAAGAAAACAGAACCAATGTTTGAGCAGCTGCATCCTAAGCAACCAACAGAGCCATTGCATATCACCTCCATGGCTCCATGGCTTCACCATCCCCACGTAACTCGGGGGTGTGGCCTAGGTTGCTAGTGTATGGCATGGAGGAAGCTCTAGTGGCTGGATGTTTGGGGTTATAGCCCTTTTTAGGAGTTTAGGGTCCTATATTTAGGGGTAAGGTTCCATTAGTTAGACGTTTGGGTGGGGCTATACAAAGGATTTGATGGTGTGTGTTGAAGGATTAGGTTTAGGGCTAGAGAATAAGGGACAAAGAGAAATGACCGTAAATTGATAATATTATTGAAAGATGTGATATGATATGATGTGATACAAAAGACAAAGCAATAACCTCTATTTATACTAGACTATATCCCTAATCAAATAAGGAAATAGATTAGGGAATATAATGAGGTCAAGAAATAACTCCTGATATTGCTTCCTCAATTAGATGACTAATTGATTCCACAATATATTCTAAGAATCAACTAAGATATTACAAAATATCTTAAGATACAATAAATATATTATGATATATTTTCTAAACATTCTAACACTCACTCTCAAGCTTTAGCTTGTTACAATTAAATACAAGAAAAGAAAATAAACTACAAATAATCTAAAACGAGAACTTCAAGATCTTGGAGAAGCACAACGGAAAGGGGCATCATTGCAAGGGCGCACAACGGAAGGAGCGCTATTGCAACGCGGGAGAGACTTCATTGCAAGGGTTCACAATCGGAACAAAAGAGGCATGGGAGAAAGGGTCAAATTGCATTTGGGACGGAACCAAACTACATTTGGGTCGGTGCTGGAATAAAGCTAATCTTTCAAGCTAGAATGAAGCTAATCTTTCAGGGTTGAACGAAGCCAATCTTTCAAGATGGAATAACAGAGCCAATCTTTTAGGTTGGATCAAACAAAATTGATTGGGTTTTGAACGATGGTGACTACAAGAGAGGTGTCGTTGTAAAGGCATGCAATGGAGGAGCAGATCCATCAACAACTCGATACTAGAAGAGAACACAGCCAAACTTAAGAACGTGAGGTTGGGAGGAGACAAAGATGAGGAAAACAACAAAACTAAATCTTGGTTTGAAGGTGGTGAATAACAATTCTTTTGAGTTTCATGAACTTTACATAACAAAAAGGAGAAACTCTCTTCAACGTGAAACCATGGCTCTAATATCATGTTGAAGAATTAGATTTAACGCTAGGGAATAAGGAAAAGAGAGAGACAACTATAAACTAATAATATTATTAAAAGATATAATATGATACGATATGATACAAAAGAGAAAGCAATAATTCTTATTTATACTAGACTTTATCCCTAATCAAATAAGGAAATATAGCGAGATCAAGAATTAACTCCTAAAATTGCTTCCTCAATTAGATGACTAATTAGTTCGACAGTATATTCTAAGAATCAACTAAGATGTTCCGAAATATCCTAAGATACAATAAAGATATTATAAGATATTTTCTAAAGGTTCTAATAGTGTGCTTGGGTTGTGTGTTGCGTAAGGGTTTTTTAGATTGGTAGTTTTTTGGGTTTAGGGATGACTTTTTTCAGATTTAAGCTGAGTATTCTGGGTTTGTGATTGAACTTGAAGATGGTGAGTTTTCTGTATTTTTTTCATTAGTGGGTTGTACAGAATTTTAATAGAAGGGTTTATGTGCACATTTATGGAAGTATAAGTAGTTTGATTAGTGACTTTTAGAAAGAGCTATAGTTGGAGGAAATTCTGTACATTTTAGCCAATTCTTTTATCATACAGTATATTTTCTACAACATGCACACCTTGTATGCAAGCATCATTTTCCTTCATTATAGCATCATGATGTGTTTTTCTACTTTAATTTCACCT
Organism: Ormosia semicastrata; assembly: GCA_029884595.1. NCBI lineage: Eukaryota > Viridiplantae > Streptophyta > Magnoliopsida > Fabales > Fabaceae > Ormosia > Ormosia semicastrata. Next base: position 7,967,388 of record JAQQTO010000061.1, read on the forward strand.
CATAGCTTGACGTTGTGCTCAGTCTACAATTACATAAATGTCTTGATAATCAGAGTGACATTACAATAAGTCAGGACAATCCTCGCATTTAAAAGTTGATCCGTTCTCAAGATTAAACACATGTTTTAATTTACTTGATTTCTAGTTAAAAAATCTCTACAGCATTTGATTATAAGCTTTTGTGAACACAAAATTAACTGATCCAAAAACATACTTTATAATTTGAAAGCAAAACTAACCTTTACGTGTGTAAGGATTGAAAATTAAAGCAGCATCTTGGATGTCAATGGTAAAAAATCAGCAGCCTAGCCACAGCCTCATCGTCTCATAATTTCTATCAAATCAGCAAAGGAAATAATGTAGACAATATCTGATTGAGCAAATAGGATGTTAACCGTCATCTTTAGAAGAAACATATGTCCATAACAAAAATCAACCGGATAATCAATCGTTCGGAGTAAACGTAGCTAACAGTCTATACACTTCCCAAGGGACAGTTCACGATCACAATTACAAACCAATATCAAATACCCAACTCCAATTTTACAATTTGATTAAATTTCCAAGCAAGAGTCAGTTTCAAATCAATAACCAAGCTGCAACTATACAGATTATCTAATGACTCTGCACAATATGTAATAGAGACTTCCCTCCAACAAGAGACGTTCACTTGTGTCTGAGAACAAAAATGCCTTCTTATCACTACAGCTCTATCTTCATCAATCTTTGCTCCTATTTCTGCTTATAGACAAACTTCTCTCTCAATCAAACTTCACAATTTTACCCTCTTGTGGCTGCTTCATTGGTTCAGCAGGGAAGTATTTTATGCCAACCAGATCACCCACTCTGCTGATAACCTAAGAAAGTAGAACAATCACAGCAGATTTACAGCCCAAAACATATCATGGAAGTAGCAAACTTAAACACAATCCCGCAAGATGCATATTGCAACAAATAAATTGACAATAAACGAATTGACCCCTGGTATCTAATACAAGCGGAAAAAAAAAAGGTATTTTAACTCACTGGTAGAATAGAAAATATTCATTTTCCTAGTGATGAAAACACACTGCAATAATGGTGCAAAAAAACTTAACTGCTACCTTTCTACACTAGAGTGACACATTCACAACCACTAAATTGATGCATTTTTCAGAAAGTTAACCATTGAATGAAATTCAAAATATACACCTGCAAGGCTTTGATAAGGTCTTCCTTTGAATGAGAAGCAGATATGCATATGCGTGCTCTAGCCAGTAGCAGTGGGGTTGCAGGAAATGCCACTGTCACAACAGCAACCTGAAAGAGTACAGGACCATTCAACAATTGTAAACATTAACTAAAAACTTTATTCATATCCACGAAGTTAGGCATCAACAAGGAGCATAAATAAATGAATGTTGATGCACTCACATTCTGCTTGAGGCACTCCCTTGAGAAGGCAGGAATTTTGGCTGGGTTGTAAAGCATGATTGGCATTACAGGAGAATCATTATCCCCAAGAACCTCAAATCCCATCTTCTGTAATTCTGACCTGAAAAAATTGCTATTCTCTCGAATTTGTGCAAGTTTCTGGGCACCTACATCGAAAAAACTTACTTCAATGCAAAGTAAACAAAGTAGAAGGATGCATAGATTTAGGATTGATGCAAGTGGTGCAAGTAAAAAGCCAAACAACGACAAAAGTGCAAACCAAGAGCAGAACAAGTGCCAGCCAAACCTCTATTGGAACCATCCTCTCCAAGAATAACCTTTATGGATGATACTATTTGTTGTGCAGCTGGTGGTGAAATTGAAGTTGCATAAAGATGAGCGGGGCAAGTGTACTTCAAGTATTGGATAAGCTCCTGACAGTAGGTCCAAAAGTTGAACACAAGAATCAAGAGATAAAACTATCCTAATAGATTCAATATTTCTGTGATGCAAAGTGCAAACTGGCAGAGACCAATATGAAACACAAATCTAAAAAGTCAACTTCCATACGTGAAATAAAAACATTCTACAAGTAGCTCTAAGAGTGCACTAATACGGCAATACTACATGACTTCAGTTGTATGAAACTCAAACTTCTAAGTTCCGTCCCATTACTTATATACTAAAGGTCCTTTCATTTTCCTCTTTACATACAATTAAAGCATTTTGTAACCTATTCTTGATTGCAAACGAAAAGGAGAATATAGCATGGTTCATATTTGATAGGTACCCGATCAGAATCACAAACAAAACACAAAAACTGAGATTCCTGAGCTGATATCAAGGTGATATCCAATCAGTAGGGTTTGATATGTGCATACAAGTAGGAAAAGTAGCAGAAAATGAAAAGAAAACACACTGATATCCCAAGCATTTGAGAGGCCTGGTTCTCTCCTCAATTCCCTTACTCACTTCTTTCTTCCCTCCTTATTCTATTTATATTTTCTCTAACAGAATAGTCTCTAATTCACTCTCCCCACTTTGCTTTCCACTTGATTTCGTATAACAGAATTTACTCTAATGCCCCCTCTACACCTTACTTCCCATATGGTCCAACAGAGGGGGTGCCTAACAATATTCAATAAGAAAGAAGAATTCAAATTATTTGGAGTCTGATTTTTAAATATGCATACCTTAGTTCCAGCAATATAACCTCCACATGATCCAAATGATTTGGTGAATGTTCCCATCATAATGTCAACATCAGCAGTATCCACCCCCAAGAGCTCACAAACGCCTCTTCCTGTCTTGCCCACTGCTCCAATGCTATGTGCTTCATCCAAATATGTATATGCCTATAAAGCAATGGAAGTATGCAGAAAGTAACAATCAACAAAAGTAAAATGGCAAACAAAACTTGATAATAAAAGGTTTATCCAAATCCCCCTTAATGTCTCATCAGAAGAAGGGGAAAGGGAGTGTAAAGGAAGGAAAACTTCCAATTTTTTGCCCCTCTTTCCCCTTCTCCCAACTAGGCTTTTAAAGAAAAAAAAGTAGCAGCATTAAGGGTTGTCATATGACTCTATTCAAAACTATGGGGAAAAAAAAAACATAAAAACAAACAAACTTTAGAGGGAAAATAGGATTTTCTTATTTCCTATCCATGACTAACCCATTTGAGTTATTAGCTTAAATTTAAGTTTCAATGGAGTACACATTTTATTTCCTGTACATAAACCATTTACAACAGATCATTGGAAAATTTACAGAATGCCTCATCCCTGTGGACTTTTCACAAGCTAAGGATTTTTAACTGAGATTAAATAGCCTCCCTCTTCCATCTCCCTCCCCCCCCCCCCCCCCCCTGCCCCAAAAAAAAAAAAAAACGAAAAATCCATGTGGGAAACAAGTATAAGAGAATTGCACAATTTGTACATTAGATTAGAGCTACCATATTAACCAACCTTATATTTCTTGCAGACAGCTATGATCTCTGGAAGCTTGCAAAGCTCCCCTTCCATGCTGTATATCCCCTCCACAATAACCATTATCTTCTTCCAAGGCCTATGGGTCCTTGGCTGTCCCTCAGCAATTTGTTCTCTTAACACTTCTTCTAGATGTGATGGTGCTGCATGTAAGATAGCCAAGGTGAGAGTGAATGAATAATGCTGTGACCTTCGCGACCAACATAATATTAACACAGGAACAGCAAAGAGACAAATCGAAAAACTGCAACCCAGTAGGTAAGGTACAACACACGTACCAAATATTCAAAATACATAATGCATAACTAAAATCAAAAGTCAGTTCAGGTATACTTTCTTTGCCCTTGATTCTCTGTCTGCAGAAATGATGTCACTGTACGGAATTTAACTATCCAATATATATTTAGTCAAAAGGTAAAGGCATGGTGCAAAACAGCAGGCGCCATCATCTCCCAACCCATGAATTGAAATTAAGACCTTTCTTTACATAATAGTATGTAGAAATTGAAAACCTGATCACTCAATGGCCAATTCATATTGTTTATTTTGGTATACAGCAAAGAGACTCACTATTGTGTTGAAAAACACGAATAGTTGCTCCAGATCCGCGTGCACCATTAACAATTGAGTTGTGGTTCAATGAATCACTGATAATCAAACTTCCCTGTAAAAGAAAGCTATACCAATAAATAATCATGCAAATACTTAGCGTCTCTCAACAAGGTAAAAAAACCACTAAAACATTTTACAGACCTTCCCCATCAAGACTGGAAGAATAGCAGAGTTTGTCACATAGCCCATACCAAAAACTAAAGCAGCTGGCTTCCCAACAAAGCTTGCAACACACTCCTCCAATTCATTGTGAAGCACAGTGGTGCCTATTGGAGAAACCACATTTGACGAAACTTGTACACATGCATAGACAAACAAACAAAACTTTGTTCTAAATTTAATTGCAAATATACAAACTAACAATACCCACCCCCATCCACTCGGGTACCGCATGTGCTTGACGAATACTTCTTCAACGACTCAACTACTCGAGGTGTGCAGTATTCATCTGCTGCAGCAAAACCAAGATAGTTGTATGATCCCAAGTTAAGGCATCGACTTATTTTATTGGTTCGTCTGCATTACCAGAAACAGGCAACACATAAATTTCTGATGCAATTACTCTAAAAGAACAAAAAAAAAGCACCCAAAAGAAATTGATATTCCAGAAAACACTCCCCCCCCCACCCAACTTCCCCCAACCATAATATATATATATATATATATAGGCCAGAAATTTAAATAAGGAATTGTACTTTAGGGTCTTGTTATTATCATTTGAGTAGCGTTCAACAACATCGAACCAAGCATCAGGAGCACTTGATATTGGTCTCCCAAAACAGTCCTGCCAAAAAGAAATGTAGAAAATAACAACTTTATAATCTTCACAACCACATAATTCAATAGTGACCACCGGAAATATACAAAGCACCTGCGTTTTGCTAGTTACATTACACAGCAATTGGTTCGGCACACGCACCCCCAAATAGAAAAAATTAACGTTTGAAATTATCCAACTTAGGAGGATTGAAAGCCTTTTCAAATGTAAGCATTTGGTAAATTGGAAAAAAAGAAAATGAAAATGAAATACCTGAATACGAAGGTATAATCGGCGAATATAAAAATCTTCGAGTCCTAAGTAGATCAGTGCATAACCCTGCTTGTAAGAAACAACGTGTTGGTATATAATACAGAAAATAAAAATAAAAATAATAAATAATAAAAAGTCAGAAGAAGCTTGTAGAAAATGGAAAACGCGGGAGGCACCTGAAGATTGTTGGAGCTGCACCAGTCGAAGATTTTTCTAAAGAAATCTCTGAATTGGCCAAAGGCAAAGAGCAAGCCATAGCTGAAGTAGGTGGTTAATGCGGTCAAATACGGGATTGCTATCATCTTCTTCTTATTCTTCAAATTTCCACCAGAACGGGAACGGGAATTTGAAACCGGCGATGAGAAAAGGATCTGGATTCTAAATTTGGAAACTGTGGGAGAGATCCGAACCCAAGTCTCGTAGACCCGTTCGGAGAGAGGAGAGAGAGAAAGTGGTATTTAAAAATGAGGAGGTGGGAGTTTGAACGGCATGAAATGCAGAAAAATAGGACCGTAGTAGTAGATAGAAAGCCTCCACGCTTGTTTCTAAACGTGTGTTCCCAGAAGTTAGTGTACTAGGTTTTGATTCTAATTTCTTTTTTATTTTCTTTTTCTGATTTGGTGGAAAATAGTCTAATTTGCATAAACTTCAATTAATATATCTTCTTAATTCTATCAAAAATAGATTATTTATGTCGAAACTAAAACTTCATAAAGAAATGTTTTACAATTTAATCTTAAGAAATTAATATAAAACATTTAAATGTATAATTATGTACTAATTCATATATTACATATACTCATTTAATAATAATCCAATCCTAAAAGTCTTTTATTCTAATTTCTAATAGGAATTTTGAAAAAGGGAAATTATAACCATTTGCATACTAAGTTTTGATCAAAATGTACTAATTTGACCGAAAAATACAATTGTATTAGCTTTTTCAAAATAATCCTATAATTATCATATATCATATTATAATAATTATAATAATATTATTATTATTATTTTAAAAATAATAATATAATAATATATAAAAATAAAATACATATTTTAAAATCATTCTCTTAAGTGTCATAATATGTTTTATTTTTGTACCATGTGACACTTTTATTTTTTATAATATTATCACGTGTCATATAATTATAATAATTAGCATTGTTGATGAGTTGCCTACACATGTAAAAGTTATATATGTAAAAATTAATCCTAAATAAAACCATTATTATACCCTAATTCTAAAGATTTTAAAATAAAAAAATTACATTACTATGAAATGCCAAGAAAAAAAGAAAAAAATTAGTAATGTTTTAAAAATCGAATAAAAAGTTAAATTGGTAAGATCTCCTAAAACCTAGTAGTTAGGTAACGGGTAATATGTCACTTGTGTTTGTGTGACATATCATGTTTAATAACTTTAAAAGGTATAATCTTAATATACAACCATATCAAATAATAACTATTTTTACAATTCGGATTTCTAAAATAATATTACAAAGGTTCTCTATAAATAGGTTGTAATAAGACTACCATCTTATGAGACTTCTTCCACACACATCAGTAACTCAGTTACTCATTAGTTTTTGAACTATATTTATGGCTGATAACTAATAATTACTTAGAACTATTTTGTAACCTGTTTAATTTTTTAAAATATGGAAAAATAAAGGGGTAAGAATTTTAAGAATTCTCAGTACTCTATATAAAAATGTCATCATAATAAATCTAACTATCTCGGACTAAAAAGCAAGTAACAAATATAAGTTGTAAAATCTTATAAAATTATCCAAAGACAGAGGTTGCTTTTAAGCTACTTTATCTCATATAATCATAAAATAAACAGTATATCATTTTATGAAACCGGTCTATGCAGTATGAATGCAATGCTTGTTTCTTGGTTGTTATTTGACATTTTCAGCAATTCTCCATATGAGGAAACCTTTGTCCTCTGAAAGGGAATGACCACCCTCTCAAGGGAGAATGACTCTCCTTCTGCAAGTTTGTTTGTTTGTCAAACATGAGCTCACTCTCAGTAGTCGTATATGCTACACAGTACCTATCCAAGCAAGGTGAGTTTTATCGTTGCGTATATTTGATAAGGACCTTACAACTGCTGGTAAGATACACTTATCTATAATTTGGGAATGCTTACTCTTATTAATGTGCAATGTACATCTTTCACATAGGATACAACTACCAAGAGTCTCATATAGCATTATCATATTCTCATGACATCATATTCATACAACAGTCAAAGCAAGGCATGCATTATCATAATAAGCAGTTACTATCATCAATAAACTATCCAAGGCCTAACTCAAGCCTCATTAGAGATAAATTGGCAATTCAATAATACATCTACATGACCCTCAACATAATTAAGCATTAACTTACAACATACAAGTTCCCAACAAGGATTCTAACCTCAATGATCAATTGAATACCCATTTCTCATTAATCTTAGATCAATTATGCTTTAATTAACCTCATTACCTTCTTTATCATCATTAAATAACCCAACCTAGGGTCAATGCCAAACTTGGCTATCAAGTGCAACTAGGATCTCCCTTGCCCGGGATCAGTCCAAAGCTAGAGGCCACCTAGGCTTGGCCTTGACCCAATCATCTTTGACTTTGACTTGTGGTGGTCTTGGGGTCCATGACCACCATGGACCACTATGGTTGGCCACCCATGGTGGTGGCCACCACCATGAAACCCTCATAATCTATGGAGCCCAAATTGAAGCTCCTAGCATGGCTTGCTTTGTGGTGACCCTTGGTGGCAACCACCACCGCATCTTAGTGTTGTCCATTTTGCTACACTACACAGCACACATGTCGACAAGTAATAAAAATGAGTATTCAAGTATCGTTCCTACAAAGATTGTATTAAAAATTATGTTAAGTATCAACCAACTACTACTTAGTCTCTATTTCAGGCAATTGAATTGATTTGAGTGATTCAATGATAAAACAAAATAAAGTATCAAAAACAAATGAAAGTTTCCAAAACAATATTGAAATAAATAGAGAAGAGACAACAGTTTAGGTATCTAGGGTCTAACTTCACTTATTATTTTATTTGACTTCATGCAATGCTTTCATTACTCTTGATCATAAAATGGTTATGTTAGCCAACATGTTTAAACATTCACAAACCTCTTTCGATGGCCTTGTAAACCTATGGACCCTAATCAAAACACTATATTTCTATGTGAATTGACAAAGTTCCATGCATTGAGAACAAACATCGAACACTTGCAATGCATGACTAATAGGTATATTTTTATCCTATTGACTAATCAACTCATCCATACAATTGAATGTAACTGAACATGCATCATCTAATTCTATGGTCCAACACCCAAATCACTATGTCTAGTTCAATAGGTTCACCAAGACACCACAAATAATGGCCAATCAAATGCGAGCATTAAGCATAGAATTAGAAAACCATAACAAATTTCATCACAAGAGTAGAAAATGATTACAATCAATTCAAATTACATAATAAGATCTATTAGAACCCTAGAAAAGAAAATTAGAACATCATAGTTGTAAAGACAACAATCAAGAAAGAGTAACAAAGGTATCATGAAAAATAAAGAGAAGATGGAAGGAAGAACTAGGTGTCTTGATGGATGTACAGAAGTTCGTCAAGCTTCTCTAAATCTTCATTCACTCTTGCTACTCTCTCCAAGATTGCTCTTTAGAAGTTTTTCGTCCCTAATGCTCCTCTAAATTGTCCAATTTTGAATTTTAAAAGACAACGTTGTCATATGAATAGGGGAGCCACGACACAAAAAATGTGAGGAGCTGCGACATATTGTAAGTGGAAAGCCACAACACCAGTTCATTAAGAGGAGCCGCAACACAATTGATTGGGAGTGTCGCGGCTCCCTGCTCTCTAGAAAACATACGATGCTACAGAATGCTGGAGGCTGTGGCTCTAGTGAGGAAGTTTCGCAGCCTCCCCTATGTAAGAAAAAATTCTCACATGTCCTCATTCCTCTTGTTTCCTTACGCACCCCTTTCTCCTTTGCAAGCTCTTAGAAGTAAGTAAATATCATATTAGTCAAATATATACAGAAAAAATAAGTGTGTGTATTTAAATTTATAACGGTATATGAATAAGTATTCCCTATACACTTTTTTATTAATGATTGAATGAAAACAAGGTATAACTCAAGGTTCTAGCTTATGAATGCATCAGGAAATGCTTGAGCTCTATTTCACAGAGTTATCATACTCCCAAACCTAAGATTTTGCAAGTCCCGAGCAAAATAAAACAAGATTGCCTTAACTTCTCAATCTCAGCATCAAGCATCTATATATTCATATTCATATGCCAACAATTCTGATTTCCAAAATGCTCATGATAATGTGGCATCATGTTAAATCTCATATTCAATGGTTCAAAATTGATTCAATGTCAAGCATACATACCATCTAATCTTCAGCTTACACAGTTATGCTTCAATTTTTATGTAAAAGATTTCCAAAAAGATGATTATGTGACCCTTTCCTAACTCTAGCATGCACATCCAGGGAAACTCATGATGATACCCAAGCAACTCCATCTCAGATTCCCTTTAAAATGTCATTCATCTTTCTCTCCACTAATGTAGAATCAAGCATGATTAATGATCAAGAGGGTCTTTCAAGCTTGTAGCGTAAGGTCAGGGTAATGGGTAAAGAAATGAAAGGAAGGATAAAACAAATATTGGGACACATAATCTTGCAAAAGACCTAAATGAGCTAAACAACCATTACATCAAGTGCATTTTCTAGCATAAGAACCCCAAAAGCTTATTTCTTTAGCACAATGCACAATTAGCACAAGGAACTCTTCTTCTTCTTCTTTTGTTTTGAATCACAACTTTCCATCATTTCAAACTTTTTCTTTCAATTTCTTACTTTCCTTCTTTTCATCATTTTCTTCGTTTCAAACTACAAATTTGTTGGGTTCTAAAACATGCCTATGGTAATGCATTCTTGTTTCTTCTGACTCAATTAAGCATTTACAAGTTATGTTCCCAACATGGACAATGGTGGATAAACTGTAGTTGAGGGCTATAAGGTAAAGATGATGTGGGTAAATAACAAAACAAAAAGGCCAACATATTCACAATGCTCAAAATGGGTACTAGGGATATTCATGCATACATAGGCAAGTTTGAAAGGCTCAACCAATCCAAAGAATGCCCTAATCATTTCATCAAACATGCTCAGCCTAGAATTTCACTTCAAGAGAGAATCATACACTCTTTCAGAAGTTAAGTCTTCATCACAAAAGGGCAAGTCATAGCCTTTTTTAGATGGGCACAACTATTGTTATTCCAGGATTCACAATCATGAAAAGGGAAATATATTTACACATTAAAGAAACATTATGGCTCAACTAAATTTCAAATGGTATGCATCCTATCCCAGAATCAACATTTGATCCATAAGCAGACATATTATAGATTAAGTCAACCACATCAACATCTAACATTTATTTCATAGCTCCACATTAACATAGCTTATTCATTGGAAATACATGCATCAATGACATATCAAATATCTCAATTAGGCACACAAAACATGCATTGGTGCAACTTGACAACCACATCAACGAAAAATTAATTGGAAAATAAAACGCAACAATCACAACCACAACACACACTCTAAACAAAAATCATAAACTCAAACTAAGATAAACAAGAAATCAAGTTCCCAACAAAATCAAAAGAAGGTAGATAACTACACTATGAAAGTAAAAGCATCAATAAAGCAAAATAAAGAGAAGGTATAGGACTTGGGTTGCCTCCCAAGAAGTGCCACGTTTATAGTCCTAGGCTGGACTTTCTCTGTAATGATAACCGAGAGATGTAGCTTTATCACTAAGATAGGCATAGTATAAATGAGAAGGTAACACTTTGAGCTCCAAGATTGGAGGTTACTCAATAGATGATTTGAATGAATTGACTACTCTATTAGAAAGATCCAGCCACTTAAACTAGGGATTTCTATTCCATCTAGGTGAAGTATCCAATAAGTTCATGAGCTCTCTCAATTCCTCATCTTCCCTTTCACATGTAGAAATCAAAGAAGCTTCAAGAGGGTCACATGGGACACTTACACAAAATACATTAGATCTCGTCCCATCAAGCACATTCACATAAAAGCATTCTACAAGATCTTGAGGAAATTTCATTACTTTGAAAATATTAAAAGTTACCTCTTGATCTTGCACTCTCATGGTGAGCTCCCCTTTTTGAGCATCAATGAGAGTTCTTCTGTTGCAAGGAATGGTCTTCCAAGGATGAGAGGGACATCTCTATCTTCCTTTATATCAAGGATAATGAAATCTGCCAAAAATATGAATTTATCCACTTTTACAAGCACATCTTCAATTATTCCTCGTAGATATGTCAAGGTCCGGTCCACAAGTTACAAGATAACCGATGTGTGCTTAACTTCCCCTAAACCAAGTCTTTGGTATATAGAAAGTGGCATGAGATTTATATTGGCCCCCAAATCACATCATGCCCAACCAAATAATTTCTCACCAATGGTGCAAGGGATGGTGAAGCTTCCAGGATCTTTGAACTTGGGAGGAAGTTTGTTTTGCAAGATAGCACTACATTCCTCCGTAAGAGCAATAATTTCAAACTCACCAAGCTTCCTCTTCTTTAACAATATATCTTTCATGAATTTCACATAACTTGGCATTTGCTCCAAAGCTTTCAAAAATGGTATGTTAATATGTAGCTTTTTGAAAACTTCTAGAAACTTTTGGAATTGGTGATCAAGGTTTTGCTTTGCAAATCTATTGGGAAATAGAATATGAGGTACAAACCTCTTTTCTCCTTTGCTTTAGTCGACCTCTTTGTCACTATTTTTCTTTTCTTGAACTTTCTTCTCATCTTCATCTTCCTTATCATCCTTCATTGAGGTCTTCTCATCTTTCTTCAAGGCACTTTGGTCTAGAACATTGCCACTTCTAAGGGAGATAGCTTGGCAATGATCTTGATGTTCACTTTTCGAATTGCTTTAAGTGTTGCTAGGAAAAGTGCCTTGGGGCCGATTGTTTATAGCATTGGCTAATTGACCAACTTGGGTCTCTAGATTTCTCAAACAAGCATTTTGGCTTTGTAAGATGGAATCATTTTTGGCAAGGTGAGCATCAGTCTTAGACATATGAGAATCTGTCTTCCCCATGAATTACATGAACATCTCCTCTAATGATGGTTTCTTTTCCTGAACCGGCATCCGAGCTTGAGGATGAAACCCCGGAGGGTAATTTGGTGCTTCTTTAGAAGAGAATGAACATCCTTGATTATTGCCCCATGAGAGATAGGGGTGATTCTACTATCCTAGGTTAAAGTTGCTTGAATATGGATTATTGTGATCTTGTCTGAACTTTCCTGCATATTGAGCACCTTTTATAATTGATGAGCACTTGTCACTTGCATGTGCTTCTCCATAATTATCACACGAGACAAAAGGGCTTTGAGTGGTATTAACCCCTAAAGTGTCAAGCTTCTTAGATATGGCAACTACTGGAGCTGAAATTGAAGTAAGGGCACCAACATCATGCATACCTACCACTCTTTTAGGTTTGAACCTCTCTGAAGGCCATTAGTAGCTGTTAGTGGCCATCTCCTCAAGAAGATCATAGGCGACATCAATAGACTTACTCATGAGAGTGCCCCCTACTGCTGCATCAATGGTTGCTCTGATATGGCCCAACAACCCATTATAGAATGTTTGAACTTGAAACCATTTTGGAATGCCATGATGAGAGCATCTTTGGATGAGATCTTTATACCTATCCCAAGCTTCATATAGTGATTTAGAGTCATATTGCACAAAAAAAGTGATATCATTGCGCATCTTTACTGTCTTCACCAGAGGGAAATACTTGGCAAGGAACTTGTGGGCTAAATCATCCCATATTGTGATGGACCCTGCCGGTAAAGAGTTAAACCAACTCTTAGCCTTATCCCTAAGAGAAAATGGGAATAGCCTCAATCTGATGGCATCTTTAGAGACTCCATTATGCCGAAAGGTGTCACAAATCTCCAAGAAGTTGGAAAAGTGTGCATTATGATCATCACTAGGTAAACCTCTGAATTGCACTGATGCTTGAATCATCTGAATAATGGTCGGCTTGATCTCAAAGTTATTGGCTTGTATAGCTGGCCTCCTGATGCTTGAATGTAAGTCTTGAACTTGAGGTGCTGTAAACTCCCTCATTGACCTTGTGTGGTCTTCCTCATTACCCATGGTGGTACTACTTGAAGATTGAGTTCTTTCCCTCAAGAGCCTTCGAAAAGTCTTTTCAATCTCCAGGTCAAAAATGAGAGTCTCAAAACTTTAAGAGCTTCACATGCACTGAGAATTGGTACCTGAAAATAAAGATTGGTAGTTCGATATTAATATTAACACAAAATTTCAAAAATAATCCCTGGCAACAGCGCTAAAAACTTGTTGCCTGTTTTGCTAGACTACGTAAGTGCATATGTCGGCAAGTAATAAAAATGAGTATTCAAGTATCATTCCCACGAGGATTGTATTACAAATTATGTTAAGTATCAATCAATTACTACTGACTCTCTATTTCAAGCAATCAAATTGATTTGAGTGATTCAATGATAAAACAAAATAAAGTATCAAAAACATATGAAAGTTTCCAAAACAATATTGAAATAAACAGAGAAGAGACAACGGTTTGGGTATTTAGGGTCTTACTTCACTTATTATTTTATTTGACTTCATGCAATCCTTTCATTACTCTTGATCATGAAATGGTTATGTGGCTATTTCTAATATATACCTTCAATTTCAAGGTGTACTATACACCTTCAAAATAAGTTAACGGCCAAGATTGATGACCGGTAATCTATACAATACTTGGTGAATTAGAGTTTTCAATTACTCAATTAAATGAGTAATCGAAGAGTAAAGACTATGTTCCATCAAGGTTTGCAATGGAGAGAAATCAATGTAGAGAGAATGGCAAGGATGCAATCAGTAGGTTTGAAGAGTAAATCATTGTGCTGATGGAAGATGGTTATGAGATTATTGGGTTGAGATGTGATAATCACATATTTGATACATTAATAAGCCCTCATTTTTAGTCATTTACACTCTCCATGTACTTAATTGATTGAGCTTGGTTATATTTTGTAAGTTTGGACTCAAATTGGACTTAATTGATTTTTCCAGCATAATTTATGTCTTACACTATTTATGTATTTCAACTATATCTTGAGTTTTAGATGTCTACTAATTATGCATTTTACCTTGTTGGAAAAATAAGAGAGAGCTCTACAACTTTCATAAGAGCTCTAGGTGAAAATCGGACATCTAGTGGAACTAATTGGGCTTAGAAGTCAGAATACGAGTTTTGTGATTGGAACCTGAACAGTATACAGTAATCAGAGCATAACTCGGGCTGTAAGATATGGATTGGGATAAAATTTTGGTATCTGCAATTTAAGACCCATATCTACAACTTTTATGAAGAACATAAGACTTAAATCGGATTCCTTGGAGGTCATATTGGGCTTGGAAGTTAGAATAGAGCAGCTGTAAGCGGGCCTGAATATTGTGCAGTAATTGGGCCATATCTCGGGATATAGGATGTTAAATGGGCTGAAATTTTGATGGTTGATAGTTAAAACCCAAATCTATAACTTTCATGAAGAGCAATTTTTGAGATTCGGTGGTCTAATGGGTAATATTGGGTTTAGAAGTTAGAATAGAGGAATTGAAACTAGGCCTGAATACTGTGCAATAATTGGGCCATATCTCGGGCTGTAGGTGGCCTTTTGAGGTGATTCAAGTGGCATTTGAAAGCTAAGATTTAGCCCTACAACTTTCATGAGACTACTTGGTGAGATTATGACACATTCAATGACTTCAAATCTGAATGATTTCAGAGACAAAGAATCTCCATAATTTTTCACTCATCAAAAGTCATTTGGCATTTTTCACTCATTTTCCATTCATCCACTCACTCATGACTTAGCCCCCTTGTCATTTTGTATCCCTAATCCTCTATAAAAGGGAGCCTTTGTAACACCCACTGTAAGGTATCACATTTAAGACTAATCCCAATAGAACTTACCCAAGTTGTAAAAGAATTAATCTTGTAAAAACGTCAATTTTAAAATTTTGTTTGCGGAATAAAATAAAACAAGTAAATCAAATTATAACATTAGTAAAAACTTGTAAAGAACATATCAAAATATATATATACATATCATGTCACAAAACTTGTTCAAATAATTTACATAAGTACAAACCAGTTCCAAAAGTAAACTATAAACATACTTATAACTAGAACTCTAACAGACCTAAGGACTTGGTTCCTCGGAAGGATCCTCCTCCTCCTCAATATCATCGAAGAACCCTGGTGAATACAAACGCCTCACAGGAGTTCTTGATAACTACACAGAGTGTAGTTATTTGTACCCTGTATCTGTGCTTCATGGCATGATTAGTCCTTGTTTGTATGCATAAATGGAAGGTTTTAGCATCATTTATATTTGATTTCATTATGATGACTTCCATTGTGATCTTGAGCAAATAATTTCAAAACTTTGATCAAATTGAGTACATTTGCATGATTTAATGAATTACTAATTTCTCTTATATAGGCAGGTCTTAAATAAAGCAGGAAAATGAAGAATTTGAAGTAGCTTTAGACTAGGAAGCCTAAGAGGAAATTTAAAAGTGAAGATCAGCATCCAACGCCGCGACGTAGGAATGAAGACGCTGCAACGCTCCCCTGTTTCAGTACAAAAAAAACCCGAGGCTACAGTACCGCAACGTTGAAGAGTGGACGCCTCAAGCGCCTGTGACCTAATTGCACACGCACCGCAGCGTAATGTGTTGGACGCCGCAGTGTGGCCCTGTTTTATTTAGCCTATAAATAAGTTTGTACCCATTTTCTACGAGAGTTTTTCATCATTTTTGGAGAGCAGCTGCTGGTTTTAGGTTTTTAGACCTAGAGAAAGCAGAAAAGGCTAAAGTTGGAGGCCATTCTTTATTTGGAGGGTGAATCAAGCTTAGAGAATGAAATCTAATGAGCTTCTTTCCTTTCCTTTCTTCTTTTCTCTCTTCAATGCTTCATGAACATGATTTATTTGTTTGTACTTTCATGTTTCATGGCCAGTTAGGCTGTATATAGGATTTTCTTTGTAGTCTCCTATGGATATTGATGAATTTGTAATCTTTTGAGTATATATTGAAGTTTAGTTATTTTCAATCATATGAATCTTAATGCTTTTGAGGGTTTGATCAACTTTTGATTGATTTGATGAAATCTAATGAACCTAGACATAGGACTTTGGATTTTAGATCATACGTATGGTTGATGTATGTTCTATTTCATTTAATTGGCTTGGATGAGATGATTCGTTAATAGGATAGACATATAGCTATTGGTCATGCATAGTGTATGATTGAGAATAGATCATTAATGAGTGAAGTTTGCATTGGTTCTCATGGAAACGTAGTGAGCTAGGTAAATGAAATCATGGTTAATCGACCTAGACATAGGCTTTTAACTAAATCAGATTCTCAAACTAGCTTAACAAATCATTGATGTTGCTTGTAAGAATTACATGTTATGAGTTGAAGTAGGAGATGAAAAAGAATTTCTTATTTTTCTATTTATCTATTTATCTTAGATTTGTTATTTTCAATCTTTATATTTCTTTAAACATTCCTTTATAAATTTGATGCCTTTGGATAACATTAATTAGACTATTGGTTAATACTTGGCTTTTATAAGAAATACGTATTCCTCGTGAGAACGATATCCGACTCTTAGTTATAATACAAGTGCGACCCGTGCACTTGCGGTAAGCAAAAGAGCAATCAGTTCTAGCAGATGATATAACAGAATCCTCTTGGGGTGTATAAGCAGATACCACACCACCCCAGAGTTCACGAATAGGCATCGTGAATTCTAAACGTACTGTAGCATGCTGCGTCAAAATGGAAATCCCATATAGGGTTCCACTTAAGGTCATAGTTAAGTCCCCGGTATACACAAACATTTCATTATTGTAATCTAATCTCTAAGTGTCAACTCCTCCATGGAACTGAACCCTAATAAAACCTAGGACTGGTCGTCTAGTTGCCATACAGTAAATAAAATAAAACTGCTATTGAAAATAGACAGGATCTCTCGCCTCTTCGCTCTCTCGGTCTTTAGTCAACATATACAAAGAAACAAATACAATATAATAACGAGGTGAGATCCCCTACATCAATACTAGTATGACAATAAAGGAAATGATAGCAAATAAACACAATGTAATAGTCAAGACAATAAATCATGTAAATATAAATCAGATAATTTTATGTCATTATGCTGACTCACTATGCATATGCACACAGACCAATTCCTACTCCATGGAGCTAGACACAAATTTGGAGAGAATATCTAGAAGAAATGTCTGTCACTCGGCTGCCGTAGCCAAAAGTGCTAAAATATATCAATTTTGTCAAAAGTGCACATCAGGCATTGGACAAGACATTCTATACAAGATCACGATATAGGACAGTATCTCGATCTAGATCATCGATGGGTTTGCATCGGTCTGCCCCACAGACAGAAGAGCTACCAACCATCCATTGCGAGGTACCCACACCCCGATGCCCCCAAGGTCAACAAATGACCTACAATTGTCTACTCGCACTAGCACTTAGGTGTAATTCATCTCCTAAGCATATAGCCCTAACTAAACAAGCAAAACATGCTTTTCTATGTATGATATATGATTCAAATACACATACCATTATTTCTACAGTATCTCGTATATTCTCGATTCTTCTTGGTAATATCAAGTTTTAACATAACCGGGCCCACCACAACTGCCCGATAGCAGACTGCTATTTACGCTTAATTGCGTAGCGATATTATCGCATTTTTGAAATCGCAGAACACTTTTATGTTTTCAACTTGCGTAACCTAAAATTACTATTTTTAAGTTGTGTAAACATTTTTCTACATATTTTGATTTGCAAAAAATATTTCTAACGTATTCTTAATTTAAAATAATATTTTTCTTATTTTCTGTCAAAATTTGACTTTATTTCTATTATTTGCACATTCGTCGCTTTAGAAATAATATTTACAAAATAGTCTTTCATAAAATAATATTTATGATATGGTCCTTTATTTTAAAATAATATTTACATTATGGGCTTTCTTTGAATAATATTTATGATATAACCCCTAAAAAATAATATTTATAGTATGACCCCTATAAAAATTAATATTTCTATTGTTTCCCAAAAAGTTGTATTTCTCTGTTTTACTTAGGTTTATACAGCTCAAAACTTCCTAACGCGCTTCAAAACCCATAGGGTGAGCTATACGTCAGTAAGTTTCAAGTTCTCGCATTCATTTTACTATATAGCTTAATAAGCTAATTTTATTTCTAAAAACATAGTTACCTTTATTTTAAATTCCCAAACTTACCAAAATGATTTCTCATTATTAAAAAAAAAACACTTAAGGATACACTTAGAGGTATACTTTTGGATCTTGAATAATAAAACTTGGCATGTTTTCCAAAATTCCCTCTTGCTACAAAAAAATTCATTGTACTTTATTTTTTAATACTTGAAAACCTTGTTAAGCCTCGTAATTGATTTTCTTGTCACAAAAACCTTTAATCCTCATTTTGAAACCATAATTTAGGACTCTTGGTCCTCTTGGATATAGTGAGGCCGTGTGCCTCTAAGCTCTTTGGAGCTCTCATGTGATCCTTCCAACATGTTGTTCACATCCTAACTTACACATAATTTTGCATGCTTCCAAAATCATACATACATGGATATCATCAAAGTTTTAATCATACCAACACACATGCAATCACAATTTTAAAACCATAAGCACAACAATCACAGACAAAGAAGCATGGAACAATAGATGAATAAATCCTTATGGATTTTTCACCACACATAAAATATTTCCTCACCACCAACACTTAGTTGATGAGGTTAATCTCCCTATTACCTTAAGGAAGACAAAATTCTTCAAGTTCCCTCCTCCTCTTGATTTCGTGTGACACACAAATAAATCCCTATAAATCTTAAACAATTCTAAAAGTCACAAACAAGGCTTAAGAGTAAAGAACCATGGATCAATCATGATCTAGAAAATCAAATCTTCAATTTAAAATCAAAGATTCAATAGATTACCTTTAGAGAAGTAAACCAAAGATTGGTTTTTGATACCCTTAGAGATTGATTTAGGCAAAACCTCCAAGATGAAAAGTGTTTAGAATATGGTTTAGGTTTAGGAAGTGTAGAGAAGAAAAATTATAGAAGATTGGAAGTGGTTTTGGTAGCCTTGGCCGAAACCTCCAAGAAAGAAAAAGAAAGGAAAAGTTCTTGGTGTTCTTGATAGTTTGGAGAGAAAAGATGATATCTTTGCTTTAGGTGAGAGAAAAGTAAATGGATAGTGAATTTTTGAGGAGTAAAACCATGTAGTAGTGTATAGGAAAGTTAGGAGATAAACTTGACAATAAAATATCACACTTTGTGTTCACATGTGAAAGCACATGACTTGGTCACCACTTGGTCATCAAAGTGTCATGCAAGAGCATTCAAGAAGCTTGGAGAAGCTCCTTGGCCGTGTGGCCCTCTAGGAAATGCTAACTAAGTTAGTTTCTATTTTAGTTCTAGTTACTTTGCAAGCAAATAACAACTAACTAGATTAGGTTTTCTAGTTACTTGATTAACTATCTAGTCATATAGCTAACTAGTTAAATAGGTCATTGTATATGTTATGCCTAGTCATGGCTTCTAGATAGTTTTAGGATATTTAACTAGTAACTATGTTCTAACTATTTAGTAACTAGGTTAGTCCATTTCGTTTCTTAATTAGGCAATTTAGGTAACTAAATTAGGTTTATTTAGTTACTTTGTAACTAGTCAAACATTTCAACTTAGACCATTTCTTATTGGTTAGAAAAGTCCAACCATCATTTTTGACTTGTTTCTATTGGTTCATTTTAAATTAGGTTACAGAAAATATTCTAAGTATATTTTCTGTTAATTAAAAAATATCGGGTCCAATAATTTATAGTAGAAGCTGCTATAAATAAAACAATAGATTATTTTTTGTGAAATATTTTTATTTTACAAATAAATTCTAAAAATTAAAAGATTTATTTTTGTATCTCTCAGATTCGGGTTTAGTAATATTCCCTGTCTCCGAATAAATCAAATAAGATTTTTCCCGACCTGAAAATTATTATTTTCCTGACCCAGAGCAAATCTCACACAACGATCAAAAATAGTCTTAGAACAGTCAAATTAATTTTATAGCACACAGAAAATACAAAATAGTGAAATTCAGTAATTACTATAAAATAGTCAAAATTTGGGATGTTACAACTCTGCCCATCTAAAAAAAATTTCATCCCCAAAATTCATCATACATTAAAACAGCTGAGGATACTGTTCCCTCATTTTCTCCTCCATTTCCCAAGTAGCATCTCTAGTTGTAACACCCCAAATTTTAGGCTATGTTACAGAACTGATAGAATTACACTGTTTTGTATTTTCTGTGTAATATAAAAATAATTTAATTATTCCGATACTATATTTGATTGTTTTGTGTAATTTGCTTCGGGTCAAGAAAATAATAATTTTTGGGTAAGAGAAATTCTTATTTTTATTATTTAATTTGGGGATCTTACTAAACCCAATTCTGATTGATATATATATATATATATATATATATATATTAATCTTTTAATTTTTAAATTTAATTGTGTAATAAAATAATTTTATATTATTATAATATTATTTTATTTGACAGTACCTACTGTCTTAAAAATAATAGAAATCTACTTCAAAATGATCATGGACTCGAAAAAGTCTGTGGGACCCGCATTTAGAGTAGCAGTCAATGATTCTGACTGGATCAAAATTCTAAACCAATAGGAAAGAGTCAAACTTAGTGGCTTGGACTTTAGTGTGAACCGTTGGATGATGATCTTGATGAAGAAGTTTTGAATTATCACCATTGATCTAATCAATGGTGTAGGAGCAAACTTAGTAAGGAAGTCTTGGATGTTAGCCATTGATCAAATCAATGGTGTGGATGTGAGTTTGATTAGCAAGCATTGGATGTTGACCATTAATCAAATCAATGGTGTGGATGTGAGCTTGATTATCAAGCATTGAATATTGGCCATAGATCTAATCAATGGATAGGAAACAAAGTTGATTTCAATGGCTAAGATGAAGTCAACAATAGTGGCTTGACTTTTACTTAGTAGCCAATTAAACCTAAATTAATCATCTTAATTGCCTAATTAACAAACTAAGTAAACTAACCTAGTTATTAATTAGTTATAATCTAATTACTAATTAGATATCCTAAATTTAATTAAAGGCTATGATATATATAATTATATGTTTAATTAATTAGTTATGTAATTAGAAAATTATTTAAGAGTGGTTAGGAAACTTAACCTAATTAATTAACTAATTAATCAGCATACAATTAGGCTTTAATTGAAAACAAATTAGGTCCCTAATTTAAGAGAGCCACACGGTTATGCAGCTTGGAAGGCTTCTCAAGTCTTCTTGAATGGTCTTTTGTGACCATTGCATGACAACTTAGTAACTTAGGCCATGTGTTTTTAATGTGAACATAATTGGTGATATTTTGGGTTCAAACTTATCTCCTAATATTACCTACAAACTACTACACGGATGCATCATTCAATTCACTCTCATTATTCATTTTTTTTCTCACCTAAAAGCTTGTATCATTTCCTCTCAAAAATTCCAAGAACACATAGAACATTTTCCTTCCCCTTTCACTCTCTAGATTTCAGTTCTTCACCCAAATTCACTACCTATCTTCTATAATTTTTACTCTCATCATTTCCTAAACCTAAACTACCTTCTAAACACTTTCCATTTAGGAAATTTTCTCAAAATCCCACTCTAAGTGTTTCAAAATTCAACTTCTATCTTACTTCCCTAGAGGTAAATTTGTGATTCTTTGGTTTTAATTCAAGTTTGTGATTTTCTAAACCATATTTGTTCCATGGTTTATCATTAGTAAGCTTTGTATGTGATTTTACTAATTTGTTTTAGAATTGTTAGGAATTGTTTATGGCTTGTACGAAATCAAGGAGAAGGAGAGAAGCTTGAAAGACTTGTCTTTAAGAGGTAAGAGGGAGATTTTACCTCACCAACCAAGTTTTGGTGGTGTGGGGATGGTTTTGTTCAGTGAAAAACCCATAAGGGTTTATTTACCTATTGTTTGATGTTCTTTGATTGTGTTTGTGATGTGTATGATTTTGTTTCTATGCTTGCATATGTGATAATATGCTTAAAGCTTTGATATTATGTGTGTATGAATAATTATGAAAGCATGAGAAAGTATGTGTAAAGTAAGATGTGAACAACATGATTAAATGATTGTATGAATGCTCCAAAGAGTAATGAGGCTCACGGCCATACTAGGGATTAGAGGACCAAAGTCCTGAAAATGAGGGATTCAAATGAGAATGAAGGATTTAAATGAAAAAGAAATGAATTTGAACAAGTTTGAATGTAGTAAGCAAAATGGTTTTGGGAAAATAATCTGATATAATTAAATAAATAGGGTTTAAAATGAAATGAGTGTCAATACTTGAATTTTACTGACGTATGGCTCACCCTACGGGTTTAGAGGTGCGTCTGTAAAATTTGAGCTGTAATATGTGAAGTAAATGAAAGAAATAACATTTTTGGGGAAATAATGCAAATACCAATTTTTAGAGGGGTACTTATTATAATTTTCTTTTTTAAAAGGGGTCATATTGTAATTATGATTTTTAGAGGGGCAATATTATAATTTTCATTTTTAATGGGACCATATTGTAATTATTAATTTTAGAGGGACTATATTGTAAATATTTTATAAAAGAGGACTATCTGTAAAATATTATTTTATGAGGAACTATTATGAAATTATTATTTGAAAAAGGACTAAAACATAAATATAATTTTTTATAATGAGAGACATTTTTTATGTATGAGAATATGAATTTTATGAGGAACTATTTCATAAATATAAATTTATGAGAGAATGTTGTGAAAATATTATTTAAATGAGGATTATAATGCAAATATTATGTTTTGAGGGGTTATTATGCAAATATGAAAAATAAAGTTAAATTTTGGTGTTAAATGAGAAAAATAGTATTTTTGATTTAAAATGTGTGAAAAATATTTTACGCGATTGAGAAAATGCGAAAATATGATTTCGCGATGAAATTACAATAATGATACTGTTGGGCCAATATGAGGACCCCGAATATGAGATAAAGGAATTGAATTGAGAATATGATATAATGAAATGGAACTGTGAATGGTGCATAGTACATGCATTGGAAAGGTCCGATGGACTGAATAAGGCTAGTTGCCTAGGAGAGAATACACCTCCTGAGTGGGTGCGATATGCGTAGTGTAGGTCACTCGTTGACCTTGGGGGCATTGGGGTGCAGGTTGCCTACAATGGGAAGTTGGTAGCTCTTCTGTACCGTGGGTTAGACCGATGTAGCACACCAATGATCCGGACCGAGACACTATCCTTAATCAAGACTTGAAAAAGACTATCGTACATATGCTAGATGTGCAAAATTGAGCACATAGTCTGAGGCATGTTGGTGCAGACAGATCTTTTCGATCACTCTCTCCGACTTGAGTTTTAGCTCCATGGAGTAGGAAATTGAGTCTAGGTGCATATGCATAATTATTGAGGGTAATTATGGTTTATGACAATTGAAATGTTGAGTGTTTGAATATTGGTAATGGCATGGTCATAATTATTACTTATTACATGAGTTATGATGATAAATGATGTTGGTGGCATAATTGTAATTATGTTTGATGTGCTGGTATGAGATATTGTATGTGTTTATCTTCATTGCTACCATACTGGTATTGGCGTAGGTGATCTCACCTCTTTGTATGCCTATTTGTATTGTAATTATAAATTTAAAGACGTTGAGCGAGGACTTGAGCAAGAAGTTGAGGAAGAACAGATTTCTGGAGTGGAAGCTGAGTTCTGAGACGAGGAGATGCCTTGTTTCCTTGGGTACATAAGATTGACGTTTCGTGGAGAATTGGAGGCGTGACACGTTGACCTGGAAAGAGAGCGTATTTATTTCATAGGGGACTTAAACCTTATTTTGAGTAGGCTACATCTTGGACACTAGTGTAAATATTAATGTATACCTAGAGTTCCCATTGTCTATTAGACAGTACTAGGGAGCATACTATCGTACTCCTAGTGCGATTAGTATTGTGTCGTCTGCTCGGACACCTGTCCGTAAGACTTCGCGTCAAATTAGATTCCTATCTTCTGAGGAATCTGAGGAGGACCCGTCTGAGGGTTCTACTGTGTAGTAATACTTGGGCAGTGTATTAGTTTAAATTAAAGCTTAAATATTTTGAGAGTCTAGTTTGTAAATATTAAAATATGATGGTACTAAAGACTAGTATATGTATATAAGATGTGAATTATTTGTGATATGATAAAGTTGTAATGTTTTTATTTTCCACTAAGTTTATCTTATTATTATTAAGAAAATTTACAACTCGTATTTCCATATTACAAGCACGATTTCAAATGAAGGGGTAATTTGGTAATTGAGTAACATGAAATGTGACGCCCTAAGGAGGGTGTTACACTAGTTGTCTCATTCCAAATTACCTTCACTAGCGAAATCGTTTTCCCCCTAAGTTGCTTCACCCTCCTGTCTTCAATCTTAACAGGAAGTGCCTTATACGTCAAATTTTCTTTCAATTGCACATTTTTAACACCAATTTGTATAACATGTGAAGGATCGGGGATATACTTCCTCAATTGGGATACGTGAAAAACATTATGAAGATTTGAAAGAAAAGGCGATAAAGCTATTTGATGTGTAACTGGACCTATTCGACGAAGAATTTGATAGGGTCCAATGAATTTAGGAGTGAGTTTTCTGGACTTTATAACCCTGCCAACACCAGTTGTAGGTGTTACTCGCAAAAACACATGCTCACCTTCCTCAAATTCAAGAAGTCTTCTTCGTTTATCAGCATAGCTTTTCTGACTGCTCTGAGTTGCCTGCATTTTTTCTTGAATAAGCTTTACCTTCTTTATTGTTTGCTGCATCATTTCAGGTCCGACAGTCATACTTTCTCCATCTTGATACCAACACAAAGGTGTTCGGCATCGTCGTCCATAAAGAGCCTCGTAGGGTGCCATCCCTATGCTTGAGTGAAAACTATTATTATTGGTAAATTCCACCAAAGGTAAGAATTCATCCTAACTTCCTCATTGTTCTATCACACAAGCCCTCAACAAATCTTCTAAGGACTGTATAGTTCTCTCCGTCTGCCCATCTGTCTGAGGATGGTAAGCTGAACTCAAACGTAGTTTAGTCCCCATTGCTTCATGTAAGCTTTGTCAAAACCTTGATATATACCTTGGATCTCTGTCAGATATGATACTAGTAGTTATACCGTGAAGTCTAACTATTTCACCAATGTACAACTAGGTCAACTTCTCCATTGAATACTTAATATTGATTGGAAAGAAATGAGCAGATTTTGTAAGCCGATCAATAATGACCCAAATAGAATCATAACCTTTCCTAGTCTTTGATAATGTTGTAATGAAATCCATTGCAATACTATCCCATTTCCATTCTGGAATAGTAAGAGGCTGTAACATGCCTGTCGGTCTCTGATGCTCAACCTTTGCTTTTTGGCATACTAAACAAGATGCCATGTATTCAGCAACAGCTCTCTTCATTCTAGGCCACTAAAACAAATGTTTCAGATCTTGATACATCTTGGTCATCCCAGGA
The DNA here is from genome assembly GCA_029884595.1 of Ormosia semicastrata. Classification (NCBI taxonomy): domain Eukaryota; kingdom Viridiplantae; phylum Streptophyta; class Magnoliopsida; order Fabales; family Fabaceae; genus Ormosia; species Ormosia semicastrata. The sequence continues at coordinate 7,993,312 of JAQQTO010000061.1, forward strand.
TGTATACTCAATCTGCTAGTATGAGCTTCACCAATAATTACTTTCTTAAGATCGGGATCATTGGGTATACAAATCCTGCCCTTGAACCTTGAAACCCCATCAGATCCTTCTTCAACAGTTGCCTTTTGACCTTCCTTCAAAAATTCTCTCTCATTCTGCAAAAACTGGTCATCTTCCTACTTTTCCCGAATTTCTTCCAGTAAATCATTTAGAATAGTGACCGTATTCAGACGCATCCTTCCAGGTGCCAATTCCACTAACAACCACATATCTCTAAATTGTCCAATCATTTTTTTCTCTTCAACCATCATAGCAGAAACACTAAGCATTTTTTTGACTCAAAGCATCTGCTACAACGTTTGCTTTCCCAAGGTGATACTGGAGTTGAAAATCATAATCCTTTAAGAATTCCAACCATCTTCTCTGCCTCATGTTCAATTCTTTTTGATTAAACAAGTACTTTAAACTTTTGTAGTCACTGAAAACATTGAACGTAGCTCCATACTGAAAGTGCCTCCAAATCTTCAGTGCAAAAACAACTGCGACCAACTCCAAATCATGTGTTGAATAATTCCTTTCATGAACCTTCAACTGTCTTGAAGCATACGCTACAACATTTCTATTTTGTATCAGCACGCATCCTAACCCTTGATAAGAAGCATCACAGTACACCTCAAAAGACTCATTTGGATTTAGTAGGATCAACACTGGTGCAGTAGTCAACTTCTTCTTTAACTCTTGGAAACTTTCTTTACACTTATCCGTCTAATTAAAAACTTGGTTCTTCCTTGTAAGTTGCGTAAGAGGTCCGGCGATCTTGGAAAAACCTTCAATAAATCTTCGATAATATCCAGCTAATCCAACAAAACTCCGGATCTCTATCACAGTCTTTGGTCTTTCCCATTGAAGGACCGTCTCCACCTTAGCTGGATCCACTGCAATTCTATCCTTAGAAATTACATAACCTAGAAATTGAATTTCATCCAACCAAAATTCGCATTTTGACAATTTTGCGTACAACTTTTTCTCTTTCAAAATCTGAAAAACTATACCGAGATGTTCAGTATGCTCTTCCTGATTTCGAGATTAAATTAAAATGTCATCGATAAAAACAATGACAAATTGATCTAGGTATGGATGAAAGATCCTATTCATGTAATTCATGAATATAGTAGGAGCATTCGTCACACTAAATAGCATTACGAGATATTCATAATGGCCATAACATGTCCGAAAAGCTATTTTAGGTATATCCTCAACCTTAACACGAATCTGGTGATATCCTGATCGCAGATCCATCTTTGAAAAGACAGTTGCCTCCTTCAGTTGGTTCATTAGATCATCGATCCTTGGTAGTGGATACTTGTTCTTTATCGTGACCTTGTTCAGCTGGCGATAGTCAATACATAAACGTGAAGTTCCATCTTTCTTCTTGACTAACAACACTGGAGCTCCCCAGGGTAAAACACTAGGTCTCACAAACTGTTTTTCCAATAGCTCTTCTAACTGCTTTTTCAACTCTACTAACTCCGATGGTGACATACGGTATGATGCAATTGATATGGGACCTGCTCTTGGTACAAGATCGATAAAAAAACTCTATCTCTCTTTCTGGTGGTAATCCAGGTACATCATTAGGGAAAATTTCAAGAAACTCGTTCACGACAGAAATAGCGTTCACATCATTTTCACTCTTAACTTCTAAAGAAGATAGTAGTATGTATCCTTGAGCTCCATCCCTTAATAAAGATTCAAATTGTTTAGTAGTTACAAATCCAGAAACCTCATCAGGAAATACTAAGGTCTTTCTAGTACAATCTAATAGGATATGGTTAGAAGATAACCAATTCATTCCTAAGATTATATCGATATCAACAAGAGGTAAACAAATTAAGTTAACAGAAAAGACTTGATTTTTTATAGTGATAGAACAATTCAGACATATTTTTGTAGTACTAACTGGTTTGGAAATAGGAGTAGAAACAATCAATTGAGAATTTAGAGAAGACATAAGCAATCCCAAACAATCCACACAGTCATATGTAATAAAGGAATGAGTTGCACCTGAATCATATAGTACAGTTAAAAGATTACCTGCAATGACACCTTCTCCCTGAATAAGATTCTCAGACTGGGAGGCCTCAGCTCCACTCATTGTGTAGACTCTTCCTCCAGCTTGTGGCTTTACAGCATGAACATTGCTCATCGAAGGCTCCGTCTTTGCTTGATCACAATCTCTTGAGACATGACCAGGCTTACCGCATCTGAAACAAATTATGCCTCTAATCGAACAATCTCTTGTCAGGTGACCTTTCCCGCACTTCAAGCATTTTATTGGCGGTGCCGCTATTTGATTAAACCGATTTCCACTCTGACCACCTCCACGAGGTTGCTGATGTTGTTGTTGCTGCTGACTTCCAGAGGGTTGAGAATATGGCTTTCGTTGAAACCGATTGTTGTTATTGTTGCCTCTTCTTTGGAACCTAGTCGATCCAAAGTTATGGTTCCTAGTGTCTCTCGATGACTCCAACCCTTCCAACCTACAACACATGTCCATCAGTGTTGAAAACTGATTCACACGCATTGATATAACTCCCTTTTTCAACTCAAATCATAACCCTTCTTCAAACTTTTAGCATTTCCAAACTTTATCCGGCTGAATTTTGAGATACCTTGAGAACTTAGACAAGCTCTCAAACTTCACCGCATAATCACTAACAGTCATTCCACCTTGGCGTAAACCCAGAAATTTCATCTCTTTAGCATGTCTCGCACTTTTCAGAAAATATTTATCCAGAAATTCTTCACAGAACAACTCCCACACAATTTCTCTCCTTTCGGCTATCAACATCCTTCGAGTGGCCTTCCACCAGTTCTCACCATCACCCGTCAACATGAATGTAGCATACGTCACTCTACGATCATCCACGTATCCGATTGCTTCAAAGATCTTCTCTAGTTCTTAAATCCATAAATCTACCTTCTCAGGGTCAAACTCGCCTTTAAAACGTGGCGGATTATTTTGGCGAAATTCTGACAAATGCTGAACCTCTACATTAGCTTCTTGCTGTTGCATAGCTTGTTGATTTTGTTGTGCCATCACTTCAGCCATTCACTGCATTGCTTCAATAGCAGCAGTCATTGGGTCATTGCCATGTTCCACACTCGCACGTACACCTCTACCACAAGACATAGTGTTCTTCACATACAATTAAACAAATTCCAATGAAAGTCAAATGTCATCTTTTGAAAATCAAATTCAAAGAATCACACAACATAAGCAAAAACAGACCTAACCACAAAAACCCAAAAGATTCTAATCGAGGCTCTGATACCAACTAATGTAACACCCACCGTAGAGTATCACATTTAAGACCAATCCCACTAGAACTTACCCAAGTTGTAAAAGAATTAATCTTGTAAAAATGTCAATTTTAAAATTTTGTTTGTGGAATAAAATAAAACAAGTAAATCGAATTATAACATTAGTAAAAACTTGTAAAGAACATATCAAAATATATATATACATATCATGTCATAAAACTTGTTCAAATAATTTACGTAAGTACAAACCAGTTCCAAAAGTAAACTACAAACATACTTATAACTAGAACTCTAATAGACTTAAGGACTTGGTTCCTCGGAAAGATCCTCCTCCTCCTCAATATCATCGAAGAACCCTGACAGATACAAACGTCTCACAGGGGTTCTAGCTGATGATACAACAGAATCCTCATAGGGTGTATAAGCAGATACCACACCACCCCAGAGTTCACGAATAGGCATTGTGAATTCTAAATGTACTGTAGCATGCTGCGTCAAAATGGAAATCCCATCTAGGGTTCCACTTAGGTCATAGTTAAGTCCCTAGTATACACAAACCTTTCATTATTGTAATCTAATCTCCAAGCATCAGCTCTTCAGTGGAACTGAACCCTAATAAAACCTAGGACTAGTCGTCTAGTCGCCATACAATAAATAAAATAAAACTGCTACTAAAAATAGACAGGATCTCTCGCCTCTTCGCTCTCTCGGTCTTCAGTCAACATATACAAAGAAATAGATACAATATAATAACGAGGTGAGATGCACTACATCAATACTAGTAAGGTAATAAAGGAAATGATAGCAAATAAACACAGTGTAATAGTCAAGACAATAAATCATGTAAATATAAATTAGATAATTTTATGTCATTATGCTGACCCACTATGCATATGCACACAGACCAATTGCTACTCCATGGAGCTAGACACCAATTCGGATAGAAGATCTAGAAGACATGTCTGTCACTCGGCTGCCGTGGCCAAAAGTGCTAAAATATATCAATTTTGTCAAAAGTGCACATCAGACATTAGACAAGACATTCTATACAAGATCACGATATAGGACAGTGTCTCGGTCTAGATCATCGTTGTGTTTGTATCGGTCTGCCCCACAGACAGAAGAGCTACCAACCATCCATTGCGTGGTACCCGCACCCCGATGCCCCTCAAGGTCAACAAATGACCTACACTTGTCTACTCGCACCCGCACTTTGGTGTAATTCATCTCCTAGGCATATAGCCCTAACTAAACAAGCAAAACATGCTTTTCTATGTATGATATATAATTCAAATACACATACCATTATTTCTACAGTATCTTGTATATTCTCGATTCTTCTTGGTAATATCAAGTTTTAACATAACCAGGCCCACCACAATTGCTCGACAGTAAATTGTTGTTTACGCTTAATTGCGTAGCGATATTATTGCATTTTTGAAATCGCGAAATACTTTTCTTATGTTTTCAAATCGCGTAACCTAAAATTACTATTTTTAAGTCGCGTAAACATTTTTCTATGTATTTTGATTTGCAAAAAATATTTCTAACATATTCTTAATTTAAAATAATATTTTTCTCATTTTCTATCAAAATTTGACTTTATTTCTATTATTTGCACATTAGTCCCTTTAGAAATAATATTTATAAAATAGTCCCTCATAAAATAATATTTATGATATGGTCCTTTATTTTAAAATAATATTTATATATAGGCTTTCTTTGAACAATATTTACGATATAACCCCTTAAAAATAATATTTGCAGTATGACCCTTATAAAAATCAATATTTCTATTATTTCCCAGAAAGTTGTATTTCTCTGTTTTACTTAGGTTTATATAGCTCAAAACTTCCTAACGCGCTTCAAAACCCATAGGGTGAGCTATACGTCAGTAAGTTTCAAGTCCTCGCATTCATTTTACTACATAGCTTAATAAGCTAATTTTATTTCTAAAAACATAGTTACCTTTATTTTAAATTCCCAAACTTACCAAAATGATTTCTCATTATTAAAAAAAACACTTAAGGTTACACTTAGAGGTATACTTTTGGATCTTGAATAATAAAACTTGGTATGTTGGCCAAAATTCCCTCTTGCTACAAAAAAATTCATTGTACTTTATTTTCTAATACTTGAAAACCTTGTAAAGCCTCTTAATTGATTTTCTTGTCACAAAAACCTTTAATCCTCATTTTGAAACCATAATTTAGGAATCTTGGTCCTCTTGGATATAGTGAGGCCGTGTGCCTCTAAGCTCTTTGGAGTTCTCATGTGATCCTTCCAACATGTTGTTCACATCCTAACTTACACATAATTTTGTATGCTTCCAAAATCATACATACATGCATATCATCAAAGCTTTAATCATACCAACACATATGCAATCACAATTTTAAAACCATCAGCACAACAATCACAAACAAAGATGCATGGAACAATGCATGAATAAATCCTTATGGATTTTTCACCACACATAAAACATTTCTTCACCACCAACACTTAGTTGATGAGGTTAATCTCCCTCTTACCTTAAGGAAGACAAAATTCTTCAAGTTCCCTCCTCCTCTTGATTTCGTGTGACACACAAATAAATCCCTATAAATCTTAAACAATTCTAAAAGTCACAAAAAAGGCTTAAGAGTAAAGAACCATGGATCAATTATGGTCTAGAAAATCAAATCTTCAATTTAAAATTAAAGATTCAATAGACTACCTTTAGAGAAGTAAACCAAAGATTGGTTTTTGATACCCTTAGAGATTGATTTAGGCAAAACCTCCAAGATGAAAAGTGTTTAGAAAATGGTTTAGGTTTAGGAAGTGTGGAGAAGAAAAATTATAGAAGATTGGAAGTGGTTTTGGTAGCCTTGTGGTATGCGTAAAATACACTAAGAGCAAGTACACTCTATCGCCAAGTAATATAGGACTTGAGTCCCAGTTATCGATCCCACGAAGAATAATTGGTAATTACTAGATTTGATAAACCCTTTGTTATTCAGACAATTAATAGTGTATGAAGAAATTCAAATTAAAATCAAAATAACAAATGAGAAAAGCAATGAGCAATCAAACAAAGAAAAGATAATCAATGAGAAAGAGACTAGGGCGTAAGGTTCACTTGAATCCAATTATTCAGATTTTCTTTCAATTATGATTAAAGTAATTCTTTTTCCAATATTCTCTTATTTGCTATTGAATCACAATGGTGAAACAATATTATATTCCTAATTTAATTCACCTATTTGGTTATTTAGTTGAATTAATCAAGAATGCATTAAGTTTTAATTCAAGAGATGAACTAACATACCATCAATTCCATTAGTAGGATAAATCGATGTTTGGTAATTTACCAATCTAATCCTAGGCTTACCATATAGATCCACTCATTGAATGCGGATGGTTACCGGTCAAACAATGAATTAACACATGCCAAAAGTGATCAAATTCTGACAAGAATACAAGCAATATGATAAACCCAAAAAGAAATTACCATAATCAAATTAGAAATCAAATCCAAATAATTAGGAAAACAAGATCCCCCATAACCCTAGCTATGGGTTTAGCTACTCATGTTCAATAAAAACAAACCCATTTCAAAATACAAACCCATAGATAGAAAACCCAAAGGAAAAGAGAAACTGAAAAGAAAGAGAAATCAAAACCCCTTTAATGGAGATTAAGATCTTCAAGCCTTCAAGAATCCTCCTTTGAAATTACCCTCCAAGGTTTGCTACCGCAAAACAACTCTCTCAGGATTAGGAATTTTCTGTGCAATATGCTCAATATGTTGAATTTGACATAACTTTTCCTATTTAATGAAAATTATGTGCTCTGTTACGCTCTCAGCGCCTAGGCGCCTAGTCCTGAGCGCTTAGGCACTTACTCATGGATGCGCACTACTACACATCGCGCGCTCAAGCGCTCCTTCTCAGTGCTCAAGCGCTGAAACACTTCATCACCGCTGCTGCATATGCTCTAGGCGAAAAATCATAACACTGGCGCTCATGACTGCTGGACTCTTGCTAAATTCTACTTTTTCTTGCTCCTTTGCACATCCAAACTTCTCCAAACATAATTACCTGACAAAAATGCTTAAAACACTTAATAAAAACACAATTAAGCAGCACTAAAAATATAACAAAACTTATGAACAAAATTCAATAAAAATAAATAAAAAGAATATGAAAAACTAAGGAATTGAACCATAAAAATAGAACATGTTAACGGTTCAACACCTTGGCCGAAACCTCCAAGAAAGAAAAAGAAAGGAAAAGTTCTTGGTGTTCTTGATAGTTTGGAGAGAAAAGATGATATCTTTACTTCAGGTGAGAGAAAAGTAAATGGATAGTGAATTTTTGAGCAGTAAAACCGTGTAGTAGTGTATAGGAAAGTTAGGAGATAAACTTGACAATAAAATATCACACTTTGTGTTCACATGTGAAAGCATATGGCTTGGTCACCACTTGGTCATCAAAGTGTCATGCAAGAACATTTAAGAAGCTTGGAGAAGCTCCTTGGCCGTGTGGCCCTCTAGGAAATGCTAACTAAGTTAGTTTCCATTTTAGTTCTAGTTACTTTACAAGCAAATAACAACTAACTAGATTAGGTTTTCTAGTTACTTGATTAACTATCTAGTCACATAGCTAACTAGTTAAATAGGTCATTGCATATGTCATGCCTAGTCATGGCTTCTAGATAGTTTTAGGATATTTAACTAGTAACTATATTCTAACTATTTAGTAGATAAGTTAGTTCATTTAGTTTCTTAATTAGGCAATTTAGGTAACTAAATTAGGTTTATTTAGTTACTTTGTAACTAGTCAAACATTTCAACTTATACCATTTCTTATTGGTTAGAAAAGTCTAACCATCATTTTTGACTTGTTTCTATTGGTTCATTTTAAATTAGGTTATGAAAATATTCTAAGTATATTTTTCAAATCAATTAAAATATATGGGCTTGCAAGTCAATAATTTATAGGAGTTGCTATAAATAAAACAACAATTATTATTTTTCATGAAATATTTTTATTTCACAGATAAATTCTAAAAATTAAAAGATTCATTTTGAAAGTCTTTTAGATTCAGGTCTAGTAAGATCTCATTAGACTCTCCGAATAAATCAAATAAGATTTTTCCTACTGAAAAAATTATGAATTTTCAAAGACAAATCTCACACAACGATAAAAAATAGTTTTAGAACAGTCAAATTAATTTTATAGCACAAAGAAAATACAAAATAGTGAAATTCAGTCATTACTATAAAATAGCCAAATTTTGGGATGTTACAGCCTTGGCTGATCATTTAGCGAGTCTTGGTCTTAGAGTCCAAGATCATGCTATTGTGTTATTTGTTTATCTTATTGTAATTTTTTTTTATTCTAAATTGAAGTTATGTTCTTCTTTTTTTTCTTCTTCTCTCTTCCTTTCTTCTTGTCCATGAGTAACTAAGTTTCATTTTACTTGGGTGAAAGGGTGAAGCTCTTGGTAATGAAATAAGGTTAGATTCATTTCTTTATTGTGCTTAAATGATATATTTTCAAGTGATCATTATATGTGTTATACTTTTTTTTCAATCAATTTAGAAACCCTCCTTGTAAAGTGGAGATCTTGATTTGTTGTAGACAAGATTTTGGCACAATGAATGCTTGATCCCATTTATGAGTGGTAGTGTTAATAGATGATTAACTGAATCATAATATAATTACATATATAATTTTTAATGAACTTTGAACTTTGTATTTTTCAGTTGGAACCTCCATTATGTGTGAGTTCTAATTGAGTTATAAAAAGAATTAATCATGTTTATTTACCAAGAGTGGATCTCCTAACCCAAGTAAATCTTTTTTATTTGTGACTAAGTTTTATCACTTTTATTGTTGTGACAAAATATTTACTTTACATCAAAGAATTTTTCTTCATCAATTCCTTGTGAATCGACCTCGGACTCCCAAGAATTTATTACTTGAAACAACCTGCACTTGGGTTTGTAACTTTTAATCTGCATCAAGTTTTTGGCGCCGTTGCTGGGGACTTGATTTGAAGAACAAATTTATTGTGTAAATATTTTGTATATATATATATGTATATATATATATATATATATGTATTTTTTACTCTTTTATTTTTTTCTTCTTCTTTGTACATACTAACGTACTAACTCTCCTTTCTCCCTTTATAATCTGCAATCATTAATGAAATAATCTTTCTTCTTCTCTTCTCTCTTGTTGAAGCAAAAATTTAGCTTGTCGATTCTCTGATTTTCATGTTTTAAATTTACTTTCTGCACTTTATTTTCTGTAATTTACTTTTTACACTTTATTTTCTGTACTTTACTTTCTGTATTTTACTTTGTGTATTTTATTTCAAACTTTCTAACTTACTAACCTATTAACCTTTTAATTATGTTGCTTACTAACTTACTAACTATTTAACTGTCTTACTAACTATCTAACTTTTTTACTTTATCATCTATCTAACTTTTTATTTTACCTGCTTACTAAATTTTTAATTTATTAGCTTATTAACTTATTTAAGTTTATACCACACCCTTATGAATATTTATTTGGTGGTTAGTTTATACCACACCTTTGTTAATATTTATTTGGTGGCTGGTTTATATCACATCCTTGTTAATATTTAATGGATGATTTATACCGCCTACTTGTTAATATTATTTTTTTTACTATGGCAGGTTTACCGCCTACTTGTTGATATTATTTTTTTTTACCATGACAGGTTTACTACCTACTTGTTAATTTTTTTTATGGAAGGTTGAACTCTGTATATATTTTTGTTTTATTCTTCCTATTTCTTCTTCTCTTTTGTCATGTGTAGTTAAATTTATGTGTTTCTAGGGTGAAGACGTAACTTAATTCAATCGACATGTATTAAGATTGGAATTTTAATTAATTTTTATTATTATTCAATTTGAATGCTTATTATAATTCTTGATGCTTTTATGAATTGGCCACTCATAAATTGATCTAGTGAGGTATGTGTAGAATCGAAAGGTTTGCATATGACCTAGACTATAAATAATAAGTGTCATGATTTATAATCATCTAGGAATGAAGGTTATAGGTTGTGTGAGAGAATTGTGGTATTTTTCATGAGAATCCATAGAGTAAAGGTCATGCCTTAAGAGTTAAAGTTTAGACCAAGGAATTGAGTTTTAATTAATTACTGGATTCTCCCCATCATTTGAATGATTAGAAATTAATTAGAATGAAGGTCCTAAAGCTACTCTATTGTCTATGATAGATTATTAAATCAAGTGAAGTCAGATCCCTAGTGTTTTAATTTCATGTGTTTACATCCGTAATGTGTTTGGCATTCATGTGCTTTGTTCTCTCTTTGCCCTCTTAATTTCGTGTGTTTTAGTGTGTTTTGTTTTTTTTATTTTTTTTTTTTTATATATAATTTTGTGTTTTTAATTGTTTTGAACCACTTTTTGTCCATACGTAGAATGGGCGCACCTTTTGATATTACGCCTATCAATGATTCTTTTCCTAATGAATTTTTATTTTCTGTCAATTCCAAGCCTTGGTTTGCCAACATAATCAATTTTCTTTAAACATGAAAGATTCTGCCTTAATTATCTTGATTAAATCATTCGGAGATGTGTGTCCAACAGTGAGGTAGGTAATGTCATTAAATTTTGTCACTTAGAAGCATGTGGAGGTTACTTTTCTTCAAAGAAAATAGTTATGAAAATCTTACAGTGTGAATTTCATTGGCCTACTTTATTTAGAGACAGCTATACATTTTGAAAAAGTGATGAAAATTGTAAAAAATAGGGTTCCATTTCTAAGCGAAACAGGATGCCTTTGAATCCTATCATTGTCATTGAAATTTTTGATTATTGAGGAATTGAGAAATGATGTATATAAAAACACAAAGATTTATAAAGTTTGAACAAAAACTTTTCATGGCAAATCACTTTTGAGAAAAACATTTGAAATTGGTCAAAACGTTCTGCTTAATAATTCTCGTCTTCACTTATTCCCTGAAAAATTGAGATTTAGGTGGTATGGCCATTTTATTGTCAAACATGTCTGTCCTCATGGGGCCATAGACATTGAGAACCCTAGGAATAATAGTCTATTTAAGGTCAATGGACAAAGACTCAAACCATTTCTGAAAAACCAAGTTTTTGAGTTCTTTGTGCCCCTAATTAAGAGGCGGATAACGGTACTCCGTGACTCTCAAGTCAGTTTGTTTTTTAGTTTCCCATAATAACTGATTCCTTCTCCTTCAAAATGGATGTCATTCTCTCAAATCTAAGAAAACATTTCCCTTCTTTTCCTCTAAATGCTCTAACAAAAATCTACAAAGCTAGGTGTGAAAGACTGAGACTGTTAATGTACAAGGGCATCCCAGAAGATATACGCTGGATAATCGAAGCAAAGGTTCGTTTAGTTGGTGAATCTTCAAATTCATTTGTCCCATACATGCCAGGTCTCGGTAAAAGTTCTTATTCTAAAAAAAGAATAGTGAAAAGAATGCAAGTTTGTCACAAGTGTGCGCGATGGAATTATAACACGCAATGTCGTTCTTTGGGAATGGTTTCTGCAAACAGAGAAGATAAAATATTCTTCATTAAGAATGGACTGAGTAATGAGTCATTAGATGATATCTTATTGACTCTTGAGATGCATTCTTATGGAGTTGTGCATCGTGAACTTATTAATTTGTGGAATCTCTTCAAGGACGAGAAAAAGCGTTGCAATCTTAGGAATCTGACTCAAAAAGACCCTGTTTGCCAATTTATATAAAAATTGGATGGGAAGCTTATCATCGACTCATAGAAGGTGTTTAAGCCGTTACTAGACGTAAAACCAGAGGAAGATGTGAGCCACAATCACAATAACATGTTATCTTGTACATCTTTAAAAAAAAAGAAAAAAAAAGAAAGAAAAAGATGATTAAAAAAGTACCATGCTCTTAATCGAGTGAGGAGCCCCTGCCAGTGGCAAATCCGTTATTGACTCGGGTGGACCTTTGCACGCTGGTCCTTAAAAAAGGTTCATGTGCCATGCTTTGTAGAGATTCGCACTCCACAGCCCAATGTTCACTATCTAGGCACTGAGGAGTTAATGGACAGGCAGAAGTGTCCCACTCTAGTTATTAGTGAGAAGTAACTCGCGACTGCTAAAGCGTATGAGGCATCTGAGCTTGATCCTCTCTTTTATTAGAAAGGGCTCTCAGCGCCTTGGGATGGGGCATTCTGGATCTTGACATTGTGAGTTTCAAATTTTAGCATCTTTGTTGATGTTACGAACCTAAGTGTGAGCTCTCCAGGTTCTAGACCCATGATGGAAACCCACGATGGTTTCTTTCTTCTCTTTTTCTTTTCTTCAAATATATGGGAGTGAATGTTTATTGCACTGGTGACATGCACCTGTACATAAAGGTATATCAATATTTGTTATTATAATTTTATCTTGTATAATTTTGTTGTATTTTTGTTTTGGACAGACAATCCTTAGGGTCCTTCATGGGTTTCTAGACTTCTTTACTCTGATGGTTTTCTTGAAGTAAAAAAAAAAAAGTTTCTTAAATTCAAACTTTTCTGACAACAGCCAACCTACTCATATAGGAGCTATTATTACTTTTTCTATTCTCTTCCCTATTTAAACACTTCATTTTCTTCACTTTCCTGTAACTGAAAATCATTCAAAGAGAGTGTGAGTGTAGAAATAAAGGGATCTTCTTCTTCTGTTTGTAGACTTACCAGTATCTGTGTATTTTGTGGGACAAGTTATGGGAAGGGTTTAGAGTTTGTAAACGTAGCAAGCATTGTTGGTAGAACACTTGCTGCGAGGAATATTCGTGTAGTATATGGGGGAGGTAGCATTGGGTTAATGAGGGTTGTATCACTTTCTGCACATCTAAGAGGTGGTCAAGTTTTAGGTATCATTCCTAAACTTTTAACTCGAAGGAACATCATTGGAAAGATAATTGGGTTGAAACTTCAAGTATCATCTATGCATGGTCGAATGAAGGTAATGCTTGAAAAATCTGATGCATTCATTGCCTTACCGGGTGGTTTTGGTACTTTGGAAGAAATTTTTTCAAATTATCTCTTGAGCCCAACTGAAGATCCACCATAAACTCATAGGTTTGTTGAATGTTAATAATTTCTTTAATAATTTGTTATCTTTTGTTGACCATGCTGTGGAATAGAAATTTATCACACCTTCGGCAAGACGACTCCTTATCTCTGCTTTCACTGATGATGAGTTGATTGATAAATTAGAAGCTTTTGTTTATGAACCTGATCCAGTAACAGCTTAGATAGATTAGTCAGAAGGAAGCAGTGAGGGAAGCAGTATGAAAAGTAAGCCAGATCAGACACTCCAACTATTTAAATAATTACAAGCTTTGATTTTATTTATTGTACTTTGTTTCTGTTTAAATTTGTGTTAGGTTTCTCTTTTTAGTAATTGCAATAACAGGTACTATCTTCTATCCTTTACCTATCTATGTTTTGACATTGAGAACAATGTTGTGATCTGGTTGGGGTGAAGGATAGTTGTGTAAAAAAAAAGAAAAAACTAAAAAAAACCTAAAAAAAATTAGGAAGTGTGTGTATTAATATGTTTGTTGTGTTTATATGTTTGTCAATAACTTACTAAACTAGTTAAGGATGGCAGAGTAAGGAGTAAATTTTACTCTTAAGACGCATCTTTGTTGGGGTAGACAATTAGTTTGTGTAGAAGTAGTAATTCAAATTCAGGAAAATTTACATGATTGAGTAAATTATCTTCTTTCTTAAAAATCACATGCTTAGTTATGAATGTTGAATTGGTGGACTAAAGATGATATAATTATGCTTCGTGAGATTTTGAGCCTATTGATGAATGGATTGAACATTTGTACCATTCTCTTATTTCTTGTGTGAATTTCACTCATGGAATTGTTACTCTAGAACTTGCTTTGATTCTTTTTTAGACTACATTGTCACATGCATACATAAACATGATTGAGACATTTTTCTTAAAATAGATACTTTAACCAAATAGCCAAGAATGACTGGCACACAAATAGGAAGCCTTGCTCAGCAACATATTGTCTCAATATGATATCAAGATCTCTTATGACTTCTTGGAAATTCTCTGATTCTTGCCAACGTAAGGCATTGGAAATGGTTTATTTCTCCTTGCTTAATCCCTTTGAGCTATTTGACTATTCTTTGTTTCAAACTCATTATGTGCCTTAAATGAAAAATCATGTTCTTACCTGACCTTAGGGAATAAGAGAACATTAGCTTTGCCATTGGATGAGTTCTTAATCAAGTGTGGGGATGTGTGTGTGCAGAATGGTTGAAAAAAATAAATTGTTTAAATGTGTATATTATTATGTTAATCTTGTAAAAAAAAAAAAAAAAAAAAATTCAAGAACAAAAAAAAAAAAAAAAATTTAAAAAAAAAAAATAATAATAATAATAAAAAGTGTAAAGAAGGGCCAATAAGACAATAAAGAAAAGGAAAAGAATATCTAAAGGGAATTTGTATTAGATGGAGTTGGGATAAATTTTCATGCTTGTTAATTGAACTCAACTCTCACGCTCTTTTATTCTCTTTGGTATTTAACTTGTCATATCCATATTACCTTCTCCTTTACCTTGACCACATTACAACCTTGAATAAAGTCCTAATAATTTGTGTGTGCATTTGTTCTGAGTAGTGGAGAAGTAGAATATAAGCAAGCTTATGGTAGTACAATTTTCATGGGTTGAATTGAGTGAAATACTTACCTTTTAAACACTTGAGGGATTGAGAGTGAATCTTGTGAGGATCTATCATTCTTGACTCATACTTTTCAATTGAAATTTCCTTGCTTGTTGGTTTGAGATGTGAAGGAACATTACCTCATAAATGTTTTGATCCCTTAAATGATTGGTTGCTCTTCATTCTTAAATATTATTAGAAATTGAGTCTTTTAGAGTGTTTATCTTTTGAGTCTGTGTCATTTTTTTCCTAGTTTTAGTCTTGTGTGTTTTGCCTAGGAGTGCAAAAAGTTAAGTGTGGGAGAATTTGATAATCACATATTTGATACATTAATAAACCCTCATTTTTAGTCATTTACATTATCCATGTACTTAATTGATTGAGCTTGGTTATGTTTTGTAAGTTTGGACTCAAATTGGACTTAATTGATTTTTCCAGCATAACTTACGTCTTACATTATTTCTGTATTTCAGCTATATCTTGAGTTCTAAATGTCTACTAATTATGCATTTTACCTAGTTGGAAAAATAAGAGAGAGCTATACAACTTTCATGAGAGCTCTAGGTGAAAATTGGACATCTGGTGGAACTAATTAGGCTTAGAAGTCAGAATACGAGTTTTGTGATTGGAACCTGAACAGTGTACAGTAATCTAAGCATAACTCAGCTGTAAGATATGGATTGGGTTAAAATTTTAGTATCTGCAATTTAAGACCTATATCTACAACTTTTATGAAGAACATAAGACTCAAATCAGATTCCTTAGAGGTTATATTGGGCTTGGAAGTCATAATAGAGGAGCTGTAATTGAGCCTGAATACTATGCAGTAATTGGGTCATATCTCGGGCTATAGGATGTTAAATGGGCTGTAATTTTGATGATTGATAGTTAAAACCCAAATCTACAACTTTCATGAAGAACACTTTTCGATATTCGGAGGTCTAATGGGTAATATTGGGTTTGGAAGTCAAAATAGAGGAACTAAAATTGGGCCTGAATACTATGTTGTAATTGGGCCATATCTCGGGCTGTAGGTGGCCTTTTGAGGTGATTCAAGTGGCATTTGAAAGCTAAGATCTAGGCCTACAAAGGACCACTTGGTGAGATTATGATGCATTTATTGACTTGAGAGCTAAATGATTTTAAAGACAAAGAATCTCCATAATTTTCCACTCATCAAAAGTAATTTGACATTTTTCACTCATTTTCCACTCATCCACTCACTCATGACTCAGCCCCTTGTCATTTTGTATCCCTAATCCTCTATAAAAGGGAGCCTTGGCTGATCATTTAGCGAGTCTTGGTCTTAGAGACCAAGATCATGCTATTGTGTTGTTTGTTTATCTTGTTGTAATTTTCTTTTGTTCTAAATTGAAGTTATGTTCTTCTTCTTCTTCTTTTCTCTTCCTTTCTTCTTGTCTATGAGTAACTAAGTTTCATTTTACTTGGGCGAAAAGGTGAAGCTCTTGGTAATGAAATAAGGTTAGATTCATTTCTTTCTTGTGCTTAAATGATATATTTTCAAGTGATCATTATACGTGTTGTATTTTATTTTCAATCAATTTAGAAATCCTCCTTGTAAAGTGGAGATCTTGATTTGTTGTAAACAAGATTTTGGCACAATGAATACTTAATCCCATTTATGAGTGGTGGTGTTAATAGATGATTAAAGGAATCATAATACAATTACATATATAATTTTTAATGAACTTTGAACGTTGTATTTTTTGATTAGAACCTCCATTATATGTGGATTCTAATTGAGTTATAAAAAGAATTAATCTTGTCTATTTATCAAAAGTGGATCTCCTAACCCAAGTAAGTTTTTTTTTATTTATGACCAAGTTTTATCACTTTTATTGTTGTGACAAAATATTTACTTTACATCAAAGAATTTCTCTTCATCAATTCCCTGTGGATCGACCTCGGACTCCCAATAATTTATTACTTGAAACAACCTGCACTTAGGTTTACAACTTTTAATCCACATCAAGATGCAATCCCTAGCGAAAGAGGAACTTCGTCAGATGTAGCGAAAGTTGAACTTGCTAGGTTAAGATCCAATTTATTTTGCTCTCACCATATTGAACATTCTTCTGAAGAAAGTCATTGAAGAAGGAATGAACCATCTGGTTTTTATGACATACCATTTGTCAATTTCTTCCATTTTTTTAGTCCCAATCAGTTACTTTTGCAAAAGGTATGGACTCTCAATTCTTAGATTTAGTAGCTTATTTTTTTTTTAAGTTTTTTATATTGTTGGCATGCAGATAGGCAAGTTATAGCAATAAATGACTTTGAAGTCACCCACTTAAAGATAAATCTTTTCGTCTTAGCTTGAAGAATGGTAAGATAATATTCATTGCTATCCAGTATCCAAGATGAATGCTCAAATAAACCCATGTATACTAGAAGGGAAGTCAGAGATCTTATAAATTTATTTTCTTACAGAAATGGAAGACCACAGTTCACATTTCAAATTATGTGTTACCTTTTCTTTAGTGACATTGTTGGGTTAGTCCTAAAAATCAAAACTTTGTTTGTGATTCCATTTCTCACTAGTTATTTTGCTTTCAAATTATGTTGTGTTAACATGATTGTAGGAAAACGCTTATTGAAAACTTTCCTTGCAGGGCATCAATCATGCAGTACTTCTTCCTTCTGGAGATTCAATACACCTTTGCAACCTATGCTTATGTCATTGTCAACATGGTTCCTGTGATCACATTCATTATGGCATTACCATTTGGGTATGAAACTTTGAATATGTACACCACCAGAATTATTCCTAGATATTCTTTGTAGTAAGGATCATCACTCAAATGCAAAATAACTGCATCATATATTCTTTTTTCTCTTGATTGTACTACAGATTAGAGACTGTGAACATTAAATGCAACAGTGGGAAAGAAAGATTCTTGGTACATTTGTGTGCATAGGAGGGGCGTTGTTGCTGACACTTTACAAAAGAAAGCACTTTTTTTAATTATTCTCATTATCAGTCTGCAGCTCCAGCTTCTTTTACTAGAACAACACAAAAACAGACCATTGGTGTAATAGCTTTGATTCTGGGAACCCTTATTTTGTCTTCATGGTATATTTTACAATCAAATATGGTCAAGAGATATCCATGATAGTATTCTAGCATGACCATCATGTTAGAGCAGAGTATGTTAAGGTCACAAGAATGAGTAAATACTATGTTTTCATAACTGATCTGAATAATTATTGGAGGTAAGTGGAGGTGTTAGTGGTTGCAAAAGTGTATTTCTAAATTGTGAATGGGATAATTTAAATCATACAATGAGTTTGAATGTTATTGAGCAAGTTGTTGGTGGAGGAAATTTGCATATGGATCCCCAAGAAGTACCAATTAAAGGAAGTGTTAGGTTTTAAAATTTTAGAAACCATTATTGCAATGAAAACGTATGATTCTGATTTTGACATGTCCAATTGTAGGTTATGTAAATGGTTTAGTGCCATGATTGGCAACATAATAGTGATAACTTGTTACTTATTCTGACCCTCATTTTGAGCATTACTAGATGTTGTTGTATTTATGAGTAGTAAAAGATTTTTGATATTGGTTCAAAGCCTTTACATATATATGGGTGAGGGTGCCACGCAGATATAGAATGAATTGCTCATTATGTTTTCTTTCGAAATTGCCTTGTTGTGGTTAGTGGTTAGGCAGACAGTAAAGACTAAAAGATGTGAAATCTAATTGGCCATATCATTGTTTGGAAATATGGTTGTCTCCTCTAGTGTCATTGATTCAAATTGTTATTTTTAACAATGTTGAAGGAGTGTAGGCCATTCGGATTTGGGTTGGAGGAATAAGAGAGAAAGGAATGTAAAGCTACTGAAAATTGTATGTGACTAATAAGTGGATGAAATCAATTGAACAAGAGAATTCTTGGATATAATGTAATAGTTGATTTTATTGAATGATGAATTTATTTTTCGTTAAATAGCAAAATGAAATAACTGGCTACCTTGTGTAGAGATAAAAAAATTTTGGGTCAAGAAAGTGTTTTTTTTGTCATTAGGGTCAGCAAAGTTTATAGAGGCAGTGTGTGTATACAGGTGCGAAATGGGTGTGCAACGTTGGGCTTGGTTTGCATAACCATGGTATTTGTTTTTTTTTATATCCATGATAATTGTTTAGTGGATCATTTTTTGTTGATGGGCCTTGATATATTGGGTGTAGAAGTCCACGTGTAAGAAGTGTTGAACCCAATAATGCATGAGTTAATTCTCTAATGTAGTTATTGTAACATCCCGAAAATTCTTTATTTCATTATAAACTATCATTTTATAATATCTATGATTTTTAGGAATTTTTGTGGATTTTTCTGGAAATGATGAATATTTTAATATATTCTTCATTTTGCATGTACACTGAGCGGAGTCGGGGAAAATAGAATATTTTTCCTGAGGCTGGTATACCTTGAACTGTCAACGTGTCAACAGGGGATCTTACTAAACCCGAGGTCGGGCACAGTTTGCGAGGTTTGCATTTTTTGAGGTTCTATCTATTAGATAAAATCGCGGTATCATAAAATTATCGGATGAATAATAAAATACTATTTTCATTAACTATAACTTTTATTCACTGAGAAAATAATTCTAACGGTGTAATTAATCATTTATCAGATGTATTTAATTTGGAGACAAGCTTACTATACACTTTATCGAGGAGCGCGCGAAGCTTCTCAAGGAAGCTTCCTCCAACCATTTTATATTTTTTCTCTCTCCTCCTTTCCTTGGGTCTTTGCACGTTTGGCTATTTGGGGTCTAATTCATTTTCTTTCTCACATTTTCCCTCCTCCTCCTCGTACGCACTGACTCACTATTCACTCATCTTTCTCTCTTCTCTTTCACCCCACAAAGAGCAACACCATCCACCCACACCTCCATTTTGTTCTTCAAACCGTCACAATCCTAGTACCATTGTGTTGGAGGACCACCATCATTGAGGAAATCATCTTCAAAGTTCTGCATTCTCTTCATCTTCATTCTCTTGCATCTTTGAAGCTTAAAGGTTGGAGCTTTAAGGCAAAGTTCTCAGCTTTTTCTACCTCTCTTCTCATTTTCGTAACCTATTGTCATTTTGATGACCATGGGTATTCATTTCAATATTGGGTTCAGATTTTGCAAGTTTAAATGTTTAAGGATTTCCTGGAAGCTGAAAACGAAATCCTGACCAAAAAGGAGCAACCTTTCTTTGTGCTTCTCTAAGGTAAGAGGAAGACACTCCTCCTCAACCTATTTTAGCATTTAGGAACGTCTGTGATTGGTGTTGAGGGTCATTCTATTTTTGCATGTTGTTTGTATTGTATGTGTGCCATTTGATTGTTTGTGTGTTTTGATATATATTTGGATGTATTGGAACGTGTGACATGGAAAGGAATGACTTCCGATTGGTTCTCGGATGGTCACGGTGTTGAGCCCAGAAATTTGGAAATTTCATGTGAAAACTAGAAAACTACCCGTCGAATTTGATATCTTGATCACTTAGTAAAATGTTAAAATCTGTCGAGTATGAACTCTTGGCCAAACCCATTGAATTTGATATCTTGATCACTTAGTAAAATGTTAAAATCCGTTGAGTATGAACTCCTGGCCAAACCCATCGAATTTGATATCTTGATCACTTAGTAAAATGTTAAAATCCTATGAACTCGGCCAAAGTCGAATTTGATATCTTGATCACTTAGTAAAATGTTAAAATCCATTGAGTATGAACTCCTGGCCAAACCCGTCGAATTTGATATCTTGATCACTTAGTAAAATGTTAAAACCCATCGAGTATGAACTCCTAGCCAAACCCGTCGAATTTGATATATTGATCACTTAGTAAAATGTTAAAATCCATTGAGTATGAACTCCTGGTCAAACCCATCAAATTTGATATATTGATCACTTAGTAAAATGTTAAAATCCGTCGAGTTAGAATAACAGATCCGTCGAATTAGAGTTTCTGACCAGTGTTTTCGTCGGTTCGACACTTGGGAGATTTCTCCAACGTCGACACCCACATCCATCGAATTAGGACTTCGCTGGCGATCTTCGGAAAAATTTGTGAGTTTTGATCTCCGTTCGATGAGTAACTCCATCCGACAGAAATTGATTTTTAGCCAATCTTGTTATAAAATGTTCTCCAATCTTTCATCCTTCTGCCATGTTATTTTTCATCGAATGGCAGCCTCAATTTTTCACTAAATACATTGTTTCCATCGAATTCACACGTATGGTTTATCACCCAACACCTAGCAATTAAATCTGTGACATTGTTGGTGACTCCGGCTGTGTATCTTCCTAGACTCAGAACTTTTGGACTAATAAAAGCATATTAATCATAAATAATTGGATGACTAGAAATTAATTAAGGATTCATAAACAGGGAAGAACATGAGTATGGGTGAGCTTGTGAGGCACATAATGAATTTAATGGTCGACTTCTATCATGACTATGAATGGAAATTGTGGTTATCCTTAGAATGTACTATTGGCTTGTTGTGGATCCGTGAATGGGATCAAATCTTGTTGTTAAATGATATGACATGCATTTGAAGCATGATGGACCTAGTTGGTCATGAAGAGCATGATTGAGTTATGCATTGAACAAAAAGAATGTGATTGTCCGTTGGACTTGGTTAAGGCCGGTAGCCTAGGAGTTAAACGTACACCTTTGTACGGTTGCGAATAGACAAGTGTAGGTTACTCGTTGACCTTGGGGGCGTCAGGGTGCGGGTACCTCGCAATGGGCAGTTGGTAGCTCTTTGTCCGTAGGGCAGACCGATGCAAACACATTGAAGATCCGGACTGAGACACTGTCCTATGTCGAGATCTGTGTAGAATGTCTTGTAAAATGTCATGATGTGCACGATGATAGTTTGAGAATTATAGCACCTGAGGGCCTGGGCAGCCAAGGAATACAGACATACCTCCTGATCGTTCTCTCCGACTGTTTTGTGTCTAGCTCTATGGAGTAGGATTTTGACTATTGAGGGCACATGTGCATAGTGAGTCCATGAATTATTTGGCATACATTGTTAATATAATTAGAACTGTTGTACTTCGATATATATATATATATATATATATATATATATATATATATATATATATATATATATATATATATATATGACTTCTGGAACTATTTAGTTGATTGTAATGCTACTAAATGTTTATTACTATTATTGCTGTCATAAATGCTATGTGGGCGCTTTCCGTGGTTTGGTTTCTTGATGCTATAACTGGTAATGATGGTAGGATGTCTTACCTCTTCTCTATTTCTCCATTATTGTTTATCTGTATATTACGTCTCATCAAAGACAACGACAAGGAACTGGAAGCTCCCGACTTCCCCGGCTTTTGGCCTTACCTCGACTGAGCGACTGCTGAAGAATATGGAGCCACGCACACAGAGATTTTTGGGAGATGTGCGCCTGACATTCTTAGGAGGGCCAGAGTGCTGGCATATCAACTTTGGCTCTGAGCGTTGCGTCTATTTGGGGGATGTATCGATATCTCTAGCCTAGAGGCGCCATGAGCCACTGTTTTCACCTCGCATTAGCCTACGTCTGGAATTTCACTTTCCTATACGTGAGATGTGGGGTGATCGTTATTACACCCCGCAGGAAGACTCCTTTCATTCCACTGCTCGGGCCCCGTCCCGTAACTCTGCGATTCCTATGGTGATTTCCTCTGATGAGGAATATCCTGAGGAAGATCCCAGGGAAGTCCCTGACAACGACCCCGAGGCGGATCCTGAAGAGGATCCTGACACGGTTCCTCCTTACTTGAGGGACTGACTTTACTTGTAGCTACTGAGGGCTACCAGTATTTTATTTTGGGGGCCGATGTTTGTGTACGTAGTGGGTTTGTATATTCGATACCGTGAGGATTTGTATGTATGATCCTTTGGGGGCAGGTATAGTTTTGCTTTTTGATGTACCAGGCTTTGTAACTAAACAGTTTGATAAATATATATGAATATAAAATGTTAATTTCCAATGTACGCTTTAATTCTATCTTCATCCTTTACTTCCATTTATTGTCATTATCATCATGGTTATTAAATAAAAAAAAATGTACTCGCCAATTTAATTACCCAATTATAATCAAGTAAATATATATATTATTAAAATCAAACTGGGTCTTAACTTACACAATTTTATTTCCGCATTGTAATTGACAATGTGACGTTCCCTTACGAAAAGGGGCATTACATTAAGTTGGTATCAGAGCCCCGATTTATGTTTCTTTGGGTCTTGTGATTGAGTCTGTCTTGTTTGTGCTGTGTGTTCTCTAAATAGTATACGTAAAGGTGTATTGTTTGGTACTCCTAGTGAATGCAACTGACTTTTCTATGTTTTCAGTTAATATGATCTAAAAAAGTAAGATGGCGCGAAGGGAAGATATGGCAGCAGCTATTACAGCAATGTAGAGGATGGCTGAGGCCGTCGTACAACAAACCGAGCAAGCTGCTCAGCAGCAAGAGAGAGTTGCACAACAAAAAGAGCGAGCTGCTCAACTGCTAGAGGCTATTGCTGATGCTCAGAATTTAGCGAAGTTTCGATGCCACAACCCTCCTCAATTCAAGGGAGAATTTGATCCAGACAAGGCTAGTCTGTGGATCAAGGAATTGGAGAAAGTCTTTCGAGAAATGAACTGCGCTGATGGTAAGAAGGTGGATTATGCTACCTTTATGCTGGTAAGCAACGCTGAGAACTAGTGGAACGGAGTGCAGAGGATGCTGGAAGCTACAAACCGAGAGATTACTTGGGAGTTATTCAAGGAAAAGTTCTTTGATGAGTACTTTCCTGCAAGCGCAAGGCATGCGAAGGAGTCAGAATTCCTCAACCTGCGACAAGGAAATATGACAGTTAGCGAGTACGCAGTGAAATTCGAAAATGTGTCACAGTTTTTGACGTACTTTCAGAACTAACCAGATGAAGCATGGAAATGCCGAAGATTCACGGAAGGACTGAGGTATGAAGTGAAGAAGGCTGTGATCACCTTGAGGATCAATGAATTCTCACAACTACTGGATACTTGCTGTGATGTAGAGGCTCTGGCACAATCTAGAGACATAAGGAGCAGAAACTTTGGGCCTACAAGATTCCAGAGAGGCGGCAGTAACAGTGCTAACCGTTTCCAGAAGAAGCCGTACTCCTGACCCACGGGGAATCAGCAACAAGCCATGGGTGGAAGTTCTGGTGGAGGTTCTACTGGGAACCGGACTGGCCCGAACACGGTGTATCCTTTCAGATGTCTAAAGTGTGGGAAAGACCATCTCACAAGGGACTGTACCATGAAGGGATTCATCTGCTTCAAATGTGGCAAACCTGGCCACGTCCCCCTAGACTACAATCAAGCGAAGGCCGAACCTTCAGTGAATGCTGCAAGAGCCAAGAAACCACAAGCTGGAGGGCGAGTCTACACTATGAGCGGAGTTGAGGCCTCCGAATCTGAAGATTTGATACAGGGGGAAGGTACCATAGAAGGTAATCTTTTAACTGTGCTGTGTGACTCTGGGGCAACCCATTCTTTCATATTATATGACTGTGTGCAAAGACTAGGTCTACCTGTGTCGTCTTTACCTTTTGACTTAACTGTTTCTACCCTCACTGATAAACCGGTAGTTACTACCAAAGTCTGTCTAAATTGTCCATTGGTTGTTGAAGGTCGAAACTTTTCGGTCGATTTGATCTGTTTACCCCTTTCCCAACTAGATATTATCTTAGGGATGGACTGGTTATCTTCCAACCATGTTCTGTTGGACTGTTCCAGAAAGACCATAGTTTTTCCCGTAGAGGAGAATTCTAGATTTTTGACAGCCAACCGAGTTCAAGCTCTCTTGAAAGAAGGAGCTCACGGATACATGCTACTGTCTTCTTTGAAAGTCGAGAATGAGGTTGATGTGAACACAATTCCAGTGGTGAATGAGTTTCCCAAAGTCTTTCTTGATGATGTACCTGGTTTACCACCGGCTCGAGAGATAGAGTTTGCTATCGACCTAGTACCAGGAGCTAGTCCTGTGTCTATAGCACCTTATAGGATGGCGCCGACAAAGTTAGCTGAGCTCAAGAAACAGCTAGAAGAGCTTTTGGAAAAGCAATTTGTCAGACCAAGTGTGTCACCATGGGGAGCACCAGTGCTGTTAGTTCACAAGAAGGATGGCACATCAAGATTGTGTGTGGACTATCGGCAGCTGAACAAAGTAACGATCAAGAACAAGTATCCACTCTCTAGAATTGATGACTTAATGGACTAACTGAAGGGAGCAGCGGTGTTTTCAAAGATCGATCTGCGATCTGGGTATCATCAGATACGAGTGAAGACGGAGGATGTACCCAAGATAACTTTTCGTACCCGATACGGTCATTACGAATACCTCATGATGCCGTGTGGCGTGACGAATACACCAGCTATCTTCATGGATTACATGAACTGAATCTTTCGTCCTTACTTGGACAGATTCATTGTGGTCTTCATTGATGACATTCGGCATTTCAACACCTCGGTATAGTCCTTGATTTTGAAGGAGAAGGAAGCTGTATGCCAAACTGTCAAAATGTGAGTTCTTGGAAGAAGTTAAGTTTCGGGTCACATGATCTCAAAGGATGGGATTGCGGTGGATCCATCGAAAGTGGAAATCGATGGGAAAGGGGATCCGAAGCTTCATGGGTTTAGCGGGATATTACCGGAGGTTCATTTGAGGGTTCTCCAAGATTCTTGGACCCTTACACAACTCACAAGGAAAAACTAAGTATAACATCCCAAAAATTCTTTATTTTATTATAAACGATCATTTTATAATATTTATGATTTTTAGGAATTTTTGTAAATTTTTCCGTCAAAATGATGAATATTTAATATATTTTTTGTTTTACGTGTACACGAAGAGAATGGGAAAATAGAATATTTTCCACGAAGTTCTGTAAACCTTGAAGCGTCAACGTGTCAACGGAGGATCTTACTAAACCCGAGAGGCACGGTTTTGAGGTTTACATTTTTTGAGATTTTATCTGCTAGATAAAATCGCGGTATCATAAAATTATCTAATGAATAATAAAATATTATTTTCATCAATTGTAACTTTTATTCACTGAGAAAATAATTTTAGCAGTGTAATTATACATCTGTCAAATGTATTTAATTTGGAGACAAGCTTACTATACATTTTATCGAGAAGTTGCGAAGGATCCATCACGTTTGGCTATTTGGGGTCTAATTCATTTTCTTTCTCACCTTTTCCCCTTTGCACACTGACTCACTATTCACTGAGAAATCCACCCACACTCCATTTTGTTCTTCAAACCATCACAATCCTAGCACCATTTTGTGTTGGAGACCACCATCATTCCAAATCATCTTCAAAGTTTACCGGGATCTCCATTCTCTTATGTCTTTGAAGAGGTTGGATTAAGGGATTCTCCAAGATTCTCATTTTTGGTCCACTTGTCATTTTGATGACAATGGGTATCCATTTCAATATTTGGACTCGACAAGTTTAAATGAAGAACCAAAAAAGAGCAACCTTTCTTTGTGCTTCTCTAAGGAAAGAGGAAGACACTCCTCCTCAACCTATTTTAGCATTTAGGAACGTCTGTGATTAGAGTTGAGGGTCATTCTGTTTTTGCATGTTGCTTGTATTGTATGTATGCTTTACTTCTGTTTCATCCTTTGTTTCCATTTATGATTCGTCAACATGGTTATTAATTATGATTATTATAACAACAACAAAAAAATATACTCACCAATTTAATTACCCAACTATAATCAAGTAAATATACATATTATTAAAATGAACTGGGTCTTAACTTACACAATTTCATTTCTGCATCGTAATTGACAATGTGACGTTCCCTTACGAAAAGGGGTGTTACATTAAGTTGGTATCAGAGCCCCGGTTTATGTCTCTTTGGGTCTTGTGGCTGAGTCTGTCTTGTTTGCGCTGTGTGTTCTCTGAATAGTATACGTAAAGGTGTATTGTTTGGTATTCCTAGTGAATGCAACTGACTTTTCTGTGTTTTTCAGTTAATCTGATCTAAGAAAGTAAGATGGCGCAAAGGGAAAATATGGCAGTGGCTATTACAGCAATGCAGAGGATGGCTGAGGCCGTCGCATAACAAACCGAGCAGGCTACTCAACAGCAAGAGAGAGTTGCACAACAACAAGAGCGAGCTGCTCAACAGCTAGAGGCTACTGCTGATGCTCAGAATTTGGTGAAATTTGCCACAACCCTCCTTAATTCAAGGGAGAATTTGATCTGGACAAGGCTAGTCTATGGATCAATGAATTGAAGAAAGTCTTTCGAGGAATGAACTGCACCGAGGACAAGAAGGTAAACTATGCTACATTTATGCTGGTAGGCAATGCTGAAAATTGGTGGAATGGAGTGCAGCAGATGCTGGAAGCTACGAATCGAGAGATTACTTAGGGCTTATTCAAGGAAAAGTTCTTGGATAAGTATTTTCCTGCGAGCGCAAGGCATGTGAAGGAGTCGGAATTCCTCAACCTGTGACAAGGAAATATGACTGTTAGCGAGTACGCAGTGAAATTTGAAAACTTGTCATAGTTTTCGATATACTTTCAGAACTAACCAGATGAAGCATGGAAATGCCGAAGATTCACGGAAGGGCTGAGGTATGAAGTGAAGAAGGCTGTGATCACCTTGAGGATCAATGAATTCTCACAACTACTAGATACTTGCTGTGATGTAGAGGCTCTGGAACAATCTAGAGATACGAGGAGTAGAAACTTTGGGCCTACGAGATTTCAGAGAGGCGGCAGTAACAGTGCTAACCATTTCTAGAAAAAGCCGTACTCTTGACCCACGGGGAATCAGCAACAAGCGATGGGTGAAAATTCTGGTGGAGGTTCTACTAGAAACCGGACTGGCCCGAACATGGCGTATCCTTCCAGATGCCTAAAGTGTGGGAAGGACCATCTCACAAGGGACTATACCATGAAGGGATTCATCTGCTTCAAATGTGGCAAACCTGGCCACGTGTCCCAAGACTGTAATCAAGCGAAGGCTGAACCTTCAGTGAATGCAGCAAGAGCTAAGAAACCACAAGCTGGATGGCAAGTCTACACTATGAGCGGAGCTGAGGCCTCCGAATCCGAAGATTTGATACAGGGGGAAGGTACCAAAGAAGGTAATCTTTTAACTGTGCTGTATGACTCTGGGGCAACCCATTCCTTCATGTCATATGACTGTGTGCAAAGACTAAGTCTACCTGTGTCATTTTTACCTTTTGACTTAACTGTTTCTACCCCCACTGATAAATCGGTAGTTACTACCAAAGTCTGTCTAAATTGTCCACTGGTTATTGAAGGTCGAACCTTTTCGGTCGATCTGATCTATTTACCCTTTTCCCAACTAGATATTATCTTAGGGATGGACTGGTTGTCTTCCAACCATGTTCTGTTGGACTGTTCCAGAAAGACCATAGTTTTTCCCGTAGAGGAGAATTCTATATTTTTGATGGCCAATCGAGTTCAAGCTCTCTTGGAAGAAGGAGCTCACAGATACATGCTACTGTCTTCTTTGAAAATCGAGAACGAGGTTGATGTGAACACAATTCTAGTGGTGAATGAGTTTCCTGAAGTCTTTCCTAAGGATGTACTTGGTTTACCACCGGCTCGAGAGATAGAGTTTGCTATCGACCTAGTGCCGGGAGCTGGTCCCGTGTCTATAGCACCTTATAGGATAGCACCGACAGAATTAGCTGAGCTCAAGAAACAGCTAGAAGATCTTTTGAAAAAGTAATTTGTCAGACCAAGTGTGTCACCATGGGGAGCACCAGTGCTGTTAGTTCGCAAGAAGGATGGCACATCAAGATTGTGTGTGGACTATCGGTAGCTGAACAAAGTAACGATCAAGAACAAGTATCCACTCCCGAGAATTGATGACTTAATGGACCAACTGAGGGGAGCAGCGGTGTTTTCAAAGATCGATCTGTGATCTGGGTATCATCAGATACGAGTGAAGACGGAGGATGTACCTAAGACAGCTTTTCGTACCTGATACGATCATTACGAATACCTCGTGATGCCGTTTGGCGTGATGAATACTCCAGCTATCTTCATGGATTACATGAATCGAATCTTTCGTCCTTACTTGGACAGATTCGTAGTGGTCTTCATTGATGACATTCTGGTATACTCTCAAAATCGGGAGGACCATGCTGAGCACCTCAGTACAGTTCTTCAGATTCTGAAGGAGAAAGAACTGTATGCCAAACTGTCAAAATATGAGTTCTGGCTGGAAGAAGTTAAGTTTCTGAGTCACGTGATCTCAAAAGATGGGATTGCAGTGGATCCATCGAAGATGGAGGCAGTGCTGCAATGAGAAAGACCAACGTCCGTGACGGAGATCCGAAACTTCGTGGGTTTAGCGGGATAATACCGGAGGTTCATTGATGGATTCTCCAAGATTGCTGGTCCACTTACACAACTCACAAGGAAGAACCAAGCTTTTGAGTGAACCGACAACTATGAGCAAAGTTTTCAAGAGTTGAAGAATTGACTGACTACCTCACTGGTGTTAGTGCTACCCCGATCCGAATGAGCAGTTTGAAGTGTACTGTGACACTTCATACCAAGGGCTAGGATCTGTACTTATGCAGCATGGAAGAGTAGTGGCGTATGCTTCAAGGCAGTTGCGAGTGCACGCGAAGAACTACTTGACGCACGACTTGGAGTTAGCGGCTGTAGTTTTTGCCTTGAAGATATGGAGGCATTTTCTCTACGGAGCGACGTTCAACATTTTCAGTGATCACAAGAGTCTGAAATATTTTTATGATCAGAAGGAGTTGAACATGAGGCAGCAAAGGTGGTTAGAGTTCTTAAAGGATTATGATTTCCAATTTCTGTATCACCCTGGCAAGGCAAATGTTGTGGCAGACGCTCTAAGTAGGAAGATGATCAGTGTCTCTGCCTTGATGATCAAGGAAAAGGATATGTGAGAGCAGTTTAGAGATGTGTGGTCTTTTGTGGAGTTAGAACCTGGAAAGATTTGTATGAATATGGTTACCATCACAAGTGAGGTAATGGATGACATAAGGGAAAAGCAGAAGGTTGACAAATTCTTATAAGAAGCGAGAGATCAAGTGAAGCAAGGCAATGAAACAGTGTTTAAGGAAGGAACGGACGGAATTTTGAGATTCCGTGGAAGGGTTTGTATTCCCCGAGACAAAGAACTTAGAGAATATATTATCAACCATGCTCATACAAGCCAGCTGAGTATACATCCAGGCATAATAAAAATGTACCAAGACTTGAAGAAGTTGTTCTGGTGGCATGGAATAAAGAGTGACGTCACTAGACGTGTATCGACTTGTCTAGTTTGTCAAAAGGCTAAGGTGGAACATCAAAGACCAGCGGGATTGCTGCAACTGTTGTCTATTCTTGAATGGAAGTGGGACAGCATTGCAATGGATTTTGTAGTCAGATTGCCAAGGACGAGAAAAGGTCATGATTCAATTTGGGTAATTGTGGACCGACTCACGAAATCGGCACATTTTCTCCCGATCGACATAAAATACAAACTGGAGAGATTGACTCAGATCTATATTGGAGAAATTGTTAGACTGCACGGTGTGCCTACAAGTATTATTTCAGATAGAGATCCGAGATTTACTTCAAATCTCTAGGAGAGTTTGCAAGAAGCGTTGGGGACGAAGTTACGTCTGAGTTCTGCGTATCACCCACAGACCGATGGTCAATCAGAGAGGACGATCCAATCTTTGGAAGATTTGCTTAGAGCCTGTACCATAGAGCAAACTGGAAGTTGGGATGACATTCTACCCTTAATAGAATTTACCTACAACAACAGTTATTATTCGAGCATAGGGATGACACCTTATGAAGCTCTGTATGGACGACGGTGTTGAACACCTCTCTGTTGGTACCAAGATGGCGAGCGCCTTACTATTGGACCAGAGATTATACAGCAGACAACTGAGAAGGTTAAGATGATTCAGGAAAAGATGAGGATGGCTCAGAGTCGACAAAATAGTTATGCAGACCAAAGGAGAAAGCCTCTTGAGTTTGAGGAAGGCGAGCATGTATTCCTGAAAGTCACACCTACGACTGGGGTAGGCCGGGCTTTAAAATCTAGAAAAGTCACTCCAAAATTTCTTAGACTATACCAAATCATTCGCCGAGTAGGTCCTGTAGCCTACCAAATAGCCTTACCTCCTTTCCTTTCGAACATACATGATGTTTTCCATGTGTCACAACTTCGAAAATACCTTCCTGATCCAAGTCATGTCATAGCACCGGATGTAGTACAATTAAAAGAAAACTTAACTTATGAGACGTTTCCTGTAAGAATCGAGGATAGGAAGATAAAGCAATTAAGAGGCAAAGAGATCGCATTGGTGAAAGTAATCTGGAACGAGGTGACTGGAGATGCAACCTGGGAGCTGGAGGACAAAATGAAGGAGCAACACCCACAGTTATTCTAAGGTATGCAAATTTCGAGGACGAAATTCCTTTTTAAAAGGGGAGTGTTCTAACATCCTAAAAATTCTTTATTTCATTATAAACGATCATTTTATAATATTTATGATTTTTAGGAATTTTTATGATTTTTTTTGGAAATGATGAATATTTTAATATATTCTTCGTTTTACGTGTACACTGAGCGGAGTATTTTTCCTGAAGCTAGTAAACCTTGAACTATTAACGTGTCAACGGGGGATCTTACTAAACCCGAGGCCGGGCACAGTTTGCGAGGTTTATATTTTTCGAGGTTTTACCTGCTAGATAAAATCGCGGTATCATAAAATTATCTAATGAATAATAAAATATTATTTTCATCAATTGTAACTTTTATTCATTGAGAAAATAATTTTAGCAGTGTAATTAATCATCTGTCGGATGTATTTAATTTGGAGAGAAGCTTACTATACACTTTATCGAGAAGTGCGCGAAGCTTCTCAAGGAAGCTTCCTCCAACCATTTTATATTTTTTCTCTCTCCTCCTTTCCTTGGGTGCTGCACGTTTGGCTATTTGGGGGTCTAATTCATTTTCTTTCTCACCTTTTCCCCTCCTCCCTGTATGCAGCTCGCTATTCACTCATCTTTCTCTCTTCTCTTTCACCCCACAATAGCAACGCCATCCACCTACACCTCCATTTTGTTCTTCAAACCGTCACAATCCTAGCACCATTTTGTGTTGGAGGACCACCATCATTAAGAAAATCATCTTCAAAGTTCTGCCATTTTTCCATCTCCATTCTCTTACGTCTTTGAAGCTTAAAGGTTGGAGTTTTAAGGTAAAGCTATTAGCTTTTTCTCCCTCTCTTCTCATTTTCGTAACCCACTGTCATTTTGATGACAATGGGTATCCATTTCAATATTTGGATTCTGATTTTTGCAAGTTTAAATGTTTAAGGATTTCCTGGAAGTAAAAACGAAATCGACCAAAAGGAGCAACCTTTCTTTGTGCTTCTCTAAGGTAAGAGGAAGACACTCCTCCTCAACCTATTTTAGCATTTAGGAACGTCTGTGATTGGTGTTGAAGGTCATTCTGTTTTTGCATGTTGTTTGTATTGTATGTATGCTTTACTTCTGTTTCATCCTTTGTTTCCATTTATGATTCGTCAACATGGTTATTAATTATGATTATTATAACAAAAAAAAATATACTCGCCAATTTAATTACCCAACTATAATCAAGTAAATATACATATTATTAAAATGAACCGGGTCTTAACTTACACAATTTTATTTCTGCATCGTAATTGACAATGTGATGTTCCCTTACGAAAAGGGGTGTTACATTTTTGTATGGACCGACAGCTGTGAGCAGAGTTTCCAAGAGTTGAAGAATCGACTGACTACCTCACCGGTGTTAGTGCTACCCGATCCGAATGAGCAATTTGAAGTGTACTGTGACGCTTCATACCAGGGATTGGGATCTGTACTTATGCAGCATGGAAGAGTAGTGGCTTATGCTTCAAGACAGTTACGAGTGCACGAGAAGAACTACCCGACGCACAACTTGGAGTTAGTGGCTGTAATATTTGCCCTGAAGGTATGGAGGCATTTTCTCTACGGAGCGACGTTCAACATTTTCAGTGATCACAAGAGTCTGAAGTATTTGTATGATCAAAAGGAGTTGAACATGAGGCAGCGAAGGTGGTTAGAGTTCTTGAAGGATTATGATTTCCAACTTCTGTATCACCCTAGCAAGGCAAATGTTGTGGCAGACGCTCTAAGTAGGAAGATGATCAGTGTCTCTGCCCTGATGATCAAGGAAAAGGATATGCTAGAGCAATTTAAAGATGTGTGGTCTTTTGTGGAGTTAGAACCTGGAAAGATTTGCATGAATATGGTTACCATCACAAGTGAGCTAATGGATGACATAAGGGAAAAGCAGAAGATTGACAAGTTCTTATAAGAAGTGAAAAAGCAAGTGGAGCAAGGAAATGAAACAGAGTTTGCGGAAGGAACAAAAGGAATTCTGAGGTTTCGTGGAAGAGTTTGTATTCCCCAAGACAAAGAGCTTAGAGAATATATTATCTATGCTTATACAAGCCAGCTGAGTATGCATCCAGGCATAACAAAAATGTACCAAGACTTGAAGAAGTTGTTCTGGTTGCATGGAATGAAGAGTGACGTCACTAGACATGTATCGACTTGTCTAGTTTGTCAAAAAGCTAAAGTGGAACATCAGAGACCAGCGGGATTGCTGCAACCGTTGTTTATTCTTGAATGGAAGTGGGACAGTATCGCTATGGATTTTATAGTCGGATTGCCAAGGACGAGAAAAGGTTATGATTCAATTTGGGTAATTGTGGACCGACTTATGAAATCTGCACACTTTCTCCCGATGGACATAAAATACAAACTGGAGAGATTGACTCAGATATATATTGGAGAAATTGTTAGACTACATGGTGTGCCTACAAGTATTATTTCGGATAGAGATCCGAGATTTACTTTAAATCTCTGGGAGAGTTTGTAAGAAGCGTTGGGGACGAAGTTACGTCTGAGTTCTGCGTATCACCCACAAACCGATGGTCAATCAGAGAGGACGATCCAATCTTTGGAAGATTTGCTTAGAGCCTATACCATAGAACAAACTGGAAGTTGGGATGAAGTTCTACCATTGATAGAATTCACCTACAACAACAGTTATCATTCGAGCATAGGAATGGCACCCTATGAAGCTCTGTATGGACGACGGTGTCGAACACCTCTGTGTTGGTACCAATACGGTGAGCGCCTTACTATTGGACCAGAGATTATACAGCAGACAACTGAGAAAGTAAAGATGATTCAGGAAAAGATGAGGACGGCTCAGAGTCAACAAAAGAGTTATGCAGACCAAAGGAGAAAGCCTCTTGAGTTTGAGGAAGGCGAGCATGTATTCCTGAAAGTCACACCTATGACTGGGGTAGGCCGGGCTTTGAAATCTAGAAAACTCACTCCAAAATTTCTTGGACCATACCAAATCATTCACCGGGTAGGTCCTGTAGCCTACCAAATAGCCTTACCTCCTTTCCTTTCGAACATACATGATGTTTTCCATGTGTCACAACTTCGAAAATACCTTCCTGATCCAAGTCATGTCATAGCACCGGATACAGTACAATTAAAAGAAAACTTAACTTATGAGACGTCTCCTATAAGAATCGAGGATAAAAGGATAAAGCAATTAAGAGGCAAGGAGATCGCATTGGTGAAGGTAATCTGGAACGAAGTGACTGGAGATGCAACCTGGGAGCTGGAAGACAAGATGAAGGAGCAACACCCACAATTAACATCCTAAAAATTCTTTATTTCATTATAAACGATCATTTTATAATATTTATGATTTTTAGGAATTTTTTTGGATTTTTCTGGAAATGATGAATATTTTAATATATTCTTCGTTTTGCATGTACACTGAGCGGAGCTGGGGAAAATAGAATATTTTCCCTGAGGCTGGTATACCTTGAACTGTCAACGTATCAACGGGGGATCTTACTAAACCCGAGATCGGGCACAGTTTACGAGGTTTACATTTTTTGTCGCGGTATCATAAAATTATCGGATGAATAATAAAATACTATTTTCATTAACTGTAACTTTTATTCACTGAGAAAATAATTCTACGGTGTAATTAATCATTTGTCAGATGTATTTAATTTGGAGACAAGCTTACTATACACTTTATCGAGGAGCGCGCGAAGCTTCTCAAGGAAGCTTCCTCTAACCATTTTATATTTTTTTTCTCTCCTCCTTTCCTTGGGTGCTGCACGTTTGGCTATTTGGGGGTCTAATTCATTTTCTTTCTCACTTTTTCCCCTCCTCCTGTATGCACTCACTATTCACTCATCTTTCTCTCTTCTCTTTCACCCCACAGCAGCAACACCATCCACTCACACCTCCATTTTGTTCTTCAAACCGTCACAATCCTAGCACCATTTTGTGTTAGAGGACCACCATCATTGAGGAAATCATCTTCAAAGTTCTGTATTCTCTTCATCTTCATTCTCTTGCATCTTTGAAGCTTAAAGGTTGGTGCTTTAAGGTAAAGCTCTTAGCTTTTTCTACTTCTCTTCTCATTTTCGTAACCCACTGTCATTTTGATGACCATGGGTATTCATTTCAATATTGGGTTCTGATTTTGCAAGTTTAAATGTTTAAGGATTTCCTGGAATCTGAAAACGAAATCCTGACCAAAAAGGAGCAACCTTTCTTTGTGCTTCTCTAAGGTAAGAGGAAGACACTCCTCCTCAACCTATTTTAGCATTTAGGAACGTCTGTGATTGGTGTTGAGGGTTATTCTGTTTTTGTATGTTGTTTGTATTGTATGTGTGCCATTTGATTATTTGTGTGTTTTGATATATATCTGCATGTATTGGAACATGTGATATGGAAGGGAATGACTTCTGATTGGTTCTCGGATGGTCACGGTGTTGAGCTTAGAAATTTGGAAATTTCATGTGAAAACTAGTAACAGTATGAACTCTTGGCCAAACCCGTCGAATTTGATATCTTGATCACTTAGTAAAATGTTAAAATCCATCGAGTATGAACTCCTTGCCAAACCCGTCGAATTTGATATCTTGATCACTTAGCAAAATGTTAAAAGCCGTCGAGTATGAACTCCGGGCCAAACCCGTCGAATTTGATATCTTGATCACTTAGCAAAATGTGAAAATCCGTCCAGTATGAACTCCTGGCCAAACCCATCAAATTTGATATCTTGATCACTTAGTAAAATGTTAAAATCCATCGAGTATGAACTCCTAGCCAAACCCGTCGAATTTGATCTCTTGATCACTTAGTAGAATTTGATATCTTGATCACTTAGTAAAATGTTAAAACCCATCGAGTATGAACTCCTGGACAAACCCGTCGAATTTGATATCTTGATCACTTAGTAAAATGTTAAAATCCATCGAGTATGAACTCCTGGTCAAACCCGTCGAATTTGATATCTTGATAACTTAGTAAAATGTTAAAATCCGTCGAGTTAGAATGATAGATCCGTCGAATTAGAGTTTCTGACCAGTGTTTTCATCAGTTCGACACTTGGGAGATTTCTCCAACGTCGACACCCACATCCGTCGAATTAGGACTTGCGACCTTACGGAAAAATTTGTGAGTTTTGATCTCCGTTAAATGAGAACCTCCATCCGACAGAAATTGATTTTTAGCCAATCTTGTTATAAAATGTTCTCCCATCTTTCATCCTTTTGCCATGTTATTTTTCATCGAATGGCAGCCTCAATTTTCCACTAAATACATTGTCTCCGTCGAATTCACAAGTATGATTTATCACCCAACACCTAGCAATTAAATCTGTGACTTTGTTGGTGACTCCGGCTGTGTATCTTCCTGGACTCAAAACCTTTGGACTAATAAAAGCATATTAATCATAAATAATTGGATGACTAGAAATCAATTAGGGATTCATAAACAGGGAAGAACATCAGTATGGGTGAGCTTATGAGGCACATAATGAATTTAATGGTTGACTTCTATCATGACTATGAATGGAAATTGTGGTTATTCTTAAAATGTACTATTGGCTTGTTGTGGATCCGTGAATGGGATCAAATCTTGTTATTAAATGATATGACATGCATTTGAAGCATGATGGACCTAGTTGGTCATAAAGAGCATGATTGAGTTATGCATTGAACAAAAAGAATGTGATTGTCCGTTGGACTTGGTTAAGGCCGGTAGCCTAGGAGTTGAACTTACACCTTTGTACGGGTGCGAATAGACAAGTGTAGGTTACTTGTTGACCTTGGGGGCGTCAGGGTGCGGGTACCTCGCAATGGGTAGTTGGTAGCTCTGTCAGTAGGCGGGCCGTCTGCAAACACTGCGACGATCCGGACCGAGACAACGTCCTATGTCGAGATCTGTGTAGAATGTCTTGTAAAATGCCATAATGTGCATGATGATAATTTGAGAATTATAGCACCGAGGGCACAGGCGACCAAGGAATACGGACACACCTCACGATCGTTCTCTCCATTTGTTTTGTGTCTAGCTCCATGGAGTAGGATTTTGACTATTGAGGGCACATGTGCATAGTGAGTCCATGAATTATCGACATACATTGTTATTATAATTGGAATTGTACCTACGATATATATATATATATATATATATATATATATATATATATATATATATATATATATATATATATATATATATATATATATATATATATATATATATATATATAAGCACTGAAGCTGTTTAGTTGATTATAACTGCAACTAAATGTTTATTACTATTATTGCTGTCATAAATG
Source organism: Ormosia semicastrata (assembly GCA_029884595.1). Classification (NCBI taxonomy): domain Eukaryota; kingdom Viridiplantae; phylum Streptophyta; class Magnoliopsida; order Fabales; family Fabaceae; genus Ormosia; species Ormosia semicastrata. Next base: position 8,031,166 of record JAQQTO010000061.1, read on the forward strand.
CTATGTGGGCACTTTGCGCCGTTTAGTTTCTTGATGCTATAACTGGTAATGATGGTAGGATGTCTTACCTCTTCTCTATTTCTCCATTATTGTTTGTCTGTATATTGCATCTCATCGAAGACAACGGCAAGGAACTGGAAGCTCCCGACTTCCCTGGCTTTTGGGCTTACCTCGACTGAGCGACTGCTGAAGAATATGGAGCCACGCATGCAGAGATTTTTGGGAGATGTGCACCTGACATTCTTAGGAGGGCCAGAGTGTTGGCATATCAACTTTGGCTCTGAGTGTTGCGCCTATTTGGGGGATGTGTCGATATCTCTAGCCTGGAAGCGCCATGAGCCGCCTGTTTTCACCTGCTGTATTAGCCTACGTCTGGAATTTCACTTTCCTATATGTGAGATGTGGGGTGATCGTTATTACACCCCGCGGGAAAACTCCTTTCATTCCACTGCTCGGGCCCCGTCCCGTAACTCTGCGATTCCTATGGTGATTTCTTCGATGAGGAAGATCATGAGGAAGTCCACGAGGGACGACCACGAGGCGGATCTGAAGAGGATCGACACGGTTCCTCCTCACTTAAGGGGTGACTTTACTTGTAGCTTCTTGAGGGCTATCGGTATTTTATTTTGGGGGCACGATGTTTTGTCTATAGTGGGTGTATATTACGATACTAGTAGGGATTTGTATGTATGATCCTTTGGGGGCAGGTATAGTTTTGCTTTTTGATGTACCAGGCTTTATAACTAAACAGTTTGATAAATATATATGAATATGAAATGTTAATTTCCAATGTACACTTTAATTCTGTCTTCATCCTTTATTTCCATTTATTGTCATTATCGTCATGGTTATTAAATAAAAAAAAAAGTACTCACCAATTTAATTACCTAACTATAATCAAGTAAATATACATATTATTAAAATGAACCGGGTCTTAACTTACACAATTTTATTTTCGCATTATAATTGACAATGTGACGTTCCCTTACGAAAAGGGGCGTTACATTAAGTTGGTATCAGAGCCCCGGTTTATGTTTCTTTGGGTCTTATGGTTGAGTCTGTCTTGTTTGTGCTGTGTGTTCTCTGAATAGTATATATAAAGGTGTATTGTTTAGTGCTCCTAGTGAATGCAATTGACTTTTCTATGTTTTCAGTTAATATGATCTAAGAAAGTAAGATGGCGCGAAGGGAAGATATGGCAGCAGCTATTACAGCAATGCAGAGGATGGTTGAGGCCGTCGTACAGCAAACCAAGCAAGCTGCTCAGCAGTAAGAGAAAGTTGCACAACAACAAGAGCGAGCTGCTCAACTGCTAGAGGCTATTGCTGATGCTCAGAATTTAGCGGAGTTTCGACGCCACAACCGTCCTCAATTCAAGGGAGAATTTGATCCGGACAAGGCTAGTCTGTGGATCAAGGAATTGGAGAAAGTCTTTCGAGGAATGAACTGCGCTGAGGGTAAGAAGGTGGATTATGCTACCTTTATGCTGGTAGGCAATGCTGAGAACTAGTGGAACGGAGTGCAGAGGATGCTAGAAGCTGCAAACTAAGAGATTACTTGGGAGTTATTCAAGGAAAAGTTCTTGGACAAGTACTTTCCTGCAAGCGCAAGGCATGCGAAGGAGTCAGAATTCCTCAACCTGCGATAAGGAAATATGATTGTTAGCGAGTACGCAGTGAAATTCAAAAACTTGTCATAGTTTTCGACTTACTTTCAGAACTAACCAGATGAAGCATGGAAATTCCAAATATTCACGGAAGGACTGAGGTATGAAGTGAAGAAGGCTGTGATCACCTTGAGGATCAATGAATTCTCACAACTAATGGATATTTGCTGTGATGTAGAGGCTCTGGAGCAATCTAGAGACACGAGGAGCAGAAACTTTGGGCCTCGAGATTCCAGAGAGGCGGCAGTAACAGTGCTAATCGCTTCCAGAAGAAGCCGTACTCCCGACCCATGGGGACTTAGCAACAAGCCATGGGTGGAAGTTCTGGTGGAGGTTCAACTGGGATTTGGACTGGCCCGAACACGGCATATCCTTCCAGATGTCTAAAGTGTTGGAAAGACCATCTCACAAGGGACTGTACCATGAAAAGATTCATCTGCTTCAAATGTGACAAACCTAGCCACGTGTCCCGAGACTACAATCAAGCGAAGGCTGAACCTTCAGTGAATGCTGCAAGAGCCAAGAAACCACAAGCTGGAGGGCGAGTCTACACTATGAGCGGAGCTGAGGCCTCCGAATCCGAAGATTTGATACAGGGGGAAGGTACCATAGAAGGTAATATTTTAACTGTGATGTATGACTCTGGGGCAACCCATTCTTTTATATCATAACACTGTGTGCAAAGACTGGGTCTACCTGTGTCGTCTTTACCTTTTGACTTAACTATTTCTACCCCCACTGATAAACCGGTAGTTACTACCAAAGTCTGTCTAAATTATCCATTGGTTGTTGAAGGTCGAACCTTTTCGGTCGATCTGATCTGTTTTCCCCTTTCCCAACTAGATATTATCTTGGGGATGGACTGGTTGTCTTCCAACCATGTTCTGTTGGACTGTTCTAGAAAGACCATAGTTTTTCCCGTAGAGGAGAATTCTAGATTTTTGATGGCCAACCGAGTTCAAGCTCTCTTAAAAGATGGAGCTCACGGATTCATGCTACTGTCTTCTTTAAAAGTCGAGAACGAGGTTGATGTGAACACAATTCCTGTGGTGAATGAGTTTCCTGAAGTCTTTCCTGATGATGTACCTAGTTTACCACCGGCTCGAGAGATAGAGTTTGCTATCGGCCTAGTACCGGGAGCTGGTCCCGTGTCTATAGCACCTTATAGGATGGCACCGACAGAGTTAGCTGAGCTCAAGAAAAAGCTAGAAGAGCTTTTGGAAAAGCAATTTGTCAGACCAAGTATGTCACCATGGGGAGCACCAGTGCTGTTAGTTCGTAAGAAGGATGGCACATCAAGATTGTGTGTGGACTATCGGCAGCTGAACAAAGTAACAATCAAGAACAAGTATCCACTCCCGAGAATTGACGACTTTATGGACCAACTGAAGGGAGCAGCGGTGTTTTCAAAGATCGATCTACGATCTGGGTATCATCAGATACGAGTGAAGACGGAGGATGTACCCAAGACAACTTTTCGTACCTGATACGGTCATTACGAATACCTCGTGATGCCGTTTGGCGTGACGAATGCACCAGCTATCTTCATGGATTAAATGAACCGAATCTTTCGTCCTTACTTGGACAGATTCATTGTGGTCTTCATTGATGACATTCTGGCATACTCTCAAAAATGGGAGGACCATGCTGAACACATCAGTATAGTCCTTCAGATTCTGAAGGAGAAGGAACTGTATGCTAAACTGTCAAAATGTGAGTTCTGGCTGGAAGAAGTTAAGTTTCTGGGTTACGTGATCTCAAAGGATGGGATTGCAGTGGATCCATCGAAAGTGGAGGCAGTGTGCAATGGGAAAGGCCAACGTCAGTGACGGAGATCCGAAGCTTCGTGGGTTTAGCGGGATATTACCGGAGGTTCATTGAGGGATTCTCCAAGATTGCTGGACCACTTACACAACTCACAAGGAAAAACTGAGCTTTTTGTAACATCCCAAAAATTCTTTATTTTATTATAAACGATCATTTTATAATATTTATGATTTTTAGGAATTTTTGTGAATTTTTCTAGAAATGGTGAATATTTTAATATATTCTTCATTTTCCGTGTACACTGAGCAGAGCCGAGAAAAATAGAATATTTTCCCTGAGGCTGGTAAACCATAAACTGTCAACGTGTCAACGGGGGATCTTACTAAAGCCGAGGCCGGGCACAGTTTACGTGGTTTACATTTTTCGAGGTTTTATCTACTAGATAAAATCGCGGTATCATAAAATTATCTAATGAATAATAAAATATTATTTTCATCAATTGTAAATTTTATTCACTGAGAAATAATTTTAACAGTGTAATTAATCATCTATCAGATGTATTTAATTTGGAGACAAGCTTACTATACAATTTATCGAGAAGCGCGCGAAGCTTCTCAAGGAAGCTTCCTCCAACCATTTTATATTTTTTCTCTATCCTCCTTTCCTTGGGTCTTTGCACGTTTGGCTATTTGGGGGTCTAATTCATTTTCTTTCTCACCTTTTCCCCTCCTCCCGTACGCGACTCACTATTCACACATCTTTCTCTCTTCTCTTTCACCCCATGCCGGTAACACCATCCACCCACACCTCTATTTTGTTCTTCAAACCGTCACAATCCTAGCACCATTTTGTGTTGGAGGACCACCATCATTGAGGAAATCATCTTCAAAGTTCTGCCATTTTTCCATCTCCATTCTCTTACGTCTTTGAAGCTTAAAGGTTGGAGCTTTAAGGTAAAGCTCTTAGCTTTTTCTCCCTCTCTTCTCATTTTCGTAACCCACTGTCATTTTGATGACAATGGGTATCCATTTTAATATTTGGATTCTGATTTTTCCAAGTTTAAATGTTTAAGGATTTCTTGGAAGATGAAAACGAAATCCTGACTAAAAAGGAGCAACCTTTTTTTTGTGCTTCTCTAAGGTAAGAGGAAGACACTCCTCCTCAACCTATTTTAGCATTTAGGAACGTCTGTGATTGGTGTTGAGGGTTATTCTGTTTTTGCATGTTGTTTGTGTTGTATGGATGCTTTACTTCTGTTTCATCCTTTGTTTCCATTTATGATTTGTCAACATGGTTATTAATTATGATTATTATAACAAAAAAAAATATACTCGCCAATTTAATTACCCAACTATAATCAAGTAAATATACATATTATTAAAATGAACCGGGTCTTAACTTACACAATTTTATTTTTGCATCGTAATTGACAATGTGACGTTCCCTTACGAAAAGGGGCGTTACATTAAGTTGGTATCAGAGCCCCGATTTATGTCTCTTTGGGTCTTGTGGCTGAGTCTATCTTGTTTGTGCTGTGTGTTATCTGAATAGTATATGTAAAGGTGTATTGTTTGGTATTCCTTGTGAATGCAACTGACTTTTCTGTGTTTTCAGTTAATCTGATCTAAGAAAGTAAGATGGCGAGAAGGGAAGATATGGCAGCAGCTATTACAGCAATGCAGAGGATGGCTGAGGCCATCGCACAACAAACCGAGAAGTGCTCAGAAGAAGAGAGAGTTGCTTGTTAACAACAAGAGCGCGTCGCTCAATGACTAGAGGCTACTCGATACTCGAATTTGGAGGAGTTTCGATGCCATAACCCTCCTCAATTCAAGGGAGAATTTGATCTGGACAAGGCTAGTCTGTGGATCAAGGAATTGAAGAAAGTCTTTTGAGGAATGAACTATGCCGAGGACAAGAAGGTAAACTATGCTACATTTATGCTGGTAGGCAATGCTGAAAATTGGTGGAATGGAGTACAGTAGATGCTGGAAGCTACGAACCGAGAGATTACTTGGGGCTTATTTAAGGAAAAGTTCTTGGATAAGTATTTTCCTGCGAGCGCAAGGCATGCGAAGGAGTCGGAATTCCTCAACCTGCGACAAGGAAATATGACTGTTAGTGAGTACGCAGCGAAATTCGAAAACTTGTCACAGTTTTCGACATACTTTCAGAACTAACCAGATGAAGCATGGAAATGCCGAAGATTCACGGAAGGGCTGAAGTATGAAGTGAAGAAGGCTGTGATCACCTTGAGGATCAATGAATTCTTACAACTATTGGATACTTACTGTGATGTAGAGGCTCTGGAGCAATCTAGAGACATGAGGAGCAGAGACTTTGGGCCTACGACATTCCAGAGAGGCGGCAGTAACAGTGTTAACCATTTCCAGAAGAAGCCGTACTCCCGACCCGCGGGGAATCAGCAACAAGCCATGGGTGGAAGTTCTGGTGGAGGTTCAACTGGGAACTGGACTGGCACGAACACGACGTATCCTTCCAGATGTTTAAAGTGTGGGAAGGACCATCTCACAAGGGACTGTACCATGAAGGGATTCATCTGTTTCAAATGTGGCAAACCTGGCCACGTGTCCCGAGACTGTAATCAAGAGAAGGTCGAACCTTCAGTGAATGCTGCAAGAGCCAAGAAACCACAAGCTGGAGGTCGAGTCTACACTATGAGCGGAGCTGAGGTCTCCGAATCTGAAGATTTGATACAGGGGGAAGGTACCATAGAAGGTAATTTTTTAACTGTGCTGTATGACTCTAGGGCAACCCATTCCTTCATATCATATGACTGTGTGCAAAGACTGGGTCTACCTGTGTCATTTTTACCTTTTGACTTAACTGTTTCTACCCCCACTGATAAACCGGTAGTTACTACCAAAGTCTGTCTAAATTATCCATTGGTTATTGAAGGTCGAACCTTTTCGGTTGATCTGATCTGTTTACCCCTTTCCCAACTAGATATTATCTTAGGGATGGACTGGTTGTCTTCCAACCTTGTTCTGTTGGACTGTTCCAGAAAGACCATAGTTTTTCCCGTAGAGGAGAATTCTAGATTTTTGACGGCCAACCGAGTTCAAGCTCTCTTGAAAGAAGGAGCTCACGGATACATGCTACTGTTTTCTTTGAAAGTCGAGAACGAGATTGATGTGAACACAATTCCAGTGGTGAATGAGTTTTCCAAAGTCTTTCCTGATGATGTACCTGGTTTACCACCGGCTCGAGAGATAGAGTATGTTATCGACCTAGTGCCAGGAGCTGGTCCCGTGTCTGTAGCACATTATAGGATGGCACTGACAAAATTAGCTGAGCTCAAGAAACAGCTAGAAGATCTTTTGGAAAAGCAATTTGTCAGACCAAGTGTGTCACCATGGGGAGCACCAGTGCTGTTAGTTCGCAAGAAGGATGGCACATCAAGATTGTGTGTGGACTATCGGCGGCTGAACAAAGTAACGGTCAAGAACAAGTATCCACTCTCGAGAATTGATGACTTAATGGACTAACTGAAAGGAGCAGTGATGTTTTCAAAGATCGATCTGCGATCTGGGTATCATCAGATACGAGTGAAGACGGAGGATGTACCTAAGACAGCTTTTCGTACCCGATACAGTCATTACGATTACCTCGTGATGCTGTTTGGCGTGACGAATGTACCAGCTATCTTCATGGATTACATGAACTGAATCTTTCGTCCTTACTTGGACAGATTCATAGTGGTCTTCATTGATGACATTCTGGTATACTTTCAAAATCGGGAGGACCATGCTGAGCACCTCAGTATAGTTCTTCAGATTCTGAAGGAGAAGGAACTATATGCCAAACTGTCAAAATGTGAGTTCTGGCTGGAAGAAGTTAAGTTTCTGGGTCACGTGATCTCAAAGGATGGGATTGCAGTGGATCCATCGAAGGTGGAGGCAGTGCTGTAATGGGAAAGACCAACATCCGTGACGGAGATCCGAAGCTTTGTGTGTTTAGCAGGATATTACCGGAGGTTCATTGAGGGATTCTCCAAGATTGCTAGTCCACTTACACAACTCACAAGGAAGAACCAAGCTTTTGAGTGGACCGACAACTGTGAGCAAAGTTTCCAAGAGTTGAAGAATCGACTGACTACCTCACCGGTGTTAGTGCTACCCGATCCGAATGAGCAGTTTGAAGTGTACCGTGACACTTCATACCAAGGGCTAGGATCTGTACTTATGCAGCATGGAAAGAGTAGTGGCTTATGCTTCAAGGCAGTTGCGAGTGCATGAGAAGAACTACCGGACGCACGACTTGGAGTTAGCGGCTGTAGTTTTTGCCTTGAAGATATGGAGGCATTTTCTCTACGGAGCGACATTCAACATTTTCAGTGATCACAAGAGTCTGAAATATTTGTATGATCAGAAGGAGTTGAACATAAGGCAGCGAAGGTGGTTAGAGTTCTTGAAGGATTATGATTTCCAAGTTCTGTATCATCCTGGCAAGGCAAATGTTGTGGCAGACGCTCTAAGTAGGAAAATGATCAGTGTCTCTGCCTTGATGATCAAGGAAAAGGATATGTGATAGCAATTCAGAGATGTGTGGTCTTTTGTGGAGTTAGAACCTAGAAAGATTTGGATGAATATGGTTACCATCACAAGTGAGCTAATGGATGACATAAGGGAAAAGCAGAAGGTTGAAAAATTCTTACAAGAAGTGAGAGATCAAGTGAAGCAAGGCAATGGAACAGTGTTTAAGGAAGGAACGGACGAAATTTTGAGATTCCGTGGAGGGGTTTGTATTCCCCAAGACAAAGAACTTAGAGAATATATTATCAACCATGCTCATACAAGCCAGCTGAGTATGCATCCAGGCATAACAAAAATGTACCAAGACTTGAAGAAGTTGTTCTGGTGGCATGGAATAAAGAGTGACGTCACTAGACGTGCATCGACTTGTCTAGTTTGTCAAAAGGCTAAGGTGGAACATCAGAGACCAGTGGGATTGCTGCAACTGTTGTCTATTCCTGAATAGAAGTGGGACAGTATTTAAGTGGATTTTATAGTTGGATTGCCAAGGACGAGAAAAGGTCATGATTCAATTTGGGTAATTGTGGACCGACTCACGAAATCAGCACATTTTCTCCCGATCGACATAAAATACAAACTGGAGAGATTGACTCAGATCTATATTGGAGAAATTGTTAGACTGCACGGTGTGCCTACAAGTATTGTCTCGGATAGAGATCCGAGATTTACTTCAAATCTCTGGGAGAGTTTGCAAGAAGCGTTGGGGACGAAGTTATGTCTGAGTTCTGCGTATCACCCACAGACCAATGGTCAATCATAGAGGACGATCCAATCTTTGGAAGATTTGCTTAGAGCCTGTACCATAGAGCAAACTGGAAGTTGGGATGACATTCTACCCTTAATAGAATTCACCTACAACAACAGTTATCATTCGAGCATAGGGATGGCACCCTATGAAGCTCTATATGGACGACAGTGTCGAACACCTCTGTGTTGGTACCAAGACGGCGAGCGCTTTACTGTTGGACCAGAGATTATATAGTAGACAACTGAGAAGGTTAAGATGATTCAGGAAAAGATGAGGACGGCTCAGAGTCGACAAAAGAGGTATGCAGACAAAAGGAGAAAGCCTCTTGAGTTTGAGGAAGGCAAGCATGTATTCCTAAAAGTCACACCTACGACTGGGGTAGGCCGGGCTTTAAAATCTAGAAAACTCACTCCAAAATTTCTTGGACCATACCAAATCATTCACCGAGTAGGTCCTGTAGCCTACCAAATAGCCTTACCTCTTTTCCTTTCGAACATACATGATGTTTTCCATGTGTCACAACTTCGAAAATACCTTCCTGATCCAAGTCATGTCATAGCACCGGATGTCGCACAATTAAAAGAAAACTTAACTTATGAGACGTCTCCTGTAAGAATCGAGGATAGGAAGATAAAATAATTAAGAGGCAAAGAGATCGCATTGGTGAAAGTAATCTGGAACGAGGTGATTGGAGATCCAACTTGGGAGCTGGAGGACAAAATGAAGGAGCAACACCCACAGTTATTCTAAGGTATGCAAATTTCGAGGACGAAATTCCTTTTTAGAAGGGGAGTGTTATAACATCCCAAAAATTCTTTATTTGATTATAAACGATCATTTTATAATATTTATGATTTTTAGGAATTTTTGTGAATTTTTCTGGAAATGATGAATATTTTAATATATTCTTCGTTTTGCGTATACACTGAGCGGAGCCGGGGAAAATAGAATACTTTCCCTGAGGCTAGTAAACCTTGAACTGTCAACATGTCAACGGGAGATCTTACTAAACCCGAGGTCGGGCACAGTTTGCGAGGTTACATTTTTCAAAGTTTTATCTGTTAGATAAAATTGCGGTATCATAAAATTATCTGATGAATAATAAAATATTATTTTCATCAATTGTAACTTTTATTCACTGAGAAAATAATTTTAGCAATGTAACTAATCATCTGTCGGATGTATTTAATTTGGAGAGAAGCTTACTATACACTTTATCGAGAAGTGCGCGAAGCTTCTCAAGGAAGCTTCCTCCAACCATTTTATATTTTTTCTCTCTCCTCCTTTCCTTGGGTGCTGCACGTTTGGCTATTTGGAGGTCTAATTCATTTTCTTTCTCACTTTTTCCCCTCCTCCCTATACCAGCTTACTATTCACTCATCTTTCTCTCTTCTTTTTCACCCCACAACAGCAACACATCCACCCACACCTCAATTTTGTTCTTCAAACTGTCACAATCCTAGCACTATTTTGTGTTGGAGGACCACCATCATTGAGGAAATCATATTCAAAGTTTTGCCATTTTTCCATCTCCATTCTCTTACGTCTTTGAAGCTTAAAGGTTGGAGCTTTAAGGTAAAGCTCTTAGCTTTTTCTCCTCTCTTCTCATTTTCATAACCCACTGTCATTTTGATGACAATGGGTACCCATTTCAATATTTGGATTCTGATTTTTGCAAGTTTAAATGTTTAAGGATTTCTTGGAAGCTGAAAACGAAATCCTGACCAAAAAGGAGCAACCTTTCTTTGTGCTTCTCTAAGGTAAGAGGAAGACACTCCTCCTCAACCTATTTTAGCATTTAGGAACGTCTGTGATTGGTGTTGAGGGTCATTCTGTTTTTGCATGTTGTTTGTATTGTATGTATGCTTTACTTCTGTTTCATCCTTTGTTTCCATTTATGATTCGTCAACATGGTTATTAATTATGATTATTATAACAACAACAACAAAATATACTCGCCAATTTAATTACCCAACTATAATCAAGTAAATATACATATTATTAAAATGAACCGGGACTTAACTAACACAATTTTATTTCCGCATCGTAATTGACAATGTGACGTTCCCTTTCGAAAAGGGACGTTACACTTTTGAGTGGACCGACAGCTGTGAGTAGAGTTTCCAAGAGTTAAAGAATCGACTGACTACCTCACCGGTGTTAGTGCTACCCGATCCGAATGAGCAATTTGAAGTGTACTGTGATGCTTCATACCAGGGATTAGGATCTGTACTTATGCAGCATGGAAGAGTAGTGGCTTATGATTCACGACAGTTGCGAGTGCACGAGAAGAACTACCCGACGCATAACTTGGAGTTAGCGGCTGTAGTATTTGCCCTGAAGATATGGAGGCATTTTCTCTACAGAGCGACGTTTAACATTTTCAGTGATCACAAGAGTCTGAAGTATTTGTATGATCTGAAGGAGTTGAACATGAGGCAGCGAAGGTGGTTAGAGTTCTTGAAGGATTATGATTTCTAACTTCTGTATCACCCTGGCAAGGCAAATGTTGTGGCAGACGCTCTAAGTAGGAAGATGATCAGTGTCTCTGCCCTGATGAACAAGGAAAAGGATATGCTAGAGTAGTTTAGAGATGTGTGGTCTTTTGTGGAGTTAGAACCTGGAAAGATTTGCATGAATATGGTTACCATCACAAGTGAGCTAATGGATGACATAAGGAAAAAGCAGAAGATTGACAAGTTCTTATAAGAAGTGAGAGAGCAAGTGGAGCAAGGAAATGAAGTAGAGTTTGCGGAAGGAACAAAAGGAATTCTGAGGTTTCGTGGAAGAGTTTGTATTCCCTGAGACAAAGAGCTTAGAGAATATATTATCAACCATGCTCATACAAGCTAGCTGAGTATGCATCCAGGCATAACAAAAATGTACCAAGACTTGAAGAAGTTGTTCTGGTGGCATGGAATGGAGAGTGATGTCACTAGACGTGTATCAACTTGTCTAGTTTGTCAAAAAGCTAAAGTGGAACATCAGAGACCAGCGGGATTGCTGCAATCATTGTCTATTCCTGAATGGAAGTGGGACAGTATCGCCATAGATTTTATAGTCGGATAGCCAAGGACGAGAAAAGGTTATGATTCGATTTGGGTAATTGTGGACTGACTTATGAAATCCGCACACTTTCTCCCGATTGACATAAAATACAAACTGGAGAGATTGACTCAGATCTATATTGGAGAAATTGTTAGACTACACGGTGTGCCTACAAGTATTGTTTAGGATAGAAATACGAGATTTACTTCAAATCTCTGGGAGAGTTTGCAAGAAGCGTTGGGGACGAAGTTACGTCTGAGTTCTGTGTATCACCCACAGACCGATGGTCAATCAGAGAGGACGATCCAATCTTTGGAAGATTTGCTTAGAGCCTGAACTATAGAATAGACTGGAAGTTGGGATGAACTTCTACCATTGATAGAATTCACCTACAACAACAGTTATCATTCGAGCATAGGGATGGCACCCTATGAAGCTCTGTATGAACGATGATGTCGAACACCTCTGTGTTGGTACCAAGATGGCAAGCGCCTTACTATTGGACCAGAGATTATACAGCAGACAACTGAGAAGGTTAAGATGATTCAGGAAAAGATGAGGATGGCTCAGAGTCGACAAAAGAGTTATGCAGACCAAAGGAGAAAGCCTCTTGAGTTTGAGGAAAGCGAGCATGTATTCCTGAAAGTCACATCTACGACTTGGGTAGGCCGGGCTTTGACATCTAGAAAGCTCACTCCAAAATTTCTTGGACCATACTAAATCATTCGCTGGGTAGGTCCTGTAGCCTACCAAATAGCCTTACCTCCTTTCCTTTCGAACATACATGATGTTTTCCATGTGTCACAACTTCGAAAATACCTTCCTGACCCAAGTCATGTCATAGCACCAGATACAGTACAATTAAAAGAAAACTTAACTTATGAGACGTCTCCTGTAAGAATCGAGGATAAAATAATAAAGCAATTAAGAGGCAAGGAGATCGCATTAGTGAAGGTAATCTGGAACGAAGTGACTGGAGATACAACCTGGGAGCTGAAAGACAAGATGAAGGAGCAACACCCACAGTTATTCTAAGGTATACAAATTTCGAGGACGAAATTCCTTTTTAGAAGGGGAGTGTTGTAACATCCTGAAAATTCTTTATTTCATTATAAACGATCATTTTATAATATTTATGATTTTTGGAATTTTTGTGAATTTTTCTAGAAAATATGAATATTTTAATATATTCTTCGTTTTGCATGTACACTGAGCGGAGCCGGGGAAAATAGAATATTTTCCCTGAGGTTGGTATACCTTGAACTGTCAACGTGTCAACGGGGGATCTTACTAAACCCATGGCCGGGCACAGTTTACGAGGTTTACATTTTTTGAGGTTTTATCTGTTAGATAAAATCGCGGTATCATAAAATTATCGGATGAATAATAAAATACTATTTTCATTAACTGTAACTTTTATTCACTGAGAAAATAATTCTAATGGTGTAATTAATCATTTGTTAGATTATTTAATTTGGAGACAAGCTTACTATACACTTTATCGATGAGCGCGCGAAGCTTCTCAAGGAAGCTTCCTCCAACCATTTTATATTTTTTCTCTCTCCTCCTTTCCTTGGGTGCTGGACGTTTGGCTATTTGGGGGTCTAATTCATTTTTTTTCTCACCTTTTTCCCTCCGCCCTGTACGCAGCTCACTATTCACTCATCTTTCTCTCTTCTCTTTCACCCCACAGCAGCAACACCATCCACCCACACCTCCATTTTGTTCTTCAAACCGTCACAATTCTAGCACCATTTTGTGTTGGAGGACCACCATCATTGAGGAAATCATCTTCAAAGTTCTGCCATTTTTCCATCTCCATTCTCTTACGTCTTTGAAGCTTAAAGGTTGGAGTTTTAAGGTAAAGCTATTAGCTTTTTCTCCCTCTCTTCTCATTTTCGTAACCCACTGTCATTTTGATGACAATGGGTATCCATTTCAATATTTGGATTCTGATTTTTGCAAGTTTAAATGTTTAAGGATTTCCTGGAATCTGAAAATGAAATCCTGACCAAAAAGGAGCAACATTTCTTTGTATTTCTCTAAGGTAAGAGGAAGACACTCCTCCTCAACCTATTTTAGCGTTTAGGAACGTCTGTGATTGGTGTTGAGGGTTATTCTGTTTTTGCATGTTGTTTGTATTGTATGTGTGCCATTTGATTGTTTGTGTGTTTTGATATATATCTGGATGTATTGGAACATGTGATATGGAAGGGAATGACTTCCGATTGGTTCTCGGATGGTCACGGTGTTGAACCTAGAAATTTGGAAATTTCATGTGTAAACTAGTAACAGTATGAACTCCTGGCCAAACTCGTCGAATTTGATATCTTTATCACTTAGTAAAATGTTAAAATTCGTCGAGTATGAACTCCTTGCCAAACCCATCGAATTTGATATCTTGATCACTTAGTAAAATGTTAAAATCCGTCGAGTATGAACTCTGGGCCAAACCCGTCGAATTTGATATCTTGATCACTTAGCAAAATGTGAAAATCAGTCGAGTATGAACTCCTGGCCAAACCCATCAAATTTGATATCTTGATCCCTTAGTAAAATGTTAAAATCCATCGAGTATGAACTCCTGGCCAAACCCGTCGAATTTGATATCTTGATCACTTAGTAGAATTTGATATCTTGATCACTTAGTAAAATGTTAAAACCCATCGAGTATGAACTCCTGGCCAAACCCGTTGAATTTGATATCTTGATCACTTAGTAAAATGTTAAAATCTGTCGAGTTAGAATGACAGATCCATCGAATTAGAGTTTCTGACCAGTGTTTTCATCGATTCGACACTTGGGAGATTTCTCCAACGTCGACACCCACATCTGTCGAATTAGGACTTCTGCTGACCTTCTGGAAAAATTCGACAGTTTTGATCTCCGTTCGACGTAACCTCCATCCGACGTAAATTGATTTTTAGCCAATCTTGTTATAAAATGTTCTCCCATCTTTCATCCTTCTGCCATGTTATTTTTCGTCGAATGGCAGCCTCAATTTTCCACTAAATACATTGTCTCCGTCGAATTCACAAGTATGGTTTATCACCCAACACCTAGCAATTAAATCTGTGACTTTGTTGGTGACTCCGGCTGTGTATCTTCCTGGACTCAAAACCTTTGGACTAATAAAAGCATATTAATCATAAATAATTAGATGACTAGAAATCAATTAGGGATTCATAAACAGTGAAGAACATGAGTATGGGTGAGTTTGTGAGGCACATAATGAATTTAATGGTTGACTTCTATCATGACTATGAATGGAAATTGTGGTTATCCTTAAAATGTACTATTGGCTTGTTGTGGATCCGTGAATGGGATCAAATCTTGTTATTAAATGATATGACATGCATTTGAAGCATGATGGACCTAGTTGGTCATGAAGAGCATGATTGAGTTATGCATTGAACAAAAAGAATGTGATTATCCGTTGGACTTGGTTAAGGTCGGTAGCCTTGGAGTTGAACTTACACCTTTGTGCGGGTGCGAATAGACAAGTGTAGGTTACTCGTTGACCTTGGGGGCGTCAGGGTGCGGGTACCTCACAATGGGTAGTTGGTAGCTCTCTGTCTGTAAGACAGACCGATGCAAACACATTGACGATCCGGACCGAGACACTGTCCTATGTCAAGATCTGTGTAGAATGTCTTGTGAAATGCCATGATGTGCACAATGATAATTTGAGAATTATAGCACCTGAGGGCCTGGGCAGCCAAGGAATACAGATATACCTCCTGATCGTTCTCTCCGATTATTTTGTGTCTAGCTCCATGGAGTAGGATTTTGACTATTGAGGGCACATGTGCATAGTGAGTCCATGAATTATCTGGCATACATTGTTATTATAATTGAAATTGTTGTACTTTTGATATATATATATATATATATATATATGACTGCCTGGAACTGTTTAGTTGATTGTAACTGCTACTAAATGTTTATTACTATTATTGCTGTCATAAATGCTATGTGGGCGCTTTGCGCCATTTGGTTTCTTGATGCTATAACTGGTAATGATGGTAGGATGTCTTACCTCTTCTCTATTTCTCCATTATTGTTTGTCTGTATATTGCGTCTCATCGAAGACAACGGCAAGGAACCGGAAGCTCCCGACTTCCCCGGCTTTTGGCCTTACCTCGATTGAGCGACTGCTGAAGAATATGAAGCCACGCACGCAGAGATTTTTGGGAGATGTGCGCCTGACATTCTTAGGAGGGCCAGAGTGCTGGCACATCAACTTTGGCTCTGAGCGTTGCGTCTATTTGGGGGATGTATCGATATCTCTAGCCTGGAGGCGCCATGAGCCGCCTGTTTTCACCTGCTGCATTAGCCTACATCTAGAATTTCACTTTCCTATATGTGAGATGTGGGGTGATCGTTATTACACCCCGTGGGAAGACTCCTTTCATTCCACTGCTCGGGCCCCGTCCCGTAACTCTGCGATTCCTATGGTGATTTCCTCTGATGAGGAAGATCATGAGGAAGATCCCGAGGAAGTCCCTGAGGATGACCTCGAGGCGGATCCTGAGGAGGATCCTGACACGGTTCCTCCTCACTTGAGGGACTGACTTTACTTGTAGCTACTGAGGGCTACCAGTATTTTATTTTGGGGGCCTGTTGTTTTATCTGTAGTGGGCTGTATATTCTGATACCGTTGGGATTTGTATGTATGATCCTTTGGGGGCAGGTATAGTTTTACTTTTTGATGTACCAGACTTTGTAACTAAACAGTTTGATAAATATATATGAATATGAAATGTTAATTTCCAATGTACGCTTTAATTCTGTCTTCATCCTTTATTTCCATTTATTGTCATTATCATCATGGTTATTAAATAAAAAAAAAATGTACTCGCCAATTTAATTACCCAACTATAATCAAGTAAATATACATATTATTAAAATGAACCGGGTCTTAACTTATACAATTTTATTTCTGCATTGTAATTGACAATGTAACATTCCCTTATGAAAAGGGGCGTTACATTAAGTTGGTATCAGAGCCCCGGTTTATGTTTCTTTGGGTCTTGTGGTTGAATCTGTCTTGTTTATGCTGTGTGTTCTCTGAATAGTATACATAAAGGTGTATTGTTTGGTGCTCCTAGTGAATGCAACTGACTTTTCTATGTTTTTAGTTAATCTGATCTAAGAAAGTAAGATGGCGCGAAGGGAAGATATGGCAACAGCTATTACAGCAATACAGAGGATGGCTGAGGCTGTCGTACAACAAATCGAGCAAGCTACTCAGCAGCAAGAGAGAGTTGCACAACAACAAGAGCGAGCTGCTCAACAGCTAGAGGCTATTGCTGATGCTCAGAATTTAGCGGAGTTTCAACGCCACAACCCTCCTCAATTCAAGGGAGAATTTGATCTGGACAAGGCTAGTCTGTGGATCAAGGAATTGGAGAAAGTCTTTCGAGGAATGAACTGCGCTGAGGGTAAGAAGGTGGATTATGCTACCTTTATGCTGGTAGGCAACGCTGAGAACTAGTGGAACAGAGTGCAGAGGATGCTGGAAGTTGCAAACTGAGAAATTACTTGAGAGTTATTTAAGGAAAAGTTCTTAGACAAGTACTTTCCTGCAAGCGCAAGGCATGCGAAGGAGTCAGAATTCCTCAACCTGCGATAAGAAAATATGACTGTTAGCGAGTACGCAGCGAAATTTGAAAACTTATCACAGTTTTCGACGTACTTTTAGAACTAACCAGATGAAGCATGGAAATGTCGAAGATTCACGGAAGGACTGAGGTATGAAGTGAAGAAGGCTGTGATCACCTTGAGGATCAATGAATTCTCACAACTACTGGATACTTGCTGTGATGTAGAGGCTCTGGAGCAATCTAGAGACACGAAGAGCAGAAACTTTGGGCCTACGAGATTCCAGAGAGGCGGCAGTAACAGTGCAAACCGCTTCCAAAAGAAGTCGTACTCCCGACCCACGGGGAATCAGCAACAAGCCATGGGTGGAAGTTCTGGTGGAGGTTCTACTGGGAACTGGACTGGCCCGAACACGGCGTATCCTTCCAGATGTCTAAAGTGTGGGAAAAACCATCTCATAAGGGACTGTACCATGAAGGGATTCATCTGCTTCAAATGTGGCAAACCTGGCCACGTGTCCCGAGACTGTAATCAAGCGAAGGTCGAACCTTCAGTGAATGCTGCAAGAGCCAAGAAACCACAAGCTGGAGGGCGAGTGTACACTATGAGCGGAGCTGAGGCCTCTAAATCTGAAGATTTGATACAGGGAGAAGATACCATAGAAGGTAATCTTTTAACTGTGCTGTATGACTCTGGGGTAACCCATTCTTTTATATCATATGACTGTGTGTAAAGACTGGGTCTACCTGTGTCGTCTTTACCTTTTGACTTAACTGTTTCTACCCCCACTGATAAACTGGTAGTTACTACCAAAGTCTGTCTACATTGTCCATTGGTTGTTGAAGGTCAAACCTTTTCGGTCGATCTGATCTGTTTACCCCTTTCCCAACTAGATATTATCTTAGGGATGGACTGGTTGTCTTCTAACCATGTTCTGTTGGACTATTCCAGAAAGACCATAGTTTTTCCTGTAGAGGAGAATTCTAGATTTTTGATGGCCAACCGAGTTCAAGTTCTCTTGAAAGAAGGAGCTCACGGATACATGCTACTGTCTTCTTTGAAAGTCGAGAACGAGGTTGATGTGAACACAATTCCAGTGGTGAATGAGTTTCTCAAAGTCTTTCCTGGTGATGTACCTGGTTTACCACCGGCTCGAGAGATAGAGTTTGCTATCAACCTAGTACCAGGAGCTGATATTGTGTTTATAGCACCTTATAGGATGGCACTGACAGAGTTAGTTGAGCTCAAGAAACAGCTAGAAGAGCTTTTGGAAAAGTAATTTGTCAGACCAAGTGTGTCATCATGGGGAGCACCAGTGCTGTTAGTTCGCAAGAAAGATGGCACATCAAGATTGTGTGTGGACTATCGGCAGCTGAACAAAGTAACGATCAAGAACAAGTATCCACTCCTGAGAATTGATGACTTAATGGACCAACTAAAGGGAGCAGCAGTGTTTTCAAAGATCGATCTACGATCTGGGTATCATCAGATACGAGTGAAGACGGAGGATGTACCCAAGACAACTTTTTGTACCCGATACGGTCATTACGAATACCTCGTGATGCCGTTTGCCGTGACGAATGCACCAGCTATCTTCATGGATTACATGAACCGAATCTTTCGTCCTTACTTGGACAGATTCGTTGTGGTCTTCATTAATGACATTCTGGCATACTCTCAAAAACGGGAGGACCATGCTAAACACCTCAGTATAGTCCTTCAGATTCTGAAGGAGAAGGAACTGTATGCCAAACTGTCAAAATGTGAGTTCTGGCTGGAAGAAGTTAAGTTTCTGGGTCACGTGATCTCAAAGGATGGGATTGCAGTGGATCCATCGAAAGTGGAGGCAGTGTTGCAGTGGGAAAGGCCAACGTCAGTGATGGAGATCTGAAGCTTCGTGGGTTTAGCGGGATATTACCGGAGGTTCATTGAGAGATTCTCCAAGATTACTGGACCACTTACACAACTCACAAGGAAAAACCAAGCTTTTTGTAACATCCTGAAAATTCTTTATTTTATTATAAACGATCATTGTATAATATTTATGATTTTTAGGAATTTTTGTGAATTTTTTTAGAAATGATGAATATTTTAATATATTCTTCGTTTTGCATGTACACTGAGCGGAGCTGGGGAAAATAGAATATTTTCCCTGAGGTTGGTAAACCTTGAACTGTCAACGTGTCAACGGGGGATCTTATTAAACCCGAGGTTGGGCACAGTTTGCGAGGTATACATTTTTTGAGGTTTTATCTGCTAGATAAAATTACGGTATCATAAAATTATCTGATGAACAATAAAATATTATTTTCATCAATTTTAACTTCTATTCACTGAGAAAATAATTTTAGCAGTGTAATTAATCATTTGTTGGATGTATTTAATTTGGAGACAAGCTTACTATACACTTTATTGAGAAGTGCGCGAAGCTTCTCAAGGAAGCTTCCTCCAACCATTTTATATTTTTTCTCTCTCCTCCTTTCCTTGGGTGCCGCATGTTTGGTTATTTGGGGGTCTAATTCATTTTCTTTCTCACCTTTTACCCTCCTCCCTGTACGCAGCTCACTATTTACTTATCTTTCTCTCTTCTCTTTCACCCCACAACAGCAACACCATCCACTCACACCTCCATTTTGTTCTTCAAACTGTCACAATCCTAGCACCATTTTGTGTTGGAGGATGACCATCATTGAAGAAATAATCTTCAAAGTTCTGCCATTTTTCCATCTCCATTCTCTTACGTCTTTGAAGCTTAAAGGTTGGAGCTTTAAGGTAAAGCTCTTAGCTTTTTCTCCCTCGCTTCTTATTTTCGTAACCCACTGTCATTTTGATGACAATGGGTATGCATTTCAATATTTGGATTCTGATTTTTGCTAGTTTAAATGTTTAAGGATTTTCTGGAAGCTGAAAATGAAATCCTGACCAAAAAGGAGCAACCTTTCTTTGTGCTTCTCTAAGGTAAGAGGAAGACACTCCTCCTCAACCTATTTTAGCATTTAGGAACGTCTGTGATTGGTGTTGAGGGTCATTCTATTTTTGCATGTTATTTGTATTGTATGTATGCTTTACTTCTGTTTCATCCTTTGTTTCCATTTATGATTCGTCAACATGGTTATTAATTATGATTATTATAACAACAACAAAAAATATACTCACCAATTTAATTACCCAACTATAATCAAGTAAATATACATATTATTAAAATGAACCGGGTCTTAACTTACACAATTTCATTTCCGCATTGTAATTGACAATGTGACGTTCCCTTACAAAAAGGGGCGTTACATTAAGTTGGTATCAGAGCCCAGGTTTATGTCTCTTTGGGTCTTGTGGCTGAGTCTGTCTTGTTTGTGCTGTGTGTTCTCTGAATAGTATACGTAAAGGTGTATTGTTTGGTATTCCTAGTGAATGGGGAGCACCAGTGCTATTAGTTCACAAGAAGGATGGCACATCAAGATTGTGTGTGGACTATCGGCAACTGAACAAAGTAACGATCAAGAACAAGTATCCACTCCCGAGAATTGATGACCTAATGGACCAACTGAAGGGAGCAGTGGTGTTTTCAAAGATCGATCTGCGATCTGGGTATCATCAGATACGAGTGAAGATGGAGGATGTACCCAAGACAGCTTTTCGTACCTGATACGGTCATTACGAATACCTCGTGATGCCGTTTGGCATGACGAATGCACCAGCTATCTTCATGGATTACATGAATCGAATCTTTCGTCCTTACTTGGACAGATTCGTAGTGGACTTCATTGATGACACTCTGGTATACTCTCAAAATCGGGAGGACCATGCTGAGCACCTTAGTATAGTTCTTCAGATTCTGAAAGAGAAGGAACTGTATGCCAAACAGTCAAAATGTGAGTTTTGGCTGGAAGAAAGTAAGTTTCTGGGTCACGTGATCTCAAAGGATGGGATTGCAGTGGATCCATCGAAGGTGGAGGCAGTGCTGCAATGGGAAAGACTAACGTCCGTGATGGAGATCCGAAGCTTCATGGGTTAAGCGGGATATTACCGGAGGTTCATTGAGGGATTCTCCAAGATTGTTGGTCCACTTGCACAACTCACAAGGAAGAACCAAGCTTTTGAGTGGACCAAGCTTTTAAGTAGTGGCTTATGCTTCAAGGCAGTTGCGAGTGCACGAGAAGAACTACCCAATGCACGACTTGGAGTTAGCGGCTGTAGTTTTTGCCTTGAAGATATGGAGGCATTTTCTCTACGGAGCAACGTTCAACATTTTCAGTGATCACAAGAGTCTGAAATATTTGTATGATCAGAAGGAGTTGAACTTGAGGCAGCGAAGGTGGTTAGAGTTCTTGAAGGATTATGATTTCCAACTTCTGTATCACCCTAGCAAGGCAAATGTTGTGGCAGACGCTCTAAGTAGGAAGATGATCAGTGTCTCTGCCTTGATGATCAAGGAAAAGGATATGTGAGAGCAATTCAGAGATGTGTGGTCTTTTGTGGAGTTAGAACCTAGAAAGATTTGCATGAATATGGTTACCATCACAAGTGAGCTAATGAATGACATAAGGGAATAGCAGAAGGTTAACAAATTCTTACAAGAAGTGAGAGATCAAGTGAAGCAAGACAATGAAACAGTGTTTAAGGAAGGAACAGACGAAATTTTGAGATTCCGTGGAAGGGTTTGTATTCCCCGAGACCAAGAACTTAGAGAATATATTATCAACCATGCTCATACAAGCCAGCTGAGTATGCATCCAGGCATAACAAAAATGTACCAAGACTTGAAGAAGCTATTCTGGTGGCATGGAATGAAGAGTGACGTCACTAGACGTGTATCGACTTGTCTAGTTTGTCAAAAGGCTAAGGTGGAACATCAGAGACCAACGGGATTGTTGCAACTGTTGTCTATTCCTGAATGGAAGTGGGACAGTATTGCAATGGATTTTGTAGTCGGATTGCTAAGGACGAGAAAAGGTCATGATTCAATTTGGATAATTGTGGACTGACTCACGAAATCGACACATTTTCTCCTGATCGACATAAAATACAAACTGGAGAGATTGACTCAGATCTATATTGGAGAAATTGTTAGACTGCACGGTGTGCCTACAAGTATTGTTTCGGATATAGATCCGAGATTTACTTCAAATCTCTGGGAGAGTTTGCAAGAAGCATTGGGGACGAAGTTACGTCTGAGTTCTGCGTATCACCGACCGACCGATGGTCAATCAGAGAGGACGATCCAATCTTTGGAAGATTTGCTTAGAGCCTGTACCATAGAGCAAACTGGAAGTTGGGATGACATTCTACCCTTAACAGAATTCACCTACAACAACAGTTATCATTCGAGCATAGGGATGGCACCCTATGAAGCTCTGTATGGACGACGGTGTCGAACACCTCTGTGTTGGTACCAAGACGGCGAGCGCCTTACTGTTGGACCAGAGATTATACAGCAGACAACTGAGAAGGTTAAGATGATTTAGGAAAAGATGAGGACGACTCAGAGTCGACAAAAGAGTTATGCAAACCAAAAGAGAAAGTCTCTTGAGTTTGAGGAAGGCGAGCATGTATTCCTGAAAGTCACACCTACGACTGGGGTAGGCCGGGCTTTAAAATCTAGAAAATTCACTCCAAAATTTCTTGGACCATACCAAATCATTCGCTGAGTAGGTCCTGTAGCCTACCAAATAGCCTTACCTCTTTTCCTTTCGAACATACATGATGTTTTCCATGTGTCACAACTTCGAAAATACCTTCCTGATCCAAGTCATGTCATAGCACCGGATGTCGCACAATTAAAAGAAAACTTAACTTATGAGACGTCTCCTGTAAGAATCGAGGATAGGAAGATAAAACAATTAAGAGGCAAAGAGATCGCGTTGGTGAAAGTAATCTGGAACGAGGTGATTGGAGATCCAACCTAGGAGCTGGAGGACAAAATGAAGGAGCAACACACACAGTTATTCTAAGGTATGCAAATTTCGAGGACGAAATTCCTTTTTAGAAGGGGAGTGTTGTAATATCCCAAAAATTCTTTATTTGATTATAAACGATCATTTTATAATATTTATGATTTTTAGGAATTTTTTTGAATTTTTCTGGAAATGATGAATATTTTAATATATTCTTCGTTTTACGTATACACTGAGCGGAGCCGGGGAAAATAGAATACTTTTACTAAGGCTGGTAAACCTTGAACTGTCAACGTGTCAATGGAGGATCTTACTAAACTCGAGACTGGGCACAGTTTGCGAGGTTTACATTTTTCGAGGTTTTATCTGCTAGATAAAATCGCGGTATCATAAAATTATTTGATGAATAATAAAATATTATTTTCATCAATTGTAACTTTTATTCACTGAGAAAATAATTTTAGCAGTGTAATTAATCATCTATCAGATGTATTTAATTTGGAGAGAAGCTTACTATACACTTTATCGAGAAGTGCGCGAAGCTTCTCAAGGAAGCTTCCTCCAACCATTTTATATTTTTTCTCTCTCTTCCTTTCCTTGGGTGCTGCACGTTTGGCTATTTAGGGGTCTAATTCATTTTCTTTCTCACCTTTTCCCATCCTCCCTGTACGCAGCTCACTATTCACTCATCTTTCTCTCTTCTCTTTCACCCCACAACAGCAACATCATCCACCCACACCTTCATTTTGTTCTTCAAACCGTCAAAATCCTAGCACCATTTTGTGTTGGAGGACCACCATCATTGAGGAAATCATCTTCAAAGTTCTTCCATTTTTCCATGTCCATTCTCTTACGTCTTTGAAGCTTAAAGGTTGGAGCTTTAAGGTAAAGCTCTTAGCTTTTTCTCCCTCTCTTCTCATTTTCATAACCACTGTCATTTTGATGACAAAGGGTATCCATTTCAATATTTGGATTCTGATTTTTGCAAGTTTAAATGTTTAAAGATTTCCTGGAAGCTGAAAACAAAATCCTGACAAAAAAGGAGCAACCTTTCTTTGTGCTTCTCTAAGGTAAGAGGAAGACACTCCTCCTCAACCTATTTTAGCATTTAGGAACGTCTGTGATTGGTGTTGAAGGTCATTCTGTTTTTGCATTTTGTTTGTATTGTATGTATGCTTTACTTCTGTTTCATCCTTTGTTTCCATTTATGATTCGTCAACATGGTTATTAATTATGATTATTATAACAACAACAAAAAATATACTCGCCAATTTAATTACCCAATTATAATCAAGTAAATATACATATTATTAAAATGAACCGGGTCTTAACTTACACAATTTTATTTCCACATCGTAATTGACAATGTGACGTTGCCTTACGAAAAGGGGCGTTACACTTTTGAGTGGACCGACAGCTGTGAGCAGAGTTTCCAAGAGTTGAAGAATCGAATGACTACCTCACCAGTGTTAGTGCTACCCGATCCGAATGAGCAATTTGAAGTGTACTGTGATGCTTCATACCAGGGATTAGGATCTGTACTTATGCAGCATGGAAGAGTAGTGGCTTATGCTTCAAGACAGTTGCGAGTGCACGAGAAGAGCTACCCGACGCACAACTTGGAGTTAGCGGCTGTAGTATTTGCCCTGAAGATATGGAGGCATTTTCTCTACGGAGTGACGTTCAACATTTTCAGTGATCACAAGAGTCTGAAGTATTTGTATAATCAGAAGGAGTTGAACATGAGGCAGCGAAGGTGGTTAGAGTTCTTGAAGGATTATGATTTCCAACTTCTATATCACCCTGGCAAGGCAAATGTTGTGGTAAATGCTCTAAGTAGGAAGATGATCAGTGTCTCTGCCCTGATGATCAAGGAAAAGGATATGCTAGAGCAGTTTAGAGATGTGTGGTCTTTTGTGGAGTTAGAACCTGGAAAGATTTGCATGAATATGGTTACCATAACAAGTGAGCTAATGGATGACATAAGGGAAAAGCAGAAGATTGACAAGTTCTTACAAGAAGTGAGAGAGCAAGTGGAGCAAGGAAATGAAACAGAGTTTGCGGAAGGAACAGAAGGAATTCTGAGGTTTCGTGGAAGAGTTTGTATTACTCGAGACAAAGAGCTTAGAGAATATATTATCAACCATGCTCATACAAGCCAGCTGAGTATGCATCCAGGCATAACAAAAATGTACCAAGACTTGAAGAAGTTGTTCTGGTGGCATGGAATGAAGAGTGATGTCACTAGACGTGTATCAACTTGTCTAGTTTGTCAAAAAGCTAAAGTGGAACATCAGAGACCAGCGGGATTGCTGCAATCGTTGTCTATTCCTGAATGGAAGTGGGACAGTATCGCCATGGATTTTATAGTCGGATAGCCAAGGACGAGAAAATGTTATGATTCGATTTGGGTAATTGTGGACCGACTTACGAAATCCGCACACTTTCTCCCGATCGACATAAAATACAAACTGGAGAGATTGACTCAGATCTATATTGGAGAAATTGTTAGACTACAGTGTGCCTACAAGTATTGTTTCAGATAGAGATCTGAGATTTACTTCAAATCTCTGGGAGAGTTTGCAAGAAGCGTTGGGGACGAAGTTACGTCTGAGTTCTGCGTATCACCCACAGACCGATGGTCAATCAGAGAAGACGATCCAATCTTTGGAAGATTAGCTTAGAGCCTGTACCATAGAACAGACTGGAAGTTGGGATGAAGTTCTACCATTGATAGAATTCACCTACAACAATAGTTATCATTCGAGCATAGGGATGGCACCCTATGAAGCTCTGTATGGACGACGTTGTCGATAACCTCTGTGTTGGTACCAAGACGGCGAGTGCCTTACTATTAGACCAGAGAATATATAGTAGACAACTGAGAAGGTTAAGATGATTCAGGAAAAGATTAGGACGGCTCAGAGTCGATAAAAGAGTTATGCAGACCAAAGGAGAAAGCCTCTTGAGTTTGAGGAAGGCGAGCACGTATTCCTGAAAGTCACACCTACGACTAGGGTAGGCCGGGCTTTGAAATCTAGAAAACTCACTCCAAAATTTCTTGGACCATACCAAATCATTCACCGGATAGGTCCTATAGCCTACCAAATAGCCTTACCTCCTTTCCTTTCGAACATACATGATGTTTTCCATGTGTCACAACTTTGAAAATACCTTCCTGATCCAAGTCATGTCATAGCACCGGATACAGTACAATTAAAAGAAAACTTAACTTATGAGACGTCTCCTGTAAGAATCGAGGATAAAAGGATAAAGCAATTAAGAGGCAAGGAGATCGCATTGGTGAAGGTAATCTGGAACGAAGTGGCTAGAGATGCAACCTAGGAGCTGGAAGACAAGATGAAGGAGCAACACCCACAGTTATTCTAAGGTATATAAATTTCGAGGACGAAATTCGTTTTTAGAAGGGGAGTGTTATAACATCCCGAAAATTCTTTATTTCACTATAAACGATCATTTTATAATATTTATGATTTTTAGGAATTTTTGTGGATTTTTTTGGAAATGATGAATATTTTAATATATTCCTCATTTTGCATGTACACTGAGCGGAGCCGGGGAAAATAGAATATTTTTCCTGAGGCTGGTATACCATAAACTGTCAACGTATTAACGGGGGATCTTACTAAACCCGAGGCTGGACACTGTTTGCGAGGTTTGCATTTTTCGAGGTTTTATCTGTTAGATAAAATTGCGGTATCATAAAATTATCGGATGAATAATAAAATACTATTTTCATTAACTGTAACTTTTATTCACTGAGAAAATAATTCTAACGGTGTAATTAATCATTTGTCAGATGTATTTAATTTGGAGACAAGCTTATTATACACTTTATCGAGGAGCGCGCGAAGCTTCTCAAGGAAGCTTCCTCCAACCATTTTATATTTTTTCTCTCTCCTCCTTTCCTTGGGTGCTACACGTTTGGCTATTTGGGGGTCTAATTCATTTTCTTTCTCACCTTTTCCCCTCCTTCCTGTACGTAGCTCACTATTCACTCATCTTTCTCTCTTCTCTTTCACCCCACAGATACAACACCATCCACCCACACCTCTATTTTGTTCTTCAAACCGTCACAATCCTAGCACCATTTTGTGTTGGAGGACCACCATCATTGAGGAAATCATCTTCAAAGTTCTGCATTCTCTTCATCTTCATTCTCTTGCGTCTTTGAAGCTTAAAGGTTGGAGCTTTAAGGTAAAGCTCTCAGCTTTTTCTACCTCTCTTCTCATTTTCGTAACCCACTGTCATTTTGATGACCATGGGTATTCATTTCAATATTGGGTTCTGATTTTGCAAGTTTAAATGTTTAAGGATTTCCTGGAAGCTGAAAACGAAATCCTGACCAAGAAGGAGTAACCTTTCTTTGTGCTTCTCTAAGGTAAGAGAAAGACACTCCTCCTCAACCTATTTTAGCATTTAGGAACGTCTGTGAATGGTGTTGAGGGTCATTCTGTTTTTGCATGTTGTTTGTATTGTATGTGTGCCATTTGATTGTTTGTGTGTTTTGATATATATCCGGATGTATTGGAACGTGTGATATGGAAGGGAACGACTTCCGATTGGTTCTCGGATGGTCACGATGTTGAGCCCAGAAATTTGAAAATTTCATGTGAAAACTAGTAACAGTATGAACTCCTGGCCAAACCCGTCGAATTTGATATCTTGACCACTTAGTAAAATGTTAAAATCCATCGAGTATGAATTCCTGGCCAAACCCATCGAATTTGATATCTTGATCACTTAGTAAAATGTTAAAATCCATCGAGTATGAACTCCTGGCCAAACCCGTCGAATTTGATATCTTGATCACTTAGTAAAATGTTAAAACCCGTCGAGTATGAACTCCTGGCCAAACCCGTCGAATTTGATATCTTGATCACTTAGTAAAATGTTAAAATCCGTCGAGTATGAACTCCTGGCCAAACCCGTCGAATTTGATATCTTGATCACTTAGTAAAATGTTAAAATCCGTCAAGTTAGAATGACAGATCCATCGAATTAGAGTTTCTGACCAGTGTTTTCATCGGTTCGACACTTGGGAGATTTCTCCAACGTCGACACCCACATCCGTCGAATTAGGACTTCTGCTGACCTTCTGGAAAAATTTGACAGTTTTGATCTCCGTTCGACAGAACCTCCATCCGACAGAAATTGATTTTTAGCCAATCTTGTTATAAAATGTTCTCTCATATTTCATCCTTCTGCCATGTTATTTTTTGTCGAATGGCAGCCTCAATTTTTCACTAAATACATTGTCTCCGTCGAATTCACAAGTATGGTTTATCACCCAACACCTAGCAATTAAATCTGTGACTTTGTTGGTGACTCCGGCCGTGTATCTTCCTGGACTCAAAACCTTTGGACTAATAAAAGCATATTAATCATAAATAATTGGATGACTAGAAATTAATTAGGGATTCATAAACAGGGAAGAACATGAGTATGGGTGAGCTTGTGAGGCACATAATGAATTTAATGGTTGACTTCTATCATGACTATGAATGGAAATTGTGGTTATCCTTAAAATGTACTATTGGCTTGTTGTGGATCCGTGAATGGGATCAAATCTTGTTGTTAAATGATATGACATGCATTTGAAGCATGATGGACCTAGTTGGTCATGAAGAGCATGATTGAGTTATGCATTGAACAAAAAGAATGTGATTATCCGTTGGACTTGGTTAAGGCCGGTAGCCTAGGAATTGAACTTACACCTTTGTGCGGGTGCGAATAGACAAGTGTAGGTTACTCGTTGACCTTAGGGGCGTCAGGGTGCGGGTACCTCGCAATGGGCAGTTGGTAGCTCTCTGTCCGTGGGGTAGACTGATGCAAACACACTGACGATCTGGGCCGAGACACTGTCCTATGTCGAGATCTGTGTAGAATGTCTTGTAAAATGTCATGATGTGCACGATGATAATTTGAGAATTATAGCACCTGAGGGCCTGGGCAGCCAAGGAATACAGACATACCTCCTGATCGTTCTCTCCGACTGTTTTGTGTCTAGCTCCATGGAGTAGGATTTTGACTATTGAGGGCACATGTGCATAGTGAGTCCATAAATTATCTGGCATACATTGTTATTATAATTAGAACTATTGTACTTCTGATATATATATTTGACTGCCTGGAACTGTTTAGTTGATTGTAACTGCTACTAAATGTTTATTACTATTATTGCTGTCATAAATGCTATGTGGGCGCTTTGCGCCATTTAGTTTCTTGATGCTATAACTGATAATGATGGTAGGATGTCTTACCTCTTCTCTATTTCTCCATTATTGTTTGTCTATATATTGCGTCTCATCGAAGACAATGGCAAGGAACCGGAAGCTCCCGACTTCCCGGCTTTTGGCCTTACCTCGACTGAGCGACTACTGAAGAATATGGAGCCACGCACGCAGAGATTTTTGGGAGATGTGCACCTGACATTCTTAGGAGGGCCAAAGTGCTGGCACATCAACTTTGGCTCTGAGCGTTGCGTCTATTTGGGGGATGTATCGATATCTCTAGCCTGGAGGCGCCATGAGCCGCTTGTTTTCACCTGCTGCATTAGCTTACGTCTGGAATTTCACTTTCCCATACGTGTGATGTGGGGTGATCGTTATTACATCCCGCGGGAAGACTCATTTCATTCCACTGCTCGGGCCCCGTCCCGTAACTCTGCGATTCCTATGGTGATTTCCTCTGATGAGGAAGATCCCGAGGAAGTCCCTGAGGACGACCCCAAGGAGGATCCTGAAGAGGATCCTGACACGGTTCCTCCTCACTTGAGGGACTGACTTTACTTGTAGCTACTGAGGGCTACCAGTATTTTATTTTGGGGGCCTGATGTTTTGTCTGTAGTGGGTTGTATATTCGATATCGTGGGGATTTGTATGTATAATCCTTTGGGGCGGTATAGTTTTACTTTTTGATGTACCAAGCTTTGTAACTAAACAGTTTGATAAATATATATGAATATGAAATGTTAATTTCCAATGTATGCTTTAATTCTGTCTTCATCCTTTATTTCCATTTATTGTCATTATCATCATGGTTATTAAATAAAAAAAATGTACTCGCCAATTTAATTACTTAACTATAATCAAGTAAATATACATATTATTAAAATGAACCGGGTCTTAACTTACACAATTTTATTTTCGTATTGTAATTGACAATGTGACGTTCCCTTACGAAAAGGGGCGTTACAGTTATTGGGAAAAAATTGTAATACGACTAGGATATTGGTGCATGATTCAGTAATTTTGGTGATGAAGATGAGTGGCCCAAACGAAGATCAAGGCCCAATGCGGTTAATAAGAAGAAAATCAAAGAATAATAATGGTGGACCAGCTAAGTGGACATAATATGTTTACCAAAAATGACAGACATCTAGCCCATGACATGAGCCAGAGTTGGCCAGCACTTCATAAGAAAAATAAAAATATAAAACAAACAAAATATCCATGTGACCGTTTGGAATGTAAAAGTTATATTGAGTAATGTGTGCGCAGTAGCAATTAAATTGGAATGGCAACGGGGTGAGGGCCACGACAGAGGCAGGATGAGTAGTGTTTTTCCACTCACGCCTCTATCATAGGTATCTATTTATGATACCCACAGAGAGGCAGGTATCTACGAATATGTAATAAAATAAAATAAATTTTAAAAAATAAAGTTTAGTATAAATAAAATAAATTTAAACATGTCATACAACAATAAAGTTCAATTATATTTTATAATAATCAATCTAGTTAAATAACTATTAGAATAATGGTAAAGTATTTTTTTTATTAAAAAAAGAATGATATTTGTTTTGTTCAAGAATTTTTATTATTATGGGTTTGTGAACACTCAATTTTTTGGGTCATGTTAAGTTTTTTCTTTAAAAAACTTTTGGAAAAATATATTAGCTCAAAAATAAAGGATATGCTTTTTGAATAATACACTTATGGTTTTAATTAAAAATCATGATTTGAATTTCTTTAAAAATAATTGAAGGATATTCTTTTAACAATAATGCATTATTTAATTTCTTTGAAAAATAAAGGATATGTTTTTAATAAGAAATCATGATTGATTTTTTGAAAAAATAATTGAAGGTTGTGCTTTTAGTAAGGAATCATAAATTGATACCTTAAAAAATTAAATTAAAGATTTAAAAGGAAACTCTTGAAATAGGAGATTGTGATGGTTCAATAAAAAAAGGAAAAGGGAAGTGTGTAATGTAACATCCTCTTCAATATATTAGACTTGTAAATAGTTACAGAGGTAATTTAATACTTGCTTAACATGTTTGCTTAATTTTGTGACAATCTGAGTTAGTTTAGGCACTTTGCTACAACCCAAAAAGTGAAAAGTAGCTTAAAATAACCCAAATATTAGCATAAATGGCTTATCTAATGAAAATAAATATGGATAATTTGTTTTTAAGTCACAAATGTGAAGATTGTGATATGATTAATTTTTTAGGTTAATTGGAGTCCATTTGATATTTTTCAGCATACTGATTGTGTGTTTTAATACCGGATTAACTAATCATAGATTTGAAAAATAATGGTTTTAGTGCAACAAGATTTTTGATGAATCCTGTGATTTATTTTAAACTTGTTGGCTTTAAGAAAATTAGATTTGGAGAAATCTAAGTGTTCTTAACAGATCAGGAATACTACTTGGTCACTTAAGTGACCAAGCTTCTCACGAGTAGCCACTTTCTTTGACTCACTCTGCTGATATTTCTTTCACTGTTTCCTTGGCTTTTTCTCATTCTCACTCTCGACAAACCAGAAACGGAAGCAAGAAAGGAGAAAAGAGAAAAGGAGGAAGACAAGAAGAAAGAAAGGAGAGGAAATCAAAAGGGAAAGGAAAGCTAGAGATTTTCTTATCATCATCTTCATCTTTGTTCCAAGGTAGGGGGTTTTTCTATCCATCTTGTCTCTTTGTTCATCTTGTATGATCATAGGGTTCTTGGATGAATTTTTGGTTTGGTGAGCCAAATCCTTGCTCTTAACTTAGTTCTTGATCCCAAGAGTGGAGTTAGAGTGTTTTCAGCTCATTGGAAATCATGGTAGCTTGTTTTGCTTGATAGATGTTCATATGCCTATTTGAGAAGCTTTTAGGTTTTGGATGATTCCATGGCTTGATTTAGTTTAAATCCATGTTTGATGAGTTGAGTTAGTGATTTATGATTCCAACATGTTAGAGAGCATGTTAGGGATTAGAAATAATCTAGAATTTGGCCATGAGAGGCTGAATCTCGTTATGTTCCTTAATAGAATAGTAATAGCTTTTGCAGAATTCTATAGAATCTGTTCTGAACGACCAGTACCTAGGTGCTGGGGTTTGGGTGTCTAAGTGCTCGCAGTCCAGAAATGGTTTGCGTGCTATTGAGCGATGAGCGCCTAGGCGCCTGTGTAAGAGTGCCTGAGCACCCACCGTCCAAAGAATCTCGCATGGTGCTGTCGTTTAAGCGCCTAAGCGCTCTGCTTGAAGCTCCTGAGCACCGAGATAGGGCAAAGGCTATTTTTACTGTAACATCCCAAATTTAATAATCATAATATAACCAAAGTATATCATAGTGATTAGATTCAAGTATGCTACTTACTATAGCTATACAATTTCTAAAATAACACACCAGCATTATATAGAAGATATAAACCACGAATGAACAGCTACATGTATACCTCATTGCCTTAAAGGCATATTGTAATACATAAGCTTTTACAATAAGATTTAGCATAATATATAAGCCTTATCAATAAAAGTATATAACTATACTAATCTGCACACAACTTTTTCTTTCTTTTTAAAGATCTTGCACCTGGATTTACATGGCAACACAATCGGGGTGAGAAAGCATATCTCAGTAGAAGTATTCCAATACCAGCATATACATATACAAATATACACATTCGGATAATATTCACAATTATCAAAATAACACTTCATCATAGAAACAAACATCTCCATCCTAGAGACACGCAATCACCTATACAATTACAATGTATAAAAATGTTATGATAGTAACCGCCCATACAATCGTCATACTATGCCAAGTTATGTCCAATGTTTATGCCTATACAAAATCCTAAGCATGATAATGAATAATGTATTATACTATATCCAAGAACCTCAAATTCTATAGTAATGTCATGAATGCATGAAACTTGAACAAAGTAATAGAAGTCACAACCATAACCTTGAACAAGCATTGGAAGTCCATCCAGTAAACATCATTATCACAGAGGAAATTTATTCCCCCCCTAGGGTAGTGAAGTCCATCAACTACATAGTTATCGATAATGAAT
Organism: Ormosia semicastrata; assembly: GCA_029884595.1. NCBI lineage: Eukaryota > Viridiplantae > Streptophyta > Magnoliopsida > Fabales > Fabaceae > Ormosia > Ormosia semicastrata. The sequence continues at coordinate 8,064,762 of JAQQTO010000061.1, forward strand.
AAGGAAATCCATCCTCAAAATCACTATATTAGGAAGGATACAATCCGCCTTACCCAATATAGAACACCCACATCTACGGGGCTCACACCTATCAAAAAGTAATCACCCACATCTATGGCGCTTATACTTTTCAAAAAGACAAAACATACATCATGTATATTATCAGGCATAGTGAGGATATGACTCACCAACACTATCCATCAAAACAAGCAGAGGATATTACTCACCTCCACTGGTCAAACAAAGCAAAGAGGATATTACTCACCTCCTTACTCAACAATGTAATAAGGATATTACTCACCTTATTACACGCAACATAGAGAATATATTACGTACCCCAATATGCTTCAAACAATACAAAAAGGATATTACACACCTCAATGTGTTTCACAAATAATAGAGAGGATATTACCCACCAATCTATTCAACAAGCACATAGATAGGATATACGGACCTCAATATGCTCCACAAACCTCTCATGCAAAATAATTACTAATTACCTCCCATAACTAGTTTCACAATTGATTTATATGCATTTCAAAAAAATTTTCATAACACTTCATCAAATACTTCTAAAAGTACCTTATCACTCTTAAAAGAGCAAGCATGAGTGATTCCAACACTTAGGAAAACTCATTCCCTCGACTCATCATAATACATAATATATGGGTATAATCATGTCTAATTATTCCACATAATTAGCACTCCAAATCAATATGATTCAAAATCACCCACTCTTCATTAAATACTCCTACTAGAGTCTCTTCACTCCTTAAGAAGCATAAATAAAGAAAACTACGCCACTGGAATGATCCAGAGCATCAAACACAACTTACAGTTGTTCTCTGGCACTAACGCCGCGGCATACCGTGTGCCACGTCGCGCCGCCTAGGTCTCGGGTTCAAGTACTAGAAGAAAAAGTTGCTCACGTCACAACATTCACATGCAACACCTTAGCGCGCATCCCCTGTTCTTCTTAACGCAGCGGTACTCCAAGTGCCATGCTGCAGTGTCATCTATAGAAACCAGAATATGTAGAATTCTACAGATACAGATACTATTCCATTAGAGCTAAACCCTTTTTCAATCACTCAAAATCTCATTCCAAGTGATTTCCAACCCCTAACAAGATCCAACTACACATAGTAACTCTTAAATAACTTCAATTTTATTTAATTCAACACTTATGAATCAAGACCCCAACCATGACTTAAAACCCCCAAAACTGACCTAAATGGGGATTAAGGTTTCCAAATGATGAAAACTTCTTCCTTGCAGATCAATAAATCAGTTTCTAACTAGACTAATCTATCTATATCAAGATTTAACACATAAATCACTAAATCACTTATCAAACCTCAAATTCCCCATTTCCTCTTTAAGCCTATCTTTGACCAAAAGAAGAAAATAAAAAAAAATAAGCATTAAAACAAGATTTCCCCCTACCTCAAGGTCTTGAAGATGGCCAAGGATGGATCCAAGCCCTCCAATCCTTGCTTGCCTCTTGGCTTCTCCTCTTTCTCCTTCTTCTTTCTCCTCTTTCTTTCTCCTTCTTTGTTTTCTATTTTTTTTCACTCTCAACCGTGAATGACTTTATATAGAAGAGCTAATTTTGGCTTTTCACAAAAAGCACAAAAACCTTAAACTACTAAGAACACACAGATTTCACCAAATCTTGTTTCCTAGCTTCCAATAGATTTAAAATAAATCCTAAGATTTATTAAAAATTATGTTTCACCAAAAATTGATATTTCCATATCAGCTGGGGGTCAATCCGGCACTAAAACACATAACCAGTATGCTTAAAAAAGCCAAACCAACTCCGATTAACCTCAAACTTTAACTGTAGCACAGTTCCCTCATTTGTGACCTAGAAATAATCTCTCCACATTTATTTCGACTAACTAAGCAGTTTAAGCCACTTTCGGAGAAAATAACAGCTATATCTCACACATAATATTACAGCAATGTGACTAAATGTGCTCAGAAAGACACAAAACTACACAGACATGTTAAGTAGGTATTAGGCTACCTCTGTAACCATATACAAGTCTAACATGTTTTCCAAGGTATTACATTTACCATTTGTTGCTAATTGAATTCCCTACTTGATGGAATCATTTGTGCAAGTCTTTTAGGGTGTAATGAGACACTTTTGAGAATATTTCTTGAAAAGAATCATCAACTTGCATATGTGAAAAATTTAGGAGTTTTTAGACATTCAAAGTGTGATAGAATACTTATGTTAGTGTTTAGAACCTTAATCAACATGAGGTTGGTTTCTAATTCACTTGTGAAGTGATTGTGTAAGGTACTAAATACTGTTTCAGCTAGTGATATGAATCTTGCTACTTTGTTGGATAAGTGAGGCTAAGATTCCTATGTACTAGGGTTTAAAATGTGGCTTGAATATTTAGTTTTCAAATTTGGTATTTGCTATTTTCCTATGTATTGTAACATTAGATGGTGTGCACAACTATATGACCCGAGAATAAGGTGTTGGATCTAAATTCTTCTTGCATTTTATGCTAGTATGGTCAGGGTTACCAGTATGAAGGTGGAAATAGTACTCTTACCTTAGTGAGGGGAATGTATCTACCTATTACCAAGTAGTGAATGAACTTTTAGGCTTATACTTCTTTGCATATACAAAGAACGGAGGTTCTTGGAAAATAAGTAAGTATCTTGTGTTTTCAAAAACTAAGACATGCATTAACATTTCATAATCATGTTATTAGGACATTGTTTGAGCATAATCATACCCCATAACATAAAACATTACATTGTTAACAATTGTATGGGCAGTTATCTTGCTTAATCGCTTAGTTACTTGTTCGATGTCTTAGGGTTGTATGTGCGATTCTTTCATATTATTGAATTTTGGATATCCTATTACATAGAGTGTATTTATGTGTTCAGATAGTTTATTTGGTATAAATGATTAACTACTGGTCTTGGTATGCTTATACTGAGAAATTGTGATTTCTCACCCTGTTTGTGTTTCCGTGTAAATCCAGATGAAGTCCCTCCAAAAGAGAAAAAAGGCAAGAAAAAGAAGGAGTAGAAGACTTAGTTTAGTTGTTTTATTCCTTTTTGAATTAGCTTGTAATTGTGTACTTTGCTGACTAGTTTGTAAAAGCTTATGTATTACATTATGGCTTGTCAACTAGTGTATGTGTGTGTGTGTATGATCTTTTCATCTTTCGTGGCTCTCTATAATGACTTCAAAGGTTATTATGGATTATGTTTTATGCATTTTTAGAAAGTGACATGCTTGATATAATTTATCCTGAAATATACTGCTTATTTTATGATATTTTGTATTAGGGTGTTACATGTAGTAAATGAGTGATCATGATCTGATTTTCTTAAAATAAATAAATCATGGAATAATTTAGGAGGCTAATATTGTTGAGATTTTTTGTGATCAATTATCATTTAACGAGTTGATATTTACATGGGAATTAAAGCTTTAATAATTGCTTATAAATAGAACCTTTACCCATTCACAAGAGAAGGATGACAAACAATTACAGACAAGAGGACATCTTGCTGCGTGAAGAGTTAGAGTTAGAGGTAGACATTAAGAGAATGTAAGAGGTGTGTGTGGGTTAAATAAATTGAAGTTTCGGATTTCTTTTATGGCTAACAGTTATGGTCTCTTGCTACTCATTATTCAAGCTTGTGTTGAATTAGATGCTGGTGAAGTTGATTTTATGTGCTACGGTATTGTGGTCATATGTTATGATTGTGATGTTGAATGCATTTTGATATTTACTTGGTCTTAGTTATTTTTTTAACCCAAATTTTATACATACATGCATATATATATATATATATATAGAGAGAGAGAGAGAGAGAGAGAGAGAAAGAAAGAAATAATTTTCCTTTTACTTCTTCAACTTGAGCTATTATGATTAACTCACGCACGCAACGCACTCTTCACCACACTGTATCACATTCATCCTTTGTTTCTATGTGACTTTGGATTCATGGGAATTAAATCGAGTTTGAATTAATAGGATGAAGTCTATTCTTTTTTTATATCAACTTGGGCTACATTGCATGATTATGTATTATTGGTGTATATTTTTTTTTTACTATGAAATGTTGCATTGAAAAATAACTGAGTTGTCATAGGTTGTTAATTCATATTTTAAATATTAATTATTTAAAAAAATTAATAAGACAATTTTTTCCATTATTAAAATTCACCCACTACTAAAAAATTAACAAATAGCGACGGTTTATTTGTGGCGATTTTTTAAACTGCCACAATTCCCGACGATTTACACTACGATTTTATTAACTGCCACTAAATTATAAATTTTGTGGCGGTTTAATATTGTTTAGGGGCGGTTTAATACTCAAAAAAATAAAAAATAAAATTTGTGGCGGTTTTACAGTGTTTAGAGGCGGTTTATACTTAAAAAAATTTTGCCCATCGTTTTCTTTTTCTTGAAATTTCTTTCCCTCTTCTTTTTCTCTTTACCTCTCATTCTGATCTGCCCTAACCTCTCACCATTCCCTCTCATTCTCTACCCAAACATCTTCTTTTCCCTCTCAATACGGCGATCTCAAAACACCAACTCCACAACATACCAGTAGCAGCAACAATGTCTCTACCCTAACATCTTCCTTTCCCTCTCAATACGGTGCAGCAGCGCCACCACACAAGGTCCTACTATTTATTAGCTTGCTTTTCTTGCCTTTATTTCTCTTACTATTATTTTCTGTCTCTGAATCGTGTATTGTTGATTAATCAGAATTAGGAAATTTTAAAGGGAATTTCGGTGAGGCAGAAATGGGATTTGAAGGCAGAAATGGGATTTAAAGGACCAAGTTGCGCAATGCTCTCTGATTCTTAAAGTCAGTATTCTGGCTGTACTTGATACCTTCGAATTGGAACACCCAACTCTCACTTTCCTTACCGGTATATACTTGATATTTCAGTTTTTTATTTTTTTCCTTTTTTATTGTTCTTTTGATATTTCGCCTTCTTGTTCAAAATATTTCACCTTTTTTATTGTTTTCGGTATATACTTGATATTTCTATTTGATCACAAAAAATCTTTTTGATGAAAAAAAATAGTATTAGAGCATAAAAACAAGGGTTCAAATGTTGTATTACTATAGCTGTTGCACGTTATCTATTAATGACAAGCTGTTTTTTCCTTAGTATTTTGTGATGCTTTAGGATCTGTTTTATATTAAGTGTAAAATGATTTTCAAGATATTAAGTGTAAAGTGAATATCAGAGGATTTTGGTCGATAAAAATGTGGTAAGTCCGTAACTGTATTCATGTTTATGGTGATCTTACTTTATTGCTTGGTTGCAGCTGAGATTAATAAAAAGGGGTTTACAGATGGTCTTCTACAAGTGTGTCAGTGTATGTGATGGAAGTCATAGTTCTGTAGATTTTGTTAAACTATGAGAGTAGATGTTGGTTTTGTCATCTTGTGATCTCTGTCTGCCCCTTCACTTTTCTGTTTTGTCTCTTTGGTTCATTAACTTGTGCTTATTGAGTTGAGACTTGAGATAAGCAGCTTACCAGAGCTTGAGCCTAAAAAATGACTTTCATCAAACTTGAGTTGAGCCATAATCGAGGAAAGTGTGATCGAGCTTAGCTCACTCATTTCTACCATATTATGCTACTATATTATAACTATAACACCACGACATTATAGCATCAGACAACCTTATCTCCTAAAATTAGGAAAATATAGAAACTTAAATAGTGCATACAATGTATTCTCATAATTTGTTTACTTTTTCCAAAATACATAAATTAGCCCAATATTTCCCAGATTGGAAAGGTGGGACGCATGCACTTCTGTTGGTGCCTCAAGCTGTTGTAGTTCCATAATGATTTTGCCAAAAGGCAGAGGATGTGTATTGATTCTATTGTCTTATCTTTTATTATGGATGTGAATAGGCTATAGTGGGAAAGCAAAAGGTAAAATAGGAAATTTTTTTATTGTGGCATGCTATCGTGGCCATGGTATTGAAGCCACCAATCACTAGTGTAGCATATATAATCTCCCCCAACATTGTCAAAGTCAATGTCAATGCCTTCAGGGAAGTACCTATTAACAATTTATAGCACAATATAAGAGTGTACATATTTAGCATTCAGAAACAAAGTTGGAAAAATAGCCCTCTGGTTTAGAAACAGAGTGTATATGTTTTGTTGAGCAAAGTTTATTTCATGATCTTCTGGAAGATCAATGACTGTTTATTAGGATAAATAAAGTTGATTTTTTTTCTATTAGATAACTTAAAGTTTTGGATATGCTAAATGCCAATTATATACTCACCTCTTCAAAGTTGTATCCAGGTCTTGTTCTTCCTTGAAATTAAAAGCCCCATCAACTTACTCTTCAAAATTTCAGCCTTATTTACATGAAAATAGAACAATTAACTGGGATTCAAAACAGCCCATCAATTTTGCTAGTTACCCAACATAACTGCACCATAAATAGATTATGTGAGCCAAGACCAGTTTGTCCTGCAGAGGTGTTAAAAATCAAACACTCTAGATCAGTTTTGTATTTTTCTTCCCAATTTTAATGAATCGACGGTGTTTTTATTCAGTTAAGCTTGATTGAGTGCTTTTTGTAATGGGTTAAAGACAAAATATACTCAACATTAAAAAATTGAAAGAAGGTTAGGTCAAATAAATAAACGAAGGTTTAATATGGAGGTTCAAGCCAAATAAATGAAGTGACTAACGCACTATTGGCTAACCTATGCTGTTGAAGCCAAGCTAGTAACGTCTAAGCTAGTAATGTCTCCTAATAGAAGGTTACATCTGAGAGTGAGAGTGTGGGTCAGAATCTTTTGGTGGAGGCTAGACTAATTAAGTTTTTACTTTTTAATTGGATGTACTTAAATCTTACGTGTTACATATATAACTATACATATACAAGATTCTCTCCTCACTCACAGTACAAGTGCTATATATATATATATAGTGGAGGCCAGACTTATTAGTTTTTACTTTTTAATTGGATGTACTTAAATGTTACATGTTACATATGTAACTATACATATACAAGATTCTCTCCTCACTCATATTACACGTGTATATATATATATATATATACATATATATATATACATATATATATATATACATATATATATATACATATATATATATATACATATATATATATACATATATATATATATATTAATATCTTAATTATCTATATATTTATATATAATTAAAATTAATATAATTATGATTATGATTCTACATAATATTTTAATTTATTATATATTAAAAATGAATTTATTTTATTTTTTACTAAATTCATCAAATCTTGTTTGATAGTTTTGAGTGTGCATTATGAGATTAAATTATCAATATATTTATCCATCATTTATATGTGGCTTTAATCTTGCAGGTTGCTTCCCTCTCTCAGCAACGACTATCTCATTTTTAGTCTCTTTTTTGTTGTCGTGAATTGAAGGATAAGGTAAGAAAAATCTTCTTTAGAGTTCTTTAGTTTTCATTTTGAAGTCCCCAATCTGGCATGCCTTTAATTATTTTTAATATCTCATCTTATTTTTAGAGATGGATAAAAGTTGGATTTTAAAGCCACGAACTACACCCGAATATATGGAAGGGCTACTGAAATTTTTAGACTTTGCATTTGCTAATGCGTCATCTGATAATAGGATAAAGTGTCCTTGTTCTCACTGTGGGTTTAGGCTATTTCAAACTAGAGAAGAGGTGTACGATCACTTGCTTTTAAGACCTTTTCCAGTAGGTTACACTGTTTGGTTATTACATGGTGAGAGAGATGTAGGAGAAACTTCTTGTTGTAGACATGAAATGCAACATATTGAAGCTCGTGAAGATCCAATGCAAGACATAATTCATGATGCTTTCAACTTCTCTAGACAACATGCTGACGAAGAACATTCCACACCGCATGGACCACTTGAATGAAGGTGAAGGAAGGATACCACATTTACATGATGGTCTAAGTGATAAAACTAAAGAGTTTTATGAGTTGGTTAGAGACGGGGAACAAGAACTTTATGAAGGATGCTCAAAGTACTCTAAATTGTCTTTTTTAGTGAAATTGTATCACATTAAATGCATTTGTGGGATGAGTGACAAGGCAATGTCGATGATAATAGAGTTATTGCATGATGCTTTTGAGCATGCAAAGATCCCCGAATCACTATATGAGGCCAAGAAAACCATAAAAAAACTTGGTCTTAGTTATAAGAAGATACACGCATGTCCAAATGATTGCATGTTATATAGGGGATCAGATAAAATAAGACAAGAATGCAAGCGATGCGGTACATCTAGATGGAAGCCAAAGACTAAGAAAATTTCTTCTAATGAGCCTGAGGTTGATAAAAACAAAAAATCACAACCTGCAAAGGTGCTTCGTTATTTCCCTCTGATACCACGATTGCAATGATTATTCATGTCTAGTAAGACATCTGCTGATATGAGATGGCATAATGTTGATCATAATAAAGATGGCTTATTAAGGCATCCAAGAGACGCTGAGGCATGGAAAATATTTGACTCCACATTTCCTGACTTTTCTTTGGATGCACGTAATGTTCGCCTTGCCTTAGCTAGTGATGGGTTCAATCCTTTCGGAAACATGAGCACTAATTATAGCATTTGGCCTGTGGTTCTCATTCCATACAACACCCCTCCTTGGAAATGCATGAAACAAACTTCCTTCATTCTCTCAATGATCATTCCAGGTAAGCGAATGCCAGGGAATGACATTGATGTTTACTTACAACCTTTGATCGATGAGCTGAAGAAGTTGTGGGATGGTGTCAAAACATTTGATGCTTCATCAAATGAAACTTTTAAAATGCGAGCAGCATTGATGTGGACAATTAGTGATTTTCCAGGATATGGGACCTTATCTGGGTGGAACACATATAGTAAGCTTGCTTGTCCCATATGCAACACCGATGTTGAACCTTGTCGACTTCATCATAGTAGAAAGTGGTGCTTTATGGGCCATCGTCGTTTTCTAAATGCTGGTCACAGGTTTAGATTGGACAAGGTCCGATTTGATGGTAAGGTTGACAAAAGAAATCCACCTGTACAGTTATCAAGCTCAGACATTTTAAGACAAGTTGAGAATATTAGAGTTTTATTTGGAAAGAAACCAGAGGTTGAAGTTAGAGGGAAAAGAGGACGTGGGCAACAAAATACCCAAGGAGGTGATTCACATTGGAGAAAGAAGAGTATATTCTTTGAACTTCCATATTGGGAGTTTAACTCATTGCGTCACAATCTTGATGTAATGCATATTGAAAAAAATGTGTGTGACAATGTAATATACACTTTGCTTAATGAAAGTGGGAAGTCAAAAGATCACCTTAATGCCCGAAAAGACCTACAATCAATGGGCATAAGATCTGATCTTTGGCCATATGAGAATGGAAAATATCCTCCTGCTATTTTTACTATGTCAAATGCACAAAAGGATATATTTCTTAGGACTTTGAAGAATGTGGTTGTTCCAGATGGTTACTCAAGTAACATTTCTAGATGTGTTGATTTGAAGCAACGTAAGTTGTTTGTGTTGAAAAGTCATGATTCTCATATTCTCATGGAACAACTACTACCAATATCATTGAGGAATACGATGCCTAGCTTAGTGTCTGCAGTTTTAATTGATTTTTGTTCGTTCTTTCGACAATTATGTGGTAAAGTGTTGAATCCTGAGGATCTTGATAACCTCCAAAATCAAATCATTATCACTTTGTGTCATTTGGAAATGATATTCCCTCCATCTTTTTTCACAGTAATGGTTCACTTAGTTGTTCATTTAATTGATGAAGTGAAACGTGGTGGCCCGGTGCATTATCGATGGATGTATCCTATAGAAAGGTAAACTTAATATACTAAATTCTTTATTCACTTTCTTTAGCTAAATAAACTGCATTACCTGAATCAATAATCTTTTGATCATAAAGGTACTTTAGGGCGTTTGAAGTCTTATGTGCGTAATAAGGCACAACTGAGAAGGCTCTATTGCTGAAGGTTATTTGGCCGATGAAATTTTGACCTTTTGTTCAAGATATTTGGAAGATGTTGAGACAATAATCAATCGGCCGATGCGTGTTGATGATCAACCTGATGATGTGGAATATCATGAAAGGGACACTATGTTCCCAAAAGTTGGTAGACCAGTAGGGGGCTTTTCATATTTTAAATTGACATCAATGGAGAAGCTACAAGCACATCGTCATGTGTTAGTTAATTGCTTGTAATAGAAGAGACCCATTCCTCCAAGTAAGTAAATCATAAAAATTTACACAAATCTTATTACAATTCAAAAATTATACTCTATATTGTGTTAAATTATTTTCTACATATAGGGAATTTAGGAAAGAGACAAAAAGAAGGTTAAGGAGTCGTACACGGTTACAATCTGAAATAGATAAAGTTGTACACAAAGAATTTGCTGGTTGGTTTCAAAAGCGAGTAAGTGGAAGTTATGTTATCATCTTTTTTCCTATTTAGAGGTTCAATCAAGCATGTAACTAATATGGTTCATTCTTGATGTTAGATTATGAATGAAGTCAACGAACATTCAAATGAAATTATGTGGCTTGCACTTGGACCACTTGACCAAGCCAAACGATTTAGTGCATACAATGTGAATGGATTTAAATTCAGAACTCTAAGACGAGAGCATGGGTTGAAAACTCAAAATAGTGGAGTGTTTGGTACATTTGATACTAGAAGTTATGCAAGCAACCGTGACAACAATATGATGATTGGAGGTGTTTTGTATTACGGAAAATTGGTGGATATAATTGAGTTGAACTACAATGGTCAATTCACAGTTACCTTGTTCAAATGTCAATGGGCTAATACCACTACTGATAGAGGCATAAAAAAAGATGAGTTGGGCTTTACTTGTATTAATTTTTCTCGTTTGATACATCTTGGTGATCGAGAAGATCATGAGCCGTATATATTGGCATCAGAGGCCCAACTTGTATATTATGTTGATGATGAAATGGAAAAAGAATGGAGTGTTGTTGTCCATCTAAAACCAAGAGACTTGTATGACATGGGAGAAGACAAAGATGAAGAGTTACTTTATGATATTGTTCCTTCTCCGCAACAAGATTTGGATAGGTGGTTTCAAGATGGCAATCAAGATTTACAATTGACAAGGGATGATATAGAAGATGAACCTCCAATAAATGCTAATGTTGACAATATCGATGCGACTGAGGATTTTGTTTAATTTTTATTTATTGTAGTTAGGTGTTTATGTACTTGGTTATTTTTAATTTCATAACATTAAATTGCATATGTTTTATAATAGATATCAATTTTATATTTATATTGTTTATTGACTATTGGTTAACAATATTTCTTTGAATATGCTTATTGACTATTGTTTTGATAATATTTTATTTCTTTCAAAGTCTAACTTGGTTACAGAGTTGTAGCAATGCCTAGGACTAAACGCTTCAAGGCTACACCACCTATTACAGAGAACTCAAGTGATAATTTAGATGAGGCACGTTCTATGCCACCGACTCATAGCAGGGCCCATTCTATTGCCCCAACTCGTAGTGGAGCTAGTTTTGTGCCACCATCAGATGGCAGTGCCCATTTTTTGCCACCGAATCATAGTGGAGCTCAATCTGTACCACCTACTCATAGTAGACCTCGTTCTGTACCATCGACTCATAGTGGAGCTCATTCTAGGCCACCGACTCATGTTGGAGCTCGCTCTAGGCCACACTCAGATGGTAGTGCCCATTCTGGGCCATCCTCAGATGCCTGTTTTATGCCATCCACTCATTCATATGAGCCTGAGCTTGAGCATGAGTATACTGGCTCGTTTGATGAGTCTGAGGATGATCTTATTCCTACATCTGGTGAGACAGTTACTAGTAGTCGTAAGAATAACAGCTATTAGATCGTCAATGTTATTGGTAAGAATCATAGCTCTTGTATTTTTATTTGCTTAATGACTATATATATTTTAAATATTACAATTCTTGTTTTAGATGAAGATGGCACCATCAAAGAAGGACGATTGAAGGTGCAAGATATTTGGTCACTCCCTACAGGTAAAAAGGTTATAATCACATGCAATGAGCTTGGTCAACCCATAGATGATGCAGGTGGGCTTTTGGGTGGCTTCTTGGGAGATTTAGGATCTGATTATTCTAAGTTTCCCATGTGTTATGTCTCTTGGCGTAAGGTTCCGGGTACATATAAGGAGAAAGTGTATGATGATATTATAAAGGTACACATAAATTATATATTTGTATTTTATGATCTATATGACTTAGTTACTAATATCATTTCTTTTGCAGAAAAAATTTCATATAGAGGACAGTCGGTTGAAGGGATATATCATGAAAAATATTGGAAAGAAGTGGAAAGATACCAGACATAATCTGTTTCATCAATTTTATGATCAAACATTGACTTTGGAGGAAAATGTTGCAAGACGCCCAAGTGGAATTGATCCTGACCATTGGACATGGTTTATTGAATATCGTAAAGATAGGAAAACACAGGTAACATATCCAAAATAAACATGGTCATTTAATATAAAATGATCAGATTAGTTCATGATTGTATTGTTGTTAATACAAACACGGGAGATATGCAAAAAGAATGCTGAAAATCGGAAGAAGCAATTGTATACACACACTGGTGGTTCAAAAAGCATACCTAGGAGAAAAGCTGAAGAGGTGATTAATATTGAAACTCTTTGATTCTTTATATTTGATGTTTTATCTTATTTAATTTTTAGTATATGATTGTGGTAATAATGATATAGGAACGACAACGTGGGAGCCGCATTGGTAGAGGAGAGATGTGGACTATAGTACATAAGCGAAAAGACGGCTCTTATGTCAATGATGAGGCCAAAATTATTGGTGTAATTAATTTAAGAAATTGATGTTGCTTAGTTTTTTATTAATATCTTACCAAACGTATAAATTTAAACTTTAATAGCTGAAATCTTACATGTTTGCAGGAGAAAATTATGGATATTGAGTGTCAAGATGGCTCATCACAACAAATTTCTCAAGATGATTCACTTGCTCGGGTTCTAGGGAAGGAGCACTCTGGCCGAGTTCGGGGTATGGGTTTTGGGCCATCTGTTACTCAAATATTTGGCCACACAGCTCATCAGTTTAGTGGAATATCTTTAACTCCACCAATTCAAACAAAGGTGGATGAGATGAAGTTGGAGTTAGAACTTGAGAAATTGAAGGTGCAGAAGCTTGAATCAGTGGTGGAAACTGAGAGATTGAGACGACAAGCATTTGAAGGTGCTATAACAAGATTTTTGCTCCAACAAGGAAGGGATTTGCCGCCTGAGTTGGCTGCTATAGTTGATATAATGGTATGTATTTCAAATTTCATGATATCATTGTAAAACGTGAAGTTGGCTTCCAATTCCTTTTTCTGTCCTTTGATTCTTTTTTAGTTCTTTGTTTGGATTTGGATGCTATAGTACTACTCATTGTGTTTAAATTCCAACATTATCACTGTGTTTCCTTCTATTGCGATTAGTACTCGTTACCAAATTCTTTTTATGCAATTCACTTCAATATGCTTAAAGTTCTTGATCTGATTTTCTTCCCTGATAAGTTTTGATTTAACTTGTACTCAGCATAATGTTGATTATCATTTTCTATCTGCTGTGTCACATGAGATGAATTTATTTATTTTGAGAGTTTATATTTTAGTAATTGCTTTATAATACTTGTTTTAATTGAATAGGATTTGTTAATGGTATTTCAAATTGAATGTGAAAAATAGCTCTTAGAGAGTGAGATCAGTATTTTGATTTTGATTTTTCATTAATTACATAAATGAAAGATAATGATATCTTGAGACCTAATCTGTCAGTATCTTCTTCTTTAGACCATACGTATAGATCATGTAACTGGGTTATTCTCCTTTGTGCTTTATTAGGATGCTCATGGTGTGTTTGTTTTAAAATTCATGATACTTTTATCGAATGCATACAGCTCATAATTTGTTTATATTTTCAGGCTTCGGATGAAGGAAGTGGGCCAATTTCACCAGGAGCTAGACCGTCTTCCTCAGCAAGTCATGATGCTCAAATTGAACATAATTCTAATCGGAGTGAAAAATGAATGATTCATGATAGAAAAATGATTTGCTACTATTTTATTCTTCAGATATTATTTTGTTTGTAATGGATTTTAGTTTGTTTATTTTGTCTGTACTAGATTTTAGTTTGTTTATTTGTGTGTTGAATCATCACTTCAAATATTTATTTAAAATTGTGTTGACAAATTAATATATTTGTTTAAAGTTTAATTGTTTTATAATTTCATTTGAATATGCTAACTGATTGTAATATAAAACAGGTTGAAATGTATTAAAATTGGCATGTCAACAAAGTTGAAAAATTAAATTAATTTAAAATAAAAATAATAGCGGCGGTTATAAACCGCCGCAAAAAAAGTATTATTTTATGCAATTTTAGCGGCGGTTTGGAAACTGCCTCTTTAAATAAATAATAATGAAATATGAATATTTTTGCAGCGGTTAAGGACCGCCGCTAAATGTAATAAAACCGCCGCAATCATAACCGCTGCGAAAATCGCCGCAAAAAGATAATTGTGGCAGTTATTCCAGCGGTTTCCTGAAACCGCCGCGACAAGGTTTAAGGACGCCTGTATCCGCGGCGGTTTTGCAACTGCCGTTAATTTTATTTGCGGCAGTTTAAACCGCCACTAAATATATTTTTTAACCGCCGCTATTAATCATTTTTTTTGTAGTGACCAAACCCACCTTCATTTTGTAAAGAACAACATGATTTTGAGTTACCCATTGCACTTGGGGATACGTAGGAGCGGAACTCTTATTCCATCAAGCCAAGAATTAATACGGTTAATTAATTTGTCTATTTAATTTTTCTTTTAACAAAAGAGGCAAAACAAATATTTTCAAGAGCGGTAAAAAATTTGCATAACTGAGTTAAGGCAACTATCTCAAGATGAACGTGTTAGGAGTGCTGCGGGATTAATTTTCCACCATTTCTTATACACAATCGACTGCCGAATCTAATCTAGTTTCAAATACCATTTTCTAAGAAAGCTTTTCCAATCTTTCTTAGTTCAAATAAAATTATGATCCCTGCCCCTGCCCCTGCCCTTGCCCCCATTATTAAATGGGTACCAATCTTTTGCCAAATGGTGGGTAATCCCGAGGATTTCTGCGGGTACAAATTTTGTTAGCATCCGTACATTAAACTGCATGTATTAATTAAACAGTTAAAGTTTTTGCTATCAAGTGCCTCCCAAGAAGCCAAAATAGAAAGTTTGTACTCCCAGAAAAAAAGAGGTTTATTTAATGGCCATGTTTTTCAATGAACAACGCATTGTAGAAAAGCTTAGTCAGAAGAGTTCATGCTCGTAAACTTCAAGAAATGGTGTTAGAGGTTAGGCAATGCTCCCTACTTCTGTGTACACTTACTTAAAAGTGTTTTGATCAACCATAAATATAATATACCATTTGGCGTACTAGACAAGCTCTGCCACCCTGTTGACTCTCACAACTAACACATGTTGGTCCCTTCGTTTCTGCTTAAACTTGCCTGCGTTTATCTTAACGATAACTAGGTTTATATGCTACTTATACCTATCATCCACTATCTTCCTCTTGTGAAAACATTGTAACTTGTGTTCCACTTGAGGCTAGCTATAGGGACCATTAACTATTCTCTTTGAATGGCACTAAAAGCACCACTCTGTCTTTTTGGATTAATCAAGAAAAAGGCTCTCTTTACCTGTTTCGACTAATCGAAACATGCTAGTCAAACTACTCTCCAGTTAGTTTGATTCCTCTCAAATATACCACTATAGAACAGTTATCTATTCTACGAAACATAAACTTTTTTAGTATATTTGATGAATATAAAACTCTTTCCAATTGAATAGCTCTGTCTGTCTAAACGGTTAGCCTAACTAACCTTTCTGAAATGGCCTATTTGAATAGTTCTCTAAGTTTATTTGATCTACATTGAACTTAAGTCATTATAAACTGATGATTAAAACTATCCTTACTGCTTGGGAAAGTGTTTATCTCATTTCTTTTCCTGACATAGGACTTAACTCATCTCATTGCCTTTGGTAATAAACTTTTCTCGCTTTACTACCCTTGTTAGAAAGCTTAACTCACTCTTATTACCTTTTACATGAGACCCTTGGTAGAGAACTTAACTCACTATTACTACATCTTACATGAGTGCTTTTCTCACTCGTCATGATTCTTGACAAAGAGCTTAACTCACTACTTTGTCCTAGGTAGAGTGTTTGTCTCACTCCTGTACCACACTTGGCGATATTAGGTCTCACTTACTTACCTTATGTAGAGAGCTTCTCCTTCTACTTATTGGTCTACTATTATTGTTGTTTAATAATTTTCTAATATAAATGTTTTTCTAATAACCAATATGTTCATATAGTATTTATAAAAGTGTAGAAATATATATATATATGACCAAATGTGGTTACTCGACCTTTTTAATCTCGTCGAACCGTTGACCTAATAATCCAATCTTTTTAACTAGGTTGATCTTGGGTATGGCTTATTGATCTCCGGTGTTAAAGTATGGTGTTGTGTAATATACACCTTGTTGAGGCAGAAGTGAATGGTGCAACATGTGATCATGGCTGTTGATTGAGTTAAACAAAAATCAACAACTATGATGAATAACTTGTAATTTGATGAGACGAATTTACATTTATCAAGTTGCACAATTATGTAAATAATATCAGTTAAAATTTATAAAGGTTTTAGCATGCACAGTTAAATGTAGAAAAAATTAGACTTCTTTTTTTTATAAAAATTATTGTGTATAAATATTATCATTTAAGATCTGATAATATTTTGTTTTACCATTTTAAATTTGATAATATTAAACATTTAAAAAATGTTTATATTTTTAAAAAATTCATTACATACTCGCATGGAGAAAACTGTGAAGGGTTATAGTGTTTAAAAAAATATATGTTGTGTGTAAATATTTTTTTAAGATAACATTAAAATTTTTATTATGCACGATTATTTATGTACAGTTAAAATCAGGTAAGGGTGTTGTAAAAAAACCTTATGTTTTTAAAAAAAATATTTAATTAAAAAGTATATAAATTTTAATTAATATTATTTACACAAATGTAAAACCAAAACTTAAGAGGGTGTATAATTGCACTCGTTGCCTATTGTACAATATATACGAGCCACCCGGATTTCAAATTCAATTAGGCACACTCGTTTAAATTTGGAATAGAGAGCTAATACTTTGACTTGACTAGATCGGCATAATGGTGTGACAACTTAATGATAATATAAGCTACGATGTGGGTCAGATGCAGAACCATCCCACTTATGAAATGAGGTTGCTTTAATATACATTAAAGCAATATTAGATGGTAAAAATATGCAACAATACCAAACGTGGCTATTATAATAAAAATATTATAAAAAGGCATTTGGACATTAATAAATAAAATGTAGCTAAGTATGGCTTCTATGTGAGTACAATGGTGCCACACGTGGTTTAGTCGCTGAAATCATGTAATGGCATACGTGCCTAACAAAGCCACAAAATATTTATCCCAATAAATTTATTCCCTGAAATCTACACATAAATAATTTCACATTGACGTTGTATCCGACTGTACGCGGGGTTATTTTTTCCCTTCATTTGCATCTGTTGAATTGCCTAACGTGTGTTAGACGTATAGGCCTACTGAAGTGAGCAGCTTAAAATGCACAGTGGCAGACCAAAAGCATTGAAAGACTGATCCAATATGTTGTATATATTATTTTTTTCTTCTAAAGCAAGTCTCTACTGACCTAGATTCGTCCACTAATTTATACCAAAAAACAGACTAGTCTACTAAATATTCTATAAAACGTGCCACTTGCAAGGATTAGACCAAAGCACAAAAAAATAATAAAATAAAGGATTATGGGAAGGTATTGCATTTCCCTCACGTGACCACGTTCAAGTATTCGAAAATTCGAATTAGATGTTGGTACAGCATGCACTCACGTGCTCAATAATCCATTTCCTCCTATATATCTATATATAAGGTACCACATACCCAATAATATGATGCAATAATCGTTCCAACAATTGTCTTCCACGGTCAGTGCCCATGACTAGTTCAAGGCAGAAGTGATATGTGGTGTTTGTAGGTCGCCAGCCTACCATTTATTCAAATTGGCTTCAATGCAGTGCACAAGTAACTGGATTCAGTGGCAGTATGTTCAAATCTTATGCATCTAGGGCCTTGGAAGAGGATGCACGGGCACGGTATTGAACGGCTATACTGGTGGACGTTCTGCAGCTGAGGAGGTTAACGTGCATGGTGGTGTTCTTGTTGGGGAAGTTAGATATCCTGGTGCTGCTATTGTGGATGGAAATATGCATATTCCCCTTGCAGGAGATGGCTGAAACATGGTTGATAATCAAAATAATAGGGGAGGCAGGTATCTTGAGGGTATTGTAGTTGGTTTTGGTTTCGGCTTCATTATGTTGCTTGTGAGTAAGTTGCTCTCTTTTGGCGTGGTTAGGATAGGAGACACGTAATGATGAATGCATTCAACTTAAGGTTCGCATGGGGTAACAGTTTTCTAACGTGTTTCAAAGTTTTACTTATGCTTCTATGTTTTTTTTTTTACTAGTAAAATAGGGTACATAGTGTCAATTTGTGAAATAAGGAGGCTGTGTGCTTGGTTTTAATATATAACTTTGGTGGATGTTATTATGTACCTGCTATGTTTAGGTGCATGGTACACTAATTGATCTTACCTAGAATTATGTGTTTCATGGGTTATTTTTTTATTTTTTGTCTTTTTAATACACTCCAACACTACCACTGCCACATTCTTGAATCACCGTAGTTTGATCATTTTTAGAATTTTCAGTCAACTTTTACGTAGAACACAAAAAGAATTATGGTACTTTTTTTTAAGACTAAATTTTGTTGCATCTGAAAAGAAACTTGTATTTACAAATTAGTGAATATACTACAAGAAATTCGCGTTTTAGCGAGGGAATTCTGCGATGAAAAATTTGCCTCGCTAATCCCTCGCTAATTAGCGAGGGAATTACGAGGGATTAGAGAGGGATATTTTAGTCCTCGTTGAAATTGAAAAATAATTCTGAGGGGAAATTAGGCAGTTAATAGCGAGGGAATTGCGAGGAATATTTTCCCTCGTTAAATTTAGCGACGGAACAGCGAGGGAATTGCGAGGAATATTTTCCCTCGTTAAATTTAGCGAGTGAATGGCGAGGAAAATTTTTCCTCGCTAAAATTAGCGAGGGAATTGTGGGGGATAATTTCCCTCGCTAAAATTAGCGAGATGATTGCGAGGAGAAGTTCCCCTCGCTAAATTTTTACTTATTCCTCACCCTCCCGCTCACTCTCTGACCTTCACTTTCTTTTTCCCTCTCACTCTCTCTGGTGCTCTCCCTCTCCCTCTCAGTCTCTAGCCCTCTGTGCAGCAAAACCCCCACATAGCAGAGCCCTCTCACTTTCATATTCCCTCTTACTTGCGCTCTCCCTCTCACTCTCGTTGCCTCCTTCTTGACCCAACCCCTCGTGTGCTTGCTCTCCCTCTCGGCCGCACCTCGCGCGCAACCGCTTGATCTCGGGTATGCCCTACTCTCCCTTTTCTTCTTCTTTCTCTCTATAATCGTACATCAATTCACATATTGGGGTTGATGGGTAAGTTACTTAACATTTGGCAGAATTTGTCTTGCAAAATTAGTTGTTGCTTCTCTTCCTGTTCACCAGATGCAGTGTTTATGGGTTCCCCAGGGTGTTCGTAATGAAATTTTTTGTTCATCCCGCTTGCACCCCATCTCTCCTCTCCCTATAATTTCTCTGTCTTTTTCTTTCAATATTGACTGTGTTTTCTCCTCCTCTGTTTGAATCTTGCGTTGATGCCCATGGCTTGACATAGAGACAGTGTTTATGAATATTGTTAGTCATTCTATGAGTGAGCATAAAGAGCATAAATCTGTGTATAACATTATTGTATATTTTGATATTACTTTACAATTTAGGGTTTTACTTTTTTTGTTCCTCTTCTTTAAAATGTGCTCTGTTTTTATTCTCTTTGTCCTTCCGCATGTTTGTTTTGGGTCGGTTCAAATGTGGATTTTGCTTTGCGTCCGAAGCACCAAGTTTAGGATTTAGATTATACTATTTAGTACCACAAACACTATCTAGTAGCTGAGGAAAATGTGTCAAAGAATAAAAGTTGGAAACTTGATGTTCATGCCTAAAATTGTTCTCAGATACTTCAACGTTTGGTATTATACTATGCTATGCTATGTTCATTTCAGTTTCCATATTTTGCTCACCACGGAATGGAAATTCTCATTTTCATCCTCTGCATTAGATGTCTTTGTATAGAAAACTGATTTGTTACTTAACATTCGGTCTTACCTCTAAATAATCTATTTTGTGATATTTGCATTTGGGTTTTCCTACTCTGTATTGAGACCTTGAAAATGGTACCGAGTTGAAACGAAAATCTCAGGTTCCTTGATTATGTTCGATGTTGAGTATTCCCAACAAACTTTCCTGAACTCTTTCAGTTCAAAACGAGATAGCTTTTGTCTTAACTCTTAATTGCCCAATTGTCTGTTTAAGAATCTACACAACTGCTTCTATGCTGCTGACTTTTCTTGTGCGTGCATGAAGCATGTCTATATCTACTATGTTTTGTTTATCCGAGTAATGCATAACATATTGGTGGTTTGGCTTAATTTTATCTCTTCTTGTATAATACCTATGCCTGCAAAGTTCTACTTGTGACGTGGTCATGTTATTATGATGCTTGTGATAGTGACATTATACATACTCCGGATTTTAACTGCCAATGTGCACTCATTAATGAGATGTTTCTTTTTGTCTTTTTAATCATTATTGTAGACATCCCTGATTCGTCCATATGTTGTGTGTGCCGTATTGATAGGTTTAACTTTTGATAAAGCAAGATACAACAGCTTTATCGATCTCCAAGAAAAGCTTCACCAAAACATTTGTAGGTAATGTGCTTTGACTCACTACTATATCCATTTTGAGCTCCATACTAGTTGTTTCTCAATTCTAACCAAAATAGTTCTGTTTGTTTGAATGCTGTTAAATGTGGCCTTTATCTTCTTGCTGAGTTTTTCGTAACTTACTTTCATAAGTATTCTAAATACAATAATATCGTACTTGTTCTAAGCTGAGTTTGGTTTAAATGTTGTTTATCGATTTCTTATTCTCTTTGCTAGCTTTCATAAAAACATGGGAATCCTTGCTGGTCAGTTTTGTTTTCGCCTTATGCTCTTCAAGGCTTTAATATGGATACTGAGATTCTGAATGCCACAGCGTTAAACTGGATGGAATCTATAATTTTAGGGAACCAACTCTAGGTTTAACCCGTAGGGAACCAACTCTAGATTCTGAAATTTTATGGGAAGATAGCTCTCTCCCCTATCTTTCCAATGGCGCAAACCTCACCTCATTTGGATAAGCGTATCTAAACTTATGCGACATTTTGCGAAGCAAAACAGGGAATTCACTAATTCACCCGTTTCTGCACGACTTTAAACTGCACGCAAATGGGAACAAACTACGCACAGGAAAATTCTAAAATTTTCCAGCCAAGAAGCCTTACATGTTACCTTCAAAATGCCACGGGTTCACGCAAAATGAGACACCCAGGAGCAGGAAGTTATGCAATCTGGTTTACTGGCTGCCAGATTGCATTTTCTGCAGAATCCAACTCTGATTCAAACCGATACTGGCACTGTTTGGATTGGTGTAAAATTCTGAAATTATTACTACTCGTAGCCCTGTGTCTTAGCTTTAAAATGACACCAAAATCATGTCATTCCGATGTCTGTAGCTCAAGTTATGCGACAAACATCACCAGCTGCCAAGATAACTCATTTTTCTAGTTTGAGGGAGTCTTTGCTGGTTTTCTGCATAATGTTGCAGAAAACAACCAAAAATCACATTCTCACACCTCCCCAATGGTTTTTCACCTCTACGCATAATTAGCGCTCTAACCGATTAGAGCTCTTCAATATTCAGTTAAAGTCCCTAATAATCTATTTTCTAAAGATGCCTAACTCTAGGTTCGACCCGTAGGGAACCAACTCTAGGAATGACCTCACTTTCTTGAGGGAACCAACTCAATAGGCTCAACCTCACTCACTTGAGAGAACCAACTCACTAGGCTCATCCTCACTTACTTGAGATAACCAACTCACTAGGCTCAACCCCACTTGCCTTAGGGAACCAACTCACTCTTGCTACTACCTCATTTCAACTCAACTTATTGATAGAGTAAAGTATTTACCACAAAACTTGCATATCTAACTCAACTTTAACTATTAAAGGAGTTACCCGTATTTCTAGGATTCAAACCATCCCAAAACACCTCGAAATCTTGCCTAAAAAGGTTGATTTTCAAGATTGCACCAAATGTGCATCCTAACTCGTAAAATTCAAAATTTTATGGGAAGATAGCTCTCTCCCCTATCTTTCCAATGGCGCAAACCTCACCTCATTTGGATAAGCGTATCTAAACTTATGCGACATTTTGCAGAAGCAAAAATAGGGAATTCACTGATTCACCCGTTTCTGCGCTGACTTTAAACTGCAAATGGGAACAAACTACGCACAGGAAAATTCTGAAATTTTCCAGCCAAGAAGCCTTACATGTTACCTTCAAAATGCCACTGGGTTCACGTAAAACGGACACCGGATCAGGAAGTTATGCAATCTGGTTTACTGGCTGCCAGATTGCATTTTCTGTAGAATCCAACTCTGATTCAAACTGATACTGGCACTGTTTGGCTTGGTGTAAAATTCTGAAATTCTTACTACACGTAGCCCTGTGTCTTAGCTTTAAAATGACACCAAAATCATGTCATTCCGATGTCTATAGCTCAAGTTATGCGACAAACACCACAGGCTGTTCGGGTGCTGTCCTGATTCTGCAAATTTGGGTATTGCATAATCTTGGTTTCTAACCAAGTTCTAATCCTCAAATCATGGATTCTAAGTGTTTTCCAAACCTAATCATGGTCTCTAATCACGTTAAGATCATTAAACACTAATTCAACTCATCAATGATGGATTTAAACTCAAACTTCCAACTAAAATCCTACTTTTTTCCAACTAACCATTAAAAAGAAAACTATGGATTCTAAGGGCTCCAATCCATCAACTAACTAGTATCTAACTCATTAAACTTAGATTATGATCAAAGTCAATTAATCACAACCTAATTCTCATTTTTCTCCAATCCTTTTCTAAGATTCTCTATCATGAACCAAAATGGTTGGTTTGCACTATAAATGGCTATCTAATACTTATTAGACTAAAATTATCCTAACTTAATTCTTGGAAGCAAGAATCAAGTTAAGAGCTAGCATTTTGCTCTCAAAATCCAATTTTCCATTCGAAATCTCTAACCCCCATTCAAAAGAATAAAGAAGGAAAAAGAATAGAAATCTCCTACCTTTAGGTGATGACTAACCTTGGAGCATTGCTCTTCTTCTTTTCCTCTTCCCTTCCTTTCTTCTCCTTTCTCTCTTTCTCCCTTTGTTTCTCTGTTTCTGTTCTTTTCTATTCTTTTGTTTTGTTTTCTGCTAGGGGTCGTGGGTTAAGGGGAAAATCGAAACTTAAGTTCCAAAGTGTTAGGATTTCTTTGGTTCACGTTTATTCTCATTTTTCATATCTGCTTACTAGTAAATCAGATAAAATACACAACCAATATACTTAAAAATACCTAACTGACTCTGATTCTTCTCAAATTTTAACTGTATCTTACTTAACTCATTTGTGACCTAAAAATAATTTCTCTATACTTGTTTCTCTCAACTTAGCCTTTAAAGCTATTTCCTAAGTCATTTTAAGCTACTTTTCAACTTCTGTGTCGCAACTAAGTGCCTAAACTAATTCAATTTGTCACAAAACTGAACTGACATATTAAGCAAGTATTAGAATACCTTTGTAACCCGCTTACAAGCCTAACATGATACTGAGGGTGTTACACACTGCGTCACCACATTCAGAACAACTTGGTTCATTTCTTCATCAGGCGACTGAAATTCACGAATCAGAATGATCATGACTTCCATAGTATAGCAACTGGCGTATAAGGCTTCTAATTCCTTACACACTGCTTCACCTTCTCAATCTGTTGCACAATCTTAATCCCAAGTGTGCCGAGCTTGCCATGATTTCTTACTCTTATAAACAACCTTCAAGAATGGTAAGAGTGCAGGTATACGAAGAAGAGCAGAGGCAACAACACTGAAAGCTCTAGCAGTAGTGTTCCTAACATATTCATCAATGTTGTCTATGTCAGGCCGCATAGCAGCAATCATTGTGGCCAGTGAAAACTTAGATTTTATTTATGTTTTTCTCTCCTATGAGGTACATTTAGGACTATCTAAATATGACATCAAATCTTGGATGTTGGAAATAAAAGTTATGAATTTCTAACGAATTATGTGTTAAGAATATTGGTTTGATTTAACTTTTGATTGTGCTTTAACATATGCTTAAAGTTTTATTTTCTTATTCGAGTGAATATTTGAGCAAAACCTTAGTTTCCCGTTTGAGATTCAATATGAATGAGCACACATACTTATTGTTCGTACTGCTCATTGTATTGAATCTTGAATTGTCCAAGTTGGACAATTTGGTAAGAAATTTTTCCTTCACTTGGTTAATAGTTATTATTTAAATCTCATATCTTATACTTGTTGATATTTTGCTGCTACATTTCCTTTTGTTCTCTGGGTGTATACTTAAACGCGGTAGATCTCACTGCGTTATAGTCATGCACGTAGAGACCAATGGGAAATGCTGCCGATATTTCGTCATGTATAAAATATGAGATTTAAGGAATAACTATTAACCAAGTGTTGAAAAAGTTTCTTATCGAATGGGATAGGGCCATACCATGTTAAGAAGGATCAGTTGATATAAGGATTTGTATTAATGTGCTAAACCAATTTCAGCAATCATGAGACCCGATCGAAGTTGGATGTTACGAAGAAATGATCCTACAGGCTATGTAAGTAAAGAATTCAAGGATGGAGTTGATGATTTCATTAGGGTTGCTCAAGGAGACCCGACAGTTAGTGATGCATTAAATCGCATCCTTTGTCCATGTGCTAGATGTAAGAATCGTGCTTGGAGGGAGGTATTTGGGGTAGAACAACATCTGTATAAGTACGGATTTGTGGATGGTTATGTAAATTGGACCATTCATGGTGAGGATATATGGGGAGATAGCGGCTCAACATCCATTGTCCATGATGATGACGTGGAGCCTAGGAATCCATACGTGGATATGGTTATGGATGCCGCAGGTGATAGATTAAATCCAGAGGCTCAAGATTTAGAAGAGGATCCAAATGCGTCAGCTGCGAAGTTTTATGACTTACTAAGAGACGCTGACGAACCTTTATGGGATGGTTGCCATAAGCACACGAAATTGTCAACTGTAACTCAACTTTTGAACTTGAAGTCGGAGTTTAACATGAGTGAGAGTTGTTATGATAGAATGATTGTCATAATTAAGAGCATGCTTCGAGGCTCGAAAGGTTACCCGAAAACTTCTACAAATCAAAGAGAATGATTCGTGAGCTGGGATTAGGATATGAGAAGATAGATGCGTGTCTTAATCAGTGTATGTTGTATTACAAAGAATACAGTGACAAGATACTCTACTCAGTTTGCTTAGTATGTGGACACCCACGATTCAAACCGAAGGCGGGACGTTCATCGAATGAGAAGGATGTGCCGCACTCAGTGTTGCGATATTTTCCTATTATGCCAAGACTCCAACGTCTGTTTATGTCCAAAAACACTGCACAGTATATGACTTGGCATGCGGATGGAGTGCGTCAAGATGAATCAGTGATCAGGCATCCAGCTGATGCTGAGGCTTGGAAACGATTTGATGCTACCCATCCTACATTTGTCCTAGATGCTCGAAATGTTAGGCTTGGCCTGTGTACAGACGGTTTCAATCCATTCAGCGGTTCAGCCACACCATATTCATGTTGGCCTGTTTTTGTCACACCGTACAATCTACCTCCAAGTATGTGTATGACAAGGGAATACATATTCCTCACTCTTGTGATTCTTGGACCAAAGTCACCTGGTAAAAGTTTGGATGTTTATCTTAGACCCCTAATTAATGATCTGAAGATATTGTGGGATGATGGGGTGCAAACTTATGATGCTTGGAAGAAGTAAAATTTCGATATGAAAGCGACTTTGTTGTGGACAATAAGTGACTTTCCAGCCTATGGAATGCTGTCTGGGTGGAGCACTCATGGAAAACTTTCTTGTTCGCTTTGTATGAATCACAGTAAGTCATTTGTGTTGAAGCACGGTAGGAAATGTTGTTGGTTTGATTGTCATCGCCAATTTTTGCCATTTGATCATCCATTTCGCCGTGATCGAAACTCTTTTAAGAGATCAACAGTGAAAAAATTGAATCCACCGCAACGGCTGAGTGGGACAGATGTCTTGAATAGAGTGACTCAACTTAAGGAAATTATTTTCGGCTTGAATTCAGGTAAAGAAAAACAAGATGGCTTTGGTATACACCACAATTGGGTGAAGAAGAGCATATTCTGGGAATTGCCTTATTGGTTGACTAATCTAATACGACATAATTTAGATGTTATGCATGTTGAGAAGAACGTGTTTGATAATATCTTCAACACTGTCATGGACATACAGGGCAAGACAAAAGACAATGCAAATGCAAGAGAAGATTTGAAGATAATATGCAAACGTCCTACCTTGGAGCTAATAGTTGACAATGGCAAGTGTAAAAAACCAAAGGCGACGTATGTCTTGAATGCCAATAAAAGAAGGATGGTGTGTGAGTGGATAAAACAGTTAAAATTTCCCGATGGGTATGCGTCGAATATTGCATGTTGCATCAATGTAGACGGTGGGAAGATATATGGAATGAAAAGTCACGATTGTCATGTTTTTATGCAAAGGTTAATTCCTCTGGCACTTCGTGATATCTTGCCAAAGCCTATAAGGGGACTGTTAACAGAACTAAGCTTGTTCTTTAAAGAAGTTTGTGCAGCTGAAATTCATGCTTCTACTATGGAGAATGTAAAGCTTTCTATCATTGAAACAATTTGCAAGTTAGAGAAGATTTTCCCTCCAGCATTCTTTGACGTGATGGAACATCTAGTCGTGCATCTCCCTTATGAAGCTAAGGTTGGAGGACCAGTGCATTACAGGTGGATGTACCCCTTTGAGAGATGTATGCTGTACTTGAAAAGAAAGGTCCGAAATAAGGCGAAAGTTGAAGGATCTATTTGTGAAGTGTATATTTTAGAAGAAATTTCCAATTTTGCTTCCATGTATTTCGATCCCCACCTACAGACCAGGCGCACTCAAGTTCCTCGGAATGACGACGGTGGGGAAGAAACAATTAATGAACGATTGTCTGTTTTTAAGCATCCATGTCGTCCTATTGGGAGAGGTCGAAATAGATTCTTGACGGATGTGGAACTTCAGATTGCTGAGACATATGTGCTTGTAAATTGTGGAGAAGTAGAACCTTATCTTCAGTAAGTTTACTCTCTATCTAATGAATTTGTTATTAATGTGCTAAATTTATGCTAAATATTAATTATTGTATTGATTAGACAATTCGAGGATTCGTTAAGGGATACAGATCCCAATATAACTGATGATCAAATTTTGGAAGCTCGGGATAAGGACTTCAGTAGGTGGCTAAAACATCTAGCGAGTCCTTTTTATCCATAATAGTGATCAATCATATTAAACTCAATGTGCATTATGCTAGATGTTACAACTATCTACCGTCTATGTAATGATACAGGTTAATATAGGTCAAGTCGAGGATCAAATGATACGAGGGATAAGTTACGGTCCATCCAAGTCCGTGACTTCTTACTGTGGCTTAATAGTTAATGGGTACAAATTTCATACCGAGGTGTACGGATAAAATAAAGCTACCATGAATAGTGGCGTATGTGTTAGAGGTAGTATATATGGTGAGAATGACTTCGACTATTATGGCATCATTGAAGATATATTGGAACTGTCATATGTAGGAAATCAGAACAAAGTATTTCTTTTACAATGTCATTGGTTTGACCCGATAAATGGAGTCAATGTTGATGAGAGATATGGTTTTGTTGACATCAAGCATAAATCAAGACTTCACTCAAATAAGCCATTCGTCTTAGTCGAACAAGCACAACAAGTGTACTATACAAGATACCCACAAAGCGGGAATAGAGCTAGTGGTGAATGGCGGGTAGCATGCAAGGTCAGAGCAAAACTCTTTGTGGCTGAGACATTGAATGAGGAAGGTGATGAATTGAATGACTTAACTGCCACTGATTATTACCAAGATAATGGATCCATTGGAACACACAATCCTGTGATAGATGATGAAACAATCTCCTTGTTTGATGCACATGCCCAAATGGAAGAAGTTAACATACGTGATATACATTATCCAATTGACGATCTGGTTGATGATGAGTTCATTGATGACAACGAAAATAATGAAATTAATGAATTCTCAGAGGAAGATGAGGAATCTGTTGCTTCAGACTCAAGTGGTTAAAATTGAAGCTTGTTCAATAATTTTCGTTAATGGTATTTACACTGGAATATCATTATTATATTTTGAGGTTTTTATTGACATATAGTTTCTTAACTCGTCATGTTTCATTATGTTTCTTTATGCAGATATCCATCATGACCATTCGAGGTAGAGGTGCTGGACGCAGTCGTGGGAGAGGCCGTAATGGTGCATCTACCTATGATTCTCCACCAGTACAGCATTCTCAGCCCTCTCCAGGTATACCTGTAGGATAATCTTTTTAATTATTATTAACTCGTGATTTATATAAATGTAATATATACGTGTTTTTTTATATATAATTATATTAGGTGCAACTTCAGCTACTGGCCCATCGACTAGTGCAGGCCTACCAACATCTAGTCCATTGACCGTTGGAGGCGCATCACCTTCTGTCCCACCCCTTACTTCGACCCAACGATTTCTATGCCACCCCCCGTCGACCCACCCACTAGCGGCCCGAATGTGGTGCCTTCATGTGGAGAATCCAATGCAGAAATAGATAGCAAGGAACTTATATATGTGGCGCCTGTTCCTGAACCGTAAGTACTAGTGACATATTATCTTTTATTACATGTATTTACTTTCAGATAACTAACATTATCTTATTGTACTTACAGGAGGAGGTTTCTACCGTCGAGGGTGACACGTAACATTATGTACAATGTCATGACACGGATGCACATTCGGCTAGTACGTGGCGAGGTTATCCAGCTGAGATGAAGGAAATACTATTTACTAACTTCATAGTAAGTAATTGTGTTTCTATAGAATTATATATTATACGTTTATTGAAAAATAAATATACATACTTATCCTTTGTGTAGGCTAAGCATCGGTTCACATCTGATGCTGATCGCAACATGGCGAGAACTGTCTGGGAACGGACTATCTTAGACCGTTATCCAGACCATTTGAACAAAGCATGAGATAAGGCCTTTGAGCGGGCAAATTCAAACAACTTAGCTGATATTAAGGGCCATGGGCCCAGAGGAATGAGGACGGAAGTGTGGGATGGCTTGGTCGACATTTGGGCGACGAGATAAATGGATGACGAGGTCTGCAGCTACTGAAGGAACAGGGCGAGCCATGCCTGATGCCTTGAAGCATACAAAGCGGGTCGATAAGCTTTGGTCAACACAAGAGCAAGATGGTAATATAACTTCCTCATTTAAAGTTTTAATGATAAGCATCTGTGTATGAACATGTTGTAATTACTTGAGTTATTTGCCTATCTTGAGTATGACATAGTATTTTAGAGGGATTACCTTACTTTTGATATATTTTTATTATATAATATTCTTCCATATGCGATTACAGGAGGCAGAGTTAAAGCATCAGGTTTCTTACAGAGATCTGTATGCAAAAGTTCATAAGAAGAAAGACGGAAGCTATGTTTCTGAGCGCTCGAGGAATTTTATTGTAAGTGTCTTGTTCCTATTCACCAGTCATATATATTTTAGATTGTTCATTTTTTTGTTAATATTTTTCTTGTTTTGTTAATTTTAGGAGTCATATGACACCGCAATGACAGAAAAATATGGAGAAAACTCTTCCTCTCACCCTATGGTTGACCCAGAGGTCTGGTTGGATGCGGCGGGTCCCAACAAGAAGGGACGTGTGCATGGCATAGGTAACAGCTTGCACATTGGTAATAACACCAGGCTAACTTCATCCTCCTCGGTTGCGGGTCCTTCCCACTCTACACCGTTGACACAAGACATATCTGAAGTCTGTAAACACAAGAAGTGGCTGCAGCGATGACTTCGTTTGTCCAGAGTCAACTTGTCCCTATGTTGGCGCCCTTCCAATCGTTTCTATATACGATCGGATCAACAAATGTTGCTCCATAACCACCATCACAAGATTTAGGCAGGGAGGGTCGAGAGGAAGACGAAGACGAAGAAAATTTAGCGATTTTTTTTTATTCTTATTGTTACATTTGTATAACTTTTAACTATATTGATTGATTATTTGTATAATAACTTTTAACTATATTATTGGATTATTTTGTATAAGTTTTTTGTTGTAGCATTTTATAATTATTGGATTGTTGTTTCTTTGGATTTTGTTTGTTGGATTGTGGTTTGATATGCAGGTTTTAGGGAAAGTTATATATATAAACAGGTTATTAAAAAAAATTTAGCTAATTAGCGAGGGATTAGCGACAGAAAACTCACATTGTAAATAGCGAGGGATTAGCGAGTAAAAAATTAGCGAGGGATTAGCGAGGAAATGGCGAAGGTTAATTTGGCAAGGGATTAGCAAGGAAATGGCGAGGGAAAATTTAGCGAGGAATTAGAGAGGAAATAGCGACTGAATTCTACAGACCATTAGCGAGGTATTATCGAGGGATTAGCGAGGGAATTTAGAGAGGGATTAGCGAGGGAATAGAGACAGAATTAATAGAGAGGGAATAGCGAGGGAAATTGACAAAATTAGTAAATAATTTAGCGAACGAATAGCAAGGGAAATTCCGTCGCTATTTTGCGAGGGACTATTAGCGAGGGATTAGAGAGGGATTAGCGAGGGAAATAAATTTTCTAGAGACGGATTAGAGAGGGAATACTTTCCCTCGCTAATTAGCGATGAAAAAAGTTTAGGAAACTTTCCTCGCTAATCCCTCTCTAATCCCTCGCTGATAATATCAGCGAGGGATTAGAGAGGGATTAGCGAGGGAAGTTTCCCTCGCTATTTTCCTAATTTCTTGTAGTGATATGTTTAATGAGAATAAGTATTTAAAAAAAGTCATTTTACATTTGAACATTCAAACATTAGTGCATCTAAAAAAGTTATTTATTTAATGTTTGATTTTGACTAATCTAGAGTTGAGTTAAGTTTAGTTAGGTCAAATTACAAAGGCATAAATTTCTGCCAACGATGATTTTCTATAGTCACATAACTCTTTCTTCAAGTATTGTTTTAAGGAGAACAAGTGTCGAACCACTTAAACTAACCAGGAATTAATATCAACTAGATTTTATATAGGATTATGTTTTTTAAAAACCAGTTCAAAAATGAGAAACTTACATTTAAATGAGGAATTGTTACATTAACTTATACCACTCAACTTGGTGATAATAGACTAATTACATTCTTAGTTATTAGCTATCTACTATAATAACTTAATAATAAATTATATTAATTAATTAAAAGTCAGAATGTGGTTGTCTCAATGCTCATATACAAATGGTGTATTTGAAAGTATTAAACAATATGCAGAAACAAATAGCATTGTTTTGTTCCAATATTTAAGAATTTTACTGAGACCATATATTACAATATGGACACTGACACCTCTGGCCATGAATATATTCGCACAACAAGAACCTAGTTTGTTATTGACATATTTTTTCACAACATATTAAATTTAAATTATAGCTTTAAATTAAGCGAGGCATTGTGTGATGGATTCTTTTATAACTTTTTTGAATGCCCCATCAAGACGACATCCAAATTCAGCTATGGGCCTTTGTCTGAAGCCTATTAAAGTCATTTGTCATGCCAACTTCGTGAGATCGTCAACTTGTTTTTTTCAACATAACAACGTATGCTGCAGTAGGGTGGCATTTATTCTCACTAGTCACTAACCCAATACCAAGGATATGTTTAATATATTATATATTATATGAAAGTACACTCATCACCTGCATTCATTTACACCATCTTCCATTTCAAAATCAGATGACTCTTTTCTCCCATTTTCATAACAGTTGAGCTGCGTCTTTGAGACCATTCAATGGAGAACAATGTGGGTGAGGGAGAAAACACCACCAACTTGCAACCTAAAAGCTTTTGGTAAGTTTTGAGTTCAACAACTATTGTCCAAATACCCATCTATCCTCCACCTATTGGAATGTAATAAATGTTGGATTTTATGGTGGATAGGCACTTGACGGAAGAAAGGCAACAACTGTTGCCCAAAAACTCACCTGTGCCTATCATTGAAGATTTGAATCGACCAGTAAGAATCCATTCACTGAAAAGTCAGTCATTTTTTATATTTATATTATTTAATGTCCTATTTATTGAAAAATGCTAGGATTCAAGCGTGGTCCATGAGGAGTCTATGCATTCAACCATAGGTGAAAAGTCAAACCATGATGAGATCTTGGAGGTAATACATTGTGTTATCGGTCTTAAGTGTCACCAATGCTTAACAAAAAAAAAGGACCTCAATGCAAACATAAATCAAGTCTAATAATGCGGCTTTCCAATATCTAATATTATCTGAACATTGTTGATTTTTTTGTAGAGGATGGATAAACAACTGAAGAACGTTGAATGTATATTGGATGAAATAAAATCAATTGTGAAGATCACTCAAATGGCCATATGCAAAAAAGGACAAAGCTTAGATGCCTCATCCCCTGGGTTGACTTCAACGACTAAGGTAAGGAATATGCATGGGCGCATGGGTAATATGAGTGGACCATCAATTGTGACTTCACATGCAGCCTTTGACACATCAAAGGGTAAGAAAAAATGTGATATACAAGAACCTATAAAGGATTGATGCATTGTGTTTAATCTGTCAGATGATGAGGACAACATGGATGACTTGGATACTAGGAGGCCCAACAAAGCGGGTAGGCTTTCATGCAACAATGATTTTGTGACTCCAATGTGCCATTACAATATGGAGAGAGTCAATTTAGATACATCTAATAGTAACAAGAAGAAGGGTGCTATGAAAGTCATTTCCAAAATGACTATCAATTATGGTGGAAAGGCCAATCAAGCAAAGGTTGACTTACTAAGTTATTTAATTATATGTGTTTCTTAAATTTATTAGTTTGGCTTCATAATGACATTTACATTGTGTAATATTTGGTCAATGACAGTTTGTCGTAATTGCATATTATTCCATACTGGCCTCGGTGGAACAAAACTAGGAGGGAATGAAATCACAAAGAAGTTGTCTTTCAGTCCATCTCCATCTCCAGCTCAGACATAAAGGCCAACCATGAAACTGAGAGGAGACAGCCCAGCCTATCCCAACTTCAACAGGGATCAATCAAGCACGTACAAAACTACTACTAACCAACCAAAGGGCCCTCAACGCATTACAGGACATAGCAAGAAAAATCAACACTTTGACCCAATACCAAAAGTTATTAGCTCTAGAGTCTTCTAGTACTAAAATTTGCATGTCCGATTGATGTTTTTTTGTTTAAAATGTTTGTCTTCATTTTTTTGTGTGTTATGGTTATTGTGGTTGGACCAGACGCAGTCCCCCTTATTTGGGCTCATGTCCTCACAAAGAGTAGACACATTTACTACGACCTAAAATGCACGACTACTTATACACTTTTTCAAACACCCGCACATTCGCTTGAAATTTAGGCCAACAACAGAGATTAAGCTGTCCACAATGGAAGTGCATGCCTCTATCCTCGTCTTTATGACAAAATTGGATGAAAGGTTTGACATCCCAAACTCTAGCTTTACTTGAATAATACTCAAATCATTAAGCCTTTTTCGTATATTACTATCATGTTGACAAATTTAAAATAAATTTGCAGTGAGGTTCTAGTGAAGTGCATGGAGATAGAGGCTATAAGGAAAGAACTTCAATGTATTTGGCCTAGAAGACAAATTGTCCCAAAGGTAAAGTTTGCAAGATCACTTTTTTATTTGCATCTAATAACTATATTAACACCTTTTTCTGAGCAACTTGAAATTTAGATAATCACCTTCATGGCAATGAAGATGACATAGAACCAACACATTGCCTATACTATGACAACATGGGTTTTTTCACCATCATTTGTTGTGCGTCATTGTCCTTTACACATATTTTGGTTGTCACTTTGTTTTGGGTTCATATATAATATTTTTGTTTCAACTTAATTTTCCTCAATTGGTTGGACAAAAGTGAGAATATTGACAGACCATTTAATCAGTGCATGGACAGGAACATGTTCTTGAAGGAATGAGTACTGAAGAGCTATTGGAAGCATATGCTGAGGACTGGAAGCCTCGAACTGAACACCTTGAATACGTTGTTTCATTTTCATTGCTCATACATCATTGCGATTAATGTACATTCCTTAATTTGCATGAAAGTTTACTAACAACTTGTTTTTTTTCATAATTGCAGATATATGTTCCAACGCTTGAACGTGGTGTCCATTGATATTTAATGGTGATCTCCTCCTTTGATAGAAAAGTGTATTGGATGGACACTTTTAAAGACCCGGGTCAATTGTCTTCACGGATAGACACCATTCGTTTTGTGGTACTTAATTTTTACTATGCAGAATAATTTGTATACTTCGTATACCACCATCATAAAATAATTCATAACTTGAACCAGTATATTTCATGCTAGACTACAAAAATTAGTAAAATATTGCCCAGGCAGTATAATACTTATGATGGCAAAGACATTACCCCAGATCTAGGACTGTAGCCATTAGACTTGGTCAACAAAATACCGAATTATAGGAACAAGTACAATCCTTTCCAATATTTTACCAAAAGTAACTAAATGAGATACAAGGTATATATTGTTGAACTACTAAGGAATGTGTGGGAATGTGTGAATGTGGGAATGTGTGACCCTCAATTAATCACTGCAGCAACATATATCAATGTATAAGTAACTTGTAACACAGCTTTAAAGCTGTTAAAAATGGTTTTGCAAAGTAACTAAAGCTTTGAATTATAATTGCAACTATAACTTTCCTCTAACAGTAACTATTTACTTTCTAACAAGACCAATAAGTGGTAGAACCAAGAATAGACATAGTTAGTTAGGAGTTTATTTTCTTTCTAACCGAATATGAAAAAAAAAAGTATCTACATTTTGAAGCTTCCTTCCCATCCACTGTGATAAGTATGACAAGGATTTTAACTGACCAAACACAAATAAAAATAATAATGAAAACATACAGGATTTATATACCACAATTATAAACCAATCCCAACACCTTTTCGAAAAAATTAAACTCCCTTGACCTAGACTAGTAACCTCAATTAAAAGCCAAATTCATCGAAAATGATAAACTATATCTAGATGTTAAATATTCTCACGATGAGCACTTGTTCTTGAGCCAGAAAGATCTTTTCCTCATGGCCCATAACTTTGACCTCCATATTCCAAAAAAAAACTAATTTTTCCTAACAAGTTAATGACTACTGTATCACATAATTATAAATTACAACAAATGTACAAACATACATCTGCAATGATACATGGATCTATGAAGAAATAGGTTTAATGCATATAGGTTCATCTGTACATGAATTAAATTTTCATATAGTGAATCGAAAAACCTGCAAAGAAGTACCACTAACCTGCAATAATACTTGCATTATACCCATGTTCATAGAAATACATAATTGCATGCATGATGACCTCACACTAATTTGGGGTTATGCACTTTATTAATTGTAATTCTAACTTGCGAAGTCCATTTGGTTTAGCTTGTACTCTGTGATATAGTTGCTCGAGTGGTTAGAGATGGAACATTACTTTCAACCAAATATCCTTGGATTGATAAACTAAATACTCCCTTAACATTGTTCTCTTGATTCATTCATTATGTATATTCAAATGTCACATATTTGTAAATAATACATGTACACTGCAGATGAATGAGAATGCTGTAAGGATGAGAACTACAGTTCGCTTAGTGCTATCTCTTTTCAATGAATTCCAAAAGACATGTGAGGCAAGTGCAGACCGACTTTGAAGGATTGTGGTTGCTCCACCCGCATAATTACTGTATGAATATCAAGATAGTGTTTTTTGAAGGCCATGAAAACCCGCACTGCACCATAAACTTGATGCTAATTTTGTGCACTACCAAGAATATCATTTTACTAGGGTGGTTGATATCATTTGCTAATAGTTGATGTTATTTATCTGTTGGTAGTTTTTGTTAGTTAACATGATTTCTTTGGTTTGAATTAGTAAGTCATTTTTTTATGATTAGTAAACAGACCAGAGAAATCAAAATTAACTACAAAATAATGGACTATTTAATATATGTATCTGTATTGGTGTCAAACGAACCCAAAAGATTCCACCCTCACTATATTGAAATGGACCTATATATATGTTCCTTTTTTTTAGGTACGAAGACCTATATATTTGTTTCTCAAATGATGTATTTGCTCATTGGTCATATTTTGTTATGGACATTAAGTTTAGTATATTGAAATTTTTAATGTCTTATAAAGTCATTCTAAATTACATTACCAATGGATGGTAATACACACTTATATGGCACTACTGATTGTTGGATATCATCACCATGACTTTTTTCTCCTGTTAATTGACCATTGGGTGCACAAATGTCTCGTCTCATATTTGGCCAAGAAGCAATGCTTCCAAGTAGGAATTAGATCTTTCAAAGCATTACATATCTCTATAATTCAACAAGTTGCCTCAAGTTGTCAAAGATAAACTATCACTTTTGAGCAATGTATTAAGCTTTTCTCTTGCCCACCAATTCTCGTTTTGATTATGTGTATGCATATATTTTGAAAAGTTTGCTTGCAATGGGAAGTCCAACTGCTAATAATTGGCCTTTTAAGTGATCGCAGTCAAGATACAATTTTGTACCTCTGAGAAGTATTGCTCAAATAAAACAAGAAAAACAACATATTTTGAGCAGAATTCGTAAGACGAAGCTAATAATTTAGAAGCTTGTTATTACATATACCTATATCGGATTGGGATCCTCTACAAGTGGAGAAAAAACTGCAGAGGGATCCAGTTATCAATCTCACCATTAAAAATTATTATATTACATTTACTTTTAATATTTTATTATTTAAAATTTTGAGTTCAATGAATGAGATCCTCTCTAGTTTTTTTTTCAACTGCAGAGGATCCCAATCTTACCTATATCACATTCATATATTCTCTATATTTTTTTCCATTCCTATGACAACGTTGCATCAATTTGTTTAGTGCAAATTTAGGAAAAGATGGAAAATATCTCCAAATTTCTTCAGAAAAGAGCTAAGCCCTCCAACACCATGAGAAATATATTTTAATGAAAAATTATTGTTTCTGAAAAATAAATTTATAAATTTATATTTCAACACTTATAAAATGAATATAAAAAATGAAAACAAAGGGCTCAAAATGTAAAAAACCACGGTGCCGGGCTTTTGTTTTAACAATGTCAATGCTAGTAGTAACAGGACAAAAAGTAAGACAATGGATGCACCCAAAATGTTTAGGTGCAATTTTATACATTCCCTAATAGCTGAAGCAACCTAAGCTCAGTACTAAAACCAATTTAATTGAAAAATGGTTTCAGCACCACCATTCATCTAAATAGTTAGATATCAGCAAGCATTCTAGTAATCAACTAAGGCTTTATATTAAAATACATCATGTGTGTCAAATTCACAGCACACGATAATAGCAAACTTCATAATCCTTAAATCATACATTCATTTGATAATTCAAAACCAAAATATTTCCCATAGTTACTTATACAAAACAACCTCATAGATGTGTGGTCTTGCACTATTGAAGCCAACAAACAAACAATACTGGGTCAATTTCACGTCCAAAATTAGTATCCTATACCTGCTAAACCAATCACCACCAAACAAATTCCTTAACATGATTGGGTTAAAAAAGGACCAATGACTCATATATATTCAAACATAGTGTATGACACATCAATTAACCAAATCTGTAATTCATATCCTAAATATTAAGCACTTATTAAGTTATTATGACATCAACATACCTCATGACTATGGCCAAGTCAAACCGTCGCCGAAATTAAATTCCAAAATTAGACCTGCACATCCTTATGCCAAATTAGTGCAACATGATGGTCCTATATTAACCAAATGTACATAACAATGATTATTAAGGTGTACACAGTCAGGTATTACTTACCATTTTAACACTATCAGAATAACGACTTAGCTGCTCTTGGTCATCCTCGTAGTCCTGGTCAACATCATTGTCCTCTTTCTAGTCCTTATCATCCTCCCCCTCCTCTTCATGATCTATATCGTCATCCTCTTCCTTATCCACAACCTACTCCTCCTCCCTACTTTCATCATGATTGAAACCCCCAAAATCATAGCCCGAAACATGACCAAGTTCTATAGAAAATGTGCACTTCCTCCGATTGTGACCTTCACTTCTACATCTATTGCACCATGGGGGTCTATTACTTTTCCATTGCATGGATTGAGAGGACATTTGTGGTTATTTAGCTCTACATCCTTTGCTTCTAATTGGTGTAGGGTCCCTAACATTAGCTACAGAAGACTGAGTACCACCATAAAAAATACATTCTTCTGTTGCATTCCTTATTTCAAGATTAGCTGTCTCAACCGCCAATTTTTCCCTTAATTCATTATAATCCTGAATCCTGCGATACACAAGGTTTCATATTCTTCTACAACTATGCAACAAAGCTCCATAATGGTTCATGTAAGCTGTGTCACCCACCAAACACCCTGCCCGATATTCACTTTCAACACCTTCCTTGGCATGCTTACTCCATCTATCTATAACAACAGTTTTTGGCAACTCATTTATGTCTAAATATACCATAACAACAATTATATGGACACAAGGCATCCCAAAGGATTCCATACGCCTACAAGAACATCTAAAATCCATCCTCATCAGGGTAGTGTGATACTTGCCATTTGCTGGTTGCCTTACAATACTTGCTAACAATAAATATTTGACTTGTGGCTGTTTGTTTAAAGCCAACAACCTTTATAGTTGTTTCCTTAAACAAAAGAGAATGTAATAGATAAAAGGTCTCTTTAGTATATACCTTAGCAGCAGACCTCTCCAAACTAACTAATTGTGTTTGCATGACAGGTTCTCCATTGAAAGACTTGAAATCAACCTGAATTTCATTATTGCATATATAATCCAAGCAACGTTGAAAATATGGTAAGAACTCACTCAGCCTTTCATGAGATCTAACATACTTCCCTAATTGTGAATGCAATGCTTCACACCTTGAAGTTGTTCTCAAACCAACAAAGAACTTCCCCCTCATATGTGTAGTTGCCTACGTTAACTTCTTCTCTATTAGATCTTAAACCTAACTGTTTTCCATCACAACAAATTCCTCCACAACTGACTGCCACTTTTATTCAAATTCATGGACTTTATAATCACCCAACATACATTTCTTGAAACCTTGAGTGAACTTCGGATTACTAACATTGGTAGTTGCGTTGCATTGTCACGCATATAATCTATGATGTGCATCTGGAAAAACTCTTGTAATTGTATTCCTCATCGCCATATCCCCATTAGTGATAACTGATCTATGAAATTTCCCATTCATTGCTTCCAGAAATTGCTCTAGTATCTAGATATAAGTTTCCTTTGTTTCATCTAGCACAATTGCACAG
The DNA here is from genome assembly GCA_029884595.1 of Ormosia semicastrata. Lineage (NCBI taxonomy): Eukaryota > Viridiplantae > Streptophyta > Magnoliopsida > Fabales > Fabaceae > Ormosia > Ormosia semicastrata. The sequence goes on from JAQQTO010000061.1 coordinate 8,104,856, forward strand.
CTAAACACAATTGTTTGAAGGTGGTGGTTCACTCCTGACAAAACAACGACTAGACACTTGTACTTGTTCTTGCAGTAAGTTGCATCAAACACTAGAACATCTCCAAATACTTTATAATCAAGCTGTGCAGTGCCGTCGCACCAAAATAAATGCCGTAACTATCCTAGAGCATCAAGTGTTTGGCTCCAATACATTAGAGGATCTGTGTTTGCCAAACTACGAAGATAACTAAGTGTTGCATTTGCATCCCCAACTTGCATTCTCTGCTTGTCAATTTGATTATACATCTCTTTGCTCTGAAATCCCACCATATGAAATCCACCACATTGCCTAGCAAAAGAACCAAAATTTTGGGTGTACTTATCCTAACATTTCTCATGCTATTCATCTAACCAATATCATATTCTGTAATCCTCTTATGTGACCGTAACAAACCAGCAAAATTTTGACTCATTAGTTCATGATTATGCTCATCATCAAATAGAGTAACATACCATCGACCACTTACTCCATCCACATGAACACGCATCTTAGCTTTACATCCACATCTTGTCATCAGTCTTAGCTCCCTCTGTCAGTTTTCTTTGTTGCTATATTTTTTATGTCTCATACCATGCTTTGAGCAAACAAAGCTCTGCTAAAGTATATCATTATTTTTATTTCATCCAATCTTATGCTTCCTCACACTAAACCCTTTCAATTTACCATACTCATTGTACAATTCATAAGCTACTTCCAAATTCTGGAAATGATATTCCTTCATCATATCCGGGTTTAACCCATTGAAGTCAACTTTTTCAAAATTTTGAACCCCATTAAGGGCCATAACATCTTCCCCAACATTGACATCGCTATTTAGCAGCTCTGTCCCATCATGTCCTTACATAAACATACAACTTATTAAATACAAAATTTAGACCAAATACTACATAGATAATTTTTGTTCCAGATAGAAAACAAAATCCACTAACTTAACAAAATAAACTACTTATTATATTAGAAAGTGGGAGAGAAGTTTGGTCTCTTTAAGAGCTAAGTTAGGTATTTTAGGTAAATTTAGGTTGAGTTTAGTTATTTTAGATTATATCATTATGACCCATGCTCATCCTAAATCACATTAGGATTTATTAGAAAAACTCATGCAAACCCTATGATCCTTGTGCACTAACTCTAACTACTAAAATTACACTAACGATCTCTAAGCTCATCATATTTCATGACATTTAATCATTTGAATACTAAATTATTTTTAGAATATTATTGATTATTCTAAATTTTTTGAACTAATAAGATTGAAGCTAAGTGCTTCTTTACCATGCATGTAATCTTATTAGTCTAACTTTAATCTTTATTTAAATATAATATTCTTATTATTATAGTATTATTATTATATCTAAATAATCCTTATATTAATCTAATTATATTGTCAAACACTAATTAATATAATTAGATATTCCAATTAGTGAAGCTAATTATTTACTTAATTAATTAGTTAATTTACTAATTAATCTTTAATTGGCTTAATATTTATTTTTATTAAATTCTTCATTACTCATGAAAAGTCAATTTGTATCTTAATAATTATAAATAATCCTATTTATAATTATTTTAGCTAACTCTTTATTTATTCTTAATTATCTCATATTCTAATTAATTAGTCCTATGAGAACTTACTCGCTAAGTTATCAGCCTATAGGTACATATATCGCAAATATTCACATAAAATCACAATAACAGTGGCTAAGCAGCTTCCACAAGCAAGTTGAAAAGGAGGATGTTATAATTCTCCCTTCCTTTTTAAAATGTTTCCTTTAAAATTTGGTTATACTTATATTATTTCAGAGTTGTGTTAGATTTTTGTGTTTAGCCTCAAGTGTGTAAAATTGTGCTTAGTACACTTTTTTACAAACAAAACTTTACAAATACTTAATCCTCCACTGCTCGTGTGTCTTGTAGTGAATATGCACTACCCCAGGTTGAGTTGAACAATCTCAATGGGAGACATTATACACATTTTTTATTTTTTCTTGCAATTTCCTATGACTTGAGTTTGTTGACCTTCAGGATAATGTCAATTTTAAGTTTAGGGGTCCAACATCTTCATTTTTTGCATTTTTGTTTTATTCTTTTGGTAATTTTATTTGCTTTATTTTTTTGTTTATAATTAATGTTTATTGAGTTGGCTTAAGTGTCTTCTTGAGTTCAGAGCCTTTGTAGGGAGATATAAATAGGACGACCAACAAAAAAATAAAAAGTAAAAAAAAATCTAGGAAATTTAAAAAGAAAATTAGTTAGTTTGTTTCTTTTTTTCCAAAATTCAAATCCCTTTGAGGAAAAAAATTACATTGATAGAAGATTGAAATGAGCTAATAGAGGTTTGATGTGTTAATATCTTTAAGACATGTGAATGGAAGAAAATTCATGATTATTATTTGTGTTGACTTGATGTATTTTATTAATTCCACATTGTGATTATAAAACTTGATTCATTAGATTTATGAGCTGTTGAGTTGGCATATGTGTATAACGTTATTTCCTGTTTGCCTCCCTAGTTTTTAAACAACTCTTCTATTTTTTCAAAGCGAAGTTCTAGGAAGTACTAAATAAAGGAGATTTATGAAATTAAAGAAAAATAACAAAAAAGAGAGAAAATTATATGATCCACCCAAGTGCATAAATGAAAATAAGTTTGGGGTGGTGAAAGTTGAAATATGTATGGAATTAAAAAAAATATGGATTAGGCAGGGATTAGAATTTTTGGTGTGTGGGGTTAGGCGCACAGTCATTGATTCGAACCATTTAGCTAGAGTTTTTTATATGTGGATAAGGTGCATGGTCGCTAGTTTGAGCACTTGCCGAGTCTATATCTCAATATGTGAAAAAAGAAAGGAAAAAGAGAAAAATAAATGATAAAAGTGCTTAAAGAAATCTTAATAATCCTTGACAAGGTGTGAACTTGAATTAGAAAAAAATTGAGCAGTGATTTTGCCTATTTGACTTGAAAGAAGTGTTTAAGCGTTTGTTAAATATGTATGTGTTCTTCAAGAGAACAGTGAGTTCATGAGATTTGATTTTGAAAGCAAATTTGGTTTGATGACTTGTTTTTGGATTGAATATGGATGCATGATTGAATGATTAACCTCTTTAAGCTTTGATAAGCTACTAGCATGTCAAGTTTCTTGAAGTTTTTTTTTTTAATATTATTAGCACTTATTATCATCTCAAATGTGTTATATCTTGTTTCTGCTCATATTTTTTTTGCTTAAGGACAAACAAATGTTTAAGTTTAGGGATATTTGATGTGCATAATTTATACATATTTTAGTACCTTTGAACTTAATAAATTTGCTAATTTTATGATTATTTTAATTAATTTGATCTCGTTATTTGATAATTTTATCTTGTAGATCAATTTGAACCAAAAGTGATTAGAGAGTAATTTTTTTAGAAGATGAAGCCCAGATTGTACAGCCCATGAAAATGGACACAATCAAAATAAGAGCAGAGCATTTTTTTAGCAAGCCCGTGAAGCAGCAAATACAATCGGTGGCCAGAAACTAGGTTATGATGAATGCTGGGCTGATAGGAAGTGATACAATAACAAAGTTGCAGGGCCATAGTTGCACGCTAGTGGCTGGCCTTGAATTTTAAGTTTTGTCACAATTGGATAGGAGGCATTTATGTGATAGAATTTGAGCTTATGTTGAAGAAGTCAAAGCTATCTCGACTTGCAACTAAGATAAAGACATAATTCTGTTAGACCCACAAAGAGAATAAGATTGATATTTACTAATAGTTCAAGGATAAGAACAAAAATTCAAAGGTTGCAGGTTGCAGGTTGCAGGTTGCAGGTTGCTAACGTTGGGCTCCACTGGCCTTTTAGTCCTTATCGCTTGATTTCACAAAGGTTGTTAACGTAAGGCTAGTCGGTGTGGAAAATAAAATGGTGCGTGTTGGATAAAGAAAAAAATTACGTAACCTACAAAAGGGGCTCATTGTCGTAACTAAAAGGGAACATAATTGAAAGACCCGCAGAGAATTGAGAGTGCAACAGCTTCGACACAGAGGGGAGCGAGAATTGACAAGACGTGGCACAGAGAGGGACGTGGACAAAGGAAGATGAAATGCACAACTAGGTTCTGATTTTGTTTTCTTTTTCTTCTATTTTCTACGAGTATGATTGAATTTTTCATACCTTATGAAGTACAAATATTTCATAATATCTGTCATATTTATATTAGATAAGTATTTATATTTGTTTCAGATACTTAAATATTTGATAAATATTAGTTTAATTTTTTAACATCGTATTTCTGTATCATATTTTTGTCATATTCAATACTCGTATCCATATCCGTGCATCATAGTTCATGCCAATAATTAATTTTACCATGAATTAATATTTTTTTTAAAGATTTTGATGTAGCTTGAATTTTTTAATATTTATACTTACTGAATTAATTTTTTTCATTTATGTAATAGTTTATTATTATTAATTTATTTTGATTTATATCTTAAAATCACATCAGAAGAAAAAAATTTGATTTGACATATGTTATAAAAAAATATATATAATCATAACATAAGTAAAGATTTATCTTATGGGAGATTGAGTTGATTAACCATATATCTTAATGAGTTAATTCATACTTATTATTGTTGTTGAGAAATAAGTAATAAGTGTTCTTCACTATGTTTAGTATGATTTAGAAGATAATATTCAATAATTTAGAATTATCACCCATTGCATGAGATGATTAAAATTGAATTATTAAACAATTAAGTCATATAGGATTTGTTTAAGTAAAATCAAAATACCTTAGTTTAATTTATATTGCTTTTGTCTATTGTTAATATTTGCTTCGATCGAATTTAATTTGTTAATTTTAATTTTCTTTAATTTATTTAAAATTTCTTTTGCTGATTTAAATAATAGTAGAGTTAATATAATTTTGATAGTTAGTAGACACTATATGTGAGAACGATATCTTAATCACTAGTTTGCTACTTGATCGATTTCATTCACTTGCGAATTTTCCTATCAGATATCTTAGGATAGCCTAAATAGATATATATTTAGTATGTTCTAACGTGGGCATGAATGGTGCAACTATGGAAACCAAGTGACACCATCTCCCTAACCATGGAAACAGCCGATGGTTCCACCCAAAATACACCCTATTTTGCTACCAACTTACTCTACAAGACATTAGAAGAGAAAGAAAGAGAGTTTGCATGTGTGAGAGGCAATGGAAACAAAAGACAAAATAAAGAAGAAGATAGGGAGCAAAGGATGGAGAGAAGAGAGGAAAATTCACCCCTTGCACATCCTAGACTGAGTGCTCCTTTGTCCTCGAGGTAGTAGTGGAAATTGAAGAGCAAGACAAGGTCTTCCTATTAAGCCAAAGAATTAAGCAATCCACTCCATTTTTCTTAGCCAACTCGCGGTAGCAAGGAAGAGAGGTGGGAGAAACTTTAATTCTAACTCTTTTTCTTGTTCGTCCTTGTTCTTCTACTCATAGTTATCTTATTTTAAGTGGTTTTGGGTGAAAATAATAAGGAAGTATGTTGATCTTAATATTGATTGATAATGGGGGTTCATGGTCTCAGTTTTGAAAGATTGAGCATGTACGTTGGATTTAAGGTTTTAAATGGATGAAGAACACATATTTTCAAGTATATTTAAGTTTCTATCTTGAATTGAGACAATGGGTTTTCTATGGCTATGTGCTGAATTTCGAGCTGTTACCAAATGACTTCAAACTCATGAGGGGTAAATTGAGTTTATAAAAACTTTTTACAAATTTTTCACAAAATACTTGAATATCAATTTTCGTTGAAATCATTGATTGGTTGAAGTAAATAGATAGATGAGGCTGAACACTTCACTCATAAATAAATAAGCCAAGATAGAAAGTATTCAAGCAATCATATAAAATTAAAACACAAATGTAAAGAGATAGAGTTGAGAAGAGCAAACACAATGATTTATCCTGGTTCAACCACCCCTTGTGACTTACATTCAGTCCTCAAGTGAATCACCTGAGATTTTCCACTATCACTTCAAGCTTGAACAGGTGTTTGAAACTTTTATAACTGAGAGCACTCAACACACCTCTAGGATGTCTCACCCTTGTGCTTGAACCTCAAAAATAGGGATACCTCACCCTTTATAACTCTTGAGGGATACCTCACTCTCTTCTTTATCAAGGGATACATCACCCTCTCTACAGAAAATCAAAGTGTATAAGAAAAATAAACTCTCAAAAGAATGGATATTACAAATTGAAACTCAATGGGTACAAGGATATTTACATTTTTAGCTCATAAAACAGAGTATGATATTCAAGACTATTAAACTCGTATTCAATGCTTAACCAAGATGTTTTGGATTGAATTCTAACTCTTCTTTAATGCCCAAAGACTTGTATTTATAACTCAATGCATTAATGAGCTATTTGGGGGTGGTTGGAGCATTATTTGCAAGTGAACTAGCTGTTATTTTCTGATTCTGGAACCGCGTTTATTCGAATAACGCTTTTGTTATTCAAATAAATCCATTTACAACACAAAAAGATTTTCGTTCTGGAACTTCTTATTCGAATAAGGGAATCCTTATTTGAATAAACACATTTTTAGCACGAATTTGAAAAGCCTTCTAAAACACATTATTCGAATAACAAATTTGTTATTCAAATAAACCATTTAAAAACAAAGAGGAGCATAGCTTGTTTAAGTTGTTATTCAAATAAAGCTTGATCAAAAGGAAATATTGGCTCTCTGACTTTGGTTATTCAAATAGGAAAATCTCTATTTGAATAAATCCATTTGAAAAACATTTTAAATAACTTTTAAACCTTGCCAATTGTTTCCAAATGTTCCAGCAAGCTTTTAGCACTTAAAAGTTATTTTTTAAGAAACCAAAAACCATTTTAAAGCCATGAAACTATGTGTGCTATTTGGATTCTTTAAAAAACAAGTTTAAAGCTTAAGTGTGAACCTCTTTTTACCTTTACACAAAGATCTAAGTCCTAAAGCTATTCTTGAAGGTCTTAGACTTGATCTTGCCATCATCTTCATGTTTGTTATCATCAAAACAAATCTTCAATAGTCAATAGCCAATTACACGGGTATATGTGGATTCATATGCATGCTAGTTGATTTTTATAGCCTCTATATGGTTTTAAAGCAAAGTATGTGTTAAGATTAGAAAATAGAAATTGTTTTGGTATTTGGAAGATTTCTTCAAAATTTATGGGGGTTATGGTCATAAGGGTTAAGAAGGGTTTGATGCTCACTTCACATGACCTCTAAGTTTTTCATAGTTAAACAACTTATAATCCTCTCAATTAGCCAACTCAACATAAATCAGTCATCTGATAAGAGTAAATCATCATTCTAGTCCCTAAAATTGTAAGTACAAGTCATATTAGTCTCTGAGTTTAGGAATCAATCATATTAGTCCCTGACTTTAAGAATCATTTATATTAGTCCCTAAAACTATAATTCGTTAGTCAATTGGGTCCTAATGGAAGGACTAATATGCTGGTGTTAATGACTAATTTGATTGACAAATTACAGTTTTATGGACTAAAATGACAGATTTCTAAAGTCAATGACTAATATGACTGATGCTTACAATTTTAGAGACTAAAATGAGGGTTTACTTCATTTAATAATTTCTCTAAGTTATTTAATTTATAGCCAAATTAGTCAACTGATAGTGCTAATCAGTCAGCTTATAGTCTTAATCATTCAAGTGATGGTGATGAGTGTATGAAAGTGCTTTCTAAATACCCTATTAATGGACTAAAATGCTAAAATATGAATAGAAATAATTAGAATTAATGTGTATTTTTAAATTAAGTTTCTATTTACTTTAGAATACTCTTAAGCAATACCCTATTATGTATTCTATTTAAACTTGATAATTTTTCTATTCTTGTATTTATTTTAATCAATTTAGTCCCGCTATTTAATCATTTTATTTTATAGATTAATATGAATAAAGAATAGACAAGAAGACAAAAGTTCAATTAGGCTCACAACAAATAAAAAAAAGACCTAGATAGTGGAAAATAGTTATAAATTGACGATGGAGAATTAGCTTTCTTGCACAGCGCTGCACAGCAATAAAAAGAAGAAAAGGATGTTGCAGCATCGAAGCGCCGTATAGGAGGGAAGGGAAAAAAAAAGAGAAACAGATTGGAGAAAAGACAAAGGATGTGACAGCAATGTAGAGAGGGAGAAAAAGAAGAAAAGTGGTGCAACAACATTGCAGCAGAGAAAAAAAGAGAAAGTTGTGTACAATAAAGAATTTTAGTAAAATGATTTTATTGTACTAATCTTACTATGTCTTGCTAAACTCTCTGTACTAAGGGGATGATGAAACCGTGATTATTTTAGCATTGCTTTGTTGAATTGTTGTTACCCAATTTTAGGATTTAATGCTTAATGATTCTATTTTCTTATCAGATTATATGAATGAATCTTTAGATGAGTTCAGTCATGTTTTCTTATGCTTTGCAATTTATTTGTGTTATCTGAGTGTTGGTGGTAATTGTTGGATATCAATTGTGTTTTCTTATTAGAGATACATTTGATAATTTGATAATTTACTATTAATTAGGAAAATTTTATCATACAATTTATTATTATTTTTAGTGCTTTATTGATAGATCTTCCATGATCATATGCTTTGCTGCTAGATGGTTATGAGTTAAAATATTTGGGCATAATAACTTGACATAATTAATATTAAAATTAATCTTGATAGATTCTGAACTTTAGTCTTTTACATCTAGTTGAAACTCAATTTGTTTACTTTGCTTCACTTTAATTTGTATTCAAAATTAATCTTTGTTCACCATTAATCATTTAATATTTTTCTTTAGTTTCTTTGTTCCTTCTGCTATTCTTTTAATTTGTCTCTCTGTGCAGTCGATGCCCCAAAGTTGTGTGCTACAATTACTGCGTTATTCTTTGGGCGTAATCAAATTTTGACGTTGTTGCCGGGGAGATGATAGAAGAATTGCTAGACAATTTTCCTTTTCAGCAATTTGTAAAGGCAGTAACTTCGTTCTTTTTTTTAGCTTGCTGTATTTTTATATTCTTTTCTTTTCTTTTTGTAGTTTTTCTTTTTTAGTATTGCATTTTATAGAGACACCTTGGGTCGGTTTGCTTGTAGACTTGTGTTACAGTCAGAGCCTGATTTTTCTATTCATTTGTTTGATACTTCTTCTAATTCTGAGGAAATGAGCGAACACAGAGATCAACCCACTAGGACCCTTCAAGATTACCTTCATCCTACATGCATAACCACACCATCATGCATCATGTTTCCAACTAATACTCGCCAAGTAGATTTTAAAACATGGATGATATAGTTACTTCTTATTTTTTATGGCTTGGAAAATGAAAATCCATATTTGCACATAAGGGAGGTTGAGGAAGTAGTTGTGGCTTTTCATAGTCAAAATGCAACTAATGACGTTGGGAGACTTAAGTTCTTTCTTTTCTCTTTGAATGATAGAACTAAAAGTTGGCTATACTCGCTGAGACCACAATCTATTGGGTCATGGAATGAGATGACTCAGACATTCTTTAATAAATACTTTTCCCTAACATAAGATCAACGTTTTAAAAAGGCAAATCTCCACCTTTGCACAAAAAGACAATGAGATTTTATATCAGTCTTGGGAGAGATTTAAGGAATTGTTGTATAACATCCTCTTTAACATATTAATCTTGTTTATGATTACAGAGATAGCATAATAGTGCATGACATATTTGTTTAATTTTGTGACTTTTTGAGCTAGTTTAGACTCTTTGCTACAATACTGAAAGTGAAAAGTAGCTTAAATTTGATTCAGATAATGATATTTAAGGCTAAGTTAGAGAAAATAAATATGGAGAATTTATTTCTAGGTCATAAATGAACTAAGTATGATGTAGCTAAAGTTTGAGGATAAGCTGAGTCAGTTTAATATTTTTAAGTACACTGCTTGAGTATTTATATACCAAATTGATGAGTCACAGATATGGAAACTTATGTAAATGATGAAAGTAGGATTGAGATGAATCTTAGGATTTATTCTAATACCTATGGAAGTTAGGAAACTTGATTTGGTTTGATTTGGTAAAATCTAAGTGATCTTAACAGATAAAAAGTTCCAGCAAAATATCTAAATTTTGCCTAAGACTCCACGGCTCTTCAGCAACCAACTTTCTTGACTTTTCTTGGTTTTTCACTCCTTTCACACTTCATTTCTTTCTCTTTCTCGTGGAAGCAGAAACAACAATAGAAAACAAAAAAAAAGAGGAAAGAAAAGAAGAGGAAGAATAGGAAAGGAAAAGGAAAGCTAAAGGCAAAGCTCAAGCTTGAGTTCATCCTTGCTACTAGAGGTCGGGGTGTTTGTTCATGTGTATCTCTTTTCCCATCTCTATCTTGCTTTCGAAGTATACATGTTGGTATGAAAAATGGGTCTTGAGAAGTTTTTGATGTTTTCTTGCTTGGTTGTTGTTTTCAGTGGTTGAGTATGATCTGTTTTAGCTTAATCTATGCATGGTTGTTAATTAGAACCTTGGAAAAACTCATTTGAATACTTAAGTCAAAAGTTACAAAATAGGTATGTAGGTCCTTGATTCTTGTTCTTGATTCCATGCTAGATGAGTTGAATGTGAGCATGAGGATTTTAGCATGCCTAGGGACCAAATTTGGAGTTGAAAACCACTTAGAACTATGATTGAGGGCTAGATACCAACTTAGAAACCAATGAAACAAGAAGAATGGGATTCTGGTGCATGGGCGCCTAGGCACCAGAGTTGGGCGCCCAAGCACCCACTGCCTAGAGAAATCCCAACGTGCTGCAAAGCATTGGGCACCCAAGCACTTAGTGACCAGAGAATTTTCATCTTGATGCAACGCATTGGGCACCTAGGCGCCAAAGGGGAGCGCTCAGGCACCCAATGTGCATAAAGTTTCTGCCTCATGAACGCCTAAATGCTTAAGCTGGGCACCTGAGCACCTAACAGCAGGGGAAACAGAGTAGATTTTCTGCTATCCCAGCGCCTGAGTGGTGGGAAATGGGCGCTTAGGCGCCCAGAGTCTAGAATTTTCCAAGATTTTTATCTTGATGAAATGAAGTTTCCTACTTGTTAGGATCCCTTATACATACTTTTTAGTATGTGTTAAGATACTACTAGAGGTATTTCATGAAGTGAATGACCATTTAGTATGTATGTGAAGTGTATAAACCTTAGTGCAACCAAGAGTAGTGGATTGCCCTAGGTAAGTATCTAACACCTTTGGTAACTTAGTGTTGAATAGATATCACTTAAGATGTGATGATGTGATGTATTATATGCAAGTATACTATGATGGAGTAGTAGTATTTTTCCTATGTATGTAACCTTACATGATGTGCACAATCATTTGGCCAAAGGAGATAAAAAGGAAAATCCAAAAGGTTCTTCGAATGAGGATTTAGCCCTAGTTTCTCAAAGTTCCAAGGTTACGAATAGTGTGAGGATGCAATATTCCCTCCCTACTATAGGATAATAGAAGAAGTTAGAGTTCCTAGTAAAACATCTTGGTTCTTAAATGAACTAAGTATGTATGTATGTAAGTTAACTTAGTTTCTTTAATTACTAAAGTTAAACCTTGTAAAGTATTTAAACATATCGTACTTAGCATGTGTTAAGATTATGTTTATTATGTTATGTATGATTAGTTGTGGGATACATGTACTGAGAATTATTAATTCTCACCCCATTTTCTATTCCATGACAAATCTAGGTCATGACCCTACTAAGGGAAAGAAGAAAAAGAAGGTGAAAGACTAGAGTAGTTTTAGTTTTTATTACTTCTATTATAAAGCTTGTATTTATTTATATTTAATTTGTAATGCAAAAAGAATTATGTATTACAATATGCCTTTTAAGGCTAGTGTTGTATATATATGTATGTATGTTTTCTGCATCCCTCAAGGCTCTCTATAATGACTACTTCGGTGATTATGTATATATATTATTATGTCAATACGTTTTTCTAGTGCTATTTATCTATGTGTATGTTAGATATAACGAGATATCAATGTTAGGGCGTTACATTATGGTACCAGAGCAGTTCATTCTATTGAGTCGGGGTATGGAATAACTATGCTTAAGCATGTTTATAAGTTCCTTCTAGAAGTTGTTCTTTTCTTGTCTCTTATGTGAGATATTTGGATGAAATTGTATGATTTGCCTTAAGTTAGAATGTTATTAGCTACTATTACATGGTTACATGATCTTGAGACTGATTAACTTAATATGTATTATTTTGTGTGTACAGGAAACTAAGGCACCTTCGAGGCGAACTAGGGAAACTGGGAACTCACCTAGAAAGGGCCCTGATATGGCCGAAGCAGTTATGGCAATGACTAATGCTATGTCGAAGCAGACAGTCATTACTGCTAATGTTAGGAGAAAGCAGGCAGTAGTTACCGCTAGGGTGCTTAAGAGGTTGGGAAACAATCCATCTTAGCAACCTACTCAACCTGTACAGCCTCAACTAGTGCAAGAGGTACAAGTTGGAAGAAACCAGGAATTTTAAGACTTGTCAGTGTTCAGACAGATGAATCCTCCACCATTTAGAGGTGAGTACAATCCAGTGAAAGATGAGGAATGATTGAGTGAGATAGAGAAGATATTTGAAGTGATGATTTGCTCTAATGAGCAAAAAGTTTCTTTTGCCTCTTACATATTAAAAGGAGAGGCGGAGCATTAGTGGAAAAGCACAAAAAGGATAATGGAAGCCATCGAGACCTAGATGTCATGGGAGGTATTTAAGACAACTTTCTTGGAGAATTATTTTTTGTAAACTTTCATGACGATAAGGAAGTAGAGTTTATGAAACTAGAACAAGGAAGTTTTTCAGTTGGCCAATATATGACTAAATTTGAAGAGTTATCGAAGTTTTCTTCGCATTTTCGATACAACCCGTACGAAAATTGGAGATGTTTAAAGTTCGAATTTAGTTTGAAGGATGGGATAAAGAGTGCGATTAAACCTGTGGAGATTAGGGATTTTTCCTCTCTGGTCAACAAGTGCAGAATTGTCAAGTCAAGTGTTCTCAAGCCTTAACCAAAGGAAAAGACACAAGACTTTCAAAAGAGAAAAAAAGATGATGATAAGTATAAAAAGGGTTCTTCTAAATCTAGTAACCCACAGGGAAAAGGTAAAGCAGACTCCAAGGTACCAAGATGTCCTAAATATGGAAAATACATGGAGGTAGACCATGTTTGGCGGGCCAGTCTGTATGTTATACATGTGAGCAACTAAGACACCTTTCCAGAGATTGTCCCCAGAAGAAGAAGGATGTGCCTACCCTAAAATCACAAGCTAAAGGAAGAGTTTACACTCTAGGCAGGAAAGAGGTAGCCCAATCTTCTGACCTTATTCAAGGTAAATGCATAATTCATAATCATCTTTTAAATGTCATGTATGATTTAGTAGCATCCCACTCCTTTATTTCTAATGATTGTATAAGGATGTTAGATTTGCCTATGTCAAAACTACCATATGACTTATTTGTTTCCACATTCACCGATAAACTAGTTATAACTTCAAAAGTATGTCTTGATTGTTATATAAAAGTAGAGGATAGGATTTTCTTTATAAATCTCATTTGTTTATCCCTTGTGGGCATTGATGTCATTCTTGGTATGGATTGGTTGTTAAGTAACCATGTAATCTTAAATTGTTCAGATAAGACCTTAGTGTTTTTGTTTGATGTACCTACTAGAATTGTTTCTTCTGAGTGTGTCTATCTCAATGCTAACCAGGTTAATCACTATTTGGTAGAAGATGTTCTAGGATATGTTCTCCATTTCTCTTTGAATGTAGAAGTTAAGTAGAACCTAGATAATCTACCTGTGGTGAGGGAGTACCTAGAAGTATTTTCGAGTGACATAGCTGGGTTGCCACCAGAGAAAGAAATGGAGTTTTCTATAAATTTAGTGTCGGGTACAAGACCTATATCTATAGCATCCTATAGGATGGCACCTCTAGAGTTAGTAGAGCTCAAGAAAAAAAATAGAGGAGTTATTGGACAAGCAACTCATTAGGCCTAGTGTTTCTTGATCTATCGATTATTCCTATACCTTGAACGCCTTATAATTGATTCATTGAACTCCATTTGTGCTTAATTGTCTTCATTTAACTAAGTTTCTGATATCAATCCCTAATTAGAACATTATTGTGAAACTTTGCTTAAATGTATTTTTAGACGCTGATAATTAAATTGAACTTTTCAGGAAACCTTTGGATGACGGAGTTCATTAGCCTCAAACAGGGCTTGATATCCACTTTAAGAAGAAGCTAAGGACTCAAGGAGATCAATATCACCTATTGAAGTAATAAAAGAAGAGTTTCTGTGAAGAATCCGGGCTGAAAATGAAGGAATCAAATTCCAGGGCCTGTCACTTTTCAGGGCCTAGGCCGTGTAACATTACACGACCATGTTAAATTATACGGCCATGGCCGTGTTCTTCTCTGACTTATGAAATTGGAGGATTCTTAACATCCTGGCAGTAAAGTACACGGCCAAGTAATGCCACCAGAAACTTAATTTGAACCTTCTACGAGAAGCTAGGTCTTGGGACCTATAACTAAGAGTGCTAAGGCTCTTAGAAAGGAGTTCTGGTTGGGGGAAAAGCTGGGAAACCCTAGGAAAAGGAGAGGGGAGACTTGGATCAAAGATTGGAGTCTCAGGTTCGAGCAATTGGAGATCCATTATCCACAATCCTTGGAAACCCGTTTGCTCTTTAGTTTTCTTCTGCACTTTGTTTTTGATGTTGTTCTTTCTCAGTTTTTCTTGTGATTTCATTTTAACCATGTGTAATTGAATATCCTTTGGTTAAGGGAGGATGAAACCACTAGTATTAATGTTGTGAATCTTGCATCTTCGTTTATTTCAACACAATTATGATTTTATTCATATATTTCTGAATATATTATTGGTATGGAGATTTTTATACTTGTTTCCATTTCCAAAAATGGTAGATCTGGGTTTATTATGCACGGTTGCGGTAATAGATCCAGATGAATATATGTTCTAAGTAATTTAATCTCGGTATGTGATTAGATCTTAGTGTAATTAGTTTTTTAAATCTTAATGCAATTGTTGGATAGTTGTAAGAGCGGTTGCTTTATGACTAATCAATGATTAGGAGTTAATTTAAGCGGTTGCTGAATTAGCCAATACATAAGGAAAATAGAGATTTAATCTCACAATTGCATAAAAATATAATTGAGCATGTTGGAATAAAAGGATATGTGGGTTAGCATCATTATGTAAATCTAGTGGTGAATTCAATCTCTTAACCAATTTTATTATATTGATAATTCTAGTTTGTTTACTGTTTTGTTGAAATTGTTTATGGTTAATCAAAACTCCAAAACCCCCTTTTTACTATTTACTGTTAATCAGAGTTTAAATTGGGAATTGCTCAATAGTGTTGATTGAATTGGTTCTCTATGGATCAACCCTTACTAACTACAACTAGTTGTAAGATTTTTATTTTCTGGTGGGCCTAACAACTGATTTTTACCTAAATTTTAATCACTATTCCTGTCACACAAAGAATTTTTACGTCATTGCCGGGGAGCCAATTTTCCAATTGCGCTATTAATTTATTTCCTATTTTTACTCTGTTTTTGTTTTCATTTTTTTTTAGATTTTGAGTTTTGCTTTCTAAATGTTTTGTAGGTGTTGATGTCCATTTAAGGTTAAATGAGGGATTGCAAAATTTGAGAAACTATATTGATCAAATTAATTCACATCCTCACTTTACGTTCCATCCATCTAATTTTCAACTCATACTTGCTGACATTGAAGCTGCTCGTCATATTAATCTATCAAGTTCAGAGACATTTGAGCCATCTGAAACGTCTGAAGAGGTGACAATGACAGAAAATACTTTAAGGGCGTTGGGTGCTCTAGACCTGGATCAACAGCCTCTATGCATAGACATTCTTGAAAATGAAGAGGCATTTGAATTAAAATCTGGTCTAATCCATCTCTTGCCATCTTTTAATGGATTACCTGGAGAGGACCCCAACAAGCACTTGAAGGAAATTCATGTGGTATATTCTAGCATGAAGCCTGTAGGAATTCCAGTAGAGCAAGTCAAACTGAGAGCTTTTCCATTCTCATTGAAAGATTCTGCTAATGAGTGGCTTTACTACTTGCCACCTGGATCCATCCAATCATGGCAGGATATGGCTCGAGCTTTTTTAGACAGATACTTTCCTGCCTCAAAAGTCGCAACCATCAGGAAAAAAAAATCTGCAGTATCCAACAAAGGCATGGGGAATCATTCCACGATTACTGGGAGAGATTCAAAAGGTTGTGTGCTAGCTGTCCTCAACATCAAATCAGTGAGCAACTCTTAATTTAGTATTTCTATGAGGGTTTACTAGTGATGGATCACAACATGATTGATGCTGCTAGTGGAGGAGCATTGGTTGATAAAACTCCTCAAGAGGCTAGAAACTTGATCTCAAGAATGGCTGCAAACACTTAATAATTCTACACTAGGAATGACATTGGAGTGAAAGCAGTAAAAGAAGTTGAGACAACCAGTTTACAGCAGCAAATGACTCAATTAATTGCTATAGTTCAGCAGTTAATGGATACAGGCAAAACACCAATTCATGCTTGTGGGATCTGTTGTTCATCTGGACATCCCATTGATATGTGTCTCACTCTCCAAGAGGACACAAATGAGGAGGTAAAAGCAGTAGAAGGATATTCTGGACTTTCAAAAAATTACAACCCCTACTCTAACACATATAATCTTTGGTGGAGGGATCATCCTAACTTCAGCTATGCAAAGCAACCCCAAAATCAACCTCCAGTGTATAGACCCCCAGGATTTCAGCAAAGGCAAGCACCTTTCCCTCAGATACAACAGCAAGTTCAAGCTCCTAAGCAACCTGAGCCTTCACTAGAGGAGCTAGTGAAATAAATGGCTACTAATAATTTACAGTCCTAACAAGAAACAAATGCCACCATACAAAGTTTTAAACAAGAAATAAGGGCTGCAATTAATAACATTTAGAACCAAATAAGGAAGTTATCCACAGAGTTCAACAAGTTTCAAAGTCAATCTTCAGGAAAATTACCCTCACAACAGGAAGTGAATCAGAAAGAAAATGCTAGTGCTGTCACATTGAGAAGTGGGAAAATGTTGATGAACCTACAACTCCACTCAAGGAAACAAATAAAAAAGGGCAAACCTCCAAAGCCCCTAAGGTAAGTAATTATGAACCACTTCCTAAATATGTCACTAAAGCCCCTTTTCCTAGTAGGTTGGTAAAGACTAGGAAAGAAGAAGTAAAAGAAGAGATCCTAGAGACTTTTAGGAAGGTGGAAGTTAACATTCCTTTGTTAGATGTCATTAAGAAAGTACCTAGGTATGCAAAGTGTTGGTATATGCCCTAGAGGCTAATACATTTGTTTGTATTTACATACATTCTATTATGCTATTTTAATATATAAGGCATTTCATTTATTGTGTTCTTTTTAATAAACATAATAAAGTCCTTAGAATAGTAAGTTTGATGCCATAGGACATCAAGTGGATGACTTGATCGTGAGATCCTTTTGGTTAGAACACTATTCTTATATGTCCCTAGTCAAGTATTATTATTAATTAGGACAACAATAATGCATTGAGACTAGTATGTGCATAGACTGATGACCACATCTCACAGGTCATGGATATGAAATATAAAGTCTTCACATGGGTACATGTTAGAGTAATTATGTACTGGACTGACCCGCCATGAGAACGCTACATGGATTGTTACGTGAGTGTCATAAGCGATTCTTATAGTGACAATGGTGTCTGTGGTCCTTTGACTTGAAATCACTACGATTCCTACATAAGGAGTTGTGTGTTTTAATATCATCAAACGTCATCTGTAATAAGATAATTATAAAGTTAGTTATTGGACATACCACGAATCATGCAGAGGGATGTGAGTGACCTAGATAGGATTTGTCACTCCTACATAACAAGAGCGATATCTTTGGGCCCCCTGATTGAGTGAGACTGTGAAATGCATGACCATACTCAAATGAGTCAATATGAGATATTGATTTTATTTGTTATTACAAAGTCTACTCGAGTATCAGGAAATGAATCATTGGACTATACAAGGGTGATGAATTCCATGCCTTGTATTCAATCTAGATATCTTGACAAAGGGACTAAACGACACGGAAACATTGGTCACAGAAAGGTTATGTCAAATTACTGACATTCTTATTACTTAGGTAGCAACGATGTGTTGCTAGATACCGCTCACTACTTGTAATATTAAAATGAGATTTTAATATTACTGTCAACATAATGAGAACCTGCAGGGTCACACACATAGAACAGACTAAAATTAGAGTAATAAATCCAAGTTGGACTCGGATTCAAATATAGGTTAGACTCATAACAGATGAGTCTAGGATTGCACAGCTTACCTTGCTGTTGCTCACACTCACTTAAGGCAATCACTATTATAAATAGTACTGCTAAGGGGCTGTTAAGACACATATATTATAGAACCTTAGCCGTACCTATAGAAAAGTGAATGAGAGAGTGATAGGTTTCTTCTCTATTCTTCGCAGCTAGCACTGTGTGAGAAACGTAAGGCTCCTCTTTGCGGACATTGGACATTCGTGAGTCTATTTGTGTGGATACCGCAGAGACATCATTTCTATTACGGTGTTGGTGATTCACGTCACTTCCTTTTGATCACGCTTCAAGAGGTAAATTATTTTAAATTTCGAATTATGGCTTTTCGCATGGATTCTTGGTGGGAATCCTATTTTTTCACTGCGTGATGTATCCGCAATTCCCAACACAAAGTTCTTGAAAGAATTATGCACTAACAAAAGAAAGTTGAAAGGAAATGAAAAGGTCCAAGTGGAAGAAAATGTTTTAACTGTAATTAAAAAGAAGCTCCCAACCAAATATAAGGACCCTAGCACATTCACCATACCATGTACTATAGGAAACATAAGGTTTGAGAAGGCAATGCTTGACTTAGGTGCATCTATAAATATCATGTCTTATTCTATTTATGCATCTTTATACTTGGGTCATTTGGAACCTACTGGTGTTATTATTCAATTGGCTGATAGATCTAATGCATACCCAAAGGGTGTGGTTGAAGATGTTTTGGTGCAGGTGAATAAATTAGTATTTTTGGCAGACTTCTATGTTTTGGACATGGAAGAGAACAAGTCTCCTAACTCTGCTTCTATCTTGTTGGGAAGACCATTCTTGAAGACTGCACGGACAAAAATTGATGTGCACTCTGGAACTTTAACAATGGAATTTGATGGGGAATTGATTAGATTCAATATTTTTGAAGGTATGAGATACCCAAGTGATGTGCACTCTTTTTGTTTAATTAATTCTTTTGATTCTTTAATTTCTACAGCTTTTGATTTTGACCATTCTGATGTTCTGGATACAGTTTTAACTCATAGTTTAGATGTACAGGAGGAAAAAAAGAATGATGAAGAAGAGCCATGGAGTGAGAACATTAATAAAATTATTGCTGCCTTACAAGAGCTCTCTTCCACTCCAGAAGAGCATGAGATTTCTTTTGTTGATTTACCTGTTACCACTGATGTACCTCAACCTTCTATTGTGCAGGCACCAGATTTAGAACTGAAAGCATTGCCTAGTCATCTTAAATACATATTCTTGGGAGAGAATGACATACTTCCAGTGATAATTGCAAAGTCACTCACCCAAGAGCAAGAAGAGAAATTAGTGGCTGTTTTGCAAGAACATAAGACAGCTATTGGTTCGTCGATAGTTGACATTAAGGGTATTAGTCCCTCCATTTGTATGCACAAGATTTTAAATGGAGAAGGGTGCTAAACCTGTGAGAGACCTCCAGAGGAGGTTGAATCCTCCTATGATAGAGGTTGTGAAAAAAGAGATAATGAAACTCCTAAGTGTGGGGGTGATCTACCCCATTTCAGACAGTAAGTGGGTAAGCCTAGTCCAAGTAGTACTAAAGAAATCTGGAATTACTATGGCAAGAAATGCTAAAAATGAGTTTATTCCCACTAGGTTACAAATAGGGTGGCGTGTTTGCATTGATTACAAAAAGCTAAATGCCGCCACTAGAAAAAACCACTTTCCTTTGCCTTTCATTAATCAAATGTTAGAAAGATTAGCTGGTCATTCTTATTATTATTTTCTGGATGACTTTTCAGGTTACAATCAGATTGCTATTGCTCCAGAAGACTAAGACAAAACCACTTTCACTTGTCCATTTGGTACCTTTGCTTATAAGCGAATGCCTTTTGGACTCTGCAATGCACCAGGGCCTTTCCAGAGATGCATGATGAGCATTTTTTTCTGATTACATAGAAAACATTATTGAGGTTTTTATGGATGATTTCAGTGTCTTTGGAAATAGTTTTGATAACTGTTTAGAACATTTAACATTAGTGCTGAAAAGATGCATTGACACTAATGTTGTACTAAATTGGGAAAAATGCCATTTCATGGTAGAAAGGGGTATAGTGTTAGGCCATGTAATTTCTGCTAGGGGAATTGAGGTAGATAAAGCTAAGGTAGAACTCATGCATTCTTTGCCTCCACCCACGAGTGTGTGGGAAATTCATTCTTTTATTGACCATGTAGATTTCTACCGACGATTCATCAAGGATTTCTTAAAAATCTCATTACCCCTTTGCAAACTTCTCCAAAAGGATGTTCAATTCAGTTTTGATGAGAAATGTATGGAAACATTCAATAAGCTCAAGAAATTGTTGACTGTTGCGCCTATCATTAGGCCACCAAATTGGGAACTACCATTTGAACTGATGTGTGATGCAAGTGACTTCGCGGTAGGGGCTGTCCTAGGACAGTGAGTTGATAGAGTTCCTTATGCCATTTATTATGCATCAAGGACTCTAAATGATGCTCAACTTAACTACTCTACAACTGAGAAAGAACTTCTAGCTGTTGTATTTGCTTTAGAAAAATGTAGATCATATCTCATTGGTTCTAAAGTAATTATTTTTTCAGATCATGCAGCTTTGAAGTATCTTCTGACAAAAAAGGAAGTGAAGCCTAGATTGCTCCGGTAGATTCTACTGCTCTAGGAATTTGACTTGGACATTAAAGACAAGAAAGGGAGCGAAAACTTAGTGGCCGACCATTTGAGTAGGTTGGTGACTAAAGAAGAGGAAATGCTTATCATGGAGAGTTTTTTGGATGAGTATCTGATGGCCATTAAGGCCATAATCCCTTGGTATGTTGACATTGTTAACTACCTGGTCACTAAGGACTTTCTGAAGGGCTTGAACATGGCCCAAAGAGATAAATTAAGGAGTGACTATAAATACTATATCTGGGATGACCAGTACCTCTGGAAGCATTGTGCAGATCAAGTCATTAGGAGGTGCATTCTTGATTTAGAGACACACTCCATTCTCTCCTTTTGTTACACCTATGCATGTGGAGGGCATTTCGGCATTAAAAGGATAGCCAACAAGGTGCTTGACAGTGGTTTCTATTGGCCCATAATTTTTAAAGATGCTTACAATTTCTGTAAGTCTTGTGACCGCTGTCAAAGAACAAGTAATATTGGTCTTCAGAATCAAATGCCTCAAACTTCGATTATTTTTGTGGAAGTTTTTGATGTGTGGGCCATTGATTTCATGGGATCATTTCCCTATTTATTTGGTTTTCATACATTCTTTTATCTGTTGATTATGTGTCTAAATGGGTGGAAGCAAAAGCCACAAAATCTGATGATTCAAAAACTATTGCAGATTTTGTGAAGTCGCATATTTTCTCTAAGTTTGGAACTCCAAGGGCCATCATAAGTGACCAAGGAACCCATTTTTGCAACAGAACATTTGTTGGTCTCTTGAGAAAATATAGAGTGATGCACAGAATTTCCACTCCTTACCATCCACAAACAAATGGGTAAACTGAAGTGTCTAACTGAGAAATTAAATCAATCCTTGAAAAGACGGTGAATCCCTCGCATAAAGATTAGAGTGCTAGACTTGAGGATGTATTATGGGCTTATAGGACTGCCTATAAGACTCCCATTGGCATGTCACCATTTCAGTTGGTGTATGGGAAGCCTTGTCATTTGCCCATTGAGCTGCAACATCACTCTTATTGAGCCATTAAGCAAGTCAATCTGGACTTGGAAGGTGCTGGAAAGCAGAGGAAGTTCCAGTTATAGGAACTGGAAGAATTGAGAAATGAGGCTTTTGAAAATGCCCTGATTTATAAGACAAACTAAGGCATTCCATGATCAATTGATCTTTAGGAAGGAATTACACAAAGGACAAAAAGTGCCGCCATACTAATCCAAACTCAAATTGTTTCCAGGTAAATTACGTTCTAAATGAATTAGACCATTTGTGGTAACTAATATTTTTCCTTTTGGTGCAGTAGAAATAATGAGTGTAGCATCTGGTAAAGCATTTAAGGTCAATGGCCACCGTCTCAAACCATACCATGAACTTCCTAACAATGCAGAAGTGGAAGTGATGACCCTTCTTCTTCTACTGTATGAAGACCAATGAGATGTCACAATGTCGGGATGAGGACAATAAACTAAGCGCTTAATGGGAGGCAACCCATCATCAAGAAAATCATATTTGCTTTCTTTATCTCTTTTCTCTTATGATTTTCTACTCTTTTCCTAGTTAGTTTCTTAGGTAAAATAGATTTTGATTTGTTTCTTGAATGTTTGTCTTGTGAATCTTTGGAAAGCCTTGTGTTTAGATTGTTGAGATTGTGCTTGAATGCATTCGTTGATTATTTGATGATTGTGTGGACTGATTACGGTGGAAGACAAGCGAAATTATAGAAACTAACTTTTTTGTGGTGTTATGTTACTTTTTTGAATGCTAAATCATGTTCTTTGGTGATGATTTTTTTAAACTGAGAAGTTAAGTTTTGTTTCATGATGAATGGACTGAGTAAAGAGTTATACTCTTAAGACACATTCTTATGAATTTGTGCATTGCGAACTTCGCTGTTTGCGAAACCCCTTCACGAACTATTATGAGTTATAGTCTTAGGAATCTAACTTTAAAAGACCCTGAGCCATGCTTTAGGATTGATTTCCTAAGTGTTTTTCTAAGCACAACACCATTCATAATGTTACATAGGAGTTTCCTTATCATTTCAGTGCAAAAAGAGTCATTTGGGGAATCAATTTCATAAGTTTTTGGTAGAAAAGAGCAGGGGAGGCCGTGTAATTTAACATAGGCCGTGTCTTAAAAGTGAATCCTTCAATTGCCCTTGACAGAGAGGAACACGGCCTAGACCGTGTAACATTATACGGCTGTGTAATCGTGATCATTAAAATTTCCCAAGTTAGAGGCATTCACGGCTTAGGTCGTGTAACATTACATGGTCGTGTACTAGTGACAGCCCCCATTTTAATGAAAAATTAGGGCTCATTTCATCATCTTTTCCCCCTTCTCTTCCCGACGCAACAACTAACCACGCAGCCCCTTGTTACCCACCATCTTTCACCTTCTTCCACCACCCAAATCCCCCATTTCAACTAATTTTCAACCTCCATTCTCTTAAATCTCTAATCATTCCTCCTTTCCCTTCCATTTTTCCCAAAAATCTCAACCCCAAATCACCACCCACCCCCAAAACGTAGCCACCACCACCTAACCATAACCACCATTTTTCTTCCTTTTCCAAGCTCGCAAACAACTACCCATTCCTAAAATTCTTCCTTTACCAATCTTCCCTCACCAAAACTACCCACCTTCATCATTATTTCCTCAAATCCCTCATTGCCACACCTTCACCACCGTGACCACCACCACAACACCACCACTTCACCACCATGAACAGTACCAATATTCTACAAACCTTCAAAAATGCCTCCCAAGAAGAGAGTTAAGCACACAGCCAGTGGCAGACCATACAACCCTCCTTTTGCTCCGAGCGCACCACCCCCACCATCTCCTCTGCAGGTAAATATCCATCCTATACTGACCAAGGATGTGGTTCCCACTAAATTCCTAGATGGGGATACACTTAGATAGATAGGATTGTGTGATGAAATCATGACTTTGTTGCATAACATAGGTTGGGATACATTTGCCAATTTATATGCACCCACCTATGCCACTTTGACTAGAGTGTTTTTATCTAGTTTTAGCTATAAGTTGTATCCCCTTAGTGACCAGGATGGGTGGCTTGGTGAGATCAAAGTTGAAATTTTTGATTTTTCACACACATTAGACATCCATCAATTTAGTACTATTTTTGGTTTTCCAATTGGGCATAATTTGGTCTCCCATTCCTTTAATCCTGACCTTGTCTGGTCAGAATTAACGGTTGCGGATGTTAGGCGTTATGATGCAAAGGTATCCAAAGCCTCAAAACTTCGGTCTCCCACCCATAGGTACATTCAAAAGTGATTAGCAAATACTATCTGTGCTAGGGGGAGGGCCAGGTGACCATCAGTCGGACTGAATTATTTTTCTTGCACTGCATGTTAAATGGGGAACTTATCAATGGGGAATACTGGCTTTGTGGTCTATTTAACCATATAAACATGTCCACTAGGCCTGGGCATATTTTGGTGGGGGGTTTATCACTATCATTGCTCAGCACTTTGGGCTAAACTTGGACACGCTTGATGAGAGACCCGTGCGAGGCTCTTCAGCTGTTGATGGCTCTACTCTGATTAACATGGGCTTGTGTGAGAATTAGAATGGAGCTCTATTTTTCGTGGAAGTCGATGATCAGGACATTCCTATGAGAGATCCGCCGCCAGAGAACCAGGAGCATGACTAGAACCCAGCAGCTTCGAAGTTCCCTCCACGTTTTTCTGATGAGGCTGGTTCCTCTTCCTCTCGAGCTATTTCTTATGATGACATCCTGGAGCGTATTGATCGCTTGAGATGGACTATACGCATGCCTTCGAAACTGAGGATCACTTACCTCCTTCATAGTGATGGATGAGATGATCCAAACTTGATATTTTGCTTAGCAGCATGTCATTTCCCCCACCCCCTCTTGATATATCCTAGTATTTTATTTGTAATTCTATTTTGGGATTTGTATTAAACTATGTGGTTAGTTATTTCATTAATGATTGGATGTGTTTGGATTCATTTCTTCATGTTTCTGTTTTTATATTGTTACTTTTATTGTGAATATTTTTCTCTTATGTATGAGTTTAGCCATTGAGGACAATGTCTGGTTTAAGTGTGGGGGTATTGGATTGTGATGATCGAATTATTAGATTATGATGATTTGAACTATAGTTGTTTTTCTTGAGGTGTGAATGTTGTGATGATCTATATCGTATTGTAGTATTTTTTTTCTTGTGGATATTTCTCCAATGGGCTTTTAAGTTTTTGAGAAGCTTCCAAATGATGTGATTGGTGAGCAATTGACCTAAATTTTTGAGATGAATTTAATAAAACCTTAGGCTTAATGGAATGAACTTTCTAGTTTTCAATTTTGTCGAGTGAGATTATGAAAATGAAAGGTTTAATTAAAAAATGATAAACGAACCTAGTGAGCTTTTGGGCCTTGTTGTGAATGGCTAATTTTAGGCTATTTTGATTCTTTGATTGTGTGATTCCACTCATGATTTTGTGTTTTTCAGAATTTCTTTTGACTCTCTTTTAAGCTGCTAATGACTACTGCATGCAATTGAAATGAAAAAAGCATTTCTTTCAAGTAACTATTGGCCAAATAGCCATCCTTGCATTTTATCCATTATTTAATCCCTTTGAGCTTAATTAACCTTATTTCCTTCTATCAAATCTCAATTTAAGCCTAAAAGCAAAAAACCATTTTGCTACCCTACCTTAGGGAGTAGAAGAGCTTAATGATTATGTTGAAAATTAGTTTTTAAATAAGTGTGGGGGGGATTAATGATGTGTTTGCCTAGCTATGTATATATATAAAAAGACTCATGTTAGCAAAATATCATTTTGAATAGTATGCAATGTGTTAAAAAAAAAGTCAGAAAAAAGGAAGAAATACAGAAAAGAAATTTGAATTTGAAGATTGCTGGGAAATTCTTTGTGTAATGATTGAATATCTATCTCTTTTGCTCTTCTAATTCCTATGGTCTAGCTCTGCTTATCTTTGGTGTATCCTACCTTGACCCTAACCCCATTACAACCTAAATAAAGACCTTTTGATCTTTGTGTGCATGTGGCCTAAGTGGTGGAGAAGTAGAGGCTTGACAAGCCTATGGTAAAGCATGTTTTCATGAGTTGATTGAGTGTAAACACAAGCCTAAAACATTTAGTTGAGAGAACATATCAGTGAGCATTATCATGCTGATTTAACCCTGAAATTTGACCGATTTTGCTTGCTAATTTGGATTGCTAAGAGAGGGAATTCTTGATTGCTCAAATTCTTGGAAGAACTTAATGCATTATGGCATTTTCTCATTGTTTTGCATTTTCATAGCTTATTAGGAAACTGTGCTGTATATTTTTGCCTAGGAGTGCAAAAGGCTAAGTGTGGGGGTATTTGATCTATCAATTATTCTTATACCTTGAACGCCTTATAATTAATTCATTGAACTCCATTTGTGCTTGATTTTCATCATTTAGCTAAGTGTTTGATATCAAACCCTAATTGGAACATTATTGTGAAACTTTGCTTAAATGTAGTTTTAAAAGCTGATAATTAAATTGAACTTTTCAGGAAACCTTTGGATGACGGAGTTGATTAGCCTCAAACAGGGCTTGATATCCACTTGAAGAAGAAGCTAAGGATTCAAGGAGATCAATATAACCTCTTGAAGTAATAAAAGAAGAGTTTTTGTGAAGAATCCGGGC
The DNA here is from genome assembly GCA_029884595.1 of Ormosia semicastrata. Lineage (NCBI taxonomy): Eukaryota > Viridiplantae > Streptophyta > Magnoliopsida > Fabales > Fabaceae > Ormosia > Ormosia semicastrata. Next base: position 8,131,734 of record JAQQTO010000061.1, read on the forward strand.
TGAAAATGAAGGAATCCAATTTCAAGGCTTGTCACTTTTCAGGGCCTAGGCCGTGTCAAATTACACAGCCATGGCCGTGTTCTTCTCTGACTTATGAAATTAAAGGATTCTTAACATGCTGGCAGTAAAGTACACGACCGTGTAATCACACCAGAAACTTAATTTCAAGCTTCTACGAGAAACTAGGTCTTGGGACCCATAAATAAGAGTGTTAAGGCTCTTGGAAGGGAGTTCTGGTCGGGGAAGCAGCTGGGAAATCCTAGGAAAAGGAAAGGGGAGGCTTGGATCGAAGATTAGAGTCTCGGGTTCAAGCAATTGGAGATCCATTATCCATAATCCTTGGAAACCCGTTTGCTCTTTAGTTTTCTTCTGCATTTTGTTTCTGATGTTGTTCTTTCTCAGTTTTTCTTGTGATTTCATTTTAACCATGTGTAACTGAATATCCCTTGGTTAAGGCAAGATGAAACCACTAGTATTAATGTTGTGAATCTTGCATCTTCGTTTATTTCAATACAATTATGTTTTTATTCATATATTTCTGAATATACTGTTGGTATAGAGGTTTTTATACTTGTTTTCATTTCCAAAAATGGTAGATCTGGGTTTATTATAAGAATCTTTGTGCTCATTTGCTAGTGGTAAAAGTGGTAGATCTGGGTTTATTATACGCGGTTGCGGTAATAGATCTAGAGGAATATATGTTCTAAGTAATTTAATCTTGGTGTGTGATTAGATCTTAGTGTAATTGATTTTCTATATCTTAATGTAATTGTTGGATAGTTGTAAGAGCGGTTGCTTAATGACTAATCAATGATTAGGAGTTAATTTGAGCGATTAATGAATTAACCAATACATAAGGAAAACAGATATTTAATCTCACAATTGCATAAAAATATAATTAAGCATGTTGGAATAAAAGGATATGTGGGTTAGCATCATTATGTAAATTTAGTGGTGGATTCAATCTCTTAACCAATTTTATTATATTGATAATTCTAGTTTGTTTACTATTTTGTTGAAATTGTTTATTGTTAATCAAAACTCCAAAACTCCCTTTTTACTGTTTATTGTTAATCAGAGTTTAAATTGGGAATTACTTAATAGTGTTGATTGAATTAGTTCTCTTTGGATCGACCCTTACTAACTATAACTAGTTATAAGGTTTTTATTTTCTAGTGGGCTTGACAACTAATTTTTACCTAAATTTTAATCACTATTCCTGTCACACCATTTCTCCATGGGGAGCACCTGTACTTTTAGTGAAAAAGAAAGATGGTACCATGAGGCTTTGTGTTGACTATAGACAGTTGGAAATGGTAACCATCAAGAATAAGTATCTGTTGCCCCAGGTAGATGATCTGATGGATCAATTAAGAGGAGCTTCAGTGTTCTCCAAGATTGATCTAAGATTTGGATATCATCAAATCAGGGTTAGGGAAGAGGATATCCCTAAAACCTTTTTTAGGACTAGATATGGGCATTACGAGTATCTTGTAATGTCCTTTAGGTTGACAAATGTACCAGTGGTGTTTATAGATTACATGAACAATATTTTTAGACCCTACCTAGATAGTTTTGTGGTAGTGTTTATTGATAACATCCTTATCTATTCTAAGAAAATAGAGGAACATGAGTAACATATAAGGATAGTTTTAGAGATTCTCAAAGAGAAGAAGTTGTTTGCCAAATTATCAAAGTGTGAATTTTGGCTAACAGAAGTACAATTTTTGGGCCATGTAATTTCTAAAGAAGGAATTTCTATGGACCCTAATAAAGTAAAGGCAGTAGTATAGTGGGAGAAACCTACCACTATGACTGAAATTAGGAGCTTTATAAGCCTGACTAGGTATTATAGAAGGTTTATCAAGGATTTTTCTCAATTAGCGCTACCATTGACTAGGTTGACTAGGAAAAGTAGTACTTTTGAGTGAACTTAGGATTGTGAGAATAGTTTCTGAAAGCTGAAGAAGAGGTTAATCACTACACCGATTTTGGTAATTCTAGATCCCTATGAAGACTTTGAGGTGTTTTGTGATGCTTCAAAGATGGGTTTAGGGTGTGTTCTGATGCAAGATAGGAGAGTAGTTGCCTATGCATTGAGTTAGTTAAGGTCACACGGAGAGAACTACCCTATGCATGATTTGGAGTTAGTCGTTGCAATGTTTGCCTTAAATATTTGGAGACATTATCTCTATGAAGTCTAGTTTAAGGTGTTCAACGATCATAAGAGTTTAAAGTACTTATTTGATTAGAAAGAACTGAATATGAGGCAGAGCAAATAGACGAAATTCTTAAAGGATTATGATTTTGAGTTAAAATATCACTTAGGTAAAGCCAATGTAGTGGCTAATGCACTAAGTAGGAAGTCCCTACATGTGTCCCGGATGATGGTCCAAGAGAGTGAACTGTCGAGAGTTTCAGGAATTTGAGTCTCACAGTGATTGTTGTAACACCCCAAATTTCGTATCTCTTAAACAGTAATTTTGACAGTTAACAAAATTTTACTGTTTAGTAATTTTTGGATACTGTAAAATTATTTTGTTTATTCCGTCAGCGTATTTGATCGTTTTGAGTGATTTACTCCGTGTCAGGAAAATAACAATTTTCGAGCCGGGTAAAACTTTACGTAATTTAATTTTTACCATTAGGTTTTAATTATTTTACGTGATTTGATTTGATATTTGTGATTTTTGTGGATGATTATGAATTTTTTTTACTGTATGTGGGCCCAGGTGGTCCTAGGTAGGCCTGTGGCCATACGTGGGCCCAGGTGGGTCCCGCAAAGTGAAAATTTTTCTACGCATAGAAAAATTTGTACTGTTTAGACGGAGACAGGGGATCTTACTAAACCTGAATCTGGAAACAATTTTAAAAATTTTCTTGTATTGTGTATGGCACTGTATTTAATTATCGAGCGATAAAAATACAATAAATATATTTTTTCGTGAGGTTTTTAGTAGATAAAAATAAAAATTATATTGCTTAAGTCAACATTGGTGGTTTGGATATCCACCATTGATTTATTTAACGGTGAAGACTTGATCTTGATTTAATTAACGGTTAAAAAATAAATTTAATAAAGAAGCATTGGATAATTACCATTGATTTAATCAATGGTGTGAGAATAAACTTAGTTAGGCAAGCTTCAATATCAACCGTAGATTTAATCAACGGTGTAAATTTGATTATATAAAGTGACCATTTACAACCATTGGATTTGGAATTGATTAAGGGTGGAGATTTAGTCTTAAAAAGTGACAAAGACCATTTATGACCATTGGATGAAGAATTAATCAAAGGTGGAGATTTGGTCTTCTAAAAAGGCTATGACTAATTATAACCCTTGGATTTAAAGTTTGAAGGAGCAATCTTGACCCTTTATTTTGGAGACACATCTAATGGCTAAAATTTAAAGGAAAAAGATCTAATGGCCTAGATTAAGTCTCCTAAAAATCAAAAGTCTACCTAAATCCTAACCATTGAATTAATCAATGGCTAGAAATGCTTCAAAAAATGGCATGAAAAGATGACAACTTTGCATGCATTATGAAGAGGGGGGACGGTTGGAGATGCTTGGAAAGGAGGAGACAAATTGGAGTAGTCTTTTTAGGTAAAAAAAAAGATGACAAAGTGGAAGACCATGTGTTTCAAGTGTGAACCCAAAATGGGATATTATTTCAAGTAAAACTCTTCAAACTCTCCAACACTCACACGGCAGCCCACTCACTTTGTGCATGCATTTTCACTTTTTTCTCTCACCCAAAAAGCTCCATCTTATTCTCTCAAAATTCCAAGAACCAAGCAACCATTCCTTCCTTCCTTTTTCTCTCCATAGGTTCGGTCTCCACCACCAAATACACTATCCATCACCTATAATTTTCACTCTCATCATTTCCTAAAGCTAAACACCATTCTAAATACTTTTCATTTAGAAAGTTTTTCCAAAATCCCACTCTAAGTGCTTCAAAATCCCACTTTTAGCTTACTTCCTTGGAGGTAAACTTTGATTTCTATGGTTTAAATTCATGTTTATGATTTTCTAAGTCATGTTTGTTCCATGGTTTGTTATTATTAAGTTTTATTTGTGATTTTACTAATTATTTTATAATTGTTAGGAACTTCTCAAAATTCTATCATCTACAACCTTGTCCTTCAAGTTAAAAATCAAAAAGCTTATGTTTTCCTTCTTGTGAGGAATTCAGTCAACCACCCTAAGACCACCCTTCAAGTTTGTTTAATTTAATCCAGCCATAGATCTTGAATCTACATGATATTCTAAGCAACTTTCATGTTGAAGATTTTCTCTAAATCATTCATCTTCATGGACTTTCTTCAAGATCAAAGTTATTGGGTTTTTGAGGTGAAGTATAAGAAAACTTCATTTCTTCTCTTCTTTTTCATGATCTAAGCTATGTTTGATCCATGGTTCCTCTTAATCAACCTTAGTATACTAATTTCTATATATTTTGTTTTGTATTTGAGAAGCCCTTGGTGGTGAAGGACTTGGAAAAAGAAGCAAAATAAGGAGTTTTTGAGGATCTTCAAGAGCTAAGAGGGAGATCCATCTCACCAACCAAGCATGGTGGTGAGAGATTGTCTTAAATTTGATGGATGGTGAATCCATGTGAGAATTCCAATCCATGGTCATGTAATAATTTATGTGTGTTTTATGAGCTTTGATTTATTTGCTTATGCTTGATATGCTTTGTATGATTTTATGATTTTGATGGTATGCTTATACTATGCATGATGATAATATGGCATGCTTTTGATATATATATATGATGTGTATGTATATGTATGCCATGATTTGGTGATGGAAGAAAAATTAATTTTGGTCCCAATGGCCAAGGAAGGACTACGGTTTTGATGCCCTTGATTAGGGTTCATATTAAAAATTTTTAAGAACAAGGGAATTAATTTTTGGTCCCTAGAAACATGGTGAATATCGGTTAAGACACCTCAAAATAGGTGTTCATAAATGAATATTTTCATGAATGATGAAAATGGATGTTTAGAAAAACAAGAAAAATAAACAAAGAGTTTATTTTTCAAAGAGTACAAGAACATGGTTTTTGAGGAATTTTTATTAATTTATTTTGTGTAAAAAGTGATGCACACTTTTTAGTTGTTGCATTTACAAACCCAAGTGCAGGTTGTCTCAAGTAATAAATTTCTCGGGAATCCGAGGTCGATCCACAGGGAATTATTGAAGATTAATTAAGGTGAAGTGAATATTTTGTTACTATGATTAAAATTATTTACTGGAGTTAAAAGATCCACTCTTGGTAAATAAAATAAAGGTAAGATTAATTCTTTTTATAACTCAATTAGAATCCTCACAACATGGAGGTTCCAATCGAAAAATATAACATTAAAAGTCCATTAAAATAATACACGTAATTATATTATGTTTCCTAAAAATATTACCACTACTTATAAATGGGTTAAAGCATTCATTGTGCCAATATTTTGTCTACAACAAATCAAGAACTCCTCTTTACAAAGATGATTTCTAAATTATAAGAAACAAATTATAATACGTATAATGGTTACTAGAAAATATAAATCAATTAAGCACAAGAGAAGAATAAATCTAACCTTACTTTATTACCAAGAGCTTCACCTCTTCACCCAAGTAAAATGAAACTTAGTTACTCATAGATAAGAAGAAAGAAAGAGAGAAGAAGAAGAAGAAGAAGAAGAAAAACATGACTTCAATTTAGAACAAAGGAAAATTACTACAAGAAAACTTAGTAACAAACTAGCATTATTTTGGTAACTAACACCTAATTCCCTAATGATCTGCCAATGCCTCCTTTTATAGAGGATTAGAGATACAAAATGTCAAGGGGGCTGAGTTATTAGTGGGTGGATGATTGGAAAATGAGTGAAAAATGCCAAATGACATTAAAGGACATTAAATGAGTGGGAAATAATGGAGATTCCTTGTCTCCGAAATCATGCAGCTCTGAAGTCATTGCATTTGTCATTTTTGAACCAAGTAGTCTTCATGAAAGTTGTAGGCCTAGATCTTAGATTTCAAATGGCTTTAGTTTGGATTCAATATCATTTCTAAAACTCCAGATACGTTCAAATTACTACATACTGTCCAGGCCCAGTCACAGCTCCTTTGTTCTGACTTCCAAACCCAATATCACCTTCAAGGAATCCGATTCTGGAAAAGTGTTCAACATGAAAGTTGTAGATATGGGTCTTAACTATTCAGAATCCAAATTTCAATCCATTTTACAACATCTAGCCCAAAATCTATGATGAACAGTATACATAGGTCAAGCTGTCAGGAACAGTATTCTAGTTCTTGCTTCAACCCCAATTTGAGTTATCTACTCGTGTGATTGGGCCTTTGAGGTCTTCATAAAAATTATAGAACTCTCTCTTATCTTTCAAATGCCACTAGAATCAGCTCCAAAGAGCACCTACAACCCAAGATATGACTCAAATACAAAAATAGTGTAAGATATGAATCATGCTGAAAAATTCAATTAAGTTCAATTTTGAGTCCAAACTTACAAAACATAATAAAACTCAATCAATTAAGTACATAAAGAATGTAAATGACTGAAAATGAAGGCTTTTTAATGTATCAAATATGTGATCATCAAACTCTCCCACACTTAGCTTTTTGCACTCCTGAGCAAAACACACAAGATCACTCAAAAAAAAAAAACGAAACAGACTCAAAAGCTAAACACTCTAAAAGACTCAATTTCTAATAATATTTAAAAATGAAGAGCAATCATTCCAGTAATCAAAACATTCATGAGGTAACATATCTTCACTTCTTAAATCAACAAGCAAGGTTATTTCAATTGAAAAGCATGAGTCAAGAATGATAGATTTTCACAAGATTCACTCTCAATCCCTCAAGTGTTTAAAAGGTAGGTATTTCACTTAATTCAACCCATGAAAATTGCACTACCATAAGCTTGCTTATCTTCTACTTCTCCACTACTCAGAACACATGCACACACAAATCATGGGGACTTTATTCAAGGTTGTAATGGGGTCAAGGTAAAGGAGGAGGTAATATAGATATGACAAGTTAAACACCAGAGAATAAAAGAACATGAGAGCTGAGTTCAATTAACAAGCATGAAAATTCATCCCAACTCCACCTAATACAAATTCTCTTTACATATTCTTTTCCTTTCCTTTATTACCTTGTTGACCCTCTTCTTTTTACAATTTTTTTTTTGAATTTTTTTTTGATTTTTTGATTTTTTTTTAATTTTTTTTTAAGAAGAAGAACATCATATATACACATTTTTTTAAAAATATTCTGCACACACACCCCCACACTTGTTCAAGAACTCATCGAATGACAAACTAATGTTCTCTTATTCCCTAAGGTCAAGTAAGAACATGATTTTTCATTTAAGGCGCATAATGAGTTCGAAACAAAAAATAGTCAAATAAGCTCAAAGGGGTTAAGCAAAGGAAAATATGCACAAGGTTGGCTATTTGGCTAAAGTAGCTATTTCAAGAAAAATGCCTCAATCATATTCATGTATGCATATGAAAATGTAGTCTAAAAAAGAATCAAAGCAAGTTCTAGAGCAACAATTCCATGAGTGAAATTCACACAAGAAAGAAAAGAATGGTACAAATGTTCAATCCATTCATCAATAAGCTCAAAATCTCACAAGGCATAATTCTATCATTCTCAGTCCACCAATTCAACATCCATAACCAAGCATGTGAATTTTAAGAAAGAAGACAATTTACTCAATCATGCAAATTTCCTTGAATTTGAATTGCTACTTCCACATAAACTAGGTATCTACCCCAACTAAGATGCGTCTCAAGAGTAAAATTTATTCCTTACTCTGCCATCCTTAACTGGTTTAGTAGTTACTAACAAACATATAAACACAACAAACATATTAATACACACACTTCCTAAAAAAAAAAATTTTTTTTGAGTTTTTTTTTACACAACTCTTCACACGACAAACATAAACACATTTACTATATTTTTTATTATTTTTTTTTACCTTTTTTTTTTTACACAACTATCCTTCCCCCCAACTAGATCACAACATTGTCCTCAATGTTAAAAAATAGAAAGGAAAAAGATAGAAGATAGTACCTGTTACCGCAATTACTGAAAAGAGAAACTTCACACAAATATAAACAGAAACAAAATACAACCAAAGATCGAAATTATTTATACAGATGGAGTGTCTTGACTGGCTTGCTTTTCTTACTACTTCACACAACATTTCATTCGGACCACTTCTAACTGAGTTGCTACTGGATCAGGGCTGTCATAAGAAGAAAATATACAAGAAAATATATACATGTAGTTGTGATTGTGGCTCACATCTTCCTCTGGTTTTACGTCCAGAAACGGCTTCAACACCTTCTATGAGTCGAGGATAAGCTTCCCATCCAATTTTCTTATAAATTGGCAAACAGGGTCTTTTTGAGTCAGATTCCCAAGACTATAACGCTCTTGCTCGTCCTTGAAGAGATTCCACAAACTAAGAAGTTCACGCTGCACAACTCCACAAGAATGCGTCTCAAGAGTCAATAAGATATTATCTAATGACTCCTTACTCAGTCCATTCTTAATGAAGAATATTTTATCTTCTCTGTTTACGAAAACCATCCCCAAAGAGTGACATCGCGTATTGCAATTCTATCGTGCACACTTGTAACAAACTTTCATTCTTTTTGCTCTTCTCCTTTTTGAAAATGAACTTTTACCGAGACCAGGCATGTATGGGACAAATGAATCTGAAGATTCACCAGCTAAACGAACCTTTGCTTCAATTATCCAATAGATATCTTTGGGATGCCCTTATACATTAACAATCTCAGTCTTTCACACCTAGCTTCATAGACTTTTGTTAGAGCATTTAGAGGAAGAGAAGGAAAATGTTTTCTTAGATTTGAGAGAATGACATCCATTTTGAAAGGAGAAGAAATCAGTTATTATGGGAAACTGAAAAACAAACCGACTTGAGAGTCACGGAGTACCGTTATCCGCCATTTAACCAGGAACACAAAGAACTGCAAAAAGAAAGAAACAACATTAAAATAAATTCTACTCATAACAAGGATTAGAAAGAGAAATGGATTCTACCTCAACAACTCGATGTTCCAGAAATGGTTTGAGTCTTTGTCCATTAACCTTAAATACAATATCATTCCTAGGATTCTCAATGTCTACGGCCCCATAAGAATACACATGTTTGACAATATAAGGACCAATCCACCTCGATCTCAATTTTTCAGGGAATAGGTGAAGGCGAGAATTATAAAGCAGAACTTTTTGACCAATTTCAAAAGTTTTTCTGAAAATTGATTTGTCATGAAAAGCTTTTGTTCTAGCTTTATAAATCTTTGAGTTTTCATATGCATCATTTCTTAATTCCTCAAGTTCATTCAATTGTAATTTGCGTAACTTGGAAGCATCATCAAGACTTAAGTTGAAAGCTTTAATGGCCCAAAATGCTTTATACTCCAATTCTACAGGCAAATGACAAGGTTTTCCATAAACTAACCGATAGGGAGACATGCCCAAAGATGTTTTAAAAGCAGTACGGTAAGCCCAAAGTGCATCGTTTAGTCTTAAAGACCAATCTTTACGATTTGGGTTAACCGTTTTTTCCAAAATTTGTTTAATCTCCCTATTTGCTAATTCAACTTGTCCACTTGTCTGAGGATGATAAGGGGTTGCAATTTTGTGGGTAATGCAATATTTTTTCATTAAAGATTCAAATGGTTTATTGCAAAAATGTGTTCCCCCATCACTGATGATAGCTCGAGGAATTCCAAATCGACTCAAAACATTTTCTTTTAAAAATTTTAGAACAGTTTTATGATCATTGTGTCGACATGGAATTGCCTCAATCCATTTTGAGACATAATCAACTGCAACCAAAATGTACACAAATCCAAAAGATGATAGAAATGGACCCATAAAATCAATTCCCCAACAATCAAAAATTTCAATGACAAGGATAGGGTTCAAAGGCATCATATTTCTTTTAGAAATGGACCCCAATTTTTGACAACTTTCACAACTTTTGCAAAAAGTATAACTGTCCTTGAATAAAGTGGGCCAATAAAATCCACACTGTAAGATTTTTGCAGCTGTTTTCTTTGAAGAAAAATGACCTCCACATGCTTCTGAATGACAAAATTTAATGACACTACTTACCTCATTGTCGGTTGCACATCTCCGAAAGATTTGACCAGGACAATATTTGAACAAATATGGGTCATCCCAAAAGAAATTTTTCACCTCAATCAAAAACTTTTTTCTGTCTTGGTGTGTCCACTGAGGCGGCATCTTACCTGTTACAAGAAAATTGACAATGTTAGCAAACCAAGGCATAGAATTGACCGAAAATAAAAATTCATCAGGGAAAGAATCATTGATAGGTGTGCTATCAAAAGATGAGCTTGTTGTCAGCCTTGACAAATGATCTGCAACAACATTTTCAGCTCCTTTCTTATCTTTTATTGTGATGTTAAATTCTTAAAGCAACAAGATCCACCGTATCAACCTAGGTTTGGCATCCTGTTTAGACATTAAATATCTAACAGCAGCATGATCAGTGAAAACAACAGTGGATGAACCAATTAAATAAGCTCAAATTTTATCTAATGCAAAAATTACAGCAAGTAGTTCTTTTTCAGTAGTGGTGTAATTCATTTGTGCACTATTCAAAGTTCGACTTGCGTAATAAATTACATGAGGCTTACCTTCCTTTCTTTGGCCTAAAACAGCGCCAACAGCAAAATCACTAGCATCACACATTAACTCAAAAGGCAACGACCAGTCAGGAGATTGCATGATAGGAGCAGAAGTCAAAAGACCGATTAATTTTTCAAAAGATTTCTGACAATCTTGAGTCCAATCAAATAGTGTATCTTTTGTTAGAAGATTACATAAAGGTCTAGATATGGCACTAAAGTCCTTTACAAATCTTCTGTAAAATCCTGCATGTCCTAAAAAGGAACGAACTTCTCTGACTGTTTTTGGGAAAGGCAAATGAGCAATTAATTCAACTTTGGCTTTATCAACTTCAATTCCTTTAGAAGATATCACATGACCTAACACTATTCCTGAGGTAACCATGTAATGACATTTTTCTCAATTTAACACAAATCTTTTTTCTTCGCATCTTTTAAGAACTTTTTCCAAATTATCAAGACAATTTTCAAAAGAATTTCTAAAAACTGTCAAATCATCCATGAAAACCTCTAAAAAATGCTCAATCATGTCACTGAAAATACTTAGCATGCATCTTTGAAAAGTTGCCGGAGCATTACAAAGACCAAAAGGTATTCTTCTATATGCAAAAGTGCCAAAGGAACAAGTAAAAGTGGTCTTTTTCTTGGTCCTCTAATGCAATTGGTATTTGATTATACCCTAAATAACCATTAAGAAAACAATAGTAGGGATGTCCTGCTACTCTTTCTAGAATCTGATCAAGAAAAGGCAATGAAAAATGGTCTTTCCTAGTGGCTGCATTCAATTTTCTGAAATCAATACACATACGCCAACTAGATGAGACTCGGGTAGGTATTAATTCTCCTTTTTCATTTTCAACCACCGTTATTCCGCATTTCTTAGGCACAACTTGTGTAGGGCTTACCCACTGGCTATCAAGAGATAGGATAGATAATTCCAACATCAAGTAATTTAAGAACTTCAGCTCTAACTACCTCTTTCATGTGTGGATTTAATCTTCTTTGAGGTTGTTGAGATGTTTTAGCATTATCCTCTAAATGTATTCTATGTGTACAGATTAATGGATTAATGCCTTTTATATCCTTTAATGTCCATCCAATTGCACTTTTATGCCTTTTAAGTACTTCTATCAACTTACCTTCTTGTTCTTTGGTCAGGGATGAGGAAATTACCACTGGAGAGCTTTGTTCTTCTCCCAAAAATATGTACTTCAACCCATCAGGTAATGGCTTCAGTTCCAGTGTGGGTACTTCTTCATGGGTATCATCATTCATGGATTTTAACTCTTCAAATCTTGGCTTCCTTCCTTTGTATTCTATTTCCTGTGTACAATCAAGCAAAGAGCATATTTCAGAAATATCATCATCTAATTGTGTAGCTGAATTAAATGAATTAATTAAACAGATTTCTAATGGGTCAGAAGAACTATTGGTTTGAAGATGATCATCTATAATGGCCTCAATCCCTTCAATCTCTTCATTGTCATCATAAACTTCATGTGGTTGCTTGCACATGTTGAAAACATTAAGCTCCAGTGTCATATTTCTAAAAGTTAGCTTCACCACTCCATTTCTGCAATTTATCAAAGCATTAGATGTTGCTAAAAATGGGCGACCCAAAATAACAGGAACTGACTTAGAACTATCAACCATAGGTTCAGTTTCAAGACAATAAAATCCACAGGATATATGAATTTATCAACTTGTACCAACACATCTTCTACTATTCCTTTTGGAATTTTAATTAATCTATCAGCAAGTAGAAGAGTTACAAAAGTTGGTTTTAACTCACCAAGGTTGAGTTCTTGTGATAAACTGAATATGGAAGCAAATTAACACTAGCACCAAGATCAAGTAAAGCTCGTTCAATTTTATGTTCACCAATAATGCATGAAACTGTAGGACAACTAGGGTCTTTATATTTCAATTCATTATTGTTTTGAATAATGGAGCTTACCTGTTCAGTCAAAAATGCATTCTTTTTCACATGATGTTTCCTTTTAACAGTGCACAAGTCTTTCAAATATTTGGCATAAGAAGGAATTTGTTTGATAGCATCTAACAGAGGAATATTAACCTTCACTTGTTTAAAGATTTCAAAAATGTCACTGTTATGATTCACTTTACTTGAATTGTTTAATGCTTGAGGAAATGGGGATGAAGACGAGGATTTGATCTCCTTTTGGCTAGGTGGCTTATCAACTCCTTCCTCATCTTTGGGAATTGACTCATCATCTTTCTCAAAAAGTTCAGGAATTTGTTTTTCAACAACCTTTCCACTCCTAAGAGTTATCACTGAGTTGACTTGATCTATTTTTTGACTTTCTGAACTACCCTCATTTAGGCTAAACTAACCCTTAGGATTTGGTTGAGGTTGAGAGGGAAACTTTCCTTTCTCATGAATGGCAAGTGCAGAAGAAAGTTTAGCAATAGTGTCTTTTATGTCAATCATGGCTTGAGTGTTTTGACTATTGATGGCCTCTTATTTTTTCATGAATGCATGCAATGTTCCTTCAAGGTTTTTCCTATATGGTGGGACATAGGGTGCATATCTTTGAGAATTTTGAGAATCTTGTTGTGCCTGAGGAGGTGGTGGTTGCATGAATTGTGGCTGGTTGCTATTCCTCCAACTGAAATTCGGGTGATTTCTCCATCCCGGATTGTATGTATCTGAAAAAGAAGAAGTGAATGGCTTTTTAAAATTATTCATTGCATTTACTTGCTCATGCACAACTTCTTTAAAAACAGGAATTTTTGGACATTCATTTGTTGAGTGTCCTAATTCATCACAAATGCCACAAATTTCTTCATTTTGCACAGATTTGATTTCTTTTACTTTCCCGGATTCCATGGCTTCAACCTTTCTAGCCAAACTAGCAAACCTTGCATTTAGATCTTCTTCTTGACTAAGATGATATTTTCCTTTATTAGCATTTGCAAGGTTAAATCTAATTGAATTTTCAGAAGGATTAGTATCATGCCAAGATTGAGAATTTTCAGCCAAATGGTCTAAATAGTCTAAAGCTTCTTCAGGTTCTTTATCAAGAAATTCACCATTGCACATTGTTTCCACAAATTATTTGGTTTCGGGTGTTAACCCTTCATAAAAGAAGCTTATAGTGCGCCATTTTTCAAAACCATGATGTGGGCAAGAATTCAACAAATCTTTAAAACGTTCCCAACTTTGAAAATATGCTTCATTTGAATTTTGGGAAAAATTTTGGATTTGTCTTTTTAAAGCATTGGTTTTATGTGTTGAAAAAAATTTCTTCAAAAACTCACATTACATTTCTTGCCATGTGCCAATTGATCTTGGTTTCAAAGTGTTAAGCCAAGATTTTGCTTTATCTTTCAAAGAAAAAGGAAATAATTTAAGCTTAACAACCTCTTCAGTGCAAGTTTGATCATGAAAAGCAGTACATACTTCTTCAAATTCTTTTAGATGTAAATATGGGCTTTCAGATTCTAAACCATGGAAATTAGGAAGTAAAGAAATCATACCTGGCTTGAATCTAAAATTGTTGGCATTAACTAGAAAGATAAAACATGATGGAGTAGAATTTCGGGATGGTTGCAAATACTCACGCATGGTTCGCAACGGTTGATTTTCATGTTCATCATGCACACTTTCGTTTTCAGCCATTGTGCTTAATGTGTGTGACTGTGATTCAAACAAATCAATATGTAAAGTACCTGGATTAACTCTAACCAAACGACCAGAATTTAAATCACGATACCAACTAAGCATAAACAAGTAACTTATAATAGAAAAAAAATACACAAGCTAGCAGTATAAACAGTCCATTAAATATTAACAAAGGTGGGGTAATAAACCAACCACCAAATAAAATAAAAATAAATAAATAAATAAAAAGTTAGTATGCAGATAAATTAAAATGTTAGAAGCAGATAAAGAAAAAGTTAGATAGTTAGTAAGAAAGTTAGTAAGTTAGTAAACAAAAAAAAATGACAGAAAATAAATAACAAAAAAAATGAAAATAAATACAAAAAATAAAGTACAAAAATAAAAAATAAAAATAAAAGGAGAGTTACCCCACTAAGTTAATATGTACAAGAAAATAAAAGGGAGAATTACCCCCACTGTACAGAAATTAAAATGCGAAAAAAAAAATAAAGTGCGAAAAGTAAATTTAAAGAAAGAAAAAAAATAAGTAAAATGGAGAGATTCCCCCACCAAGTTAGTGCGTAAAATAAAAGGGAGAGGTTCCCCCACTAAGTTAGTATGCACAGAAATTAAAAAGAGAGAGGTTCCCCCACTAGTTAGTATGTTAGTATATATACAAAAAAAAAAATTTTACACCAGAAATTCAGTCTTCAAATCAAGTCCCCGGCAACGGCGCCAAAAACTTGATGCACACTTTTAGTTGTTGCATTTACAAACCCAAGTGCAGTTGTCTCAAGTAATAAATTTCTCAGGAGTCCGAGGTCGATCCACAGGGAATTGTTGAAGATTAATTAAGGTGAAGTGAATATTTTGTTACTATGATTAAAATTATTTACTTAGGTTAAAAGATCCACTCTTGGTAAATAAAATAAAGGTAAGATTAATTCCTTTTATAACTCAATTAGAATCCTCACAACATGGAGGTTCTAATCGGAAAATATAACGTTAAAAGTCCATTAAAATAATACACGTAATTATATTATGTTTCCTAAAAATATTACCACCACTTATAAATGGGTTAAAGCATTCATTGTACTAATATTTTGTCTACAACAAATCAAGAACTCCTCTTTACAAAGATGATTTCTAAATTATAAGAAACAAATTATAATACGTATAATGGTTACTAGAAAATATAAATCAATTAAGCACAAGAGAAGAATAAATCTAACCTTACTTTATTACCAAGAGCTTCACCTCTTCACCCAAGTAAAATGAAACTTAGTTACTCATAGATAAGAAGAAAGAAAGAGAGAAGAAGAAGAAGAAAAACATGACTTCAATTTAGAACAAAGGAAAATTACTACAAGAAAACTTAGTAACAAACTAGCATTATTTTGGTAACTAACACTTAATTCCCTAATGATCTGCCAATGCCTCCTTTTATAGAGGATTAAAGATACAAAATGTCAAGGGGGCTGAGTTATTAGTGGGTGGATGATTGGAAAATGAGTGAAAAATGTCAAATGACATTAAATGACATTAAATGAGTGCAAAATAATGGAGATTCCTTGTCTCCGAAATCACGCAGCTCTGAAGTCATTGCATTCATCATTTTTGAACCAAGTGGTCTTCATGAAAGTTGTAGGCCTGGATCTTAGCTTTCAAATGGCTTTGGTTTGGATCCAATATCATTTCTACAACTCCAGATAAGTTCAAATTACTACATACTATCCAGGCCCAGTCACAGCTCCTCTATTCTGACTTCCAAACCCAATATCACCTTCAAGGAATCCGATTCTGGAAAAGTGTTCAACATGAAAGTTGTAGATATGGGTCTTAACTATTCAACATCCAAATTTCAATCCATTTTACAACATCTAGCCCAAAATCTGTGATGAACAGTATACGTAGGTCAAGCTGTCAGGAACAGTATTCTAGTTCTTGCTTCAACCCTAATTTGAGTTATCTACTCGTGTGATTGGGCCTTTGAGGTCTTCATGAAAGTTATAGAACTCTCTCTTATCTTTCAAATGCCACTAGAATCAGATCCAAAGACCACCTACAGCCCAAGATATGACCCAAATACAGAAACAGTGTAAGATATGAATCATGCTGAAAAATTTAATTAAGTTCAATTTTGAGTCCAAACTTACAAAACATAATAAAACTCAATCAATTAAGTACATAAAGAGTGTAAATGACTGAAAATGAAGGCTTTTTAATGTATCAAATATGTGATCATCAAAAAGTTTCTAAGTCTTTTACAAAACATGAGATTTAAATGAAAATTGCAATGATGATTTTAAGGATTTGCAAAGAAAGTGAAAAAAAGATTTGCAAAGAAAATAAAAATGAATTTGAACAAATGGGTTTGGTTTTATAACCATAAGTCTTGCGGTTTTGAAAACAAAATTTTTAATGGTTTTGTTTGTGTAAAACCAAATCAATTTAGAAGGAAAAATATTTGATGGTTTCAATAGTCATGTCCATGTTTTCAAAGGTTTGTCATGCATTGATTTTGATGAAACAAAGTGATTCTTCAAGTGAAAATATAATTAATTTAATATAAGAAATTTGAAAAGGGAATCAGAGTATTTTAGCACTTGAGAAATGAATTTTTATGTAAATGAAAAAGAGAGGTTGCAAGTGAGTCTCAATTTGTTTTAAAAAGAAATTTATTTTTTTGTTAAAATCCCGTTGGATTTTGGAAAGCGTTAGAAATTTTTAAAGTTAGAAACATTGATTTAATTCAATGGAATTGTGAATTTGTGAAATATACTATGAAAAAGGATTTTCTTGAATAAGAAGATATATTAAATGAAGTATAAAGTCATATTATTTTGAGAAAAGTGGAAATGGAATTTTTGAAGAAATGAGAAATATTTTCGTAATGGAATTGTGGTGAAAAACAATTATTTACGTATCTTAAAAATGTAATTTTTAAAGTACGTGATTTGAAATATAGTAAAATATTTCCAAGTGTTTGAAAATACAAGTAAAATATTTTTATGCGATTTGAAATATGATAAAATATTACTACGCGATTGGAGATGCGTTGAAACATTTTTAAGTGATTTGAATTACGTTTAAATATTTTACGTAATTTGAACTACTGTTGAAAAATCACTACGTGATTAAATAATGAGAGAATATTTTTACGTGATTGTGAAAATGACAGAAAATCATTATGTGATTTGGAAAGTGTTTTAAATATTTTAAGAATGATGAAAAATGATTTACGCAACTTAAAAGAATGATTTTTAAGTTACGCGATTTTGAAAATGATGAAAAATCATTACGCGATTTGAGAAACGTATATTTTTATGCGATTGAGAAAAATGTTAAAAAATTTAATACGTGATTTAAAGGTGCAATAGAAGAGTTACAGTATTGTGAAAATGTAACAAAAATGTTTTGGACTTGTGAAAATGAAATGAAAATATTGCGCAATTTTGTGAAAACACGACGAAAGAATTTTATAACTATGAAAATGTGATAATATGATTTTCCTGTTAAAAATACAATATAAATCTTTGTAGAACCAAATTACATGGATCTTTGTGTGAGAAAATGACATGTTTTGCCTGTGATTGGCATTTGGTGCATTATACATGCATTGGAAAGATATGTCTGTGATTGGATTTGGTGCATTATACGTGCATTGAAAAAAAATATGCATTGAAGCATATGATTACATTGAACAAATGAAATTGAAAAGATTTGGCCCTTTGGGGTTGGACTTGCACTGATATATTCGTGCATTGTATAAAATATGCATTGAAGCATATGATTACATTGAACAAATGAAATTGAAAAGATTTGGCCCTTTGGGGTTGGACTTGCACTGATATATTCGTGCATTGTATAAAATATAGCTAATAGCTATTATGGCCCTTGTGGTTGAAGAGGGAATGAGAATTGATAGTGAGGTCTATGATGGATCTTGGGGCGTCGGCGCAGTAATGACCAGTGGACAGTTAGCGAGTACCTGTGCCACTTGGCGATGCTGATCCGTTGCAATGCATTGACGATACCCGACAAGAACATAATTCTTTTCAACGACTGGGAGATTGTCTTTGGGCTAAGGCTGACAATTAACCAGAGCATTCTTCTCGAAATTGTGAAAACCTCCATGGAGTTGTTTTCGATAAAATGAGTCTTTGTGCATATGCATAAATCTGAGCATTTATATTTGTGTGATATATTAATTGAGGAATATTGGTTATTGGTTATGACAATTATTTTGAATACTTGGATGATGATTAAATTGATAAATGATTGGATGATGATAGTTGATTAATGTTGATGGCATGATCATAATTGCAGTATGATCTATCTGTATGATATTGCTATTTGTGTTATCTCTGTGCTGCCATGTTGATATTGGTGTAGGTGATCTCACCTCTTTGTTATATTGTTTTGCTTTGTCTGTATTGTTAAAATCAAATAATAGAAGGATCGAGTTGTCTTAGACATAACGGGCGATGGATACTTTGAGATTGGTGACAACAATAAGGAGTGGACATTCAGAACTTGAAGGTGTGTAGTGTTGATAAAGGAACAGATGTCTGATGCATCAAGATGGACAGAAAAAGGAATAAGTATGTTAAAGTTTCTCGTTAGTGTTGTACCGTGCTATTAAGTAGGACCTGTCATGGGGTTTGCTACTGTTAAAAAAAATTAAGTCTGTTAATTTTATATTTCTCTTTAAATTGTGATATTAATTGGTGTCAATATTGCATAATGAATAGTTGAAATATGATTTTCAATATTACCTAATATTTCAGTAAATTTATGTTTCAGTAAAGAAGAAATTTTGAAACCCATCTTTTATAACTCAAACTTTGTGCGAACTTCTTTTCAGATTATGAGTCGGGAGTCGGAAATGTGATGCCCTAAGGAGGGTGTTATAATTGTGATGCCACATAGTCTCTTTGTGAGCAGAGTGGACATAGGAAATGACTTAAGGACTCAAATCTTATTAGTTCAGGAGGAGGATGAGACTCTAAGGGACATAAGTGAGCAAATCTTCTTAGGAACCTAAAAGGATTTTGATATGGCAGATGATGGAATGATAAAGTTTAGAGAAAGACTTTGTATTCCAAAGGAATCCAAAATCAAGAAAAAGATTCTAGAGGAAGCTCACAAAAGTAAGTATACCGTCCATCGCAGAGCCACTAAGATGTACCAAGATTTGAGGAAGATATTTTGGTGACCTAGAATGAAAAAGGACATAGCAGAATATGTGTCAATGTATCTAACTTGCCAAAAAGGTAAAGATTGAACACTAGAAACCTTTAGGACCTTTATAGTCTTTGGGGATCCCAGAGTGGAAGTGGGATAAGATCTCCATGGACTTTGTAATGATTCTACCCAGGGCTCAGCTAGGATATGATATAATTTGGGTCATAGTGGATAGGTTAACTAAATTTTCCCACTTTCTATCAATTAGAGCTAACTTTTCTCTAGATAAATTAGCTTAGCTATATTTGAAAGAGATAGTTAAGTTGTATGGAGTCCCTGTGAGTATAGTGTCATATAGAGGCCCTAGATTCACATCTAGATTTTGGGGAGCCTTACAAAAGGCTTTTGGGACTAAGTTGAGTCTTATCACGGCTTATCACCCACAGACACATGGGCAAACAGAAAGGACTATCCAAACCCTTGAGGATATGCTCAAAGCATGTGTTTTAGAACAACATGGGAGATGGGGTAGATTCTTACCACTAGTAGAATTTTTCTATAACAATAGCTACCACACCAACATAGGTATGCCACCATATGAAGCTTTATACGAAAGGAAGTGTAGATCGCTTCTGTGTTGGTATGAGGTAGGTGAGAGAACCATCCTAGGTCCTAAATTAGTCCAGCAAACCACAGAGCAGATCAAGATGATTAAGGATAGGTTGGTTACTGCTCAAAGTCAGTAAAAGAGCTATGTTGACAAAAGAAGGAGACTTCTTGAGTTTGATAAAGGAGAACATGTTTTCTTAAGAGTTATTCTTACAACAAGGATTGGTAGAGCATTGCAAACCCAAAAGTTAAATCCTTGTTTTCTTAGTCCCTACCAAATTCTAAAGAGAATAGGATTTGTAGCTTACCAGATAACCCTTGCTTCCAATCTATATAATCTTCATAATGTTTTTCATGTGTCTCAGTTAAGAAAATATAATCCAGATCCTTCACATATCATAGAACACGAATCTACACAGTTAAGAGATGATTTGTCTTATGATATACAACTTGTAAGGATAGTGGACAGAGGGGTCAAACAGCTTAGAGGTAAGCAGATTCCTCTGGTGAAGGTTGTTTGGGGTGGCATTGACACTGAGGAGGCTACTTGGGAGCTAGAGTCCCACATGCAGCAGGACTATTCAGACTTGTTTGTTCAAGGTAAGCAATTTTGGGGTTAAAATTTTAAAAAGAATAAGAGAAATGTAACATCCTCTTTAACATGTTAGTCTTGTTTATGATTACAGAGGTAGCATAATACATGCATGACATTTCTGTTCAATTTTGTGACTTTCTGAGTTAGTTTAGGCTCTTTGCTGCAACACTAAAGGTGAAAAGTAGCTTAAATTGACTCAGATAATGACATTTAAGGCTAAGTTAGAGGAAATAAATATGAAGAATTTATTTCTAGGTCATAAATGAACTAAGTATGATGTAGCTAAAGTTTGAGGATAAGTTGAGTCAGTTTGGTATTTTTAAGTACACTGGTTGAGTATTTATATACTGGATTAACGAGTTACAGATATGGAAACTTATGTAAATGATGAAATTAAGATTGAGATGAATCTTAGGATTTATTCTAATACCTATGGAAGTTAGGAAACTTGATTTGGTAAAATCTAAGCGATCTCAACAAATAAAATGTTCTATCAAAATATCTAAATTTTGCTTAAAACTCCACGACTCTTCAGCAACTAACTTTCTTGATTTTTCTTAGTTTATCATTCCTTTCACACTTCATTTCTTTCTCTTTCTCATGGAAGCAGAAAAAGCAGCAGAAAACAAAAGAAAAGAGAGGAAAGAAGAGAAGAGGAAGTGATAATCACATATTTGATATATTAATAAACCTTCATTTTTAGTCATTTACACTCTCTATGTACTTAATTGATTGAGCTTGGTTATGTTTTGTAGGTTTGGACTCAAATTGAACTTAATTGATTTTTTTCAGCATGATTTACGTCTTACACTATTTCTGTATTTTGGTCATATCTTGAGTTTTAGATGTCTGAAAATTATGTATTTTACCTTGTTGGAAAGATAAGAGAGAGCTCTACAACTTTCATGAAGAGTTCGAGGTCAAATTAGGACATCTAGTGGAACTAATTAGGCTCAAAACTCAAAATATAAGTTTTATGATTGGAACCTGAACAGTGTGCAGTAATTAGAGCATAACATGGACTCTAAGATCTATATTAGGCTACAATTTGGTATCTACAAGTTAAGCCCCATATCTACAACTTTTATGAAGAACATAAGACTCAAATCAAACTCCTTGGAGGTCATATTAAGCTTGGAAGTTAGAACAGAGGAGCTGTAACTGGGCTTGAATACTATACAGTAATTGGGCCATATCTTGGGCTGTAAGTGGCCTTTTGAGGTGATTCTGGTGGCATTTGAAAGCTAAGATCCAGGCCTACAACTTTTTTATAGACCACTTGGTCAGATTATGACACATTCAATGACTTCAGAACTGAATGATTTCAGAGACAAAGAATCTCCATAATTTTTAACCCATCAAAAGTCATTTGACATTTTCCACTCATTTTTCACTCATCCACTCACTCATAACTCAGCCGCCTTGTCATTTGTATCTCTAATCCTCTATAAAAGGGAGTCTTGGCTAATCATTTGGGGAATCTTGGTGTTAGATACCAAAATCATGCTATTTTGTTGTTTGATTATCTTGTTGTAGTTTTCTTTTGTTCTAAATTAAAGTTATGTTATTCTTCTTCTTCTTCTTCTCTCTTTCTTTCTTCTTGTCTATGAGTAACTAAGTTTCATTTTGCTTGGGTGAAGGGGTGAAGCTCTTGGTAATAAGTTAAGGTTAGATTAATTTATCTCTTGTGCTTAAATGATATATTATCAAGTAGCCATTATATTTGTTGCATTTTATTTCCAATCAATTTAGAAACCCTCCGTGTAATGTGGAGTTCTTGATTTATTGTAGACAAGAGATTAGCACAATGAATGCTTGAACCCATTTATAAGTGTTGGTGTTAGAAACTCTCTTTGTAAAGTGGAGTTCTTGATTTGTTGTAGACAAGAGATTAGCACAATGAATGCTTGAACCCATTTACAAGTGTTGACGTTAGTGGATAAGTAAAGAAATCATAATATAATTACGTATATAATTTCTAATGAACTTTGATTGTTGTCTTTTTCGATTGGAACCTCCATTATGTGTAGATTCTAATTGAGTTATAAAAAGAACTAATCTTGTCCTTATTTTATTTACCAAGAGTGGATCTCTTAACCCAAGTAAATATTTTTTATTTGTGACTTGTTTTATCACTTTTATTGTTGTGATAAAATATTTTTCTTACGTCAAATAAATTTTTCTTCATCAATTCCCTGTGGATCGACCTCAGACTCCTAAGAATTTATTACTTGAAACAACCTACACTTGGGTTTATAACTTTTAATCTGCATAAGGACGAAGAATGAAGAAGAGGAAATAAAGAGGAAAGTTAAAGGCAAAGCTCAAGCTTGAGTTCATCCTTGCTATTAGAGGTAGGGGTGTTTGTGTTCATGTGTATCTCTTTTCCTATCTCCATCTTTGCTTTTGAAGCACGCATATTTGAATGAAAAATAGGTCTTGATAAGTTTTTAATGTTTTCTTGCTTGGTTGTTGTCTTCAATGGTTGAGTATGGTCTGTTTTAGTTTAATCTATGCATGATTGTTGATTGGAACCTTGGAAAAACTCATTTGAATACTTAATTCACAAGTTAAGAAATGGGTATGTAGGTCCTTGATTATTGTTCTTAATTCCATATTAGATGAGTTAAATGTGAGCATGAGGATTTTAGCATGCTTAGGGACCAAATTTGGGGTACTTGGAACTTATAATTAAGGGCTAAAGACTAGCTTGGAAACCAATAAAACAAGAAAAATGGGATTTTGGTGCACGGGTGCCTAGGCACCAGAGTTGGGCGCCCAAGTGCCACTGCCCAGAGAAATCCCAACGTGCTGCAAAGCAATGGTGCCTAGGCACTAGGAGCTGGGCACCCAAGCGCCTAGAGACCAGAGAAATTTCAGCTTGATGCAACGCATTGGGCACGTAAGCGCCAAAGGGGAGCACTCAAGCACCCAATGTGCAAAAATTTTATGCCTCACGAGTGCCTAAGCTCTCAAGTTGGGTGCCTGAGCACCCAACAATAGGGGAAACAAGGTAGAGTTTCTGCCATCCCAACGCCTGAGCGGTGGGAAGTCGACGCTTAAGCACTCAGAGTCCAAAATTTTCCAAGATTTTTATCTTGATGAAATAAAGTTTCTTACTTGTTAGGATCCCTTATACATGCTTTTTAGTGTGTATTAAGATACTACTATAGGTATTTTATAAAGGGAATGACCATTTAGTACGTATGTGAAATGTATAAACCTTAGTGCAAGTAAGAGTAGTGAATTGTCCTTGGTAAGTATCTAGCACCTTTGGCAACTTACTGTTGCATAGATATCACTTAAGATGTGATGATGTGGTGTATTAGATGCAAGTATACTTGGATGGATTGGTAGTATTTTTCCTATGTGTGTAACCTTACATAATATGCACAATCATTTGACCAAAGGAAATAAATGGAAAAGTCCAAAAGGTTCTTCGAATGAGGATTTAGCCCTAGTTTCTCAGAGTGTCAGAGCTATGATTAGTGTGAGGATGCAATATTCACTCCCTACTGTAGAATAATACAAGAAGCTAGAGTTCCTAGTAAAACAACTTGGTTCTTAAATGAGCTAAATATGTATGTATGTAAGTTAACTTAGTTTCTTTAATTACTAAAGTTAAACCTTGTAGAGTATTTAAACTAGTCTTACTTAGCATGTGTTAAGATTATGTTTATTATGTTATGTATGATTAGTTATGGGATACTTATACTAAGAATTGTTAATTCTCATCCCATTTGTTATTCCATGACAAATTCAGGTCAAGACCCCGCTAAGGGAAAGAAGAAAAAGAAGCTGAAAGACTAGAGTAGTTTTAGTTTTTATTGCTTCTAGTATAAAGCTTGTATTTATTTATATTTGATTTGTAATTTAAAAAGAATTATGTATTACAATATGCCTTTTGAGGGTAGTGTTGTATATATATGTATGTTTTCCACATCCCTCAAGGCTCTCTATAATGACTACTTTGGTGATTATGGATATATATTATTATGTTAATACGTGCTTCTAGTGTTGTTTATCTTTGTGTATGTTAGATATAACGATATATCATTGTTAGGGCATTACATGTTGAGTGTGTGTCCTCACCATAAGTTTGAGAATTAGCACTTAGTGAGCTATTTTTATAAGGGACTTACACCTACAGAGTGACAATTTATGAATATAATGTGTAATGGTGAGTTCTTATAGAAAGATCCTGATGAGGCCATAGAACACCTTAATGAGGTTGCTGAAATAGCTCACACTTGGATTAGACCTAGTGCTACTGACAGCACAAATAGGTTACGATATGCAAGAAACCCAAATAGTGGTGGAATTTACCATCTCAAGGAAGAGGATAACCTAAAGGCTAAGGTTGATATGCTCACTGGGGAGCTAGAGGTGTTAAAGACTAAAGACTTAAAGGCAACATATGTGACTAATCATGTAGAGTCTTTTAAACAATGTTTTATGTGTGGCACGGTAGATTACCTCACCCAAGAGTGTCCCACATTTGCTAAGATAAGAGAGATGTACGAGGAACAATGTAATGCCTTATGTATGTGCAAGAAGCCTTTTACACCTTTCTTTGATACCTATAATCTGGGGTGGCTTAATCACCCCAATTTTTGTTAGAAGTCTGAAAACCAGCCACCTGTATAACCCCCTAGATTGTCTTGCACCATATCATGCACTTTCATCTTTTATAAGATACTTTGCATACTTTTATTGAGGCACATGATAAGACTAACCAAAAGTTTGAATCTTTGATTACGCAGGTTGTTGAAGAAAACAAGGAGAAAAAGAGCCAAATGTCCAAATTGATAAACTCCTTGAGTGTGAATGAGCGAGGTAAGTTCCCTTCTTAAGTTCAGTCCACACCCCATGGTCAACACATGGTGTAAGAGAATTTGAAAGATGTGAATGCTTTTGTGACACGAAGTGGTACATTATTACACATCTCAACAAAGAACAAATCAAAGGATATGGAAAAGAATCAAGATAGTAGTGATGTCGAGTTGCCCAAGGAACCTAAGGTGATAAAAAGTCTCGTTAAGGTACCGTTCCCTTAAGCTTTAAAATCAAACAAGTGAACTCTGGATCCTAATAATGAAATCCTTGAGAACCTAAGGTAAATAAAAAATAATCTTCCTCTTTTGCATGCAATTAAACAAGTTCTTACTTATGCAAAAGTTCTCAAGGATTTGTGTACAATTAAGAGGAAGCATCATGTGAAGAAGACAATGTTCCTGACAGAATAAGTTAGTGCTCTAATTAAGCAGTGGATTCCTCCCAAGTAGAAAGATCCTGATTATCCAGCCATTGTATGCAGCATTGGAAATCATAAGTTTGGGCAAGCTTTGTTAGATTTAGGAGCTAGCATGAATCTAATGGCATATTCTATTTATTTGGAGTTGAGGTTGGGAGAAATCAAATCAACCACTGTGGTATTGCCATTGGCTGACCGTTTGGTCAAAGTACCTTGGGTGTGGAAGAGGATGTTCTAATTCAAATTGACAAAATTTATTATCCTGTTGATTTCCTAATCCTCAACACTAGCTCTGTTATTAATACTAGTTCTAAAATTCCTTTGATTTTAGGTAGGCCTTTCCTTGACATTACTAATGCTTTTATTAATTGCAAGAATGGGCTCATGAAGCTGTCTTTCAGAAAAATGACTCTCAAGGTGAATATCTTCCTTATTACAAAATAGCCAAAAGATAATGACGAGGGCCATCAGATATACATGATTGACTCACTCTTTCGGGATTATGGCACTCGAGCATGGCAACCAAAGTTTGAGGAGTTTCTTGAGAAAGGTGAAAAATAAATTCCTTCAAGTGTGGAAGCACCTAAGGTTGAATTGAAGCCTCTGCCTATGGGTTTAAAATGTTTTCCTTCGTCCAAGTGATACTTTTCTTGTTATTATCTCATCTAAATTGTCTGAGTCTCAAAGTGAGAAATTAATTCGAACCCTAAGTAAGCATAAGTCAGCCTTAGGTTGGAGCATTATTGATATAAAAGGTGTTAATCCCTTAGTCTGTTCTCATAAAATTAATTTGGAGGAAGGAACTATCCCTTATAGAGACCCCCAGCATAGGCTTAATCCCACTATGAAAGAAGTGGTGAAGAATGAAGGGTTAAAACTATTAGATGCAAGAATCATATATCCTATTGCTGATAGTAAATGGGTAAGTCCTACACAGGTTGTTCCTAAAAAGTTAGGTGTTACTATGGTGAAGAATGACCTGAGAGAGTTAGTCCCTACAAAACTTATGACTGGGTGGTGGATGTGCATTGATTACATAAAGTTGAATGCTGCCATATGAAAAAACCATTTTCTCTCCTTTTTATTGATCAAATTCTTGAGCGTATGGCTAGTCATCCTTTTTATTATTTCTTGGATGGTTATTCTGGTTATTATCAAATTGAAATTACATTAGAAGACCAGGATAAAATCACTTTTACTTGTCCTTTTGGTACTTATACTTTTCATAGAATGCCATTTGGATTGTGTAATACACCTGCTACTTTTCAACATTGCATGATGAGAATTTTTAGTGACAAGGTTAAAAATTACATGGAAGCTTTTATGGATGACTTGACAATTTTTGGATCTTCTTTTGATGCATACTTATTGAATTTAGAGAAAGTGTTGACTCGTTGTGAGGAAAACGAATTGATTTTGAATTGGGAAAAATGCTACTTTATGGTACCTTCAGGTATTGTCTTAGGGCGTATTATTTCTTTTAGGGGGATAGAGGTTGATCAATCTATGGTGTGCTATGAATGGTGATTAAAATTAAGAACAAAATCAGTTGTCAAGTTCTACAAAAAATATAAAAACCTTGCAACCAGTTGTAGTTAGCAATGGTCGATCCACGGAGAACTAATTTAATTGACACTAAAACTGAATCCTAATTCAAACTCTAAAAATAATAACAGTAAAAAGGGGTTTTTTTTGTTAAAACTATAAGAAGGAATTAAATTAAAAGTAACAACAATAAATATGATTTGATTTACCAATTTAAAGAGATTGGTTAAGAGATGGAATCCACCATTAGATTTATATGATAATGCTAACCCACATACCCTTTATCCCAACATAATCAATTATGTCTTTATGCAATTATGAGACTAATTCACTATTTTTCTTAAGTTTTGGTTAATTTAACAACCGCTCAAATTAATCCCTAATCACTAGTTAGCTATAGAGCACATATCCACCTAATGACAACATTAAGATTTAAAAAACCAATCACACTAAGTTCCAATCACACACCGAGATTGAATTACTTGGATCATATGTCTCACTAGTCCTACTACCGCAACCGCGCATAGCAATCCTAGTTTTAACACTTTCAAAATTGGTAAAGAGTATAAAAACCTTTATACTGAAATAAAATCATAAACATATGAATAAAAATATAAGTGTATTGAGATAAAGAAGTATGTAGGATTCACAAAATCAAAACTAAGGTTTCATTTCTCCTTAAATAAATAACAAACTTAGTTATACATGGCAAATTCAAAATCACAAGAAAAACAGAAGAAAAACATCATCCAAAATAAAAGAAGAAAAGAAAACTAAAGATCAAACTAGTTTCCAAGGATTGAGGTTAATTGATCTTTGATCGATCGAACCTGAGTCTCCAATCTTTGATTGAATCTCCCTCTTTCTTGTTCTTCGTATTTCCCTTAATTTCTTGACAGCTTCCAGTCCAGATCCCCTTTTAGGAGCCCTGAGCAATCCTATTTATAGCTTTTGATACCTTACTCCTCAATTAGATTGAAATCTAATTTCTTGATTCGAAGACACAGGCCATGTCTGATGACACAACTAACCCCATGTTTGAGTTTGTCAACATAATTCCAACATGATTTGAAGGCAGAGAGGAACACGGCTTACCCCGTGTCTGGGGACACGGGCCGTGTTCTCGGGAACACCTAGAATTGGATCCAATTTGTGAACCAGAGGAGGACACGGCTTACCCCGTGTCTGAGGACACGGGCCGTGTTTTTGGTCAGGCCCAGTGTGGAATCCTATTGAAGTACCAGAGAAGGACACGGCACACCCCGTGTCTGAGGACACGAGTTGTGTCACTTAATTTCTTCATATTCAGCCCTGATTCTTCACATGTTCTCTTTTCTCTTTACTTCTAGGGTTGATATTGATCTCTTTGAGTCTTCAGCTCTCTCTCTCTCCTCAAGTGGTTAACAAGCTTGGTTTGAAGCTAATGGACTCCAACACTTAAAGATCTCCTGAAAAACACAATTTCAATTATGAGTGCTTGTAATCACAGTTAAGTATAGTTTCACAATAAACATCTGATTAAGCTTTATATCAGAAATTTAGCTAAATATTAACAATTAAGCACATATGGAGTCCAATTAGATCAAACATAAGACACTTAAGATATGGAAATAATTCACAGATCAATCTAAGATCGAATTAATCTCTAAGTTGCTTACACCTAGGATAGTAAAGAATGTGAGATCTTTTCTTGGTCATGCAAGCTTTTATAGGAGGTTCATACATAAATTTTCTACCATATTTAGACCACTATGTGACCTCTTAGTTAAAGATGTCATATTTGAGTGGACACAAACTTGTCAAAAGGCCTTTAAAACGCTAATTGGCAAGCTTACCTTAGCACAAAAAATGCAACCACCTAATTGGACTTCACCTTTAGAGATCATATGTGATGCTGGTGATTTTGTTGTAGGTGTTGTACTTGGATAGCGAAGGGAAAGGAAGCCTTTTGTCATTTATTATGCTAGTAGAACTCTAAATAGTGCTCAGATGAATTACTCCACCATTGAAAAAGAGTTGCTAACTGTAGTGCTTGCTTTAGATAAGTTTCGTGCTTACTTAATTGGTTCTCCTATTGTTATTTTCACAGATCATGAAGCCCTTAAGTACCTTCTTACAAAGAAGGATGCTAAGGAGCGATTAATACGATGAATTTTACTTTTGAAGGAATTTGACATCACAATCAAAGATAAGAAAAGAGTGGAGAACGTAGCAGTTGATCATCTCTCGAGGCTCACATTTGAGGACACCTATGACCACTTGCCAATCAGGGATGATTTTCCCGATGAGCATTTATTTTCTATTACTTCTCTACCATAGTTTGTTCATATTGTGAATTATTTGGCTACAGGTGAGATACCGATGGATTGGAGTGCTTAGGAAAAAAGAAAGTTCATGACTGAGGTACGTAATTTCTTTTGGGATGATCTTTTTCTTTTCAAATACTGTCCTAACCAAGTTTTAAGGCATTGCATCCCTGATGAAGAGATTGCTACCATCTTGGAATTTTGTCACTCCCACGCTTGTGGGGGTCACTTTTCAATGAAGAAAACTGCTACAAAAATTAAGCGGTGTGGATTTTATTGGCCCACATTATTTAAGAATGCAAACATTTATTGTTGCTCATATGAAAAGTGTCAAAAGTTAGGAGTTATGTCCCATCATAATATGATGCCCTTAAACCTAATTTTAGTGTTTGAATTGTTTTATTTTTAGGGTATTGATTTTATGGAATCATTTCCCCCTTCTTTTGGATATCAATCTATTATTGTGGCAGTAGATTATGTGTCAAAATGGGTAGAAACAGTAGCTTGCAGGAGCAATGATAATAGGACGGTAGTTAAATTTCTCAAAGAGAATGTGTTATCTCGATTTGGTACACCACATGCTATAATTATAACCGGGGTACACATTTTTGAAACCTTTCTTTTGAGACTTTGATGAAAAAATATCGGGTGGTACATAAGATCTCAACTGCCTACCACCCCTAGACAAGTGGACAGATAGAATTTGCAAACAAAGAAATTAAGCAAATTTTATAATAAAAAAATGGTTAACGTGGATTGTAAAGATTGGTCTTTGAGACTAGCTGATGCGCTTTGGGCTTACCGTATAGCTTTGAAAACTCCCTTGGGGCATGTCACCTTATAGGTTTGTTTTTGGAAAGCCTTGCCACTTACTTGTCGAGCTCGAGCATCGAGCTTATTGGGCCATCAAACATTTCAATTTTGACATGAGAGAAGTAGGTAAACTTAGAAAATTTCAGTTGACCGAGTTAAAGGAATTGAGAAATGATGCTTATGAGAACTCTAAACTCTATAAGGCTAAAATGAAAGTATTCCATGATAAAAATATTTTGAGAAAAATGTTTAAGCCTAATGATCAAGTGTTCTTATATGATTCTAGACTCTATAAGCATCTAGGAAAATTTCGATCTAGATAGACTGACCCTTTTTGTAGTGAAAATTTTTTTTGCACATGGGCCAGTAGAAATAAACGATCTTAAGGATGGTCAGATATTTAAAGTAAATGGTCAACGTCTTAAAGTTTTAATTGATAGACAAATTTCAAAAGTGGAAGACATTCTACTTATGGATCCGATCTATCAACCATGATCACACCACGCAGTATGTTTTTCTTTATTTGTTTTGTTTGTTTTGTTTTATTTTTGTTTTCTCTTATTTTCTTTCTTTTCTTTTTTGTTTGCTATTGTTTTCTTTGTTTTTGTTTGTAGGTTAGTTTTATTTTGTCATTTCAGGTTACCATCTTTGGTGCTTAGTAAGCTACCCACGTCACTTATCAAGTGTATTCTACCCTTTTTAGCTATTCCCCATTCAATTTTGAGTCTTAAACATTGAAGACAATGTTTCATTTAAGTTAGGGGTGTTAGTGGTGCAAATTCAATATTTAAAATGCTTGTTGGAACTCTGTAGCATACTTTCATATGTCAAATGTTTTCAAAAAAATTTGCATCACATGTGTATCCTTATCACATGTGTACTTATTCTTATTCATAGCCATCTTCGTGAATTCACTAAACCCACCATAGTCATTTTGCTGAAGCATCCACAGAACCCCTAGTGCACTCATCCAAGCTTTATGGTAAGATGGTGGTTTGACACATGTAGCTAGAGAACTCTTTTGCTTAAGTATTCATATGAGTTTTGGAAAGAATTGAGAGCCTACAAATACAGTAAATTATGATAAATGTTCATTGATTTGTTGAATTGGGCACTTCTTTTGAGAACATCATTATATGGTTTGGGGTAAGATGGTGAATATACTTGGGATATGACGAAGGTCAACTTAGGATCAACGTTTGAGCCTTTCAAGCTAACTATTTTCATCATAGACCCCTAGTAGCCAACTTTGAGCCAATAAACACATGTAACTTTTTCTTTTCATATGTCCACATCATCCATGCCTCTCCACATTAGAGTATAGCCTATACACTAATTTTTCTACCCTTTTTACTTCCAAGTGTATACTAAGTGTGGAATTTGTATTTTCTTTCTTTTGAGTTTAGTAAAAAGAGAGAGAGAGAGAGAGAGAGAGAGAGAGAGAGAGAGAGAGAGAGAGAGAAATGGCAAGAATGCCCAAGTGGCATGTGTTTGTTCATCAAATTGTTAAAAAAAAGAAAAAAGAAGAAGAAGAAGAAGGAAAATCATTATTATTTGATTATTTGAAAAGTTGGAGAGTACATCAAGTGAGAAGTATGGTCTACTGAGATATTTAATAAGATTATCTTTGTATGTACTTGGAAGTCTTTTTGAATCCTTTACATTTTTTTATATAGCCTCGAACCCAAGCCACGTTACAACCTTTTGTGTTGACCGTTCTGATCCTATGTAAGCTTTTGGAAAGAGTGGTGGAAGTCTCATTTGCTAGTGTTCCTATCATAAGATCATGTTTGCTTGTTGCTTGCACATAATTGTCTAATTCCTCATGAGAGTGTGTGTACACTCATTGTCAACTCCATGGAGAGAATCCTCAGACAAAACACTTTTATACCTGTGAGTTATAGAATTAGACCTTTTGCTTGAGATGTTCTTAATGTTGCATGTGTCAGGACTTCTGGTTAGATGGATATAGTTTGGAACACACACACACACTTTGCGGATTACTATAAGCGGATTGCTTGTGATAGGATTATTAAATTCCTAAGATTGTTTTGATATGCGAATTTGAAAAATGTGAATTGATAGACTATTTTATTATTTTCTTAGTCTCTTTCATCTCTTTTGCATAGAAAATGTTGGGGACTAGCAATAAGCTAGATGAGGGTGTGATGAGAGTACGAAAGTGCTCTCTAAATACCTTATTTTTTAACTAAAATGTTAAAATGTGAATAAAAATCATTGGAATTAATTTGTATTTTTAAATTGAGTTTCTATTTACTTTGGAATACTCTTAAGCAATAATTTATATATAAACTTGATAATTTTTTCTATTCTTGTATTTATTTTAATCAATTTAATCTCATTATTTAATTATTTTATTTTATAGATTAATATAAGCAAAGAATAGACAAGAAGCCAATAGTTCAATTGGGTCCACAACAAATAAATAAAAAAGGACCTAGGCTATGGTAAAGAGTTATAAATTGAAGATGGAGAATTAGCTTTCTTGCACAGCACCACACAACAACAAAAAGAAGAAAAATGACATTGCAACACAATAGCACCACATAGGAAGGAAGGAAATTTCTTTTAAAAAAATGAGAAAAAGATTGGAGAAAAGATAGAGGACGTGACGACAGCGCAGAGAAGGAGAAAAGGAAGAAAAATGACGCAACAACATTCTAGCAGAGGAAAAAAAGAGATGATTTTATTGTATTCTAATCTTATTATGTCTTGCTAAATTCTCTGTACTAAGGGATGATGAAACCGTGATTATTTTAGCATTGCTTTGTTGAATTGTTGTTACCCAATTTTAGGATTTAATGCTTATTAATTTTATTTTTTTATCAAATTATATGAATGAATTTTTAGATGAGTTTAGTCATGCTTAGCAATTTATTTGTGTTATCTGAGTGTTAGTGGTAATAGTTGGATATCAATTGTGATTTCTTATTAGGAATACATTTGATGATTTGATAATTTACTATTAATTAGAAAAATTTTATCATACATTTTATTGTTATTTTTAGTGCTTTATTAATAGATCTTTCGTGATCACATACTTTGCCACTAGATGTTCATGAGTTAAAATATTTAGGTATAATAATTTGACATAGTTAATATTAAAATTAATCTTAGTAAATTTTGAACATTAATCCTTTTACATCTGGTTGAAACTCAATTTGTTTACTTTGCTTTACTTTAATTTGGATTCAAAATTAATCTTTGTTCACCATTAATAATTTAATATTTTTCTTTAGTTTCTTTGTTCCTTATGTTATTATTTTAATTTGTCTCTTTGTGAAATCGACACCCTAAAGCTATGCTACAACTACCGTGTTATTCTTTGGGCAAAATCAGATAGATTTCTCAAACAACTAAAATATAGTTTAAATTAGTCAACAAACAGCAAACTCAGCCAACTAACTCATTGCTAAATCAATCATCTGATCACTATTCTTAATCAATTAACTTATAATTTAATCAGTCAATTGATAGTGTTCTTTAGTCAGTCATCTTATTACTTGAATCAGTCAACTGATAGTGTGAGTTTTGTGTAAACGGATATGTTTGATATGCTGCCCATAAATTCGTATGAATGAGATTATGGTATGTGTAATGAGATGTGAATGATGATATCATATGGTAGTACTTGATTTGAATGTTACGTTGTGGTTGTTGCTTATATGGCCACTTGACCAATTTTGATATAGGGAGCTAATGATGCTTGTTTGGCCAATATGACAATTTAATGAGTGAATTATGGCAACTAAGTATTGAAATGAGCTTATGAGCCTTGAATGGTTATGAGAACGCTATTATGGTCATGACATGAGCCTTTTGTGTAACATCTTTCGCTCCAATTTGTTTATATAGACTATATAAATATACTTGGAATTATTACCAGACATACTTGCTTGTTTTTGTGCATGTTTGTGTTAGTTTGCATATAAATACAATTACACATAGCGTAATTTAAGTTTAAAATGACCCGAATAAT
The DNA here is from genome assembly GCA_029884595.1 of Ormosia semicastrata. NCBI lineage: Eukaryota > Viridiplantae > Streptophyta > Magnoliopsida > Fabales > Fabaceae > Ormosia > Ormosia semicastrata. The sequence continues at coordinate 8,166,399 of JAQQTO010000061.1, forward strand.
AATGAAAATTAGTAAATTAACCAAAATAAATATGAAAAATTTATAATTAAGATACAAATAAATAAAATGAATTGTTGTAATTTTTTTTAGCTCAAGAACCAATACTTTAGAACCATAAGAATTCATGCACAATCGTGGATCCACTTAGCTTAGGTGTTATTGGCTTAACTTCAAGTCATATTTTTAAGTGGTTAGAGCTTGATTAGATTAAACCAATAGGATTTCATGTATAGAGGTTACTTGCACCCTAAGTTACTAACACATTGGTAAGAATTAGAACTTAATTGACATCAATTGGCCTAAACTAAGACTCTATATGAATTCTATGCATTCCTAAGACATTATTTGATGTTAGAAACATAGGATTGAAGATCAAAATTTTCCCAATAGCTTGAAAGCTCATGGAACCGCCACTTAAGCTCCTAAATTTAGTGACTAAGTTGTTCATTCCCTTCCTTATACCTCCTATCCGGTGCCACCCCAACACAAACACACCCACACTCATTCACTTCTTATTCTCTCTTTGTTTTGGGCGAAAACAGGACAACCATGGCAACTTGCCTTCAAGCTCATGCATGAGCCTCCATTTGAGCTCAAATCAAGTTGCTCTTAAAGACCAAAGTGCTCCTCGTCACCTCCTCCTCCCCCTCATCCAATTGGGTTCTCATTTGAAGCAACTTCATCGCTTCCCATCCTCCATACCTGTAAGCTTAAGGAGTCTAAGTAGGGGTCCTTAGTTCTTATTTCTCATAAATCTTATCTTCTATGTTCAACATTTAAGTTATATATTGATTTTGATGAGAATTTTATTATGTTTCCTATGGGGCTGGTCTTGGGTTTGAAGGGTGAGAAGAAGGGCTTAGTTTCTTTAAAATAACATTATTGATGCCTTGTATTTCTTCAAATAAATAACACTATTGATGTTGTAATTAGCATGTGTGGAATGAATGTTGCTGATGTGATGCCTAGCAAATAAGTTAGTATAAATGACAATTATGTGAATTCCAATAATGATAGTGCAACGTGTGTGTGCTATTACAGTAATTGTCTTAATAAATGCATGTTACAAAATTATGAGTAATGGTAATAACAACCTTAAAAGGGGAAACACGAACCACAATAAAATGACCAAATGCATTCCTATTGACTTTGAGTAAAAGGTAGCATTAATAGTAAAAAGCCTCATTTCTTCCATTACCATTTGATTCTAGAGTACAATGCATAAGGATGGTAATAAATGACATTAAGAACATTATGTATGAAGAATGCAATTAAACGGGGTATAGGCATTAAGAATGCAGTAGTTAGTCAAGGATCAAATGCGGATATGATGAGCATTAAAGGATCTTAAACACTGAATTAAAAAGGGAAAACTAAAAACAACCAATTATCCACCATTCGTGAAAGCAAGCATTCCACCACACTATACTTAATATGGGGTGGACAAAGAATACAAATAAATAAAGAGATAAATTAGCGACAATAATTTCTTGACTTGGTGAAGAACCAATTATTGTACTGGTATAATGTCTAAAAAAAAAAACACATTCCATTAGATATCCAAGAGAAGAAAACTTGAGCAGGAGATCGTAGAGAGAGGCAGAGACACAACCATGATCTTATCTAAATCCATGGAGATATATATTTAAAGGAGCACTTATTTGAGCACAATCACAAAGAATCATTTCCAGTTTTCCACCATAAAACCAAATTTTTTTGGGAATTTTGTCAAACACAATGTATACAATTCAAACTTCTACCCTGAATATCATTACCCTAAGGTAACTTATCATTTTCCACATGTAGTCGAACAATGATGCAATAGCTATCCTTACATATATTTGCTATAGGAAATTCAGAAAATAGAAAAATTGCATGTTAGTCAATAATAAATTTGGCATACAAAAGAGAACAAATTATTTTATGCTATTATAAATGGAAGCAAAAAGCGCAAGGGCTAAGGCAAAGCTTATATACTGTAGAGACACAATTATGCATCAGGTGCCATTCGATTGCAACTTAAGAATATTGAAGCAAGTATGTCATTTATTTACCAAGCAAAATATTGAATACGAAAAGAATGTTGTACTAGATTAGAACTTTTCAAGCAATTAATGCAAGCTTGCTGCTTACCACCGACTAAATAAAAGCTCGTGGATCACCTTCCTTATTACCAACCTGTTAAAAATATGTCAAAGCAATTATGCATGAGGCTGGGTGCTATACCCAATCATTGGCAAACATGCTCTGTTCATAATACATATGCCAATGATAATTGATAAATCATTTTACTCAAATACACAATTAAAATGTTATATCAGTGACAAGGATAGAACCCACATTATAGAGGTTACAAACTTATTTCAAAAGCTCGGTATCTCTAATATGAAGAGCATGCTATCAAAATATCTCTAATTATCAATTAAGCAAGCTAGATCAAGCTATAAAATAGACATCTAAACAACTTCATAAGGACAAGTTTTCTTGAAAACCCAGAAGGAATTCAAAAACTATAGCATGATCCCACTGATTAAAGGAAATGAAAACAAGAAAAGCATAGAGGAATATTACACTAATGTCTCTACTGAAGAGGAAGAGAAAAAAAAAACTAAGAATAATTATATCCCACGAATCCTGATAAGCCATCGCGAGAAAATAGGAAAAGCATATTTGTTTCTATTGCTGGAAACAATGGTGTTGGGCCGGCGGTGAAGTCGCGAATGAACAAGGCATGAACTAACCCACGACCTGAAGTCCTAAAGAACGCCTTTGATTCACCGGAAAAACTGGTGGAGTAGTCGGCGGTGTGGCTTCCTACGAACGGGGTGGTGCGCATCTACAATTAGCCAACAAGGCCAAAGGTTTTTTCAAATGATTATCAGATTTGAGGGATTTGGGGGTTAGGGTTTATAAGAGGAATTTTGAGAGGTGAAGGATGCGTGTGGATTTTCATCAGAAATGGGAAAAAATTGATCGTCCAGCTCCGCAGCTTCGGAGAATGGGAACCGTTTTACCAGATTCCACATACGGTGCCACTGTTATGTTCCATGAGCGAGTTTTCTTTTATATATTTTGATATTTAATAATTGATAAAATAAAACCAAAATAAAATGATATGCATAGAACACGATGCAATAAAAATATTATTTTATTATTTAAATATTTTAAAATAAAATGTAAAATTATAATTTTAATAGAATAAGATAAAAGTATTATTTTATTATTTAAATATTTTATAAATAAAATAAAATAAAATAAAATTATTATTCTATTATTTAAAAAAATGAATTTTAATGAGAAGAGATAAAATTTTAAATATAATAATAATAAAAATGATGATTTCATTTCATATTTTTTAAATTAAGAAAAAAAAAATTAATAATTTTTAATTAAATAAATAGAATCGATCACATCTATTTTTTTTAATATATTCAAATAATAAAATATATTTTTATTTTATTATATTCTCTTCTATGTGTTGGTACTAAGTAGTGTGGTACCTTTATTTTGTTTGGTCTAAGGTGGTATGGGATAGCTTAAGTGTGGGCTTAAACAGTCGAAGCCCTTATGAGAATCAAACTCAATCTTGGCCCAAAGGGCTCTATATGGTCTAATATCGGTTAAAACTTAAAAGTAGAAATACGCTTAAATAAATGAGGAGAACAAATATGAAAGATAATAGAATCATAGTGTTAGAAGTCAATTTATTATACTCTTAAAGATGGGATTAATAAAAAAAATTGAAATGTAATTTATTATTAAAAACTTGGATTAAAATTTTTAAATGAGTTTTTAATGATATATATATTCTTTTGCAATATTTAAATATTTTATTAAGTAAAAATTTATATGAAAATATATTAATATTTAATTACATGATGAAAATCTTACTCAAATACATAATTAAAATACTCTTAAAATGAGGTGAATAAAAAATAATTCACATGTAATTTATTATTAAAAATTGGATTAATCAATTATATTTTGAAATACAATACTTTGTATTTTGATATATGTATTGTTTTGGAATATTTTAATATTTTAATATCCACATTAAACTGAGTGGAAAATTTTATATCAAAAGATATTAATACCAAAATCATGGGATGAAAACTTTGCATGAATGATAATAAAATGAATTGATGTAACTTTTTCGCTTCTAATTTACTTAAATAAATAGATGTACTTATAAATAATTATTTGTTTAATTTATTTATATGTCTCTGTGAATGCTTGTGATTTACGTGCTAACAGGAAAAAACTTAACGAATAAGTTAAGTTTAAAATATTAGTTAAAATAAATGTAAAATATTTAAATGAGGGACAAAAATTATTAAAAATTTATAATTTAGCTTTAAATAAATAACTATAATTATGGTAAATATTTTGGACTTAAATAAATTAAATTAGTAATTTTAGTGAATTATAGTGATTTTATTAACTTAAAGTAGCGTAAAATTAAAATAAATAGGATAAAAATTATGAAAGTAATTTTATAAATTAAAGAATAAATTTATATGATAATAGTGACCTTATAATTATGTTAGGACTTAATAAAATGTATAGGAATAAATTAGGATGATTATATAAGATTAAAATGTATAACTCTGCTTAAGTTGAGTTTTGTTACAAATCCCTACATAGCCGGTCTCAATCCCGGATAAAAGAGGAGGGTTGTGTTAGGCAATTGACAACCAACGTAAAACTTTGTCGAATCTTTATGACATGGATCAACGAAATGATTATGTTAATGCTAGGTCGTTGCCCCTAAGCAATGTGCCGTATGGCTCGAGTACAGTGTCAAATGAGCAAGAGCCGCTGCATCGCCACTTGGGTGTAGTGAAAAATAAGTAAGAGTTCCCATATTTTCGTGAACGGATGTGGGTAAAGAAACTAGTTCACAAGAGTATGATGCATTTTGGAACTTAAAATATAGGCACACTTACAGGTAAATCAATGGAAATAGTTGATACCATGATTAGGAGGAGAATTAATTTTATGTGCCTACAAGAAACTAAGTGAGTTGGAGAAAAAGTAAAGAAACTCGACACTTCGGGTTTTAAACTTTGATACACCGGTAATGTAAAATCTAGAAATGGAGTAGGCATAATAATAGATAAGAATTGAAAGAATAATGTTGTGGATGTGAGAAGGCTCAGAGATAGGATCATAGCTTTGAAGTTTGTTGTGGAACAGGAGACTTTTAATGTTATTAGTATATATGCACCCCAAGTAGGGTTAGACGAGCACTCCAAGATAAATTTTTAGGAGGATTTAGAAGGTTTAGTTTAGGGAATACCATTAGGAGAGAAGATTTTTCTAGGAAGGGACCTAAATGGTCATATGGGGAGCGAATCTAGGGGTATGAGGTTTTGCATGGGGGTTATGGTCTAGGAATAGCTAATGTAGAGGGCAAAGCAATTCTAGATTTTTCGGTAGCATTTGATTTTACAATAACTAACACTTGTTTTAGGAAGCGAGAAGAGCATCTTATCACATATAGAAGCGGGGGTTCTTGCTCTCAAATTAATTTCTTTCTAATAAGGAAATCTGATAGAAAACTTTGCATGGATTGCAAAGTCATCCCTAGAGAGAGTTTGACTACCCAACACAGGGTTATGGTTATGGATGTACGGGATGAGAGTAAGGAGAAATTATTGAGATAAAGAGCTAAGGATCAAATGGTGGCAACTAAAGGGTAGAAAACAAATGCTCTTTCAGAGGAGGATTATGGACAAAGAGATTTGGAAGGTACAAGGGAGTGCTAATGATATGTGGAACGAGATGGTAAAGGGATTAGGAAGGTAGTAAAAGAGACACTAGATGAATCAAGAGGCTTTGGACCCAAGGATAAGGAATCTTGGTGATGGGATGCAAGTGTACAAGATAAGGTTAAGATTAAAAGAGAATGTTATAAAGCTTGGCACATGTATAAAAATGATGAAAATTGAAAAAAATATAAGGCATCTAAAAAAGATATTAAGAAGGCGGTGAGCAAGGCGAAAACTAAAGCATTCAACGGGTTATATCAATCATTGGGCACCAAAGATGAAGAAAGGAATATCTTCAGGCTTGCTAAAAGTATGGAAAGGAAGACAAGAGACTTGGATCAAGTGAAATGCATTAAGGATGAAGAGGGTAAAGTCTTGGTTATGAAAAAAGACATCAAAGATCAGTGGAGGAGTTATTTTTACAAGTTATTTATTAAGGAGCATGAAACATTAGGGGACTCAAACTTTTTAAACACTAGAGAGGAGGAGTAGAATAAAACCTTTTACTGTAGAATTTGGGAGTTTGAGGTAAAAGAAGCATTGAAGAGGATGGATAATGGAAAAGTAGTCGAACTGGATAATATACCTATTGAGATATGGAAGTGCCTAGGAGAGAAAGGTATAAGATGGCTCACAAAGTTGTTTAATGAGATAATGAGGTCTAAGAAAATGCCAAATGAATAGAGGAGAAGCACTTTAATCCCTATTTATATGAACAAGGAAGATATACAAAACTATACAAATTACAGAGGGATTAAGCTCATGAGTCATACCATGAAGTTATGGGAAATAGTAATTGAATGGAGATTAAGACAAGAGACTCATATTTCAGAGAATCAATTTGGTTTTATGCCTAGGAGGTCAACCATGAAAGCAATCCATCTTCTACAAAGATTGATAGAGAGGTATCAGAGGAAGCAAAAAGACCTATACATGATTTTCATTGATCTGGAAAAAGCCTATGATAGGGTACCGAGAGAGGTCTTGTGGAAGGCTTTGGAGAAGAAAGGAGTTCATATCGCCTATGTTCGAGCAATCCAAGATATGTATGATGGGGCTAAAATTAGTGTGAGAACACAGGGTGGGGTCACAGAAGATTTTCCTATAACTATAGGACTACACCAAGGGTCAACTTTGGGTCCATATCTTTTTACCTTGGTCTTGGATGTGCTTACTGCGCATATCCAAGAGCCGGTGCCACAATGCGTGCTTTTTGTAGATGATATAGTCTTAGTTGGAGAGTCGAGAGAGGAAAAAAATGAGAAGCTAAAGCTATAGAGACGAGCTTTAGAAGAACATGGCTTTCATCTAAACAGGAGTAAAACAGAGTATATGAAATATAAGTTCAATAAGAAACGTGTTAATACTAGCTTAGCGGTGAAAATTGGAGATGATACCATACCACAAGTCACACAATTTAGGTATCTTGGATCTATTATACAAAATGTCAGAGAGATAGAGGAAAATGTAAACCATAAGATTCAAGCTGGATGGATGAAATAGAGGAGTGCTTTAGGAGTTATTTGTGATAGAAAAGTGTCTCTCAAGCTTAAGGGTAAATTTTAACACACTGCTATAAGGCTCGCAATGTTATATGATGCTGAATGTTAGGCAGTAAAAAGCCAACAAAAGCATAAGATCATTGTTACTGAGATGAGGATGTTGCACTGGATGTGTGGTCATACAAGATAAGATAGGATTAGGAATGAATACATTAAAGAGAAAGTAAGGGTAGCACCTATTATGGAAAAGATGAGATAATCTCGCCTTAAGTGATTTAGACATGTAAAGAGGAGACCCTTAGAAGCCCCTGTAAGAAGAGTAGATTAGGTGAAAAATAGTCCAATAGCTAGAGGTAGAGGAAGACCAAGAAAGACTATAGGTGAAACGATTAAAAAAGATTTAGATTTGAATGACATTTCTGAAGACTTGGTTTATGATAGAACACAATGACATTGTTTGATCCATGTAGCTGACTCCACCTAGTGAGAAAAGGCTTGGTTGTTGTTGTTGTATTATATAGGATTAAAATCTTATTTAAATTAAATTAAGGAAAGGTAATAATTACCCCTTTGACTAATAGGAATTCATGTAATATTGACTTCTAGGCTAAGTTAAAAGGAGTGGATTTAGACTTCATTAGACTTAAACTAATAGAATTACATGCATTGTAGGTTACATGAACCTCAAGTTAGCTACCTCTTACTAATAATTAGGACCTCATTAACACTAATTGGCTTAAGTTAAGAACCTCATATGAATCCTAAGGAGTTCTAAAATATGATTAGGGGCTAAAATTTTAAGGATTGATGATTAAAGCTTTCCTAGGAGCATTACAGCTTAACCAATCCACCTATGGTTACTTAAAACTTAGGAACTAAGATCATTCCCTCTCCTTTATTCATGACCGATGCCACCCCCCTACACTTCATTTCTCTCCATTTCTCTCATCTCTCATGCACACAGCACCACCATGGCAGCCATGGTTCTCCACATTCAGGTCCTTGCATGAGCTACTAAACGACCTCATCCTAATGCGAGCCTAGAGACAAAAACGCTTCTCACCACTTCCTTTATCTTGTGCACTAATTGGAATTCAATTTTAAGCACTTTCGTCTTTCCCCCTCTTCTCCAAAGCCACGAGCTAGGCGTCCAAGTAGGGATCCTTTCCTCTTTTGCTTCCTTTTTGCTTTGTTCTTGGATGATTGGAACCATTGCTTGTTGATTTTTTATTGAAATTAAGATTGATTTCTCTTGGGGGGCTATATCGGGTTTGTGTGGGTGAGGGGTAGATTCTAGGTTGATATCTTAATTGCTCTTGATTATTGATTCCTTGTATTAAGGTGATCATGGATTAATGGTTGCATATGAGGTTTTAGCTCAATCCCACACCTTGGTTGAGTTGCATGGTCTCGGGTCCAAGCGGGTTTCTACACCAATTTTGTGTTTTAATTGTAATCATTGATAGATTCATGCCTAGACTTGTCTAAAAGGATGAATTAGATGATAAATTTTGAGTGCATGTGGATGTTGGTGTTGGTTAAGGTCTCTGGTTCATAGGGTGAAGTGCACTATGAGTAGCTTGAACTAAAATCATGATAACTGAGTTTTATTCCCACTTGGTTTAGCTTAATTATGTAATTAATTGCTAATTGTAAGTTAGAATTTTAGAAGCCTAGTTGGGTAGTGTCTCAGGTTTAGGGTGTTGTTGCACTAAGGAAGGTGTTCTAAAATTTAATTAGGCTAATTGGACTTAACCTAGCTTAATGTCATTGATTAAAGGTTAAGTGAATTATTAGTTAATTAATGGTGAACTTAGCAAATTGGTTTAGGACCCCGGGTAAGCTAGTATTATAGGGGAATTGGTTAATTAGGATTAATTAATAATAACGAGATTAATTAGATTCTATTTAGACTAAGGCAAGCTTGATCAAGTAAGTCAGTTCATAATTATACCACTAATTGGAAACTTGGCCATGACCTTAGTATAGATTTCTAGCTAATTGGTTGATGCAAGAAGTCCTCGAAGAGGTAGTTACTAAATGAGATAAGCTGACTCATGCTACCTAGATAATATGGCTTACGAGTATGATAAGCTGACTCATGAACACTTAGATAAGATGGCTTATAAAATAGATGAGCTAACTCATGTCCTTTTCATATCATGAATATGAAATTTAATATAATTATTGATGAAAGATTCTACAATAAGGCAAATGATATGAAATGGCCTAAATTTGTTATATTAGAATTGTGTTATCTTCTGTGATATATACATTGCTCATAATTGTTGGATTTTTTGGACTTTTTGGAAATATGACACAATTGCATCAATGATGAGCCACTACAAAAAAAAAAGTCAAATTGTGGATATAGGCAATTGGTGGAGGTTTAAACTGCCGCTAAATTCTATTCATGACAGTTTATCAACCGCTACAATATACACCGCTGCGAGGTTAATTTGTGGTGGTTATGACCAACCGTGGGAATAACTACCGCTAATTGATTATTTAGTGGAGGTTTGAACCGCCACTAACGGATGAAATGTTTGACGATTCCTTATTATTTTGTGGCAGTTAACGACCCCTATTTTATTTCTAATTTTTTTGAATTTTAGTGGCGGTTTGTACCCACCGTAAAAGACTCACAGGGCTGAAAATTAAATATATTAGTGACAGTTGAAAATCGCTACTATAATTTTGAACTATGGAATGTCGTAAGGTAGTGGTGGTTTTGAACTGATGTTATTTGACTAAAATACTAGCAGAAACCATTTATTTTTTGTATTTTACTTGTTTTTACATTTGATATTTACCCTATCCAAAAATAGTATTCAACAACACATAAAAAGTACACTCCAAATACTTTAAATACTAAATTAAATATAATAAGAAGCAAATAACAGTGTAGTAAGTCAAGTAGCACAATGACTACCATCAAAGTAGCACATTAACTAGTACCAAATTAAGTAGCACAATTATTACAAGTATTGAAATATCCAAATGTTCATTGGATTGTCAAATAGTTGTAGAAACTACTACCCCAAACAAACAAGTAGTTATCCATAGGCTAAATACAAAAGGTATCATCTATTAATGTGAACGTGATTCATGGTTAGCTAATGAAGAGCGTCTTGCACCCCCTACTGGTGAACCCTCACCACTAGCTTGATCAGGAAGCTAAAACTTGTTGGTAGCAATTAAAAACCAAATTGGCTAACACTTATACTTTTAATCCAACACTAATCTTTTTTCTTTGTACACTTAAAGTAATTGATCACCAAAGTTACTTATTATATGTATCTTAAGGAAATTTATAAAACATTTCTTGAATGAATACTTGTGAACCTATGATGTTGCCAAGGTCAGCTGGAATGTGACCCACAACACTTCAAAGCACGGAAGTCATTTGGGTCATTTGAGCTTCTAAAATATGCATCCTCTTATTCTTGGTTCGCAATTCTTCCCATAAATCCTTGACTTCTTCAACCAAGGCTACTTTGCTAGTCAAGGACAAAGAGATTCGCCTCATTTGGTGAGTGGTCGAACCCAAGACTTGAGAAGGACAAGGGCCTAACCCCATACCCTAAACATAACCTGGGTGTTCTTTCCGTAGCACCCTAGTAAGTGAATCTGTTGATGAACCTATTTGTGAAGAATTCTCTTCACTCCCAATTACATCAATCTTGTCCTGTATATAACATGCAAATAATGCAAATAAATATGCTTTATGTATAAGGTTTCTAATAAAAAAAATAGGTATCCAAATTCGACATGTCCAGCTTAAGTTATGAGTGAAAAAGAAGGAGTTCCCAAGAACCATGACAACATACAAAAATTAGCTCCACAAGAAATTTAAAATTCCATCAGCTTTTCATGAACTCATTTAATCGGCATTTACAATGAACAGAGACTCAAATCCCATAAAAGAATATTCAAATGTACATATAAATAGAGAATCATGCATCCAAAAATAAAGAAACAACTATCAACATTTTTCCAATATATGGAGCCAATAAAACCTGAACTTTCAAGATCATTCACAGCTAACCAAAATATCATTCAAAACAAGAATGTAATGTAAAAGGGAAAGGCAGTACAATCATTGGTGACAAGAGAATTGAGAAAACAAGGTCATGCAGATGACAATAGATAAAATCTGTATGTATTACAAACACAAAAAATCTACTACCCATGATATCATTTAGAATTTTTCACCAAACATCCAAAAATTTGGGCTATTAACTATTCAACATTTTAGCACCAAAATCTGACATTACCTATGACCAAAGCATGATTATAGACCTCTTAAGATGATATTGGATGCAAACATGCTATCTTTAATCTTTTCTAATCTTGATTTCTTTTTTCGTCATGCAGAGAAATTAGACCAACACAGTGTCTCATGCTAGTATCACAAGGAATCTTATATATGCTCAAATCACTAAGCTAAGAAATCTAACCAATCTGACCATCATTTCATCAAACCATTCACTAAAGGACAATCAACAGTAGTTTAAAAAAAAAAAGTTGCAACATATATTGAACAAAAAAATAAAAAGCATTTTGGATCACCAAGACTTAGCTATTCAATAAAATAGTCACAAGAGAAGATTAATAACCTAGAAATTGAAGCATAAAGCTAACAACTGGTGAACCCCGAAAACTAAACAACCAAGTATCAAAGCAAACAAGGATTTTGGAGTTCAATCTTTATATCAAATAGTTCAGATTTGTGTAATTCATTCTTTTCATTATTTATGTCCTTTTATCAATATTGTTAAATCTCTAAAAGAAAAAACTGCCTACATTATTTGTGTTGTGTTATGTGTGTTTTTAGAAAAAATAAATAAATAAACATACTCTAAAGAAATTTCATTAAAGAAATAACAACCCTCTAGATGACTAAAAAGGGTATTTTGTGTGCATACCATTAATGCTTTAGAGATGCAATATAAATAGCCAGTTTCTACTAACCCAAATAAAAGTAATAAATAAATAACTAGACCAATAAGAAAAAAATGGTAATCATATAAATCATAGCTCCATGACTCTGAAAACAATAATCATTTTCCTTCAGGCATTCTACCAAGCATCTTGCAGTCACTGAACCTGTGACTCTAAAATGTAAGAAGATACCTCTTAAACTTAGAATAATACAATTTACAGGAGTGACTCTAAAATGTTACTTTTAGAAGATGGAATGAAAAATCAGTGAGTGAGTTAGGCAATTTGCTTTAGTAAGAAATTAATTTTCACAGGTGCAATATAAATGCTCACCTCACCTCTGCTTTGACAAAGAAAGAGAACGAAATCGTGAAACCAAGGTCTCTGCTCTCTCTCTCCGTGTTTGAGGACCTTAGTTAATTAGTTAGTTGCCTTGCTTGCCACATAGAACACTAAGATTTTGGCTTGAGTTGAGATTATCTTTATCTTGGTAAGAGAAGGAGAAGGAGAGGTAGATAGGTTCACTAGTAGAGAGGAAGGGTTCGAAAGGGAAAATAGGAAAAGAGGGAAAAGGGAAGGAAAGGGAAAAGAGGGAGAGGGAATTATTTGGCCTAATATTCAACATTTCAATTGGCTGACTTACATTTATTTTTTTATATAACTGTCGTAAAATGACCTTAAACCACCACAAATTCATTTATTTTGTGGTAGTTGACACAACTGCCGTAAAAATCACCACTAAAGTATTAATTATGGCAGTTCCTTTGAGCATGCATGCATGGAAAAATTTGAAATACTCCTTCGAGACTATTAAAGTTGAGCTAGAAAGATAAAGATTGATATAGTAATTTAAAAATCCTTAAGTGCTCAGACTTAAAAGATGTTGGACATGATCTTCTTGTGCACGGAGGTGATCTTATGTGCTATTCCCTTATGTTGAGAACTACAGGCGAGGCCTTAGTATTAGGGGATAGAGTTGTGTGGTAAAGTACAGTCACGTTGTTGCCCGTTTAGCTAGACTACGCAAGTGCATGTGTCAACAAATAATATAAATGAATATTTAAGTATCGTTCCTATGAGGATTGTATTAAAAATTATGCTAATTATTAACCAATTTCTACTTGCTCTCTATTCCAGGAAATCAAATTGATTTTGATGATTAAATGATAAAACAAAATAAATTAACAATTTTAAAATAGGATAAAAATAAATAGAGGGCTGGGAATCTAGGGTCTAACTTCACTTATTATTTTATCTGATTTCAAGCAATCCTTTCACTACTCTTGATCATAATTTGGTTACGCTAGCCAACGTGTTTATGCATTTACAAACCTCTTTCGATGACCTTATAAAACTATGGAACTTAATTAAAACACTATATGTCTATGTGAATTGACAAAATTCCATGCATTGATAACAAACATCAAACACTTACTATGTGTGACCGATAAGTATATTTCTATCTTATTGGCAAATCAATTCATCTATACAATTGAATTAAATTGAACATGTATTTTTTAATTCCATGGTCTACCATCCAAATCCTTATGTCTAGTTCAATGAGTTTACCAAGACAACACAAATGATGACCAATCAAATGTGCGCATTAAGCATAGAATTAGAAAAATCATAACCAAAATTATCACAAGAGCAGGAAAGAAATTCAATTAAATCAAATTACATAATAAGATTCATTAGACCCTAGAAAAGGAAATTAGAACATATTAGTTACAAAACAACAATATCGAGAATTAGCAAAATAGACATCATAAAAAAAATAAAGAGAAATTGTTGTGTCCAGCTCTCTAAATCTTCATCTACCTTGCTCCTCTCCCCAAATTTCTCTCCCTGCATTGCGTCCCAAAACCTATTCTGCCTCTAATCCTTCTATTCCCCTATTTTCATCCAATTGTTTCCATTTAACAATCATGTGTTGGCATCCAAATAGGGAAGTCGCAACATCAAAATTGGAATCGCGACTCTTGTAAGTGAAAGGTCATGCCAGATTATAAGTAAAGCCACGACATAAGATTTATGGATGTCGCAACATATATTAATATGAAAGCCATGGTGCTTTTTTATTATGTGAAGCCGCAACATAGAATTTGTGGAAGCCGCAGCACTCTGTGAAAAAAAAAAGATCATGTCCTGGGTCTTTACGTAGAGCCACGACACAAGTCTTGTGAATGCTGCGGCTCCTTCTTCTTTGGAATTGTGAGCATTGCTAACTGAGAGTTAGAGGCCGCGGCTCAAATGAATCAAGTGTCGCAGCCTCCCTTATGTTAGAAGCAATTTTACGTGTGCTTATTCCTCTTGTTTGAATTTTTACCCCTTGCTTCTTTACAAAATCCTAGAAATAAATAAATACTAAATTAATCAAATATATACTAAAAGATAGAGATAAAACTCAAGGATCTATCCTATGAATGCATCAGAAATTGTTTGAGTAATAACTCTATTTCACAGAGTTATCACACATATAGGATGAGTTCAAGCCTGAAAAGTAATCTATCACCAAGTGTGTAGTTGAGCATGAAACTCCCTATTTATGATTATAAGGATCTGGGATCATGGAAATCAGGTTATAGAAAGATGAATTAATTAATTGACCACTGTAAGGTATTAAAGTAATCATGGCATTGCATTGCATTAATTAAATAGGGCATGCATTGCAATTGCATAACATTGTGCATTAATAATGTTACTTTGGATATTTTTCGTGGATATCTATTAGTATTCTAATTCTAAATGACAACATTCGAAGTTTTCTGTAAATATTTCTATGTGTTCCTATGGAAGTAAATGTGTCCTGGAATTATTTCTGTTTGTTATTCTGTGATAATGGATTTGTTTGGTGTTAAATCTGTAAGTTAAATTATATGGACAATTATATCTAAAATGAACCTGTGCCTCAGGGATAATTAAATTGTTTTGGCATATGCCACTTTAATTATTATCTATAAACATTTGCGAAAATCCAAAAGCAATTGAAATCATCATGATGACACTTATTTGCTAGAATCATTGGAAATTCTTAGAATTTTCACGTCGTTATATTTCCATAGTATTCTAGCCCCTACCACTATAGACTGATGATGCCACTGCTATCAATCTATTGGGAGCCCTCTAAGAGCTGGTGGGTGTATGACCCAATGACCAACTCATACATAGTCTATATGAATGTGAGACTATATATGAGCTACTCACTGGAGGTCATCATCCTCTTTCCATCCCTTTAACCTTCTTGCTAGATTATTATGCTTCTTTTTGTGATAGGCTTACATTTAGGATGTAGGTATTTTTGGTTATCATAGTGTACCACATCTATGCATGGTTGTATGTTAGATATGTGTATGCCTATCAAGACACTTGTATAGTTGACGATAGTACTGATGCAAATATTGGTTGATGTAGATATGATGTACAGGGTACTAATGCCCATAATGATATTCGTATTTTGTTGATGTATGTATGTATGGCCTGAGGCTTAACAGATGTGACTATGTGTAGGTATTGATGCTTGCACCTTAACTCCTTGAATGCATATATGATAACTAGTTTTTGTATTATCTTGGTAGTTGTAACACCCTCTTCAACATGTTAGACTTGTAAATAGTTACAGAGATAGTTTAATACTTTCTTAACATGTTTGTTTAATTTTGTGACAATCTGAGTTAATTTAAGCACTGTACTACAGCCTGAAAGGTGAAAAGTTACTTAAAATAACCCAAATATTAGCATAAATGGTTTAGCTAATGGAAATAGATGTGGATAATTTATTTCTACGTCTCAAATGTGTATTCTATGATGTGGTTAAAATTTGAGAATAATTGGAATCTGATTGGTATTTTTAGGCATACTGATTGTGTGTTTTGAATGCCGAATTGAATAGTCACGGATATGAAAAAATATGATACTGGTGAAACAAATTTTTTAATGAATCATAGTATTTATTTTAAAGTTGTTGGAATTTGAAAAACTTGATTTAACTAAATCTAAGTATTTTTAACAGATCAAGAAGTATTAGTATTGTATATTAAGGTCTAAAACTATCCACTATTTCAGCCTTTAAATTAGACTTCTTTTAGTGACTTTGTTTTCATTATTTCTCACTTTTCTCTCTTCTCTTCACAGATGCACCAAAAACAGCAGAAAAAGTGAAGGTTTCAAGTGGTGAAAGGGGAAACAAGAGGCACAAGAAGAAGGGGAAATCCAAGGTCAGAGATTGAAGCTCAATTCTACAGCATCTTAGCAGCTTGAGGTAGGGGTTCTTGAGCTCAAAACTTCATCTTTTCTCATTTTCATGTTTAATCTTGTATTGAGGTTTGATATGCCAAAATGGGATCTTGAGGTGTTTTAAGTGATTTTCTTGCTTGGATAAGTTTTAAGGGATGTTTATGACTTGCTCATGTTAAGAGTTTGGATTAGAAATTGAAAACTCTTCATTTGGACCTAGAATGCTCAAAGTGTAAATTTTGGGGTTTGGATGAGTGATTTGATTCAAGGATCCATTTTTTATGAAATGAATTGGTGTTTTATGTTTCCTTCATGTTAGTGAGCTTGTTAGGGACTTAAAATCACCTAGAAACCAATTTGAAATGATCAAATTTTGTATTTGCATCAATGAAATAGTGCACAAATTTGTAGAATTCTACAGATTTGCTGCTGGGTGCTCGGCGCTCAAGCGCTCAAGTTTTACGTGCTCAAGCGCCCATCGCCCAGGATTACGTGTGGTTATGTTGTTCGCTCTCTCAAGCGCTCATGTTCTATGCGCTCAAGCGCCAAAACAAGGAAGAATTATGTTTTTAGCATTGTGATGCTAATTAAATTCCCTATTTGATGGGATCATTTGTGAAAGTCTTTTAGGGTGTAATAAGGCACTTTTGGGGATATTTCTTAGAGATAATTATCAACTTGCATATGTGAAAAGTTTGAGAATTTTGGACATTCAAAGTATGACTGAATGCCTATATTAGTGTTTAGAACCTTAGTCAACATGAGGTTAATTTCTAATTCACTTGTGAAGTGATTGTGTGATGTTCTAGATACTGTTTAGCTAGTAATATGAATCTTACTACTTTGTTGGATAAGTGAGATTAAGATTCCTATGTTCTAGTGTTTAAAATGTGACTTGGATTTTTGGTTTTCAAACTTGGTATTTACTAATTTCCTATGTATTGTGACCTTAGATGGTGTGCACAACCATATGACCTAAGAATGAGGTGTTGGATCTGAATTCTCCTTACATGTATGCTAGTATGGTCAGGACTACCGGTATGGGGGTGGAAGTAGTACTCTTACATTGGTGAGGAGAAGGTGTCTACCTATTACTAAGTGGGTTTAGGCTTTTAGGCTTATCTTACTTTGTATATACAAGAAACAGAGGTTTCTGGGAAATAAGTAAGTAACTTGTGTTTTCAAAATTTAAAACTTGCATTGGCATTGCATAATCATAATATTAGGATGTTGTTTGAGCATAATCATACCTCATAACATAAAACATTGCATTGTTGACAATTGTATGGGCAGTTGTTTTGCTTGATGGATTGGTTGCTTATTCGATAGTATCTTAGGATTATATGGGCGATTCTTTGATATTGTTGATTATCCTATAATCGGTTACATGACTGTATGTACGTTTACAGTTGATTTATTTGTTGTAAATGATTAATTGCTGGTCTTGGTATGCGTATACTGAGAAATTGTGATTTCTCACCCCTGTGTATTCCATGTAAATCCAGGTGAAGACCTTCCAAAGGGAAAAGACAAGAAAAAGAAGAAGCAGAAGGCTTAGTTTAGTAGCTTTATTTCTTTTTGCATCAGCTTGTATTTATTTACTTTGCTGAATAGTTTGTAAAAGGTTTATGTATTACAGTGTGGCTTGTTAGCCAGTGATGTATATATATGATCTTTTTCATCTTCGTGGCTCTCTATAATGACTATACATATTATTATGGATTTTTTTTATGCATTTTAGAAAGTGACATGCTTAATATACTTTATCCTAAAATATACTGCTTATTTTACAGTAATTTGTATTAAGGTGTTACAGTAGTTAGGTAGAATTGCGATCTTACAATCCGTTTTACGAAAGAAAACCCACAAGAGTTCTCCAAACAGGACTCATGAACATTTTAAATGGAACTAATAAATGGATTGATAATTTTTAATTAAGTGAATTTGTAATTTGAAAACAACTAGCCTTGGTTGTTCCAAGAAAAGCAAAACAATCCTTCACAAAACTTATTAATAATTGTAGTCATAAATTATGAGTAAGGATAAGCAATTATTATTATATAAAAAAAAGGGTTCACATTTAGTTTAGTTTAGTTTAGAAATAATATGTGACGTGCTTGGGTTGATTACTTCAATATAGGTCCTAAGAATAGTGAGTTAATTAGACTTAGGGCATTACAAATTGACATCTTTTATGCATTTGAGTTAGCTTATTTTGTGTTTAAAATAGTTAATAATAAAAAGTTCCCTGAAAGAGCTTTTGAAAAATAAGCGATTATTTTCTTCAAAATAATCATTAACAAGCATGCCTCTAATTTATTATTAGAACATTAAATTAGTTCAAGTTTAATATTCATATCAAACGATGATATTAGTATTGATTAAAAATGATTTACAACTGAATTCTTGAATGGGATTAAAGAATCTATGATATTATGTTTTATTTTAATAACATAATATCTCCTATTAGCCCAGTGTTTTGCATAATAGGTATAATCACAAGTATTGCAAAGAAGTTGTTGATAGAACTTTAAAGGATATTCTCGTTCTCATATATTCTCTAATAGTAACAGCTTGAATCAACCATTTGGTGGAAAGATTGTTGTTTTTTGAGGTGATTTTATTTAGATTCTACTTGTGATCCTAGAAGAGATCAAGAAAGACATTGTGTTTGCTAAAATTAATTTTTCATATTTGTAGAGATTTTTTTTAAGTACTAAATTTGACAAAAGTTATAAGACTTCAATTAGGGGATTTGAGTTCTGAAGTAAATGAAATAAAAAAAAATCTTTGAATGGGTGTTGAGTATTGGAAACAATAATATTGGTGATCCTAATGATTGGAGGTAAGCATTAAAATTTCTAAAGAATTCCTCATTTCAAGTGGTTTACATTATATGATTTTAAATGATATCAATTTGTTTTAATTATTATTCACTATATTATCTAATTGTTATATTGTCGCTTTGTCATATTCTAAATGTATTTATAATAACTCTATGATAAGTATAATGATATATACATACTAAATATGACCACATATGATACATAATTTTTTTCAAATAAACAATGCACAACAGTAAATATAGCGAGGCTCCCAAACTTCACGTATATTCCCATACCCTAAGTATTTTCTTCTTCCTAAGTTTTGGGGTACTCAGAACTTCTTACGATGCTCTGATACCATAATGACAAGATCGATGCATAGCTTAATAATAATTTTCAAAATATGCATAAAAAATCAAGAAGAATAGATCAATGATATGGATCAAATAATATTTTATTTAAAATTTTGAACTTACACTTTGTTGATACAAATTTACAGAATATTGATTGAATTGCTTTTCCATACGTTACAAGTAAGGAGTAGAAATTTAAAATTACAAGGTTTTGAGAGATTTTGGGTATAGAGGGTAGCAACAGAAAATAGTAATGAATTTTCCAATGCTTATTGATCTGCAGAAGCTTTCTTTTTATAGGTGAGGTTCCTCGGATTCCAAATTCAATGAAGTCCAAAATTATTGATCTTGCATGATGAAGTCATATTTCACCTAAGCTGAAGTCTGGTATTATTGTACTAAAGGAATCTCTTTTAAATGGTGGAGGACAAAATAGTTTGCACGTTGTCCTTAAAGATGCTTACCGACATACGATAGAATCTCTGTTTGATCTATAGGGACACAATGTGTTGCACATGGTCCTTAGAGAGTCCTTCACATATTAGAGAGGTCTACTCCATAGCAGTCATTTTCATTTAGAAGATAATTGCTTTTGCTTTCTTCACTTGGTGGGGAGTGTGTGGATCCGGATGTGGACATAGTAGTGTTGAGCTTTAGGAGAAGGTATTGTTCGATGATGAACTTGCTAATTCTTGAATTAGCTTCTGTTTGAGTTCTTCAAATTTAGAAGCCTTTTTGTGGCTTTTTTTAGCAAGGTGAGATTTGATTCACACCACTTATTGATAACACTGGTGTTGACTAAGTTAAGGTTAAAACTAGGCTACCATTTGACACTGAATTCTCTGGCGATCCAGGTTGGATGTTGAACTTAAAATTTTTTATGAAAATTATAATCCCAAGTGTTGATCCATGCTATATTGAATTGAGCATAAAATTGAAGCAATCTTGATCCTTCTAGAAAACCTGTTCTTTCTCTGAACAGATTGTAAGAATCCTTTACTGGTTGAGGAAGTATCTCAATACATGGTCTTGTTACACACAGCCAATCTACTAACCATGATGGAAAAACCTTCAAACCTTTTTTAAATCAAAAGAACCAGGAAAGTGAACTTATACCACGCTTATTGATAGTTCCAATAAGTATACTTCTGAGGATCATACTTTATTTAAAAAGTTTATGGAATGTAGAGCTCTTGATTCCATTCTCTAGGGCTGTGCACCTTAAGACTTTTTACCTTTGAGAACTCTATGTAGTTAGGGTTCTTTGGACTGTAGTGATGCTCGAGTTCTATGGATTTGGTATTAAGGAAGCTTAATTCAAAAAAGGTTTTGTCTTTTTTTAGAGAGTCATAAGGAACAAAATACCAATTTTGGGATAAGACATGTTGAACAATTTCTCTAGGAGTTGCCTTTAGGAAGAAACACTCAAGTTCTATGGTGAACAGAAGTTTTATAATAATTTTTCTTATATATATGCATTCTTCTATAGTTAGCCTATCGGCCAATAAAGGAGATAATTGTTTTGCTTTTTGAACTAGTTTTGGAGGAGTGCTTACCAAAGTCTGTTGATAAGTAAGGTCTTTGAATATATTTTGATCAGGTGTTTGGGAAGATGATGGTCTTATTTGTTGAACTGGAGTGGGAGAAGAAAGGGTCATGATAGATGATTCTGCTTAAGGTGGATGACCCACTTTATTAGGTAGATGACACAGTGTTGATCTTTGTGTTAAACTTTGAATAATGATCTAGGATAATTTTAGTACTCTTTGATTTTGATTGAGAATATATTGATCTTGATGAGGAACTAAGATTCATCTTTTCCCTACAAAAACTCACTAGTTAGAAAATCAGGAAGATGATTATCCTTTCCCTTTAATATGTCGAACATCAAATTCAAAATAAGACAACAAAGATTTTCATTTGACAAATATTTGTTTGGAAACCAAATTCTTTACATCTTTTGAATGATGCTTGGCGCCACTTTGCAATTAGTTTTTAATAAAAACTTTTTGTTAAACAAATCATCTTGAAATTATGTTATATATAGCTCTATAGATAAAATTTCTTTTTTAATAGTGCTATACTTCTGTTGAGCTAGTCGTCATGTTCTAGAAAAATATCTTACCACTTGCTCTTTGAAAGATTCAAGAAGAATTTGTTTAATCACTCCCTCATACCCTAAATCAGAGGCATCTATTTCTACTACTAAGGAGGCATTTGAATCAGGGAGTCCTAACAAGGAATGGTTTTGACCACTTTCTTAACTTGTTTAACTGCAGTAGTCATAGTAGAATATCATGTTGGAGGATCTTTTTGCAATCTTTTCAACAAGGGTGAACAAATTATCCTAATGTTAGGAATAAAATTTGCTATATAATTAACACATCCTAAGAATCTCTAAAGTTGCTTCTTATCCTTAATTTCATTTGAAAACTTATCTGCAAATTCTATTGACCTATCTATGGGAACAATTGGCCCTTGATGAATTTCAAACCCTACAAATTAGGTTTTGGTTTAGAGCAATTTCATTTTCTTAGCTGAGATTACTAATCTATTTTCTTTTCTAATATTGAAAAATTGTCCTAAATGATTAAAGTGTTGATCGATTGAGTCAGAGAAGACCAGTACATCGTCCAGATATACTATGGTGAATTTTGTATAAGGGTTCAAGATGCTATTCATTATATTTTGAAATTCACTTGGAGCATTCTTTAATCCTTGAGGCATTATGTTCCATTCGTAATGACCAAAGGGTACTGCAAATGTAATTTTGTACCGATCTTCTTCTGCTACCTCTATCTAATAGTAACCAGATTTCATATCAAATTTTGAAAATATAGTAGCATTATGAACTCTATTGACTAAGTCTTTTTTATTTGGGATTAGATATCTTATCCACCTTAAGACCTTGTTTAAAGGCTTATAGTTGATTACTAATCTCGGAGTGCCCCTTTCTATTTTTGAAGCATTCTTAACATAGAATCTTGCACAATTCCATGGAGATTTATTGGGCCTTACTAACTTATTATCAAGATAATCTTGGATCTCTTTTTTACAAAATTCTAGATATTGTTGAGTCATTTGAATTGGCCTTACTTTTGTTGGTATATTAATTTCTTTAAATTCTTCTTCATAGGGTAGAGTTACTACATATATGTTCCTATCTTTGAAAGCATTTGGATATTCACTACATACCTCACTTATGAACTTTTGTTATAAATTTTTTATTTTTTCTTGAACCTTTTGCTTCTTAATCTATTCTTCTATTCTTTTATGCTGGACTTCTTTGCATAGCATGTTGATCTGTTTTGTTTTTCTTTGAATTAGATTTATTTTTGAAATCATAGATTCTTGAACAATATTCAATTCTTTAATTTGAGGAGCTTTTAGGAATTCAAAAAAAAATTCTTTTCCTAAGGCTTTAGTTACTAACCCCTTATCTATTACAGAGAAAGCATATAGTAATGATAAAAATGGAGTTACTAGAATTACTTGTTCAAATATATTTGTTACTAGTAAAAATGATGTTTTATAACAAACTTTTTCTTTACAAATCTTAGCATTATTTAATTTGTAATTAATAAACAATTTTGATCCACTTGCACTACTTAACGATTCTTTAGTCTTTTCATAATACTTGGTGGGTATTAATCTCTTTTGAACACAATTCATATCCGCTTCTGAATCTATTAGTGCTATAAGACTGAGTCTTTCATTTTGAACTATTAATTCTATTTTTGTATGTTGAATAGGTTGAGGGGTATGACTTGTGGGTATACCCAATCTTCTGACAATCTGGCTAGAATTTCTTCATGAGTTAACCTTTTTGGAGTTAAGATTGATGATTTTTGGAGATTAGCCTCCATAATTATTGTTTCATGCTTAGGTGATTGTCTTAATGCCTTAAAGTTTTAATCTTCATTGACATTTTGTAATGAACTCGATATATTATTGACATATGAGTAATTCCTTCCTAATATACATCATCTAACATTTTTACATTTGATTCTAAGGTTTTCTTAGTCATGAAATTGTTAAGCTCCATTGTATAATTTGGGTAACAATTAAAGAATATCGGGCTATCATGCAAGTTAGATTCCATTATAGCAATCATTGAGTCATTTAACTTTGTTAATCTTTTATCCCTTAACAAGACTAAGACAAGATTATTAATCCCTAACTTGTGATGACCTTTTGCTGCTACCTAGATTAATCCTAAGTGCATGAATCTATATCCATTTCTTATATGATGATCGATTAGGTCATCTAAGAGCAAGTTTATTGACTCACAAGGTTCCTTTAGATTATAAGTAGCTTCAAAGGTTTGAACAAATTCTTTAAGTCTAAACAAGAAAGTACTAGACCTATAGATCTCCTTAGGTTAAATAGGAGGCATTCTGCAACATCTCAATATTGATATCCCGATAGACCTGACATATATAAGAACAACAAATACTAGTCATACTACTTTAACTCATATAACAAACTAAACCCATAACATTTGTACAAATAATTATGGAGAGCCACGAGAAACTAGAAGTCATATATGTACATCATTGCCTCAAAATGGCACATTGCAATACATAAACTTCTATACAAACTGGATCAAGTATAATATACACACGCTTTGTTTACATAAAGCATATAAATTATACTAGTCTTCATATATCTTTTGCTTCTCTTTTGAAGAACTTGTACCTGAATTTACATGGCAACACAATCGGGGTGAGAAATCACAATTCTCAGTAGAAGTATTCCACAATTAGCATTTTATAAATTCATAAAGAATACGCAACTACCCATACAATTGCAATGTCATGAATTTAAATGTCATGGTTAGCAACCATCCATACAATTGTCATACTATGTCAAATTATGGTTAGTATTCATGCCTATGCAATAACTTAAGTATGAAATGAGTAATGTTATGATACCAAATCCATGACAATGTCATGATATGCATGAATCCTGAACAAAGTAATGGAAATCACATCCATAAACCTTGAACAAGCACTGGAACCTATTTCCAACAGTCTTCTCTTCGGGTAGTGAAATCCATTAACTATGCGGTCTTTAATAAGTAACAAGGAAATCCATCCTCAAAGTCACACAATAGGGAGGGAGCTACACGTCGTTACACTATCATGATTCAGGGTCACCCCTGGTAGAAAGGAATCCACCTCAACTACTCTCCATTTAGAATAACATCTAGTAAAAAGGGAAATTCCTGCCACAATTGCCAGAATAATGAAAGAGAGGAAGTTCATCCTCAACTCATCACTATGATAGGAAGGAAACTATCCTCCTCACCTAAACATAGATTATCCTTAAATGTGAGGCTCACACCTTCAACAAACACAAAAATATAATATGTTCAACTATGTCTAATTACTTCCTATAATTAGCATTACAAATCAATTTGATTCATCATATTCACACTTCATTAAATACCTCTATTGGAGTTTCATCACTCATTAAGAAGAATAAAAGTAGTAACTACAACATTGAAAAACTCTATGGCGTTATACAACAATTTTTTGAGAAAAACTAGAGCTCACGCCCCGGCGCAGCCTTGGCACGCCGCGGTGCGCTGCTCTCTGTCTCGTATGCCTCAATGTGGTTCTCAGTCACGCTACAGCGTGCTGCTCTCAGGTGCTACACAAATTCCTGGATTCCCCAACGTGGTCCATGTCATGCCACAATGCACAATGTTTTCTGTAGAATTTTATAGAAAACTACGAGTTTGCATTGTTCCATTAGAACTATACTCACCTTCAATCACTCAAAACTCTATTTCAAGTGATTTCTAAACTTACACAATGTCCATTAACACATTACAACTCTCATAACCATTTTCAAATCACTCCATATGCATCAATGCATCATCCATCACTATAAAAACCTAAAACCCCATTTTTAACTCAAATGAGATTATGAGTGTTTAAGAGATGAAAAAATCATCACCAAGCATACACAAACCGACAACAAGCCATATTCAAGTTCCACAACAAGATATAGGCCATAAATACACTAAAACACACTAAAACCCCATTACTCACACCAAGCCATCACATGTACAAGATGGAGAAAAGGAGAAGAAGTGCAAATTAGATTTTTCCCCTACCTCTAACTTCAGAAATTGAAATCACTTAACAGCTCCTCTTTGGTTGATGATTCTTCTTTTCTAACTCCTTGCTTTGCTTTTCCTTTTGTTTCCCTTCCTACAGCCAAGAAAAAAGATGAGAGTGAATGAGAAAATATCTCATTCTTGACTTAAAAAGGTTAAGGCAATAGAAAGTGTAAAGGAGTTGTGTGCTCCTTTGTCACTTAAGTGACTTACCCTAAGTCCTGGTCTGCTAAGAACATTTAGATTTCACCAAATCAAGTTTCCTAGCTTCCAACAAGTTTAAAATAAATCTTAAGATTCATCACAAATCTTGTTTCACCATTTGGATAATTTTTCATATCTATTGGTAGTCAATCTGGCATTAAAACAAATAACTAGTGTCAAACTAACTCCGATTGATCTCAAATTTTAACTACACCATCTTCCACACATTTTTGACCTAGAAACAAACTCACCACATTTATTTCCATTAACTAAACAGTTTAAGCCAATTCTAAGACTAATAACAGTTATATTTCACACATTGTGTTACAACAAAGTGACTAAACATGCTCAAATGGGCACAAAACTTAACAAGCATGACAAATAAGTATTAAGCTACTTCCATAATCATATACAAGTCTATCATATTTTCACGAGTGTTATACATTGACCAATTTGAAGTGAGTTTTTTATATTTGCTATAGTTACCTCATTATTTTAAACCTGATCTTGGTCTACTTCTTCTAAGTTTGAGGTTGCAAATTGAAATTGTGTTGAAGCTAAACTAGAAGCATTACTTCGATGGGAGAGCTTGCTTAAAGTTCTGAGTATCCTAGACATAGTTGATGAATCTACTTACCGTGAACACCAACCCTATGTGCGGGACCACCTAAATGCCTTCTCAGACAACACCCTGACTGACCAATGCACAAATCATCGACTGACCAACGCTAAGTGCCTTCTCCCTCCCAAGTTTTGGGTACTCAGAACCTCTTACGAGGCTCTAATACCAAAATGACAGGATTGAGATAAAGCTCAATAGTAATTTTCAAAATATGGGAATATACATGCTATTAATCCACATTTTTTATTGTTACATTTATCTAAAAATTAATAGAGGTTACACTAAGAGAAGCAACAGTTATAAGAGTGAGAGAGGTAGTGGAGCAGTTAAAAGAAACATGAAATAAATATAAGTTGTGAGAGTGAGAGAGGTAGTGTAGTAGTTGAAATTATGTGTAGTAAATATAAATAAGTGACAATAACAAAATAGGAAAGAAAATATGACCATCAAAAGGAGATCCCATTTATCTAATAGTATATATATATATATAGCATATCTAGTGAGATAAGTTTTTATTGTAAGAGGGTGAGAGGAATAAATCTTGACCATGCAATCATACATGGATGGTCAAGATTAAAAGTTACTTATAGGTCATGTGACCACTTAAAAAAGTCGCATGTTTTTTTGTTCTAATCTTGACCATTCATGTAAGATCCAATGGTCAAGATTCACTCCTCTTACCTCTCACAATAAACACTCCTCTCACCTGAGTAAGATCCTATATAAATATGGGGCATATCTAGTGAGAGAAATTTTTATTATGAGAGGGTGAGAGGAGTAAATCTTGACCATACAACCATACATGGATGATCAAGATTAAAAGTTACTTAAAGGTCATGTGACTACTTAAAAAAGTCACTTGCATTTATGTTTTAATCTTGATTATTCATGTAAGATCCAATGGTCAAGATTCACTCCTCTTATCTCTTATAATAAATACTTCTCTCACCGGATATGCTCCTATATATATATATATATATATATATATATATATATATATACACACATTGATGATCAAGATTAAAAGTTACTTAAAGGTCATGTGACCACTTAAAAAAGTCATACGCATTTATGTTCTAATCTTGATTATTCATGTAAGATCCAATGGTCAAGATTCACTTCTCTCACCTCTTACAAAAAACACTCCCCTCACCAGATTTGGAGTGAGTGGAAATACTAATTACGCATAACATGAGTAAAAATACTAATTATGCTAATAAAAATGTTTGAAAAGGAAATGACGCCTAACATTAGTTATTAGAAAAATTTTACTTTAAGTCTTTAACTTAATTAATATTTTATTTTGGTGAAATTAAAGTTTTGGTCTCTAAAGTTTATTCTCATTTTTAATTTAGTGTCTATATTTTTTATTTTCAATTCAGTCCTCACACTTATAAAAGTTTTTAAAATAGTTTTTGTCATTAATTTTCATTTTAACAGCATTAATTTAGTTTCTACTATATATTTTATAGAAAAAGAATATCTAAAAGAGCACTTATGAGAGAAAGGAACACTTATTCAAAAAAAAAATAAATACTTAATAGAATGAATGAGTACCTTACTTGACATTTTATATAGAAAATGAACATCTAAAAAAGTCCCTATAAGATAAAGAAATATTTACTTTATTAGTCAATTAACAAGTATTATAATGATATTATAAGAATAATTTTGAAAAATTTTAAAAGTGTAAAGACTAATTAAAAAATTATAAAAAATAAATTAAAAATAAGTGTAAATTATAAGAACCAAAAATTTAATTTAAACTTTTATTGTTGTCGTTAATCTTTTTAAAATTAATAGAATTGATTTAAACTCCTGATTCAAAGACTAAAGTTAGAAATATCCTAATAGGACATTAGCCTAACAATATCAGTAAACATGATTAAATAATAAGGTGAGTGAAAAAAAAAAGGTTACTTTTATAATGATTTTTATGTAGGACATGTGGCAAATTGTATTAAAGAATTTATTTGTCACACAAGTCATTTGTACCTTCATTTTAGTGACAATGACTAAAAGTATTATTTTTGAGCATGTAAGGATATAAAACTAAATTTAAATTTATAGGGACAAAAAAAAAAAAAATACACTTATAGGAATTGAAAACATATTTAATTTTTTAAATTATATAAAAAATGATTAATCCTTTTAATTATGTAAAAACACATTTAATTATATATGCTTATGGCTTCATTGATTTGATCTTTCTTATGGCTTCCTTCTTGTCAGTCTTAATATGGAATATTTTTGTGTTTCATTCATAGATATTTTATTGTCAATCTTGTTTGACTAACACAATTATCATATTTTTTCTTATATTGAATTTGCTACTTTTGATAAATTCTAGAAGAGATTACTATTCAAGCATCCCTGAAACTGAAGGATTGCACAAAATCAATGATTTTCTGTGATTGTTTTTTATATGAAAATTTATGGTATAATTCCTGAAGAACTACATCTTTAGATCATGATTGAATCTAAAATGATCAATTTGATTTTAGTATAATTTGAAACAAAAAAATATGAGGGAGAACATCATCTACCTTTTTATGTCTCTCAAATATGCTCTTGTAGTAGCAAAAATGAAAATTGTTTCAAGAGATATTTTACATCAAGTTTATGCATTCTTATGATTGAACACAAAAATAGGTTATTAATAAAAAATCACAAAGGTCACCAAATGGGTTAAACTCCATTCCCTGAAGTAAATGTTTCGTATTATAATTTTGGGTATGGTAGAGGTCTTGGTTATGACCATTGATGTGACAGATATTAAAAAAATGACAATTATCATGATGTTTCAACTCTTCCAATAATATATATCATATGAAGTAGGGAGATAATGATGAAGATATTGAATAAAGTAAAATTACCTTAATGTTGTAACACGTACCTAAAGACATTGGTTATACTTGTCGTATGTCAAAATTTTGCTTTTAAAAATCATTCATTTGATCATGGTCCTACAAATAGTAGACATGAAGTTGCCTTTTAAGTATTGAATCCCTAGCTGGGAAGCATGAATGATAACATGAGTCTTTAAGGAAAGAGTTACCCCGTGGATTGTCCATTATTTCTTTCGGGTATTCACTTAAAAATATGCATTTGGATATGTCTATTTTCGTTAAATATTATAGAGAAAAGTTTTATTACTTGATTGATGATTTGAGTAGTGAATTATTTCTTTAGAACTCATATTTGCCATTTCATATATATATTTTTAAAGTGATTTAAAATCATCATGTACACATTTTCTCTTATTTTGTTAGTTTGTAATATTTTAAATAAAATATATATGACATGATTTCTTATAGTTTAATTGATTGAAAAAAATATTAGCACTCTCAATTCTTTATATATATAGATTAATGGTAAATTTTGACATCCGGTAGTATAGAAGTAATTCAAGTCTCTAGAATATATTTTTTGTTACTTGAATGAACAAAATTTTATATATTATGTTTTATTCATTATCAAGTCAAATATATATATGAATGTAATTGAAACACATGTTATTGTAAATCAGAAGTTTACTATATTGTTGTAAACTAGAAGTTTACAAGTCCAAATAATTTTATTATTTAGCATACGGTCAGTTAGATTATCATTGATCAATATTGATAATTCATATGGATATCATTGAAGAACCAGAAGATTGTTCAATATAATAAGTTTTCAAGTACTACGTATTTTCAATGCAAATTGATTATATGGTCATCACCAACTAAAAATAGAGCTAGATTTTATGAATTTCTAAAACATATTTAAGATGATATTTGTAGATTATATCATAAATCATGTGTACCATTTGGATATTTTATGGCTAGAAGCTAGTTAGTCACATGTGTACTTATTATCAACTTGCTACCTAGCGATTGTGAGATTATACAAGTTATTTGATTAAGAGTACCAATTTTGAGAAAAAGACAATTTGTCTTGATAATGCTGGTGAGTTTATTTCTCAATCTTTTAGTAATTATTATATAACCATTAATGAAATATTAAACATCATGTTGCTTATGTTCAATGCCTCCAATTGGTAGCTAAATAATAAATTGTGAGAACAAAGTCCTAAGTTTATACTTAGGGCATGTTTTTTATATGTTGCGGCACTTGTTGACATAAGACTAACAAATAATTATAATTTTTTCCCTATACAATTGGATTTTGGTTTGAATCTAAATATTTCTCATATAAGATTTTTTTTTGTGCGATATAGTCACTCTTACTCTACCACATAGAACTAAAATGAGTTTTAAAAGAAAGTTTGGAATATATGTTAGATATGAAATTATGTTTCATATCTAACAAATAATTATAAGTTTTTTCCTATACAATTGGATTTTGGTTTGAAGTTAAATATTTCTCATATAATATTTTTTTTTTGTGCGATATAGTTATTCTTACCCTATCACATCGCACTAAAATGAGTTTTAAAAGAAAGTTGGGAATATATGTTAGATATGAAAATATGTTTCAAAAATTATGCGAAAAGAATAAGTAGTTAGAAAAGTAAATTACTGAAATGCATCATCATTATATCATTTAAATCATTGAATAAGGCAATTTGAACTGGAAATTCAAATGATAATACATTTACAAATAAGAGTAAATAAATTGTCTGATGCATTTTCTATTACAAAAGGATAAATAAATTCTATACCATCTATAAATACTCCATTTAAAATTGATACCAAATGAGTAAAAAAAATGCTAGAAATGTAACACCCTAATACTGAAAACCTGATATATCTACCATATAAAAGGCGCACAGTACTAGTTATACTACTTCTAACCTAAAACAACAAACTAAACTCATATCATTCATTCACATAAATAAATATAGAGAGTCTGAACAATGAAAAGTCATATAAATACATCATAGCCTCACAAAGGCATATTGTAATACATAACTTTGAACGACCTCAAAGCAGCAGAAAATAAATAAATAACATATATAATACAAGAATCAAAATAATCTACACTAGATCTTCTGCTTCTTCTGCTTCTCTTTACTTGTACCTGGATTTACATGACAACACATAGGGCGAGAAATCACAATTTCTAAGTATAAATAACTGATACCAGCAGTTAATCATTTACAACAAATAAATCAATTGAACACAAACACTCTATGTAATAGAATGTCCGAAAATCAATAACATCAAAGAATCGCATATACAATCTTAAGATACTATAGAATAAGCAACCAAATAATCAATCGATCAAGCAACTAAGTGAGACAACTACTCATACAATTGTCAACAATGCAATGCTTTATGTTATGATGTATGATTATGCTTAAACAAAGTCCTAATATAATGATTGTGCAATGTTAATGCAAGTTTTGGTTTTTAAAACACATGACACTTACTTATTTCCCAAGAACCACCATTCTTTTGCATATACTGAGCATGTTAGGCCTAAAAACATAAACCTGCTTAGTAATAGGTAAATGTTTTCCCCTCACCGTGTAAGAGTACTATTGTCACCCCCATACCAGTAACCCTGATCATGTAAGCATAAATGCAAGGAGAATTTAGATCCAACATCTCATTTTCAGGTCATATGGTTGTGCACACCATATAAGGTCACAATACATAGGAAATAGCAAATAACAAGTTTGAAAACTAAAAATGCAGGTTTGTTATTAAAACATACACACTTATCATAAGGTTTACAACAACCAAGTGAAAAGCAAATACTAGTGACTCATGATTTTACTTCAACTTAACCCATAAGTAGTAGAACTCATATCACTAGTATCCTTATATCTAGTACCTCCCATCATCACTCCATCAATGATTTCAAGGAAACCTCTAGTTGCCCAAGGTTCTAGATACTACTTTATAACATTCCATAACACTTGGATGCCTAACGATTTACTAACTCCTATCACAAGGTTTACCCTAACCTAATGAAATAGGTATAGCTAGAAAACATACACATTTGGCTCAACTCTAACATATAAAGGAACCAACCCATGTCTCTAACCATTCACGAAGCTTAACCTAGACAATCAAGGAAACATGCTTTAACTATGCATCTCAAACTCAACTTTAACTCTAAAAGAGTAATCTTTGCATATAGGTAGGCATACCATCACACTAAGGAAGCCTAAGATATCCCAACACATCAATCCTTGTCACATCCCCACACATTTGGGTGTTTAGAGTCCTCCAACTCTATCCTAAAGCATTTCCCACACTTCGGACATTTAAAATTCCTAAACTTTTCACATATGCAAGTTAATAGTTCCCTCCAAGAAATATCCCCAAAAGTGTCTTATTACACCCTAAAAGACTTGCACAAATAATCCCAACAAGTAGAGAATTCAATTCGCATCACAATGCTAAAAACACAGCCCCTGCCCTATCTCAATGCTTGAGCATTAAGCACTGGAGCACTTGAGCGTGCGGCTGGTTTCCAGGTGTGTCTATATAGTCATTGTTGCGTAAAGTATAGGCGCTTGAGCGCGTTAGCACTATCAGCGTGTTCTTCTGGGCAACAGGCGCTTGAGCGCGTAAAGCCTGAGTGCTTGAGCGTTGGACGACCAGAGGCAAATCTGCAAAATTCTACAAATTTGTGTACTATTTCATTGGTGCACAATACAAATTTTGATCACTTCAAATTTGTTTCTTGGTGATTTTAAATCCAAAACAAGTTCACAAACATGAGGAAAACATAAAACACCAATTGATTTCATCAAAAATGGATCAAAATACTAAATCACTCATCTAAACCTCTAAAATCGACACTTAGAGCATTTTAGGTTCAAATGGAAAATTTTCAATTTCTAATCCAAACTCTTAGGATAAACAAGTCATAAAACACATTTAAAACTTATCCAAGTAAGAAAATCACTTAAACACCACAAGAACTCATTTTTGCATATTAAACCTCAAATAGCCTAAACAAGGAAAAATGAAAACAAAATGAAGTTTAAGCTCAAAAACTCCTATCTTCAAGCTGTCTTGATGCTGCCTTGATGTTACAGAATTGAGTCTCAACTTCTAGCCTTAGATTTTCCTTTTGATCTCCTATTCTTTTTCTCTTGTTCTTCCTCATTTTCTCCTTTCTCTCTTGTTGTTTCTGTTGTCAAGTTCCAACCGTGAGAAAGAGTGAAAGAGAAGTCAGAAAAAGATTGAAATATCTTCATAAAAGGGTCAACAGAAAGGGTGAACCATGAACAGTTTTAGGCCTTATGTTATAATACTGGTACTTCCTGATCTACTATAAACACTAAACTTTAGCTAAATCAAGTTTTTCAAGTTTCAACAACTTTAAAATAAATACTAAGATTCATTAAAAATGTTGTTTCACTAGTATCATAATTTTTCATATCTGTGACTAATCAATCTGGTATTAAAACACACAACCAGTATGCCTAAAAATACTAAATGGACTCCGATTATTCTCAAACTTTAACCACATCACAAAATACATATTTGTGACTTAGAAATAAAGTATACACATCTATTTCTATTAGTTAAGCCATTTATGCTAATATTTGAGGTCATTTTAAGCTACTTTTCACCTGTCAGCTTGCAGCAAAATGTCTAAACTAACTTAGATTGTCGTAAAATTAAATAGGCATATTAAGCAAATATTAAGCTATATCTGTAATTATTTACAAGTCTAACATGTTGAAGAGGATGCTACATTTCTCCCCATTTTTAAAAAATTTATCTCCAAAATTGCTTACCTCATATAAACAACTACGGGTAGTCTTGCTGCATGTGGGACTCCAACTCCCAAGTTGCCTCCTCGAAACCAACACCATCCCAAAGCACCTTCACTAGAGGAATTTGCTTACCTCTAAGCTCTTTGACCCCTCTGTCCATGATCCTCATCTGCCGCATAACATAAGACAAATCCTATCTTAACTGCACAGATTCATTTCTTATGACATGTGAAGGATTTGGATTGTACTTCCTAAGCTACTGCATATGGAAGACATCATTAATGTTTGACAACCGGGGTGGAAGGGCAATTTGGTAAGTTATGAGTCCAATTCTCTTTAGGATCTGATAGGGACCAATGAAACGAGGGTTCAACTTCCGTGTTCTCAATGATCTACCAATCCCTATTGTAGGAGTGACTCTCAAGAATACATGATCTCCCTCACTAAACTCTAGAGGTTTCCTCCTTTTATCATCATAACTCTTCTGTCTACTTTGAGCCATAACTAACCTATCTCAAATTATTTTAATCTGATCAGTAGTCTGCTGCACCAACTCAGGTCCTAAGATGGTTCTCTCTCCAACCTCATACTAACACAAAGGGGACCTACACTTTCTGCCATAAAGTGCTTGATACGGTGCCATATCTATGCTAGTATGAAAACTATTGTTGTAGGCAAACTCCATTAAGGGTAAGAACTTATCCCAACTCCCTTTCTACTCTAGCACACATATTCTTAGCATATCCTCAAAGGTTTGAATAGTTCTTTCCGATTGACCATTAGTTTGTGGATGATATGATGTACTCAAACTAAGCTTTATTCCAAAAGTTTTCTGCAAGGCTCCCCAAAATCTAGATGTAAATATAAGATCTCTATTAGAAACTATACTAAGGGATATACCATACATCTTAACTATCTCCTGAAGGTATAACTGGGCAAGTCTATCCATGGAGTAGTTAGCTCTAATAGGTATAAAATGGGCAGACTTGGTTAGTATATCCACTACAACCCATATTGCATCAAATCTTAATTGACTTCTAGGCAAGCCCATCATAAAATCCATTGTGATGTTATCCCATTTCCACTCAAGGATTCCCAAAGATTGAATAGGTCGAGAGGGTTTCTGGTGTCTTATCTTGACCTTCTGACAAGTTAGACATCTAGACACAAACTCAACTATGTCCCTCTTCATACCAAACCACCAAAACAACTTCTTCAAGTCTTGATACATCTATGGATAGTGTACTGACTATAGTGAGCTTCTTCAAGGATCAATTCCTTGATTCTGGATTCACAAGGAATGTAAAGTCTACCTCTAAATTTGATCATCCCATTATCCGACATATCAAATTCTCCAAGATAACCTAAAAAGATATGTTCACTTACATCACTAAGAGTCTCATCTTCCTTTTGAGCTTCCAAGATCTAAGTCCTAAAGTCACTCACTATGTCCACTCGACTCACACTAAGACTATGTGGTAACACAGCTACCGAAAAACTCATGTCTCTAAAACTCTCAAGAAGTTCACTCTTTTGGATCATCATATGGGACATATGTAGGGATTTCCTACTCAGTGCATCAGCCACCATATTGGCTTTACCCGAATGGTACTTTAACTCAAAGTCGTAGTCTTTCAAAAACTCCATCCATCTTCGTTGTCTCATGTTTAGCTCCTTCTGATCAAATAAATACTTTAAACTCTTATGATAACTGAACATCTCAAACTGAACTCCATACAAGTAATGTCTCCAAACCTTTAGGGCAAACACTATTACAGTTAACTCCAGATCATGAGTAGGGCAGTTCTCTTTATGAGGTCTCAACTACCTTGATGCATAGGCAACAACTCTCCTATGTTGCATCAAAACACAACCCAAACTCATCTTTGAAACATCACAATGTACCTCAAAGTTTTCCAAAGGATCCGAAATTACCAACACTGGTGTAATAGTCAACCTCACTTTTAGCTCTTAGAAACTACTCTTAGAAGCCTGAGTCCATTCAAATGAACTACCTTTCCTAGTCAATCTAGTCATGGGTGGCACTAACTGAGAAAAACCCTTTATGAACATTCTATAGTACCGCGCTAGGCCTATGAAGCTCCTGATCTCGGTCACAGTAGTGGGTCTCTCCCACTGTAACACTGCATCAACCTTGCTTGGATTCACAGAAATCCTACCCTATGATATCACATGTCCCAAAAACTGTAATTGTGAAAGCCAGAACACACACTTAGATAGCTTGGCAAACAACTTATTCTACTTAAGGGTTTCCAACACTATCCTAAGATGTTGTTCATGCTCCTCCATTGTCTTAGAATAGATCAAGATATCATTAATAAACACCACAACAAACTGATCCAGGTAGGGTCTAAAGATCCTGTTCATGTAATCTATGAACACTGCCAATGTATTCGTCAACCCAAAGGACATTACGAGGTATTCATAATGCTCATACCTAGTTCTAAAAGTTGTCTTAGGGATATCCTCTTCCCTAACCCTTATCTGATGATAACTAGACCTAAGATCAATCTTTGAGAAAATCACAGCTTCTCTTAGCTGATCCATTAGATCGTCTATCCTAGGCAATGGATACTCATACAAAACCTATGAGAATATACTGATGAGTTTCCAACTAATGGCACACACTAAAGAATACCTTGCATAAGGTTGGGCATAGCTCCATGTCTCTGTGAACACTATTTCACAAAATGTCCCTGTTGACCGCACATAAAACATATTGTATATGTTTTGTGGCCATACTATTTTCCACATTTCGAGCACTTTTGGTTCCACGCTCTAACTTGAATTTTCTTTCCTCTAACAAGTAGAATTTGAGACCAAGAAATACTCTTGCTAACTTCATCACTTGACCTTTTCCTTTTTAGAGAGCCTACTAAAACGTTCTCCCTTTCACTGAACTACTCCTCAGCTGCTACTAGAGAAACTAGCTGTTGAGATGGATTAGCTTCAATCCTCTCTAGAATCCTGTTAACAACAGCAACCTGCTCTCTCATAGTTGTTGTCATTGCCATCAACGCTTCCACCAAAGTAGGGCCCTCACCAGATGAGCTCCTGTCCCCACGAGTTCACCTTGGAGACGCCATAGTTTCCTGTACACATAGAACAACACATAATGAGGTAGCTAATCTTAATATCATGTAACTATGCAACAGTAGTTAAAAATAGTTATACTAAAGGCAAGTCACGCAATTCAATCAAACATCTCACACAAGAGATAAAGAAATGCACAACACAAAAAGGAACTCATAAACATGCCTAAGCATAGTCAGTCCATACCCCGGCTCAACAGGATGAACTGCTTTGATACCATAATGTAACACCCTAATACTGAGAACCTAATATATTTACCATATAAAGCGCACATAGTACTAGTTATGCTACTTCTAACCTAAAATAACAAACTAATCCCATATCATTCATTCACATAAATAAATATGGAGAGCCTGAACAACGAAGAGTCATATAAATACATCATAGCCTCACAAAGTCATACTGTAATACATAACTTTGAATGACCTCAAAGCAGCAGAAAATAAATACATAATATATTTAATACAAGAAACAAAATAATCTACACTTGATCTTCTACTTCTTCTGCTTCTCTTTACTTGTACCTAGATTTACATGGCAACACACGGGGTGAGAAATCATAATTTCTTAGTATAAGTAACTAATACCAGCAGTTAATCATTTACAACATATAAATCAACTGAACACATAAAAACAATCTATGTAATAGAATGTTCGAAAATCAACAACATCAAAGAATTGCCCATACAATCCTAAGATAGTATCGAACAAACAACCAAACAATCAATCGATCAAGCAACTAAGTGAGATAACTGCCCATACAATTGTCAACAATGGAATGCTTTAAATTATGATGTACGATTATACTCAAACAAAGTCCTAATATAATGATTGTGCACTGCTAATATAGATTTTGGTTTTTAAAACACATGCCACTTACTTATTTCCCAAGAGCCACCATTCTGTTATATATACTGAGTAGGTTAGGCCTAAAAGCATAAACCTGCTTGGTAATAGGTAAACGCTTTCCTCTCACAGCGTAAGAGTACTATTGCCACCCCTATACCGGTAACCCTGACCCTGCAAGCATAAATACAAGGAAAATTTAGATCCAACACTTCATTCTCAAGTCATATGGTTGTGCACACCATCTAAAGTCACAATACATAGGAAATAATAAATAACAAGTTTGAAAACTAAAAATGCACGTTTGTTATCAAAACATATGCACTTATCACAAGGTTTACAACAACTAAGTGAAAATAAAGACTAGTGACTCATGACTTTACTTCAACTTAACCCATAAGTAGTAGAACTCATGTCACTGGTATCCTCATATCTAGTACCTCACACCATCACTCCATCAGTGATTTCAAGGCAACCTCCAGTTGCTCAAGGTTCTAGATACTACTTTATAACATTCCATAACACTTGGATGCCCAAGGATTTACCAACTCCCATCACATGGTTTACCCTAACCTAGTGAAAAAGGTATAGCTAGAAAACATACACATTTGGCTAAACTCTAATACATAAAAGAATCAGCCAATGTCTCTAACCATTCACAAAGCTTAACCTGGACAATCAAGGAAACATGCTTTAACTATGCATCTCAAACTCAACTTTAACTCTAAAGGAGTAATCTTTACATATAGGTAGGCATACCATTACACTAAGGAAGCCTAAGGTGTCCAAAAACACCAATCCTTGTCACACCCCCACACATTTGGGTGTCTAGAGTTCTCCAACTCTATCCTAAAGCATTTCCCACACTCAGACATTGAAAATTCCCAAACTTTTTCACATATACAAGTTGATAGTTCCCTCCAAGAAATATCCCCAAAAGTGTCTCATTACACCTTAAAAGACTTGCATAAATAATCCCAACAAGTAGAGAATTAAATTTGCATCACAATGCTAAAACACACAGCCCCTACCCTATCTCAGCGCTTGAGCATTAAGCTCTAGAGCGCTTGAGCACACGGCTGGTTTCCAGGTGCGTCTGTATAGTCATTGCATGCTTCAGCACGTAAAGCACAGGCGCTTGAGCACACTAGCATTATCAGTTGGTTCTTCTGGGCCACAGGCGCTTAAGCGCGTAAAGCCTGAGTACTTAAGCGCCGAACGATTAGAGGCAAATCTGCAGAAATTTGCAGATTTATGCACTATTCCATTAGTGCACAATACGAAATTTGATCATTTCAAATTTGTTTCTTGGTGATTTTAAGTCTCAAACAAGTTCACAAATATAAGAAAAACATAAAACACCAATTGATTTCATCAAAAATGGATCAAAACAGTAAATCACTCATCCAAACCCCTAAAATCAACACTTAGAGCATTTTTGGTCCAAATGGGGAATTTTCAGTTTCTAATCCAAACTATTAGTATGAACAAGTCATAAAACACATTTAAAACTTATCCAAGCAAGAAAATCACTTAAAACACCACAAGAACTCATTTTAGCATATTAAACCTCAAATAACCTAAACATGGAAAAATAAGAAAAAAAATGAAGTTTAAGCTCAAAAACCTTTATCTTCAAGCTACCTTGATGCTGCCTTGATGTTATAGAATTGAGTCTCAACTTCTAGCCTCAGATTTCCCTTTTGATCTCCTTGTCTTTCTCTCTTGTTCTTCTTCTTTTTCTCCTTTCTCTCTTGCTATTTCTATTGTCAAGTTCCAGCTGTGAGAAAGAGTGAAAGAGAAGTTGGAAAAAGATTGAAATATCATAACAAAAAGGGTCAACAAAAAGGGGTGAACTGTGGACAGTTTTAGGCCTTAAGTTATAACACTGGTACTTCCTAATCTGCTAAAAACACTCAACTTTAGCTAAATCAAGTTTTTCAAGTTCTAACAACTTTAAAATAAATACTAAGTTTCGTTAAAAAATTTGTTTCACCAATATCATAAATTTCATATCTGTGACTAGTCAATCCGTCATTAAAACATACAACCATTACACCTAAAAATACCAAACGGACTCCGATTATTCTCAAAATTTAACCACATCACAGAATACATATTTGTGACTCAGAAATAAATTATCCACATCTATTTTCATTATCTAAGCCAGTTATGCTAATATCTAGGTCATTTTAAGCTACTTTTTACATTTTGGTTTGCAGCAAAGTACCTAAACTAACTTGGATTGCCGTAAAATTAAACAGACATGTTAAGCAAGTATTAAGCTACCTCTGTAACTATTTACAAGTCTAATATGTTGAAGAGGATGTTACAAGAAGCACGGTAGACTAATCGATTCCAAAGACAAAAGCCCAGAAAAGGGAATGACTAAATAATATTGTTAAGGAACAAAATAATCCTAAAGAGAATACTCTTGGCAATGATATTAAAGACATAATAAGTAGGACTCTTGAAGTAATATGAACTTCATAAGTAGTTCAAACTCTAAAAGAAGTTAAAATATCTAAAAATAGTGAAAATAATAATATCTCAATAAATTATGTTTATACGGGCAAAATAATGGAATTGAAAAGAAATAGTTGTCAACAACATATTTTCATAGCATGCAATATTATGAATAATAATGAGGATTTTGAAACTAGAATTGTTGAAGAATTTCAATTAAGAAATGATTGGCTAAAATAGAAGAATGTCATGCAGGCAGAATAGAACTCACTTATAAAACGTAAGGTTATTGAATGTGTAGTTCAAACTCTAGAAGAGGTTTTAATGGACCTGAAGTCTAAACCCTATAAGGTGCAAAATCTGTGGATATAAATGGATGTAGTTATGTTTTGATATCTAATAAGGTTGTTTGCACACAAGTTGAGTACTTCTAGTAGTTGTTGTTCTATCTTATGGATCTCTCGTTATATACTATCTACATGAAAATCCCCGAAGTATTTAAAATATCAACTAAATCCATTGAACTTAATTTACATATGCTAAAAATGTATGTTCTTTTGTTCATCGTATGGAGACTTTTTTATTGAGCATTAATACTTGTTGATATGCATTATATATTTATTTTAAAATTTCTTAAAATACTTTATTTGCTTATGTGTCTATTTAAAGAAACTTGTAACTAGCTTTCACATAAATGCTATGTATGTTGATTATTAAAATTTCTTGAAGTTCTTCCAAGGTTATAGAAGATATAAAGAAAGAATTTGATGTGAAAGACCTTTAAATGATAAAACTGCCTCGGCTTGCAGATCAAGCATTTAGCAAATTGAATTTTGTCTATCAAGTTATAGAGAACATATTCTTAAGTGATATATACATATTACATAGATTGAGTATAATGGTTGTTAGATCGCTAGATTTAAAGAAGATAATGAAGATCTTGGTCTTAAAGTACCATATCTTAGTACTATAGTAGCATACATGCATATTGCTAAACATTACATGATTTGATATAGTATTTTTTCGTGAATTTATTAGCAAGATATAATTCATCACCAACTAGAAGATATTGAAACGAAATTAAGCATGTATTTCTATGTCTTTGAGACACAATTGATGAGATTATTTAATTCATATGAATCTATACCTAGTTAATTGATTATACAGGTGTAGGATATTTATCTAATCCAAATAAAACCATATCCCAAACAGGCTATCATTTACATGTGGTGGTATTGTTATATCTTGGCGATCTACATAGAAATCTATAGTTGTCACTTTTCATATCATAATAGTAATTCATGAAGGAAGTCATGAATATTTTTAGTTAAGAGCTATGACTCATCATATTCAAGAATCTTGTGGATTGTCTTATGAAAAGAAAATTCCAATTAAAGATAATACTGCTTGCAAAGCTTAACTGAAAGGAGGATATATATCAAATGTGACAAAATAAAATATATTTCTCTAAAATTCTTTAGGGGGAGAAAATCAGAATGTTTCAACTATAACATCCCGAATTTATTAACCATAATATAATCAAGATATATCACAGTGATTAGATTCAAGCATGCTACTTACTATAGCTATACAATTTCCAATATAACATATCAACATTATATAGAAAATATGAGCCACGAATGAATAACTATATGTATATATATATCATTGCCTCAAAGGCATATTATAATACATAAACATTTACAACAAGATCTAGCATAATATACAAGCCTTATCAACAAAAGCCTATAACTATAATAATCTTCACACATCTTCTTTTTTCCTTTTGAGAAACTAGCACTTGGATTTACATGGCAACACAATCGGGGTGAGAAATCACATTTCAGTAGAAGTATTCTAATACCAGCATATATATATATATATATATATATATATATATATATATATATATATATATATATAATATATATATACTCATTCAGATAATATTAACAATGATCAAAATAACAATTCATCACAGAAGCAACAACATCTCCATCTCAGATACACGCAATCGCTCATACAATTGCAATGCATGAATAATGTTATGAAAGCAACCGCTCATACAATGGTCATGCTATACCAAGTTATGTCTAGTGTTTATGCCTATGCAAAACCCTAAGTATGAAAATGAATAATGTATGATGCCATATCTAGGAACCTACAATTCCATAGTAATGTCATGAATACATGAAACTTGAACAAAGTAATGGAAATCACAACCATAACCTTGAACAAGCACTGGAAGTTCATACAGCAACATCATTATCATAGAGGAAATTCGTTCCCCCCGGGTGGTGAAGTCCATTAACTACACAGTTATCGATAATGAACAAAGAAACCCATCCTCAAAATCACTATATTAGAAAGGATACAATCCACCTTACCTAATATATATTACCCACATCTATGGGACTCACACATTTCAAAAAGCAATCACCCACATCTACGGGGCTTATACTTTTCAAAAAGGTAAAACATACATCATGTATATTATCAGACATGGTGAGGATATGACTCACCAACATTATCCATCAAAACAAGCAGATAATATTACTCACCTCCACTAGTTGATGATCACATATTTGATACATTAATAAGCCTTCA
The DNA here is from genome assembly GCA_029884595.1 of Ormosia semicastrata. Classification (NCBI taxonomy): domain Eukaryota; kingdom Viridiplantae; phylum Streptophyta; class Magnoliopsida; order Fabales; family Fabaceae; genus Ormosia; species Ormosia semicastrata. The sequence continues at coordinate 8,209,703 of JAQQTO010000061.1, forward strand.
TTTTTAGTCATTTACACTCTCCATGTACTTACTTGATTGATTTTGATTATGTTTTGTAAGTTTGGACTCAAATTGGACTTAATTGAATTTTTCAGCATAATTTATGTCTTACGTTACTTCTGTATTTAGGTTATATCTTAGGATGTAGGTGGTCAAATGAGGTGAATCTGATGGCATTTTAAAGATAAGAGAGAGCTCTATAACTTTCATGAAGACCTCAAAGGCCCAATCACACGAGTAGATAACTCAAATTGGGGTTGAAGCAAGAACCAGAGTGCTTTTCCTGACAGCTTAACCTACGTATACTGTTCATCACAGTTTTCGGGCTAGAGGTTGTCAAATGAGCTAAAATTTGGATGCTGAATATTTAAGACCCATATCTACAATGTTTATGTTGAATACTTTTCTAGAATCGGACTCTTTGAAGGTGATATTAGGCTTGGAAGTCAGAATAGAGGAGCTGTGATTGGGCCTGAGCAGTGTGCAGTAATTTGAACGTATCTGGAGTTATAGAAATGATATTTGACTCAAACCAAAGCTATTTGAAAGCTAAGATCCAGGCCTACAACTTTCATGAAGACCACTTGGTTCAAAAATGACGAATGGAATGCCTTCAGAGCTACATGATTTTGGAGACAATGAATCTCCATAATTTTCCACTCACCAAAAGTCATTTGGCATTTTTCACTCATTTTCCACTCATCCACCCACTAATGACTCAGCCCCCTTGTCATTTTATATCTCTAATCCTCTATAAAAGGAGGCCTTGGCAGATCATTGAGGGTGTTAGGTGTTAGTTACCAAAATGATGCCATTTTGTTACTAGGTTTTCTTGTAGTAATTTTCCTTTGTTCTAAACTAAAGTCATATTCTTCTTCTTCTTCTTCTCTCTTTATTTCTTCTTATCTATGAGTAACTAAGTTTCATTTTACTTGGGTAAAATGGTGAAGCTCTTGGTAATAAAGTAAGGTTAGATTTATTCTTCTCTTGTGCTTAAATGATTTATATTTTCTAGTAACCATTATACGTATTATAATTTGTTTCTTATAATTTAAAAATCATCTTTGTAAAGAGGAGTTCTTGATTTTTGTAGACAAAATATTGGTACAATGAATGCTTTAACCCATTTATAAGTGGTGGTAATATTTTTAGGAAACATAATATAATTACGTATATTATTTTAAATGGACTTTTAATGTTGTATTTTTCGATTGGAACCTCCATGTTGCGAGGATTCTAATTGAGTTATAAAAGAAATTAATCTTACCTTTACTTTATTTACTAAGAGTGGATCTTTTAACAAAAGTAAATAATTTTTACCATAGTCACAAAATATTTACTTCACCTTAATTAATCTTCAACAATTCTCTGTGGATCGACCTCGGACTCCCGAGAAATTTATTACTTGAGACAACCTGCACTTGGGTTCGCAAAGCAACAATTAATCCCGCATCAAGTTTGTAGACTTGTTTGAAACTAAAAATTATGCATCAAGTTTTTGGCGCCGTTTTTGGGACTTGATTTGAAGACCTAATTTCTAGTGTAAAAATTTTGAATATATACTAACATACTAACTAGTGGAGGAACCTCTCCTTTTTAATTTCTACGTGCATACTAACTTGTGGGGGAAACTCTCCCTAATTTCTCTATAATCTTTAATCATTAATGAAATAACCTTTCTTCTTCTCTCCTCTCTCGCTGGAACAAAAAATCGGCTTGTCGATTCTTCAGTTTTCATATTTTAAATTTACTTTCTCGCACTTTATTTTCTCGCATTTTAATTTCGTAAGTGGGGTAATTTCCCTTTTATTTTCTTGTACATATTAACTTAGTGGGGTAACTCTCTCTTTTATTTTTTTCTGTATTTTATTTTTTGTATTTATTTTTCATCATTTTTTTTTGTTTACTAACTTACTAACTCTCTTACTAACTATCTAATTTTTTACTTTATCACCTATCTAACTTTTTACTTTTTCTCGCTTCTAACATTTTAATTTATCTCGTATACTAATTTTTTAATTTTTATGCTTTTTAACTTATTTGGTGGTTGGTTTATACCACACCTTTGTTAATATTTAATGGAAGATTTATATTTGTAGCTTATACATTTTATTTTATACTATAAGTTACTTATTTATGCTTAATTGGTATCGTGATTTAAATTCTGGTCGTTTGGTTAGAGTTAATCCAGGTACTTTACATATTGATTTGTTTGAATCACAATCACACACAATAAGCACAATGACTGAAAACGAAAGTGTGCATGATGAACATGAAAATCAACCGTTGCGAACCATGCGTGAGTATTTGCAACCATCTCGAAATTCTAGTCCATCATGTTTTATCTTTCCACTCAATGCCAACAATTTTAGATTCAAGTCAGGTATGATTTCTTTACTTCCTAATTTCCATGGTTTAGAATCTAAAAGTCCATATTTACATCTAAAAGAATTTGAGGAAGTATGTACTGCTTTTAATATCAAACTTACACTGAAGAGGTTGTTAAGCTTAAATTATTTCTTTTTTCTTTGAAAGATAAAGCAAAAACTTGGCTTAACACTTTGAAACTAAGATCAATTGGCACATGGCAAGAAATGCAAGGTGAGTTTTTGAAGAAATTTTTTTCAACACATAAAACCAATGCTTTGAAAAGATAAATCCAAAATTTTTCCCAAAATTTAAATGAAGCATATTTTTAAAGTTAGGAACGTTTTAAAAATTTGTTGAATTTTTGTCCACATCATGGTTTTGAAAAATGGCGCACTATAAGCTTCTTTTATGAAGAGTTAACACCCGAAACCAAATAATTTGTGGAAACAATGTGCAATGGTGAATTTCTTGATAAAAAACCTGAAGAAGCTTTAGACTATTTAGACCATTTGGTTGAAAATTCTCAATCTTGGCATGGTACTAATCCTTCTGAAAATTCAATTAGATTTAACCTTGCAAATGCTAGTAAAAGAAAATATCATCTTAGTCAAGAAGAAGATCTAAATGCAAGGTTTGCTAGTTTGGCTAGAAAGGTTGAAGCCATGGAATCCGGGAAAGTAAAAGAAATCAAATCTGTGCAAAGTGAAGAAATTTGTGGCATTTGTAATGAATTGGGACACTCAACAAATGAATGTCCAAAAATTCCTATTTTTAAAGAAGTTGTGCATGAGCAAGTAAATGTAATGAACAATTTTAAAAAGCCATTCACTTCTTCTTTTTCAGATACATACAATCTGGGATAGAGAAATCACCCGAACTTCAATTGGAGGACTAACAACCAGCCACAATTCATGCAACCACCACCTCCTCAGGCACAGCAAGATTCTCAAAATCCTCAAGGATATACACCCTATGTCCTACCATATAGGAAAAACCTTGAAGGAACATTGCATGCATTCATGGAAAAATAAAAGGCCATCAATAACCAAAACACTCAAGCCATGATTAACATAAAAGACATTCTTGCTAAACTTTCTTCTGCACTTGCCATTCATGAGAAATGAAAGTTTCCCTCTCAACCTCAACCAAATCCCAAGGGTCAGTTTAACCTAAATGAAGGTAGTTCAGAAAGTCAAAAAATAGATTAAGTCAACTCAATTGATAACTCTTAGGAGTGGAAAGGTTGTTGAAAAACAAATTCTGAACTTTTTGAGAAAGATGATGAGTCAATTCCCAAAGATGAGGAAGGAGTTGATAAGCCACCTAGCCAAAAGGAGATCAAACCCTCGTCTTCACCCCCATTTCCTCAAGCATTAAACAATTCAAGTAAAGTGAATCATAACAGTGACATTTTTGAAATCTTTAAACAAGTGAAGGTTAATATTCCTCTGTTAGATGCTATCAAGCAGATTCCTTGTTATGTCAAATTTTTGAAAGACTTGTGCACTGTTAAAAGGAAACATAATGTGAAAAAGAATACATTTTTGACTGAACAGGTAAGCTTCATTATTCAAAACAATAATAAGTTGAAATATAAAGACCTAGTTGTCCTACAGTTTCATGCATTATTGGTGAACATAAAATTGAACGAGCTTTACTTGATCTTGGTGCTAGTGTTAATTTGCTTCTATATTCAGTTTATCAGCAACTCAACCTTGGTGAGTTAAAACCAACTTCTGTAACTCTTCTACTTGCTGATAGATCAATTAAAATCCCAAAAGGAATAATGGAAGATGTGTTAGTACAAGTTGATAAATTCATATATCCTGTGGATTTTATTGTCTTGGAAACTGAACCTATGGTTGATAGTTCTAAGTCAGTTCCTGTTATTCTAGGTCGTCCATTTTTAGCAACATCTAATGCTTTGATAAATTGTAGAAATGGAGTGGTGAAGCTAACTTTTGGAAATGTGACACTAGAGCTTAATGTTTTCAACATGTGCAAGCAACCACATGAAGTTTATGATGAAAAGGAAAAGATTGAAGTGATTGAGGCCATTATAGATGATCATCTTCAAATCAGGAGTTCTTCTGACCTATTAGAAATCTATTTAATTTATTCATTTGATTCAGCTACACAATTAGATGATGATATTTCTGAAATATGCTCTTTGCTTGACTGTACACAGAAAATGGAATACAAAGGAAGGAAGCCAATATTCGAAGAGCTAAAATCCATGAATGATGATACCCATGAAGAAGTACCCACACTAGAACTGAAGTCATTACCTGATGGGTTGAAGTACATATTTTTGGGAGAAGAACAAAGCTCTCCAGTGGTAATTTCCTCATCTCTGACCAAAGAACAAGAAGGTAAGTTGATAGAAGTACTTAAAAGGCATAAAAGTGCAATTGGATGGACATTAAAGGATATAAAAGGTATTAATCCATTAATCTGTACACATAGAATACATTTAGAGGATAATACTAAAACATCTCAACAACCTCAAAGAAGATTAAATCCACACATGAAAGAAGTAGTTAGAGCTGAAGTTCTTAAATTACTTGATGTTGAAATTATCTATCCTATCTCTGATAGCCAGTGGGTAAGCCCTACACAAGTTGTGCCTAAGAAATCTGGAATAACAGTGGTTGAAAATGAAAAAGGAGAATTAATACCTACCCGAGTCTCATCTAGTTGGCGTATGTGTATTGATTTCGAGAAAATTGAATAAACCACTAGGAAAGACCATTTTCCATTGCCATTTCTTGATCAGATTCTGGAAAGAGTAGCAGGACATCTCTACTATTATTTTCTTGATGGTTATTCAAGGTATAATCAAATACCAATTGCATTGGAGGATCAAAAAAAGACCACTTTTACTTGTCCCTTTGGCATTTTTGCATATAGAAGAATGTCTTTTGGTCTTTCTAATGCTCCAGCAACTTTTCAAAGATGCATGCTAAGTATTTTCAGTGACATGATTGAGCATTATTTAGAGGTTTTCATGGATGATCTGATAGTTTTTGAAAATTCTTTTGAAAACTGTCTTGATAATTTGGAAAAAGTTCTTAAAAGATGCGAAGAAAAATGATTTGTGTTAAATTGGGAAAAATGTCATTACATGGTTACCTCAGGAATAGTGTTAGGTCATGTGATATCTTCTAAAGGAATTGAAGTTGATATGGACAAAGTTGAATTAATTGCTCATTTGCCTTTCCCAAAAACAATCAGAGAAGTTCGTTCCTTTTTAGGACATGCAGGATTTTACAGAAGATTTGTAAAGGACTTTAGTGCCATATTTAGACCTTTATGTAATCTTCTAACAAAAGATACACCATTTGATTGGACTCAAGATTGTCAGAAATCTTTTGAAAAATTAATCGGTCTTTTGACTTCTGCTCCTATCATACAATCTTCTGACTAGTCTTTGCCTTTTGAGTTGATATGTGATGCTAGTGATTTTGCTGTTAGCACTATTTTAGGCCAAAGAAAGGAAGGTAAGCCTCATATAATTTATTACGCAAGTCGAACTTTGAATAGTGCACAAATGAATTACACCACTACTGAAAAAGAACTACTTACTGTAATTTTTGCATTGGACAAATTTCGAGCTTATTTAATTAGTTCTTCCACTGTTGTTTTCACTGATCATGCTGCTATTAGATATTTAATGTCTAAACAGGATGCTAAACTTAGGTTGATACGGTGGATCTTGTTACTTCAAGAATTCAACATCACAATAAAAGACAAGAAATTAGCTGAAAATGTTATTGCAGATCATTTGTCAAGGCTGACAACAGGCTCATCTTTTGATAGCACACCTATCAATGATTCTTTTCCCGATGAATTTTTATTTTCTGTCAATTCCATGCCTTGGTTTGCTAACATTGTTAATTTTCTTGTAACAAGTAAGATGTCATACTCGGTGGACACACCAAGACAGAAAAAAGTTTTTGATTGAGGTGAAAAATTTCTTTTGGGATGACCATATTTGTTCAAATATTGTCCTGATCAAATCTTTCGGAGATGTGTACCCGACAATGAGGTAAGTAGTGTCATCAAATTTTGTCATTCAGAAGCATGTGGAGGTCATTTTTCTTCAAAGAAAACAGCTGCAAAAATCTTGTAGTGTGGATTTTATTGGCCCACTTTATTCAAGGACAGTTATACTTTTTGCAAAAGTTGTCAAAATTTGGGGTCTATTTCTAAAAGAAATATGATGCCTTTGAACTCTATCCTTGTCATTGAAATTTTTGATTATTGGGGAATTGATTTCATGGGTCCATTTTCATCATCTTTTGGATTTGTGTATATTTTGGTTGCAGTTGATTATGTCTCAAAATGGATTGAGGCGATTCCATGTCGGCACAATAATCATAAAACTGTTCTAAAATTTTTAAAAGAAAATGTTTTGAGTCGATTTGGAATTCCTCGAGCTATCATCAGTGATGGGAGAACACATTTTTGCAATAAACCATTTGAATCCTTAATGAAGAAATATTGCATTACCCACAAAATTGCAACCCCTTATCATCCTCAGACAAGTGGACAAGTTGAATTGGCAAATAGGGAGATTAAACAAATTTTGGAAAAAATAGTTAACCCAAATCGTAAAGATTGGTCTTTAAGATTAAACGATGCACTTTGAGCTTACCGTACTGCTTTTAAAACATCTTTAGGCATGTCTCCCTATCGGTTAGTTTATGGAAAATCTTGTCATTTGCCTGTAGAATTGGAGCATAAAGCATTTTGGGCCAGTAAAGCTTTCAACTTAAGTCTTGATGATGCTCCCAAGTTACGCAAATTATAATTGAATGAACTTGAGGTATTAAGAAATGATGCATATGAAAACTCAAAGATTTATAAAGCTAGAACAAAAGCTTTTCATGACAAATCAATTTTGAGAAAAACTTTTGAAATTGGTCAAAAATTTCTACTTTATAATTCTCGTCTTCATCTATTCCCTGAAAAATTGAGATCTAGGTGGGTTAGTCCTTATATTGTCAAACATGTGTATTCTTATGGGGCCATAGACATTGAGAATCCTAGGAATGGTATTGTATTCAAGGTCAATGGACAAAGACTCAAACCATTTCTGGAACATCAAGTTGTTGAGGTAGAATCCATTTCTCTTTCTAATCCTTGTTATGAGTAGAATTTATTCTAATGTTTTTTTTTTCTTTTTGCAGTTCTTTGTGTTCCCGGTTAAATGGTGGATAACGGTACTCCATGACTCTTAAGTCGGTTTGTTTTTTAGTTTCCCATAATAACTGATTTCTTCTCCTTTTAAAATGGATGTCATTTTCTCAAATGTAAGAAAACATTTTCCTTCTCTCCCTCTAAATGCTCTAACAAAGTATATGAAGCTAGGTGTGAAAGACTGAGACTGTTAATGTATAAGGGCATCCCAGAAGATATACGCTGGATAATCGAAGCAAATGTTCATTTAGCTAGTGAATCTTCATATTCATTTGTCCCATACTTGCCTGGTCTAGGTAAAAGCTTATTTTCAAAAAGGAGAAGAGCAAAAAGAATGAAAGTTTGTTACAAGTGTGCACGATGGAATTACAACACGCAATGTCGCTCTTTGGGGATGGTTTCCGTAAACAGAGAAGATAAAATATTCTTCATCAAGAATGGACTGAGTAAGGAGTCATCAGATAATATCCTATTGACTCTTGAGACGCATTCTTGTGGAATTGTGCAGCGTGAACTTCTTAGTTTGTGGAATCTCTTCAAGGACGAGCAAGAGCGTTATAGTCTTGGGAATCTTACTCAAAAAGACCCTGTTTGCCAATTTATAAGAAAATTAGATGGGAAGCTTATCATCGACTCATAGAAGGCGTTTAAGCTATTTCTGGACGTGAAATCGAGAGGAAGATGTGAGCCACAATCACAACAACATGTATATATTATCTTGTACATTTTCAAAAAAAAAAAAAAGGAAAAAAAAAAAAAAAAAAAAAGAAGAAAAAAAGAAAAAAAAATAAAAAAAATGAAATAAAAAAAAAAATGAAATAAATAAAATAAAATAAAAAAGGCGAAACTTCGGTTGTACTTGGTCTTTAATTAGATTAGGAGCCCCCTGCCGTGGAGTGGCGGCATCCGTCATTGACTCGGGTGGACCTTCGCACGCCGATCGATAAATAAGGTTCGTGTGCCATGCTCATAGAGAGCCGCGCAAGCATTCCTGTGTTTTAACCAAAGGCTCACGCTGGCGATGGATAGAAAGAAGCGTCCCGTGTTTGCATTCTCGCGTGATAATGCCTCCGAGTGGATCCTATGATTTAATGTCATTGGCTCTTCTTGACCTCTCACCGGCCGTGGTCATTGGTGGTAGCCGTCGATTTACGCACTTTAATTAGTGGCGTCGTAGCTCAATCCAAAATATCCCACAAGCGGGAGGGAGAAGAATGCCAGATTGGCCGAGCCGTCTTAGTATTACCGCACTCATGACGCGCAGTAAAGATAAAGATCGCCATGAAACTTGTACATAAAGGTATGTAATCATTTGTTATTATTATTTTATCTTTATATGATTTTGTTAAATTTTGGTTTTGGATGAGACGATCCTTTGGATGGGATCCTTCGGGGGTTTCTAGACTTATTTACCCCGATGATTTTCTTGAAGTAAAAAAAAAAAAAAAAAAAAAAAAAAAATTATTATTATTATTATTTTTAAAATTTTAAACTTTTTCGACACCACCAACCTACCTGTATAGGAACTATTATTATTATTTTTATTCTCTTCCCTATTTAAACACTCCATTTTCTTCACGTTTCTGCAACTCATAATCATTCAAAGAGAGTGTGAGTGTAGAAATGGGGGGAGCCTATTCTTCTGTTCGTAGATTTGTCAGTATCTGTGTATTTTGTGGGACAAGTTATGGGAAGAGTTTAGAGTTTATAAATGCAGCAAGTACTGTTGGTAGAACACTTGCTACGAGGAACATTCGTGTAGTATATGGGGGAGGTTGCCTTGGGTTAATGAGGGCTATATCACTTTCTGCATTTATAAGAGGTGGTCAAGTTTTAGGTGTCATTCCTGAACCTTCAACTCGAAGGAACATCGTTGGAAAAACAATTGACATTTGGAAATTCAAGTATCATCTATGCATGGATGAATAAAAGTAATGCTTAAAAACTCGATGCATTCATTGCCTTACCTGGTGGTTTTGGTACTTTGGAAGAAATTTTTCAAATTGTCTCTTGGAGCCCAATTGAACATCCACCATAAACCCGTAGGTTTGTTGAATGTTAATAATTTCTTTGATAATTTGTTATCTTTTGTTGACCATCTTTGTGGAGGAAGAAATTTGTCACACATTCTGCAAGACGACTCCTTATCTCTGGTTCCACTGTTGATGAGTTGATTGATAAATTAGAAGCTTTTGTTTATGAACCTGATCCAAGAATGTGATTCGGATAGATTGGTCCAAAGGAAGCAATGAAGGAAGTGGTGAGGAAGCAAAATGAAAAGAAAGCCAACCAAGACACTCCAACTATTTAAATAATTACAAGCTTTAGTTTTATTTATCATACTTTGTTTCTATTTAAATTTGTGTGAGGTTTTTCTTTTCAGTAATTACAGTAACAGGTAATATATTTTATCCTTTACCTATCTATGTTTTGACATTGAGGACAATATTATGATCTGATTGGGGGGAAGGATGGTTGTAAAAAAAAAATACGCCAAAAAAATTAAGAAGTGTGTTTGTTAATATGTTTATTGTGTTTATATTAAAAAAAACTAAAAAAAAATAGGAGTGTGTTTGTTAATATGTTTGTTGTGTTCGTCATCAATTTATTAACAACAAAAGTAATTAGGGATGACAGAGTAAAGAGTACATTATTTACTCTTGAGACGCATCAAAAATTGGTGGCAGAGTAAGGAGTAATTTGGGTAGTAACTAGTTTGTGTGGAAGTAACAATTCAAATTCAGGGAAATTTGCATGATTGAGTAAATTGTCTTCTTTCTTAAAATTCACATGCTTGGTTATGGATGTTGAATTGGTGGACTGAGAATGATAGAATTATACCTTGTGAGATTTTGAGCCTATTGATGAATGGATTAAACATTTGTACCATTCTTTTCTTTATTGTGTGAATTTCACTCATGGAATTGTTACTCTAGAACTTGCTTTGATTCTTTTTTAGATTACATTTTCATATGCATGCATGAATATGATTGAAGTATTTTTCTTAAAATAACTACTTTAATCAAATAGCCAGCCTTGTTTAGCAGCATGTTGTCTCAATATGATATCAAGCACTCTTATGACTTCTTAGAAATTCTCTGATTCCTGCCAACATAAAACATTAGAAATGACCTATTTCCCCTTGCTTAACCCCTTTGAGCTTATTTGACTATTCTTTGTTTCAAACTCATTATGTGCCTTAAATGAAAAATTATGTTCTTACTTGACATTAGGGAATAAGAGAACATTAGTTTTGTCATTCGATGAGTTCTTGAACAAGTGTGGGGGTGTGTGTACAGAATGGTTAAAAAAATGTATATATGATGTTCTTTTTGTAAAAATAAAAAAATAAAAAAAAATCAATAAAAAAATGTAAGTAATAAAGGAAAGGAAAAGAATATGTAAAGGGAATTTGTATTAGGATGGAGTTGGGATAAACTTTCATGCTTGTTAATTAAACTCATTTTCTCATGCTCTTTTATTCTCTGGTATTTAACTTGTCATATCCATATTACCTCCTCCTTTACCTTGACCCCATTACAACCTTGAATAAAGTCCTCATGATTTGTGTGTGCATGTATTCTGAGTAGTGGAGAAGTAGAAGATAAGAAAGCTTATGGTAGTACAATTTTCATGGGTTGAATTGAGTGAAATACTTACCTTTTAAACACTTGAGGGATTGAGAGTGAATCTTGTGAAAATCTATCATTCTTGACTCATGCTTTTCAATTGAAATATCCTTACTTATTGATTTGAGAAGTGAAGATATGTTACCTAATGAATGTTTTGATTACTTGAATGATTGATTGCTCTTCATTTTTAAATATTATTATAAATTGAGTCTTTTAGAGTGTTTAGCTTTTGAGTCTGTTTCGTTTTGTTTTTAGTTTTGGTCTTGTGTTTTGTCCAAGAGTACAAAAAGCTAAGTGTGTGAGAATTTGATGATCACATATTTGATACATTAATAAGCCTTCATTTTTAGTCATTTACACTCTCCATGTACTTAATTGATTGATTTTGATTATATTTTGTAAGTTTGGACTCAAATTGGACTTAATTGAATTTTTCAGCATAATTTATATCTTACGTTGCTTCTGTATTTAGGTTATATCTTGGGATGTAGGTGGTCAAATGAGGTGAATCTGATGGCATTTTAAAGATAAGAGAGAGCTCTATAACTTTCATGAAGACTTCAAAGGCCCAATCACACGAGTAGATAACTCAAATTGGGGTTGAAGCAAGAACCAGAGTACTTTTCTTGACAGCTTAACCTATGTGTACTGTTCATCACAGTTTTCGGGCTAGAAGTTGTCAAATGAGCTGAAATTTGGATACTAAATAGTTAAGACCCATATCTACAACTTTCATGTTGAACACTTTTCCAGAATCGGACTCTTTGAAGGTAATATTGGGCTTGGAAGTCAGAATAGAGGAGCTGTGACTGGGCCTGGGCAGTGTGCAGTAATTTGAACGTATCTAGAGTTATAGAAATGATATTGGACTCAAACCAAAGCCATTTGAAAGATAAGATCTAGGCCTACAACTTTTATGAAGATCACTTGGTTCAAAAATGACGAATGTAATAACTTCAGAGCTGCATGATTTCGGAGACAAGGAATCTCCATAATTTTCCACTCACCAAAAGTTATTTGGCATTTTCCACTCATTTTCCACTCATCCACCCACTAATGACTCAGGCCCCTTGTCATTTTGTATCTCTAATCCTCTATAAAAGGAGGCCTTGGCAGATCATTGAGGGTGTTAGGTGTTAATTACCAAAATGATGTCATTTTGTTACTAGGTTTTCTTGTAGTAATTTTCCTTTGTTCTAAACTAAAGTCATGTTCTTCTTCTTCTTCTTCTCTCTTTCTTTCTTCTTATCTATGAGTAACTAAGTTTCATTTTACTTGGGTGAAAGGGTGAAGCTCTTGGTAATAAAGTAAGGTTAGATTTATTCTTCTCTTGTGCTTAAATGATTTATATTTTCTAGTAATCATTATACGTATTATAATTTGTTTCTTATAATTTAGAAACCATCTTTGTAAAGAGGAGTTCTTGATTTGTTGTAGACAAAATATTAGCACAATGAATGCTTTAACCCATTTATAAGTGGTGGTAATATTTTTAGGAAACATAATATAATTACGTATATTATTTTAAATAGACTTTTAATGTTATATTTTCCGATTGGAACTTCCATGTTGTGAGGATTCTAATTGAGTTATAAAAGAAATTAATCTTACCTTTACTTTATTTACCAAGAGTGGATCTTTTAACCCAAGTAAATAATTTTTACCATAGTCACAAAATATTTACTTCACCTTGATTAATCTTCAACAATTCCCTGTGGATCAACCTCTGATTCCCGAGAAATTTATTACTTGAGACAACCTGCACTTGGGTTCGCAAAGCAACAATTAATCCCGCATCAAGTTTGTAGACTTGTTTGAAACTAAAAATTGTGCATCACTAGTCAAACAAAGTAAAGAGGATATTATTTACTTCCTTACTCAACAATGTAATAAGGATATTACTCACTTTATTATTTACAACATAGAGAGGATATTACGCACCCCAATATGCTTCCAACAACACAAAGAGGATATTACACACCTCAATGTGTTTCACAAACAATAGAGAGTATATTACTCACCAATCTATTCAACAAGTACATAGAGAGGATATTACTTACCAATCTATGCTTCAAACAACATAACAAGGATATTACACACACGTTATGTTTCTCAAATATCTCATGAAAAACAATTACTAATTACTTCCCATAACTAGTTTCACAATTGATTTATATGCATTTCAAGTTCATTTCACAACACTTCTTCAAATAACACTTCTTCAAATACTTCTAAAAGTACTTTAACACTCTCAAAAGAGCAAGCATGAGTGATTCCAACACTTAGGGAAGCTCATTTCCTCAATTCATCACAATATACAATATATGCGTATAATCATGTCCAATTATTCTATATAATTAACACTTCAAAACAATATGATTCAAAATCACCCACTCCTCATTAAATACTCTCACTAGAGTCTCATCACTCCTTAAGAAGCATAAAAGAAGAAAACTACACCACTGGAAGGCTCCAAGGCATCAAACACAACTCATAGTTGTTCTTTGGCACTCACGTCACAACGTTGCCCTGTGTCACGTTGCGACTCCCAAGCCACGGGTTCAAGTATTGGCAGGAAAATGGCATCAACGCGACATCCTTGTGGCACGTTGCGGCACGCACTCTTGTTCTTCAACACATCGCGACACTCAAAGTGCTACGTCGCAGCGCCCAACTCTCGGGTCCCAAATTATGGGTGTTCAAAACACTCATGTTGTGGTGTTCTACGCCACATGCCGCGGTGCCCACTACAGAACTTGCATTCTGCAAAATTCTGCAGATACTGGTATTGTTCCATTAGAACTAAACCCTCTTCCAATCACTCAAAATTTGATTTCAAGTAATTTACAACATCCATCAAGGTCCAACTACACAAAGCAACTCTTAAACCACTTCAATTTCATGCAAAATCAAAGATCATGGATAATCATCTAATACTAACCTAAAACCCCAAAACTTATCTCAAGTGGGATTAAAGGAATACAGGGGCTGGAAATCCATTTTCATACACCCAACAACTCATAAACAAGCCATCTTCAAGTTCTCCAACAAGATTCAAGCCAAAACACCAAAATCACACTAAAAAACCTAACTTTCCTATCATGCCAACACTTATGAACAAGATAAAGAAAATAGGAAGATGAGTCAAAAACAAGATTTTCTCCCTACCTCAAGGTCTTGAAGATGGCTAAGGATGGATCCAAGCTCTCCAATCCTTGCTTGCCTCTTGGCTTCTCCTCTTTCTCCTTCTTCTTTCTCCTTCTTCTCTCTTCTCTTTTTTCTCTTCTATGTTTTTGTGTTTTTTTTTTCACTCTCAGCTGTGAGTGACTTTATATAGAGGAGCTAATTTTGGCTTCTCACAAAAAGCACTAAAACCCCAATCTGCTAAGGATACTCAGATTTCACCAAATTCGACTTCCTAACTTCCAACATATTTAAAATAAATCATAAGATTCATTAAAAATTTTGTGTCACCAAAAACTGATATTTCTATATTAGTCGAGGGTCAATCCGACACTAAAACACACAACTAATTTGCTTAAAAATGTCAAACTAACTCCGATTAACCTCAAATTTTAATTGTAGCACAGTTCTCACATTTGTGACTTAGAAACAGACTCTCCACATTTATTTCCACACACTAGCAGTTTAAGCCACTTCCGGAGCAAATAACAACTATATTTCACATATAGTGTTACAACAAAGTGCCTAAACATGCCCAAAAAGCTACAAAACTACACAAATATGTTAAGTAAGTATTAGGTTACCTTTGTAACCATATACAAGCCTAACATGTTTTTTCAGAGTGTTACAGCAACTCATATATCTCAAGTGATACTTCTAATAGGGAGAGAAAAACTATACTTTTTTCCCCTTAATCAAAGTTTTGTCCTACATGATTTTCCTTGTTAAGGTTTTTAATGAGACAATTTCATATAAATAATATTGTACTCTTTTTCCTTCACTAATAATTATTGTTTTTCTTCATATGTTTTTTCTTAGTAAGATTTTAATGAGACATATCCTCGATGGACATCCAAGGGGAGTCTTATGAAAAATATTAAAAATTGATGTTCAAGAGTCACAAGAATTACAATGCATCGACTTAAAGATATTTTATGATTGATTGTACTTTTAAGGAGAAGTAAGTTATTTATAAATATTATACTCTTTTTTCTTTGCTAAGTTTTTATCCCACTATATTTTTTTTAGTAAAGTTTTAACAAGACATATTCATACTGTATAATCATCCAATGAAAAGTATTGTACAATATGCATATTTTGCATGCGGTGATAACCATCTTGATTAAGAATTAAGAATGTGATTAGTAAGTGTTTATGGTTACAACCTTTAGTGTGCTTATTTAATTTGTAATATTTACACATAATAATGTATTATAATGTGTAACTACCCTATTATGTAACTACTTTCTCCTTATGTTTAAAGTTCTATATAAGAACATGATATCTATAATGAAATAAGAAGGAAAAAGAAGAATTAGTGACATAACTAATTCATGAAGAATTAAACTTTTTGTACTCATATTTCTTTTATTTTGATCTCTCTTTATTTTTTCTTTTATTCTATTTACAATATTTACAATATAAACACATTTTTCATTAATCAACCAATTTTTTTTATTTGAAAGAACCAAATTTAAAATGAATGTTAGGTATAATAATACAAAAATATATTTTAACCAAAAATTTAAATAAAAAAAATAAACAAATGAAAAATATCACACACACTCGCTGTGGTTTGTTCTGACGGTACCCCCTGATCCCAAACCCTTGGCCCCTCCTCTTGCATTTCCCTTTCTTTGTTCTTGTGAGTGTCCCCTCCTTCTATCTATCTTACATGCTCCAATTCACAAACCCTACAACTCTTTCAATCCTCTAACGCTCTTCATCCGCTTACATTTCCGTTCTTGGATCTCTCCCCTAATTCAGACAATCTCCAACAGTTACTCTTGATTGACCACCAATACCATGGCTGACGCAAACGTTAATCTTCCCGACGATCTCTTCTCCTCCAAGACCTCCGCTTCACACTCCTCCGCCAAAGGTAGTCTAATTTTTTTTTTTTAATATCATTTTTCTTTAGGGCTTTTGTTTCTTAAAAATCCTGTTTATTGCCATATTCATTCTTTTATTTGCTTGTGCGCAATTGTTTACTCACTTTGTTTGGATCCGTTGAATCGCTATCTGCAATGTGTCCGCTTGTGGGAATCGAATAATACATGGTTATTCCTGCTTGCTGCGTATTCTGTGAGGCTATTTTTTTTTTTGTAAAAAAAAAATTATGGGGTGTTGACTTTACTTGATTCTTCTGAGCAAGATTGTTGCTATCTTGGGATATATGATAATTTAATTTTAGTAGCACGATGTCATCTAGGGTATGATGATTTATGACGTGCCCACATTTTTCTTGTCAAGGAGTGAAGCTAAGTTTGTTGTTTTATTTAATCTGAATCAGGGCTGATTTTATTTTGTTAGGGGTGTTATTTTCTGAGCCAGGAAAGGCAGGTCGATGGGTAGATTTGCATATTGTTATTATTATTATTTTTTGGATCACATTATGTAATTGGAAGTTGTGGTGGATTTTGTTGACATATTAGTTTATGGATTTTTGTTTTTTATTTTGTTCAGAATGTAGATCCCTTCTTTATTTCTTACTAACTGAATCACATGGCTAACATTCCTTTTGGGTTTTGTTAGATGAATCATCAGGAGGACATGGTGGGGAGAAGGGGATGTCGGGGCTACTTGATGATTCAAAAGGTATCTAGTTAATCTCTGTAGAAGTGAAGCTTATCCTGTAAAGCAAAATTTAGTTGTGTTTCTTTTATCCAAAAAATTATTTAGTTATGTTTCTCTCATTTATGCATATATAGTGATATTTTGTTGATAAAAACTGATTTTACTTTCAGATCAACTGTCATCTGAAAGCAGCATGCCCTTATCCCCACAATGGCTTTATTCCAAACCTGTTGAAGCAAGGGCAAATACCAACCCAGCAGTGGTATGTAACACTTACTGTTTTGAATTGATTTTCATGATCAGAAGTTCTTTTTTCTTTCACAACATCTATCTGCTTGTGAAGTCTCTCTATTGCTTTTATTTATGATTTTGGAGATTGGAGAGCTTATCATGGCAGTGTTGTGCATGGAAGCTTGTATGGTGTTTTTAATTTTACAATGCTGCAGCTCATCATGTTGGTAGCTCCCTCCCTCTCTGTATGTTATATTGTTATGGCAAATTATTTGTATACCTAGGATGTGTCGGACAATCAAGGTGGAAGGGGGAGTGTGGTCCACTACATAGCATGAATCTAGAACTATTGGTGTTAATCTGACATACTTGTGTAGTTGGTTTCTATTAGGGTATCACAGTAGTTAATAAGATGAAAAATAGGTCTATCATTTGCATAGATATAATTTCTTTTTCAGAATTCGTAAATCAATGAACATGAGAGGGAAGTCTTTGGGTCACTGACCCCTTTCTCAGTTTGTTTGAAGTTCAAGATTTACCGATTTTTATTTGCATTTTTCCAGTGTACTAGGTTGTTATAAAACTTAATTAAATCAGTAATGATGCATCTGCATGTTATCCTTTCTGAGTCTTAGTTGATCTCTTTAAGTTTAAAAATTCCCTCATGAGCACATGGGTTTGTAGCTAGCTGATAGTCTAATACTATTAATGATGAATTGATGATTTAGATGCTCAATCAGCATGGTAAGAGCTATAATGCATTTTATATTTGCATATAGTGAGATTTCTCTAAAAGAAATGGAGTTAGAAAACAAAAAGGATCTTTTTGTGTCTCTTGGAGGAATGACGGCTATTCAAGTTTCTTTTTCCCCATTTATATATCTATTCTATTGATTAATCAGGTTTGTTTTCTAAAATTTGAATATTTTATTTAGATATATTATTTTTGTTTAAAACAGTTATTCTTTGTGTTGTGAAGTTTGATAATATCAATATTTTTTTAAACCCGTATTTCTTGTATCAGGATCCAGTCATAATGCTTTTTCCCATGTTAATAATATTTGCCCAATCATGGGAAAATGATAGGATATCCATCTGTTTGGTTATTTGCCTCAGGTGAACTCTACTGATCCCATACTGAAAGATAGTTGGCGTTTGGATGGGTCTCAGGACAAGAAAGATTGGAGAAGGACTGCCCCAGACATTGACATCAGTCGCCGCTGGCGTGAAGAGGAGAGAGAAACAAGCTTAATTTGTAGAAGGGATCGCAGAAAAGAAGATCGTCGTTCAGAGATTACTGCAACCTCTGAGAATAGAGCCTTGTCTTCTGATCGCTGGCAAGATAGCCGTGGTTCTGGCCATGACTCTCGGAGGGAGAACAAGTGGTCATTAAGATGGGGTCCTGAAGATAAAGAGAAGGATTCTCGAAGTGACAAAATGAATGATGTTGAGAAGGAAGATGGTCACGTTGAAAAACAATCTTCTGGTGTTAGTAATCGTGCAGTTTCTGATCGTGACACAGATGCTCGTGATAAATGGAGGCCACGGCATCGGATGGAAGCTCAAGCAGGTGGTATGGCCACATACCGTGCTGCACCTGGATTTGGGCTGGAGAAAGGACGCACAGAGGGATCCAATGTACGATTTTCTCCTGGACGAGGAAGAGCAAATATCAATGGAAACCTGCAAATTGGAAGGCCTCTCTTGGGCTCAAGTGTTGGGACTGCACTTTTGGATAAGAATAAAGCCATATTAGGGAAGTCTACTGGTGTTAATTCATATTGCTACCCTAGGGGTAAGCTTCTTGACATGTATCGCAAGCAAAAGGTTGATCCAACTTTTGAAAGTATGTCTGCTGGGATGGAGCATATGTCACCAATTACACAAATGGGTTCTGTTGCACCATTAGCATTTGTTGCTCCTGCTGCTGAAGAAGAGGTATGCAGAATATAAAGGATGAAGAAAGATTTTTGTTATGACTTTTTGATGTGACCTTTTGAACTTTATGTATACTAGAAGTGCTACTTGAGGGTTCACAGGAGCTTTTACTGATGATATTTATGTTGTTTTGTGCAATTATTGCAGGCTGTCCTTAGAGATATATGGAAGGGAAAAATTACTAGCAGTGAAGTCTCAGGCTATTCGTTCAGAGGAACAGATGGAGGACCAAATGATGATATTTCAGGTGAATAATTTTGCACGTATTTTAGTTAGTCCTTGCTAATTAGTGAACTCAGTTTTTTCTGATTGTGGTCCCCCTTGGCTTTTTTCAGGTCCTGATGTTACCTTAAGTGAAGGAAAAGAACCTTTAATTGGCATGGGAGGAAAGATTATTTCAGGAAATGACATCTTAAATGATTCTGATCAATTTTTTATTGATACTTCCTCAAATGCTGGTGGTTCATTGAGAAATGTAGTCAAGGGTGAGGAAAATTATTATTCTTTACTTGCTATTGTTCTAATCAGGTGAGAGTATGATCTTCTGTTTTCATTACATGTAATGGTTGTATATAAATTATTGTGCCCTTTCAGAAATTGCGACTTTCCAAGAAGGCAAACTGAGACATATGTCAACAATTGGTGTATATGGGAGGGATGAGAGCTCTGGCAGCAACATTAGGGAGGGAAGCAGTCCCAGCAACAAAGTTGCTGAATCAGTATCTTACTTTCAGAAGCATGCTAATCAGGATAGTGTTGGATCAACTGCTGTTTCAGAGTTCAGTAGCAACCTACCTGATGATTCACGCTCTCTTTATGAATTTTCATCTCTGCAGCAAACTCGAAGCATTAATCAACGAGAGTTGAAAATTAATGAGAAGACATATCCTTCCGAAAGTGTTAACCCTCTTGAGGAGTTGAGTTTGTGCTATCTGGATCCACAAGGGGTAATTCAAGGACCGTTTCTTGGAATTGACATCATTCTGTGGTTTGAACAAGGGTTTTTTGGGTTGGACCTACCAGTTCGCTTGTCTGATGCCCCTGAAGGATCTCCATTTCATGAACTTGGTGAAATCATGCCTCATCTGAAAGTCAAATCTAGATCAGCTTCAGGTAGTAATGTGATTACTCAATCAGAACCTTCAGATGCCACTGGAAGGAACCTAAAAGTAGATGTACATACTTTTGACTATGATGAGTCTGCCGTTATAGATAATCAACCTTGGTCTTCATCCCTACCTGATGCTACCTCAAGTATTAGTATTCAGTCTCAAGTACCTAATCAAAGTTATCACTCTGAAATCAAGTTCGCTGACAATCAATGCTTCAATAATATTGTTGCGAAAGATGAGGGTAATATTTCTCATTCTACCATTGTAATATATGTCTACTATTATGTCTCTGATCAATTTGTGTGTCTGTGTTAGTTATTTATGCATTTATTTCTAATCTCTATTCATCTATCTGTTTTTATCTATGTAGATACTGCTTTATCTAAATTGACTGTAAGCAGCAACGATAACCCTTTGATGAGTCCTTCTAGTGTCACTGCTTCATATTCCTATCCTACTGGAAAACCTGTTGCAAATGAAGTTTCAGGAAATGATACTCATAATAGTGAGGCTGATAAGTTGCATCCCTTCGGTTTATTGATGTCTGAGCTCAGTGACAGCTCTCATTTAAGGCGTGCACAATCTTCCAATATGTCCTCAAGATTGGGTGATCATGGTCATTTTCTAGATCCATTAATTGATAGAGATGCCCCTTTTGCTGATCAAAGCACTCTGGGTGGCATGGTTAATCAGCCTTCTTACAGGGAGACATGGCCTGACGAATATGGGATAAATAGGCATTTTAGTCCTAATGCACATGTAGATTCATTAGATGATCAGTTCTTGTCCCACATGGGGCAAAATTTTAATAAATTTGATGTGGCAGAGCATCTCATGTTGCAGAAGCTGCAGAAGGAATGGCTTCAGCAGCAGACTAATCTATCTAATACTTTTCCTGCACATCTTACTGGGTCAGATATGGAGAGATTTTCAGGTTTTTCTATTCCTCAAACCAAGAATCACAATGTCCAGCAGATGATCCAGAATTCAGGGTCAGATTTGGAACGTCTTCTGGAACTTCAGATTCAACATCGCCAGCTTGAGCTTCAACAGCAGCAAGATATGCACCATCAACAGCTTCTTCACCAACAAATGAAACTGCAGCAACAAGAGTCTCAAGTTCAGCAGTTGATTCTTGAACAATTTATGCATCAGCAGATCCCTGATCTCAATTTTGGGCAGTCAAAACTTGATCATAGTAGGGATAACCTGTTTGATCAAGTTCAATTGAGGAGATATTTGCATGACTTGCAGCAGAATTCTCATTCTTTAAGGCATCTTGATCCATCAATGGAGCAGATTATCCAAGCAAATAATTGCCTCAGTGCTGTCCAAGGAAGACAAGCTGATTTGTCAGACCTCTTGTTGCAAGCAAGGCATGGGAATATTGTGCCTTCTGAACAAGAGCTTCTTTTTCGGCAAGATCCATTGTATGCACAGCATATATCTTTGGCAGTTAGACAGCAGTTGGGGTTGGATGGGGAAAGGCATTTTGGTAGGTCTTGGTCAATTAATGAAACTGGACAGTTAGGAAGAAACCCAGCAACTCCTCAACTGGCTAACTCAGCAGGATTTAATGTTTTGGATATCCACAAACAGCAGCAGAGGCTTTTGCCACAAGAGGAGCAATTAAATTATCTGGGAAGGAATTTTGCTGAGCAGAACCAGAGGGGGATTTATGAGCATAATTCTATGATGTTTGAGAGGTCTGCACCTGTTTCTGCTGGTACTCCTGCAATGAATTTTGATACTGTAAATACTTCTGTCCAAGGAAGTGAGTTACAAGAACGTCTTCGATATATGCACCCAACTGATCAACTGGGTTCTTTATCCTTTCACCATCCACAAGTGTCTGATGAACTTCTCGCTCAACACCCAGATGCATTCAAGAGTTCCCTCTCTGGGAACAATGGGCATTTGGAAAATAGATGGACTGACCCACGGGTGCAACTTCAACATCTTGAAGCCGGGAGGCAAAGAAGAGAGTTTGTGGGTACTGTTACACCGGCGGATCTAAACATCTCTGCATCTGCTGGAGCTCATGAAGAGAGTTCAGCCCGAGGTTTTATGGACGTACATCATCAAAAACTGGGTCTTCAATCTACACAACCATCAAATGTTGATAAGTGGCATCTTCTTTCATCAAGAAGTCAGGACAAGTCTTGGCAAGTTTCTGAGTCTTGCTCATTAATTCATCCATTTGAACTTCCATCGGATCAACAAGTTGATTTTAATGACCAATTTGTAGGAAGGCATCAAAGCACCAATTCTAGTGCCCTAATGCAAGATCATTTTATCAGCATGCATGCAACTGAGCAATACAACAATTTAGGGAATAATGAAAGAATGCCTCTTCGGTCTAGATCTGGATCATTAGTGGAAGAGCAGTCACTCTTATTGGCTAATAAAGATACTTTACATCCTAGTTACAGAAATCCTCTTGTGATAGGTAAATCAACTATGGAAAAAAACTTACTCGAGTTGGAGACAAATAAGGGGCAGAGGCATGAGTTTATAGGCACAATGAACAAGTCACTTCCAGGGATTTCAGACTTGTCAGAACAAGTAGATATCACCATGAATCCCATTGAACTGCCTGCTATTGCCCATAGTAGACATAGCTCACTAAGCAGTGCAGGTAATATACCACAAAACTGCTTTCCTTACTTAATATTGTGCTTGTATGTACTGGTTGAATATAATAAATTAGACTCTGCAGGTGGTGATGTGGGCTCATATGGTCGTGAAATGTTTTTGAATAATTCACGTGTAGATGAGGTTTCTAGTGACAGGTAATATTCTTCATGCATATTTTACATCATAACTAAATCCAATTTGGCTATGAGATTTAATTATTTGATTATTTGGGTCATCATAGAAAATGTTTTGATCTGTCTTCTGGCTGATAACTAAGAATTGCATTAGATACTTCTGTTGAGTTACAAGTTCTATATGGTTCATTTCTTTATCTACCATTCATGGTGCCTTTCCTTTTGGCTATATGATCATTATGATGCACGGGGTTGTAATTTTGGGTGGTCAAGGAGTCTTTTGTTTTGTGCGCCATCCACATTGCTTACAACAATTTCTTTTAGTTCATATTGGATGCTTGCATATCATTAGACACTACCGGAATGCATCTATGAATAATTTCATTGACTATAAATTTATCTAAATGCTGATGCGTTCACTAACTAATCACACTGCTTATGTAACTACTCATGCTGAGTAATTATTGTCAAAAATTACAGTTTGCATATATCCAACATTCATGTATCGGTCTATGTTATGTGCATTAATGGATGAATTGGTATAAGTTGACTAATATTGTTACAAAAATGATTATTTTCCTCTTGTCGCAGAAGTTTGATTGTCTTTTATTGACAGGATGCCTCCTTCAACAAAAGGGTTTGATAATGCCTCACATAAGCGCCCTCCTGTATCTCGGGTTTTATCCTCCCCTGATGTTCAGTCAGACCAATTACCTGTTCCCCATGCCAATCAGAACAATTTAATAAATCTTGCATCCAGCGAAGGTATGCTATTTTTTAAATGCCTGCTTTATCTTTAATTATTTTTAATATCTCAGCAGTCAAGGTGAAATATGAGTTCTATGGTTAGGGAGACGAGAGGCTGCCGGAAATCCATCAATCAGTGGCATGACTGATGCTCAGGTTTCTGGAAGGAAAGAGGTCCGGTTTAGAAGAACTTCTTCCTGCAGTGAAGGCTCAGTGTCAGAGACATCTTTTATTGACATGCTTAAAAAGCCTGTTCTTCCTGAGGTGGATGCAGCCAGTGGAACTGGCATGGACTCAATTGATAATGGAGCACAAGCAGGGCGAAGTGGCAAAAAGAAGGGAAAAAAAGGAAAACAGATAGATCCTTCTCTTCTTGGTTTCAAGGTCTCTAGCAACCGGATCATGATGGGTGAGATTCAACGCCTTGAAGATTGATAGTTGATTATAGATTAGTTGTAAAATTTTTGCGATTCCATTTTTCTTTCTTTCTTTTTTTTTTGTTTTTTGGTTTTTTGGGAGGGGGGGAGGGGGTTGGGGTTGCTAAATGTTGTACAGTCCGCTTGATCATAGCCTGTAATTTTCAATTCATTTTCTTTTTAGAATAGGTAAGATAGATTTGTATTTGAAAACCCTGTTGGCGTTGACTAGTGTGTACAGTCACTGATGAGTGTATATACGAGGATGCACGGCGTTGATATATGACGGATGGTTCAACGATTTTTGTGGGATACAAGCAAAGAGAATTAATATTTACTGTCACCCTCTGTGTTCTACTTTCCTGTTGCTGGAATCCATAAATTGTTCCCACTCGTGGATGATCATGCCTGCTGCAAACAAGAAAGCAATTAACTACGATTTGCTAAATCTTTGTCCCTCTAATTTTGCGCTCCGTGTAGAACCAAACCAGAATGAGAAGGACCACCACTCTTTCAAGGTTTTTATGGCAGCAAAAGCATTTTTCGTAGTTTATCAGTACATATAAAATTCATTAACTGACATCAATTTTGGATAAAGGAAAGCAGGCTTGATTCTGACGTCATGAGTATATTGAGCTATATTATTCATTCCAAAAATCCAATCGAGTGACAAGGGAAATGGGTACATCAAAACATTAAAGCCTTTTTAGATTTTTTTTTGTCTTTTCTTTTCTTTATTTTTTTTGTTTTGGGTACTCAACCTTTTTAGTTTTATTTCCAATTCTTTCGACATTTAACGATTTTTTTTATTAAAAAAATTTAATGTTTTGTTCTTCTCGGTGATGGATGATCATAGATTTTGGTAAAGGAACTTGGACACTAGCTAGTAAGCGGAAAGGATAATTTTGTGAGTAGAATTAATTAGATGTTGCACCTTATGGGTTGAGTCAATAAGATTATGTTAGGATATTTAGTAATTGATGGAATGAAATGGAATGAGATGAGATGGAATGTGATGAGATTGAATGGAATAAATGTACCATTCCATTGTTTGAGAAGTGGATGGAAGGGTAAGAGTTATAACTTTATTTTTTTTAAATTACCCTTATTGTAAACATCAATTTTAGGGTATGAGGTTAATGTAGTAAAATCTTAATTATAATTATAATAAAGAAGATGATTTCATCCCATACCCCCCAAATTGGGGGGGGGGAGAAAGAAAATTGATGATTTTTGGTGGGACCCACTTCCATTCCATTCCATCATTTTTTAACATAACCAAATAATAAAACCTATATTCATCCAATCCCATCTCATTTTATTCCATTCCACTCAATCCCACCAATCCAAACATAACCTAAAGGTAGTATGTGTAGTGGAGTGGGAAAGATATGCGATTTGGTCTTGTAATGGTATTGTTGTGGTAGTTAACTGGAGATCGTGAAAACCAAGTCTATAGATGGCTTCTTTGTGTTGGAGCTCTCTCTCCTGGATGTAAGAGTTTTCCTTCCTCTGCATAAGATAGCTCTGAACTAGGCTCAAGTCTTATTAAACTGTTAGTCTATCCTCTTTATTTTTTTTTCTTTAAATTTCGTGACAGGTTGGTTGTTTGGGTTCATGTGTTGCTTTTTAGTGGGGTTCAGAGGAGTGAAAGCTCGAGTAGCAATCAAGTGGGAGAAGGTGATTTAGAGGAGGATATCCTGAATCTTGGTGGGAAGAATCCTTGCTAAGAAGGCTCTTAATAGGAATGCAGTTAAAGTAATGTTGAACAAAGCATAGGGAGAACCTGAAGGGTAATCTATCTTCGATATGGGCACAACACCTTCATGTTGAATTTCGAGAGTAAAATACTCCAACCTCTCCTCTATTTGCCTGATTTTTCACATACCCATCTTTATTTTCAAAAGTTATATAAAACTCTCTTAACGCATACACAGACACCACACATCTTTAGGAAAAACGCTACACATAAATCCAATTAAACACAATAAGCCTAAAATTAATTAACATAGTTATTAGTCAATCATTAATGATCTTAAAATTTATTATTCAATCATTAATGATCGTAAAATAACATTTTTACCCTTAATTTCATTGGTGTTATTTGTAAAAATACCATTAAAGGTAAAGATTTAAGGGTAGAAATGGAACTTTAATTAAAAATCATTTAGTATTACAAACAACACTAATGAAATTAAGGGTGGAAATATAATTTCAAGGTCATTAATGGCTGGCTAGCAACTTGTTAATCAATTTTAGACTTATCGTGCTTAATTGAGTTTATGTGTAGCATCTTTGCAAAATATAAAGAGTGTTTGTGTAAGTGTTAATGGAGTTTTGTGTAGTTTTTTAAAATAAAGGAGGGTATGTGAAAAATCATGCAAATAAAGGGAATGTTGAAGTATTTTACTCTAATTTCAAACAAGACTAGACTCCTCGAAGAATTTTGCTTGAAGGGCCTTAGAATGTGATGAGCCATCTGCTTGGCCTTCAAAGCTAGACTCCTAAGTATCTATTTTTTAGGTTAACTATGATTGTATAGCTTTCTGGGTGCAAATACATGGCCTACCCTCAGATTCCTTGAATACTAAAAATGCCTTGAAAATTAGGAGTAGGAGGTGTTAGAGGTAGAAAACCCAATGGTAGAAGGCTAGTTATTGAGGAGCTTCCTAAGGGTTAGGATTATGTTAAGTATAAAAAATACCCTCCCAACCAGTTTCAGGGTTCCTACGAAGGATTTCCTGAGCTCATGGATTATGTTGTGGTATGAAAAACTTTAGGACTACTATAAATGTGATAGAGTGGGGCATGATCAGAATAGTTATGTAGCGGAGAAGGGTATGTCCATTTATGACCCTACACGATCAACATAAGCCAAGGTTAGGGGGCCTTTAGCTGCCATTGGTGTGGACAATGTGGCCAAATATTCTAGGATTAAAGAGTCCCACAATGGTGACGAGATGTGATGAAAGAATTTGGAAGAGGAATCGTGTAAGGAGCGGGACTAGTAAAATATGAAAAGGGTTAGGCCAGCAAGTAGTGGACACATTTTGCTATACAATGTAGCTAGGAGTAGGGATGAGGTCTAAGGATGTACAAGTTGTACCTACTATGCAAATATGTGGGCCAATGGTTAGGGTCGTGCCTCAGGAAATTCGAAATCAGGGTTCAAGTAGGATAAGTGGGAATGGGAAAGAGACAAAATTTATAGTTGCATGAAATGAAACCTTTACTCTCTCAAATAAAGTGAGTTTGGTTGATCTAAACTTAATCCCTAAGTTGGTGGACTTAAACTTGGGCCAATCCCAGCCTAGACTTGGACCTAATAACTTAAAAGAGATGAGGTTTAGTAGGGAAAATATTGAGCTGAAAGATCCTATGATTATTACGAATTCCTTGAGCCAAATTAAAGGTGCATGGGAATAGTAGCCTTGGTGTTGTTTTGGATTAGGAGCACATACAAAAGTGTAGGAATTTGTGACTGTTCTCCTTGGGGCCACATAATAGTAGGCCTTAGCCTATAAGTCCATGATAGAAGGACAATACGATTAACTTATTTGGCTGGGTCCCCTCTACATTCACAATAGATCTTTTTAGTTGCTCTATAACTAGCCCACCAAGATTTGTGATTAAGAAATGTGATTGCTGAGGAAGCCCTGGTCTTTCACAAGATTTGTAGGTCATTGGATCAATGCAAGAATTCATCATTCATTATGCCTTCAGCAAGTAAGACTTATCAGTGTTCAAATTTCATGCATCAATTTATAATTTTTGCTTACATTTAGTATCATAACTTAGATTATATGATTTAGGACTTGATGATAGTTAATTGGACATGAGTGTATGTTTTATATTTGAGTTTCTTTCTATTTTAAAGTGGATCTTTATGATTTTTCAATTGGATGAATTCTAAGAAATTGGAATTCAATTCCTTAGGGCTTCTATAGAGTATGATTGTGTGAATTTATTAACACTTGAAACGTGTTTTTCTGTGCACAATAGAGAGAGAGAGAGAGAGTTTTAAACTGAATTTCGGTTAAGGTTCCAAACCATTTTTATTTTAATTTGTTAAATTTGACATGAACTCTTGTTTTGTTTTCACATAACTAGTTTGTTTTAATTTCATGAGCCATGTTTCATCATTTGAGTGTGTCAACATTTGTTCGACTTTGTTGCCTATTTTGAAGCATAAAATATGCTTTAGATTATGCGTTTAGCTCGAGCAACGAGGATTTAAATCTTATCTCCCCTCCTCCTATATCGCATCATCTCCTCCAATCAAATACTAACAACTAAGAAACAATTGCAACACTCTCTTAGTTTGTACTAAATCTATGTTATTTGATAAATTTTTTTAGGTACCATTTTTTTTTAAATGACATGATTGGAGATCAAGAATTTGAGTTCAAGCAACAAATGGGTGGTTTGGTACTAGAATTACATTTAGGAAACCCTCCCTCCGTAAATTATTATTTTAAGAACATAGATGCAACTGAACATGGTGGGAGCTAACTATCTGACTTTGTGGTTTGTTTATGTATGTGCTTGTATGTGCCAACCTATACCAATATATAAATGGGGTGCGTTAGAGGCCACAATACAAGTTTGAACAGTATATAGATATATTTGTTTGGAAACAAAGAAACTTGGAGAAGATGGAGTCAACAAAAATTACCCATACACATGACATAAGCAAATTAAGTTTTTTTGTTTTTTGTATAGACATGAATACATAAGCAAAACGAAAGTACCTTGAGGCTATATAGCAACATTTGGTGATGCACAAAATGTCAGAATATGTTGAAATATGACACTTACATTTGTTATGGAAATTATGAAAATGAATATTTTCTAATATAGGTGTAGCACGTGAAACGGAGTTCAAGAAACAATAAACATATTAAGGGATAGTAGATTAACGAGGACTCGATAATAAGGCTCTCATAAAAGAAACATGACTCGCCCATTCTAGTAATCCTTGACACTATGGGCTAACCAATTAGAAACAAGCATGTAGATTAATTTTACTTTTTAAATCCAAAAAACTAATGAAGTCAAGTACATAGTCTCCCAATTAAATGGTCCTAACATCATTGACGTACATAAAAACCTTATAATCTATTTCATCCATCATCTTAGATAGTTTTGGTCTAGTTTCAACTTCGAGAATCCATCTTCTTTCACTTTTGCACTTGTTCTTTCATTTCTTCTTCATTGTTCTTTAGTGTGGTGCTCTTAATCTCAAGCTATGGCTAGTACGAAGCAAAATACTAGTAAGTCTACAAGTGGTAAGGCTCTTTGGAAGCGATGGCTTGTACGAACACGAACAAATGGTCAACAAAAACCCATTGGCTGATAATGGAAGGTCCATCATGGAAATCACCACATAATTGAGGGGTTGTAACACCCTCAACAACATGTTAGGCTTGTAAATGATTACAGAGTTAGCCTAATACTTGCTTGACATTCCAGTTCAGTTTTGTAACAAACTGAGTTAGCTTAGGTACTTTACTATAACACAAAAGGTGAAAAGTAGCCTAAAATAACTCAGAAAATAACTTTAAAGGCTAAGTTGAGGGAAACAGATATGGATAACTTATTTCTAGGTCACAAATAAGTTATGTAAGATGCAATTAAAATTTGAGGATAATCATAATTAGTTTGGTATTTTTAAGCGTACTGAGAGTGTGCTTTAATACCAAATTAACTAGCAGCAGATATAAAAAAATTAGAAAAAGGGTGAAACAACAATTTAGATAAATCCTAGTATTTAGTCTAAAGTTGTTGGAAGTTAGAAAACTTGAATTAGTATAATTCAAGTGTCCTTAGTAGATATAAGTTTCAATATGAAAACTTGTTCCTATCCTTTTTCTTTTATTTCTCTCTTTTATCTCTCCCTCTCTATGGTAAAAGGAAATAGAAAACAGAGAAATGAAGAAGGGAAGAGAAGAATAGGGAAACAAAGGAGAAGAAGAGAAAGGGAAGAAGGGAAGACCAAAGAAGAGGATCCAAGGCAAAATCAAGGCTTGAAGATCTTCATCTACAAAAGAGGTAGGGGAGCTTCTTTCTCATTTTTTCCTTTTGTTTCATTTTGAATGAAACTAGGTTGTATGAGAAAAGAGAAATGAATTTGAGAAGCAAAATTTGTTTTCCTTGCTTGGTTCTTGATTCCAAGGATTAAGTTAGGATAGTTTTAGCTTATTGAGAGTAAGATAACAATTTGTGGCTTAAGATAAACCATTTTGGGTTCTTTGATGAGGGACATAGGAAATGAGTTTAGTTAGTGTGATTTTGGACCTAAAAACATGTTTAATTGAATTAGCATGTTGTAAGAGAGTTGCAAAAAGATTGAAGGCTATTTTTGGGGCTATGAATCACAAGGAATTTGTTCTTGATTGATTGGAAATGAGATTTCTCCCAAATGAACAAATCTCAAATTCTGCAGAATCCAGTTAGGGCAACTAGCGCCCAGACACTGTGTGTTGGGCGCCACTACCTAGTAGCTCAGCTTTAGGTTCTACGCGACCAGCGACTAGCACCCAGGCACTACGTGTTGAGCCCCTGAGTACCAGTCACAGAACTCAATAGAGCAGGTCTCTGCCAAACCAGCGTTCAGGCGCTTAGCTGTGAACACCTAATTTTGTCTGGGGCATTTTGTAAAAAATAAAAAAATAAAAAAATAATAAAAAGACTTATCTTTCACTTAGTGGCCCATTAACCCATAACCCATGATCCAATCCGTTAACCCACAACCCATATACCAGTACTTATCCTAAACAAACTCCATCAGTTATCCTAACCATTAAGCTCATCCTAAACGAATCTACCTTAAACTGACCATAACTCATCCTCAACATTCTTCATCACTTATCCTAACCATAACTCATCTTATCATCTTAAACAAATCTCAATCAGACTTTAACTTAAACACTTCAGCCTAATTCTTCCTATAAAAACACAGCTCCTTTCGACTCAGAACCTGATTTATTTCCCAGCCTTAAAACACATTTCTGCCTACATTTTTTTCACTCACGTTGCCTTCCCTCTATACCTCTGCCAGAGTTCCATCATCACTAAGCACCCATAACAGGCCATAACACCATAACTCCAACCCTTCACCCCTCACATACACCTTCATCTTCAACCTCCCCTTCAACCGAGAGCTCTGGGAGGATCTTCACGAACCAACACCTCACCCCCACCAAATACTCTCTCATCTCACCACTCCATCGCAACATTGTTCACGTCCAAGCCCTCATCTTTCACCACAATCAACCACCCATCTTCAACCTTCTACCACTAACAACCATCATCTTCCCACCACCCTCAACAAAGATTCACCACCCTCAACAAAGACCCACCACCTTCAACCCTCCATAACCTTATGCCACCACCATCACCAAATTATCAACCCATAACCACCACAAAACAACCACGATTTTGCCCCCTACCGAACCAGAAACCATCCCATCGCACCAGCCTCGCTCGATCCGTCACCCCGTCCAAAGCGTGACCCACGACAACCCCTCCCGTGCCAGCCGCCGGTGATCCCAATAGCACAAACTCAATTTGCACATCAGATCGTGAACCACCGGCAACTGTAGTCCTTCGAATCATCGGCCTTCATCTCCGAACCCACCATGAGCTGCTCCCCATAACCGGCAGCATAGAAACCCCCTCTGCAACTTATCCCAAAAAATAGAAAATTCCCTTTCTTTTCTTGTTTGTTCGTAAGCCACTGTTATATTTCTTTATTTATTTGTTTTCCTTTTTTAAAATTTTTAAGTTCGATTATTTTATTGTTAAAAAAAATAAACAAATTAAAAAATGATAAATAAAAATAAAAAATATAAATAATTGAATTTTTATTTTAAAAAAAATAAAACAGGTTGGCTGAGTTGTGACAGCTTGCTAATCTTGTAACATTTGTAATCATCCGAGTTATGATGACTTGATGATTCAAATTTATTATTATTATTATTATTATTATTATTATTATTATTATTATTATTATTATTATTATTATTATTATTATTATTATTATTATGTCTTTAATTTTTTTTAAAAAATAAATCATTAGTCGATAAAGGCTCAATTTTTTTAAAAATAATTTTTTTCAACAAACTTGATGAGTTATGGGTGATGTCTCTAGCGTGACGCGAGCTTCACCTATTCATTCCTTAATTTGATTAACAGAGTCGCGACGACTTGTTAATTTAATTTTTTTTAAAAAAAATAAAAATTAAATTTTTTCTTTAAAAAATAAAATAAAATCAACCAATTTTTTCTTAGGTAATTTTAAATAAAAATTTTGTAACAAATTTGATAATCAGTGGGTGACGTCTCTAGCGTGACGCGAGTTTCACCTATTCAATCCTTAATTTGATTAACTGAGTCGCGACAACTTGTTAATTCAAATTTTTAAAAATTAATTTTTTTAATTAAAATCAACTAACCCACAATTATTTTCTAGAGAACTACGTGACTTTGAGTTTCCCACTACACCAAGGGATACGTAGGAGCAGAACCTTTATTTTGTTAAGCCAAAAATTAATTTTTTATAATTCATTTGTCTATTTCATTTTTTTACAAAAGGGGTAAAACAAATATTTTCAATGATTATTAAAAATTTGCATAATTAACTTAAGGTACCGTCTTAGGACGGGTGTGTTAGGGTTACTGTGGGATTAAGTTTCCACCCTTTCTTACACATAATCGACTTCCGAATTCAATCTGGTTTCAAAGACTATTCTTCTTGGGTTTTTTAATTTTTCCTAATAAAAAATAAAATTGGTGACGACTCCTAATTTTTTTTTAAAATTTAAGTTGCTATTTTGCCTTGATTTTATGGTCACGACATTAGTAGAGAGCGCCCAAGCGTGCAATGAGCGCTTAGGCGCTAGAGAGTTAGCGCCTAGGCACCCAATGTTCATTTTCTCACGATTTATATCTTGATTAAATATAATTCCCTACTAGATGAGACCTTTTATACATGCTTTTTGGAGTGTGCTAAGATGCTAATGAGGATATGCAAGAGGGAAACTATCCCATAACAAGAGTTGGTTCCTTTATGTAATAAGGTGGAACCATAGCAATAGTTGGTTCCTTTATGCAATAAAGTTGAACCATAGCGAGTGTGGTTCCTTTGTTTATTAAAGTTGAACGCAGTAAAAGTAGCACACAATTCCTAACTGAGGGAGTGAGATAAGCCCCTTGACCCTGCAAAGGAGCACTTTGCAAAGGGTGGAGTTGTGACCAAGAGTTGGTTCCCTTATTTAATAAGGTTGAACCATAGAGAAATGAATTCCCTTGTTTATCAAAGTTGAACCATAGAAATGGATCCCTTATGTAATAAGATTGAACCATAAAGATGAATCCCTTATGTAATAAGGTTGAACTATAGTTCACCACAATTCCTAACTAAGATAAGCCCCTTGACCTTACAAAGTTGTGAGTCAAACACTTTGTTAAAGGTGGAGTTGTGATGAGTTAAATCCTATGCTAGGCTATGGATGAGTTAAATCTTGTGCTAGGCTAAGGATGAGTTAAGTCCTATGCTAGGCGAAGGATAAGTTAAGTCCTAAGCCAGACGAATGATGAGTTAAGTATTTTTTTTCCCATAAGAGTCCCTATCAATAGGGCCACAGTTACTAGTTTGATGTTGTAGAAGTAGTACATGGGACAGTCCACTCATCATCAAGTATGCAGTGGAAGTACTACACTCACTACCGTGGGATGGAACAATCTACTCATTACTAGATAGATACAAGGAAACATAGTTCTTGGAAATAGCTAAGTTAAGTGTATGAGTTTAACGTTGGATTATAAAATTGCTAAATGAATGTTTACATAGAGTCAAAATGTGAATGTTCTAGTGGTAGTGAGTATAATATCATTTACCTGTTGCAATTGTTAATCCAATGCTAGTAGTATTATTCATTGTGAGTTGATATTCGTACAGTACGTATATCATGTTAATGAATAGTTAGATTAGAGAAGGTAGTATAGCATGCCTACTTTAATGAGTAAAGATGAGGCATGAGAAGACTTTTGATATTTTACAATTGTGTAGGTACTTGTTTAATATCGATAGTATGTTTAGTTTCAGATTACATTTATTAAGTATAAATATTTAAATGTTGATATTGGTTACTCATACTGAGAATTATTATTTCTCACCCCGCTATGTTTTCATGTAAATCCAGGTTAAGGCCCTATGAAAGGGTAAGAAGATGAAGAAAATAGAAGAACTAGATTAGTTTAGTTTTAATGTTTTCCGTTCAAAGCTTATGTAATTATTTATATTTGCTTTGAAGATGTAAAAGTTGTATATATGTATGACTTTTAGATATGGCTCTCCATAATTATTTGTTTAAATGTTATGAATTAGTTGAGAGTTAAGTTAGAAGTAGCATGACTGATACTACTTATCCAGGTATATGTCAGATATACTAGGGTTCTGGTATTAGGCTGTTACAGGGGTGATATGATTGTTGTTGTTGGCGCCAACTCAATATTGATGAGGTCTGTAGTTTAAAACCATGGATTTACCACCTTTAACATACAAAGATTTCAAAAGATCTTACAATTTATGGGATTAAAAAAACTCAAAATTCAACAAAATGAAAGAACTACACAAATTCTATTTGGAACACTCAATACCCTATATTATTTGTTGACAAAAGCCTTATATAATAATGCTTTGAAAAATTCCTCCAAGAAGGAAACCAAAATAGCTATACCTTTAGACATAGGAAACTATGTAAACACTCATGTGTCAATGTTGGTCATAGTTGCTTTCATCCACTTTCAAAGGCTGATGAAGGTTCCTAGGAGGTGAAATTTCATGATTTGTTGGATCCATAATATTGGGACTCCATTTCCTATTTTGAAGCATAAAATATGCTTTAGGTTATCCATTTGGATCAAGCAACAAAAATTTAAATCTTTTGTTCCTTCTTCATGTTTCCAATACTATCCTCTAATCAAATACTATCAAATACTAACAACTATGAAAGAATTGCACCTCTCTTAATTGGTAGAAACTCTATTTTAGTTGGGAATATTTATTTTTTTGGTAGCACCTTTTTATTAAAATTACAAGATTGCAGACAAAGAGTTTGAGCCGAAGCAATAGTTAGGTGGTTTGGTCCTAGAACATAACCAAAATTCATTTGTGGGCAACCCTCCCTCTCTTAATTATTGTTTAAGAACATAGATTCAATTGGACTTGTTGGGCACCAAACCGTGACTCTCTCTGCGCATGTATGTGTTTGGAGAAATGTCAAAATGAGTAGAATTTGACAGGTTGACCTGTTTAACTTGTAAGTTATGGTGGGTCGAGGCGAGTTGACCTACCTTTTGTGTTTAATTTCAAACAATTTAACTTACCTAACCCGTCATATTTTTTTATTTTTAAAATCTTTTATGGGTTGATATCTAGCTCATCATCTATATATATATATATATATATATATATATATATATATATATATATGGGTTAGTTTTTTCAACCTATCAAGCAAAAATGAGTTAAACCATCTCATCACATTTTTGGCTAACCCGTCACGGTTTAGAGCAGGTAGACCTCACCATCTCTGTATGCTTATGTATAACCAAACTATAACCCGTCACGGGTTAGAGCAGGTAGACCTCACCATCTCTATATGCTTATGTATAACCAAACTATATCAATATATAAAACGTGTGGGTAGGAAGCAACATGCTTCAACAATATATTAATATATTTTCTTGAGTTCAAACAAAGCAAGGAAATTTGGAGAAGATGGAATCAACAAAAATTACATTGTTTATTTATTTATTTTGGGTAGAGATGCATTTATAAGCAAACTAAGAATACTCTAAGGTTGTGCCATTTAGTGATGCACAAAATATGACACGAGTCTCAAGATGCACATAATTGGCATAATTGACATGTAAGCAACATACATTCAACTTTTTAAAGATATAGAGTAATTATATTTATGCAGATTTTGTCCTCATAAATTGTTCACAAACTCCAAACCAAGCCACTATATAAAATCTTTGTCTCACTATCTTTTTTGGGGTATTTATTTGATATTCATCTTTTTTTATAAAGATTTGGGATTTGGCGTAGGCAAATATTTCATTGACAGTTATTTATATTTAAATATTTATTATAAAATTATCATTTAATATAATGCTTAATAACTCATCCTAGATATCAAATTTATAAGAATATTATATCACTTTCCTAACTTTGTTAAATAGTCCATATGAGTTTATTTTGGAGTCTGTGAAGGGTTTATGAGAATAAGTATCCTTACAAATATCATTTACTAAAGGTAAAACCACCGCAATTTTTCTGTCATCTAATTTTGTTTTTTAAAACTATGTTCCAAAGGCTGTAATTGAATTCCTTGATAAAAAGATTTGAATTAACCTCTCAACATTTTAAATTGCATTTAAGCTCCTGAAATACACAAGTTCCTTAAACTATGTTAATGTCATTGTGCCTACTATTTATATCAACTTGCTTGCATATTATGCAAGACAAGTTATTCTATTTTCTAGTGGTTTTTTGGCGTTGATGTTTGGATGGGATATAAAAAGGGAGAAAGGAAGAAAAATGAAACTACAATTCTTATATGTGATCTTTTTTAGAAGCAATGTGTCCTCCTTTCCTCCCAACTCCAACAAAGTATATCATCAAAATATTTTTTTAAGGTAAAAAACATTTTATCTCTGATAGTTATCAAATTTGACCCAGTCATTGATTCGATTAAGATACTGGATTAATAAGTCACCGGTTCAACTAGTGATTAAATCATATAAAATAAAATAAATATATAAATATTTAATATAAATGAAAAACTATTAATAACATAATTGAATTATGAATTAAATAAAATTTTTAAAGTCATTGTCATAAAAAAATTGATTATTTTCATGCAAAAATTGTTATTATTTAACACATGGAAATTACTTATTTGATAATTTAATTTTTTTGTTTCCTTTATATTTATTGATAATTGTTTTATTAACTTTTAGAACGATGCTATTATGCGCACGAGCATTGAACGCTCAAGCATCCTCACCATTTACATCGCAAAACATGGCCTTTAAGATTTGTGTGTTGTCATAAATTTAAAAAGAAAAAAAAATTAAAGTGTGTTGTTCTGCCCAAGCGTTTTTGTAGCACAACCCTAACTTTTATTATAGTAAAAATATATTTTATAAAGATAATAATACTTTTAACTTCATAATAACATATTTTCAGTTGGCCAAAGATTTAACTTACCAATCAATGTTTAAAGTTAGAAGAAAGTTTCCCATTACATAAAAATAGGATGAAAAAAATGAAACATATTTTCCCACACCACTCAGCACTAAGCAATAGCTTTACAATTCCAAAGCCTATGACGTGACTTTCAACCACTACCACACAACACCATTACAAACGCAAACACCAAAATGCATACCATTACATCACACACCCATTTCATTTCTCTCCCTCACCCAAACCCCCTCTTCCTCCTCCTCTCATTCCTTTCTCATGCTTATTCGCCCACATTTTCTTACAGAAGCATCATCTCTTTTGCACAGAAACCTCAAGTTCCTCAAGTTCTCCATTAGTGGTGGCACCCACGCATCAACGTCGCCATCCACGATGGCGTCACCCATGCGTCAAGAGCAACTCCCTTACATCTTATGACTCAACCCACACGTCTCTGCCCCTTCTGCCACAAGTGTGCATGACTCGGCTAAGTCAAATACCAAGTTAAATCAATGGTTCTTGCTAAAATCACTTGAATCAAATTGATTCTTAATGGGTCATTTGCATATTCGATTTGTAACACAACTCGGACTAGCTACTTGGCCAATTCGCTGCCGGTCAAACCAGCCCAAGCTTTATTATTTTGTTATCCCCTAGATAGATTTAACCTTTTACAACTCTTATATTCTTACATCAAACAGTGCATACACCCTTTTTCACACCTCATCTAATACCATTCATTGTATATACTTTTTTCTATCACTTTCTCTCACTTAATCACATCTATAAAAAATGGTGTGAATAGTAATACACCCTTAAAAAAGAGTGTAATACTATCTTTTTCCAACCCCTTATTAGCCCAACCCCTAATTTTTTTTTGTTCACTAACCCCTGTATAATTGCAGTCCGCGTGTAAAATGTGACTGACTGTCAAAGGAAACGGAGGTTAACTCCTCCACTCTAATTTCTGACGCCTTGAGAGCTTCCATAAACAGAGGAAGGTGATATCACAATATCCCTGTACGAAGATCTCCCAAATGTAGTAAACAAGCCATTGGCAAGAATGGAAACAATTGAGGATTGCAAATGGCTCTCAAACTACCCAATTAACTTGCTGTATAAGTGGAAAAATATGTAAACTCCTCACAAAACCCTCAGTCCCTCACAAACACCCATACAGAGTCACCCTTCCACTAACTCCGCCGAATGCAATGAATTGGTCACAACCTATCCATCCCGTATGCAATTTGCTGCTCTCCATCCTCAATGTGAAATAAGTATAATCTAGTGGTTATAAACAAATAAGAAATCTCATGAAATGTCCAATACCTTCAGTTTCTCTATAGTTTTCCAACAGTCAATGCTTAGCCAATATTCAATTATATACAACTCGCTTTTCCTTTCTGTAGAACAAGAATTCATCTATTTTTCTCTTGTATAAAATCAATCGAAATAGTAAATTTAACCAACTTATATAAAGATCATTAAGTTGTGGAGCAAAATGAGCTATAGTAGTGATAAAGTGTGTGATAAAGTACTCGACCAGGATGTGGGCCCGAATTTTGAAAGGCCCAAGATTTGGAAAGTGTATGTTCGTAAGAAGAAGGAAACTAGGAAGGGGGAGCATTGGGAAAGACCCAGGATTTAGAAAGTGTATGTCCGTAAGAAGAAGGAAACTAGGAAGGGAGAGTATTAGGAGAATGCTGAGCTGGCAAGTTGGTTAGGAGGGTGCAGAATGGGAATATAGGGGAATGAGGGAATAATGGGAGTTAGTTATGCGTTTGGTTTTGTTGTAGAAAGGGAAAATCTCTTTTTCTCTTGGGAGTATACGCTCTGGTCTAGATTGTAAGGAGCTCGGGCTCTTTTTTTTCTGATTCAATAAAATTCTCTTTTTGGTGTTCATTCTTAGAATTCTATCAATTGGTCCGACCTGCCGGATACTGTTGGGTGCTCATTCATGGGTGCTCATTCATGCCACCTAAGATGGCAGACAGAATGGATGTGTTGGAAGCAAAGGTTGCTACGTTAGAGAATTCAATGAAGTTGTCCATGGAAGAATTTAGGCAATCCTTTCTATAGGAGATGAGCAAGCTTTTGGATCGACGTTCGAATGATGATCGACATAGTGGAAGCAATGGGGGTGGCGGTGCGACCCTTGGTGGTGGAGGAGAAACATCATTTCCATTTGGAGATTCTTGGGATGAGTATCGTATGGCGGTACGTAAGGTTGAACTTCCACTATTTGATGGTATGGATCCCGTAGGGTGGATAACTAGGGCGGAGACTTATTTCGAAGTTCAGAATATGTCAGATGAAGTTAACGTTAAGCTAGCTAAGCTAAGTATGGATGGTCTTACCATCCACTGGTTTAATCTGCTGAAGAAGACCGAAGAGCACTTGACTTGGATGAGATTGAAGCAAGCGATGATAAAGCGCTATGAAGGTCACCGTTACGATAATTCGTTTGAAGAGCTTTATGATCTTCATTAAGCTGGAATGATCAAGGAGTATATTGCGGACTTTGAGTTCATCTCATCGCAGGTGGGACGTTTATCCGAAGAGCAGTATATGGGTTCTTTTATGGGGGGTCTTTGACCAGATTTGAGAAGCCGAGTTCGAACTTTTAACCCACCTAACCGATCTGAGATGATGAAACTAGCCCGTGATTTGGAGGCGGAGGCAACCGATATCGTGGGAGGTCGGTTCAGTCCGGGTTTTCGGCCACAGGGAGTTTATCTACGAAGCTATAAGGGCAGTCCAGCGTATAAAGAGTCCGAGCTACCTAGTGCTCCAAGTCGTCCTAATAATCACGGGGTGGGCCAAATTGGTCAGACCCGACTTAACCAGAATGCGGGCCAGGTGGAAGTGCAAGGTAAATGGGCTTCTTCCATTTCATCGGGCCGTAACGTGAAAGAGGAAAGGAGAGGGAATGCTGATTGTAGTAGAGGGCTCAAACATTTGACTTATCAAGAGCTCATGGACCGTAAATCTAAGGGCCTATGTTTTCGTTGCGGCGAGAAGTGTCACCCGTTACATCAATGCCCTGAGAGGCAATTACGATTGTTAGTTCTTGGAGATGATGAGGCTATGGATGGTGAGTGGGAGATTGTGGCCATTGAGGTGGATGCAGTTGAAGAAGAGGAAGCTCTTGAATGTAGAACTATGGGTCTGTGCGGGCTACATCGTGGTGCATTGGACGACGTAAAGACTATAATGATGGAAGGTAAACTGAAGGGGATCATAGTATTAGTGATGGTGGACAATGGAGCATCACATAACTTTATTTCCCCCTAAGTAACTGTTGCTCTTGAGATACCTGTAATTCCCACTCGTGGAATGGGCATTCGGTTGGGTGACGGTCACAGGGTCACAACTAAAGGTAAATGCTCCAATCTTAGCATTCAATTGGAAGGAGTTGACATCAATATTGATGCCTATGTGTTAGATTTAGGGAGTTTGGATATGATATTAGGGGTGTCGTGGTTGAAGGACTTGGGAAAGGTGGAAATGGATTGGGGAAAGAAGACTATGAACTTCATGCATCATGGTAGCCCAGTTCAGCTTAAAAGGGTTGGCCACTAATGTTGGGAAACCATGTAGAAGTCCAACATCATTTCATAGTTTATTAAAGGAAGTCAGTGATGAGGGATCTGTAAACTAGGGTCAAGCTGCACCTGAATCTATGGCAGCTGCTAACCCAAGCTTAAACTCTGTTTAGCAACAAGAACTTATGAATGTTCTTGAAGAATTTACAGGGGTGTTCAAGGAGGTGATGGGGTTGCCCCCAAAAAGGGGAATTGAGCATGTAATTGAATTGCAAACCAGGACAGGGCCTATGAGTGTAAGGCCCTATTGTTATCTGCATCTGCATAAGAATGAGATCGAAAGGCAGGTTGTTGATTTACTGTAATAGGAAGTGATTCGACGTAGCTCAAGTTCTTTTTCAAGCCCAATGATATTGGTTAAAAAAAGTATTCCTCGTGGCGTATGTGTGTTGATTACTGGGCTTTGAATAAGGTAATGATTCTGGATAAGTACCATATTCCTGTAGTGGATGAGTTATTAGATGAATTGAATGGATCTTGTTATTTCTTGAAGTTGGATCTAAAGTCCGGGTATCATCAAATTTAGGTGAGGGAGGAAGACGTCCATAAAACGACATTCCGGACTCATGAAGGACATTATGAGTACCTAGTAATGCCATTCGGGTTGATGAATGCTCCAGCTATTTTTCAATCCACAATGAATCATATTTTTAAGCCTTACCTGTGGAGATTCATGCTGGTGTTTTTTTTTATGACATCCTTGTGTATAGTAAGGAGTGGCAAGCACATTTAGTACATCTTGAACAAGTGTTGCAAGTACTGAAGAATAATCACTTCGTGGTCAACAAAAAGAAATGTACCTTTGGGAGACAGCAAGTGGAGTATTTGGGTCATGTAATTTCAGGTTTGGGAGTTACAGTGGACCCTGAAAAGGTGAAAAGCGTGGCGAACTAGCCAATTCCCCATAATGTCAAAGGTGTGATGGGGTTTTTGGGGCTAACCAGTTATTATAGGAAATTTATTAAGGGGTATGGGAAGTTAGCTAAGCCATTAACTGAGCTAACTAAGAAAGAAGGATTTCATTGGGGTCCA
This sequence comes from Ormosia semicastrata, assembly GCA_029884595.1. NCBI lineage: Eukaryota > Viridiplantae > Streptophyta > Magnoliopsida > Fabales > Fabaceae > Ormosia > Ormosia semicastrata. The sequence continues at coordinate 8,251,777 of JAQQTO010000061.1, forward strand.
AAGGCACTCAAGGCCTTTGAAGGCTTGAAAGGGGCTCTCACCTCTGCACCTGTGTTAGCGCTTCCGAACTTTACTCAACCTTTCCAAATTGAGTGTGATGTTTCCGGGAGAGGGATTGGAGCTGTATTAATGCAAGATGGCAGACTAATTGCTTATTTTAGTTAGGCGTTAGCTAATAGCAATTTATCAAAGTCAGTATATGAGAAGGAACTAATGGCTCTAGTTCTGTCAGTACAACACTGGAGACATTACCTTATTGGCAGAAGCCTTGTAGTTTTTACAGACCACAAGAGCCTCAAAAGCTCACTATAACAAAGGGTGGCTAGTTGTGATCAACAATGTTGGATTTCGAAGTTATTAGGTTACCATTTCGAGGTGGTTTATAAATTGAGTTCAGAGAATAAGGCAGCAGATGCCTTGTCATGCGTTCATGAGGAGGGGGAATGTAAGGTGTTGCTTTCTTCACCCATTTGGGAACAAGGAGAAGAGCTTTAGCGTGAAGTATTAGCTGATCTAGAGCTGAAGCGCATTACTAAAGATTTACAAGCTGACTCGAATGCTAGACTTGGGTTTAGCTTACAGAGGGGCACTTTACTACATAAGGGCATGTTGGTAATCCCTTCATCCTCTGCTTTAATTCCTTTAATTTTGAAGGAATTCCATTATACTCCTATGGGCGGGCATTCCGGGTTCTTGAGGACATATAGAAGAATATTAGGGAACCTATATTGGATTGGTATGAAGAAGAGGATTCAAGAATTTGTGAGGGCATGTGACATTTGTCAGTGCCAAAAATACTCTACTGCCTCACCCTATGGGTTATTGCAACCTTTGCCGATTCCAACTCAAGTTTGGGAGGATATTTCTCTTGACTTTATTTCAGGGCTGGCTAAGTCTAGAGGTTTTGATGTTATTCTCGTGGTGGTTGATCGTTTGTCAAAGTATGTGCATTTTATTTTACTCAAGCATCCTTATACATCAAAGACTATTGCTGTTGTGTTTGTTCGAGAGGTGGTGAGGTTACATGGTATTCTAAACTCAATTCTTAATGATTGAGACCCACTGTTTGTCAGTGTTTTTTGGCGGGAGTTATTCAAAGTGCAGGGGACTGTGTTGAAAATGTCATCCTCCTAGCATCCAGAAACTGACGGACAAACTGAAGTGATCAATAGATGTTTGGAAACATATTTACGATGTTTTACTTCAGAGCAACCTAGAAGTTAGTCGGAATGGTTACCTTGGGCCGAATTCTAGTATAATACCACGTTTCATATTTCCACTGGCATGACTCCATTTGAGGTTGTTTATGGCAGAAAACCTCCATCAGTGATACGGTTCCTTCCGGGGGAGACAAAGGTAGAAGCTGTGACATGAGACTTACAGGACAGTCTACAGAGATGAAGCTTTGCTACAACTGAAGTACAATTTAACTAAAGCACAAGAGCAGATGAAGAGGTATGCTGATAAAGGAAGAATGATGCAATCATTTGACGTAGGGGAGTGGATTTTTCTTAAATTGTGCCCAAATAAACAACAATCAGTGGCACATCGAATTAACCAGAAGCTCGCTCGTAAATTTTATGGTCCTTTTCAGGTGCTGAAAAAATTGGGAGCTGTGGCTTATAAATTACAGTTAGCTCCATCTTCTAAGGTCCATCCGGTGTTTCATGTGTCTCAACTAAAGAAGGTTATTGGGAAAGTATACTGCAGAAGCAAATTTGCTAGCTAAATTAGAGGTTGAATCTGCTGACACTATTGAACCTAAGAATGTATTGGCTAATAGAAATATTACTCAGAATGACCGCCAAATCAGACAATTTTTGGTACAATGGAAAGGATTGCCTATTGAGGATGCTACGTGGGAGGATGAGCTTAACTTGTACAACCAATTTCCTCATCTCAGCCTTGGGGATAAGGCTGTTCTTTCAGAGGCAAGAAGTGATATATGATGTGGGAGTCGAAAGGCCGGGATTTGGAAGTGTATGATGTGGGCCCTAGGAAGGGAGAACATTAGGAAAGATCCAGGATTTGGAAAGTGTATGTCCGTAAGAAGAAGGAAACCAGGAAAGGAGAGCATTAGGAGAAAGTTGAGCTGGCAAGTTAGTTAGGAGGGTGCAGAATGGGAATATAGAGGAATGAGGGAATAGTGGGAGTTAGTTATGCATTTGGTTTTGTTGTAAAAAGGGAAAAGCTCTTTTTCTCTTAGGAGCATAGGCTTTGGTCTAGATTGTAAGGAGCTCAGGCTCTTTTTTTCTGATTCAATAAAATCCTTTTTCCAGTATTCATTCTTAGAATTCTATCAGTGTGCAGCCACCCTAGGAAATAAATATGCCCTTCCAACAGTCAATGCTTAGCCAATATTCAATTATATACAACTTGCTTTTCCTTTTTGTTGAACAAGAATTCATCTCTTTTTCTCTTATATAAAATCAATCGAAACAGTAAATTTAAACAGCATATATAAAGATCATTAAGTTGTGGAGCAAAATGAGCGGTAGTAGTGATACAGTGTGCAGCCACCCTAGGAAATAAATTTGCCCTTCAATGATGTAATCCATACCAGAAACAGCAGAAAACTCATCTTACATCAGAGAATGGTATTCAAGCAAGTTGAATTATATTTTACTGCCCTCATGGAAAGATTAAAATAGAAAAAGGAACACCTGTGGGATTGCACCATTTGTCAACAATTCACACCAAAAATTTAATACCAAATAGCAATTGCAGTAAAAATAAAAAATAAATAAAAATTCAGATGTATTTGAGTACTAAAATATTGCTGCCACAGTGTCACTGCAAGACCACCCTCAGCTTGAAGATGATTGCATGTCCCCAAACATTTTCTCCTATGGGAAACCCAATGAGAAGCCTGCAATAGAAATCTAGTCTTTCAAGTCTTGGAAAACCATGCAGTACTACAAGAGGGAGCAGCCCAACAAAACGATACAACATCAAACAAAGCTAAATGACTAAAACAATTACAGTCACTACCCATCTTGTATTTATTAATAACTAAAACAACCAATTATTTCCACCATCGATGAATAAAAGATGGAGCCTTCTAGGATACCTACTTTTTTGGCACATCTTATCCTAATGACCATTGGATTGAGCATCGAGATTCATTCAATAATCATCCAACAGTGAATCACTGTCAACTTTACAAGGTACCACAGAATTCTCCAGAAAAGATGAACGTGTAACATGAACAGTGTCATACCTAGAAATTAATCACTATTTAAAATAGCATAATCCAAAGACAAGATCAGAACCATACCACAAATTAAATCAGTCCTCCTCCATTGGTACATCTGGAATGTCAAATCTATCTTCTTCAATAGTCTTGTTTATCACAGAAACAGGAGACGGTACTGGGTTGTTAAGGGAACAATGATGAACACCAAAAAAAAGAAAAAAAGACAGACACGATCATAGTCGGGTTCCATATATGTTAGAATTAGACACGCAATATTTAAAATGAGATCTTTGGTTTGGATCAACTCTAGCTAGAACTCTGATTATTTAAAGGGAGAGAATAAAACAAAGGATCCTTGCTGTCCTTTATAAATAGTCCACTATGTCCCTTCTCTTTAAATTGATTCAACCAAATGAAGAAAATATTCAATCTCTCCATTATTTGTCTTCTTTTCGTTTCAAAATTCAACCAAGCAGTTGGTAAAAGCCTGTTTTGCTAACCAAACAATAATTATTAGTTTCCAACAGGTCTTTCAAATGGCAATCCCTTTAATCAATCAAAAGGGACAACCACCCAAAACCCAAGACATGCCACTTGCAGTAACAGCATAGAATTGCACATGTATTTTCTAACTTTGCATAACTAGTCTTTAATTACAGAAATTTAAATAAAAAAGAAAAAAGAGAAATGAGCCTTTTTCATTTAGGTTTTCTGAGCCTTCATATCAATTAATGTAGTATCAGCATCTTTCTTCTTGGAATTTCTTCTAGAAGTATGCTGTCCAGAATGTTTTGCCAAGGCTGAATTGTTAACACCAAAAAAATTAAGACATCTACAAATGAGCAAGGGATCCTGAGTTTTTTCTTGCAAACTTTCATTTTCATCTTGTTGCCTTGCTGTCTATCAGAAGCAATTCAAAGAAGACTTTTCACATTATTAATTCTTTATATAATCTGAATTCTCTTTTCTTGCTACAACTCTGATTTTTCACCTTAAGCCTCCCCTGATCCTCCAACATGAGGCAAACTACAGAAGCCATTCCATATGCATCAACCTTACCAAAGAAAAGTAGGGTAAAGAAGAAACAAATAGAGAAAAGGATATATATTGACATAAGATCGTCCTCCTTTTCCCCTTGGCTGCGGCTGTGGTTCAGCTCTCGACTAATTTCAGGCGTAACCTGCAGTAGGAGAAATTAATATCAAACACAGCCAGAAATTTGAAACACAAGGAAAGCATCCCGTCAGAGACAGTGCTCTCACTAATTTATGCTTTTGTTTTTCCAGTAGAACCCTGAAGTTATCCTTATCTTCCTTCCGCAGCTCATTTTTGTACCTGGAAGAAATATCAAATGAGAACAGCATAAAATTCAAAATCCTACAGTAATATTAATCATTGCTACAACTTTGAATAGCTTAGGATAGCCGATAGCGTGATACATATATAGGCAAGACCAGGTTACACACTATACAACAAGATACATACATGGAAAGCAGACTGTGAACACATGCATAGAGGCATCAAAAAATAAGAACAGGATTGATGGATATTAAGATTGTGCAAGATAAAACACAAAATAACATGGAAATATAAATCATGTTTCTTAGACATTAACCATGCAAGGAAAGACACAAATAGGTCAAATAATTAAAGAAAATGAGGAATCTCTGACCTCTGCACAAATGCAAGTGACTGGTGCCATATAACAGGCATTATCCTAGTTTCATTGAGAAATCTCAAAGTGTGCAACAACTGCATCAACCACACGATAGGGCAAAGCATAATTTTTCTCCACAAGAAGCTTTATGAAATAGCTGCAATTATTATCAAAATTAGTTTCTATCACATATTGAATGAAAAAAAAACAAATAAGTTCCATCCAGAAAATTAGTAGTGCTGTATTTTTGTAAAACATCAGCTCAACATAGTAATCACTTTGACAAACTGTATTTTAGGGTGATCCAGCTCCTTTCAAATCCAATTTTATTAGGCTTGAACACTTTCCCTCTCATAACCCTAAATTTTAAAGTTATATTTATTGTTTAATATGAGGAACATAAATTTTAAGCAAATTTTAAATTTGAATTCCTGTTTCAAAAAAATGACCTTCCAATTCATGATTTGAGAGTAATGGTTAGACTTATAGCCCAGTTGCTGATTATTTTTTCAACTAAACTTTGTACGAATTATGCATTTTTCAAACAAGAAATGGTTGCAACATTAAATACCTTGTGGTGCCACAATATTCCATCCCAGCAAGCTTCAATAGTGCAGCACTGTAAACAAATCCAGAAGTTTGGGTGCATCAAACATAAAATATGAAATACAAATAAATCAAACTTTTAACTTCAATAACTACATGAACAAGTTTGCACTAATCATTCACCTCTGACAGTAACTTTTGAAGTTTGAGCAACAACAAATTCAAACAGAAAGACTTGCCACTATATTAGTATATAGCAAGATAGAATTTAAAGAAATGAAATAGTTCAAGAAAATGGTTCGTTTCTTATTTAAAATAATACAAGAAAATTCTTTTTCTTTTCGTTAGAAGTGCTACAGCAAAAAGTTTGGAAATCCAAGCATGCATCTACAACATTGAAAATGAAAAAGAATGTAAGCAATTTTACTGACTAATGGTAATAAGGAGATATCTTCAAAAAAATTTACATAGCTGATTAAACCCATCCCTTTACCCTTTCTCCAATACTAAATGCTGTGTTCCCTAAAGTACAAAAAACCAACTCTCAACCACTATGGCAAACATCTCAGCAAACTCTACCTATGGAAACCAAACACTTGCTGTCATGGTTGTCAAGCTCATGAGTTAACTCGTAGAATCGGACGAGTGTACGAGTTTAGGTGGAAAAAAACGAGCTAACTCACACTAAAACTCGTTTCTTGGTGAACTCGGCTTGATTTGGGTAGACTAGGACAAACTTGGTCAAAATTGCAAGTCTACAACCGAGTTCACGAGTTTAAACTGCTCTTAGTAATTTTCCCCAGGCTCCGTTTTACACAAGTTCAGCCCCAAAACATGAAAACCACCGTTCTGGTGCACCAAAACCCCAAATCGTGCTTTGCACCTCTGCCCATTCAAGATTCTGCTCCTGCCTCTTAGTCCTAGGGCTCAAATCGTTCCATGTTCTGTTCGACGCCATTGAAGGTTCGAGGTCGTGATTCTGCTCCAGGTCAGGTGCAGATTCGTGTGTGAAAGTTATGCATGATTCTGCTCTAGGCCAGGTTGTGATTCGTGCTGATTTGTGCGAGGTGATTCGTGCTTTGTCCAGGTTTATGAACTTTATTTTCTATTTTGTGTCCAGCCTTGTTTCTCTGATTTTATGGCATGTAATGGAATGATATTTCAGTGTGTGAATTGTGAGATTTCATAGTTTGATACTTTGATTAGTGATTACTGATTTTGACTTCCCTGTTAATCTATTACTGCCATTTAGTATGTGTGATTACTGATTTAGTATAAACTACTCTTCTCCTACTTAATATGTTTCCATTTAGTATGCGTGATAATTGTGAGAGTTCATAGTTTGATATTTTGATTAGTAATTACTGATTTTGACTTCCCTATTAGTCTATTATTGCCGTTTCATATGTGTGATTACTGATTTAGTATAAACTACTCTTCTCCTACTTAATATGTTCCCATTTAGTATGTGTGATAATTGTTTCCAAATTTGAACCCACTAACACATTGATTAATCTTCTCATATATTGGCAGCAGTGATTAATTTTAATATAGTTAATTGTTAGACGTGGTTATCTGAAATGAAAGAAATTAAGAGAATAACAGCTTCTTGGTACAAATTAGGTGAATTCTACACGTGCATTTTTAAGAATGATACCTGCACTTTTAATCTAATTTGATCCTTCAGAGCTGCTAAAACTTAAGAGCACAACTGTATTGCTATTTTGATCCTTCAGAGCTGTTAAAAGCCATAACCCCCAATCTATATTATTATTTTGTTGGGTTTATGATAGAAATTGATTACAGAGATAATAGAAAACTGTGTTGGGACTGGAATGTATGTATTATTTATGAAATTTTGTACAGATTCCAGTGGTGAATCGATGACAGAAGTGAGTACAAAGAAACTGTAAGTAATGACAGATAGTTCCAGGACTTTCGAGAGGCCTGGTCTCTTCCTCCCAATTTCCTCCTAATTCTTTGATACCTCTTTTCACCCCTCGTCTCCCATTTTGTCCCTTTTTTCCTCCTATAAGATTTCCCCTTCTCTCTCCTTCACCCCAACTTGTTTCTTGCCACATCAGCTGGCAGTTATGCGGCTGTTGGAGCTCACGATCCATGCCTAATTGGGGTGATGATCCCTTGTTCCTCAGCACACCTTTTCTTTTATACACCTTCCTAATAGGTAGCCGTGTGCTAACAATACTCCCCTCTATGAGTTTCACCTTGTCCTCAAGGTGAAAAGCAGGGAAGTTTTCCTGAATAGTAGTAGCCAATTCCCAAGAATTCTCACATGCAGGCAAGTCTTGCCATTGAATGAGCACCTCCTGTTGGTCATCAGGTGTAGTTCTCAGGTTAAGGATTGCTGCGGGTTGGACTTGTAGCTCCCAATCCTCTGATAGGAATGAGGGTAGAGGTTGACTTTCAGTTGTGGCAGCCACAGATTTTTTAAGCAGTGATACATGAAACACTGGGTGGATGCGGCTGTGTGCTGGCAGCTTCAGTTTATAAGCCACTTGGCCTATTTTTTTCTCAACCAGATAGGGACCATAGAACTGCGGGCTAAGCTTTTAATTGCCACACTTAGCTAGAGACTTTAGGCGATAAGGTTGAATCTTGAGGTAAACCCAATCACTAGGGGCATATGTGACATCTCACCGGTGTTTATTTGCTTAGGTCTGCATTTGATTCTGAGCTTGTAGGAGGTTATGTTTCAGTTCATCCAACAAAAGATCCCTTTTTGTCAAGAGTTTATCAACTTCCTCTATTGGAGAATGACCTGCCACACTTCTGAACAAAATTGGGGGATCTTGGCCATAGAGGGCCTTAAGGGGGTCATCTTAGTGGCACTGCTATAGGTGGTGTTAAACTAAAATTCAGCCCAACTGAGAAGCTTAGGCCACTGCCTTGGCCGAGTGCCTGTGAGACATCTTAAATATGTCTCCAAACAGCGGTTGACCACCTCAGTTTGGCCATCATACTGAGGATGATAGGTTGAGTTGAATTTCAACTTTGTCCCGGCTTGCTTGAACAACTCAGTCCAAAAATGAATGAGGAAGATCTTATCTCTGTCCAAAACAATTGATTGTGGGAATCCATGCAGCTTTACTACTTCTCAGATAAACACTTCTGCCACGTCTTTTGCAGTGAACGGATGACTAATGGCTATGAAATGCCCATATTTAGTCAGCCCATCTACTACCACAAGCATAGTATCAAAGCCATGAGCCTTGGGAAGCTCTTCAACGAAATCCATGGATATGTCAGACCATATTTGGGTAGGGATAAGTAAGGGTTGCAGTAGTCCAGTAGGGGAAAGGGCTTGGTATTTGTTGCGGTGGCAGACCGCACATGCTGCTACATAATCCTATATAGTCAGCTTCATGCCCTCCCAATAAACCAACCCAGATATCCACTTGTAGGTCCAAAAAAATCCAGAATGACCTCCAATATTGGAATCATGAAATTCTTGGAGTAGACGAGGAATTCTGGGTTATGACTTAGGTAGTACTATTCTGCCCTTGTACAGCAACCTCCCCTCCTTGAGTTGGAAACCCGGGTGAGAAGCAGAATTGGCCACCAAATCCTGCAGTAGTTGTCTGAGCTTATCATCCCCCTGCACCTCTTCCATTAAACCATCACAATCCAATAAGTGCACCGTAGAGATAGCACAAAAATTCATTCTCCTAGATAACGCGTCTGCTACCTTGTTATCAAGACCTGGCTTGTATTTAATTTCAAAATCAAAACCCAATAGTTTGGATGTCCATTTGTGTTGATCTTCCCCTAACAGCCTTTGTTTAGTCAAATATTTCAAACTCCGCTGGTCAGTATGGATGATAAAGTGTCACCCCATGAGGTAATGTCTCCATTTTTGGACAGCCATGACAATAGCCATTAATTCACGTCCATAAACTGACTTATGCTGTGCTCTGTTTGAAAGACCTTGGCTGAGATAAGCAATTGGTCTGCCATCCTGTAACATCCTGTAATAACACCGGCCCAATCCCTCTGCCCAAGGCATCAGACTCAATTGTAAAGGTCTTGGAAAAATCTGGAACTGCTAGTGTAGGAAGATTAACCATGGCTGCCTTATGTTCTTCAAAAGCCTTTTGGGCCTCTTCCCCCCATTGGAAAGCATCTTTTTTTAAGAGTTGTGTCAGAGGTCTGGCTGTGTTCGCCTAATCCCTTACAAACCGCCTGTAATATCCTGTCAGTCCTACAAAACCTCTTAGAGACTTCACATCTGTAGGGGTGGGCCAACTGACCATAGCTTCGATCTTTTGTGGATCTGAAGCTACACCTTCAGCTGAAATGAGGTGGCCAAGATATTCTAGTTTGCTTTGGCCAAAGATACACTTTTTTCTATTAACAAATAGATTGTTCTCCCTCAACAGCTGTAATATCACCCTCAAATACCCCACATGAGAATCCTTGTCTTTGCTGAAAACAAGAATATCATTGAAGAATATAAGGATAAATTTCTGGAGAAATGGTTTTAGCATCTCATTCATGAGATCTTGAAAGGTGGAAAGGACATTAGACTACCCAAAGGGCATCACGAAGAACTCATAGTGGCCCACATGAGTCCTAAAGGTTGTCTTTGGCACATCGTCGTCCCTCATCTTGATTTGATGGTACCCAAACTTAAGATCTAGCTTAGAGAATATGGTTGCTCCCCTTAGCTCATCAATCATGGGAATGAGAAATTTATCTGGAATGGTAATTTTGTTCAAGGCCCCGAAATCCACACAAAACATCCACCCTCCATCCTTTTTTCTCACTAAAATGATAGGGCTAGAATAAGGACTAGTGCTAAGTCTAATTATACCAGCTGTCGCGACCTTAATCGCGGCGGGAGTAGCGAAAAAAATAAAATATAAATTATTAGGAATCGCCACCAATTTTATTAAAAGCAAGGAAAAATTAGAAAACCTAAAAAATAATCTTTGAAACCAGATTGGATTCGGGAGTCGATTATATATAGGGAATAGTGAAGATTTAATCCCACAACACCCCTAATACATCCGTCTTGAGACAGTTACCTTAAATCAATTGTGTAATTTTTAATAACTCTTGGAAATATTTATTTTACCCCTTTTTAAAACATAAAAAGAAATTAAAAATTAATTTTGACTTGACAGAATAGAGATTCTGCTCCTACGTATCCTCGAATGCAACAAGGAACTCAAAGTCATTTAGTTCTCTTGAAAATAAGTGTGGGTTAGTTGATTTTAATTAAAAATAATAATTTTATTTTTTATTTTTTGAAAATTCGAATTAACAAGTCGTTACGACCCAGTTAATCATTTTAAAGTTTGAATGAGTGAAGCCCGGCATCACGCTAGAGACGTCACCCGTTAATTATCAAATTTGTTATGATTAAATGAAATTTTATTTAAAATTATTTAAAAAAAAAGAATCATCAAGTTGTCACAACTCAAATGATTATAAAAAAAATACAGGATTAATGAGTTCTCGCAACTCAGATAATCTTGTTTTATTCTTTTCAAAAAAGTTCAATTACTTTAATTTTTTTATTTCTATTTACTTTTTTATTAAAACAACTTTGAAATTTTATTTTCTTTCTAATTTTTCATTTTTTTGTTGTATTTTATTTTTTTTTTATTTTTTTTGTTAGATTCAAAATAAATTCCACAAAATCAAAAAACTATTATTTATCTTATTCTACCTAAACCCAAAGAAAATCAACATTAAATGTTTCAAAAATATAAATCCTATTTTAGATATTAGACTTTGAGTACACTAAACCCACTAAACTCTAAAGCCCAAACCAAATAAACAACTTAATCACATTAACCCAATCTGAAAAAAAAAAAAGAAACATCACAGCAACTCACGGAGGAGACAAAACAAAGTGAAGTTCTATTTGTTGGGACAAGTTGCAGAGATATGAACCAAGTGCAGGGGTGGCCAAACACGGCGGTGCGCGGTGGGTTGCGCGGGTCTGCGGAGGCGCTACACGGAGGATCTGGTGATGCGGCGATCAGCAGGATGGAGGCGCGTGGAGGACGATGGTGGCCTTGGATCTGCGACGTAGATGGGCAGATCTATGACACGACAGAGGCACAATCCGGCAGCGAAAACAGCAATGACAGCAACAGCGAAAATAGCAGGGTGGAGATGTGTGGAGGACGACGATGGCCTCGGGGAGGCTGCTACAATGGGTGGTTCGCGGGCTTGAGCAGCGATGGGGAGGCGCTTGTTCGACCAGACGGTAGTTCGCGGCTCTGGTTTTGCTCGGATCTGTGCGGACCGTGACGATTCCGGGTGAGCATGGGTCTGTTTCTTATTGATTGAAGATGAAGGTGTTGAAGTTGGGTTCACGGTAGTGGTGGATCTATGGGTGTTTAATGGAGGTGAGGTAAGGTTGCTAATGGTGGTTGAGTGGGTTGCTCTGTGGTGGCTGCAAGGTTGAAGATGGTGAGTTAACTGGGTTTGGTGATGGTGGCCGTGAGTTGGGTCACGGTGGAGAGAGGTGAAGTTATGGGTGTAGATGAGTGTTCTGGTTGGAGGTGGATGGCAAGCGTGGTGCTTTGTAAATGGGGTTTCGGTTTGGACACAAAAGGGTAGTGTGGACGGAGGTGGATCTGGGTGGATGAGTTTGGGTGGAAAATGGTTAAGGGGTAGAGGCCGTGATTTGTTGAAGGGTGGAGGGCGGTTGATGGTGGTAATGAGTTAGAAGTTGAGAGCTTGCTTGTTTGTGGTGGGTCAAGGTGTTGTGGAGGTGAGGATGCTGCAGGTGGTTTACAGTGAAGGTGGTGATTATGGAGATTGATGGTGGCTGTTTTAGAGGTGAGGACGAAAATGAAATTGTCTGAAGGTCGTCTCACCTGGGAAGCCTCAATCTCTTCTCTGTTGTGTATCCGTGATGGTCCTCCCCAGAAACTTCAAGAATTTTCTGTGCCTTTCTCTCACACTCTTCTCAGAAAATGTCCTCAGAAAACTCCTCTCAATTTTTTTTTTTACGCTCCCTTCTCTTCATAACCTCAATCCTTTTGTAGGCAGAAAGAAATTTTTTTTTCTGTTCCTGTCCCTTTCACCTCTTTGTCACTTTTCTCAATTTCCTTCATCGAGCCCTGAAATCTTTTGCAGGTTTTCTTAATTGTCCACAATTGTCAGCTTTTTTTGACAATTCCTGCAAACTAATAGTGAGGAGCAGTTTTGTTCAACAGGAAAGTAATTAGACAGTATCGTGATAGTCAATGAATGGGTGAGAGTTGATGAGGGTGAATGTGATGAAAATAGGAGCAAGTGTGTAGTGGGTGAGCGTCGTGGGTCTTTTATTTTTTTTTAATTTTTCTTTTTTTTTTTTTGTTTTGTTTTTGTTTTTAGACTAAAGTGGGTTTTTGTATTTGGACCAAAAGTATGGGTTAAGAATGTAGACTTGAATTCACTCAAATTTTATTTTCTTCTTTTTTTTTTCATCATTTTTTGTTTTCGGAGCTTGGTCAAAATTGAGTGTTCACAGTTGTCCCTCTTTACTTATTTCTTTGGTAAGAAGAAAAATTGATTTTTCACATTATCATCGTAAGAAACGAGTAAAGAAGTGAACTTCAATTTTGTTCGACAATGCACGGGCTGATGTGAATGGACAAAGCAAAGGTGTTAATTAAAAACCAGTGAACTCAAACTGCGGATTCATGAGCTGTCGCAGCATCGTTAATCCTACTTGTGTGAAGCTCAACGTAAAGCCAGAGACGTCACCACCTCGTCAACAAGCTGTCGCAGCTCAATTGATTTTTATTAATTAAAAAGATTTTTTTTTTGAATTTTAAATGACCTTGGGTGACTTTATGATTGAAAATGGTAAAAGACAGTGGGCTTAACCTGGAATTTAAAAGACAATGGGTTTGACTTGAAATTTACAAGATAATGGGCTTGACCTGGAATTTAAAAGACAATGGTCTTGACCCAGAATTTAAAAGCAATGGACTTGGAAAAGACAATGGGTTTGACCCGAAATTTAAATGATAGTGGGCTTGGCCCAAAATTTAAATGGCAGTTGGCTCAGCCCAAATCCAAATGACAGTGAACTTGGCCCAAATTTAAATGACAGTGAGTTTGGCCCAAAATTTAAATAACAGTGAGCTTAGCCCAAATTTAAATGACAGTAGACTTGACCCAAATTTTTAAATGACAATGGGTTTAGCCTAAATTTAAATGACAATGGGCTTGACCTAGAATTTAAATGACAATGGGCTTGGCCCAGAAATTAAATGGCAGTGGGCTTGGCTTGAAATTTAAATGGCACTGGGCTTGGCCCAAATTTAAATGGCGCTGGACTTGGCCCGAAATTTAAATGGCAGTGGGCTTGACCCGAAATTTAAATGGCAGTGGGCTTGGCCCAAATTTAAATGGCAGTGGGCTTGGCCCGAAATTTAAATGGCACTAGGCTAAGCCCAACATTAAATGGCGCTGGGCTTGGCCCAAATTGCTTGGCCCGAAATTTAAATGGTGCTGGACTTGGCCCAAATTTAAATGGCAGTGGGCTTGGCTCAAAATTTAAATGGCACTGGGCTTGGCCCAAATTTAAATGGCGCTGGGCTTGACCCAAATTTAAATGGCAGTAGGCTTGGCCCCAAATTTAAATGGCACTGGGCTTGGCCCAAATTTAAATGGCGCTGGGCTTGGCCCAAATTTAAATGACAGTGTGCTTGGCTCGAATTTAAATAGCAATGGGCTTGACCCGAAATTTAAAAGACAGTGGGCTTGACCCAAATTTAAATAGCAGTAGACTTGGCCCGAAATTTAAAAGACAGTGGGTTTGGCCCAGATTTAAATGACAATGGCTTGACCCAAATTTAAATGATAATGGGTTTGGCCTAGAATTTAAAAGACAGTGGGCTTGACCCGGAATTTGAAAGGACAGTGGGCTTAGCCCAAATTTAAATAACAGTGGACTTGACCTGAAATTTAAAAGACAGTGAGCTTGACCCAAATTTAAATAGTAGTAGACTTGGCCCTAAATTTAAAAGACAGTGCAAAGAGCCGATGCGCTCAAAATTAGAAAACACATTTTTCTTTTGAAGCATTGTTTTTGCTTTTGCTTTTGTTTGATCTGTGTTTGCTTTTTTTTTTTTAAATTCAACCTCTTTTTTTTTTTAATTTTATTAAAAAGTCCTTTGAACCAACGACGACTTTTGGAAAGCTTTGACCAGTCAAACCCCTTATTCACGTGCCTTTCTTCCTTAGACCCTTCGGTTCTTTCCTTTTTCTTCTTCCTTTCTTTCTTTATTTTTCGTTCTCAGCTCTCCTTTTGAGAAATGAGATTAACCCTTACTTGGCTGATTCCTCGAGAGAAAACTTTTGCCCTAGTATTTATCTTTGTCCCTCATCCAGTTGATTCCCTACAATTGCTTAATAATTCAATCGCTATCTCTGTTGCTTCTTTTTTTCAACATATTTTCTCCTTAATCCTTCAAAAATTTTCCCCGGTATGACCATCTGAATGCAAACGAAATTGCCTCTGTGTAGCTGATCAAACGCAATTCAAAATTGCCCCAGTATGGTGCACCCTTCAAGGCATTTCAGGCAAACTTTCTCTGAGATTTTGCCCATTTATTTGCCTTAACTTTTGTTTAGATCGCCATTTCGAACTCTTTTCCTCTTTTTTTTTTTTTTTTTTATTTGCTCTAACTTTTGCTTAGGTCGCCCTTTTCGGGTTTTCAACCTAACGAGTTTTCTTTTCTTTTCTTTCTTTCTTTTTTTGCTCGCGTACCTCATCTTCCTTCAATTGGGATTTCTAAGTTCTCTTCGATCTGAATCGTTCATCAGGATATTACCATTAAATGGTCAAATCATAGTGTTGTACTCATGTTCACCTTACCTGAAGCATTATGTAACAAATAGACATGAATTTAAAAGACAATGGGCTTGACCCAGAATTTAAAAGACAATGGGGTTGGCCCAAAATTTGAAAAGACAGTTGGCTTAGCCCAGAAATTTTTTTTTTTTTGTGTTTTGCTGTTCTTTTATAGTGAAGCTTGTGTGGAAATAAGTTTGTCCCAAATGGTTTTATATGTTAAGTTTTGATGATGACAAATAGAATGATGCTTATGCTTGATAGATATACTTAATGTGATATATTGTATCATGCATGATATGTACCTTATCTAGTTATATTTCACTTAATAATCATGCAATAAGATATATGTAACTTTCATCATATAATATATCCAATAATGTTTTATATGAGTTATAAATAAATTAATATTGGATTTGACCTTGCGTAAATGAAAATGTGCAATGTGTTCTGTTGCATCCTACATAAAGTATATCTATTAATAATTGTTAAATGTCTTATTTTGGATGTGTCTATGAAAGTTTTATATGCATGCTAAACTAACTAGAGTTATACATTTATGATTCATGCATATGAAGATATTGAATTATGATTCTGGACTAACTATGCTTGTTTAAGTGAGTAATACTTTGTAGGATAGTCCAAGTACCAAGAATGAGCTTGCAACAAGAAAGAAAAAGATATCTATTAAGCTCAACACAAGGAGAATGTGAATGTCTATTTCATGAAGGTATTGATAACATCAAAGTCATGTCAAAGACCAAGTCCAAAGGAAGATTAAATAGTATAGTTTTTAGGACTTAGGGTCTTTATGTAAGAAACCTTATGGATATCTCAAATATGTTTTTACAAATAGTTTTCCTATGGTAAAATATCCAACAAACAAGTTTTGAAAAGTTATTTATGGTGATAGTTCAAATCTATGAAAAATAGTCAAGTTTGAGTTTTGTAAAACTGACCTTTGGTCACTCTTTTCATCATATCTTTCAAAATACTTTGAGTTTTGTTTTGAAACTTCTTTCATTTGAAAATAGACTCAAAGATCTTTCCAATGACTGGTTATTTGCTTTAAACAGATAAGAAATGAAGAAGTTATGACCATTTAAAGTCAGTTTTTGAAATCAGAAAGGTGTATTCAAATACAGGATATGGTATTCGAATACCACAGCCCAGAAAACGTTCCTGAACGAGTTTTTTTAAAGGAGTATTCGAATACAGGATGTGGTATTCGAATACCACAGCCCAGAAAACGTTCCTGAACGAGTTTTTTAAAGGAGTATTCGAATACAGGATGTGGTATTCGAATACCACAGCCTAGAAAACGTTTTAAAACGTGTTTCTGAAGATGTATTCGAATAACCAAAGGGGTATTCGAATACACACGCCCAAAATCACGCAACGACTATTTTCAAAGGTTTTTAATGTGATATTAATTTATACCTAACGACTATTTTTCTTAGAACACTATAAATACATGTTTTTGGGACATCTTTTAACACCACCCATTTATCTGAAATGTTTCTTTCTTACTCTATTTTGTGATACATATTATACCAAATTTCTGTGCTCTTTTTCGTCAAAATTTGAGATATCCTTAGAGAGCTTCATAGAGTTTCAAATTGTATCATCTACTCTTTGTGAGAGTTTTCTCTTCATCTATATTTCTATTCTTCTATATTGAGGGTGAGGTATCCTTCAAAGTTTGTATAAGAGTGAGGTATCCCTTCAAGGTTTGTATAAGGGTGAGGTATCCCTGCAGGCTGAGGCTTTAGCTCAATGGTAGAGTTTCCTTGTGTGTGAAAAGTACTCTTTTATGTAACGGTTGCAAGCACCTATTGAAACTTGTATACATAGTGAAAAATCTCGGATTGTTTTCGAGGACTGGACGTAGACCACAAGTGGGTTAGTGGTCGAACCAGGATAAATATCGTGTCTGCTTCTCTATTCTCAATCTCTTTATTTTACGTAATTTTATATTATTGCACATTTATTTATTTACTATTCTTAAAGCTTTTATTCTTCATCTCGTAATTTCTTTTCTTCTATTTAATAGCTTAAATATTTGTGTTTATTTTAAGAGCTTTTGTGAAAAGTTTTTATACCCAATTCACCCCCCCTCTTGAGTAATGGTTGCCATGACTAACAGCTTGGCACAAAAGCCAGAGACATCACTGTCACAAGTTGTTGTAGCTTATTGATGTTGCAATGTTCATTCCCAATGCTAATTGCTTCCTCGAAAAATTTTGATCCATCAAACCCGGGCGCAGGCTCTAGCAAACTAGGGCTTATCAACTTGTTTCAATTTCCTGGGGATCTTCGGACATTGGGGTAACTTTACTTCTGATTTTGCTCATCAGGCACACAGTTTCCCTCTTAACATTGCGGATTACATTGAGAGTTTTTCTTGCCTTGTTTGAACCTTCTAACTCATTCTTGATCTAACTTGTTAATTAAAAGATTGCCATTAAATTGTTAAATCAATGCTATTGAATTTATATTCCGTCTTATCGAAGCCTTTTGTAATAAACATGTGTGATTTTCACTAATATAAAAGAAAAGAACATAACAAAGAAAGATGAAGAATAAAAGAGAAGAAAAGAGAGTATTTTCATTGATTTGAATGTTCACAAGCACGTAAAGGCATGGTGAAAGAAACAAATAGTACAAAAAGATGATACAAAGACAAAGCGAAAGGCAATTGCCCCAGTTAGGATTCCTTTGTTCTCATTAGATAGGACCTAATTCTCATATGGATATTACAACTATTGACCACCAGTGACATGAATTCTCTTCCATCGATCACCGTTTAAATTTGCCCCATTTTTTTTTGTCTCCTTTTATGCTGTCTGGGTGAGTCCTTCGGGTGACATCTCCTAGGAGAGCCTTTGCCGACTTTAAACTTTTTGCCTAATTTAGATGCCCTAACTTTTGCTTAGGCTGCCCTTGCAGGTTTTCGACCTAACGGACTCTTTTTTTTTAGGCATAGAACTTTTTGATTGCATCAGCATTCGTTAGTCTTGGCAATTCATTGCCATCCATATCTATCAAAATTAAGGCTCCTCCAGAGAATGCTTGCTTAATGACATAAGGCCCCTCATAACTCAGTGCCCATTTGCCTCGGGCATCCTCTTAGTTTGGAAGTTTTTTCTTTAAAACCAAGTCATCTTCTTGAAATTCCCTAGGGCGTACCTTCTTGTTGAAAGCTCTTTCCATTCTTCTTTGGTATAGTTGCCCATGACAAATGACTTGTAATCGCTTTTCTTCAATCATGTTTAACTGCTTATACCGAGTCTTTACCCATTCTACCTCTTCTAACTCGGCCTCCATCAACACTCTTAAAGATGGGATTTCGACCTCTATGGTGGAAACCGCTTCCATGCCATAAACCAAGGAAAATGGTGTTGCCCTAGTGCTAGATCGAATATTAGTGCAATAAGCGTGAAGAGCATAGGGAAGCATCTCATGCCATTCCCTATAGTTGACCACCATTTTGGCTACTATCTTCTTGATATTCTTGTTTGCTGCTTCTACCACACCGTTCATCTGGGGTCTGTAAGGAGCAGAATTGTGATGCTTGATCTTAAACCTCTCACACAGACTCTTAATTTCTGCGCTATTGAGATTGGGGCATTATCTGTGATAATCCTTTCTAGAATTCCATATCGACAGATGATGTTTGCCCTCAAAAACTTAAGAACAACTTTTTGAGTAACCTTGGCATAAGAAGCGGCCTCTACCCACTTTGTGAAGTAATCAATTGCTACCAGGATAAACCTATGGCCATTGGAAGCTTTTGAATTTAGTAGCCCAATAACATCGATTCCCCACATTGAAAAAGGCCAGGGTGCCACCATATTGTGCAATGAGACGAGTGGTGCATTAATGTTGTCGGAGTACGCTTGGCACTTATGACATCTTCGGACATATTCTACGCAGTCAGCTTCCATAGTGGACCAGTAATAACCACATCGTAGGATTTGACGAGCCATCATGATACCGTTAGCATGTGTTCCACAAATTCCCTCATGAACTTCTATTAAGATGGTGAGAGCCTCCTTAGCTTCTACACATCTGAGGAGTGTGCCATCATAATTCCTTTTGTACAGTATTTCTCCATTAAAAAAGAAAGCCATGGAAAACCGACGGATGGTCTTTTTGTTTGTCTCATTTGCCCTTGATGGATATTCTCTGAACTTAATGTACTGCTTGATATCATGGTAGCAATGCTGGCCATCTTCTTCTTCCTCAACATTAGAACAATAAACTGGTTCGCTTTCTGCCCTCACTCGGATGGGCTGCACATTAGCATGAACATTCAAGTTGATTATTATAGCTAAAGTGGCCAAAACATCTGCGAATTGGTTCTTGTCTCGAGTTAAGTGCGAAAAGGTGATCTTTTCAAACTTCTCGATCAACTGCATCAGATATTTCTGGTATGGAATCAACTTTGGATCCTTAGTCTGCCATTCCTCATTCACTTGGTCAATTATCAACGCCGAATCTCCATATACTTGTAGTTCTTTCACTCCCAATTCTATTGTAACTTTCAATCCTTGAGAATAAGTCTCATATTCTGTAACATTATTAGTGCAATCAAACTCTAACTTGACAGCGACAGGGTATTGCTTCCCACTTGGTGAGGTGACCACTGCCCCTACGCCGCTCCCATACATGTTGACTGCTCCATCAAAGTACATTTTCCATGTGTCTTCTTCATCTGACTCTTTTTCTTTGATTGCTAAAATATTTCCATCAAGGAATTCAGAAGTCACAGATTGCTTATAATCGAGTGGGTTCTCAGCTAAATGATCTACAATTACACTCCCTTTGATAGATTTCCGAGTCATGTGCTTTATATCGAACTCTGAAAGAACTACTTGCCACTTGGAGACTCGTGTGGAAACATGAGGGCTTTCGAATATGTACTTTATCGGGTCCATTCTTGAGATTAGCCAAGTTGTATAGTACAACATGTACTGCCTTAACCTTTTTGACGTCCATGCTAGTGCACAACATGTCTTCTCGATTGCCATGTAGCAGGACTCACAATCATTGAACTTCTTGCTCAAGTAGTAGATGGCATGTTCTTTCTTTCTTGTTTCATCATGTTGTCCTAACATTGCTCCTATAGATATCTGCAATATCGTGAGATACAATATCAAAGGACGACCAGGTGTAGGTGGTACCAAAATAGGAGGACTTTGTATGTAAGCTTTTATTTTCTCAAAAGCTTCTTGACAGTGTTCATCTCATTCTCCTAGTTGTTGTTTCTTTAGCAACTTAAAGATTGGCTCGCAAGTACTAGTCAGATTAGCTATGAACCTAGCGATATAATTCAATCTCCCGAGAAAGCTTCTTACCTCCTTTTCAGTTTTGAGAGCAGGCATCTCTTGTATTGCTTTGACTTTGTCAGGGTCCACTTTGATTCCTTCCTTGCTAACAACAAAACCAAGCAGTTTTCCAGTCGATGCACCAAAAATACATTTCACCGGGTTTAGTATTAACTTATACTTTCTGAGTCTTTCAAACAACCTTTGCAACATTACCACATGGCTTTCCCCTTCTTTGGACTTGGCAACTATGTCATCCATGTATACTTCAATTTCTTTGTGCATCATATCGTGGAACAAAGCAACCACGGCACGTTGATAGGTCGCCCCAGCATTCTTCAATCCGAATGGCATTTTTGTGTAACAAAAAGTTCCCCATGTCGTGATGAATGTGGTTTTGTCTTTATCATTTGTATCCATGGGAATCTGATTGTAACTGGAATAGCCATCCATGAAAGAGAATCTATGACCTCTTGCTGCGTTATCAACAAGGACATCAATGTGAGGCAATGGGAAATCATCTTTAGGGCTAGCTTTGTTCAAATCCCTATAATCCACACATATCCTGACTTTTCCATCATTCTTCAGAACAGGGACGATATTTGCTATCCATTTTGGGTGCCTGGATACTTCCAAAAATCCTATTTCCAATTGCTTGGTGACTTCCTCTTTGATCTTTAAAGATCTTTCAGGATACATTCTCCTTAATTTCTACTTTTTCGCCTCAGCATTGGGGTACAGTGGAATTTTGTGGGAAGCTATGCTGGGATCCAACCCTGGCATATCTCTATAAGACTAAGCATAAACATCCATGTAATCTCTGAATAACTTGATCATGTATTCTCGCTCTAGGTTATCCACCAACCTTAGCTCTTTCTTGTCTTCATCGGTTCCCATATTGATCACTTCCACTTCTTCTTCATTCAGGTTAAATTCTCTTTCCGACCTTTCTACCAATTTGGCAAACTCCTCAGTAGCATTCCTATCTTCATCTGAATCATAGTTGTCTATTTCCATCATTGAATGGGAATCCATCTTTGAGCTCTCAGGAATCTCTTTATGGGACAATGTCTCTACAAGACTCAAATCCCTGGAAGATTTATTTATGCCAGATTGGAAAATATTGACAGAAGGAAAATATGGTAAATGGACAAGGCTAAGAAAGGACAAATTAATGGTAGAAAAGAAACAAAGCAGTGATCAACTAAGAAACACACATTTTCATTGCATTGAAATCTTGACAAAAGGTAACATGAGCGGTAAATCATAAAAAACACACAAATTCATTATATTAAAGCTTCGATAAGAGTTAAAGTAAATTCAACATCACAAAAGTCTAAGATGACATTATGCTTAAACAATTACTTTATGGCAATCACATCAATTAACGTCTCAGATCGCCAATTGTTTAGAGGTTTCGAGTTGTCGGAGAGTTGTATAGCATGGTCTTCTCCTGAGTCTTCCTCTACATTGTTAATGATTATCCGGATTTGAGGATTAGAGGTTCCATTGATAACTTCAGCAAGGACAGGGAATGTCTCCTTCAGATGAGGAATCGTCTTGTTCGCTTCTTTCTCTTTTTTTTTTCTCATTGAGAGCCAAACCATGTTTTATCATGTCTTCCAAAAATGCCTCATATCCCAGACCATATCTATTCTTGTTCTCCGACAGGGTGATCATAGACTTGGTTCCTTGCAACTGAACTCCTAAACCTTTCCCGGCTTGGTAACCATTGTTGATCATGATGCGAGTCACAATTTGATGAACACCTTTAGAGGATGGCTCATCCTTCTTCGTTTTTGATTCCACCAACTGGAAGCTATGAAATAAGTTTTCTACTTCCAGATCTGTGTTTTCAACATAAGGCACTGAAGTAGGCTTCATCAGTAGGATTTCTTCCTCTCCTCGGATGGTAACCAGACATTCATTTTCGATGTATTTCAGACACTGGTGCAAGGTTGAGGGAACTACACCAGCAGCATGGATCCATGGTCTTCCTAAAAGCATAGTATATGTAGGATCAATCTCCATTACTTGAAACAACACTGGGAAGCAGCTTGGGCCTATCTCAAGCGAAAGGGTCACTTCTCCCAAAGTTCTTATTTTTCTTCTATCGAAGGCTCACATCATCATTTCTTGAGGCTTCAAATCTTCTACACTCATAGCCAATTAGGATAAGGTTGTCCTTGGGAGGACGTTCAAAGCAGAACCCCCATCAATCAAAACTTTTGCGACCACATACCCATGGCATTTCAAAGTGACATGCAAAGCACGTGGGTTATTCCCTATCGAATGTACCACTTCTTCCTCAGAGAAAGGGATCACGTTGATGTGCCTTACTGGGTCTACTATGTTCACTAAACTTTTTGGGGTAACATCCGGCTTCACATAGGCTTCATTTAGCACTTTTTGCAATGCTTTGCGATGAGGTTCAGAGTTCATGATGAATGACAAAAGAGATATTCAGGCTGGAGTTTTCCTGAGTTGCTCTACAATATCATATTCACTTTGCTTCATGATTTTTAAGAATTCTTCTTCATCTTCTTCTTTTGTTTCGATGAGGCTTGATTTTCCTTTCCCAGTTTTATCTTCTTGCCCATAGCACTTGCCGCTTCTTGTGATCCCTCCTATGCCCACGACATTTGACACTGCTTGTGCGGGCTCTGCTATCTGAGCAATAGGGGCTGAAGAGGCTTGTCCTATATTACCTTGAATCTTTATCTTGACATCATACTCCCAAGGTACAACATGGGTATCGTTGTAGGGAAAAGGTGTGGGCTTCTTTATTGCTACGACAACTTTCCCGGAATTTGGGACTTCACTAGTACGTGGAAGTTTGAGGACTAGACGATCCACAATATCTATCTCTTTTGCAAACCCTCTTGCTTGAGTAACATCTACTACACCCAAAGCCATGAATCTTTGCATTTGAGCTTTAAACTCCTGACAACTGTCAATATCATGCCCCTTCTTCATATGGTATTCACAATAAGCCTCGACATCATATTCAAACCCTGTATCACCCAAGGCTACTGAGGAACAATAGCCTGCTTGGACCAAACCTTGGAATATTAACTTCATAGGAGTTTTGACATCTACTACATTTTGAACTCTTTTATTCTCCCTTTCTAATGCGTTTACAATTCCTTTCCCATGATTTGGAATTGGGTTGCTAGTAATGCTAGGTCTTTTTTCCTCTTCAAAGTCTAGCTTTCTGCAGGAAATCAATCCCCTCACTACGGTTTTAAATACCTCGCAATCTTTGATTGAGTGTCCTGGGTTATCTATATGGAACTTGTAAGTTACGTTGGGATTGTACCAGGCTGGAAATGGGGGCACCATGGGGCGAGAAGGAACGCATGCGACCAAATGTGCATCGAACAACTATTGAAACAAATCAGCATTGGAGATGGGCAACTTTGGAAAATGGGGTAGATTCAACGGGGGTCGAGCATACCCTTGGTTTCCTGGATTTCGAGGTGCGGGAGGACGATTGGTATTGACAGGACGAGTTGAAGCATATGGGTGCGGCGAGGGAATATTATTAACTTGGTATGAAGTTTGATAGGCTGGAAAAGTGGGTGAAGGGGCTTGATAAGAATGGTATGGTTGTGGATTACGAGGAAAACATGAGTTTTGTTGATGCACATAACTGACTTCTAATTCTTTCTTCCTTATTGGTGCCACCTTCTTAGGAAAATTGCTCTCTGTACTTCCAGTAGGTAATTTTCCTGCTTTTGCAAGATTCTCGATCCTTTCTCCAGCTGAAATTAGGTAAGAAAAATCTTGGTAGGCAGCCCCTGCCATCAACCCAATAAAAGGTGCTCCTAAGGTCCCCATAAAGTACGAGCTCATTTCTGATGGAGTTAATGATGGTTGAACTTGGATTGCTAACATTCTCCATCTTTGAGCGTATTGCTTAAAAGTTTCATCATTCCTTTTTTGCATCGCCCCTAGCTGTTCTCGGGTAGGTGCGGTGTCGACGTTAAATCGATATTGCCCCAAGAATTGATTTGTCAAATTATCCCAACAGGAAATCTTTGAATGGTCAAGTTGCATGTACCATTCCAAAGCCGGCCTGGTCAGACTTCCATGAAAGAAATTGATTAAGAACTTTTGATCTCGTGACCAAATGGCCATTTTAATGATGTAAGGTTTTAGATGAAACTTTGGATTGGTGCTCCCGTCGTACTTTGATAAATCTGGAACTTTGAAGTCCTTAGGGATATTAACTTCAACTTCCGAGAACAGTTCATTGATTCCTACCTGACCATATAAGTTAGGGCCTTGAATAACTTTAACTTGCTCTTGCATTTTTCCAATCAACTCATCTCTTAATTTTTCTTTTTCTGAGTTGTTATTCAGGAATATTTTCACCGACCGCTCATGAGTGACTTCTACATTGTTATTCTCCTCTTCAGGGTTTCTGTTAATGGAATCATCCTCTTCATTCATGTTGTTGTTTACATTTGCATTTACTCCAATGCCGACAGAGGCTCCATTTGTTGTTCTAAGGGTCTCAATTAACTGTCTCAGTAAATCGTCGATCCTTGATTGTCCTTCTGCCATTATATTGATTCTTCCCCTCATTTCATCCATCTCGTCCCAAATTTCTTTCCGAGTTTGACATCTCTTGCAGTCTAGTTTGCAACCTGGTCTCGTAGGTCTGGGTTTGTGCGATTTGAGTTTTCCGAGGACGAGCAATGGTTCAAAGTTTTTATCTGAAAATGGTAAAATTATTATTATTATTATTATTTATTTTTTAGAAGAATAGTGATTATGTTCCTTATTTGTTAGAGGACCGTTAATGGTTTTATGAGTATCTTTGATCTTTGTTTGTTGTGACTATTACCCAGAACGTCTCATTCAAAAGTATTAAGTCTCAAGTGAAATATGAGATCAAAACAATGAGTGTCGAAACAAGCATACTTCATTCATTCAACTGAAAAGATATGACACTACATTGCTTCTTAGATGAGATACATCATGACCTAGCCGAAGAAGATTATTCCCTATCTGAATAGGCTTTAGCCATCTGTTTCATCTGCCCTATAAGGTTCTTACAGTACTCAATGAAATCACTGATTTCTACCGGTGTTTCAAAAGGATTGACCATCTGATCGACTTTCTTCAAATGATATGGAGTATCTTCAATTGCCAAATTAGCCAAACATGCCAATTTTGCAAAGCGACTCATCCAAAAATGGACTTCCTCTTTCCATCCATCGATGTCCCCTTTTTGTTGTTCCACCTAATCGATCAGTTTTTTCATATTTTCCTATTCTTGTTGCAATGTTGCCTTATATTTTGCAACTGTCTCTTTCATGTGGAGCTTCTTGTTTTTGATCATATCTTCATATCGCTTAGATGCCACCTCCATCTGCTGTCTTATTTCTTCTACCAGCCGCATTGCATCGCTCTGGGTTGCTTTGGCACTCTTGAGCTGCTCCCTAAGCTGCTGGTTTTCAGCCATGACCCTGTCCATTTCTTGCCTTCGAAGTCTTAATTCCCTGTTTGCTGCCCCCAGACAATGTTTGGTTTTTAGTATGTAATCACGTTTTGCCTTCATTTTTTTATTAGCCCCTTCAAGAGTATGGTCCTTTTTAGCATTTTGTCGCTTTAAGGCCGCACATGCCTAGCGGGTCTCTCTCAACTCCGCTTCCGTTTTCTCCTTTTCTGCTTCCATTTTTATGAAACTTGCTTTCATTTCTTTCATCTCTTCATTCTCGATCATGACCAAGGCTGAAGGTTCACCAACCATAGGGATTGCCGGGGTCTTGAATGGTAACTTGATTTCCTGAACTCTGTCCTTAACCCATTGGCGGTAATCTTCCTTAGCTGCACAACTTCTGACTCCCAGTTCTTTTCTTTTTCGGATGACTTTGTCCCAAGCACTTCGAATCTCCTGAAGTGATTCAGTGTTTTTCGTATCCATATAGTAAAGAACAAAAGAGGTTATTTGGACTTTTGCAGGTGGTCCCATCATAGGATAACTGAGTTGTCACTGTGCCAAGGCTGGATTGTAATTAATACATCCTCGTGTACCCATGACGGGTATGTTTGGAAACCTTCCGCACTGGTAGATGATAGTTTCTACATCTTTCCATCGAGGATACCATCTTATTTGCTTTTCATCCAATTTCACCAAATGGTCTGCCTATTCGCGGTTGTTCTTGGTCTTCAATTGGTACATGTTGAAGTCAGCGATAGGGTACTTTGCTTTGTACGATATGTTGAAAACATGAGCTTTGAGCCAAACATATAGCATCGGCAAACAGAAGAGGATTCTTTTACCATTCCTTTCGTGGCAAAAGTTCAGGGTAAAGTAAACATCTGCGAGAATGGCTGGGACAGGGTTGTCGATGTTGAACTTGCAAGCAAGGAACACATCGATTGCTGCACAATCCACATAGTCACCAATATTAGGGAACAAGACTGTGCCGTAAATGGTGAGGGCTAGCACATCTATGAAAGCATCCCAATCTCCACATTTGGCTAAATGACGCATCTTTCCTTCAAAATATTCTCTTGAAAATCCTTTGGTTCCATTCTTATTCTATTGCACGCCTTGTAAGTCTCTCGCATGCACTTTCAAAATATTTGCCACAGTTTGGATAGATGCATAATGTCCCATATAATAGTATGACTTTCTACCTTCCAACGACAAACCTAGGATCTGTTCAAATTTTTCTAGAGTGGGAGCTAGCTGGAAATCTTGAAAAGTGAAACATCTAAGAGGTGGGTCATAGTATTGGGCCACTGCAGTGATCGCTTCCACTTGCACATTCACGTCTAACAGGTCTAGAATTTTCTCATACTTTGCTGCAAGTGTCAAACGTTGAGTTTTCTTCAACATCTGACCTATGACCACCAGGCTTTCAGTATTAACTTTGTTGGCCTTGAGTCGCAGAGTCTTTTTCAAGGTCGTACCCTTGTCATTTGATCCCATATTTCTTTCCATCAAAGATACTCAGTCAAACCTTGATTAAGTTTTAATGCAATTCTCTAAAAAATTGCAGAATGACAACAAGATTAGAGTATAGTAAAGAAACATATGCAAAGATGAAAAGTTTTTTTTCTTTTTTTATAAAATGAATGCAACGATGAATAGCTAATCCTTTAATAGCGACTCGCCCCCTTTATAAAAAAGATTTTTTTATATATATATAAGTAAAAAGGAAAACTTTTCTTTAAGAGGGGTAGGACGTGGACCATACTACAATAGAGATCATGACATGGATGAATTTAAAGATAACGAAAAAGTACGCTCCCTTGTGCCCTAAAGGACTGCCCTAAATTTGAGAAGTTCTATCCTAAGGATCTATGACTTTCTAGTTCGTGAGAACTTTCATTGGGTGACTCTACTATTCTAAAGGCCTCTAGAGCTAAATCCTATTTCAGAACGTTAATCACAAACAGTGGGTAAACCACTAAATATAGGACATTCATGAAAAAGGCACACTCTAGATGAGGTTTTCGTAATAACTAAACAGGATGTACATCCAAAATAGCTACCACTACACAACATCTTCCTAACTTAGGCTTCACTCAGACTCAGGTATAGGGCCCTACTCAATGTGTGTGATAAACATGTAGGTGTAGTGTGTGTAAGGAGCATACAAGCCTTCATAATTCTAAAGACTTCCCACATCCTACAAAATAAAACAGACAAAAAATAAGATTCTCAAAAATCCTCTATCCTAAGGTTTGCATAATAAAGTAAATTCACAGTTAAAAATAACTAATAAACAAATTAAACAAAAATAGAAAAACAAAACAAAAACAAAAAGGTAAACAAACATATAAATGTCACAAGAATTGCACAACCAACATACAAAGGCTTGACTCTCAAAAGTCCCCAGTGGAGTCGCCATCTATCGCAACCTTGATCGTGGTGAAAAAAAATAAAATATAAATTATTAGGAGTCGCCACCAATTTTATTAAAATCAAGGAAAAATTGGAAAACCTAAAAAATAGTCTTTGAAATCAGATTGGATTCGGGAGTCGATTATGTATAGGGAAGGATGAAGATTTAATCCCACAACACTCCTGATACATCCGTCTTAAGACGATTACCTTAAATCAATTATGTAATTTTTAATAACTCTTGAAAATATTTATTTTACCCCTTTTTAAAACATAAAAAGAAATTAAAAATTAATTTTGGCTTGACAGAATAGAGATTCTGCTCTTACGTATCTTCGAATGCAACAAGGAACTCAAAGTCATGCAGTTCTCTTGAAAATAAGTGTGGGTTAGTTGATTTTAACTAAAGAAAAATGATTTATTTTTTATTTTTTGAAAATTCAAATTAACAAGTCGTTACGACTCAGTTAATCCTTTTAAAGTTTGAATGAGTGAAGTTCGGCGTCACGCTAAAGACATCACCCGTTAATTATCAATTTTGTTATGATTAAATGAAACTTTATTTAAAATCATTTAAAAAAAAGAATCATCAAGTTGTCACAACTCAGATAATTATAAAAAAAAATACAGGATTAATGAGCTATCGTAACTCAGATAATCTTGTTTTATTCTTTTCAAAAAGGTTCAATTACTTTAATTTTTTTTATTTCTATTTACTTTTTTTATTAAAACAACCACTGATTTTTATTTTCTTTCTAATTTTTCATTTTTTTGTTGTATTTTTTTTTGTATATTTTTTAAACCTTTTTTATTATGTTAGATTCAAAATAAATTCCACAAAATCAAAAAAACTATTATTTATCTTATTCTACCGAAACCCAAAGAAAATCAACATTAAATGTTTCAAAAATATAAATCCTTTTTTTAGATATTAGACTCTGAGTCCACTGAACCCACTAAACTCTAAAGCCCAAACCAAATAAACAACCTAATCGTATTAACCCAATCTGAAAAAAAAATGAAACATCACAGCAACTCACGGAGGAGACAAAACAAAGTGAAGTTCTATTTGTTGGGACAAGTTACAGAGATATGAACCAAGTGCAAGGGCGGCCAAACACGGCGGTGCGCGGTGGGTTGCACGGGACTGCGGAGGCACTGCACGGAGGATCTGGTGATGTTGCGGTCAGCAGGATGGAAGCACGTGGAGGACGATGGTGGCCTTGGATCTGCGACGTAGTTGGGCGGATCTGCGACGCAACAGAGGCGCAATCTGGCGGTGGAAACAATAATGACAGCAATAGTGGAAACAGCAGGGTGGAGATGTGTGGAGGACGACGGTGGCCTCGGGGAGGTTGCTACAATGGGTGGTTTGCGGGCTTGAGCAGCGACGGGGAGGCGCTTGTTCGACCGGACGGTAGTTCGCGGCTCTGGTTTTGCCGGATCTACGCGGATCGTGACGATTTCGGGTGAGCACGAGTCTGTTTCTTATTAATTGAAGATGAAGATGTTGAAGTTGGGTTCACGGTAGTGGTGGATCTATGGGTGTTTAATGGAGGTGAGTTAAGGTTGCTAATGGTGGTCGAGTGGGTTGCTCTGTGGTGGCTGCAAGGTTGAAGATGGTGAGTTAACTGGGTTTGGTGATGGTGGTCGTGAGTTGGGTCACGGTGGAGAGAGGTGAAGTTATGGGTGTAGATGGGTGCTCTGGTTGGAGCTGGATGGCAACTGTGGTGGCTGTAAATGGCGTTTCAGTTTGGACACAAAAGGGTGGTGTGGATGGAGGTGGATCTTGGTGGATGAGTTGGGGTGGAAAATGGTTTTAAGGGGTAGAGGTCGTGAGTTGTTGAAGGGTGGAGGGCGATTGATGGTGGTAATGAGTTAGAAGTTGAGAGCTTGCTGTTTATGGTGGGTCACGGTGTTGTGGAGGTGAGGATGCTGCATGTGGTTTACAGTGAAGGTGGTGATTATGGAGATTGATGGTGGCTGTTTTAGAGGTGAGGACGAAAATGAAATTGTCTGAAGATCGTCTCACTTGGGAAGCCTCAATCTCTTCTCTGTTGTGTATCCGTGATGGTCCTCCCCAGAAACTTCAAGAATTTTCTGTGCCTTTCTCTCACACTCTTCTCAGAAAATGTCCTCAGAAAACCTCTCTCAATTTTTTTTTTACGCTCCCTTCTCTAAAAATCCCCTTCTCTTCATAACCTCAATCCTTTTGTAGGCAGAAAGAAATTTTTTTTATTATGTTCCTGTCCCTTTCACCTTTTTGTCACTTTTCTCAATTTCCTTCCTCGAGCCCTGAAATCTTTTGCAGATTTTCTTAATTGTCCACAATTGTCATCTTTTTTTTGACAATTCCTGCAAACTAATAGTGAGGAGCAGTTTTGTTCAACAAGAAAGTAATTGGACAGTATCGTGATAGTCAATGAGTGGGTGAGAGTTGACGAAGGTGAATGTGATGGAAAGAGGAGAAAGCGTGTAGTGGGTGAGCGCCATGGGTCTTTTATTATTTTTTGTTTATTTATTTTTTTCTTTTTGTTTTTTTAGACTAAAGTGAGCTTTTGTATTTGGACCAAAAGTAAGGGTTAAGAATGTGGACTTGAATTCACTCAAATTTTATTTTCTTTTATTTTTTTTTTTTTCATTTTTTTTCATTATTTTTTATTTTCGGAGCCTGGTCAAAATTGAGTGTTCACACCAGCCACAAGCATTTCATCTACTATTTTTTCAATCTCAATTTTCTGATAATAGGGGTACTTGTAGGGCCTTATATTTGGAATCGAGGCTCCCTTTTTCAAGGGGATAGCATGATCTTGTCGTCTTTGAGGGGGTAGTCCTTGTGGTGCTTGGAATAAGTCTGCAAATTCATCCAATGCAACTTCCAGATCTGCCCATTCTGGAGTTTCAGGTTGCAGTGAGAGTCCAGCCTTGTATTCCACATAGAGCCCTTGGCCTTCATTCTGTAAGGCCTTAATCATAGTCTTGAGTGAGGTTGAGGACTTGGACAGGGCAGCTTCTCCCCGAATAGTCTCTAATTTCCCTCCTAACTCCATCTTAAGAGTGAGCTCCTTAAAGTTAGCTCTAATTTCTCCCAAGCTCTCCAGCCAATCTAGACCCAACACAATGTCAGTTCCTCCTAGCTTAAACAGAAAAAAAATCTTGGCAGATTTTTATTCCCCGCATCATGAGCTTTATACCTTGACAAACTCCTTGACATTTTATTTTGTGGCCATCACCCACTTCTACTAAGTAAGTTGGTGTGTTGGTGACCACCAGACCCATTTCAGCCACTAATTCCTTAGTAATAAAATTGCTAGAGGCCCCACAATAAATAAGTATCACCATATTTCTCCCTTTCAATTCACCCCATAATTTGAGAGATTTTTTTGAAGTTAACCCCATGATGTTGTGCATCGAAATTTGTAGCGATTTTTCTGTCATGTCTAGCTCAGATTCTACTGTAGGTGTCTCCTCCTCTTCATCTTCCTCCATGGATTCCACCAACATTAAACGAAGTTGTGTGTATTTGCAGACATGTTCTGGACTATATTTTTTGTCACAACAAAAATACATCCCTTTTTTCATTTTATCTTGTAACTCAGCCCCTGATAATTACTTAATCCTCTCCCTCTCCTTTCATTGCTTGTTTCAGGCAGCTTACCATCCAAGACCCCTCTTTGGTTAACACTTCCTCTGCTCATACTCAAGCTGGCAATGAGACTGCCTTTGATGGGCTCAACCATCATATTGGGCTTAGGCCCAATTTCATACACTGAGTTCTTTGTGGGTTGGGCCCCTCTTTGCAGCATACTTCCCTTACTTCCCCCACCTAATCCTCCCTTGACTAAGGCCCAGTTCTTCTCCTTAATTAACTGGGCTTGATCCATTAAGTCAGAAAGGGATTCTAACTGATGGAGCTTCAACTCAGCCCGGATCTCCTCTCTGAGCCCATTCAAGAAAACTCATCTCAAAAACTCATCCTCTGTCTTCGTCAGTGGCCCTACATGTCTCTCAAAGCATTCTCGGTACTCCTCCACCGTGCTAGTCTGCTGCAAACTTAGCAACAACTTGTACAGATTCTAAATCATGGAAGGTTGGAACCTTCTGATCACAACTAATCGAAACCCCTCCCAGGTTGGGTGGTCTGTGCGAGACTCCCACCACTGGAACCAGCACAGGGCTTAGCCCTCCAAGGCTACCATAACTGTCGGTGGCGTTCACGTGGAAGTATTGCTCAAGCCGAGCTACCCACCCGTACGCATCTTTTCCTGAGAAGATGGGGATCTCTAGTTTCCTCTCTCAATCAAACTTTGTATTATTTATAGAATTTTGTACTGATTCCAGTGGGGAATCGATGACAGAAGTGAGTCCAAAGAAATTGTAAGTAATGATCGATAGTTCTAGGACTTTCGAGAGGCCTGGTCTCTCCCTCCCAATTTCTTCCTAATTCTCCAATACCTCTTTTCCCCCTTCTTCTCCCATTTTATCCCATTTTTCCTCCTA
This sequence comes from Ormosia semicastrata, assembly GCA_029884595.1. Classification (NCBI taxonomy): domain Eukaryota; kingdom Viridiplantae; phylum Streptophyta; class Magnoliopsida; order Fabales; family Fabaceae; genus Ormosia; species Ormosia semicastrata. Next base: position 8,284,699 of record JAQQTO010000061.1, read on the forward strand.
ATAGATTTTCCCTTCTCTCTCCTTCCCCCCACTTGTTTCCTGCCACATCAGCTGACAGTTATGCTGTTGTTGGAGCTCACGATCCATGCCTAATTGGGGTGATGATCCCTTGTTCCTCAGCACACCTTTTCTTTTATACACCTTCCTAATAGGTAGTCATGTTCTAATAGTTTATTCTTTAGTGGTTTGGTTAGACTCCAATGAAAAGGACTACTACTATATTAATTGTCTTAGTTGGAGATCAAAGGTTAGAGGGTTTACTATTATGAATACTAATAGCAACTATCCCAAGTGATTACTGATTCTGACTTCCCTATAGTAATTATTATTATCCTATGTTCTGTATTTCAGTTTTAGTGTTCTTGCATGTATGAACTATGAAATACAAATCAACTACTTGCATTTACACTTGTTTACATCATGTCTGAAGTTGGGGGGTCAAGAACCTCAAGTAAGCAAGCTGCTACCTCTAAAGGCAAAAAGAATGCTCTTGGAAATATGACAGATATAGGATGGAAACATGGGAAAGATGTTAAGGGAAATGGTAGAAAAGTGAAATGCAATTACTGTTCAAAAACTATTAGTGGAGGAATTTTTAGATTCAAGCATCACTTAGCTGGAACTACAGAAGATTTTGAACCTTGTGCTACTATAACGGAAGATATGAAGGCTCTAATGCTCAAAGTTGTCGTGGAGGCTAAAGTAGCATCACAAAAGAAAAGAAAGAATATTGTTGATATTGTGGATGATATTAAGGAGGAGGAGGATGCGACACACAAAATGGAAAAAGGGAAGGGTATTTTGAGTTTTGCTAGAAAAGGAAAAAGTACCAGAGGTAGTAGGAGGATTCAATCAACAATCAACCAAATGATGAAGAAGGACATAAAAAAACAAGTCGATCAACAAGTTGCCCAATTCTTTTACACAAGTGCAATTCCATTTAATTGTGTTGAAAATGTGGAGTTTGCAAAGATGTGAGAGATGATTGAGAGATATGGGATTAGTTATAAACCGCTTTCTTATCATGTGATTAGAGAAAGACACTTGAAACAATTAGTGGCACATGTTGATGCAATGCTTGAAGAGTATAGGGAGGAATGGAAGAGAACCGATTATTCAATCATATCTGATGGATGGATGGATAGATAGAAAAGGCATTCAATTTGTAACTTTTTGGTGAATAGTCCTAAGGGAATAGCTTTTCTCTACTCATTGGACACTTCTGACATCTCCAAAACAACTGACAAAGTTTTGAAGATGTTGGGTGACATTGTGACTTTTGTAGGAGAGGAAAATGTTGTCCAACTAGTTACTGATAATTGTGCAAACTACAAAGCAGCTGGAGAGAAGTTGATGGAGTCAAGGAAGCACTTGTATAGGACTCCATGTGCTGCTTGTTGCATTAATTTGATCTTGGAGGACTTTGAAAAAAAAGGTTAAAGGTGCATTAAGTAACCATAAAGAAAGGGAGAAAAATCACCACCTACATCTACTCAAGAACAATGCTCATTAGCATGTTGAAGACCTTTACTAAAGGGAAGGACTTGATTAGGCCAGTTATAATAGACTAACCAGTAATAGATTTTGATAATTTGTATTTGGTATTTGTAACTATGAACTTGTATTGCAAATTATTGATGAGAGGTGGGAAGGGCAGCTCCATAGGCCCTTACATGCAACTGCTTATTACCTTAATCCTCACCATCATTATAGGTCTAATTTTAAAGATGATCATGAGATTAAGCAAGGATTGTATAATTGTTTAGGTAGATTAATGGCTAATTCAGTAAAGAGAAACAATATGACTTTGCAGCTTCTTGAATTTCATTACGGTAGAGGGCTTTTCAGACTTGATACTGCTATGCAAAGTAGGCAAATTATGGCTCTTGCAAAATGATGGTATTTCTATGGTGATGGTTGTCCAAAATTAAAGAGATTTACAATCCGTGTTATTAGCTTAATTTGCAGCTCTTCCGGGTATGAGCGTAACTGGAGTGCATTTGAAATGGTAATTGAGGCTACGAATTATTTTTCTAATTCCTAATTTGCTTTTTGAAGAATTAGTAGCATAAGATAATAATGAAAATTTGAACTTTCTTTTGTTTAGGTTCATACAAAGAGAAGAAATTGTTTGCACCAGAAAAAGATGAATGACTTGGTTTATGTGATGTACAACTTTAAGTTGAAAAGTAAAGAGCTTAGAAGAAATCTTGTTATTGCCTTTGATGATATCCCTTCCAGCGATGAATGGATAATTGAAATAGGGAATGATTCTAATGATGAAATTGTTCAACCCCGTGGGGATGATGATGATCCTAGGCCTAGCCATGAGATTGATGATTCTAGCCTTAGCCATGAGGTTGAACAAGTAGACAATGTTCAAATAGGTGGGATTTCAAGCAATGCGAATTTAGATGAACTTCATCATGCAGTCCTTGATGCAATTGGTGAAGAAGCTTGTTCATCTGATGATGAAGAACTTGATGATGATGATATAGTTGATGGTAGTGGTGAGAATGTAGATGATGGATGTGATGGAGGCTTTGAATTTTGAGGATCTTGACATCTTGACTTAAGTTGTTTTAAATTTTAGCATTATGAACTTATGATTTGCTAATTTATGTATGGTTTTAAATTGTATTGTCATACTATGACTTTTGTTTGCTTTATTATGGAGTTTCAATGTGGAATATTGATTATGGACATGTTATTATATTATGTTTGGATGCTATGGATTTTTTTTAATATTATTTTTAAAATAGGTAAAGTCTTATGAGTTTACGAGTCCAGTTTACCTAGGCTCCACGAGAGTCGAGTTTACCTAGGCTCCATGAGTTTAGGTAAACTCACGAGTTTGACAACCTTGCTTGTTGTGCTGCCAATTTTTATAATTTAAAGTCAAGATTGACCAAGTTAGCATACCTTGAATGAAGTGGAGGAATAGAAACCTTTTCTACAATGCTTCCAATAATGACTGCTTCCCTAAGAGTGCATATGCGAGACTGTACATGAAGAATATTGTTAAAACCCATAAGTAAAATGAAGATGTGGATTTGTAGGTTCTCTTGAGACTTGAGAGCACATATGGTTTGCGTTATAATAAAAATGTAATAATCTTGTTCAATGAATAAATTGAAAATTATGATCATCACCAGCAGGGATGTCCTTCTAATTTGTTAAATAAAAGGAGATGTATTTGTCGTTCTACTAAACCTGAGAGGAGGTGGACGTGGTTTACTCAAACAATCCCAGAGCTAATTTCAACAATTTGAAAGTAATTTCAAAATCAATTTGTAAGTAATTGTAAAAGTAGCTTAACAGAGAAGACAACAAAAACATACAATATGTGCAAGCTTAGGTGGTGTTTGGTTTGTTTTCTGATTTCATTTTCAACTGATATGTTTTAACTCATAATTATAAAAATGTCATCTTGTTTTCACTTTGTTCTTGTAACAAAGTGAAAATAAAGTGACATTTTTATAATTATGAGTGAAAACATATCAGCTGAAAATGAAAACAGAAAATAAACCAAATGCCCCCTCAAATTTAAAAGTTTCGTATTCTTCAAAATCACAGTAGCTCAAGTACTAAGACAGCACTGACAAATGATTCACAATCCATCATAAACATGACTAATATCGCTTTTTCTAGTTCATTTCCCATTCTACACATATGTTATTTATTCCATATTTTCCAAATAGGGTCATAGCTAATTTTTCCCCATATTTACCCATGATAATGACAAAGAACATCAAACACAAGTCACTCTAAAGAATATGTGATGCACCACTTCCTCAATACCCAAAATTCATAAATTTAAACATTGAACCCTTTTTACGTTGCATAAGCTGTTAAAACCAGAAATCAGACATTATTTTACCTGCACCTAAAGCTTAAAGAATATGATCATAGATGGAAAAGCAAGGTCGATACCATCAATTTAAGCATTACTAGAATATCACAAAGAGAACCTAAGAAAGCATCAATCAATGATTAATTTGGAACTTCAAAAGGTTTTAACCTAGAAATGATTGTATACTTCACATAGTGGTAACAGTGTTCCCTTAAAGAATGCAGCAGGTTTGTACAATGCCTTTTTCATTGATTGATATAAAGCAAAATGCAGGCGTTTGTTCTTTCTTATATCCTCTCTCACTCTTGGAAGCAAGACAAGCTTGTAGAATCGTTCTGCCTTTTTTGTACCAAAATTAGAAGCAAAAATCCTAGTGGCTTGATACATAGCATTTGGTGACCAACTCTCCAATTCAGTTACATACAGGACCTCCTCCCAAAGTTGCATGGAAGGGATGTGTTTGAATGCCTTGGGTATTTTGCCTACTGTAAATCTGCTAAGATGAGTCCCAACCCTGAAGTACAAAAAGCAGTGAGGCATGATATGAAATTAAGAAAACCACATATGAACCAGCTATGAAACTCGATGGAAAAAAATTTATTCATCTAATCAACATGATAAAAAGAATTTGAATTGGAAGTTGAAAATACCCCTTGTATATGTCAATTATGGATTTGTCCAATTTGGGTACTGGTCGAATTTCTGCACACAAAACAATATAATAACTAACAAGAAAGAGTAATTATCAAACCTCAAAGCAGGCTAAACAACATGCTTAGAACACTTAAAATTAAAAAAAAAAGAAAAAAAAAACAAAGATAAGGAAAAGAAAATGCAGTTTAATATCACCTGAAGCAACAGAAGCATCCTTTTCTTTTATTCTTTCAATAATGAGATCTGCAAGTGATTTCTGCCGACCCTGCTCCTTCGATAAGAAAGCCTCCATTGCCCTTTCGTCCTCCTCATTAATCTCCTCTTGAATTTCAAAGCAGGAACAATGATACAAAAAAAAGATAAAATAAAACTGTTACAAAAAAAAGTTAGAACAATAAAAATCCTAATTCAGTCCAAAATTGTCTACTAAGAAACACCAGAATCCTTGAAAATTTTTCCAATTTTATTCATCATTTCATTTAAATAATATAAATTAGCATTGCGAATGCATTTTTCCACTTTCTACATGTAAGAAGTGGTCCATTTAAAAGTAGTCTCTCAACCCAATTCCCACTAGAAATACCAAATTTGCATATTTTTTCACTAAGTGGGGTCGACTTCATAGATCAAAGGATGCGATTGTGCTCTGAGTCGAAGAAAAACTCATAAATAAATAAATAAACAATCAGAGTTTACTCACTTCATATCCACCATATTGGCTCTGAGTGTCGGAGAAACCAGCAAAGTCATCGATATCATCATCTTCTTCCTCGACCTTGGGAGGCTCTTCGACGCCGTGTAAGAAGGAAATGTTGGTGTTCTTCTCATACTCCTCCTCGTCCTAGACCTCCTTCTGCTGAATCAAAGCTTCCTTCATGATCTTGGAGCTGATGTTGGAATCAATCAGCTTCCCTTCCTTTTGGTGCTATTTGGGAGCTTTGGAATGCTTCGACTTCATGGACTCCATGCCATCCGGAACAAATGGTTTTAGATTATGAATCCTTTCCTTCCTCTTCCCCGTAGATGGTGGGTGCTCTTGTTCTTCGTTCGTCACAAAAACACCCTCTCTGTGTAATTGTTTTCCAATCGGTCGCGCTATTTGTCCAACCAAAAGACTCCAACTTTTATCCACTGTATGTCACGTGTCATCATTTGAAATTTGAAATATGAAATTGTTCACGTTAAGAATAAGTTTAATATATGAATAAGTGGGATAATTTTTTAATACATTGAAATAAGTAATTGGTTTAAGAATAGTGGTTAATCAGTATAAATTTCTGGTTAATACCTTCGAAATAAGTGGTTAAATCGGTTTCGGTGAATCCGAGAAAGAGTTCCTAATAATGAATAAGTGGTTAATACGTTAGGAATAAGTGGTTAATCAAGATATGTTTCTGTAAATCCAAGAAAGAGTTCTCAATAATGAGTAAATGGTTAATACGTTAAGAATAAGTCGTTAATCAATATTAGTTTATGGTGAATCCAAGAAGTAGGAAATGAGAAGCGAGAAATTAAATGGTTAATACGTTAAGAATAAGTGGTTAATCAAGATTATCGGTTCCGTGAATTGAAAAGCGGAAATTAAATAAACGTTAGTAATTTTATTAATTAGTGATCGGTTTTTGGTGAATCCAAGAAGCGGGAAATGAAAAGCTTGAAATGAAAATATTGGCATAAAAAATAAAATAGGGTGGAGGAAAGTTGGAGTATTTTGGATGGACGAAAAACGTTTTCCTTTTCCAATAGAGGGTTTAGGTTTACGGTCGCGCTATTTGTCCAACCAAAAGACTCCAACTTTTGTCCACCGTATGTCACGTGTCATCATTTGAAATTTGAAATATAAAACTGTTCACGTTAAGAATAAGTGGTTAATACGTTATGAATAAGTGGTTAATCAGTATAAGTTTCTGGTTAATACATTCGAAATAAGTGGTTAATCTATCAGTTTCTGGTAAATCTGAGAAAGAGTTCCTAATAATGAATAAGTGGTTAATACGTTAGGAATAAGTGGTTAATCAGTATATGTTTCTGGTAAATTCAAGAAAGAGTTCTCAATAATGAGTAAATGGTTAATACGTTAAGAATAAGTCGTTAATCAATATTAGTTTATGGTGAATCCAAGAAGTAGGAAATCGAGAAATTAAATGGTTAATACGTTAAGAATAAGTGGTTAATCAAGATTTTACGGTGAATCCCAAAAGCGGGAAATGAAAAGCAGGAAATTAAATGGTTAATACGTTAGGAATAAGTGGTTAATCAGTATCAGTTTCTGGTGAATCCAAGAAGCGGGAAATGAAAAGCTTGAAATGAAAATATTGGCATACGAAAAAGTCAACAAATATACATACGGAAGCAGACGGTGGAGGAAAGTTGGAGTATTTAGTTGGACGAGAAACGTTTTCCTAGGTTTAAGAGGAAAGTTTTCATATATAAAGGAAATTTTTTCACATTATTTTTTATATTAATTAATAAATTATAAATTTATGATTAATTATATATATATATAAATTGATTAATAAATATTTATTAATTAATTTATATACATAATTAATTATAAATTTATATTTTATTAATTAGTGTCAAAAATATATTTAAAAAATAATAAAATAATTATTTTTGTATTGATTCAACATTTATCCTCCATCCAAAAAGAAAAATTAAAATAAATTCACAACAATTTTTTTTAATTGTGTGACATCTATCTATCTATAATTTATAAATATTATAAAGGAAAAAAAACTTCACGCCACCTGTCCATCTCTCATGCATTTTGAATCTAATTTTTTTAAAATTATATTTTTCTAATTTCCTATTCTACCCTTAATTTTTCTTGATTAATGATATCATATCTAAGGGTGTAATCGAGTGGTTTGGTTCGATTCTTATAAGAAAATAAATCTAAATCAAACAAAATCAATTGGTTCAGTTTGGTTTAGCTTTCTTATTTTTTTTATAGTCAAATTCGAATCAAACCAAACCAATCATTTATAAATCGGTGTGGTTCGTGTAGTTGGGTTGGCCTTTTTTTAACACAAAAATTAATTAAATAATTAACTTTCCATAGCAAAAAAAATAATAATAAACTTATTAAAAAAATTCTAGAAATAGAATCAAACCTACTTATTTCAATAAGCACACTACTAAAAAAGATCTAGCCATTACAACCCTAGGCACACAGATTTATAGAACCAGGGCAAAAAAACAAAACAATGTGTGAGGCAGGGCTCCATTCACTCAAAACATATCCTTTGGTAACCTAATCAAATTCTCAAATTCTAACTTATTCATGACTCGAAACAAATGTGTTATACAACCCTTCAATTTTTTTTTAAAGCAAATTGCATATATCAAGGAAGATGGTTTTCAAAGTATCAAAGGACCCAACTAAAGCTATGACTTAATAATTTGCTCAAACCTTTAAATCCCAATACAAGCAAGCAAAAAAAATATCAGGACAATGAAAATCATTCTAACTCAGTCCATTATGAGAATGCTTTTAATTTAGGGTATTTCTTTACACAAACTAAGATTTTTCTAATTTCATACACAAAATAAATTAATCAATAGGACATAGCATATCATTTAGCATCAATCCATTTACGTTTTTCTACTACTTGAGCATTAAGTGGAATAAATAACCCAAGGTATTTCTTTTTTTTACTAAGGTGTTTCAATTGTATTCACATTTTATTATATTTTCTAATAGATGTTGATTACAGGAGGCAAAGATGAAGCGTCCAGTCTCTTTTAGAGATTTGTATGATCGTGTTCATAAGAGGAAAAATGGAAAATATATCACTCAATGCTCGAAGAACTTCATTGTAGGTGTCTTCAAAATTAAAACTAATCATATTTGTTTGTTGATTGTTTTGATAAAGTTATCTACATTTTTTAATTTCAGGACTCTTATGACACCATAATGTTAGAGAAGTATGGAGAAGACTCTTCAATGCATTCTATGGTTGATCAGGAGGTGTGGCTAGAGGTGACGGATCCCAACAAGAAGAGACGAGTCCATGGCATGAGTCACAACTTAGATATTGACATTTATGAATCTAGCTCTGCTTTATCCTCACAGATTGTTGGTTCCTCAAACACTGCTTTGACTCAAGAAGCCATAAAGGAAGCTGTTAATGAAGCAATGACTTTCTTTGTCCAGACGCAGCTAGTGTCTATGTTGGAGCCCATCCTATATAGGATTGTTGGCTCCCAAGCAGGAAGTGGTGTGTCGCAGGCACCATCACAATGTGATGCAATTGGGGAGGATTATGAAGTTAATGATGATGATGATGATGATTATTGGACTAACTTGGATTGATTAGTTGTGCTTATTGATGATGATGATGATGACATCTATTTTGGATTGATTGGACGTGCTTTATTGATGATGATGACATTAACTTGAAATGATTAGTTATGCTTTTCTTTCTTTTAGAACTTGTTTTGAAATATTTGTATTAACTTAGACTTATTGATTAACTATGCTTTTTTTGTAGAACATGTTTTGAACTTACTAATGCAATTATGATATTTTGTTGCTTTGCACAATTTTTTTGCTGAGTTTTTCTGTTTGGATTAAAATATTTATATAGATTAATTTTAAAATATATCAATTGTCATTATAAAATTAATTCGGGTAAGCTTCAGAATAGTTATGGAATTGCTAGTGATTTAGCAACACAATAGTTACAGATTTGATATGCAACAACTACAAACTGCCATGTGTTTTGTTCTGATCTAGCTACGAATTTGCTACAAACTTGCTACAGATTGTTAAAAATTAGCTATGGAATTAGTTACAGATATTTTGTAGCTAATTAGTGATAGAAACGAAGGAAGCTCTGAATGAAAATTAGTTACGAATAGGGGTGGAAATAGGCCAGGTTGTCCGTCAGGGGCCTATGGTCTGGCCTGCCCTGCTTGAGGTCTGGCCTGGTCTAGCTTGTTTACTAAACAAGTTAGGCCAAGACTTTTTTAAAAGCCTATTTAACTAAAAAAGTCAAGCCTCAGGCCATCTAATAGGCCTTTTAAGCTTGGTAGGCCGACTGACCTATTTAATTATATATAATATAATATATATTATTATAATAATTATAATTATAATTATAATTATTAATTTATTATAATATATTAATATATTTTTTAATTAAATTTTAATAAAAGTCAATAATTAAAACTTAAGTTAGAACGTTATAATAGAAATAACATATTTATTAATATATTTAACGAAATATATTTATTAGAATGAAAATAATAAGTTAACACTCACCTCTTACTTTTACAGATGCTCACTACTTTCTTACTCTGATCTTTGATCGATGTGGGACTTGAAAGACTAGAGTAAGAAAGTGAGCAACTTTGTATATCTATAAGTCCCATATTGATCAAAGACTAGAATAAGAAAGTAGTGAACATCTATAACACTCACCACTTACTTTTATAGATGCTCATTATTTTCTTACTCTGATCTTTGGTCGATGTGGGTCTTGAAAGATTAGAGTAAGAAAGTGAGCAACTTGGTATATTTCCAAGTCCCACATCGACCAAAGACTAGAGTAAGAAAATAGTGAGCATCTATAAAATTAGAAGGTGGTGTTAAATTATTACAAATGCCTATTAGCTTTAAGTTGGCTCGTTGGCTTATTTCAAGGCTTAAGCCTATTAGCTTATGTAAATGTATATTGACTTATTTAAAGGTAGGTCTATTAGCTTATGTAAGACATGTTGACCTATTTAAAAGTAGGTCTATTAATATGTAAAGGCCTGTTAGCCTATTTAAAGATAGGCCTATTAGCTTATTTAAAGACATCATTGCAAAGTAGACTTTTAAATAAGCTTTCAGGCCAGATTAGGCTTTTAAAAAGGTTAAGTCAGGCCTTAAAAATCAGTCTATTACAGGCTCATAGGCCAGACTCAGGCCTTATAATTGGGATACAGGCTAGGCCTATTTAAGACAAAGTCTGGCCTAACCTCGCCTGTTTTCACCCCTAATTACAAATTAGCTACAGAAATTTAAGAATCAGCTACGGATTAACTATAAAAATTTTTGGTATCTGATTAGCGACAAGAATTTGTCTGCAGATCAATCCATAGCTACTTTGTAGCTATTCCGTAGCTAAATTGATTAGTTAGGGATTAGCTATGAATGTTTTCTTAGCAAATTCATTAATTTCTTGTAGTATTCATTTGTATTCAATCTATGAATCTTTTTATCTGATAATATACTAAAATGATTATAAATAATAATATAATTTTTATATTATGAATCATTTTGGTATAACTTTAAGAAACGAGTTCTGATTGTACTACTTAAAAATATTGATTAAGTACTAGGATTATATAATGAGATAAATTAATTGTAGAAAAATAGAGGACCAATGTGATAGGAGCAAAAATAGTAACATATTGGTGACAAGATTTATATTCTTAAATTGGATTTAGTACCATCAAATCTTGAAAACTATAACAATCAATCTTTCATGAAAAATATGGACTAATACCTTAACGAAGAGAATCTATAATGATAAAAACTCAAATGAGTAAAAAATATAAAGATTGACGCCCTAACAGTATGGACTAAAATCTAAATGAGTGATTAAAAAAAATCTAAATGAGTAAAAATATAGTAAATGATATAAAAATATAAAAAAATATAAAGTCCAAAATGAAAATTAACTGAAATTATATAAATAATTTATTTATTTTAATTTTTTTCTAATTATTCCATGCATTGCACATATATAAAATATTAATTAGTAAAATGGAGCAAATTTATGATTATGTTTGAAAAGGAATATAAAGGGATTTTCGTTCTTTGGTCTTAATTTTTTATTCCCTAATAAGCCATTATAGATTACAACACAAAATGAAAAAGAGGAAAATAAATTCAAATATAAAAGGATAAAATTGTAAATTTATAGTTTATAATTAAGCGCGTTCAAGTATCCACTTATCTTTCAGTTACAAATTACAACTGCGTTGTATCTTGTAGTATTGAGGAGTTAACTTCCTTTTCAAGAACTATTATCCTTGAAAATAAATATAATTTCTTTCTTCCTTCCCTGAAAATTACACCTTCTACACATCCTATGTTCATGTTGATAACAGTTACACCGTATAGATAAAGTTATACTGTATAGATATAGTTTCATTGCCTAGAGATATAACTGCTTTCACATTACTAGAAGAAGATGACTTCCAAATTGAGGCTTTTACACATTGGGTTGTGGTGGATCCAAATTACACAAAGAAGACATAAACAGGAACTGGTATCTATAAAATTGTTTGGAGAACCACAACACAGGTGTTGTTATATATAAAACTAGTTAGAGAACCTATGCAATGTACGAGCAAACAATTATCCAATGAAACATAAAACATAAAAGTGTGATTTATTGTGGATCATCTTTTCAGATTTTGAAGAAAATTTTGATAATATAAAATAGTGTAAACAGTTAGGTTAATATTAGAATCTTATTAAAATTATACGAGGTGACATATATGGTGATATGTATGCAAGACTACATAGGCTGCTACTGAGCCACTTTCAGTACTTATAACAATATCAAAAACCAAACTCACACCATTCAAAATTGTAATAATCATGCGATTGATAATTTGGAGTCTTTAATTCTATTGTCGAGTTTGGAATCCTGTTGATAGCCCTTTCGATTAATGGTTGACATCTAACATATGCGAGATATGATTTCAATTTTCCTGAGTGTTAGATAAGTTCTCTAAATGGAGCCCTGTCATAAGAAAAAAAATTAAGTAAGTTCCCTAAATGGACATGTTGTGCCTTGTGCTTTAAGGATAATTTGTTATAAAAAATCATATTGTATAATAGGTTTGTTTTTATTAATGTATTATTAAATGGTGGGAATTGTTAAAGCTTATCCATATGAATGCAATTGATGGATAATATATGGTGCCAGCTGCTAAACAAATAGCCAAGTCCTCCAAGAAGTATGTGTTTTCATTTCTTATTTAAATACATTGGGAATTACATTAATTCAATTTATCTAAACTGCATTTGAGATAAGCCAACGAAACACAACAAATACATGTCTTATATATGTAATGACTTGAGCCTATAGCATGGCAATGCTAGGGGTGATCTCTATATGTATTAAACTGATTAATGGAAGTATAACTTCAATATCTATATGTTAGTCTTCTATTGAAGGAAGTAATTGCACAAATAATAAACCACAAAATTAGTATAATCCACTATAGTGCATCACTTGATCCGGGGCTCAAATAATCAAGAACTCAAGATGGAAGCTCTATACATCAAGCTTGCAAGGTGTAAAAATAGAAGAAGAATAAAGCAATCCTCAATTTTTCCTTACTATTATTGAAAACATGAAGTGTCATTCATTTTTTTTGTAGGCCTGAAACATATATCAACACTATGTATACACCTATTTTCACGTGACCTTCATAAGCCCTATACTTTTATAACAATAATAAGTATTGTTAACATTGTTTCGGTGAGCCATAGCCTTTTGACTTGAAATCTTGAATCCATGCATCCTACTTCAATTAAACATGCATAATTATCTGTAGAGAACACACTCAAATGGTATGATAGATTTGTAGTTTTAGATGGAGTTGCGAAACCTGTGCAATTGTTACAAACTGGTGTGCTACCCGGTTGTTCAATAACCAAATAAACAGAAAAGAATATTTTACTTGATGATCATAACATTCCAAAATTTAGTGAATATAGACTTAAGTTAGTTATACCAAATATATAGGAAAGAATGTTAAACAAAGTGACTTGCTGGTAAGTTATTGGACTATAAACCAAAACATAATAGTATTAGTTAAACCAATAATTAATACTCTTAAGTTATATGTTTCATTCAATAGTTATTATTCTTCACCCTTTCATCCTACATTTGAAATTTGAGGGAAAAATAGAAGTTTGTCTCCCTCAGCTTCTTGCCTGCAGTTCCTATAATAGGAATCCACATGAAGTTTCTAGCATTAATGAGCGTCTAATCCTAATTAGTGTCTGGAATGAACCCAACCATTGGTGCTTGCCTTGTAGTAAATTGAATTGAGATCTACCTTATGTTGAGATGACTGGAGCTCAATGAATCTTAAGCAGAAATCAAATTCTATTTTCTACTTGCAGATGTTTCACAAAGTAGGTAATATTGATAGTTGTATTCATAAGGCAAGATTTAGAAGGATGAAATATGGCAATAAAACTCAAGGAAGTGGAGGGATATAGGGGACTTACCTATAATTGTAACTAAATGGAGTTTTGAAAGAGGAACTAATCAATAAAGCTTCAAATGCTACAACTGACAAAGAATGATACCCTAAAATCTTGAAACCTTTAGAGAGAACAAATTCCAAAGAAGGAAAAAAAAAGAAGAGGACAGCAAAAAAGAAAAGGAGACTAATTAGTTTCATCACTGGAGACACCAAGTTCAAAAATTCAGAAATATAGTAAATGCACATAATTCTCAAGTGTCACTCTGTGCATCCTTGATAGTCCTCATTCTTAACTTTAGATAAGTATATAGTATACGCATATAAATCTCAATTATCACTCTATGCATCCTTGATAGACCACCAGAACTATGCAAAAAAAAAAATTATTTTTTACACTGATCATGAAAATTCATGATAATTGCATTGATAGGTATTTTAGGATTAAAAAATGTAAATTAAAAAAAGGTATAAGTTTACCATTATTATTATTGTTATTACATGTGGTTTGTCTAATTCGACGAAGAATCAATACAAAGAAGACAGCAATGGGAATCATGAGTCATGTCCATTATAGGCCATTTATGCAATTATACTTGTTGCTTATGATGGATCCAAAGCTAATATAATATAATGGAAGCTTGGTATTGAAACCAAATTGATTATTCTGGGTAACCCTTTCCATGAATTGACTAAGATTGCCAATAATTGAGACACAAATATTAAAATCCACACCGATTGGGAAGATGATTTTGTTGTCACCTTTGCGTCTGGAAGGCGTTAAAGGAAAGAAAAGGACAAATAAGATGATGATCATAATAGTAAGCACAATTAAGCAAAGGTTTGTAAAAAGATCCAAATATTTCATACAAAGAACATAGCCGTAATACTGAGTTTACCACATGCCATTAAGCTATATCAGTACTCAACATGGTTTCCATTGTGCAGCACAAAGTTTTTTAATAGAAGAGCTATTAGCATATCAATAAGATCAGTAGTAAGCGTAACATCCTAATACCAATATCTCAGTATATACCTCATACAAGGATATACTTAGCATTACAATGTCACTACATACATACTAATTATATACTTATATCCATAATGTTCATTAGAAACATTATAGAGAGTCATATGAAATATGGAAATACAATATTTATACCATAATGCACCAAAATACATATACATCATTAGCCTTAGCAAAGGCTTAAAGTATTACATAACTCTATACATTTCAAAAGGAATACTAATAAGTACAACAATTTGAAACATAATACATAATCTAATCTAATATTTAACTTCTTTCTTCTTTTTACCATTAGAAGAAGTTTCACCTGGAAATTACATGACACACAGCGGGGTGAGAAACTATATTCTTAGTATAAGTATCAAAACTAGTCATACATAGCATAGATAAACATAATATCAACAACTATCAATGAAATATGTTTAAAACATCTACAATGTCTAATTATTGCATTTAGGTAAACCAAGTTAATATACATCTCATACATACATCTAGTTCATCTCAGAACCAAAACTGTAAATCTTAGGAATTATTGGTTTCATGTGTTATTTTGTAGTAAGTAGAGGTAACTCCTCATACTACACATATATTCTGGCATATGAAAAGTTCGGTCTAAATCCTGATTTCGAAGAACCTTATGAGCCCCTACTTATCTCTTCTGGCCTTCGCACTATCGACTTATCGGGGTTATGTCATTCCTCCATTGAGTCTATTAGACACTCTTTCGATTTCTCTTGGCCTTCATGAATGCTATCAAAGGATACTCACAAAATTAACTCTACCATATTTTTCCTTACATACTAGGCATAATTCTCTTCTTGAAAACTATCCCTGTTTACGCCTTGTCACACTTTAGAAAACATATACTAATGATTCCCTCTAGTTTAGAACTTTAAAACACTAAAAATGACATTTTTAAGGTTCCTGATACTCAGGCCACGACACTAACCAGGGCACGTCGCGGCACCCAAGCCATGAGTTTTACTACTGATGCAACATTTCCTTCACGTCGCGACACGACGTTTCTCACGGCGCAACGTGTGTTGCGAAAACTGGCCTCAAGCTTCGACGTAACCTTTTTCACGCCGCGACATTTAAGTTGTTCATCATCACGCCGCGGCATGGCATATCTCACGTCGCGATGTTAACAGCAGAATCCAGGTTCTGCATAATTCTGCAGACCGTAGTACTGTTTCGATGGTCATTTTCTCAAATTTTGGCTATTCCAATTTAGTTTCTAAGTGATTCTAAGTTCCTAATCAATTTATTAGCACATAGGAATCATCAATCACCAACCAAAACCTCTTAATTTGGATTAATGCACCAAAATCAACCTAGGGTGACCTAACCCCTAAATTGGGATTCAAAGGCCTAAATGACATATTCTAAGCTTAAATCTCAGAATTATGCTTTGAATAAGTCACAAATAACCAAAAAAACTCAATCATGCAATCAAAACACATCAAACACTTCTACAACTCATTTTGGCCTATTAAGCAACTTAATTGCACAAATAGAGAAAAGAGTAACAAGAAATGAGTTTGATCACAGAAACCCCTACCTCTAACAACTAAGTAGAGATTCAAGCTTGGCTGGACCTCAAGCATTGGCTTTTCCTTTGGATTTCCTATTTCTCTCTTCCTCCTCCTTAGCCTTTGCTTCTCCTTTCCCTCTTTCTCCTTGCAAGTTTTCTGCTTCTGTTTTTGTGAAGCAAAGTGCCGTGAGAGAGGCCTTATAAAAGAGAAACTCAAGACTCATATGGTTTTTAGGCCAAAATTGATAAAATCATATTCTGCTAAAAACACTCAGATTTAGTTAAATACAGATTTCTAGCTTCAAACAACTTTAAAATAAATACTATGATTCATATAAAAAGTCGTTTCAATATTATCTGATATTTTCATATCTACTACTAATCAAACCGGCTATCATTAGACAACACAGTATGCCTAAAAATGTCAAACTAGCTCAGTTTACCTTAAAACTTTAATCGTAACTAGTTTCATATATTTGTGACCTAGAAATAAATCATCTATATTTATTTCTCTTTCCTAAGTAATTAATGTTATTATCTGAGCTATTTTAAGCTATTTTTCACAGTCAAGGTTGTAACTAAGTACTTAAATTAACTCAGATTGTCACAAAAATATACATACATGCTAAGCAGGTCATATGCTACATTTTGAACACATAAACAAGTTTAACATGCCATTTAGTGTATTACATTTCTCCCCTCATTTTTAAAAATTTTGACCCCAAAATTGCTCACCTGAAAGGAACAAATCCAGGTAGTCCTACTGCATGTGAGACTCTAACTCCCAAGTAGCCTCTTTGATGTCATTGCCACCCCATATAACCTTCACCAAAGAAATATGCTTACCTCTAAGTTCTTTGACCCTTCTGTCCACGATCCTTACCGGATGTATACCACAAGACAAGTCACCTCTTAATTGTACAGATTCATGTTCTATGATATGCAATGAATCTGGATTATACTTTCTCAACTGAGATACATGAAAAACATCATGAAGATTAGACAAACTGGGAGGAAGGGCTATTTGGTAAGCTACGAGTTCAACTTTCTTTAGAATTTGGTAGGGATCAAGAAAACGAGGATTTAACTTTCGGGTTTTCAATGCTCTACCAATCCCGATTGTAGGAGTAACTCTTAACAATGCATGATCTCCTTCACTAAACTCAAGAGGTCTCCTTCTCTTATCAGCATAACTATTCTGTCAACTTTGAGCAGTAACCAATCTATCATTAATCATCTTAATTTGCTCTGTAGTTTGCTGGACGTAGGATGGTTCTCTCACCTACTTCATATCAATATAGAGGTGATCTGCATTTCCTTCCATACAAAGCCTCATAAGGTGCCACACCTATGCTGGAATGATAATTATTGTTATAAGCAAACTCCATTAACGGTAAGAACTAGTCCTAACTATCCTGTTGTTCTAAAACACATGCTCAAAGCATATCTTCAAGGGTTTCGATAGTCCTCTCTATTTGCCTATCTATTTGCAGATGATAAGTTGTACTAAGGCTTAACTTAGTCCATAACGCCTCTTGCAAGGCTCCCCAGAATCTAGATGTAAATTTAGGACCTCTATCTAAAACTATACTTATGGGAACTTCGTGCAACTTAACTATCTCTCTTAGATAAAGCTGAGTTAATTTCTCTAGAGGATAGCTAGCTTTCATTGGCAGAAAGTGGGCAGATTTGGTTAATCTATTCATTATAACCCAAACAACATCAAAACCTTACTGAGTTCTGGGTAAACCCACTACAAAATCCATAGAAATTTTCTTCCATTTCTACTTTGGAATTCCTAAAGATTATAAAGGTCTTGCTGGCTTCTGGTGTTCAATCTTCACCTTTTGACAAACTAAACACCTTGCGATATACTCAACTATGTCTCTTTTCATTCCAGACCACCAAAATATTTTCTTCAGATCTTGATACATCTTAGTGGTTCCGGGATGGATGGTATACTTATTACTGTGAACTTTTTCTAAAATCCTATTTTTGACCTCTGACTCTCTTAGAATACAAAACCAATCTCTAAACTTTATCATCCCATCATCAGCCATATCAAAATCCTCTAAGGTTCCTAAAAAGATCTGCTCACAAATATCCATTAGAGCTTCATTCTCCTTTTGAGCTTCTAAAATCTGATCCCTTAGGTCATTTACTATGTCTACTCTACTCACAAAGAGACTTTATGGCATCATAGTCACCACTAAACTCAAATATTTGAAGCTCTCGAGAAGTTCACTCTCTTGGATCATCAGTCAGGACACATGTAGGGATTTCCTACTTAGTGCGTCAGCCACTACATTGGCCTTACCCGGATGATACTTTAACTCAAAGTCACAATCCTTTAAGAACTCCATCCATCTTCTCTGCCTCATGTTCAGCTGCTTCTGATCAAACAAGTTTTTCAAACTCTTATGATCACTAAACACCTCAAATTGGACTCTGTAGAGATAATGCCTCCAAATCTTTAAGGCAAACACTACAGCTGCTAACTCCAAATCATGCATAGGGTAATTTTCCTCACGTGGCCTTAACTGCCTTAATACATAGGCTACTACTCTCCTATTCTGCATCAGAACACACCCTAGTCTCATCTTTGAAGCGTCACAAAAGACTTCAAAGTCCTCACAGGGATCTAGAATTACCAACACTGGCGTAATAGTCAACCTCTTCTTTAAATCCTGGAAGCTATTCTCACAGTCTTAAGTCCACTCAAAAGTACTACCCTTTCTAGTCAACCTAGTCAAAG
Source organism: Ormosia semicastrata (assembly GCA_029884595.1). NCBI lineage: Eukaryota > Viridiplantae > Streptophyta > Magnoliopsida > Fabales > Fabaceae > Ormosia > Ormosia semicastrata. The sequence goes on from JAQQTO010000061.1 coordinate 8,303,747, forward strand.
GCAGTGCTAACTAAGAAAAATCCTTAATGAACCTTCTATAGTACCCAGCTAGGACTATAAAGCTTCTGATTTCTGTCACAATGGTGAGTCTCTCCCACTACAACACTTCTTCTACCTTGCTAGGGTCCATTGCAATTCCTTCATTAGAAATAACATGGCCCAAAGATTGAACTTCCGTTAGCCAAAACTCACACTTGAACAATTTGGCAAACAAAATATTTTCCTTTAGGATTTCTAAAATAATCCTTACATGTTGCTCATGCTCTTCCCTTGTCTTCGAATAGATAAGGATGTCATCAATAAACACTACCACAAACTGGTCTAGGTAAGGTCTAAAAACTTTGTTCATGCAATCCATAAACACTACCGAAGCATTTGTCAACCCAAAGGACATTACAAGATACTCATAATGCACATACCTGGTTCTAAAGGTGGTTTTAGAGATATCCTCTCCCCTAACTCTGATTTGATGATACCCAGATCTAAGATTAATATTAGAAAACACTGAAACTCCTCTTAACTAATCCATCAAATCATCTAGTCTAGGCAAAAGATACTTATTCTTAATGTTCACCTTGTTCAACTGTCTGTAGTTAACACACAATCGAATAGTACCATCTTTCTTCTTTACTAGCAACAATGGTGCTCCCCACGGAGAAACACTAAGCCTAATGAATTTCTTATCTTACAACTCCTCTAACTCTTTCTTGAGTTGAGCTAACTCTAAGGGTGCCATCCTATAGGGTGCTATAGATATAGGTCTTGTATCTGGCACAAAATCTATAATAAACTTTATTTCTCTCTCTGGTGGCAACTCAGCTATGTCAGTTGGAAATACTTCAGGGTATTTCCCTCACCATAGGTAAACTATCTAGGCTCTGCTCGACCTCTACATCTAATGAAGAAAGAAGAACATATCCTAGAGCTCATTCTACCAAACAGTGATTGACCTGGTTAGCATTGAGATAGGCAGACTTAGAAGAAACAACTTTGGTAGGAACATCGGGCAAAAAAACTAGGGTTTTATCTGAATAGTTCAAAACCACATGAATGGATGACAACCAATCTATACCAAGAATGACATCTATGCCCACAAGGGGTAAACAAATAAGGTTTACAAGGAAAACTCTATCCTCGATTCTTATACAATAGTCAAAACACACTCTTGAAGTTATGACTGGCTTACCGGTGGGTGTGGAAACAGATAAGTCATATGGTAACTCTGACATAGGCAAATCCAACATCCTTACACAATCATAAGAAACAAAGTATTGGGATGCTCCTGAATCATACATGACATTTAAAAGATGATTTTGAATTATGTCTTTACCTTGGATTAGGTCGGAAGACTGGGCCACTTCTGTCCCGGCAAGAGTGTAAACTCGCCCCTTTGCTAGCGGCTTTGGGGTAGGCACATCTTCCTTGTTCTGAGGATAAGCTCTGGAGAAATGCCCTGCCTGCCCATATGTATAACACACAGACTGGCCCGCGAAGCACTTGCCTCCATGTGCCTTCCCACATTCAGCGCATCGCGGTGCCTTAGACCACTGCTTACTTTTTCCTTTAAGGTTGCTTGCCTTAGAAGCACCTTGTTTGTTCCTATTGTCTTTTCTCTTTCTTTTTGGGACATCTTATGCCCTTTCCTCTGACAAAGAGCTATTAACTTTTGACTCCACAATCCTACATTTGTTAACCAACGTAGGAAAGTCTCTAATTTCCATCGGTCTCACCATACCTCTAATTTTTTGCTTTAAACCAAATTTAAATTTCAAACATCTCCATTTCTCATTCGGGCGATAACGGAAATGAGAAGGGAATTTTGCCTATTCATCATACTTGGCCACATATTGGCCTATAGACATATTTCCTTGTTTTAACTCCATAAACTCCACTTCTTTGTCATTGTGTAGAGTCTGAGGGAAAAACTTCTCCAGAAAAGCTATCTTGAAGACTTCCCATGACATTGGGGTTTCAACTGCTTTAAGTACCCTTTTGGTACTTTTCCACCAATGCTCCGCCTCACCCTTCAGCATATATGCGGCGAAGATCACTTTCTACTCTTCTGAGCAAACCATTGCATCAAAAATCTTCTCCAACTCGCTGAGCCACTCTTCAACCTTGGCAAGATTGTACTCGCCTCTGTATAGTGGAGGGTTCATCTGACGGAAGGCTGTCAAGTCTAGGAAATTCTGATATCTCTAGACTTGAGTTGCCTCTTGAGAATGGCGATCAGGTGGTGTAGACTGCTGAGATAGATTTGATTCCATGCTCTTAAGCATTCTAGTCTTAACATTGGTCATCGCCATAACGGCTTCAGCCATATCTAGACTTGTGGGGCCGAGATCTCTACTTCTCTAGATCGTCTGTTTGGTTCCATAATCGCCTGTACACATTGAAACAACATCTATTAAGCTGCAGTCTCAATACCATGTAATCGTTTCACAGAATCTAATAACAACCAATTTGAGGCAAATCATGCAATTCTATCATCACATTTAACACATGAAATAAGAAAAGCACAATTTCTAAGAAGGAACTCCTATATGCCTAAGCATAGTCAGTGCATACCTTGGCTTAACAGGATGAACTGCTCTGATACTATAATGTAACATCCTAATACCAATATCTCAGTATATACCTCATACAAGGAGATACTTAGCATTACAATGTCACGAAATACATACTAATCATATACTTATATCCATAATGTTCGTTGGAAACACTATAGAGAGCCATATGAAATGCGAAAATATAGTATTTATCCCATAATGCATCAAAATACATATACATCATCAGCCTTAACAAAAGCTTGAAGTATTACATAACTCTATACATTTCAAAAGGAATACTAATAAGTACAACGATTTGAACCTTAATACATAATCTAATCTAATCCTTAACTTCTTTCTTCTTATTACCCTTGGAAGAAGTTTCACTTAGAAATTACATGATATACAGCGGCGTGAGAAACTATATTCTCAGTATGAGCAATCAAAACCAGTCATACATAACATAGATAAACATAATCTCAATAACTATCAATGAAATATGTTTAAAACATCTACAAGGTCTAACTATTGCATTTAGGTAAACCAAGTTAATATACATCTCACACATACATCTAGTTCATCTTAGAACCAAAAATGTAAATCTTAGGAATTACTAGTTTCATGTGTTATTTTGTAGCAAGTAGAGGTATCTCCTCACCCTACACATATATCCTGGCACATGAGAAATTCAGTCTAAATCTTGATTCTGAAGAACCTTATGGACCCCTACTTATCTCTTCTGGCCTTGACACTATCGACTTATCGGGGTTATGTCCTTCCTCCATTGAGTCTATCAGACACCCTTTCGATTTCTCTTGGCCTTCATGAATGCTATCAAAGGATACTCACAAAATTAACACTACACAATTTCCCTTACATACTAGGTATCGTTCTCTTCTTGAAAACTATCATTGTTTGCGCCTTATTACACTTTAGGAAACATATACTAATGATTCCCTCTAGTCCAGAACTTTAAAACATTAAAAATGACATTTTTAAGGTTCCTGGTACTCATGCCGCGACACTAACTTGGGTACGTCGTGGCGCCCAAGCCATAGGTTTTACTACTGATGCAATATTTCCTTCACGCCACGACACAACATTTCTCACACCGTGGCGTATGCTGCGAAAACTGGCCTCACACTGCGACATAACCTTTTTCACGCTGCGGCATTCAAGTCATTCATCATCACGCCACGGTACGGCGTATCTCACGTCGCGGTGTTAATAGCAGAATCCAGGTTCTGCATAATTCTACAGATCGTGGTACTGTTCCATTAGTCATTTTCTCAAATTTTGGCCATTCCAATTTAGTTTCTAAGTGATTCTAAGTTCTTAATCAGTTTATTAACATATAGGAATCATCAATCACCAACCAAAACCTCTTAATTTAGATTAATGCACCAAAATCAACCTAGGGTGACCTAACCCCTAAATTGGGATTCAAAGACCTAAATGACAGATTCTAGGCTTCTATCTCTTAATTATGTTTTGAACAAGTTACAAATAATCAAAGAAACTCAATCATGCAATCAAAACACATCAAACACTTCTAGAATTCATTTTGGCCTATTAAGCAACTTAATTGCACAAATAGAGAAAAGAGTAATAAGAAATGAGTTTGATGACAGAAACTGCTGCCTCTAACAGCTAAGTAGAGATTCAAGCTTGGCTGGACCTCAAGCCTTGGCTTTTCCTTTGGATTTCCTCTTTCTCTCTTCCTCCTCCTTAGCCTTTGCTTCTCTTTTCCCTCTTTCTCCTTACAAGTTTTTTGCTTCTATTTTTGTGAAGCAAAGTGCCGTGAGAGAGGCCTTATAAAAGAGAAACTAAAGACTCATATGGTTTTTAAACCAAAACTGATAAAATCCTAATATGCTAAAAACACTCAAATTTAGCTAAATCTAGATTTATAACATCCAACAACTTTAAAATAAATACTAAGATTCATATAAAAAGTCATTTCAACATTATCTGATATTTTCATATCTGCTATTGTCAAATCGGCTATAATTAGACAACTAGTATGCCTAAAAATGTCAAACTAGTTCAGTTTACCTTAAAACTTTAACCGTAACTTGTTCCATATATTTGTGACCTAGAAATAAATTATACATATTTATTTCTCTCTCTTAAGTAATTAATGCTATTATCTGAGTCATTTTAAGTTACTTTTCATAGTCAGAGTTGCAACTACGTACCTAAATTAACTTAGATTGTCACAAAAATATACATACATGCTAAGCAAGTCATATGTTACCTTTTGAACACATAAATAAGTCTAACATGTCATTTAGGATATTATATTTCTCTTCTCTTTTTGAACACATAAACAAGTCTAATATGCCATTTAGGGTATTACATTTCTCTTCTCTTTTTTAAAAATTTTGACCCCAAAATTGCTCCATTGAAAGGAACAAATCCGGGTAGTTTTTCTGCATATGAGACTCTAACTCCCAAGTAGTCTCCTCGGTGTCATTGCCACCCCATATAACCTTCACCAGAGGAATTTGCTTACCTCTAAGCTCTTTGACCCCTCTATCTACAATCCTTACCAGATGTATACCATAAGACAAATCATCTCTTAACTGTACAGATTCATGTTCTGTGATATGCAATGGATCTGGATTATACTTTCTCAACTGAGATACATGAAAAACATCATGAAAGTTAGACAAATTGGGAGGAAGGGCTATTTGGTAAGCTACGAGTCCAACTTTCTTTAGAATTTGGTAGGGATCAAGAAAATGAGAATTTAACTTTCGAGTTTTCAATGCTCTACCAATCCCGGTTGTAGGAGTAACTCTTAAGAATACATGATCTCCCTCACTAAACTCAAGAGGTCTCCTTCTCTTATCAACATAACTATTCTATCGACTTTGAGCAGTAACCAACCTATCCTTAATCATCTTGATTTGCTCTGTGGTCTACTGGACCAACTCTGGACCTAGGATGGTTCTGTCACCTGCTTCATACCAACATAGAGGTGATCTGCATTTCCTTCCATACAAAGTCTCATAAGGTGCCATACCTATGCTGGAATGATAACTATTGTTATAAGCAAACTTTGCTAACGGTAAGAACTGGTCCCAACTACCCTGTTGTTCTAAAACACATGTTCTAAGCATATCTTCAAGGGTTTGGATAGTCCTCTCTATTTTCCTATTTGTTTACGGATGATAAGCTATACTAAGGCTTAACTTAGTTCCAAACGCCTCTTGCAAGGCTCCCCAGAATCTAGATATAAATCTAGGATCTCTATATGAAACTATACTTACGGGAACTCCGTGCAACTTAACTATCTCTCTTAGATAAAGATGAATTAATTTCTCTGGAGGATAGCTAGCTTTCATTAGCAGAAAGTGGGTAGATTTGGTTAATCTATCTACTATAACCCAAACAGCAATAAAACCTTGCTGAGTTCTAGGTAAACCTACTACAAAATCCCTAGAAATTTTCTCCCATTTCCACTCTGGGATTCCTAAAGGTTGCAAAGGTCCTGTTGGCTTTTGGTGTTCAATCTTCACCTTTTGACAAACTAAACACCTTGCGACATACTTAGCTATGTCACTTTTCATTCTAAACCACCAAAACATTTTCTTCATATCTTGTTACATCTTAGTGGTTCTGGGATGGATGATATACTTATTACTGTGAGCTTCTTCTAGAATCCTATTTTTGACCTCTGATTCTCTTGGAATACAAAGCTTGTCTCTAAACTTTATCATCCCATCATCAGCCATATCAAAATCCTCTAAAGTTTCTAAAAAGATCTACTCACAAATATCCATTAGAGCTTCATCCTCCTTTTGAGCTTCTAAAATATGAGCCCTTTGGTCATTTACTATGTCCACTCTACTCACAAAAAGACTATGTGGCATCACAGTCACTGCTAAACTCAAATCTCTGAAATTCTTGAGAAGTTCACTCTCTTGGATCATTATTTGGGACACATGTAGGGATTTCCTACTTAGTGCGTCAGCCACTACATTGGCCTTACCCGGATGATACTTTAACTCAAAGTCATAATCCTTTAAGAACCTCCATCCATCTTCTGTGCCTCATGTTCAGCTCCTTCTGATCAAACAAGTATTTTAAACTCTTATGATCACTGAACACCTCAAACTGGACTCCGTAGAGATAATGCCTCCAAATCTTTAAGGCAAACACTACAGCTGCTAACTCCAAATCATGCGTAGGGTAGTTTTCCTCATGTGGCCTTAACTGCCTTATTGCATAGGCTACTACTCTCCTATTCTGTATCAGAACACACCCTAGCCCCATCTTTGAAGCGTCACAAAAGACCTTAAAGTCCTCATGGGGATCTGGAATTACCAACACTGACGTAGCAGTCAACCTCTTCTTTAACACCTGGAAGCTATTCTCATAGTCTTGAGTCCACTCAAAAGTACTACCCTTTCTAGTCAACCTAGTCAAAGACAGTGCTAACTGAGAAAAACCCATAATGAACCTTCTATAGTACCCAGTTAGGCTTATAAAGCTCCTAATTTCTATCACAGTGGTGGGTCTTTCCCACTACAACACTGCTTCTACCTTGTTAAGGTCCACTGCAATTCCTCCATTAGAAATAACATGGCCCAAAAATTGAACTTCGTTAGCCAAAACTCACACTTCGACAATTTTGTAAACAAATTCTTTTTCTTTAAGATTTCTAAAACAATCCTTATATATTGCTCATGCTCTTTCCTTGTCTTTGAATAGATAAGGATGTCATCAATAAGCACTACCATAAACTGGTCTAGGCAAGGTCTAAAAACTCTGTTCATATAATTCATAAACACTACTGGAGCATTCATTAACCCAAAGGGCATCACAAAATATTCATAATGCCCATACCTAGTTCTAAAGGTGATTTTAGGGATATCCTCTCCCCTAACTCTGATTTGATGATACCCAGATCTAAGATCAATTTTGAAAAACATTGAAGCTCATCTTAATTGATCTATAAGATCATCTATTCTAGGCAAATGATACTTATTCTTAATGGTCACCTTGTTCAACTGCTTGTAGTCAACACACAATCGCATAGTAACATCTTTCTTCTTTATTAGCAACACTAGTGCTCCCCACGGAGAAACACTAGGCCTAATGAATTTCTTATCCAACAACTCCTCTAACTGTTTCTTGAGTTTAGCCAACTCTAAGGGTGTCATCCTGTAGGGTGCTATAGATATAGGTTCTGGATCTGGCACTAAATGTATAGTAAACTCTATTTCTCTCTCCGGTGGCAACTCAGTTATGTCACTCGGAAACACTTCAGGGTATTCCCTCACCACAGGTAAACTATCTAGGCTCTGCTCAACCTCTACATCTAATGAAGAAATAAGAGCATATCCTAGAGCTCATTCTACTAAATAGTGATTGACCTAATTAGCATTGAGATAGGCAGACTCATAAGAAAAAACTTTGGTAGGAACATCGGACAAAAAAATAAGGGTTTTATCTAAATAGTTCAAAACCACATGATTGGATGACAACCAATCTATACAAAGAATGACATCTATGTCCACAAGGGGTAAACAAATAAGGTTTACAAGGAAAACTATATCCTCGATTCTTATATAATAGTCAAGACATACTCTTGAGGTTATGACTGGCTTACCGGTGGGTGAGGAAATAGATAAGTCATATGGTAACTTTGGCATAGGCAAATCCAACATCCTTACACAATCATAAGAAACAAAGAAGTGGGATGCTCCTGAATCATACATGACATTTAAAAGATGATTACAAATTATGCCTTTACCATGGATTAGGTCGGAAGACTGGGCCACCTCTGTCTCGCCTAGAGTGTAAACTCGCCCCTGGCTAGCGGCTTTGGGGTAGGCGTATCTTCCTTGTCCTTAGGACAAGCTCTGGAGAAATGCCCTGACTGCCCACATGTATAACACACAGACTAGCCCGTGAAGCACTTGCCTCCATGTGCCTTCCCATACTCAGTGCATCGTGGCGCCTTAGATCACTGCTTACTTTTTCCTTTAAGGTTGCTTGCCTTAGAAGTACCCTATTTGTTCCTGTTGTCCTCTCTCTTTCTTTTTGAGACATTTTGCGCCCTTTCCTCTGACAAAGAGCTATTAACTTTTGACTCCATAATCCTACATTTGTTAACTAAAGCAAGAAAGTCTCTAATTCCCATCGGTCTCACTATACCTCTGATTTCTTGCTTTTAACCATATTCAAATTTCAAACATCTCCATTTCTCGTTCGGGCGATAATGGAAATGAGGAGAGAATTTTTCCAATTCATCATACTTGGCCACATACTGACCTATAGACATATTTCCTTGTTTTAACTCCATAAACTTCATTTCTTTGTCATCGTGTAGAGTTTGAGGGAAAAACTTCTCTAGGAAATCTATCTTGAAGACTTCCCATGACATTGGGGTTTCAACTGCTTCAAGTACCCTTTTGGTACTTTTCTACTAATGCTCCGCCTCACCCTTCAGCATATATGAGGCGAAGATCACTTTTTACTCTTCTGACCAAACCATTCCACCTCCTCAGCCTTAGCAGGATTGTACTTGCCTCTGTATGGTGGAGGGTTCATCTGACGGAAGGTTGTCAAGTCTAAGAAATTCTAATTTCTCTTGACTTAAGTTGCCTCTTGATAAAGGCGATTAGGTGGTGTAGACTGTTGAGATAGATTTGATTCCATTCTCTCAAGCATTCTAGTCATAACATTGGCCATCACCATAACGGCTTCTGCCATATCTGGACCTGGTGGGGCCGAGCTCTCTGCTTCTCTAGATTGCCTGTTTCGTTTCTTAATCTCCTGTACACACAAAAACAACATATATTGAGCTGCAGTCTTAATACCATGTAACTGTATAACAAAATCTAATAACAACCAATCTGAGGCAAATCATGCAATTCTATCATCACATTTAACACATGAAATAAGAAAAGCACAATTTCTAAGCAGGAACTCCTATATGCCTAAGCATAGTCAGTCCATACCCTGGTTCAACAAGATGAATTGCTTTGATACCTTAATATAACATCCTAATACCAATATCTCAGTATATACCTCATACAAGGAGATACTTAGCATTACAATGTCACTACATACATACTAATCATATACTTATATCCATAATGTTTGTTGGAAACACTATAGAGAGCCATATGAAATGCGAACATATAGTATTTATACCATAATGCATCAAAACACTATACATCATTAGCTTTAACAAAAACTTCAAATATTACATAACTCTATACATTTCAAAAAGAATACTAATAAGTACAACGATTTGAAACATAATACATAATCTAATCTAATCTTTAACTTCTTTCTTCTTCTTACCCTTGGAATAAGTTTCACCTAGAAATTACATGATACATAGCGGAGTGAGAAACTATATTCTCAATATGAGTAATCAAAACCAGTTATACATAGCATAGATAAACATAATCTCAATAACTATCAATGAAATATGTTTAAAACATCTACAGGGTTTAACTATTGCATTTAGGTAAACTAAGTTAATATACATCTCATACATACATCTAGTTCATCTCACAACCAAAAATGTAAATCTTAGGAATTACTAGTTTCATGTGTTATTTTGTAACAAGTAGAGGTATCTCCTCATACTACACGTATATCCTGGCACATGAGAAATTCAGTCTAAATCCTGATTCCGAATAACCTTATGGACCCCTACTTATCTCTTCTAGCCTAGGCACTATCGACTTATCAGGGTTATGTCCTTCCTCTATTGAATCTATCAGACACCCTTTTGATTTCTCTTGGCCTTCATGAATACTATTAAAGGATACTCACAAAATTAACACTACCACAATTTCCCTTACATACTAGAATAATTCTCTTCTTGAAAATTATCCCTGTTTGTGCCTTACCACACTTTAGAAAACATATATTAATGATTCCCTCTAGTCCAGAACTTTAAAACTTTAAAAATGACATTTTTAAGGTTCCTAGTACTCACGCCGTAACACTAACCTGGGCACGTCGCGGCGCCTAAGCCATGAGTTTTACTACTAATGCAACATTTCCTTCACGCTGCGGCATAGCGTTTCTCATGCCGTGATGCATGCTACAGAAACTGGCCTCACGCTACGGTGTAACCTTTTTCACGCCGCGACATTCAAGTCGTTCATCATCACGTAGTGGTACAACGTATCTCACGCCGTGGCATTAATAGCATAATTCAGGTTCTGCATAATTCTGCAAACCGTGGTACTGTTCAATTAGTCATTTTCTCGAATTTTGTTCATTCCAATTTAGTTTTTAAGTGATTCTAAGTTCCTAATCAATTTATTAACACATAGAAATCATTAATCATCAACCAAAACCTATTAATTTGGATTAATGCACCAAAATCATCCTATGGTGACCTAACCCCTAAATTGGGATTCAAAGGCCTAAATGACAGATTCTAAGCTTCTATCTTAGAATTATGCTTTGAACAAGTCACAAATAACTAAAGAAACTCAATCATGCAATCAAACACATCAAACGCCTCTAGAACTCATTTTGGCCTATTAAGCAACTTAATTGCACAAATAGAGAAAAGAGTAACAAGAAATGAGTTTGGTCACAAAAACCCTACCTTTAACAACTAAGTAGAGATTTAAGTTTGGTTGAACCTCAAGCCTTGGCTTTTTCTTTTAATTTCTTCTTTCTCTCTTCCTCCTCCTTAGCCTTTGCTTCTCTTTTCCCTCTTTCTCCTTACAAGTTTTTTGCTTCTATTTTTGTGAAGCAAAGTGCCATGAGAGAGACCTTATAAAAGAGGAACTAAAGACTCATATGATTTTTAGGCCAAAACTAATAAAATCCTGATCTGCTAAAAATACTCAGATTTAGCTAAATCTAGATTTCTAGCTTCCAAAATCTTTAAAATAAATACTAAGATTCATATAAAAAGTCATTTCAACATTATCTGATATTTCCATATCTGCTACTAGTCAAACCGATTATAATTAGATAACCAGTATGCCTAAAAATGTCAAACTAGCTCAGTTTATCTTGAAACTTTAACCATAACTTGTTTCATATATTTGTGATTTAGAAATAAATTATCCATATTTATTTCTCTCTCCTAAGCAATTAATGCTATTATCTGAGCTATTTTAAGCTACTTTTCACAGTCAGGATTGTAACTAAATACCTAAATTAACTCAAATTATCACAAAAATATACATACATGTTAAGTAAGTCATATGCTACCTTTCGAACATATAAACAAGTTTAATATGTCATTTAGGGTATTACAGTAAGTCAGTCACAACTGTCAACTTTGAAACAATAGCACAATAATACAATATCAAGTTAGAAGAACTAAAGTAAAAGCACCCTACTGTGTCCAAATCCCATAAGTGGCCTCTAGTTGTGAAGTTCTAAAACAAAGGAGATTTGAGGGAAGAAGAAACTTCAAATAAAAAAATCTAGGATGGAGTAGAAGGTGAAAATAATCCAGGATACAAATATTATGCCTATATAAAAAAAGGGTTAAAATACCAAACATTCTTAATCCTTAATTAATTTACTCATATTAGCAATCATTAAAGAATGTATATAGAAGAAAAACCACCATATAGAAGGTGATTTTAACGTAGAAAAAGAAAGGGGATTTGTAGTTCTTACCGTCTAGGGTGAGAAGCAAGAGACATTAAGAACGACTATGTTATGGTACCCATTTCCATTTCAGCTTTCGAAAGAGTAGCTGCTAATGGAACAGATGCATAAATGACAAACAAAGAAATGCACTAGCAGGCACAAAGCCTAGACAAATGGAGCAAATGGAAAGGAACAAAATGAATAAATGATAATTGACAAATTAAACAAATTGAAATTTGGGTTATCTTCATCCTTATAGCTCAAACCAAATAAAACCCATTTAACCTGCATAAAAACCATGGGTAGACAATACAATTTTCCTCATTTAGATTTTCTTTTTTCTTTTTGGTACATTCAACATTCAAATTTGGAAGAAAGAAAGAATAACACAAAATTAGAAGGAATGAAATAAGATCTTGCTTAGAACAAAATAAGAGCTTGGCTTGAGCAATTTCCCAACAAAGCAAAGATTCACTACAAAATACTTGTGATTGTGAGAGAAACAACAATGAGTGAAGGGGGAAAAAAAGAATGAAAAGGGAAGAAAATGAGAAAAAGGAATCTTGGAATCAACTAATGGTGCAATGATAGAAGGACAAATTTACCTTGAACAACTAATATAACATAGAGGTAAGTAAACCCACTTTCACACAAACCCGTTGTTACAGGAATTGAAGATATTACTAAAGAAACGAATTACACCAAAAGCTCATATGTTGATGTTCACCCAAATAGTGTGAAAAAAAGACTATAGTGACTCTTATATCATCAATGCGGAGCCAAAAAAAAATTAAAGCTAATTCCAACTTTGGATGTATCAAATTCAACCCAACTCATTTCAAACTCAAGTATTGTCTTCCGAAAATGGGTGACTTACAGAATTTAATAAAAAACCAAAATTTAAACTTTTATTGAGAAAAAGAAAGAAAAAGAGGCACCTTGCACAGATCCCATATCCTTTTCAACCTTGGCCTACATCTCTTGCAAAGCAACAACTTCATCTTCTATCTCCTTTAAGCGCTTATTCATGTAATTCAATTCCTGCACTTAATTCATTTCACAATCATAGTGATGAATGAACAAATTAGGGTTTAGGATTGAACAATAGCAGGACCAAAGCAATGTTTGATTCTATGAAATTAGGTAAATGCAGAAAGAAAAAAGGAAGAGTGTAAGAAACGAGAACCATTGTTACTTCTTTGTTCTCTGTTACCTGCATGTCAATGTCATCATTTTCCATGTTTTCGTCAAAAAGGAACAACAACATCTACGCATGATCGGGGTGGCTTCCAACATGCTTCCAACGCCCTCGCACTCTGAGTCACCACGTGCGTCACCCACTTGCAACACCCTTCTATAACAATCCTAACACGCATCAAAATTTTCTACTCTCGTAATCCTTCCCACAAACATTAGCCATTATAAAAGCTTCATAAATTACATGTCAGGTCCTATTGACTTGACTGCCAAACAAAATTCAGGACCTATGAATCAATGGATGTATTTTGTAATCCAAGCAACGAAATACCAAAATAACTCACAAGATATAAGGCATGAATGTTGAGGCAGTAGCATAAAGTGCAATTTCAAATATTTATACAGCTAAGTGGCAGGGAATGGGGGAGAATATGTAAGAACTCACCCTTCAAGGTTATGAGCCTCACAAAAATTTCTGAAGGTGGCACAAATATTTTTAACTCTGGCAGCGCCAACACTATTAAACAAATAATGTCACAAATAATTAAAAACTTTTCTCAATACATATTTCTGGTTAATGCAATACACAGATAATCACATAAAGAAAGGAGAAGAGAAAGTAATCCTATAGTATTATTATACCTAGCACTGCTTCCATTGTACTGATGGACATAAGCATTTACTTATTTGAAATCCATGGGTGCTTGTTCTATGTCAAACAGAACCCAATTTAACATTCATTTCCTTTCATATCACTCGTACATAAATTGTCTTAGAAAATTAATCAATCCCAATAGAGATAGATTTATACTTATAGAGCTCGTGCCATGTTGTTGAGGAGATTCTCAAAATCACCAAAGAACTTAGTCACAACCTCAATCACAAAATTCGGACTGCTCTCATGTTGTAGGTTCTGAAGTTAGCTGAACTGATCATCTAGAAACCCCTACTCCCCCGCCAATAACCCATTACAAATTGAAAATAATAAACTTCAAACTTTTGACTACTTCTCAAAAATAAGAAGCAAAATATAAGATTTACAAAAAAAAGAAAAAAAACAACAACAACAATAACCAAGCATTTTCCCACTACGTGGGGTTGACTACATTGATCAAACCACACTATTTTTTTGATGGAATATGACATCCCATTACTTCTTAAGAAAATATAGAGTCTCCAATCAATGAATCAAAATAGTAGCGATTTCTTTAACATGTTTAATATCGGTACACCAATATCTCATGCCCAAGACAATATGTCTTAATATTGATATCTATGCCCAAGAACAAAATTAAACATGTTTGGTATACAACATTAAAAAAAATGATAGCATTCTTTTGGGACTTTTCACAAATAGTTGGTACTTATATGAAGATGGAGTAGATAAAGCCCAAGAATCAACTCTGGTTCAGGCACTCCATGGATAGTACCATTGTTGGTACCTTTTTCGTTCTGGTCACCAGCACATTTGCTAGCGTCCTAGGTCCCTTGCACCTTTCCCAACGACCTTCAGCGACACCTTTTGTGTTAAGCTTGCCAGCACCTTTGTCGGCATCTTCCTTCCCTATCACCTTCATTTGCGTTGTCATTCCCTTTCCATCATCACTAGCTCCGGCCACGACATCATCCATGTCTTCCACGGCACAGGAATGAAATAAAAAGTGAGGAAGGTTACTTGATTGGAGACTTTAATAGATCAACCACTGTTGGCTTCCTCAAAACCTGTTCAACCACTCCACCTGCAATTAAAGATAGGACAAAACTTAGAGGGAGATAAGCCTCTATCCTACGGCTTATAGAATCCTCTCCCTCACCTCTGTCCTACGCTTCATAGACTCCACTCCTTGTGTAGTCCTAAGCTTACTGCCACCAAACCTCACTGACCTCTTCCCTCCAGCACGTTACAATCAACCCATCATGTGTCAAATGTCATGAGATGGTTTTCACACATATATGTCTGTATATGTTGACACCTGTATTTAAACAGGAAAAGCACAATATATTTAAGTGGTCTACATTTGTATCGTGTATAGATGGGAAATGTTTTATGTACACCAAAATAATGTTAATGTGAAAGAGATGTTAAATCATCCTGTATGCAACTGTAGCATTCCTACGGCATATAAAATGATTTTGTGAGTAGGTTAGATAAAGTTGGACGTATTTTGGTTGCATGAATAACGGGACTGTGTATAGATAGATTCTATCAGAGATTTGCAAGAAAATCTAGAAGCAAGCCAAGGTTTTAATCCCATCTCTTTCAGAAAATAGTCTTCATGTAATTGTTGTCCAGTTCTCTTCTTACTTGAGGAGGGGAGAGGTAGTGATTAAATGAGTTTCATCTTAGCTTGAAATGATGGTTATCTTTTAAATCATTTAACTAATATCCTCTTTGTTGTCTTTCCATATCCAGTTATAACATTTGCCATACGTTTTCTAAATTATTTGTCTTTAATTTATTTTATGGAACACTTTCCTAAGTTTTGATAAATTGTACTGACTTGTAATTCACCCTCCCCTCCCCAACCCCCAACCCCCAACACCCCCACCCCCCCAAAAAAAAAATTGTTTGTAGTCTTGATCATGTAAATCTTGGATGTGTTTTTTGTAGTATATTACTAATTACTGCATGATTGGGAAGATATAAAAAAGGTGCCAATAACTTCAATGGTTATACGACTGTCTTTAAGAGTTGCATCAATTTGTTTTTACTTTCAAAGAAGCATTAGAGGATGTTGCATATCAAGGTTAATAACCAAATCTGAAATCATACCTTTTTTTTTTACATACAAGATTTCTTTTCTTTTATAATTTAGACTCATTGATTCTGTGTTGCGAATTGTTTTCTTTATGGTATCTTACTCCAAAAGGGTGGAAAAGTGCTGCCATTCTTCAAAAACATACACAATAGTTCAAACAACTTCAAAGAGCCAGAAAAGTTTGAACCCTCAACATTTAATGAAATTATTGTGCCTAAGTTATACATTACCTACTTTTTTTTGTTGCTATTCATGCGTGATATTCTAAATATCAAGGTAAGCTAAGATGTTTTTGATTTGTTAGCCTAATGGCTGATCAATTTTCTACCAACATAATGTAATATCCTGTTTCCAAATTTGTAGTGTGGGTTTTACATCCCAAGCAATTTATTTTCCTTATTTTAGATTGCTTATGGTTGTGTAAGACTGTAACCAAATCTACTGGATAATTATGAAAAGAATGAGAGAAAAATCAGGTTTAATGTCACATTTGTGGCCTGCTTGCTGTGTTAAGTTGCCCAAAGTAATTTTAGCCAAAATAAAAAATGATTTGTTTTCCACAACCATTTAGTAATTCTGCATGATAAGCTGTCAACATATCTGCAAATCATTTTAGACAAATATTGTGGTCACCAACAGCGTCAAATTGATTAATTTAAAGTATTGGATTGTAGTGGAATGGAACAGGACTCATTGGAAAACTCTTAAGAGATCAAAATGAGATATGCCATGTCTCTTTAAATGATGAATCTGAGGGTAGCACAAACTCCCAAAGGAACAGTAACGAGTGGTGGCTACCAATTGCGAGAGGTAGCTGGAATATGGATACAGTTCCATAAGGACTCTGTTAACCAATTACTTAAACCAGCTATGACAATAAATGCCCAGGTACTATCACAGATTGAGATGCGTAAGAGCTATATTGAATCTCTTCCCAAGTTAATATAATTAGACCAAAAAATTCTAATTGGATTTTTTATTTCATCTGAACTCAATTTGTAGCTTGGATTGATGTTCTCTTCATTTCTTTGGCAGAACGGTAGAGAAAGCCTTGCTTGACCTCAAGAATAGGATTTAAGCTTCCATAGTGATATAGAAAAGGAAAGTGAACAAGGATGGAAAGTTTTACTGGGGTTCAGCAGTGAGCCCAAGAAGAGGGAACTCTCTAAGGAGAGAGCAAAGACAATATTGCTAATGGTAGTTCGTCTTTCAATTCTTTCATTTTGAAAAAAATTGAAGGATTGAAAATGAAGCTGAATTTTGTATCTAATTTTTTGCAAACTTCCTCAGATAGTTCTAAAATTTATTATTGCCTATCAAAAGGAAAATATTTACTTAAGGACAACAAAAGTGGTAAAAATAACATTACAATATTTTTAAAACAATTCATATTTAAGTTTCTTAGTATTTTCTCTTCACTTAATGGTATTCATAACTTCAGGACCAAGGAAAAAGGAAATTTCAATCTAAAATGTTTTAGGTCTTGAATAGAATATATAAAACATTTTGATAAACTCATTAAAAAAAAATAGAGTCTAGCACATGCCTCTTCCTCAGATTTTGTTTTGGCATTTCAATTAGGTGAGTCAGTAGGTCGATTTGAAGAGCTCTTTGATGGATGGAAGCTGTGCTAGGACTACTTGAACTAAGATGAGGAGGGTACATTGAGTACCCACATCTGTTGTCATTCCCTCTTTTTTTTTTCTACATAGAGAGGCAAAGCATAATTGTGAAGTAACTTGAACTGTCCCTGCAAGTAAAAAGGAAATATTGAAGAACAAGGCTAATTAAGTTTGAAAAACTATGATCCTTCCAACTGTACTACTGGAAGTTTTTTCTTATTTTGTAGATATGCATAGGAAGTTATTCAACTTGATTTGCTGAATTGTCAACACTGGAACTGTTTATGCCTTTATGCCTTTTTGTCAATTACTGAGCTAGAATATTTTAGCCTATGAAACCTTAGTTGCTGCTACAAAGAATATTAATGCTATTTTGGGCCTGTCGACATGTTCAGATCAGTGAGCAGTTTTATCAATTATTTTGTTTTTAGTTGCTAGGATAAGTGGTAGAAAGAAAACTAAGGAAGCTTTCAATTGGTTAAAATATATGTTTTTGATTGATTATCATGGTGCACAGTGTAAATGTGATAAATCAAAGAGTCAAGACTTTAAGCGCAACTTAAAGTCTTCAGGGATGAAGAAGTCAGGGTGGCTCCAACTGTTCCTTTAAATAATCATGCACACGTAGCCTTGCCATTGAGAAGAAGAGCTAAATCAAACTGCGTTGTGATAAATTTTGGTTCCGACATGCAAACTTCAAATCCACATACGGTGGAACCAAGGAAGGAAGAAATTTTTTTACTTAAATCATGGACATCTAGTTAAGTGTACTAGGCTAATTATAAGTAAATATTTTTATAGATAATTATGTTATACAATTAATTTTACAAAAATTAATAAAAATATTAAATCTTAATTAGTCTAATACACCCAACTATGATGTTCATGTTTAAATAAAAAAATTTCGTAAAGAAAACTTCAAATCCAATGGCAGCTTTGGAAATGTGATATAAAGTTTATAAACTACTGTTTTAAATATTCATATTTTATATACTAGGTGAAAGTTTTTTTTAATTAAAATATATTATTAATATTTACTTGAGTGAATTATCTCGAGTCAAATACAAACTGACTTGAATATCACCTTACCGTAATAAAAAAATGAATCATAAAAATTTTATATTAAACTTTACATGACACAAGATTGATGTAAAAATTATATATAAATTTATAATAAAAATAACTAAAACATCCTTCATTATTAAAAGTTACCCCATGCATTATACGGATAATTATGGTTTCAATTAATTATACAAATTTAAAGTTTGAAACTTTAATACATTATTACTATTTATAATAAAAATAAAGAGAATTGAGAAAAAGTAAGAATTAAAGGAAAGCTTGATAGAAGTAATGTTTACTTTTGAAGAATATACATGTAGGCCTTTATTTGGTTCCCTTATTTTTTTAATGGTATGTATACCCCTTCAAATCAAAATGTGCTATCTGTACTCATATATCGAATAAAATTTTATTCCGG
Organism: Ormosia semicastrata; assembly: GCA_029884595.1. Classification (NCBI taxonomy): domain Eukaryota; kingdom Viridiplantae; phylum Streptophyta; class Magnoliopsida; order Fabales; family Fabaceae; genus Ormosia; species Ormosia semicastrata. Next base: position 8,322,954 of record JAQQTO010000061.1, read on the forward strand.
TTGAATTTTATTTAAATTTTCTTTAATTTTAAATTTGACTTGACCTTTTAATATTACAAATGATAACTTTTAAAATTTTAACTTTCTATTTTATATTTCTTATTCTTGGAACCCTAATTTATTGTGTTATCTAATTCATAGACAAAAATAAGAACAAGTCACACAATTAAAATTATATGTATGAAACGATTTATCAAATTACATGTTATTATAAATAAAATAGTATATAAAATCAACTAAAATAAATAAAAATATTATGCTGATATATATATATATTAAAAATACATAATGTTTGATTTTAATTAAAAATTCTTTTAACTTAATTTAATTACACTATAGAATAAATAAAGTTATCCGTGCGTTAACTACACTAGTTTTGTACAAAAAGAAATATAGACATACAATCTAATTAAATATCTAATATGTTATGAGTCCAAAGTTTAACGTGGTATATAAATCATGAAACTTTTTTACCTAATGAATTAATGTTTTTGGTTGGACTCTTTTTATAAACTTAACCTAATGAATTAATGTTTTTGGTTGGACTCTTTTTATAAACTTAAGTCATAACATAATATCTATATCTATATATCATAAAAGATAATCAATGTATATATATATATTTTTTTGGTAGTAGAACGGGGGACACAACACCCAAACAAAAACCAGAAAAAACTAACTAATGCACCTACCCTGTGCAACTCCTGCAAGATCATCCCTCATGATGTCTGCAATACAAGATGGCGGATCATGAAAATAATGCACTCCAAAACCTAAAGTGTGCCCCTAGTTAGCCAAACCATCAGCGGCACAGTTGGCCTCACGATACACATGCACAAGCTCAACATTCCAAGGCATGTGAACTAAGCTTCTAATATCCAGGATCAAAGACATAGCAGAATGATGTTGCTCAGCACAATTCCTAACTAAAGCAATAACACTCTTAGAATTTGCTTCCAGTCTCGCTCTGCAGCAACCTATGCTCCAAGCAGATTTGAGAGCATAGAGGACTCCCCAAAGTTCCGCTACCGTGATGGAAGTGATGCCAAGATTAGCAGCATAAACTCCCAAAACAGCACCTGTGGCATCACGCACCAGCCCTCCACACGAAGCACCAAGAACAGAAGAGACAGCTCCGTCACTATTAACTATACATGTAACCCAGCCACTCAGAGGATGATTCCAAGCCACCAGGATGTGAGTACGAGGTCGAGTCTGTTGTAAAGGGGCGAGAAGAGAATCTGAGGCCTTATAGCTTCTCAACCTTTCCCAAACCTGAGAAAAAAATAATTTCATTTCTGATTTGCCACAACAAGTGACAAGTAATAGCATAGGTGGAACATCAATCATGAATGTCCTGACCTTTCCTATCCATGTCACTCGAGAGATTCTCCATCAGCCATGTGGTCAAGTCCGTTTCAAAGAAGGAGCGCTTCATGGCAGGAGTAATAAGATGTAACCAGAGGTTTTTAGAAGTTGGACAATCCCGCAAAGCATGCAGGGTTATCTCAAAACTGTTGCTATTGCATCACTGACAAGCAGGAGATTGAGCTAAGTGTCCAGAGCACCTGTGTTCATTTGTGAGGAGTTTATTATTGGCCACTAACCAGAGAAACTTTTTAACCCGCTACACTCATTTCCATCTCCAAATAAGCCAAAATAGCGAGTTGGTAGTAGCCAATCTGACCTAACAATGTTTTTGTATGTAAACCCAATTGGAAAAATACCATCGTGACTTGATGACCAGGCAACTACGTTAGGTCCAGCATCCTGACAAGGGGGCTTCAAACCAGCAATTTTGGCACAAATCTGATGGTTGAATAAAGAAGATAAAATCTCCCAATTCCAAGAACCATCCAAACCAACATAATCAGAGACAGTAGCCTGAAGTTCAACAGCATCAACAGGAGTAATATCACAATTAATTAAGGGACCAACACCAGGCACCCAACTATGAGTCCAAAAATTAACATTAACTTCAGTTATAATTTTGTAGATGACATTGTATAGGCTTGTTGGCCTAAAACTCCTAAGATGAGTAGAGTGGTCCACCTTAGGAATCAAGACTATAAGCGTATATGCAAGCCTACCATCAATAGTACCATAAGCTAAAGCATCCTGAACCAGCTTCCAAATATCCTCACCAACTACATTCCAGTAAGTTTTGAAGAAAAAAGGCAGAAAACCATCCAACCCTGGGGCTTTAAAGGACTTCATCTGCATCACTACATCTTTTACTTCCTCCTTGGTAACAGGCTTAGTCAAGCAGCTAACACCTCTTCCACTAAGCCTAGGCAAGTTTGGGATATGCAGAGAAGAATTAGATTCCCCATTCGGACAAAGCAACTTCTTGTAAAAATTCAAGGCTTCCTCTCTGAGAGTTTGATCATCAGTGCACCAAGAATTGTCATCGAGAAAAAGCCCATGAATTTTATTTTTCTTTCTTCTCACAATAGTTTGAGTGTGCGAAAATTTAGTATTACAGTCCCCAAATTTAACCCAGTTCTCCCTAGATTTTTGGTACTAGAGGTGTTCTTCGTGGGCCATAACTTCAATATATTCTCGCTGCAAACTCCTCTCCAGATTAACCAGGAAAAGAGAGTCCGTGGTCAAGGCTTCTCTGAATACCCCGAAGTCTATTTTCAAGAGTCCTCTTTTTCTGAAAAATATTACCAAAAACAGTAGAATTAAAATGAATAGAGTCCTCTTTTACCTCATATAGACCAATAAAGACATCATGCCCGCTCTTCCTCTAAGCATCAAAAACCACTGCAAGTGCATGGTTATCCTGGTGAGTAACCCAAGCAACCTAAAATCTAAAAAGATGAGTACCACTTCTCATGATGTTTCCACCATACCACACAAAAATAGGGGAATGGTCAGAATGATATCTACAGAGATTTTCCACAAAAGCCTCAGGGAACTCGTGCCTCCAAGAAAAGTCAGCCGAGGCTCTGTCAAGGTGCTTTGAGATACTAGTGTGTCCCTACTGTCTTCCATACCAAGTAAAAAGATTACCTATGGAGCCTAAATCAAGAAGGTCACAAGCTAAAAGCACATTTGCAAATTGGGACACTCTACTCATTGAACATTAGCCACCACGAACCTGTGAGGGAAGCAAAATATCATTGAAGTCGCCAACCATCATCCACGAAAGGAGAATATTACCTTTCAGCCTAATAAGATGATGCCAAAGGTTCTCATGGACATATGGTATAGGACTCGCATAAACAACACTGCACACCCATTCTTTTCCTCCACAACTGATTTTGAAAGTTACAACTTGGTGGAACAGATCAACAAGAGTAACAACATAGTTTCTGTTGGCAGAGATCAGCCAAATCCCTCTAGAATGGCCGAGTCTCCACAAAACCTACAACAAAATAACCCATACATTCCCAAAATTTTGTAATAGCCCTAAATTGTGAGTCTCCATAACAATTAAGAATGAAGGTTGATATAACCTAACTAAATTCTTAACATGTCTCTTACCATGCTTGTTAACAGCTCCATGACATTTTAGGAGACTATATCACACTCTTGGATCTCAATCATTAAGAACAGATAAACAATGAGGTAGGAGAGTTAAACTTTGTCATCAAGCTGTATGCCTGATGTTCCTTCCCCCTCATTCCCGCTTATATTTGGCACACTAGTTATCCTAACGGTGGTATCTATAATCATAATTGTATAATTTGGATGGGGGTTCAACCCGATTAGAAGGTCAAATCATCACATCAGTGTTTCGACCGCAAGTCAAGTGGTCGAATAAAAAAATCTAGATAATAAAGAAAATATTTTTATAAAAAATATTATATGAAAAGATTATTTTAAATAAAAGTATTATATTGAAAATACTAAATAAAAAATGAGTTTAATTGATATGCACCATCACTGTAAAAGAGTTTTACACTGACATCTATTAATATTTTGACACATGTGCTTTTGTTTTAATTACAAAGAGAAAAAGGTATTTGTTTTAATTACAAAGAGAAAAAGATGGCAATAAATATTGGTTTGTCAAAATATTAGTGGATGTCAACATAAAACTCCTTACAGTGATAGTGCATACCACTTGAATTCATAAAACATACTATATGAGAAAAAAAATTTCAAACTAGCGGTTGTAATAACCTATTAGTTTGGATAATAACATAAATTTAAAAACTAAGTACATTTCTCAATAAGAGCATGTGGTTTAGTAGTAGAATGTATTTTATGATAATGGCTACTAGTTATTGTGTTATAATTTTATAAGCTGCACTTTTGAAGTTTCAATTAAAAGAATAAAAATCAAGTTAACTAGGCCAACCCGTCTGAGTAAGTCACCTGGGTTTAATTGGGTTTGACCAATTTGTTGCAAAAATCTATAATGAAACAATAACCAGACTGATCCAGAGATCAGGTCAGGCTGATCTGAGTTGTACAACTATGCATGTAGTATCCATTTGGCACTCCTCAATAACTGATCGTTCAACTTGTCTAGAAGTGTCTCCTGGATCAGGTGGGTAATGATCCACATCGAGGTCACCCACAAATTGAAAATGAGAAGACGATAAAGCTTTGATGGGAAGTATGGTTGTAATACCCTACATATTTGGTCCCTGCGTTCCCACCGTCAAGCTCATGTCCACCAAAGCACCATTGTTATTTTGATTGGTTTTCTACTTTGCTTTCAATGTTGAGCCAGGTTTTTCTCAGAAGGGGTAGTGTCTTTGTGCTTAGATGAATTAAGATTCTTTCAATTTTTTTTAAGTGATCAATTATAACAGAGAGAAAGACATTAAAAAAATTATTAATAACTTAGTTAAAATTTATGAAATTTCTTTTATAATTTTATATTTTTTTCTCTCTTACAATTGACCACTTAAGAAGAAAAAAAAAAAAAAAAGATCATGATCCGAACTTAGACACATATCCTACTTGTTTATTTTTTCCTAGCCTAGCATTCCCTTTTTTTCTAGTAGGCTTAGTCAAATATTTAGAATCATCTTTCCTTAGTCTCCTCTTCTTGACCCATGTCTTTCTCTAACCCTAAACCCTAAAAATAAGAAGATCATGATCCGAACTTAGACACATATCCTACTTGTTATTTTTTCCTAACCTAGCATTCTCTTTTTTTCTAGTAGGCTTAGTCAAATATTTAGAATCATCTTTCCTTAGCCTCTTCTTCTTGACCCATGCCTTTCTCTCCACTACAGCCTTTTCCACGTGAGTGTCTTGTGGCCCAGCATCCACTTTGTCATGATTGGACTCTGTAAGGATTTCAAATTGATTGCTCTTTCTTACATGTTACAACCAACCAATCACCATGGGCTGCTTCATTTTCCCCATGATTGGCATCTTGCATTGAATGTTGACTAAAATTACTCCCATATATTTCGTCCTCATTAATTGTCGTATTGCTGGTGTTAACTGGTGTCTCCTTTGCCTAGCTAGGTGTAGGCTAAGAGCCTTCCACCACCACCACTTTACTGCAATCCTTCTTGACATGGCCATAACAACCACAAGAAGCACATACCAAATAGAGACCTTCATACCCAACTTGGTTCTAGTGGCCACACAACCAAATTTTACCTACTACAGGAAGGCTCAAATCAATCTCGCCTTAAATACACACAAACCTCCCACGTTCAACATTCAAAATATTCATGTGCACTTTGATAAGGCAACCAACTACAGCAGCCAGATAGGGGCAAAAGAAAACTTTCATCATAGTAGATGAGGTTCAAACCTGGATCCAAACCATTGTAGACTCTATTCTTGTAAACGAAGAAGCAAAATCAGGTGCCCCACATTCTGACCGAAAGGTAGTGGTCAAAAATAATCCACGGACCACCAAAAATCACCTTACTCCGATCCTCCTCAATGTCAGACTTAGCCATATAAAATCCAGAACCAATGTCCATAATTTGAAAATCGACAACTAGCTTCCAAACATTCTTCAATCGCAACTGCATTGCATTATAACCTATATCTTTCCCAAGTAATTTTACCACCAAAGCATCTGTCCATGGCAAACAAAGTTCTTCAAACACTCTATCATCCAAGAGCACTTTTAGGAACAATCTAATCCCAATTTCATATTCAATCCTTACTAACTTTTGCGCAGTTAGATCAACCGTAGATCGTTTAGGCACTTGGGCTTTACCAAGCACCACCTTGTCCTTAAAACAAACTCGGGAATGTTCCATTGGACCATCGCCACAGGACCACCAGAAGCGACTCCTACTTCTCTTTCACTCATTCTCTACGCCACAGGATCAATACCTTGTTTTTGAGTGAGTGAATATTACCAATGGGAGATATGATTTCAATTAGGAATTATTTTGTAAATAATAACTTTTAGAGTAAAATATCCATTTGGGTCCTTCAAAGAAATAAGTAACATCACATTGGTTATTCATTTATTAGCGATATCAAAGTGATAATTAATGTCATTAGTTTAATCTTTTTAAGAACCAATTTGATATTATTTTAAGGATCAATTTGATAATAAAATGTATTGTTCAATGACCAATTTGATGTTGTGTAAATTTTTGGAGGACCAATTTAAATATGTATTTAATTTTGATGTAATGTGAATTTTTTTTTACTTATCACTCAATCATGTATTAACACATTATTTAAAAAGTTTAATTCTTACAATAATTATCTTAAAAGTCACATTCTTTTTAATAATGTTGTAGTATTTTATTGATGATAATATGAAAGATTTTATGTTATGTCAAAATTAAATCTATCTTTAAATGGTTCTCTGAAAATATGACACAACATCAAATTGGCCATTCAACAACACATTTTTATTATCAAATTGATCCTTAAAATAATGTTTAATTAGTTCTTAAAAAATGAAACTAATCACATTAATTATCATTTACTCTAGCTATTACATCACCATTTGTTATATATAAACGCGCAAACAAAAATTATAATATATAAATATATATATATATATATATATATATATATATATATATATATATATATATATATATATATATATTCACATGTTAAAGGGTGTGAGACTAATTATGTTCGCGATACCAAAATTGTCCCATTTTAGTATGTTTTTGGGGACTCAAATTTTTGACATTATAAAAGTCCCACAATCACTTAATTTAAAATTTGTTTACAGCATGTTGATTGCCCTTATATATAGTTTAGACTTTAGAGAAATAAGCTCTTTCTGTTTACTTTTTTTTTAATTCGAGTTGATGAAAGAAAAGTACTATCTGGAATGAGTAATTTATTAAAAAAAATACACATTATCTAAGTTAATTCTTATAATTATCCATAGTTATAGTTTAAGGCCCTATTTATTTAGATAAGTTTATTTTCAAGCACTTATGAAATATTTTATAATTGTTCCAATAAGTTTATTAAAATAAGTTTTATGTATTGAGAGAAATTATTTTTAAAATTCTTAAAAATTGTTTTGATTTATATGCTCTCAGAAGAACAGTAATTTTATCGAATTTTGCAAAGCTCATCTGCCACCCAAACAAACTTGTCGTCTAAGCTAGAAGCTTCACTAGCACATTGGATGCTACTATCAGCTATGAAGCTTAATAGCTAGATGAACTTACACCACTCAACGAGGAATCAATAGAAGCACATGAGAGGGGGCCATATAATTATAACCGAGCGTTTATTTCATTGAAAATCTTTTAATATCTTCGGCTCGACGATTCTCGTTGACACAACCAGAGCCTAATCTAACCTCTATAAAACCTAGCCTAAGTTGAGTCTGCCGATCTCAATTAGAGTCGCGAAGAGCGATAGAATCAAGCATCCAAGGGGAAATTCTGCTATAATTTCTACCAAGTTATCACTACTCACGAGAATCTAAGCTTTAAATCCAGAACTCAAAACTAGTAGCCTAAGAATCAAGAACTTATAACAAGAAGAGCACTAAGGAAATTTTCCTAAGTATATACACAAAGACACATAAGAACACAATGGCAAGGAGCTTAATAATTAAACGAGCAAAGACGAAAAGGGTACTTGGGAAGCTAAGGGGAACGATGAAACTACACAAGTTTCTGAAGCAGAGTCTCTAAAAGCAGAAGCTATTGCCAAAAAGGATGCAACGAGATCGAGTAAAAACAACAAAAGATTGAGGAAATCGTGGAGAAGCAACAATGAAAAAGGAGTGAGTGCAGTCGCTGGGAAAAGGAAAGAAGTAGGAGAATAGTAGTAATGCAACGATGAAAAGAAAGGGGAATAAATGAACATGAAGAATTTAAGGAAGTTTTGAGCGGTTGCTAAAACCAACATCTCAGATCTCAAGCATCTAATGGACATTACTTAACAAAAAATATTCTATGGCTGGAAACAAAGTGGAAAGAACAATCAACGGTTTGGAATGTCAGGCCCAAGTTGACTGCTAATATTTAACCATGGCTGGCGTTTGTTTCAAGCTTTGTTAAGTGATTTCTGGGAACGGGATATTCCCACGTTTGGTTCAAGTTTTAAAAAATTATTCTTAGGAATAAATTAATTAATTTAAGAAAAGTAAGATACCCATGTTTTGGGCCATTTTCATTCCCACAAGAGCGGTAGGTATGTTTTATTCCCACGTTATGGTTATCACTATTATCATGCAAAAATACAAAACTAACCACTCATTAATCTCTAACTCCCCCATTTCAATCGATTCTTTTGGACCATGGGTCTCATCTTCTTCTTTCCATTAGCCACTGCCCACTGCAACCTGCAAATTATCTTCTTCCTCTATATCATTGCTTTACTCTTCCATTCATTGTTTTAAATTACAATTACGAACGCGGTTGCAATTATGTTATATTTACCACAATTACAAAAAATTATAAAAAAATACAATTAATGTGACTATAATTACAGTCATGATACGATTGTAGAGATCACAAAAATCATAATATTGCGGTCGTAATTATGATTGCAGACCGCAATTTAAAATCATACTTCCATTGTTTATATGTTGTGTCTAGTGTCTTGGCTATTTGTTTTGATACTGTAGATGAATTGTGTCTTCTTTTGCTGGTATGGATTTCTTATTACTACTTAAAAAGTTCTCACCTTTATTTCGCTATTCATGAATTCATCATATTTTATCCTCTGGAACCGTGGCTTTTGGTCTTGATAGGAGTTACAGTCATTATGTGCTATTTGGCTTTTTATTGTTGCAGTAGTAGCTGAAAAAAGTTGTAGGAATTCATGGAGTTTCTTGTTCATTGTGTTTTGTTACTGTTTTGGACTATGATCCAGAATATTAGTCTCATGGGTCAACTCGGCACACATCTTGTTGGAGTCTGTTGCTGACACCCTAGCGGGAATTCACTCATGGCACACTAAACGGATCTCGGAATAATGTATACCAAACTACAACATTGGGTAGAAGCAACGTTATCACGAGATTTATGTGGTGAATAAATCTCACGATTATCCATAATTGTTAATCATGATCTTGCATAATAATAACGCTCATAACCGTCTTTGACTACTCATAACTGCAATATTAACATTCTAATTTTATAGGGATCCTCTGCTACAATCAAGGGAACACATTTCCCTAATCATTCTCAATAAATATCAAACTCAATTACCTTCAACAGTTAAATATTACTCTTTTGCTTAAACCCTACTTGAGCATAGTCTGTCTTGAGCATTGAAATGTCTTTGCAGGTACTAACCACCCCCGTTTCAACACGCTCCACTGTTGTTCAAGGAGGAAAATACCTATACGTGCCTATTCAAGTATACTTCATTATCCACCACTAAACATTGACGCTGTTTGTGAGAATCTTTAAATTCCTATTCCTATCCAACCATGGTGAGCACGAGACAAAACTCAAAGAAAGGAGATGCTGCGCATGCCCCCATAGGCCAAAGGCGAGGTCCAGCGGCACCCCATCAACCTCACCCGGTCACACCACCACACGATCACCGCGTGGCCTAAAATCAATCAGTTGTTGAAACCTCCGCCGAGAGGAACCAATAGCCCAACACTAAGCACCTGTGCGATGGGCAAAAAACCTCACTTTTTGATGAAAGCCCACACCCATCATGTAGGACCCATGTGAGGGATCGCCTTGGTCCCCACGTGCATAAAGCCAATTCTGACGATTATGGCCCAAAATCCTAGTGCATCAGCGTCTGGAACCCAGGAACAATGATGTAGACGATCGCGTGTCTCACCTAGAGGGCACGATTCAATCTAACATATCTAGAACCCATATGTTGGACTTAATGCGACAACAAGTGGCGGTGTTGGAGGAGAAATGTTGTAGAATAAAAAATCTAGAGTGACCTGTGCATGAGGGCCAGCCCGGATCACATCAAGATGACAAAAGACAGAACACGGTCAATAGCCAGGGAAGAATGCTACACGCTGACGTCGAAATGTCCAATGCTGTTAATAACAACCCGGACCCTGACGGTCAGAAGCAGCCCTTCTTTGCCCAACTGACGGAAATAAGGTTCCTAGAAACTTTAACTTCCCAGCCAACGTAGAACTTTACAATGAGACTACGAACCCTCAGGAACACATAGACGTCTATGTTCAATCTATGCGCTTCCATGGGAGATCGACATAATTGGTATGTCGAGTCTTTCCTCTTTCCTTAAAGAAGGCGATCCTTAAATGGTTCATAACCCTACCACCAGGATCCGTCACCAACTGGCAAGGCCTCAGACAACGGTTCTTGCTGCACCACAACTCCAGCAAGGAGTAACCCAGATCTATTGAATCTTTATCTAAAATTCACCAAGGGCGCGAAGAGCCCCTTCGCAAGTACCTTAATAGGTTCAATATGACTTGTATTAATATGGAGAATTTCGATGAGAAGATTGCTCTCCATTATGTCAAGAGCAGCCTCCGGACCAACTCCTAATTTTTCTAATCTTTAGCAAAGAAAAAGCTAGAGAATATGGAAGGATTTCGGGATCGGTCTTAGAAGTACATAAACTTAAAGGAGATTACTAAGGCTAAGAGAAGCCTGGAGAAGGGTGAGCCCTTTCACCAGAAAGGAAACCAGAATTCCTCTCAGCCTCAGAACTCCTTTAGGGACGATCCACCCTAGACCAAATACTCAACCTATACCCCTCTAAACACTCCACACGCAATAATTTTGAAGGAAGTGTTTCAGATTGAGTTTTGGGATATCAAGAGGCCACCCCCTTTGAAGAAATATGCACAAAAGGATCATACAAAGCATTGTTCATGGCACAAGGGCTACGACCACGACACAGAAAATTGGTTTCAACTTCGTGATGCCATTGAGTCCCTAATTAAGGCAGGCCAGTTAGATTGATACATCAACCATGTCTAAAACAATGGATGCCACGGAGGACAAGATGAAAGAAATTGCAGCCCCAGTCCTAGGCGGAGCCCATCCTCGCACCAAAATAGGAGGTCCTGAAGTCTACCTCGTTGTAATACTGACAACTGGCAAGATCAGAACCAAGACACTCTGCCAGATGATAATGATGGCTACCATGCCAGGTCAACCAAACCATCAATACTATCGTTGGTGGTTTCGAGGGCAGTGGAACATCCAACATCACTCGAAAGAAAGCATTCAGGGTGGCGGTGTTGAGTGTCTCCCACTTCGCACCCAAATCATGAGTTGGAGATCAGAAGGTGACATCTATCTCCTTTTCAGACAAAGATTACAGTGAGATTATCCCAAAGCACGATGATCCACTAGTCTCTAGGATAATTTCTAATGTCGAGATCCGGTGAATTTTTGTTGACCAAGGGAGTTCAGCTGATATTATGTTCATGGAGCTGTACGAAAAGCTAAAATTCCCTTACTCAGAGCTAATCCCCTACAATAGCGAACTCACCAATTTTACTGGTGAAGAAATCACTCCGACATGGTATGTTAAGACCTACCTGAACCTAGGGAGCAGCAAGCTCTTTAGGACTATTAAGGTCAAGTTTCTGGTAATGAACTGCCCTTCAGTATATAATATCATCTTGGGTCGTCCTGCACTGAATGCACTTGGTGTTGTGGTGTTTACCACCCACTTGGCCATGAAATTCCTTAACAAAAATAATGAGGTTGTCACAGTCAAGGGGGACTAAATCATGGCCCGCAAATGTTACAATAAAAGCCTCAAAATCAATATAATCCCTAGGAGAGCGAAAGCTGACACATCTAGTCCAGCTCTAAACCAAGTCAACATTCTTATGACTGAGTTAGATGTGTGTGAAGAAATCTAGGGTACTATACCCCAGCTAGAGGGTGAGCTACAGCCACTCTAACTCAATGTCAACTCAGATCAAATCACCAAGATTAGAGCAAATCTGGAGAAAGAAGAGAGGCGCCAGTTGATTGAGCTATTGGAGAAAAATAGAGACCTTTTCACCTGGACATCCTCTGGTATACCTGGGCTTGACCCCGCCTTCATCTGTCATCACCTATCTATAAAGAAAGATGTGAGGTCAGTCTCCCAGAATAAGAGAAAGGTTAGGCTAGAAAGACAATTGGTCATTGAAGAACAAGTCAAGGAGCCGCTCAATGATAGCTTCATCAGAAAGATAGAATACACAACTTGGCTATCTAACGCAATCCTGGTGAAGAAATCAAGTGGGAAGTGGAGAATGTGTGTGGACTACGTGGATTTAAACAAAGTTTGCCCCAAATATTTATACCCATTTCCCAACGTGGATAAACTGGTTGACAGCTCATCTAGCTTTCATTTACTGTCTTTCATGGACGCGTACTCCAGATACAATCAGATCCCAATGTACCTTGGAGATGAAGGCAAAACTACTTTCATCACTGAGAAGGCAAGTTACTACTACAAGGTTATGCCTTTTGGACTAACAAAATGTTGGAGCCACCTATCAAAAAATGATAAATAAGATTTTTGAAGACCAAGTGGGGAAAATACTGGAGTTATATATTAATAATATGATAGTAAAGATCCCACAAGCTGGATCACATATCTCGGATCTCGAGGAGGTATTCGCACAACTCCGGAAACATAACATGAAGCTTAACTTGGAGAAGTGTACCTTAGAGGTCCAAGGCGGCAAATTCCTGGACTTCATGTTGACTCACCGCGAGATCGAACCAAATCCAGAACAAATGTCAAGCGGTGCTCAGCATGCGTAGCCCATAGAACATCAAGGAAGTGTAGTTGCTGACAGGCCAAATTGCGGCCTTCACGCATTTCATTGCCAAAGCTGCTCACAAATCTCTTCCCTTCTTCAGACTGCTCAAAAAAGGGGAAAGATTTTGAGTGGACTCAGGAGTGTGAGGATGCTTTTACATCTTTGAAGAATCTTTTATCCTTTCCCTCTATACTGACAAGACCGAAATTCGATGAGACACTATACGTGTACTTCTCAGTTCACGAAGAGGTTATAAGTTTAATGCTGATCTGGGAAATGGCCGAGGGGTAGAAGCTGTAATACCCTAAATGCATGTTAGACTTGTTTATGTGTTCAAAAGGTAGCATATGACTTGTTTAGTATGTATGTTTAATTTTGTGACAATATGAGTTAGTTTAGGTACTTAGTTGCAACCCGGACTGTGAAAAGTAGCTTAAATGACTCAGATAATAGCATAAATTGCTTAGGAGAGAGAAATAAATATGGATAATTTATTTCTACATCACAAATATGAAAAGCAAGTTACAGTTAAAGTTTCAAGGTAAACTGAGTTAGTTTGGTATTTTTAGGCATACTGGTTTTATAATTATAGCTGGTTTGACTAGAAATAGATATGAAAGTATCAGATAATGTTGAAATGAATTTTTATATTAATCTTAGTATTTATTTTAAAGTTGATGGAAGCTGAAAATCTGGATTTAGCTAAATCTGAGTATTTTTAGTAGATCGAGATTTTATCAATTTTGGTTTACGGGTCATATGAGCCTTTTACACCCTCTTTATATATCTCATTCACGGCTATTTTTGGCTTCAAATTAGAAGCAAAAACCGTGAGAGAAGAAAAGAAAGAAGAGGAAAGAAAGACCAAGTAAGAGGAAGAGAGGAAGAGAGAAAGAGGAAAGCCAAGGGTAAAACTAAGGCTTGAGAATCTAACCAAGTTTGATTCATTTTCACAGCTCCAAAGGTAGGGATTTTTAAGTTCATCTTCACTTCTTTTCACCTTTTCTCCATTGATACACTTTGGTGCTCAATAGGTCATTTTGTGTCCTTGAGGTGTTTGATGAGTTTTAATTATATGATTGAGTTTCTTTGATCATTTATGACTTGTTCATAGTATTAATGGAGGTTAGAAGCTTTGAATATCTCATTTGAGTCTTAGATTCACAAAAGAGGGGTTAGGTCACCCTATAGGTGATTGTGGTGTTTTAATCCAAATTAAAAGGTTTAAGTTTGTGATTGATGATTCCTATGTGTTTAAGAACTGATTGAGGTCTTAGAATCACTTAGAAACTGGTTTGGAATGACCAAAATCTAAGAAAAAAACCAATGAAACAGTACCACGGTTCTGCAAAAGTTGCTGCAGTGTTTCTATCTGAGAAACACGGCTCGTGTCCGAGAACACGAGGGGGGACGGGGACGTGTCTCTCTCTGCCAATGGAAACTGTGAACAATGTTCACAGAGCAAGACACGGGGGAGGCCGTGTGATCAGACACGGCCCGTGTTCGAAAACACGGGGAGGGCCTTGTAATCAGACATGGCCCATGTTTGAGACCAAAATCTTCATAAATGTCATTTTTTATGTTTTCAAGTTCTTGGCTATATGGGATTATTAGTATATGTTTCCTAAAGTATGTTAAGGCACGAATAGGGATAATTTTCAAGAGGAGAATTATACCTAGTATGTATGGGAAAGTTTGGTAGTGTTGATTTTATGAATATCCTTTGACAGCATTTATGAAGGCCAAGAGAAATCGAAAGGGTGTCTAATAGACTCAATGGAAGAAGGATATAACCCTGATACGTCGATAATGCCAAGGCCAAAAGAGATAAGTAGGGGTCCATAAGGTTCTTCGGAATCAGGATTTAGACCGAACTTCTTATATGCCAAGATATATGTGTAGTTTGAGGAGATACCTCTACTTGCTACAAAATAACACATGAAACCAGTAATTTCTAAGATTTATACTTTTGGTTCTAAGTTGAATGATGTGACATCGACAAGTGCACCGAATCGCAAAAGTAATAAAAAGTGAGTAGAGTATCGTCCCACGAGGATTAAGTTATTAATTACTAAATTCACTGAATATGACACTATTTAAGCTAATGAAAAGATAGTTGGTAAAAATAATAAAAAGAAAGAATAAACAAAAATAACAAAAGCCAAATTTAATTAATTAGGTTGAGTTGGAAAATAATGATATGAAAAGGTTAGGGATCAGATTTCACTTAAACTCTTTAAATACAAAGTCAAATATTGGTTTAATCAAGTCTTATTTCAATGATTCATGGTCAATTCCCGAAATTAATCAATATCCAATCCCTTGGTATATTAATCATCTTACACTATTTAGAATTAACTAATTCCTTAGTCTAATCCTAAATAGAAAGGCATTATCAAGATCGAGGGAATTAAAAGAAAGACCACATAACCCACAATGCTTATTCCTAGCGATTGCAGAAATTATGGTGTTTATCACAAGTTCTAGGTCAATGCAAATTTTTTCAAATCATACATAAACCCAAAAATCATTCCCAAATTGGCTAGGTTTAGAAAAGCATTAAGAAAAGAGATAAACACATAAATCATGAAATAGAAACATTGATTAAATCCATAAAAGAATTTACATCATCTAAGAACAAGATTCATTATCACCCTAACAAAAAAGGGTTTAGTTGCACATGGAAAAAGAAGAACACAAAGGGAAGAATATGATAAACTCCATTGTAAAAAAGTGGAAAGGTTGAAGAAAATCCCTAATCTTCAAGCCTAATTATGTCCACACCACATTAGGGTTTGTGCCTCTTGATGACTGCTACATTCTGACCAAGTGTATAAGAGTGTGTAAAAAGTGTATTGTATTTGGCAAAACTTTCTTATTTAAAAGAAATTGACGCTGCAGTTTATGCATGCATTCAGCGCTCAGGTGCTCAGTTTCCAGTGCTTAGGCGCTGACCTACTAATCAAGAATCCATCTGCGCACAACGTGCATTCAAGCGGTGATGGCCCAGCGCTCAAGCACTGGGCTTCTGAATGGATTTTCTTCTTTTTTTCTGCTCTTCAAATGCCCAGTCTTCTCCATGTACATTTACTTAATAAAAACACATAAAACACGTAATAAGAACACAATTAAAATAATAAAAACATAGCAAGACTTGAGAACAAAACTAAATCAAAAAGATTAAAAGAGATTGAAAACCCAAGATTTTGAACAATAAAAATATGAATTTTTAAATGTTCATCACTCCCCCAAACTTAAGCTTTTGCTTGTCCTCAAGTAAAAAGAAAACAAAAACAAAAAGACTAAATAAATAAAAACTCAAAACACACAGACTCAAACATGGCAATACCGGGTAGTGCATATTATACATATCCTCAGAAAACTGCTTCACAATCTAATTTCAAAGTGTCATACATGAACAATCCAATTGCCACATCGTCTCTCACATACAACTCTTATGCATAAATGACTTCTTAAAAACATGAATGAAAGACTCAATCTTCTCATAGAGTTCAATCCCAGATAAGTTTATAAAACTGCAAAGGCACATCAAAAATCCATAGGATTGTTCTTCATCTCTCTCTCCACTAATGTAAACAACACATAACCAAAGATCAAAAGGGTCTTTACAAAGCTTGTAATGTAAGGCCAATGGTATGGGTTAACAAAGAAAGGGTAAGATAATGAAAACAAAAGTTGAGATACAAAATTATTCAAATTTCACAATTCAAACCTCAAAATACTGAACAAGTGCAAAACGGAGCAAAAGAATTAACACAATATTTACTTTTTTTTTTCTTCTTTTTTCTTTCTTTTTCTTTTTCAACAACCTCCACCCCCAAACTTATTTCTATGCAATACTTTGGGTGGATTTTCTCCTCTCTTTTTTTTGAAATTTTTTAACTCCACAAAACTTTATGCACAAAAATAACAAAGACTTGAATAATAAAATAATACAATATATGCACTCAACAAAGGTTATGAAGAGATAATTTTTTTTTTCATTTGGGTATGGGAAAAGGAAAATGTGGGTAAAAGAAAAGAAATAAAGCCAAACAATAACAAGACTGCAAAAGGGACCTAAGGATATACTATATATAGAAAGGCTCAAACGGTCCAAAGAAGGCCCTTATCATTTCCTTAATCATGCACTGCCTAGGATTTCGCCTCAAGAGAGAATCAAACAACTTCTAGATGCAAATTATCCACATACATGCATTCTCATAAACTTTCTCTAAGCTTGACATGCAATTAAATTCCAAGGTCTATCAAATATAAAGATTGGAAGAACATCCATACACAATTGAAACAATAGAGACAAATGCAACTCATGGATTCTTATATGATATCCCAAGAAATCAGATCAATTCACAATTCAAACAATCATTAGATATTCAATTCAACACACCGGCATGCACAAAATCAACATAAAGACTCAAAACACAAAATGGTGATGATAACAAAATCAATAAAAACAATAACCAAATGAAATAAATGTAAGAAAAGAAAAGAAAAATTCTTTTTGGCGGCCGACAACTATATACATCCCCCTACAAAAGTTCCAAACTCGGGAGGCACCTAAGCCGATTCAATACTAGCTAACTACAAAACAAAAATAGAAAAATGTTAATCAAGAAAATAAGAAATAACAAAATAAAACAAAAATAAAAATAAAAGAGAAAATGAGAGAAAATTTAGGTTGCCTCCCAAAAAGCGCTTGTTTAATGTTATTAACTTGACGTTGCCTTTTCAACTAGTCAAGGTGGCTTGAAGCAAGAAAAATAAGATGACACATTCCTTTTGTCAGATCTTTGCCTCCATACTCTGCCACTAGCCTTGGAATCCTCTCCAAAGGTGTTTTGAATTTGACTTGAACCTAATTGTTCTAAATACACATTAGCATACGAAATCTCATCAGGCCATGGAGGTCTCAATTTTTCAATAGGTAAGGGATTAGCTTACAATGAACCATGGATAAGGGGAGGACCTTTCTCTGTCTCAGCAATCTCAGAAATAGAAGGACTTTTCTCCTTTTCATTAACAATCTTAGAAGTGGGTAGATCCGCATTAATTGATAAGGGAGGGCTCTTACTAGCCAGATCCTGTAGAGGCTTATCTTGAATGCATTTAACAGAAGTATAGAGATCTGATATCAATGCAAATTTATCAAAAACATTTATGGTCACCTGATCTCCATCCTCCTTTAGAATAAACTCACCTCTTAGTACATCAATCAACGCTCCTGAAGTAGCCAAGAACGGTCTTTTAAGAATCAGAGGAATATCAGCATCCCCATCCATATCTAGAATCACAAAATCAGTTAGGAAAATAAATTTGTCAACCTTCGCTAGCAAATCTTTCACTATACCATATGGATGTTTGATTGATCGATCTACTAATTGAAGAGAAACCATTGTAGGCTTAACTTTATCAATTCCTAATTTACGCAAGATAGACAATGACATCAAATTAATGTTAGCACCTAGATCACATAAGGCCTTATCGATGCTCAACTTCCCAATTGTACAAGGGCTATTAAAACTTCCTAGATCCCTTAACTTTGGTGGAAACTTCTTTTGGATAATGGCACTACACTCCTCAGTAAGTGCTACAGTCTCATCTTCTTCTAAGTTTCTCTTTATTGATAGCAAGCCCTTCATGAATTTTGCATAAGAGGGCATCTGCTCAAGCGCTTCAGCAAAATGGATGTTTATCTGCAGCTTTTTGAAAACTTCTAAGAACTTGGAGAATTGCTTTTCTTGAATCTCCTTCCTAAATCTTTGAATGTATAGAAGTTTAGCATAAAGTGAAAAATCAACTATTTTCTTCAGCGCCAAGTCCTTCTTTTTTCTCTACACTCTCGATTATTCCTCCTTAACTTCAACCTTTTTACTATAATCCTGAGACAAAACCTCTTTAATTGGAACCTCAGTACTTTCACTCTGATTTTTTGCAAAATTAAATGCTTCATTCTTGTCTTCTTCTAAAGTCTTGCCACTTCTCAAAGTGATTGCATGACATTGCTCCTTTGGATTCATCACAGTATCACTTGGAAAACTGCCTGGAAGTCTTTCTTGAAGCTGCTTTGCCATTTGCCCTATTTGATTCTCAAGACTTCTAATAGCGGCTCATGATTCTTGAAATTAGTTCTTGATTCCTCCATAAAAGCTGAAGTCTGTTGCATAAAAGCAGAGGTCTGTAGAGAAAGTTTCTCCATTGTAATCTCAAGGGGAGACTTCTGTTCAGGTTAAGCATTCAATGACACTATTTGAATGCTCCAAGAGAAATTGAGATGATTCCTCCAGCCTGGATTATAAGTACTAGAATAAGGATTACCTTATGACCTTGAAGGGTTTCCCATATAATTCACCTGCTCTGGAATGTTGACACCTGAATTCCCTACCTCACATTGATCATTGACATGGTTGCCCATAAAAATCGCAAGTTAGACATTGATGATTAACTGCATTTACCTGTAAATTACCAACTTGCTTAGTAAGGTTGACAATATGTTGTATCATAGTCTGATTCTGTTCAAGTATAGTATCAACAACACTAAACTCCAACATTCCCTGTTTAACTATAGCTTTTCCACTAGGAACCTAATACTCATTAGTGGCCATTGTCTCAAATAATTCTTGACCCTCTTCAGGAGTTTTTGTGTTTAAAGATCCACTTGCAGATGCATTTACCATAGCCCTGGTAGGATGACTTAAACCATTATAGAAAATTTGTACTTGCTGCCAAACCTCAAATGCATGGTGAAGACATCTCCTTAATAGCTCCTTAAATCTCTCCCAAAATTCATATAATGACTCCCCTTGATTTTGAGTGAAACAAGCTATTTCACCCCTCATCTTCATAAACATTGATGGAGGGAAATACCGAGTGAGAAATTTGTCAACCAGATCTTCCCAAGTAGAAATGCTCTCTTGTGGCTGGGCTTGTAGCCAGCTCTTTGCTTTGTCTCTGAAAGAAAATAGGAACAGTCGTAATCTAATGGCATCATCAGTAACGCCATTATACTTAATAGTATCGCAGGGCTGCAAGAAATTGATAATGTGCAAGTTTGAATCTTTTGCATGGCCTTCCCTAAACTGATTCTATTGCATCAGCTGTAGAAGTGTTGGTTTAATCTCAAAGTTATTGACCTGAATAGCAGGACGCACAATACTGGTAGAAATATTTTCAGCAGATGGAGTAGCATAGTCAGCTAACGTGCATCTTAGCTTTGCAGTTATAACTATTTCTGCCATCTTTTCTTCTACTTCTTCAAGTTTTTTTCTTTCTCTAGCTGCTTTCCTGTTTGCTCTAGCTGTTCTTTCTATCTCTGGATCAAAAAGTAGTTCTTCTGACTCCAAAGAATCTTGCATAAACAAACAAATAAGCAAACCAAAGTAAAGTAAAGAAAAGAAATAAAAAATAAAAAATAAATGACTAATAAAAATAAACAAAGAAAACGAAACAAAAATAAAAAGAAACAAAATAAAAAGAAAATTAAATGACGAAAAATGAAATTAAATAAGAAAAACAATTATCTATAAATAAAATAAAATTTAAATAAAAATAAAAATAAAAATAAAAATAAACAATTAAAAATTAAATTAAAACAAAGAAAAAATGCTTAAATTAATATCTTTTAAACTACTATTTAATATTAATAACAATAATCCCGAACTCCGCCAAAAACTAGATGTGACATCGGCAAGTGCATATAAATTGCAAAAGTAATAAAAAGTGAGTAGAGTATCGTCCCATGAGGATTAAGTTATTAATTACTAAATTCACTAAAAATGATACTATTTAAGCTAACGAAAAGATAGTTGGTAAAAATAATAAAAAGAAAGAATAAATAAAAATAACAAAAGCCAAATTTAATTAATTGGGTTGAGTTAGAAAATAATGATATGAAAAGACTAGGGGTCAGATTTCACTTGAACTCTTTAAATGCAAAGTCAAATATTGGTTTAATCAAGTCTTATTCCAATGATTCATGGTCAATTCCCAAAATTAATCAATATTCAATCCCTTAGTATATTAATCCTCTTTCACTGTTTAGAATTAACTAATTCTTTAATCTAATCCCAAATAGAAAGGCATTATCAAGATCGAGGGAATTAAAAGAAAGACTACATAACCCACAACGTCTATTCCTAGCGATTGCAGAAATTATGGTGTTTATCACAAGTTCTAAGTTCATGCAAATTTTTCCAAATCATACGTAAATCCAAAAATCATTCCTAAATTGGCCAGATTTAGAAAAGCATTAAGAAAAGAGATAAACACATAAATCATGAAATAAAAATATTGATTAAATCCATAAAAGAATTTACATAATCCAAGAACAAAATTCATCATCACACTACCAAAAAATGGTTTAGTTACACATGGAAAAAGAAGAACACAAAGGGAAGAATATAACAAACTCCATTGTAGAAAAGTAGAAAGGTTGAAGAAAATTCTTAATCTTCAAGCCTAATTATGCCCATACCACATTAGGGTTTGTGCCTCTTGTCGACTGCTACGTTCTGACAAAGTGTATAAGAGTGTGTAAAAAGTGTATTATATTTACCAAAACATTCTTATTTAAAAGAAATTGACACTGCAGTTTACGCGTTCAGCGCTCAGGTGCTCAGTGTCCAGCGCTTAGGCACTGACCAACTAATCAAGAATCCATCTGCGCGCAACGTGCGCTCAAGCAGTGATCGTTGAGTTTCTGAATGGATTTTCTTCTTTTTTTTCTGCTCTTCAAATGCCTAGTCTTTTGCTATGTGCAATTACCTAATAAAAACACGTAATAAGAACACAATTAAAATAATAAAAACATAACAAGACTTGAGAACAAAACTAAATCAAAAAGATTAAAAAAGAATGAAAACCCAAGATTTTGAACTGTAAAAATATGAATTTTTAAAGGTTCATCATTGAACTAGATGTATATTAACTTGGTTTATCTAAATGCAATAATTAGACCTTGTAGATGATTTAAACATATTTCATTAGTAGCTTTTGTGATTATGTTTATATATGTTACGTGTGATTGGTTTTGATTACTCATACTAAGAATATAGGTTATCACCCCGTTGTGTATCATGTAATTCTAGGTGAATCTTCTTCCAAGGGTAAGAAGAAGAAAGAGGCTAAAGATTAGATTAGATTATGTATTATGTTTCAAATTGTTGTACTTATTAGTATTCCTTTTGAAATATATAGACTTATGTATTACTTCAAGCCTTTGCTAAGACTAATGATGTATATGTACTTTGATGCATTATGGTATAAATATTGTATTTTTGCATTTCATATGGCTCTTTATAGTGTTTCCAACGAACATTATGGATGTAAGTATATGATTAGTATGTATACAGTGACATTGTAATGCTAAGCATCTCCTTGTATGTCGTATATACTGAGATACTAGCATTAGGATGTTACAGAAGCCAGTCTACTTTTTGAGCAAGGTGCTGCAAGCACTGAGTTCTGCTACCAGAAAATAGAGAAGGTTGCCTTCGCATTCATCACTACGGCTAGAAGATTCAAACAGTACTTTTAGTGTCATCTTGTGATGGTGAGCACAGACCAACCCATCTGTCAAATGCTACAGAAATCGGGCCTAGCAGGAAGAATGATCATATAGTCTATTGAGCTTTCTGAATTCAGAATCGCGTATGAGCCCTAACTAGTAATTAAGGCTCAAGCACTTTCAGATTTCTTAGCAGAGCTCATGTCGAACCCCGATGACCCTGAGGGAATTTCATGAACTGCATATGTCGATGGATCATCGAACCTTAAGGGAAGTGGTGTCGAGGTGATCTTGGAAAACTCTGAAGGAGTGACAATAGAGAACTCCCTGAAGTTTGAGTTCCCTACCTCAAATAATTAGGTAGAGTACGAAGCATGCATTGTAGGATTGGTGATGGCCAAGGATATGGGAGCGGCTGAGATCACACTTTGTTGCGACTCCCAACTTGTGACCTTCCAAATCCGAGTTGATTATTAAGCTAAGGAGTCCCACCTTTAAAAATACTTTGCCAAAGTCCAAGGGCTCCTAAAAAAATTTTAGGAAGCCAAGATAGAACACATACCCAGGGAGTAGAATTCCAAGGTGGATCTCCTGTCCAAACTAGCCAGCACCAATAGCTCGGACAGCAATCACTCCGTCATCTAAGAGACCCTTTCTTAGTCTTCTATCACAGACTTAGCCATTTTTCAGGTGGAAGGAGAGAAACATACTTGGATCACCCCAATAATGGAGTACCTTCAGTCTGGAGCCTATCTTGATGATCCAAAGGAAGCCTCTAAGTTAGCCAAAACTGTAGTCTGGTACACTATCTACAATGGGCAGTTGTACCACCATGGGTTCTTTTTACCTCTCCTCAATTACCTCACACTAAAAGAAGCAGAATATGTTTTGACTGAGGTCCATGAGGAGAGTTGTGGACACCACTTGGGGGGCAAAGCCTCAGCTTTGAAGGCACTTAGGGCTAGATATTATTGGCTAACAATGGAAGCTGACTTCTTCGTGCATGTCCGAGTTTGTGATAAATACGACACTTGGACCATTATCAAGCTCCTCCTAAAGAACTATCCATGATGTCTGTACCTTGACCATTCTACAGATGGGGTATGGATATCTTGGTATGTTCCCCCAATTATCCCACATCAACAAAAATACTTGGTGATGACTGTGGATTATTTCACTAAATGGATCAAAACAGGGTCTCTAGTCATGATCACCTTTGCTCGAATCTAGAAATTCACTTGGTGCCATATCATCACCAGATTTGGGGTCCCAGAGTCCATTGTGACGGATAATAGAACCCAATTCAAGGATAAAGGTTTTGAAGAGCTATTAGCCGAGCTCAAAATCAAACACCATTGCAGTTCAGTTGAGAATCCCAAAACTAATGAACAAGTTGAAGCTGCCAATCAGGTTATTATTCAAGGAATTAAAAGGAGGCTAGACGAAGCTAAGAGAACTTGGGTCGAATAGTTAGACCACTTCCTCTGGGCCTACCAGACTACACCTTACTCCATAACAGGGGAAACCCCCTTTAAACTCACTTATGTATGTGAGGTTATGATCTTGGTGGAGATAGGGGAACCTACTTGGTGTCACTAACAATTCTCGTCTGACAATAACCCCGGACTGATTAGAGAAGGCTTAGATCTTCTAAAAGAAAGAAGGTGCGTGGCTCACATATGCGATGTCACCCTTAAACAGAAAATGGTGACTTAATATAACTTGAAAGTTATCTCAAGAAAGTTCGAGCCAAATGATCTAGTACTTCGGAGAGCAGACAGTAGGGGTAGGAATGCCTCCCAAGGGAAGTTAGCTCCAAATTGGGAAGACCCCTATCAGATCGTGATCAATACTGGCAAAGGAGCCTATACCTTGGTAACATTAACTGGCAAGCTAATAAAAAACTATTGGAATGTGGACAAATTAAGAAAGTACTATAGCTAAATGCCTTTTAAGGCTTAGTCTTAGTTTTCTTTTATGTTTAATCTGCCCCAATTTTTGTGAACACACATTGTATGGACTCTGGTCCTTTGTTCAATCAGTAAAATGGCAAAGTTGTTTCTTTACATATGCTTATACTTTCTGTTTAACACTTTAAGACCCTCAAGCCAGACCATGCCTTGAGAATATCTACAAAGTCTGATCCTTATAGGATCTAGGGTCTCTTAGAATCCAGGTTAAGAATAATGACTTGCGAAACTGATTTTTGCAGTTTTGTTATGAGTTATGGGTCCCTACCTAAATTTTCAATACTTGGCCATAACCATTTTGTAGTTGTGCATAATTAATTGGCAACATGGGTTATGGCGTCCATCGTCCGCCATTCAGTACTTACTGTGAATATTTTATGTTAAATTGGTTCTGAACTTGGAAACTCCCAAGTTAGGAAGTTTTCTGAATTAGACCATTAACATTAAAGACCCCAGTTATTGCTTACCATTTAATTTGCCTAA
The DNA here is from genome assembly GCA_029884595.1 of Ormosia semicastrata. Lineage (NCBI taxonomy): Eukaryota > Viridiplantae > Streptophyta > Magnoliopsida > Fabales > Fabaceae > Ormosia > Ormosia semicastrata. The sequence goes on from JAQQTO010000061.1 coordinate 8,348,035, forward strand.
GTCCTCAAAGGCGTTTTGAGTGCTTAAAAGTTTGGGCGTTGGACCCTGGACCAAGGTTTCACATGATTGTAATTCTCCTAAGTCCCTAAGTTGCTACCAAATGCACATTAATTATGGGCGTTGGACCTAGTACGGACCATAGAAAAAGAAATAAGTATATATAAGTTGAAAGGATAAAGCAAGTATATTTAGTACGACTCAGTGACTGAAAAAATTGTCTTTACAAGAATAAAATGCCCCACGCAGGGGGCCGATGAAAGTAGTATAAGGAAAGAGAAAAGCAAGCTATAAGCTCCAGCAACACCGCCCTCCGAGCTTTGATGCTCAATGCCTGCTGTACCACCATCCCCTTCAGCAAAAGTCACATTAAGGTTAGCAGTGGGAGGGATCTGGACAACAACTCAGTTAGCTTCTTGAGCTTCCTGTGATAATACCAGGCGACCGTTGAGGATGAACTTCTCGAAGTTCAATTCATCCAAGGCTAGGGTGACCCCGAGATTGATGAACTAGACTTGGGCGACTGCATTTTAGAATTGCTCATTGCTGATGTCTGTATAGATCTGTATATGCTGTATACTATCTTTTTACAGTCGTGCCACTCCGGTTCGGAGATCTTGGTTCTCAGCGCGAAGGTTGGCATTAACCTTTTCAAAGTTAGCTTTCTCCCTCCTAAGTTCGGCCTTGGAGTCCGCCAATTTCTTCTTTAGCTTATTAACCTTTGCCTCAGCATCCTTTAGGGCCTTTTTGACTTCCTCTTTAGCCTTGAGGGCCAAGTCAAGCTTCTGAGCTCCTTCTTCCTCGACCGCCCTCACATTCTCAGTCATCTCTTCCCCAAACTGGTCTAAGCTCCTTTGGAGGAAGCGAGTTTCAGCAACGATCCAGAGTCCGTAGGTTTGGGACCTTGACAAAATCTCCAACATACTCTTCTTAGAGATGTGGGATACGACCTCATCATCCAAGAGCAAGAAGTCCACAAATGGTTTGGGCTCCAGATCCTTCCTTTACAAGGTAATCGGACCCTGCCCATCGGTCACCTTCGTAGCCACCCTCTTTTCGCGGTCCTCCTGCCTTCAGTAGCTTTCCTTTTCTGCTTTTGAAGAGGCAGAATAAGAGACCTTTGCTGATTTGGAACCACCTCAGTAACCAGATCCTAGATAGCAGGGGCAGGAGCAACATATACTAGAACGTTAGAGGGTTCGGCACCCCCTTTCCTCACCTTCATGGCCTGGAGGGCAAAAAGAGCTAGTCCGGATGCCATGCTTTCTACAAAATGGATAAAACACAAGTTAGAAACAACAAGAAGATTATTCAAAAGAAAATACCATAAGCAAAAAGTGAAGATGGACTACGACCTAAGCTCTACCTAGCATTGCCTCAAGGGTTTCATCATCAGTGTCATCTAGAACATCCTTACAAGAAATGAGCTGGACTTTCTTTGCCTACATATTGATGAATTTAACGCACTTAACATGCTCCCGAATGAGTTCAGACCACTCCATCTCAATCATCTCAATTGGAGTGTCCCATGCCCAGATGGTCCAGTATAGATCAAACACCGGAGTCCCATCAGTCTCCTCAAAGAATGGGCAGACTCCGGGTGCCGCCATCAGCTTAAAGAACTTGTTCTTGAAGTTCTTGAAACTTTCCTGGAAGACTTCGAAGACTTTCCATCCACCTCTAGCCCGGAGTGTGAGCCAATTTTTCTTTGTTGCTCTCTCTTCTTGGGAGGACCACCAAGTGAAGAAGTAGAAGAATGTCTTCACTGAGTACCATAGCTCGACCACCTAGTAGAACCTCTTGAAAGCAAGGATGAAGCCCCAACTATTGGGATAAAGTTAGGACGGTGCCTCATTCAAGTGGCGGAGGACTCCAATCTAGAAGTTGGTAAAGGGCAACTAGAGCCCCAATTAGCAGAAGAGGTCCTCATACAAAAACATGAAGTGTTTGCCCTCTGTCCTGGCTGAACACACTCTTTCATCCTCTATTGGGGCTAGAACTTGATACTTATCATCCAGTCTGCCACCCTCGCTCAACTCTAAATAACTCACGAGGTTTTCAGTGTCGTCCTTAGTCTGAAATACGAACATGTTGTCTTAAACATTATCTCCAACCCAGGGGTACATGTTCCTCTTGGGAGCAAATATCACGGGCCTTTCTGCAGTCTGTCTCCTTGGTCTTGCCACTCATCTCCTCGCCATGGAATCCCTAGAAATACCCACAAAGGCCAGAAAGGTGTTGTCAAAATCAGAAGAACATAACCTTCAAGTTCAGACATGAAGGGAAGCAGATCATGGAGGATAAGCCTATTAAAGGTTGTCTATATCTGCCTCTGCCCTCCATCTCCAGTTATCTACACCCTTTTCAGACATCGTCCTTCGTGCTCTCAAAGGCCTATAAACCTGAGTTGGGCACCTCTGCTACTCACAGCGTGACAGAAAGGATACTCCAAAAAGCAACACCACTAAGTGGACCAAGAACTGCTAGTATCCCTACTCATTTCACCATAAAACAAGTAGGGATACCCCAAAACAGAGAAAGGTAGAACAGAAAAAGGCAGGTTTTCTCCCTAGGGTTAGCATTAAGGATAGTAAGAATGAGGGAGAAGAGGACATATACATTGAAGAAATGAGGAGAATTGGTAACTGGAGGTTGGTTAATTGGTGAAAACTGCTTGAAAATTGGTTGAAAATAATGTTTCTTTGTCATGCGTAGTCGCCAAAAACTGCCCCAGGTTGCCAAAAATTTGAAAGAAATAGCAAAAGTATGAAGGAGGCGCCCTTAGCCCCTATTTATAAAGACAATGCCAGGGAGCAATTCCGTCATAACACTTCAAATTTCAAAAATTCTCATTATGGCATTCAAAACTGCGTAGAACCCTAACGACGGTCCCTAATTAGAATGCACCACATGGACAATCACAGCTATCAAGCCAGATAAAGCGACGCTTGCTCATAAAGCCAAACGTCACACGAGCCTCGCTATTTTGAGTACGAATTTATTCTACGGAACACGATAACAATCCTAGTTTATTCTACGGACCCTGGTCTCACCGCGGAATGTCCACCTTTAATCACCTGACACGTGGACCATGGCTAGAATACAGTGCGTCCATGAGTATCAAGTGACTTAGTCATGTTAACGCCTGTAAATTAGAATTCTTGATCCCTTGGGGGCATTGCGGACTTCGGCTTCATATAAAGCATGGATCCCATGACCCGGGGGCACTGAGACTTAACTTGATACTTAGCTATGTTAGCTAAGCACCAACCTGGGGGCAATGTGACAAGGTTGAGCATATTTTTACATGATGAGCGTTGGACTCATCTCCGTAAAGGAAGTAGATAATGAAAAATAGAACATTAAAAAAAGGAAACTTTTTATTGGTCACATTCCATACATCATCAACTTTATAAGAAGAACCTATAAGCTACACTTATCCTAGAGTGGCTACTTGAAGGAAACCAAGAAGGTAGCCTATAGAGATGATGATGATGATCAAGCACTGAGCATGACCACCTCAATGGTTCCTCAAGATGCGAGCACCCGTCTCCTCCCTCTTGAGAAACATGGGCAGAAGGCTTCCCAATTCCACACATCTAGCTGCACACCTGTGCACCCATGACATAGCGAGTGCCTTTAGTAACAGTCAGGAAGACGGAGGTGGGAGAATAGTGAAACCCATCAATGCCTCACAAGAACTATAGAAGAAACAATGAATCCTCCCGGTAAGCGCACGCCTAGAAAAAAATGCTTCTACCGCTCAGAGATGTATCGACCAAGCCACACAGAGCATTGGCCCTCACCACGCCATTATACTTAGAGAGAAAGGCCTCCACCAGAAAAACATGGAGGGATAAGGGGAACACCTTTAAGAATTTGGGAAAGAAATAGAAAATGATTTTAGAAAGAGACATGACTCTCAACACATCCATAAGAAAGGAACAAATGACAACCCCACTGCAAGTGTTCCCTATTTATAAAGAGAGCTATGCATTTTGATTGGCTTCCAAAGAGCAAAACCAACTGCATGTTGGAGGCCACGTTTAATTGTTCCTCCCTTGTGATTGGTCATGCGGGCAACGGGCAGTTAGAAAATAGGACAAAAAATTTGCTATCCTCATTAAAACGATTTTTATTCCCAATAAATTCAAAGTAACAGTTCCCAAGCAAGTACAGACTACTGTTAACCGTAGAGTAAAGGCTGCCAAAATGACATCAAATCCCTGAGTAATGAAGTTTGTACCCTCCTTCAAGAAACACTCAAGACCTTGCAAACTACACATTGAGGCAACCTATGACATACCCCAGATAACAGAATGATGACGTAAGTAGAGCAATCCAACTCAGATCCCGACCTTACTCATTAACCCCAGATGCATACTATAATATATCACGGACCTCGGCCCTTTGGAAGAAACATCGTGAGATCTGACGTTAACACTATGACTAAGTTCCCTTTGTCCATTGTGTGTCATGTGCTCCTATTCAACTCAAATAAATTGACACTTAGCTATCTTCTTTAAGTGCTAAGCTAGGGGCAACTATTTTGGACCGTGATTCGGGATACTAGTCCCATGAGTTAACTCGGCATGCATCCAGCCAGTGGGAATTCACTCGTGGCATACTAAACGAATCCTGACATAATGTATACCGGACCACGACATTAGGTAGCAGCAACATTATTATAAGATTTATGCAGTGGATAAATCCCATGATTATTCGTAACTACTAATCATGATCTTGGGTAAAAATAGTGCCCATAACTGCCTTTGACTGTTCATAACTACAGTATCAACATTTCGATTTTATAGGGATCCTCTACTACAATCAAGGGAACGTGTTTCTCTAATCATTCTCTATAAATATCAGGCTCAATCACCTTCAACAAGTAACTATTGCTCTTTTGCTTAAACCCTACTTATGCACAACCTGACTTGAGCGTTGAAATATCTTTGTAGGTACCAACTACCCCCATTTCAACACGTTCCGCTGTTGTTCAAAGAGGAAAACACTCGTACATGCCTATTCAAGTATACCTCAGTATCCACTATTGAACAGTAACAATAATGATAAAATAATTAATAAATAATAATTAATAGTAATAAAAATAACATTTATGTATTAAGTATTTTTCATTTTATTTTTAAAAAAATAACAATGCAAAAAATATAAATTACTTTCATTTTTTAGTGCATTTTAAAAAATATTTTTTTAGAACAAATTAAAAAAAAAACTAAGCAACAAATGAAGCAAATTTTGGAGTTATTTTTTTATTTTTGCATTTATTTTTGTTAACGATATTTTTTAGAAAATTATTAAATATTCCTAGAAATATTCCAAACATAAGAATGAAGATTTTTAGAAATATTTTCTAATATTTTCATAAATGTTCAAAGTTCACTAAAAGTGAGTTTGACAAATTATCAAGAATCATATTCTTAAAAATAACTTAATAAACTTCAAAACAAGCATCCTTATAAAAAATTATTTATGGTCTTGGTCAAATTTTGGTCGTTTTGCCCTTAGTGGCAAAATTATTTACTAAATTACTACTATTTTCAAACTATTTATCAAAATATCACACTTTTAGCCACATTGAAAATTTTTATTATTTAACGTTACACATAGATAGCATCAAAAGATATGGCGCTACTTGTAGGATAACGCCAAAACGCGTGGCGTAACAGAGGTGATAACGCCGATAAGGGTGGTGTTATCCATGTGGTTACGCCACACGTGATAGCTTTACCACGTGGATACCGCTATGCGTGTTGGCATTATCACCCTGTTACGCCACACATTTTGGCATTATTCATTACGCACCCTATTTAACCACCTTTCCTCTCCTCTGGCCAAGTTTTTCATTTCTCAATTTTTCACATTCTCTCTAGACTTTTTCTCTCACTAAACTATCTCCAAAACCCTCATTTGGCATAGCTTGTGGCTAAAACGTTTAGGGTTTAGGGTTTGTTAGAAGATGGGAGGAGATTTTGTGCATACGTCAGATATAAGCTCTAGCATCAATGGTTTATCTATGATGAGGAGCAAAGGAGGTGCACAAATTTCTTCCGAGAAGTGTGGATGCGGACAATGGGCTTTAATTTATACTTCAAAGAAGACAAGGAGTTATAGTTGTCGATTTCTTACGTGTCCTTTATGGAGAGATAAACAACAGAACTATGACTTTTTTCAATGGTTGGATGATAAAGCTGGAATAGTAGATGAAATGGTTGATATGAATGAGAAAGAAATTAGTGAGTTTAGGAATAGAATTGTGTTGTATGAGGAAGAACTGAAAAAATGGAAACTAGTGAGTGATATTTTTTTTTATTTTTTGTTTTATTTACTATAGGTTGTTTAGCATATAAATGAGATTGAGAATGATTCATTATGTGAATCAACTGTCTCACAACTATAATGTAATTGTTTAGTTTGTTATAATGTGATTAGTGGAATTCAATTGCTTTGTTGGAATACAATAAACAAAGTTATAATTTACTTGTGACCTACGATTAAGTTAAAAAAAAGTGTAAACAATACAAGTGTAACCTTAATACTTCAAACAATCCGATTCTATGGAAATTTGACAGAATATCCCCTAAAAATTGAACGTTCTCAAAAGTACTTCATCCTGTATAATGAAACATATCCATATACATATTTTGATTTCCAAATCAACAGAGCACCTATAAGATGCATAACAGAAACATTTGTACATATACATACAGTCGTCCTAGATTAAACAAATGTAATAAAAGATAGATAAATTAATCTAAGTGTAATAACCATATCAATGAGAAAGGTCAAGGTCAGAATGTGGTGGTCTGTGACGATGTTTCATTTAAGTTGGGGGTGTTAGTGGTGCAAATTTAGTATTTAAAATACTTGTTGAAACTCTATGACATATTTTCATGTGTCAAATTTTTTTTTAAAAAAAATTGCATCACATGTGTACTTATTTTCATTCATAGCCATCTTCATGAATTCACCAAACTCACCATAATCATTTTTGTTAAAGCATCCATTGAACCTCTAATGCACTCATCCAAGCTTTGTGATAAGATGATGGTTTGACACATGTAGCTAGAGAACTCTTTTGCTTAAGTATTCATGTGAGTTTTGGAGAGGATTGAGAGCCCACAAATGCAGTAAATTGTGATAAGCATTCACTGATCTGTTGAATTGGTCACTTCTTTTGAGAACATCATTACATGGTTTGTGGTAAGATGGTGGATATACTTGGAATATGACGGAGGTCAACTTAGGATCAACGTTTCAACCTTTCAACCTAACCTTTTCCATCATAGACCCCTAGTAGCCAACTTTGAGCCAATAAACATATGTAGCTTTTTCTTTTCATATGCCCACATCATCTATGCCTTTCCATATTGGAGTATAGCCTATACACTGATTTTTCTACCCTTTTTACTTCTAAGTGTATACTAAGTATGGAATTTGCATGTTCTTTTTTTTAGACGAGGTCAAAAAAAATGGCAAGAATACCATAGCGACGTGTGTTTATTCATCAAATTCTTAAAAAAAAGAGAGAAAAAGAAAGAAGAAGAGGAACAAGAAGGACAAATATTATTATTTGATAATCTAAAAAGTTAGATAGTACATCAAGTGAGAAGTATGGTCTACTGAGATATTTAATAAGATTCCATTTCTATGTACTTAGAAGTTTTTGAATCCTTTTCATTTTTTTAAACAACCCCGAACTCAAATCACGTTACAATGTTTTGTATTGACTGTAATCCTAAGTAAATTTTTTGAAAGAGTGGTAGAAGTCTCATTTGTTAGTATTCCTATCATAAGATCAATGTTTGTTTATTGTTTGTACATAATTGACTAATTCCCCATGAGAGTGTGTGTACATCCATTGTCAACTCCATAGAGAGAATCCTCACTCAAAATACTTTTATACCCGTGAGTTATAGAATTGAACCTTTCACTTGAGATGTTCTTGATATAGCATGTGTTAGAACTTTTGGTTAGATGAATATAGTTTAGAGCACACGAGGGCGATCAGAAGAAGGTCCTGGTTGTGATGAGTGAGGATATGATGGGTAACCCATATATGGTGGGTATGGAAATAATGGTGTAAGGGTAAAGGTCAAAGGATATGGTGGGTAAGGGTAAGGAGATGGTGGATATCTTGTAGATGGTGGGTAACCTGCAGGTGGTGGATAAGCTGGATATAGTGGGTAAGATAGATGTGGTGGTTGAGATGGTGGGTAAGTAGCAGTAGTAGTGGTTGGGGGATGGGTGCTAGGCACATCTAAAGAATCAGAGGCCTCTGAATGTCAAAGTCATGATCGAGTATTCGCTAACCCTGTCATTCTTCTACAGCGCGACCTCTGTTCATCGGACTGCTCGGGTAGTCCTAGAATGTCATCTGCAGGAGATCTGGACAAAGTTGCTCCAATGTAATGCGATCATGCTCCTTCATTAAAGATAAGATCTCCTCCATAGAATGTAGAAGGCTAGCCATACTAAATCTCGAATTAGGGTTCCTAGCCGAAGCATGGATATTCTCTACAATGTCAGCCAAAGAGAAAGATATAACACATGTCATTATTAATACAAAATATATCTAGCAAAGAGCACAACATATTGCTAAATAGCTTACCACAAACCCAATAGATGCACCAGTACGAGAAATCTAACATCTGGTAATTTTTCTGTACTAGCGCATGTACTCAGAATGCACTGTTAGGGGAGCTTCCAATAACCTCCTAGTAACACACTTTTCCCTTCGAATATCTCAGATGGCTATGTGTACAAGGTGCATGTTTCGCTAATCCTCATTATGCCTTCCCGCCAATGTTATTGAGTGCAAAGTATCAGGTTGGTGCAGTCTTCTTGGTATTGGTTGGTCCAGACCAAACTGACGCATCACTCTATCTGGCTGGTGCCACTCAATAATGTGGAAAAAATGAAAGGAACTACTGCCATTATTATGTCTCTACTAGCGACTCAAACAGTTGGTAGGGACTCCATAATCTCATCTGTATAGGGTTGTCATCTAATCTGCAAAATGATATGTATAAAGAATTAGAAAGCAAGATATGGTAACTTATTTAAATAAATGTAAGCAAATACTGACCTCATCACTCTTCAATTGATCAAAGAACCGACGATAACATGGGAGCACCCCCATTGGGGTTTCATTCAACACCTTATGTTTATGCCTCCTATTCAAATGTCAAAGTCATATATTGTCAATATAAGTAGTATGTATAACAAACTAGTATAAACAAATGATATATTGAGAAACTTACTGAAATCCCAGTAGATGTAGGTGACCACGATCAACAGCATAGGCAGCCAAAAGGTTAGGATTAGTATCATCTATCAGTGTAGGGACAAGATGAGGAAATCTGTGTCGTGCCCAATACTGCAACAATATGCAAGCACCTCCAATCTCGTGCACGTTGTAGTCTGTGGCTTTACAAAGCTCTCTATATAAGTATGCTAAGACCGCATATCCCCAACTGTAATTCCCAGCAGCGATAAAGTCTTCCAACAGGGGAAGGAACATCATGTGCACATATCTATCAGAATGATCAGGAAATAACAAACCCCTAATCAACCTAAGTATATATACTTGTCCACACTACATCACGTAAATATCATCATCATCCTGTGTAAGTCGTCTATGAAATCCACTCCAAAGCCACGACATATCAACACGTGCACCTAATAACTGTGATGCATCCGGCTGCGAACCTAACAAGTCGACACATAGTTGCATCCAATCGTGACGGTGAGTGCAGCCAGTAACTACACTGCCGTCAATAGGAAGTCTTGAGATGATACATGTATCCTCCAATGTGATGGTACACTCTCTAGTAGGCATATGAAATGTATGTATCTCGAAACGCCATCTCTCATCCAATGTCGTAATTAAGGAGTGATCGATCGTGCAATATCTCATGCGGGCAACCCCCATGAAACCAACCTGCTGTAAATATGGAAGCATCTGCTCATCTTGGTTCATATGCCTGAATTTATGAGCACGTCGAACACACAAATGACGATCCTCCTTTCATTGCCATATATGTTATAAAACGTGAAACTCTTGCAACTCCAGTACTGAAGGGTCCTCTAGGCCTGGGTATAAGTGGAATGCCATGTCTCACGCTGTAATCAGGCAAACAACAAGAACAATGAATAACTCTTCAAATGATAAGACATACTATAAAAAGAATATAAATCTTAAAAATGATTGTACCGAATACAAATTAGAAGACATTGCTAAAAGCATATGTAAGAATAATGTTAAACATAAATAATCAAACAAAAATTGTTCATCCTTGAAATCCATACATCAAGCAGATTATCAAATTACACACTGACAATCATCAATTACACACTGATAGTCATCTATTATAATACAATGATTATGTTTATGTCCTAATCAAGTAGATGACCTTTCTTGGTCATTCCTCAAGGAATTCGATCCACCACGATGACAACTACGAGAATTATGTCCACGTTCACCACATTTTTTACTTCTTTGTCCTGGTCCTGGTTCACACTAATCCATCTCATTTCTAAGTTGAGTTAATTTAGGTCACCTTTAGATCAAAGCAATTGACGATCAAGCACTAATGTAATCACCAGAGCTGGTGACCACCATGGTTCATCCTTAATGATTCCCCAATCTACCTCATAAGCTTTGTATAAAGTATGCATTTTGTAAATACTATGCACATATTGAAAAACGTCAAGTGTCCTAGAAGAACATGCTGCTATTGCATGAGAGCAAGGGAAATGCAATGCTTGAAACAGGCCACAGTCACAAGTGTCTTGTTGAAGGTTTACTTCTCATTTAACTCTACCTTGTTGCGTTATAGGGTTGAATGCCTTTTCAATCAAAAATCTGGATAACTGTATATCAAATAGACGGACTTGGTGAGAGCTTGCCTTGAGCAGGTTGACATTCTAACTTTTCATAAAATCATCAGTTCAATCTGCCCCATCAACAAGTTTTTCGTTTGCCTCATCCTTTCAATTAACAAAGTACTCTACCAATTTGCAATATGTCATCTGAACTAATGCATTTATTGGTAGGTTTCTGCCATATTTCAACACTTCATTCATACACTCAGACAAGTTCATCGTCATATGCCCAAATCTGTGGCCACCATCATATACTAAACTCCACTTTTCTTTTGGAATCGAATTAATCTAATTTGCCATTTCAGGAGTAGCAGTTAACTTTTCCAACCTAGCCTCAAATTTGTATGCAATTGGTTCATACCCTGATATAAAAATATCCAATAAGTTAGTGTTAGCAACTAAATTGGCTAAATAGCAAGTAGTATAGTAAACTTAAATAGAAATTAAAAATTTTACCTACCTGTGTAATCAAATATTTCTTTAGGGCAAGATTATGAAAGACACTATTAAAATTGCTGGCAATATGTCATATGCAGAAAACATGATGCGCATGCGGTGGCTGCTATCCCAAATGTGGATTCACCACTGACTATAGGATGCCTTGATGTCAGTTAGATATCAAGCATAAGCATTGTTGTTGTGTGACATGTCGTCGAATCAAGGCTAAGAACCAACTCCAAGCATCCTTTGTTTCTCCTTCAACAATGGCAAATGTAATTGGCAAAGGTTTTCTATCGCCATCTTATGTTATTGCAATTAATAGTTTATGACGATATTTACCATACAAATAGGTGCTGTTAATTTGAATAATTGGGCTTGTAGTTTTGAAATCCAACAGCACACGGTTTGAATGTCCAAAATAAGCGAAAAATATACTTATTTTGAACAGTCAACTCTATTGCGCTCAACATACTCAATGGTTTGCATTTCCACCACTATGTCTGACATGTCTCTTTGCATGACAAGTAACCATTTAGGCAACACCACATAAGATTTATCTCAGTCTCCAAATACCTTCATAATGACAATTTGTTTTGCCTTCCAAGCTTTCCGATAGGACACATCATATCTGAATTGACTTCGAACCCTTTCAATAATCAAGAATACATAGACATCGAGTTTTTGCCTAACCATCTCCAGAATGCACGAATAGATCATAAGATAGTCTAACTTCTGATGATCTTGTGACATAGCTAAGTTGACACAGCTGTGAGGTCAATTGTATTTTGTAATTTGCCACATGTTTGATTTCTTTCTTTGAATAACCCTGACCCTCTAATTACAACTATCAGCATATCTGGGACACCTAACAGTTAGCCTCTGTGTATCAGAATCCTCAACCTTGTAGTTCTGATGTCTACTAATGGAATAATACTTTAGGGTCAACTTGACAGCATCTTTAGAAGGAAATTGCAACCCAATATATAATTCTTCCTCTAGCCTCCAAATACCACGAGAATCCAATTCAGACAGATTATCAGGTGTACTCAGCACATCCCAGTTGATTTCAGAAAAATGAGGGTAGGGAGACACGAACATACATTCAGGAGCAACTGCCAATGGAGGGACTTGTTGCTGTATATTTACTTCAGGGCCAGATTGATCTTCTTATAAGTCAGTATCTGAATCTTCACCCTTAGGCATATCTCCTTCATCATCACTTGTATCAAATAATGCATCTGTCATAAGTGGGTTATCGGTTTCAAAGTCCAACCTAAATGATCTCCCTTCAGGCATTGCAGATGTACTAACCTCTTGAGATTGTACTAAGATAGCAGCATGTGCCATAGAGAATTAAGTGTTGATAGAGTTCAATGATTTAGCAAGATTAGAAGGACTAGCTTGTAACTCTGTTTCAGAAGGAGCTCCAATATGCTCATTGTGCTCAATCGTGTCTGTCTCGACATACAACTCCATGCAAGTTAAGTTTGAATGCTGATCAAAGCAATCTATCATGCAAGCAATGTCTTCATCATCTTCTAATGGAAGAGTTATCCATCTCAGTACATTACTCCATTGTGGAAATCTATACACAACACTATACACAACTTGATTTTCTTGGAGCCTTAATTTTAAATGAATTCTCCTTTTTAGAACCTCAAAAGTTGTATCCCGCTGAATCACAAACTTAGGATGAGGACCTTCATACATTAGAACCCCTTCACTTTCATACATTCTCCTATTATAATAAATGAGAACAACAAGGTGTTTTGCCATCTTAAACTTCTGAATAATAACAACACAACAAGTATGAAATCAATCAACACATGTGTCAGAAACAAAATTGCTACCTATAACGATGAATTCATACAACTAATTTTCATAAGAAATTTTCTTAATGACCTACTAATTTCAATTTCGATAAACCCACAATTTAATCAATTCAAAACAACAAAAAAATTACATAATTACCACATGTGTCAAGTAAAAAAATTGTCATTACCCTATTAATACAATACTAGTGATCCAGAAAAATTATACAATACACAATTAATATAAAAACCATAAAAAATAAGCAACAATTCTAACAATAAAAATATTCAACAATAATAATAATAACAGAGATAATCTAACAATGAAAAAAATTACTTACACATATGATGATCCAAACATTTTTGCCATAAGCTACAACCAAATGAGGGTTTTGGAGAGAATTTAACGAGAGAAAAAGTCTAGAAAGAAGGTGAAAATTTGATAAATGAAAAACTTAGTCTGAGGGAAGAGATGACAGAAACTTAAATAGGGTGCGTAATGGATAACATCAAAACGTGTGGCGTAACAGAGGTGATAACGCCAACACGTGTGGTGTTATCCACATGGTAAAGCCATCACGCGTGGTGTTACCACATGGATAATGCCACCCTTGTTGGCGTTATCACCTCTGTTACACTATGCATTTTGGCGTTATCCTACAGGTAGCGCCACCTCCTTTAGAGCTATCTGCGTGGAGCGTTAAATAATAAAAAAATTTAACGTGATAAAAAAGTGACATTCTAATAAATAGTTTAAAAATAATAATAATTTAATAAATAATTTTGTTACTAAAAAAAAGTCAAAAAGTAAGGGGAATTGGCACTGAATTGGCAGAACATAATTTATATTTTTTATTATTATAATCCAAACTACCAGCAACATGTGGCAAGACGCAAAAAATGAAGTGACATCAAACAAATAAAGCGTCATTGTGATGCAAGTCAGGAGGAATGATAGATCAACCTGATTCAACCTTTAACCTCAATTGCTCAACTGTCGTCAACCTCTGAGCTAGAGGTGGTACCATACTTGATAGGGGTGTCCATGGGTTGGGTTAGGTGGGTTCAATAGTGTTTTTGGACCCGACCCGCTCACCAGAGCAGTGGGTTGGGTTGGGTTGAAGAGATTTTTTCATTCAATCCGACCCGATCTGACCCACTTAAGAGTGGGTTGAGTTGGGTCGAACCCATGGGTCCAACATGTTTTTTAAAAAAATAATATTGAAAAAAATATCAAAATACAAAATCTAACAAATTAATATCATAAGTCTCAATCTCAAATAAACTAAACATCACAAGTCAATAAGTG